>OX645060.1:102344482-103594482 GCA_951905685.1 Eumerus sabulonum
CTCCGGGATGGTCTGTAGAACGTCAGCTGCTTCACCTTTAAGGGAAATTACTAGGGCAGCCACACGATCTTCCTCTCCCCATTGATTCCGTTCCGCTGTTGTCTCGAACTGGAGCTTAAAGATGTTAAAAGCGCTCTTGCCGTCGAAGTTGGGAGCTGTGAATTTTGATGCTGCAGTCGGTACGACGATTCCTTGATGCTGTACGTTCTGGATAGTTTTCTCGAGTTCCAGAACCTTCTTGTCGAGCCTCGATCCCAGTGTCTCGATTATCTTTTCTTGATTGTTTTCGAGATCTAGAACCTTCTTGTCGAACCTCGATTCTAGTGTCTCGATTACCTTTTCCTGGTTACTTTCCAGATCGAGAACCTTCTTGTCCAGTGTCTCGATTTTCTCTTCGACGTCTTGGAATCGATCGTTGACAGCTTGCTGGATGTCTCTCAGGCTTTCTCGATGGTTCTCTAGCATCTCTTCTAATGTCTCCAGCTTCTCAAGTTTCTGCCCTATGGAAGTGGAATTTTCCTCCAACTTTCTACTTACGGCAGCGGAATTTTCCTCAAGTTTCTCCAGTTTCTGGCTCAGAGAAGTGGAATTTTCCTCCAGCTTTTGATCTAGTTTCTGGCTCAGGGAGATGGAATTTTCCTCCAGCTTTTGACTCATAGCATTAAGAGCCGCGAGAATTTGCTGCATATCGAACGCTGGCTCAGTGGATGTCGACGGCTTCTCCACCCGGAATTCATAACTCTCCCAGTCGACACCTTCTTCCTGCAACGCCGATCGCAGTCTCTCCACCAGGTTGGCTTTACTTCCCACTGTGGATAATTCCCGAGCATCCAGCTCTTTTTTCAGTTGTTCAATGGTCAACTTATCTAATTTCACCATTTTTTCACTTTTGCAATAATTCACTTCACAACTCAAATAAAGTTTCACTCGTTTACTCGCAATCCCACTTCTGACACCAAATGTTACGAATTTATTCAATCCCCACACCAAATAGGGTTCGCACCACTGGATTGCGATAAACTACAATTGTTCTTCTTGAAAGAATAAAAACACACACACTTCTATTTCTTTCACCACAGATCAATTATCTGTGTAGCTTCACCACTTTTATTTATTCTGCAATACAATCCACTTTAAACTTTATTACACAGTACAATCCACTTTAAACTTTATTACACAATACACAAACCTTTATTGATCGCACCGACTTGTCACACGCTGTTTTATACCACAAACTGAATGAATGTCAAGGGCGAGTGTTCGCGCTTATATAGCTCTCGGTCCACCGTCTCGAAAGTTCGCCGTTGGAAGTTCCCCATAGGAAATCTCTAGAACGCTCTGACAATTCC
Organism: Eumerus sabulonum; assembly: GCA_951905685.1. Taxonomy (NCBI): domain Eukaryota; kingdom Metazoa; phylum Arthropoda; class Insecta; order Diptera; family Syrphidae; genus Eumerus; species Eumerus sabulonum. The sequence continues at coordinate 102,345,832 of OX645060.1, forward strand.
ATTGGAAGTTGACATTATTCCCATCCCCGCTTCCAGAGAGTTTTCGAACTTAACGGTCCGCTTGCATCTCCGCAACAATATTGTTACGAAATTTTCGATCCCACACCGAATAGGGTTCGCACCACTGGATTGCGATAAACTACAATTATCCTTTTTATCCGAATAAAAACACACACACTTTTTTTTCTTTCACCACAGATCACAGATGCTTCACCACTTTTCTTTATTACACAAACAACCCTTTATTGAAAGCTTTTAGTTTCACACCGTTTGATCACACTGACTTGTCACACGCTGTTTAATACCACAAACTGAATGAATGGCGAGTGTTCGCGCTTATATAGCTCTCGGTGCACCTTCTCGAATGCTCGCCGTTGGAAGTTCGCCTTCGGAAATCTCTAGAATGCTCTGACAATTAGCATTACGCCATTGGAAGTTGACATCATTCCAGTGCCCGCTTCCAGAGAGCTTTCGAACTTCGACAGCGAAATTCGAACTTAACCGTCGGGTTGTGTCTCCGCAACACTGCCCTCCTCCTAAACGTGTTCGTCCTCGAACATGCGATTGGATCCTTCTCCGTAATATGGCGCTAACCTCTCTACGTGGACAATCTTGTACTTCGCCCGTCTGTTTCCCGTCTGCTGTATTCGGTAAACCACGTCATTGAGCTTCTTGATGACCTCATATGGTCCGTCCCAGGCTGATTGCAATTTGGAGCACAAGCCTTTATTTCATTGTGGGTTGTACAGCAATACCAATTGTCCTGTCTCGAATCCAGAAGAGTTCACCCTCAAGTCGTATCTCGCCTTCATTTTATCGCTGACCAAGTTCAGTCGCTCCCGGATGAACTGATGGATGGAGTTCAGCTGTTCCTTCTTTTCGGTTACGAAGTCCTCCCTGCCGCTAGTTGTCGGTAGTACCACGCCGAACTTCAAGTCCGATGGAAGTCGGAGATCAGATCCAAAAATGGCTTCCGCTGGTGTTGTTGCCGTTGAATTGTGCTGTGCCGAACGGTATGCCATTAAGAAAAGGGGAAGATGTTCATCCCAGTACTTATGATCTCCGACGACGACTTTTCTCAAGTATTCCTCCATCGTCCGGTTGAACCTTTCGACCATGCCATCAGATTGTGGGTGTAATGGTGTTGCCCGCGTCTTTCTGATACCTAGCATGTCACAGAGTTCTTTGAACACCGACGCCTCGAAGTTCCTTCCTTGGTCTGAGTGCAGTTCCATCGGTACTCCGTAACGCGCAACCCAGTCGTTCACGAATGCATCCGAAATGGTTTTGGCTTCCTGGTTCGGGATGCAAAACACCTCAGGCCACTTGCTGAAGTAATCTATCACCACCAGCGCGTATTTGCTTCCAGCGTTGCTCGTTGGGAATGGGCCTGCGATGTCCATGGCGATACGTTCGAACGGTGCTCCAACATTGTACTGCTGCATATTTCCTCGAGTTTTCCTAACTGGCCCCTTTGCCTTCGCACACCGTTCACACCTGCGATTGAAACGCGTAACCGACTCATGGCATCCTACCCAGTAGAAACGTCTCTTGATCTTTTCTACAGTCTTGTTAACACCAAGATGACCCCCGCTTGGTTCTCGTGGTATTCTCGGATGATCTCGTCGATTTGTCCCTTTGGAATTACCAGCAGATCGTTTACAATGTTCCCGTCCTCACTTTCCCAACTGCGGCAGAGGCAACCGTTCTTCAGCTTCAAACTCTGCCATTGAGCCCAGTAAGCTTTCACGATTGGGCTTTCACTGGATATTTGCTGCCAACTTGGTCGAAAACCTCGTTCCTGGTAGTCGATGATGACTACCAGATCGACATCTTCTCGCTGCTTCCTTCCCACCTTCTCGACAGTGCAGGAATCTTCTGGCAGCACATGGAAATGACGGGCGTCGGTGACCTGTTCCTTGGTTTCGGCACGTGAACAATGATTGCATTCAACATCGTAAGGTCGCCTCGATAATGCATCCGCATTTCCATTACTGCTTCCCTTCCGGTGTTCGATACTGAAGTCATAACTCTGGATTCTCTCTATCCATCTAGCAAGCTGGCCTTCCAGGTTTTTGAACTGCAGCAACCACCTCAACGCTGCGTGGTCCGTCCTAAGATGGAAAGCTTGGCCATAGAGATATTTGTCGAAATGCTTGACACAGTCGACCACGGCAGAAAGCTCCCTCCTAGTTACACAGTAGGTCCTCTCCGGCTTCGATAGGATCCTACTGTAGTAAGCGATGACCCGTTCTCGCCCGTCAATCATTCGAGAGAGTACTCCTCCGATTCCATGTCCGCTCGCATCGGTGTCCTAAATAAATTTTTCTCCCGGGACAGGATATGCAAGGACCTGCGCACTGCAGAGCAATTCCTTCAGGTGAATGAACGCTTCCTCCTGCGGCTTCTCCCACTTGAATGGCCGATTCTTTTTGAAGAGCTCGTGCAAACTGCTGGCAACGTTTGCAAATCCTGGGATGAATCTCCTGTAATATGTGCAAAGTCCCAGGAATGACCTTAACTCATGAAGATTCTTCTGCCGCCGCCATTCTTTAACCGCCGAGATTATCTCTTCATTTGTATGGACTCCTTCTGCAGCCACCACATGTCCCAAGTACTTCACCTCGTTCTGGAAGAGCGAACATTCTTCGGGCTCAATTTCAATCCGGCTGCTTGAATACGTTCCAGTACCTCTTCAAGCATCTTAAGGTGATCGTCGAAATCCTTGCCCATGACAATTATGTCATCCAGGTAGACATGGCAAGTCCTCCGGTGAAGTCCTCTTAGTACCCGGTTCATAAGTCTTTCGAAGTTGGCTGGCGCATTGCAAAGACCGAAGGGCATCACAGAGAATTGCCACAACTCTCCCCCGGCGGTGGACGTGGTCTTTTCCTTGTCTTGCTGGTCAAGCTCTATTTGCCAGTATCCACTGGCCATTGTTTTTAAGAAGGCTTTGTTAGACTGGACTTCCTGTTGTTCCTTATCTTCGCAGTTCATAATGGCGGCAGCTTCTTGGCATTGGGCGATTATTGTTCCCTGTTGCACAGTCTTAGGTGTACTGGCTGGATTCAGGCTCGTACTGGAACCAGTTGGTCTTGTCGGGATTCCACGAGAGCCCTTCCAACAATGATATCGCTGGGTCGATTTCGTTTGTCGGGTTCGACCACCCACATTCGGCTTGTCCCCGCAACCTCTTCTATCTTTGCCCAAACCACAGCTTCTGCATTCGGGGGAACTGTTCCACTGTGGATAATTGCCGAGCATCCAGCTCTCTTTTCAGTTGTTCGATGGTCAACTTTTCCAATTTCACCATTGTCTCACTCTCTTAATAGTTCACTTTTAAGAGTGCGATTCACAGTTTAAAAAAACGTTCCACTCGTTTACTCGTTCCACTTCTGACACCAAATGTTACGAAATTTACGATCCCACACCGAATAGGGTTCGCACCACTGGATTGCGATAAACTACAATTGTCCTTTTTATCCGAATAAAAACACACACATTTTTATTTCTTTCACCACAGATCAATTATCTGTTTAGCTTCACCACTTTTCTTTATTACGCAAACAACCCTTTATTGAAAGCTTTTAGTTTCACACTGTTTGATCACACTGACTTGTCACAGGCTGTTCAATACCACAAACTGAATGAATGTCGAGGGCGAGTGTTCGCGCTTATATAGCTCTCGGTGCACCTTCTCGAATGTTCGCCGTTGGAAGTTCCCCTTCGGAAATCTCTAGAATGCTCTGACAATAAGCATTACGCCATTGGAAGTTGACATCATTCCAATCCCCGCTTCCAGAGCGCTTTCCGATTTCGACAGCGAAATTCGAACTCAACCGTCGGTTTGTGTCTCCGCAAGGAGACAGTTGCCAGCGCTCTCGCATGAGAAACATCGTTCTTGATATGCCGACCTTCCATCAAACTACGGCGCATATCTCAAGACCATGATAGTTCCAGAACACCAATGGCGAGTAGGAGTGGTTCATTCCCGGGTAGATGCTACATCTGCGACCAGCAGGGGCACATTGCGAGAAACTGCCGTCTGCGAAGAAAGCGTTCGAGGTCTAGTTCGCCAAAAAGAGACCAAGGGAGTGAACGCGAACATGGAGGTGCAAAAGGTGCACCTAACAATCCGTTAAACTAAAACGAGTCAGTGCAGAGGGGCATGCGCTGGCTCCCACATTGGAGTGCCCCAGCATCCTCGTATCCCGAATCTGTAGAGATGCAACCAGCTTTACCATCGAGGGAACGATGTACGGGCGACGATATCTGCTGACTTTGGACACGGGCGCAACTCATTCAGTCATCCGAAGCGGATTGGTTTCTGACATTGAACCATTTTCCGAGGTAAGGCATCGTACAGTAACTGGTGAGAAGGCGGAAGTTAAGGGAAAGGTCCAGAAAGGAATTACGATGGGTACCGTCGAGTTTCAGCATGATTTCATCGTTGCGGACATCACTGATGACATCATAATCGGCGTCGACTTCATGATTGGGCATGGCTTCACATTGGACCTCAACCAAAAAGTGATGAAGTATGGGAACTTGGAGCTGCCATTAACAATAGATACTGGACAGGGAAACAAGGTCAGGCAAATAGTCGTGCAAGCGCCAACCAGTTCCCCCGAATGCAGAAGCTGTGGTTTGGGCAAAGATAGAAGAGGATACGGGGACAAGCCGAATGTGGGTGGTCGAACCCGACAAACGAAATTGACCCAGCGATATCATTGTTGGAAGGGCTCTCGTGGAATCCCGACAAGACCAACTGGTTCCAGTACGAGTCCTGAATCCAGCCAGTACAACTAAGACTGTGCAACAGGGAGCAATAATCGCTCAATGCCAAGAAGCTGCCGCCATTATTAACTGCGAAGATAAGAAACAACAGCAAATCCAGTCCAACAAAGCCTTCTTAAAAACAATGGCCAGAGAGTGGACGCAACACCTAGTGGAGAAGCAGAAAAGTAAAGTAAATATTGGACAGTTTTTGCAAATGGTAAGAACTGTGGAAGAACAACAATTGTGAAGCACAGAATAGACACAGGGGACTCTAGACCGATCCGGCAACCACCGAGGAGGGTACCTTTGGCGAAAGAAGGCGAGGTGGTCAAACTAACCGACGAGATGGAAAAGGAGGGCGTGATCGAACCATCTGCAAGCCCATGGAGTTCGCCAGTAGTGCTTGTTAAGAAGAAGGATGGAAGCACCCGATTCTGCGTGGACTATAGGAAGCTGAACGACGTAACGAAGAATGACACTATCCTTTACCGAGAATCGACGACACCTTGGACACACTATCTGATGCAAAGGGGTTCTCGACGCTGGACTTGCAAAGTGGATACTGGCAAATAGAGCTTGACCAGCAAGACAAGGAAAAGACCGCATTCACCGCCGGGGGAGAGTTGTGGCAATTCTCTGTGATGCCCTTCGGTCTTTGCAATGCGCCAGCCACCTTCGAAAGACTTATGCACCGGGTACTAAGAGGACTTCACTGGAGGACTTGCCTTGTCTATCTTCTTCTTCTTAGTGGGCGCTACAGTTCGGGGTGAACCTGGGCCTCAACCAACATGCCCCTCCATCTAGCACGATCTTTCGCTAGCCTTTTCCATTGCCGCACACCCAGTTGGCTGAGGTCCCCTTCCACCTGTGTGCGCCGTCTTAAGTGCGGCCGTCCTCTGCTTCTTCGTCCCTCGGGGTTGGATTCAAAGACTCTCCGGGCTGGAGCTGTGGTGTCCATTCGCTCTACATGCCCAGCCATCTTAGGCGTTGAATCCGTAGACGCCTGACTACGCTAATGTCGCTGTACAGCCCGTAAAGTTCGTGGTTGAATCTTCTCCTCCATCCCCCGTCTGCGTTTATAGGCCCAAAAATCACGCGCAAAATCTTTCTCTCGAACCGACCAAGGGGCTCCTCATCCGCTTTTGATAGTGTCCATGCTTCTGCGCCGTACAACAGGACCGGGATGATAAGGGTCTTATATAGAGTCAACTTTGCCTTTCGGGAGAGGACTCTATTATTCAGTTGCCTCCTGAGCCCAACGAAACAGCAATTGGCAAGAGTGATTCTGCGTTTGATTTCGGAACTGATGTCGTTGTTCCAGGTCACTGCGGAGCCAAGGTAGACGAAGTCCTTAACTACCTCGAACTTATATCTGCCTATACAAACGTTCTGGCCGAGACGTCGGTGTTGAGCGTCCTTTTTTGATGACAGCATATATTTAGATTTGCCCTCGTTTACCGCCAAACCAATTTTCGCCGCCTCCATCTCAATACTCGCAAACGCCTCATTGACATCTCGCTGTGATCTACCTATTATGTAAATATCGTCGGCGTATGCAAGGAGTTGCGGGGAATTGAAATAGATTGTGCCTCTTCTATTGGCCAGTGATTTTTGCACAATCATTTCCAATATGATGTTGAAGAAATCACACGACAGCGCATCGCCCTGCCTAAATCCTTTTTTTTTTTTAGAGACTCGCGCAGGTTCAAGAGTTTTTTTTTTTATATTCTCTTATGATGTGTTCGCACACACAACCTGAACGGAGTGCAGTGGTTGGGGTCGTTGATGTTCGTTCACTACTCTCAGGGGTGGTTGTCCTAGACCTAGATAGGACGAGAGCCGACCAAATTCCGCGTTGGTTATAGTCCGTAGTAATTCGTTCGAGCACTTTAGTATTGCATACGCAGAGGATGAATTTGGGTTGACCATATACTGTGAGTGTTATGCCTGCAGCAGTACGTCTGGTCACTTTCCATTCACAACTGCGTTGCATACTTTTTTCTTTTTTTGTCCGTATAGGAATTACTTTTTCTTGGCTACGAAGTTTGACATCAAAACTATCGGTAAGGTGTTCACAGATTCGGATGGAGCAGCGAGCATTTTCCAAAGTCATCCTGCATAGTCTGACGAGATTAGCAGGTATGTCAAAGGTGGACATAGCGTTGTATACCTCGTCTCTAATTACGCTGTCGTATGCGGCTTTTAAGTCGACAATTAGGTGGTGAGTGTCGACTTGAAATTCATTGGTTTTCTCCAGTATCTGCCGTAGTGTGAAGATTTGGTCGATGGTGGACTTCCCTGGTCTGAATTCGCACTGATCAGGACCTATCAGCTTATTTACAAAAGGCTTCATGCGTTCACACAAAACGGCAGAGAAGATTTTGTAGGCGATGTTAAGGAGACTTATTCCTCTATAGTTGGCGCAATCAGAGGGGTCTCCTTTCTTGTGGATCGGGCATACGATGCTGAGACTCCATTCCTCGGGCATGCTTTCCTCTAACCATATCTTACGGATGAGCTGGTGCATGCTCCCAACCAGGTCATCCCCAGCTGCCTTGAAGAGCTCAGCAGACAGTCCGTCTGCGCCAGCAGCTTTATTCGACTTGAGCTTCGATATGGCAATCTTAACTTCGTCGAGGTCAGGGGGACAGAGTTCTCTGCGGTCTCCGTCGATTAGAAATGGATCATTCTGCCTGACAGCGGTATATTGACTAACATCGCCGTTATACAGTCTGCAGAAGTGGTTTTTCCATATTCTCAGCATCGACTGCGGTTCTACTACTAGGTGTCCGTTCTCATCCCTGCAGGCTTCCGTTCTGGCTTTATAACCTTGGCATGTTCGCTTTATCTGTTGATAAAACTTTCGAACGTCACGCCTGCAGTAGCACCTCTCCAAATCCTCAATCGCGCGCTTCTCGTGCTCTTTCTTCTTTCTTCTAAGAAGCCTGTGCTTCCTGCCTTATATGCATCCTGCTTCGCTGTATGAATCCTCCTGCACTCGTCATCGAACCAGGTGTTTCTTCGTGGTGGAGCCTTGAAACCCAAAACTTCGGATGCAGAGCTTTTCAGGGCTTGTTTGTTCGTGATATCCGTGAGCGCATCTTGGCTACTACAAGATAGTGGTCCGAGTCGATGTTAGTCCCTCGGAAAGTTCGAACATCAAGAATAGTGGAGGAGTGTCTGACGTCGATCGCGATGTGATCAATCTGGTTGGTAGTCGATTGATCTAAAGACAGCCAGGTGCCTTTGTGTATATCGAGTTGCAGGAAGCGCGTACTGGCTAGAAGGAGATTTCGCCCGTAGCAAGATCAATCAGCCTGTGTCCGTTATCGGAGGTGGTGTCGTGTAGGCTATGTTTGCCGATGGCTCGTTCAAATATGCTTCCCTTACCCAGCTTAGCATTGAAGTCTCCTAGTACAATTTTGATGTCATAGCTGGGACATTGGGCATACGTTCTGTCTAGGAGATCGTAGAACTCATCTTTGGCTGAGTCATCCTTGTCTTCCGTGGGGGCGTTGACGCAGATCAGGCTGATGTTAAAAAATTTTGTCTTGATACGGATTGTTATGAGACGTTCGCTCACATGCCGAAAGCTTAGGACTTTTTGCCTTAGTCCACCTCGAACAACAAATCCGCATCCAAACAATCGTTGCCCTCTCTCCCTATAGCAGTCGCTGTAGTAAATATCGCAGTTTTTCATCCGCTTTATGCCCGGTCCATTCCATCGCATTTCCTGGATGGCGGTGATGTCCGCTTTATAGCGGTTTAGGGCGTCCGCAAGTTGTTCGGCTGCACGTGGCCTGTTTAGGGACCTAACATTCCACGTACAAAGCCGAAGATCATTGTCCTTTTTTCGTTTTTTGCAAAGGTCGTCAACATAAATCCGGTCCGTTATATCGGAGGCTTGTGGTTGTTTCGGACTTTGCGTTTTTTTTTACGGTTACGGCTTACTAGGCCGTAGCCCAACCGACTAATCCTGTTTTTTGGCGCAGGAGGCTCGCCATTCGCCCTTCCCCGTCTGCAATTTCCATAGGAAATCTCCAGATGGCACCACGAGGAGGTGGGGATAGGACTTACTAACAGTGCCGCAAGATGTTCGACTGCGGTGGCCTTGTCTATCTGAATGACATAATTGTCATGGGCAAGGATTTCGACGATCACCTTAAGAAGCTTGAAGAGGTACTGGAACGTATCCAAGCAGCCAGATCGAAATTGAGCCCGAAGAAATGTTCGCTCTTCCAGAACGAGGTGAAGTACCTGGGACATCTGGTGACTGCAGAAGGATTCCATACAGATGAAGAGAAAATCTCAGCGGTTAAGGAATGGCCGCGGCCGAAGAATCTTCATGAGTTAAGGTCATTCCTGGGACTTTGCACGTATTACAGGCGATTTATCCCAGGATTTGCAAACGTAGCCAGCGGTTTGCAAGAGCTCACCAAAAAGAATCGGCCATTCAAGTGGGAGAAGCCGCAGGAGGAAGCGTTCATTCACCTGAAGGAATTGCTCTGCAGTGCGCAGATTCTTGCATATCCTGTCCCGGGAGAAAAGTTTATTTTGGACACCGATGCGAGCGGACATGGAATCGGAGGAGTACTCTCTCAAATAATTGACGGGCGGGAACGGGTCATCGCTTACTACGGTAGGATCCTATCGAAGCCGGAGAGGAACTACTGTGTAACTAGGAGGGAGTTTTTAGCCGTGGTTGACTGTGTCAAGCGTTTCCACAAATATCTCTATCGCCAAGCTTTTCATCTTAGGACGGACCACGCAGCGTTGAGGTGGTTGCTGCAATTCAAAAACCCGGAAGGCCAGCTTGCTAGATGGATATAGAGAATCCAGAGTTACGACTTCAATATCGAACACTGGAAGGGAAGCAGTCATAGAAATGCGGAGGTATTATCGAGGCGACCTTGCGATGTTGAATGCAAACATTGTTCACGTGCCGAAACCAAGGAACAGGTCACCGACGCCCGTCATTTCCATGTGCTGCCAGAAGATTCCTGGACTGTCGAGAAGGTCGGAAGGAAGCAGCGAGAAGATCTCGATCTGGCAGTCATCATCGACTACCAGGAACGAGGTTTTCGACCAAGTTGGCAGCAATTATCCAGTGAAAGCCCAATCGTGAAAGCTTACTGGGCTCAATGGCAGAGTTTGAAGCTGAAGAACGGTTGCCTCTACCGCAGTTGGGAAAATGAGGACGGGAGCATTGTAAACGATCTGCTGGTAATTCCAAAAGGGCAAATCGACGAGGTCATCCGAGAATACCACGAGGGACCAAGCGGGGGTCATCTTGGTGTTAACAAGACTGTAGAAAAGATTAAGAGACGTTTCTACTGGGTAGGATGCCATGAGTCGGTTACGCGTTTCATTCGCAGGTGTGAACAGTGTGCGAAGGCAAAGGGTCCAGTAAGGAAAACTCGAGGAAATTAGCAGCAGTACAATGTTGGAGCACCGTTCGAACGTATCGCAATGGACATCGCAGGCCCATTCCCAACGAGCAACGCTGGAAACCAATACGCACTGGTGGTGATCGATTACTTCAGCAAGTGGCCTGAGGTGTTTTGCATCCCGAACCAGGAAGCCAAAACCATTCCGGATGCGTTCGTGAACAACTGGGCTGCGCGTTATGGAATACCAATGGAACTGCACTCAGACCAAGGAAGGAACTTCGAGTCGTCGGTGTTCAAAGAACTCTGTGACATGCTGGGTATCAGAAAGACGCGGACAACACCATTACAACCGGACGATGGAGGAATACCTGAGAAAAGTCGTCGTCGGAGATCAGAAGGACTGGGATGAACATCTTCCCCTTTTCTTAATGGCATACCGTTCGGCACAGCACAATTCAACGGCAACAACACCCGCCGAAGCCATTTTTGGAACCGATCTCCGACTTCCATCGGACTTGAAGGTCTCCGTGGTACTACCGACAACTAGCGTCAGGGAGGACTTCGTAACCGAAAAGAAGGAACAGCTGAACTCCATCCATCAGTTCATCCGGGAGCGACTGAACTTGGTCAGCGATAAAATGAAGGCGAGATACGATTTGAGGGCGAATACTTCTGGATTTGAGACAGGACAATTGGTATTGCTGTACAACCCACAACGAAAAAAAGGCTTGTGCCCCGAATTGCAATCAGCCTGGGACGGACCATATGAGGTCATCAAGAAACTCAATGACGTGGTGTACCGGATACAGCAGATGGGAAACAGACGGGCGAAGTATAAGATTGTCCACGTAGAGAGGTTAGCGCCATATTACGGAGAAGGATCCAATCGCTTGTTCGAGGACGAACAAGTTTAGGAGGAGGGCAATGTTGTGGAGACACAAACCGACGGTTGAGTTCGAATTTCGCTGTCGAAGTTGGAAAGCGCTCTGGAAGCGGGGATTGGAATGATGTCAATTTCCAATGGCGTAATGTTAATTGTCAGAGCGTTCTAGAGATTTCCGAAGGGGAACTTCCAACGGCGAACATTCGAGAAGTCGCACTGAGAGCTATATAAGCGCGAACACTCGCCCTCGACATTCATTCAGTTTGTGGTATTGAATAGCGTGTGACAAGTCAGTGTGATCAAACTGTGTGAAAATAAAAGCTCTCAATAAGGATTTGTTTGTGTAATAAAGTTTAAAGTGGATAGTATTGGATAATAAAAAAAAGTGGTGAAGCTACACAGACAATTGATCTGTGGTAAAAGAAATAAAATTGTGTGTGTTTTAATTGGAAAAGCGTAGACATTGTAGATTATCGCATTCCAGTGGTGCGAACCCTATTTGGTGTGGGGATCGAATAATTCGTAACAATATGATTCCCATACTGCTTTATTCTTTCCTCTAGTGCAATGCATTGAAAATTCTTTCTGTTAATGTTCGAAAGACAACCCAAGCTTAAATGGTGAAAAGAAACTGAAATCAGATAAAAAGATGAATAACAGTGCGCGTATTTTACTTTTTCTTCTGAAATGAACATACTAACAGGAAGAAAACGTTGTAATTATTTTAAGTGTGCATAGTTTACTCATAAATTACTCATAATTATTTAATTATTTGCGTTTTTCCTGAGTTGAATATCTGTCTAAAGTACGTTGTAACTGTCGCTAAATTCAAATTCAAAAAACAAGTGAACATGCCTCATTCAAAAATATTGTTACGAATTATTCAATCCCCACACCAAATAGGGTTCGCACCGCTGGATCGCGATAAACTACAATTTTCTACGTTTTCCCAATTTAAAACACACACACACTTTTATTTCTATCACCACAGATCAATTATCTGTGTAGCTTCACCACTTTTATTTATTATCCAATACAATCCACTTTAAACTTTATTACACAATACACAAACCTTTATTGAAAGCTTTTCTTTTCACCTTGGTTGATCACCGACTTGTCACACACTGTTATATACCACAAACTGAATGAAACTGAATGAAAGTCAAGGGCGAGTGTTCGCGCTTATATAGCTCTCGGTCCACCGTCTCGAACGTTCGCCGTTGGAAGTTCCCCTTCGGAAATCTCTAGAACGCTCTGACAATTCCATTGGAAGTTGACATCATTCCAATTCCCGCTTCCAGAGAGTTTTCGAACTTAACGGTCCGCTTGCATCTCCGCAACACTGCCCTCCTCCTAAACTTGTTCGTCCTCGAACAAGCGATTGGACCCTTCTCCGTAATATGGTGCTAACCTCTCTACGTGGACAATTTTATACTTCGCCCGTCTGTTTCCCATCTGCTGTATCCGGTATACCACGTCATTGAGTTTCTTGATGACCTCATATGGTCCGTCCCAGGCTGATTGCAATTTGGGGCACAAGCCTTTTTTCCGTTGTGGGTTGTACAGCAATACCAATTGTCCGGTCTCGAATCCAGAAGTATTCGCCCTCAAGTCGTATCGCGCCTTCATTTTATCGCTGACCAAGTTCAGTCGCTCCCGGATGAACTGATGGATAGAGTTCAGCTGTTCTTTCTTTTCGGTTACGAAGTCTTCCCTGCCGCTAGTTGTCGGTAGTACCACGCCGAACTTCAAGTCCGATGGAAGTCGGAGATCAGTTCCAAAAATGGCTTCGGCGGGTGTTGTTGCCGTTGAATTGTGCTGTGCCGAACGGTATGCCATTAAGAAAAGGGGAAGATGTTCATCCCAGTCCTTCTGATCTCCGACGACGACTTTTCTCAGGTACTCCTCCATCGTCCGGTTGAACCTTTCGACCATGCCATCAGATTGTGGGTGTAATGGTGTTGTCCGCGTCTTTCTGATACCTAGCATGTCACAGAGTTCTTTGAACACCGACGACTCGAAGTTTCTCCCTTGGTCTGAGTGCAGTTCCATTGGTACTCCATAACGCGAAACCCAGTTATTCACGAATGCATCCGAAATGGTTTTGGCTTCCTGGTTCGGGATGCAAAACACCTCAGGCCACTTGCTGAAGTAATCGATCACCACTAGCGCGTACTTGTTTCCAGCGTTGCTCGTTGGGAATGGGCCTGCAATGTCCATTGCGATACGTTCGAACGGTGCTCAAACATTATACTGCTGCATATTTCCCCGAGTTTTCCTTACTGGACCCTTTGCCTTCGCACACTGTTCACACCTGCGAATGAAACGCGTAACCGACTCATGGCATCCTACCCAGTAGAAACGTCTCTTGATCTTTCTACAGTCTTGTTAACACCAAGATGACCCCCGCTTGGTCCCTCGTGGTATTCTCGGATGACCTCGTCGATTTGCCCTTTTGGTATTACCAGCAGATCGTTTACAATGTTCCCGTCCTCACTTTCCCAACTGCGGTAGAGGCAACCGTTCTTCAGCTTCAAACTCTGCCATTGAGCCCAGTAAGCTTTCACGATTGGGCTTTCACTGGATACTTGCTGCCAACTTGGTCGAAAACCTCGTTCTTGGTAGTCGATGATGACTGCCAGATCGGCATCTTCTCGCTGCTTCCCTACGACCTTCTCGACAGTCCAGGAATCTTCTGGCAGCACATGGAAACGACGGATATCGGTGACCTGTTCCTTGGCTTCGGCACGTGAACAGTGTTTACATTCAACATCGCAAGGTCGCCTCGATAATGCATCCGCATTTCCATGACTGCTTCCCTTCCGGTGCTCGATACTGAAGTCATAACTCTGGATTCTCTCTATCCATCTAGCAAGCTGGCCTTCCGGGTTCTTGAACTGCAGCAACCACCTCAACGCTGCGTGGTCCGTCCTAAGATGAAAAGCTTGGCCATAGAGATATTTGTGGAAATGCTTGACACAGTCAACCACAGCTAAAAGCTCCCTCCTAGTTACACAGTAGTTCCTCTCCGGCTTCGATAGGATCCTACTGTAGTAAGCGATGACCCGCTCTCGCCCGTCAATCTTTTGAGAGAGTACTCCTCCGATTCCATGTCCGCTCGCATCTGTGTCCAAAATAAACTTTTCTCCCGGGACAGGATATGCAAGAATCTTCGCACTGCAGAGCAATTCCTTCAGGTGAATGTATGCTTCCTCCTGCGGCTTCTCCCACTTGAATGGCCGATTCTTTTTGGTGAGCTCGTGCAAACTGCTGGCAACGTTTGCAAATCCTGGGACGAATCGCCTGTAATATGTGCAAAGTCCCAGGAATGACCTTAACTCATGAAGATTCTTCGGCCGCGGCCATTCTTTAACCGCCGAGATTTTCTCTTCATCTGTATGGACTCCTTCTGCAGTCACCACATGTCCCAAGTACTTCACCTCGTTTTGGAAGAGCGAACATTTCTTCGGGCTCAATTTCAGTCCGGCTGCTTGAATACGTTCCAGTACCTCTTCAAGCTTCTTAAGGTGATCGTCGAAATCCTTGCCCATGACAATTATGTCATCCAGATAGACAAGGCAAGTCCTCCAGTGAAGTCCTCTTAGTACCCGGTTCATTAGTCTTTCGAAGGTGGCTGGCGCATTGCAAAGACCGAAGGGCATCACAGAGAATTGCCACAACTCTCCCCCGGCGGTGAACGCGGTCTTTTCCTTGTCTTGCTGGTCAAGCTCTATTTGCCAGTATCCACTTTGCAAGTCCAGCGTCGAGAACCACTTTGCACCAGATAGTGTGTCCAAGGTGTCGTCGATTCTTGGTAAAGGATAGCTGTCCTTTTTCGTGACGTCGTTCAGCTTCCTATAGTCCACGCAGAATCGGGTGCTTCCATCCTTCTTCTTAACTAGCACTACTGGAGAACTCCATGGGCTTGCAGAGGGTTCGATCACGCCCTCCTTTTCCATCTCGTCGATTAGTTTGATCACCTCTCCTTCTTTCGCCAAAGGTACCCTCCTCGGTGGTTGCCGGATGGGTCTAGAGTCCCCTGTGTCTATTCTGTGCTTCACAATTGATGTTCTTCCACAGTTCTTACCATCTGCAAAAACTGTCCAATATTTACGAAGCAGGGAGAGTGCTTTACTTTTTTGCTTCTCCACTAGATGTTGCGTCCACTCTCTGGCCATTGTTTTCAAGAACGGTTTGTTTTTCTGGATTTCCTGATGTTTCTGATCTTCGCAGTTCACAATAGCGGCAGCTTCTTGGCATTGAGCGATCGTTGTTCCCTTGTATATTGTCCTAGGTGTACTGGCAGGATTCAGGACTCGTACTGGAACCAATTGGTCTTGTCGGGGTTCCACGAGAGCCCTTCCAACAACTATATCGCTGGGTCGATTTCTTTTGTCGGGTTCGACCACCCACATTCGGCTTGTCCCCGCATCCTCTTCTATCTTCGCCCAAACCACAGCTTCTGCATTCGGGGGAACTGTTTGGCGCGCTTGCACGACTATTCGCCTGACCTTGTTACCCTGTCCATTATCTATGGTTAATGGGAGCTCCAAGTTGCCATACTTCATCACTTTTTGGTTGAGATCCAATGTGAAGCCATGCCTAATCATAAAGTCGACGCCGATTATGATGTCATCAGTGATGTCCGCAACGATGAAATCATGCTGAAACTCGATGGTCCCCATCGTAACTCTTTTCTGGACCTTTCCCTTAACTTCCGCCTTCTCACCAGTTACTGTACGAAGCCTTACCTCGGAAAAGGGTTCGATGTCAGAAACCAATCCGCTTCGGATGACTGAATGAGTTGCGCCCGTGTCCAACGTCAGCAGATATCGTCGCCCGTCCATCGTTCCCTCGATTACTAGGCTGGTCGCACCTCTACAGATTCGGGATACGAGGATGCTGGGGCACTCCAATGTGGGAGCCAGCGCATGCCCCTCTGCACTGACTCGTTTTAGTTTAACGGATTGTTAGGTGCACCTTTTGCACCTCCACGTTCGCGTTCACTCCCTTGGTCTCTTTTTGGCGAACTAGACCTCGAACGCTTCCTTCGCAGACGGCAGTTCCTCGCAATGTGCCCCTGCTGGTCGCAGATGTAGCATCTACCCGGGAATGAACCACTCCTACTCGCCGTTGTTGTTCTGGAACTATCCTGATCTTGAGATATGCGCCGTAATTTGATGGAAGGTCGGCATATCAAGAGCGATGTTTCACATGCGAGAGCGCTGGCAACTGTCTCCTTGAAAGATGTCTTCGGCAGGAGAATCAGGCTTCGTTGCGTATCGGGATCCCTTAGCCCTTGGATGAAGGAATCCGTTTTTAGTTTCTCCACCACATCAACTGGAACATCCACGTAGGCTAGATGAGACAGCCTCTCGATGTCGGCAGCGTACTGCTGGATGGTCTCGTTTCCACGCTGCTTGCGTCCTTTGAGTTCCAGCTTGTGCATCTCCTGCATGTGCTCACTGCCGTATCTTCGATGAAGAGCATCCCATATGGCTGTGTAGTTCCTTCTCTGGGTCTCCGGGATGGTCTGTAGAACGTCAGCTGCTTCACCTTTAAGGGAAATTACTAGGGCAGCCACACGATCTTCCTCTCCCCATTGATTCCGTTCCGCTGTTGTCTCGAACTGGAGCTTAAAGATGTTGAAAGCGCTCATGCCGTCGAAGTTGGGAGCTGTGAATTTCGATGCTGCAGCCGGTACGACGCTTCCATGATGCTGAACGTTCTGGATAGTTTTTTCGAGTTCCAGAACCTTCTTATCCAGTGTATCGATTCTCTCTTCGACGCCCTGGAACCGATCGTTGACTGCTTGCTGGATGTCTCTCAAGCTTTCTCGATTGTTCTCCAGCATCTCTTCCAGCTTCTGATTCAGGGAAGTGGAATTTTCCTCCAACTTCCTACTTACGGCAACGGAATTTTCCTCCAGCTTTTGATGTATGGTTGCTTCTAGTCTCTGGCTTATGGAACTGGAATTTTCCTCCAACTTCTGATCCAGTTTCTGGGATATGGAAGCACTCATAGCATTCATAGCTGCGAGAATTTGCTGCATATCGAACGCTGGCTCAGTAGATGTCGACGGCTTCTCCACCCCGAATTCGTAACTCTCCCAGTCAAAACCTTCTTCCTGCAACGCCGATCGCAGTCTCTCCACCAGGTTGACTTTACTTCCCACTGTGGATAGTTCTCGAGCATCCAGCTCTCTTTTCAGTTGTTCAATTGTCAACTTTTCCAATTTTACCATTTTTTCACTTTTGCAATAATTCACTTCACAACTCAAATAAAGTTTCAATCGTTTACTCGCAATCCCACTTCTGACACCAAATGTTACGAATTATTCAATCCCCACACCAAATAGGGTTCGCACCGCTGGATCGCGATAAACTACAATTTTCTACGTTTTCCCAATTTAAAACACACACACACTTTTATTTCTATCACCACAGATCAATTATCTGTGTAGCTTCACCACTTTTATTTATTATCCAATACAATCCACTTTAAACTTTATTACACAATACACAAACCTTTATTGAAAGCTTTTCTTTTCACCTTGGTTGATCACCGACTTGTCACACACTGTTATATACCACAAACTGAATGAAACTGAATGAAAGTCAAGGGCGAGTGTTCGCGCTTATATAGCTCTCGGTCCACCGTCTCGAACGTTCGCCGTTGGAAGTTCCCCATAGGAAATCTCTAGAACGCTCTGACAATTCCATTGGAAGTTGACATCATTCCAATTCCCGCTTCCAGAGAGTTTTCGAACTTAACGGTCCGCTTGCATCTCCGCAACAATATTTTTAGTTATTGTAATGTTTGTTAAATCGTTCCACAAATGTCTTTCCACAGACATATTCCATAGACGAATTTCGAGTTTTCCATTCAGACCTTATGTAGGCAAATAATGTCAAAATGCATGCCGACTAGAATAGTTTTCTATCTCCTGATTAAGGATTAAGGTATTCACTATACCATGGTATTCATACCATAGATAAATTAACGAGATGGCAATCTCGATGGCTTTGACAGGCATTTTGACAACTAGCCCCTACAAACTCGTTTCGATTTGACGGCGTCTTGACTATGTCATTCTGCCTTGTTCCGACGTCTTGACTCTAAGTCAAAAACGTCGTTTTTAAAGCGGCCTCTAGACGCTCAATATTATTGTGCAAGATATTGCACAATTTTATTGGCTTGCTGCCCCAGACGGTTCAATATTTTTCCCAATAATTTAGTTGACCGCTCATATTTGTAATAAAAGTCAAAAGCGTTTTGATTATCCGTAATATATGGCACAATCTTGCAATATTATCTACAGACGAACAATAATATTGTGCAATATCAAATAATGCACAGTATTATTAGGCGTCTAGAGGCCGCTTTAATTACAAATACAACAACCAACCCTTGCGGGGATCACAGGGCAGACGTACGAAAGTTTTCCATCTTGTTAATTTATCTATGATTCATACCATGGTATTGTTACGAATTTATTCGATTCCCACACCAAATGGGGTTCGCACCACTGGATTGCGATAAACTACAATGTCTACGTTTTTTATTTAAATTGAAACACACACACTTTCCTGGTTTCACCACAGATCAATTATCTGTGTAGCTTCACCACTTTCATTTATTATCCAATACAATCCACTTTAAACTTTATTACACAGTACAATCCACTTTAAACTTTATTACACAATACACAAGCCTTTATTGAAAGCTTTTATTTTCACCTTGGTTGATCACACCGACTTGTCACACGCTGTTTTATACCACAAACTGAATGAATGTCGAGGGCGAGTGTTCGCCGTTGGAAGTTCCCCACCGGAAATCTCTAGAACGCTCTGACAATTCCATTGGAAGTTGACATCATTCCAATCCCCCGCTTCCAGAGAGTTTTCGAACTTAACGGTCCGTTGGCATCTGCGCAACAGTATTGTTGATTGGAATGATGTCAACTTCCAATGGAATTGTCAGAGCGTTCTAGAGATTTCCGAAGGGGAACTTCCAACGGCGAACATTCGAGACGGTGGACCGAGAGCTATATAAGCGCGAACACTCGCCCTTGACAGACATTCAGTTTTGGTATTGAAAAGCGTGTGACAAGTCGGTGTGATCAAACAGTGTGAAACTAAAAGCTCTCAATAAAGGTTTGTTTGTGTAATAAAGCTTAAAGTGGATTGTATTGGATAATAATACAGATAACAGATAATTGAAAGAAAGATTGGTGAAAGAAATAAAAGTGTGTGTGTTTTTATTCGGATAAAAAGGACAATTGTAGTTTATCGCAATCCAGTGGTGCGAACCCTATTTGGTGTGGGGATCGAATAAATTCGTAACATTTGGTGTCAGAAGTGGGATTGCGAGTAAACGAGTGAAACTTTAATTGAGTTGTGAAGTGAATTATTGCAAAAGTGAGAAAATGGTAAAATTGGAAAAGTTGACCATTGAACAACTGAAAAGAGAGCTGGATGCTCGGGAATTATCCACAGTGGGAAGTAAAGCCAACCTGGTGGAGAGACTGCGATCAGCGTTGCAGGAAGAAGGTGTCGACTGGGAGAGTTACGAATTCGGGGTGGAGAAACCGTCGACATCCACTGAGCCAGCGTTCGATATGCAGCACATTCTCGCGGCTCTTAATGCTATGAGTCAAAAGATGGAGGAAAATTCCATCTCCCTGACCCGGAAATTAGACCAAAAACTGGAGGAAAATTCCCCTGCTGTAAGTAGAAAGTTGGAGGAAAACTCAACTTCCCTGAGCCAGAAACTAGATCAAAAGCTGGAGGAAAGTTCCACTTCTCTGAGCCAGAAACTGGAGAAACTTGAGGAAATTCCGCTGCCGTAAGTAGGAAGTTGGAGGAAAATTCCACTTCCCTGAATCAGAAGCTGGAAGAGATGCTAGAGAACAATCGAGAAAGCCTAAGAAACATCCAGCAGGCCGTCGACGATCGATTCCAAAACGTCGAAGAGAGAATCGAGACACTAGAATCGAGGTTCGTCAAGAAGGTTCTAGATCTCGAAAATAACCAGGAAAAGAGAATCGAGACACTGGATAAGAAGGTTCTGGAACTCGAGAAAACTATCCAGAACGTTCACCATCAAGGAAACGTCGTACCGGCTGCAGCATCGAAATTCACAGCCCCCAACTTTGACGGCTCGAGCGCATTTAACATCTTTAAGCTCCAGTTCGAGACAACAGCGGAGCGGAATCAATGGGGAGAAGAAGATCGTGTGGCCGCTCTAGTAATTTCGCTTAAAGGCGAAGCAGCTGGTGTTCTACAGACCATCCCGGAGACCCAGAGAAGGAACTACACAGCCATATGGGATGCTCTCCATCGAAGATACGGCAGTGAGCACATGCAGGAGATGCACAAGCTGGAACTTAAAGGGCGCAAGCAGCGTTTAAACGAGACCATCCAATATCGAGAGGCTATCCCATCCTGCCTACGCGGATGTTCCAGTTGATGTGGTGGAGAAACTTAAAACGGATTCTTTCATCCAAGGGCTAAGGGACCCCGATACGCAACGAAGCCTGATTCTCCTGCCGAAGACATCTTTCAAGGAGACAGTTGCCAGCGCTCTCGCATGTGAAACATCGCTCTTGATATGCCGACCTTCCATCAAACTACGGCGCATATCTCAAGACCAGGATAGTTCCAGAACAACAACGGCGAGTAGGAGTGGTTCATTCCCGGGTAGATGCTACATCTGCGACCAGCAGGGGTACATTGCGAGGAACTGCCGTCTGCGAAGGAAGCGTTCGAGGTCTAGTTCGCCAAAAAGAGACCAAGGGAGAGAACGCGAACGTGGAGGTGCAAAAGGTGCATCTAACAATCCGTTAAACTAAAACGAGTCAGTGCAGAGGGGCATGCGCTGGCTCCCACATTGGAGTGCCCCAGCATCCTCGTATCCCGAATCTGTAGGGGTGCAACCAGCCTAGTCCTCGAGGGAACGATGGACGGGCGACGATATCTGCTGACGTTGGACACGGGCGCAACTCATTCAGTCATCCGAAGCGGATTGGTTTCTGACATCGAACCATTTTCCGAGGTAAGGCTTCGTACAGTGACTGGTGAGACTGGTAAGGGAAAGGTCCAGAAAAGAATTACGATGGGTACCGTCGAGTTTCAGCATTATTTCATCGTTGCGGACATTACTGATGACATCATAATCGGCGTCGATTTCATGATTAGGCATGGCTTCACATTGGACCTCAACCAAAAAGTGATGAAGTATGGCAACTTGTAGCTCCCATTAACAATGGATAATGGACAAGGTAACAAGGTCAGGCGAATAGTCGTGCAAGTGCGCCAAACAGTTCCCCCGAATGCAGAAGCTGTGGTTTGGGCAAAGACAGAAGAGGATGCGGGAACAAGCCGAATGTGGGTGGTCGAACCCGACAACCGAAATCGACCCAGCGATATAATTGTTGGAAGGGCTCTCGTGGAACCCCGACAAGACCAATTGGTTCCAGTACGAGTCCTGAATCCTGCCAGTACACCTAGGACGATACACAAGGGAACAACGATCGCTCAATGCCAAGAAGCTGCCGCTATTATGAACTGCGAAGATCAGAAACACCGGGAAATCCAGACCAACAAAGCCTTCTTGAAAACAATGGTCAGAGAGTGGACGCAGCATCTAGTGGAGAAGCAGAAAAGTAAAGCACTCTCCCTGCTTCGTAAATATTGGACGGTTTTTGCAGATGGTAAGAGCTGTGGAAGAACATCAATTGTGAATCACAGAATAGACACAGGGGACTCTAGACCGAACCGGCATCCACAGAGGAGGGTACCTTTGGCGAAAGAAGGCGAGGTGATCAAACTAACCGACGAGATGGAAAAGGAGGGCGTGATCGAACCATCTGCAAGCCCATGGAGTTCGCCAGTAGTGCCAGTTAAGAAGAAGGATGGAAGCAGCCGATTCTGCGTGGACTATAGTAAGCTGAACGACGTCACGAAGAAGGACAGCTATCCTTTACCGAGAATCGACGACACCTTGGACACACTATCTGGTGCAAAGTGGTTCTCGACGCTGGACTTACAAAGCGGATACTGGCAAATAGAGCTTGACCAGCCAGACAAGGAAAAGACCGCGTTCACCGCCGGGGGAGAGTTGTGGCAATTCTCTGTGATGCCTTTCGGTCTTTGCAATTCGCCAGCCACCTTCGAAAGACTAATGAACCGGGTACTAAGAGGACTTCACTGGAGGACTTGCCTTGTCTATCTGGATGGCATAATTGTCATGGGCAAGGATTTCAACGATCACCTTAAGAAGCTTGAAGAGGTACTGGAACGTATTCAAGCAGCCGGACTGAAATTGAGCCCGAAGAAATGTTCGCTCTTCCAGAACAAGGTGAAGTACTTGGGACACGTGGTGACTGCAGAAGGAGTCCATACAGATAAAGAGAAAATCTCAGCGGTTAAGGAATGGCCGCGGCCGAAGAATCTTCATGAGTTAAGGTCATTCCTGGGACCTTGCACGTATTACAGGCGATTCATCCCAGGATTTGCAAACTTTGCCAGCAGTTTGCACGAGCTCACCAAAAAGAATCGGCCATTCAAGTGGGAGAAGCCGCAGGAGGAAGCGTTGATTCACTTGAAGGAATTGCTCTGCAGTGCGCAGATTCTTGCATATCCTGTCCCGGGAGCGGACATGGAATCGGAGGAGTACTCTCTCAAATGATTGACGGGCGAGAACGGGTCATCGCTTATTACAGTAGGATCCTGTCGAAGCCGGAGAGGAACTACTGTGTAACTAGGAGGGAGCTATTAGCTGTGGTTGACTGTGTCAAGCATTTCCACAAATATCTCTATGGCCAAGCTTTTCATCTTAGGACGGACCACGCAGCGCTGAGGTGGTTGCCGCAGTTCAAAAACCCGGAAGGCCAGCTTGATAGATGGATAGAGAGAATCCAGAGCTATGACTTCAGTATCGAACACCGGAAGGGAAGCAGTCACGGTAATGCGGATGCATTATCGAGGCGACCTTGCGATGTTGAATGTAAACATAGTTCACGTGCCGAAACCAAGGACAGGTCACCGATATCCGTCGTTTCCATCTGCTGCCAGAAGATTCCTGGACTGTCGATGAGGTCGGAAGGAAGCAGCGAGAAGACGCCGATCTGGCAGTCATCATCGACTACCAAGAACGAGGTTTTCGACCAAGTTGGCAGCAAATATCCAGTGAAAGCCCAATCGTGAAAGCTTACTGGGCTCAATGGCAGAGTTTGAAGCTGAAGAACGGTTGCCTCTGCCGCAGTTGGGAAAGTGAGGACGGGAACATTGTAAACGATCTGCTGGTAATTCCAAAGGGACAAATCGACGAGATCATCCGAGAATACCACGAGAACCAAGCGGGGGTCATCTTGGTGTTAACAAGACTGTAGAAAAGATCAAGAGACGTTTCTACTGGGTAGGATGCCATGAGTCGGTTACGCGTTTCATTCGCAGGTGTGAACGGTGTGCGAAGGCAAAGGGGCCAGTTAGGAAAACTCGAGGAAATATGCAGCAGTACAATGTTGGAGCACCGTTCGAACGTATCGCCATGGACATCGCAGGCCCATTCCCAACGAGCAACGCTGGAAGCAAATACGCGCTGGTGGTGATCGATTACTTCAGCAAGTGGCCTGAGGTGTTTTGCATTCCGAACCAGGAAGCCAAAACCATTGCGGATGCGTTCGTGAATAACTGGGTTTCGCGTTATGGATTACCAATGGAACTGCACTCAGACCAATGGAGAAACTTCGAGTCGTCGGTATTCAAAGAACTCTGTGACATGCTAGGTATCAGAAAGACGCGGACAACACCATTACATTCACAATCTGATGGCATGGTCGAAAGGTTCAACCGGATGATGGAGGAATACCTGAGAAAAGTCGTCGTCGGAGATCAGAAGGACTGGGATGAACATCTTCCCCTTTTCTTAATGGCATACCGTTCGGCACAGCACAATTCAACGGCAACAACACCCACCGAAGCCGTTTTTGGAACTGATCTCCGACTTCCATCGGACTTGAAGTTAGGCGTGGTACTACCGACAACTAGCGGCAGGGAAGACTTCGTAACCGAAAAGAAAGAACAGCTGAACTCTATCCATCAGTTCATCCGGGAGCGACTGAACTTGGTCAGCGATAAAATGAAGGCGCGATACGACTTGAGGGCGAATACTTCTGGATTCGAGACCGGACAATTGGTATTGCTGTACAACCCACAACGGAAAAAAGGCTTGTGCCCCAAATTGCAATCACCCTGGGACGGACCATATGAGGTCATCAAGAAACTCAATGACGTGGTATACCGGATACAGCAGATGGAAAACAGACGGGCGAAGTATAAAATTGTCCACGTAGAGAGGTTAGCACCATATTACGGAGAAGGATCCAATCGCTTATTCGAGGACGAACAAGTTTAGGAGGAGGGCAGTGTTGCGGAGATGCAAAGGGACGGTTAAGTTCGAATTTCGCTGTCGAAGTTCGAAAACTCTCTGGAAGCGGGGATTGGAATGATGTCAACTTCCAATGGAATTGTCAGAGCGTTCTAGAGATTTCCGAAGGGGAACTTCCAACGGCGAACATTCGAGACGGTGGACCGAGAGCTATATAAGCGCGAACACTCGCCCTTGACAGACATTCAGTTTTGGTATTGAAAAGCGTGTGACAAGTCGGTGTGATCAAACAGTGTGAAACTAAAAGCTTTCAATAAGGGTTTGTTTGTGTAATAAAGCTTCAAGTGGATTGTATTGGATAATAAAGAAAAGTGGTGAGGCTACGCAGATAATTGATCTGTGGTGAAAGAAATAAAAGTGTGTGTGTGTTTTTATTCGGATAAAAAGGACAATTGTAGTTTATCGCAATCCAGTGGTGCGAACCCTATTTGGTGTGTGGATCGAATAAATTCCTAACAGTATCAATACTAGCAGTCTGTCTCCACCAGGGATAAATATAGAGATACCAAACTTTCGTACGTCTGCCCTGTAATCGCCGGAAGGGTGGTGTTGTTTTTGTAACACCAAAAATAAACGACTCACAGCTGTTCTCGGTGTGAACGGCCAATACTTATGATTCCTATACTGCTTTCCTCTTTCCTCTAATGCAATGCATTGAAAATCCATTTGGTCTATGTTATAAAGATAACCCAAGCTTAAATGGTGAAAAGAAACTGAAATCCGAGAAAAAGATGAAACAGATCCAAGGATTTCGACAAAAAAATTGCTCCTTTTTCACGTTTTCTTTGGAAATAAACATAATAGCAAAAGGAAAGCGTCAAATTCTGACTCCTAAAACTGAAACGCTAAGAAAATCAGAAAAACAGAAACAAAAAATAAATGTTTCGCCTGAAATAGTGAGCAAATATATGAAAAAAGTGTAATCCGGCAGTAACTACTTTAATTGGGCATAGTTTGCTCATAAATTACTCGTAATTATTAAAATATTTGCCTTATTAAAATATTTGCCTTTATAACGTACGTTATAACGGTCGTTAAATTCAAATTCAAAAAAACAAGCGAACACGTCCCTTCCCACAATAATTGGTGTTATTGTAATGTGTATAAAATTTTTCCACGATCGGCCTTTCACTAACCAATTCCACACACGAGTTTCAAGTTTTCCAGAAATAAAGTTCGTGGGCAAATACATCAAAAAAGAGTGCAAACCATCAGAGCCTTGGTATCTCTATATTTATCCCTGGTCTCCACCAGGGATAAAGAATGAGATACCAAACTTTCGTACGTCTGCCCGTTGATCTCCGCATGAGGTGGTTGTTGTTGTTGAAGGTTTATGGTTCAAATTCGCTTCATAGCCAAGAAAAAGTAATTCCTATACGGACAAAAAAGTATGCAACGCAGTTGTGAATGTAAAGTGACCAGACGTACTGCTGCAGGCATAACACTCACAGTATATGGTCAACCGAAATTCATCCTCTGCGTATGCATTACCAAAGTGCTTGAACGAATTACTACGGACTATAACCAACGCGGAATCTGGTCGGCTCTCGTCCTATCTAGGTCTAGGACAACCACCCCTCAGAGTAGTGAACGAACATCAACGACCCCAACCACTGCACTCCGTTCAGGTTGTGTGTCAACACATCATAAGAGAATATAAAAACTCTTGAACCTGCGCGAGTCTCTAAAAAAAAAAAAAAAAAAATACGAATATGACGGGTCAACTAAATTATTGGGAAAAATATTGAACCGTCCGGGGCAGCAAGCCAATAAAATTGTGCAATATTTCGCACAATAATATTGAGCGTCTAGAGGTCGCTTTAAAAACGACGCTTTTGACTTAGAGTCAAGGCGTCGGAACAAGGCAGAATGACATAGTGAAGACGCCGTCAAACCTCAACGCGTTCGTAGGTGCGAACCGTCAAAGTGTCTGTCAAAGCCAATAGATTGGTATCTCATTCTTTATCCCTGGTCTCCACTATTATGCCTGATCCACAACACTGCGTTAGTGCTAGCTGAGACATCCAACACAAGCAATTCAATGGGGTAGTCATAAATACCGCGTTTGCGTTGGCGAGCTTACGTTCATTGAAAAATGAGAGAAAATAAGAAAAAATGAGAGGAAATAAGAAAAATTGAGAGCGAGAGAAAACGTAAGCTCACGTAACCAAAGCATACAAAAGTCAAACACGTCGAAAATGTCTGTGCGTTTGAACGACTGTTGCTGTGTATTGATGTGTATGCTATATCTGTGTATTTTGTGGTTTGTGTTGTGTGCGTTTACTTTGACATGGAGCAGCCGAAAAAATTGAATTGTCATTGTCAAAGCATTATGCCTGATCCACAATACTGCGTTGGGCGAGGCACTTTACGTGTTACGAGAAATGCCTCGACGCATGCTTTGAAAATGACAATTCAATTTTTCCGACTGCACCATGTCAAAGTAAACGCACACAACACAAACCACAAAATACACAGATACAGCATACACATCAATACACAGAAACAGTTGTTCAAACGCACAGAAATTTTCGACGTGTTTGACTTTTGTCTGCTTTGGTTACGTGAGTTTACGTTTTCTCTCGCTCTCATTTTTTCTTATTTCCTCTCATTTTTCAATGAACGTAAGCCCGCCACCACAAACGCAGTATTTAAGACTACCCCATTGAATTGCTTGGGTTGGATGTCTCAGCTAGCACTAACGCAGTATTGTGGATCACGCATTAGTGTGTCGAAGACCGATCGTGGAACCATTTAACACACATTACAATAAAACTAATTATTGTAGGAAGAGACATGTTCACTTGTTTTTTTGAATTTGAATTTAACGACGGCTACAACGTACGTATATGTAGGCGTTAGGCAGATAGAATAGGAAAAAAAATAATAAAACACAGGACACTTCGTAATATGTATATTCACAATTCAGGTTTGTATTAAAAATAGGGAAAAGAAAAATAAGAAAAATAAGGAAAAGAAAGAACACAACTGTTCGACTGCACTGCTTGACTTTCTGCTGATGCCTCTCCCATTCCTCCGGGCTTCTATATAACAATACACATGTATGAAATAGTCCTATCCCCACCTCCTCGCGGTGCAATCAGGAGATTTCCTATGGAAATTGCAGACGGGGAAGGGCGAATGGCGAGCCTCCTGCGCCAAAAAACAGGATTAGTCGGTTGGGCTACGGCCTAGTAAGCCGTAACCGTTAAAAAAATCTACAAACTACAAGCTCCGAAACAACCACAAGCCTCGGATATAATGGACCGGACTAATGTTGACGACCCTTGCAAAAAACGAAAAAAGGATAAGGATCTTCGGCTCTGTACGTGGAATGTTAGGCCCCTAAACAGGCCACATGCAGCCGAACAACTCGCGACGCCCTAGACCGCTATAAAGCGGTCATAACCGCCATCCAGGATGTTATGTTACGCTAAAGACATGTGCTTATACTTCAGTATTGCGGCAACATGGCAACATTTATTGAACAGGGAGGGCCTGCCGGTTAGGTAGGGGGAGATATAGGTAAAATAAAGGATTCATTCGCAGCAAACGAGTGTACCAGTAATGACGCGTTTTTATTTCAAAGTATTGGTTATTATTATTATAACATTGCTACAACATCATCAGAAGTGGGATTGTGAACTTAATATGAACTAAAAACAATTTAAACACAAACTAAACGAGTGTGTAAAAAAAAGAATCAAATCGAGCAAGCGTTCCTCAAAATAGAATATACATATACGTATATTGCTACGAAACTTAATCCCACTTGTAATAGGGTTCGTATCACTGAATTGCGATAAAATACAATTGTCTACGTTTTATTCAAATTAAAACACACACTTTTCTTATTTCTGCTCAGATCAACTATCTGAGTACTTCACCACTTTTATTTAAATCTACACTTTATTACACATGTTAACCTTTACCCATAAGCTTTTATTTTCACACTGGTTTATCGACCGAACACACTGTATACAGACTTGTTACACGCTATTCACTTCCGTAAACTGAAAGAATGCCGAGGGCGAGCGTTCGCACTTATTTAGCTCTCGATCCACCTTCTCGAATGTTCGTCGTCAGAAGTTCCCCTACGGAAATCTCTAGAATGCTCTGACAATTAGCATTACGCCGTTGACAGTTGACATTATTTCAACTTCCGCTTCACCAGAGCATTCGAACTTCGACAGCGAAATTCGAAGTAGACCGACGGTTTTTGTCTCTGCCTTCCTCCTAAACTTGTTCGTCGTCGAACAAGCGATTTGATCCCACTTCGTAGTACGGCGCTAACCTCTCTACGTCTGCTGTATTCGATATACCACGTCATTGAGTTTCTTGATGACCTCATATGGCCCGTCCTAGGCTGATTGCAATTTGGGGCACAAGCCTTTTTTTTTTTCGTTGTGGATTGTACAGCAATACCAATTGTGCTGTCTCGAATTCAGAGGAGTTCGCCCTTAAATCACACCTTGCCTTCATTTTATCGCAGACTAAGTTCAGTCGCTCCCGGATGAACTGATGGATGGAGTTCAGCTGTTCTTTCTTTTCGGTTACGAAGTCCTCCCTGCCGCTAGTTGTCGGTAGTACCACGCCGAACTTCAAGTCCGATGGAAGTCGGAGATAAGTTCCAAAAATGGCTTCAGCTGGTGTTATTGCCTTTGAATTGTGCTGTGCCGAACGGTACGCCATTAGGAAAAGGGGAAGATGTTCATCCCAGTCCTTCTGATCTCCAACGACAACTTTTCTTAAGAATTCCTCTATCGTCCGGTTGAACCTTTCGACCATGCCATCCGATTGTGGGTGTAATGGTGTTGTCCGTGTCCGAGTTCTTTGAACACAGACGACTCGAAATTCCTTCCTTGGTCTGAGTGCAGTTCCAGCGGTACTCCATAACGCGCAACCCAGTTATTCACGAATGCATCCGAAATGGTTATAGCTTCGTGGTTCGGGATGCAAAACACCTTAGGCCACTTGCTGAAGTAATCGATCACCACCAGCGCGTATTTGTTTCCAACGTTGGTCGTTGGGAATGGGCCTGCGACGTCCATGGCGATGCGTTCAAACGGTGCTCCAACACTGTACTGCTGCATATTTTCTCGTGTTATCCTAACTGGACCCTTTGCCTTCGCACAATGTTCACACTTGCGAATGAAATTTGTGACCGACTCATGGCATCCTAACCAGACGAAAGGTCTCTTGATCTTTTCTACAGTCTTGTTAACACCAAGATCACCCTCACTTGGTCCCTCGTGGTATTCTCGGACGACCTCGTCGACTTGTCCCTTTGGATTTACGAGCAGATCGTTTACAATGTCCCCGTTCTCGTTTTCCCAACTGCGGTAGAGGCAACCGTTCTTCAGCTTCAAACTCCGCCATTGAGCCCAGTAAGCTTAGCTTTTACGATTGGGCTTTCACTGGATATTTGCTGCCAAGTTGGCCGAAAACCTCGTTCTTGGTAGTCGATGATGACTGCCAGATCGGCATCTTCTCGCTGCTTTCTTCTGACCTTCTCGACAGTCCAGGCATTTTCTGGCAGCACGTGGAAACGACGGATGTCGGTGACATGTTCCTTGGTTTCAGTGCGTGAACAATGTTTGCATTCAACATCGCAAGGTGGCCTCGATAATGCATCCGCATTTCCATGACGGTTTCCCTTCCGGTGTTCGATAGTGAAGTCATAACTCTGGATTCTCTCTATCCATCTAGCAACCCTTCCGGGTTGTTGAACTGCAGCAGCCTCCTCAACGCTGCGTGGTCGGTCCTAAGATGAATAGCTTGGCCATAAAGATATTTGTGAAAATGCTTGACACAGTCAACCACGGCTAAAAGCTCCCTCCTAGTTACACAGTATATCCTTTCCGGCTTGGATAGAATTCTACTGTAGTAAGCGATGACCCGTTCTCGTCCGTCAATTATTCGAGAGAGTACTCCTCCGATTCCATGTCCGCTCGCATCGGTGTCCAAAATAAACTTTTCTCCCGGGACAGGATATGCAAGGATCTGCGCACTGCAGAGCAATTCCTTCAGGTGAATGAACGCTTCCTCCTGCGGCTTCTCCCACTTGAATGACCGATTCTTTTTGGTGAGCTCGTGCAGACTGCTGGCAATGTTTGCAAATCCTGAGGCGAATCGCCTGTAATATGTGCAAAGTCCCAGGAATGACCCTTGTTCATGAAGATTCTTCGGCCGTGGCCATTCCTTGACCGCCGAGATTTCGTCTTCATCTGTATGGACTCCTTCTGCAGTCACCGCATGTCCCAAGTACTTGACTTCATTTTGGAACAGCGAACATTTCTTCGGGTTCAATTTCAGTCCGGCTGCTTGAATACGTTCCAGTACCTCTTCAAGCTTCTTAAGATGATCGTCGAAATCCTTGCCCATGACAATTATGTCATCCAGATAGACAAGGCAAGTGCTCCAGTGAAGTCCTCTTAGCACCCGGTTCATAAGTTTTTCCTTGTCTTGCTGGTGAAGCTCTATTTGCCAGTATCCACTTTGCAAGTCCAGCGCCGAGAACCACTTTGCACCAGATAGTGTGTCCAAGGTGTCGTCGATTCTCGGTAAAGGATAGCTTTCCTTTTTCGTGGCGTCGTCCAGCTTCCTATAGTCCACGCAGAATCGGGTGCTTCCATCCTTTTTCTTAACAAGCACTGCTGACGAACTCCATGGGCTTGCAGATGGTTCGATCACGCCCTCCTTTTCCATCTCGTCGGTTAGTTTGATTACCCCGCCTTCCTTCGCCAAAGGTACCCTCCTCGGTGGTTGCCGGATCGGTCTAGAGTCCCCTGTGCCTATTCTGTGCTTCACAGTTCTTACCATTTGAAAAACTGTCCAATATTTACAAGGCAGGGAGAGTGCTTTACTTTTCTACTTCTCCACTAGATGTTACGTCCACTCTCTGCCCATTGTTTTCAAGAAGGCTTTGTTGGCGTGGATTCCCCGGTGTTTCTGATCTTCGCAGTTCATAATAGCGGCAGCTTCTTGGCATTGAGCGATTGTTGTTCCCTTTTGCACCATCTTAGGTATACTGGTAGGATTCAGGACTCGTACTGGAACCAGTTGGTCTTGTAGGGGTTCCACAAGAGCCCTTATAACAATGATATCGCTCGGTCGATTTTGTTTGTCGGGTTCGACCACCCACAATCGGCTTGTCCCCGCATCCTCTTCTATCTTTGCCTAAACCACAGCTTCTACATTCGGGGGAACTGTTTGGCGCGCTTGCACGACTATTCACCTGACCTTGTTACCCTGTCCATTATCTATTGTTAATGGGAGCTCCAAGTTGCCATACTTCATCACTTTTTGGTTGAGGGCCAATGTGAAGCCATGCCTAATCATGAAGTCGACGCCGATTATGATGTCATCAGTAATGTCCGCAACGATGAAATCATGCTCAATCGACGGTACCCATCGTAATTCTTTTCTGGACTTTTCCCTTAACTTCCGCCTTCTCACCAATTACTTTACGAAGCCTTACCTCGGAAAATGTTTCGATGTCAGAAACCAATCCGCTTCGGATTACTGAATGAGTCGCGCCCGTGTCCAATGTCAGCAGATATCGTCGCCCGTCCGTCGTTCCAACGATGTCTAGGTTGGTTGCACGCCTACAGATTCGGGATACAAGTTGGTCGGGGCACTCAATGTTGGAGCCAGCGCATGCACCTCTGCACTGACTCTTTTTAGTTTAACGGATTGTTAGGTGCACCTTTTGCACCTCCACGTTCGCGTTCACTCCCTTGGTCTCTTTTTGGCGAACTAGACCTTGAACGCTTCCTTCGCAGACGGCAGTTTCTCGCAATGTGCCCCTGCTGGTCGCAGGTTCATTCCCGGGTAGATGCTACTACCCGGGAAAGAACCACTCCTACTCGCCGTTGTTGTTCTGGAACTATCCTGGTCTTGAAGGTCGGCATGTTCTAAAAAACCAATTGAAAACTGTAAACTATATATTGTTACGAATTTATTCGATTCCCACACCAAATAGGCTTCGCACCACTGGATTGCGATAAACTACAATGCCTACGTTTTTTTATTTAAACTGAAACACACACTTTTTTCTTTGTTTCACCACAGATCAACTATCTGTACAGCTTCACCACTTTTAGTTATTATCCAATACTATCCACTTTATTACACAAACAAACCTTTATTGAGAGCTTTTATTTTCACCCTGTTTGATCACACTGTCTTTTCACACGCTGTTCAATACCACAAACTGAATGAATGTCAAGGGCGAGTGTTCGCGCTTATATAGCTCTCGGACCACCGTCTCGAACGTTCGCCGTTGGAAGTTCCCTTTCGGAAATCTCTAGAACGCTCTGACAATTCCATTGGAAGTTGACATCATTCCAATCCCCGCTTCCAGAGAGTTTTCGAACTTCGACAGCGAAATTCGAACTTAACGGTCCGCTTGAATCTCCGCAACACTGCCCTCCTCCTAAACTTGTTCGCCCTCGAACAAGCGATTGGACCCTTCTCCGTAATATGGTGCTAACCTCTCTACGTGGACAATTTTATACTTCGCCCGTCTGTTTCCCATCTGCTGTATCCGGTATACCACGTCATTGAGTTTCTTGATGACCTCATATGGTCCGTCCCAGGCTGATTGCAATTTGGGGCACAAGCCTTTTTCCGTTGTGGGTTGTACAGCAATACTAATTGTCCGGTCTCGAATCCAGAAGTATTCGCCCTCAAGTCGTATCGCGCCTTCATTTTATCGCTAACCAAGTTCAGTCGCTCCCGGATGAACTGATGGATAGAGTTCAGCTGTTCTTTCTTTTCGGTTACGAAGTCTTCCCTGCCGCTAGTTGTCGGTAGTACCACGCCGAACTTCAAGTCCGATGGAAGTCGGAGATCAGTTCCAAAAATGGCTTCGGCGGGTGTTGTTGCCGTTGAATTGTGCTGTGCCGAACGGTATGCCATTAAGAAAAGGGGAAGATGTTCATCCCAGTCCTTCTGATCTCCGACGACGACTTTTCTCAGGTATTCCTCCATCGTCCGGTTGAACCTTTCGACCATGCCATCAGATTGTGGATGTAATGGTGTTGTCCGCGTCTTTCTGATACCTAGCATGTCACAGAGTTCTTTGAACACCGACGACTCGAAGTTTCTCCCTTGGTCTGAGTGCAGTTCCATTGGTACTCCATAACGCGAAACCCAGTTATTCACGAATGCATCCGAAATGGTTTTGGCTTCCTGGTTCGGGATGCAAAACACCTCAGGCCACTTGCTGAAGTAATCGATCACCACTAGTGCGTACTTGTTTCCAGCGTTGCTCGTTGGGAATGGGCCTGCGATGTCCATTGCGATACGTTCGAACGGTGCTCCAACATTGTACTGCTGCATATTTCCTCGAGCGTTCCTAACTGGACCCTTTGCCTTCGCACACTGTTCACACCTGCGAATGAAACGTGTAGCCGACTCATGGCATCCTACCCAGTAGAAACGTCTCTTGGTCATTTCTACAGTCTTGTTAACACCAGGATGACCCCCGCTTGGTCCCTCGTGGTATTCTCGGATGACCTCTTCGATTTGTCCTTTTGGAATTACCAGCAGATCGTTTACAATGTTCCCGTCCTCACTTTCCCAACTGCGGTAGAGGCAACCGTTCTTCAGCTTCAAACTCTGCCATTGAGCCGAGTAAGCTTTCACGATTGGGCTTTCACTGGATATTTGCTGCCAACTTGGTCTAAAACCTCGTTCTTGGTAGTCGATGATGACTGCCAGATCAGCATCTTCTCGCTGCTTCCTTCCGACCTTCTCGAAAGTCCAGGAATCTTCTGGCAGCACCTGGAAACAACGGATATCGGTGACCTGTTCGTTGGTCTCGGCGCGTTAACAATGTTTGCATTCAACATCGCAAGGTCGCCTCGATAATGCATCCGCATTTCCATGACTGCTTCCCTTCCGGTGTTCGATACTGAAGTCATAACTCTGGATTCTCTCTATCCATCTAGCAAGCTGGCCTTCCGGGTTTTTGAACTGCAGCAGCCATCTCAACGCTGCGTGGTCCGTCCTAAGATGAAAAGCTTGGCCATAGAGATATTTGTGGAAATGCTTGACACAGTCGACCACGGCTAAAAGCTCCCTCCTAGTTACACAGTAGTTCCTCTCCGGCTTCGACAGGATCCTACTGTAGTAAGCGATGACCCGCTCTCGCCCGTCAATCATTTGAGAGAGTACTCCTCCGATTCCATGTCCGCTCGCATCTGTGTCCAAAATAAACTTTTCTCCCGGGACAGGATATGCAAGAATCTG
This sequence comes from Eumerus sabulonum, assembly GCA_951905685.1. Taxonomy (NCBI): domain Eukaryota; kingdom Metazoa; phylum Arthropoda; class Insecta; order Diptera; family Syrphidae; genus Eumerus; species Eumerus sabulonum. Next base: position 102,380,593 of record OX645060.1, read on the forward strand.
CGCACTGCAGAGCAATTCCTTCAGGTGAATGAACGCTTCCTCCTGCGGCTTCTCCCACTTGAATGGCCGATTCTTTTTGGTGAGCTCGTGCAAACTGCTGGCAACGTTTGCAAATCTGGGAGAGCGAACATTTCTTCGGGCCCAATTTCAATCCGGCTGCTTGAATACGTTCCAGTACCTCTTCAAGCTTCTTAAGGTGATCGTCGAAATCCTTGCCCATGACAATTATGTCATCCAGATAGACAAGGCAAGTCCTCCAGTGAAGTCCTCATAGTACCCGGTTCATTAGTCTTTCGAAGGTGGCTGGCACATTGCAAAGACCGAAGGGCATCACAGAGAATTGCCACAACTCTCCCCCGGCGGTGAACGTGGTCTTTTCCTTGTCTTGCTGGTCAAGCTCTATTTGCCAGTATCCACTTTGCAAGTCCAGCGTCGAGAACCACTTTGCACCAGATAGTGTGTCCAAGGTGTCGTCGATTCTCGGTAAAGGATAGCTGTCCTTCTTCGTTACGTCGTTGAGCTTCCTATAGTCCACGCAGAATCGGGTGCTTCCATCCTTCTTCTTGACTAACACTACTGGCGAAGTCCATGGGCTTGCAGATGGTTCGATCACGCCCTCCTTTTCCATCTTGTCGATTAGTTTGACCACCTCGCCTTCTTTCGCCAAAGGTACCCTCCTCGGTGGTTGCCGGATCGGTCTAGAGTCCCCTGTGTCTATTCTGTGCTTCACAATTGATGTTCTTCCACAGTTCTTACCATTTGCAAAAACTGTCCAATATTTACGAAGCAGGGAGAGTGCTTTACTTTTCTGCTTCTCCACTAGGTGTTGCGTCCACTCTCTGGCCACTGTTTTTAAGAAGGCTTTATTGGACTGGATTTCCTGTTGTTTCTTATCTTCGCAGTTCATAACGGCGGCAGCTTCTTGGCATTGAGCGATCGTTGTTCCCTTGTGTATTGTCCTAGGTGTACTGGCAGGATTCAGGACTCGTACTGGAACCAATTGGTCTTGTCGGGGTTCCACCAGAGCCCTTCCAACAATGATATCGCTCTGTCGATTTCGTTTGTCGGGTTCGACCACCCACATACGGCTTGTCCCCGCATCCTCTTCTATCTTTGCCCATAACACAGCTTCTGCATTCGGGGGAACTGTTTGGCACGCTTGCACGACTATTCGCCTGACCTTGTTACTCTGTCCATTATCTATTGTTAATGGGAGCTCCAAGTTGCCATACTTCATCACTTTTTGGTTGAGGTTCAATGTGAAGCCATGCCTAATCATGAAGTCGACGCCGATTATGATGTCATCAGTGATGTCCGCAACGGTGAAATCATGCTGAAACTCGATGGCCCCCATCGTAACCCTTTTCTGGACCTTTCCCTTAACTTCCGCCTTCTCACCAGTTACTGTACGAAGCCTTACCTCGGAAAAAGGTTCGATGTCAGAAACCAATCCGCTTCGGATGACTGAATGAGTTGCGCCCGTGTCCAACGTCAGCAGATATCGTCGCCCGTCCATCGTTCCCTCGATGACTAGGCTGGTTGCACCCCTACAGATTCGGGATACGAGGATGCTGGGGCACTCCAATGTGGGAGCCAGCGCATGCCCCTCTGCACTGACTCGTTTTAGTTTAACGGATTGTTAGGTGCACCTTTTGCACCCCCACGGTCACGTTCACTCCCTTGGTCTCTTTTCGGCGAAATAGACCTCGAACGCTTCCTTCGCAGACGGCAGTTCCTCGCAATGTGCCCCTGCTGGTCGCAGATGTAGCATCTACCTGGGGATGAACCACTCCTACTCGCCGTTGTTGTTCTGGAACTATCCTGGTCTTGAGATATGCGCCGTAGTTTAATGGAAGGTCGGCATATCAAGAGCGATGTTTCGCATGCGAGAGCGCGGGCAACTGTCTCCTTGAAAGATGTCTTCGGCAGGAGAATCAAGCTTCGTTGCGTGTCGGGGTCCCTTAGCCCTTGGATGAAAGAATCCGTTTTTAGTTTTTCCACCACATCAACTGGAACATCCGCGTAGGCAAGATGGGATAGCCTCTCGATGTCGGCAGCATACTGTAGGATGGTCTCGTTTCCACGCTGCTTGCGTCCTTTAAGTTACAGCTTGTGCATCTCCTGCATGTGCTCACTGCCGTATCTTCGATGAAGAGCTTCCCATATGGCTGTGTAGTTCCTTCTCAGGGTTTCCGGGATGGTCTGTAGTACATCGGCTGCTTCGCCTTTAAGCGAAACTACTAGAGCGGCCACACGATCTTCTTCTCCCCACTGATTCCGTTCCGCCGTTGTCTCGAACTGAAGTTTAAAGATGTTAAATGCACTCGTGCCGTCGAAGTTGGGAGCTGTGAATTTCGATGCTGCAGTCGGTACAACGATTCCTTGACACTGAACGTTCTGGACAGTTTTCTCGAGTTCCAGAACCTTCTTGTCGAACTTCGATTCCAAGGTCTCGATTATCTTTTCCTGATTATTTTCGAGATCTAGAACCTTCTTGTCCAGTGTCTCGATTCTCTTTTCCTGGTTATTTTCAAGATCCAGAACCTTTTTATCCAGTTTATCGATTCTCTCTTCGACGCCCTGGAACCGATCGTTGACCGCTTGCTGGATGTCTCTCAAGCTTTCTCGGTTGTTCTCTAGCATCTCTTCCACCGTCTCCAGCTTCTGGCTCAGGGAAGTAGAATTTTCCTCCAGTATCTCTAGTTTCTGGCTTATGGAAGTTGAGTTTTCCTCCAACTTTCTGCTTACGGCAACGGAAATTTCCTCCAGCTTTTGATGTATGGTTGCTTCTAGTCTCTGGCTTATGGAACTGGAATTTTCCTCCAACTTCTGATCCAGTTTCTGGGATATGGAAGCACTCATAGCATTCATAGCTGCGAGAATTTGCTGCATATCGAACGCTGGCTCAGTAGATGTCGACGGCTTCTCCACCACGAATTCGTAACTCTCCCAGTCGAAACCTTCTTCCTGCAACGCTGATCGCAGTCTCTCCACCAGGTTGGCTTTACTTCCCACTGTGGATAATTCCCGAGCATCCAGCTCTCTTTTCAGTTGTTCAATGGTCAACTTTTCCAATTTTACCATTTTCTCTATCTCTTAACAATTCACTTTGTGCAATTCACAATTTAAATAAATGTACCACTCGTTTAATCGCAATCCCACTTCTGACACCAAATGTTACGAACTTATTCGATTCCCATAACAAATGGGGTTCGCACCACTGGATTGCGATAAACTACAATGTCTACGTTTTTTTATTTAAATTGAAACACACACACTTTTCTTTGTTTCACCACAGATCAACTATCTGTACAGCTTCACCACTTTTATTTATTATCCAATACTATCCACTTTATTACACAAACAAACCTTTATTGAGAGCTTTTATTTTCACCCTGTTTGATCACACTGACTTTTCACACGCTGTTCAATACCACAAACAGAATGAATGTCAAGGGCGAGTGTTCGCGCTTATATAGCTCTCGGTCCACCGTCTCGAACGTTCGCCGTTGGAAGTTCCCTTTCGGAAATCTCTAGAACGCTCTGACAATTCCATTGGAAGTAGACATCATTCCAATCCCCGCTTCCAGAGAGTTTTCGAACTTCGACAGCGAAATTCGAACTTAACGTTCCGCTTGCATCTCCGCAACAATATTGTTGTTCGAAAACTTTCTGGAAGCGGGGATGGGAATGATGTCAACTTCCAATGGAATTGTCAGAGCGTTCTAGAGATTTCCTATGGGGAACTTCCAACGGCGAACGTTCGAGATGGTGGACCGAGAGCTATATAAGCGCGAACACTCGCCCTCGACATTCATTCAGTTTGTGGTATAAAACAGCGTGTGACCAGTCGGTGTCATCAACCAAGGTGAAAAGAAAAGCTTTCAATAAAGGTTTGTGTATTGTGTAATAAAGTTTAAAGTGGATAGTATTGGATAATAAAGTTTAAAGTGGATAGTATTGGATAATAAAGAAAAGTGGTGAAGCTACACAGATAATTGATCTGTGGTGAAACAAAGAAAAATGTGTGTGTTTGAATTTAAATAAAAAGGACAATTGTAGTTTATCGCAATCCAGTGGTGCGAACCCTATTTGGTGTGGGGATCGAATAAATTCGTAACATTTGGTGTCAGAAGTGCGATTGCGAGTAAACGAGTGAAACTTTATTTGAGTCGTGAAGTGAATCATTGCAAAAGTGAGAAAATGGTAAAATTGGAAAAGTTGACAATTGAACAACTGAAAAAAGAGCTGGATGCTCGGGAATTATCCACAGTGGGAAGTAAAGCCAACCTGGTGGAGAGACTGCGATCGGCGTTGCAGGAAGAAGGTGTCGACTGGGAGAGTTATGAATTCGGGGTGGAGAAGCCGTCGACATCCACTGAGCCAGCGTTCGATATGCAGCAAATTCTCGCGGCTATGAATGCTATGAGTGCTTCTCTGAGTCAGAAACTGATGGAAAATTCCACTTCTCTGAGTCAGAAACTGGAGGAAAATTCTACTTCCCTGAGCCAGAAGTTGGAGACGGTAGAAGAGATGCTAGAGAACAATCGAGAAAGCTTGAGAGACATCCAGCAAGCCGTTAACGATCGATTCCAGAATGTCGAAGAGAAAATCGAGACACTGGACAAGAAGGTTCTAGATCTCGAGAAAAGTCAAGAAAAGAGAATCGAGTCACTGGAATCGAGGTTCGACATGAAGGTTCTGGAACTCGAGAAAACTATCCAGAACGTACAGCATCAAGGAATCGTCGTACCGACTGCAGCATCAAAATTCACAGCTCCCAACTTCGACGGCAAGAGCGCTTTTAACATCTTTAAGCTCCAGTTCGAGACAACAGCGGAACGGAATCAATGGGGAGAGGAAGATCGTGTGGCTGCCCTAGTAATTTCCCTTAAAGGTGAAGCTGCTGACGTTCTACAGACCATCCCGGAGACCCAGAGAAGGAACTACAGAGCCATATGGGAAGCACTTCACCGAAGATACGGCAGTGAGCACATGCAGGAGATGCACAAGCTGGAACTTAAAGGACGCAAGCAGCGTGGAAACGAGACCATCCAACAGTATGCTGCTGACATCGAGAGGCTATCCCATCTTGCCTACGCTGACGTTCCAGTTGATGTGGTGGAGAAACTAAAAACGGATTCTTTCATCCAAGGGCTGAGGGACCCCGACACGCAACGAAGCTTGATTCTCCTGCCGAAGACATCTTTCAAGGAGACAGTTGCCAGCGCTCTCGCATGCGAAACATCGCTCTTGATATGCCGACCTTCCATCAAACTACGGCGCATATCTCAAGACCAGGATATGTCCAGAACAACAACGGCGAGTAGGAGTGGTTCATCCCCGGGTAGATGCTTCATCTGCGACCAGCAGGGGCACATTGCGAGGAACTGCCGTCTGCGAAGGAAGCGTTCGAGGTCTATTTCGCCGAAAAGAGACCAAGGGAGTGAACGTGACCGTGGAGGTGCAAAAGGTGCACCTAACAATCCGTTAAACTAAAACGAGTCAGTGCAGAGGGGCATGCGCTGGCTCCCACATTGGAGTGCCCCAGCATCCTCGTATCCCGAATCTGTAGGGGTGCAACCAGCCTAGTCATCGAGGGAACGATGGACGGGCGACGATATCTGCTGACGTTGGACACGGGCGCAACTCATTCAGTCATCCGAAGCGGATTGGTTTCTGGCATCGAACCCTTTTCCGAGGTAAGGCTTCGTACAACAACTGGTGAGAAGGCGGAAGTTATGGGAAAGGTCCAGAAAAGAGTTACGATGGGGACCATCGAGTTTCAGCATGATTTCATCGTTGCGGACATCACTGATGACATCATAATCGGCGTCGACTTCATGATTAGGCATGGCTTCACGTTGGACCTCAACCAAAAAGTGATGAAGTATGGACACGTGGAGCTCCCATTAACGATAGAAGATGGACAGGGTAACAAGGTCAAGCGAATAGTCGTGCTAGCGCGCCAAACAGTTCCCCTGAATGCAGAAGCTGTGGTTTGGGCAAAGATAGAAGAGGATGCGGGGACAAGCCGAATGTGGGTGGTCGAACCCGACAAACGAAATCGACCCAGCGATATGGTTGTTGGAAGGGCTCTCGTGGAACCCCGACAAGACCAATTGGTTCCAGTACGAGTCCTGAATCCTGCCAGTACACCTAGGACAATACATAAGGGAACAACGATCGCTCAATGCCAAGAAGCTGCCGCCGTTATGAACTGCGAAGATAAGAAACACCGGGAAGTCCAGAAAAACAAACCGTTCTTGAAAACAATGGCCAGAGAGTGGACGCAACATCTAGTGGAGAAGCAGAAAAGTAAAGCACTCTCCCTGCTTCGTAAATATTGGACAGTTTTTGCAGATGGTAAGAACTGTGGAAGAACATCAATTGTGAAGCACAGAAAAGACACAGGGGACTCTAGACCGATCCGGCAACCACCGAGGAGGGTACCTTTGGCGAAAGAAGGCGAGGTGGTCAAACTAATCGACGAGATGGAAAAGGAGGGCGTATCTGCAAGCCCATGGAGTTCCCCAGTAGTGTTAAGAAGAAGGATGGAAGCACCCGATTCTGCGTGGACTATAGGAAGCTGAACGACGTCACGAAAAAGGACAGCTATCCTTTACCAAGAATCGACGACCCCTTGGACACACTATCTGGTGCAAAGTGGTTCTCGACGCTGGACTTGCAAAGTGGATACTGGCAAATAGAGCTTGACCAGCAAGACAAGGAAAAGACCGCGTTCACCGCCGGGGGAGAGTTGTGGCAGTTCTCTGTGATGCCCTTCGGTCTTTGCAATGCGCCAGCCACATTCGAGAGACTTATAAACCGGGTACTAAGAGGACTTCACTGGAGGACTTGCCTTGTCTATCTGGATGACATAATTGTCATGGGCAAGGATTTCGACGATCACCTAAAGAAGCTTGAAGAGGTACTGGAACGTATTCAAGCAGCCGGATTGAAATTGAGTCCGAAGAAATGTTCGCTCTTCCAGAACAAGGTGAAGTACTTGGGACACGTGGTGACTGCAGAAGGAGTCCATACAGATGAAGAGAAAATCGGTTAAGGAATGGCCGCGGCCGAAGAATCTTCATGAGTTCAGGTCATTCCTGGGACTTTGCACATATTACAGGCGATTCATCCCAGGATTTGCAGACGTTGCTAGCAGTTTGCACGAGCTCACCGAAAAGAATCGGCCATTCAAGGGGGAGAAGCCGCAGGAGGAAGCGTTCATTCACCTGAAGGAATTGCTCTGCAGTGCGCAGATTCTTGCATATCTTTCCCAGGAGAAAAATTTATTTTGGACACAGATGCGAGCGGACATGGAATCGGAGGAGCACTCTCTCAAATGATTGACGGGCGAGAACGGGTCATCGCTTACTACAGTAGGATCCTATCGAAGCCGGAGAGGAACTACTGTGTAACTAGGAGGGAGCTTTTAGCCGTGGTTGACTGTGTCAAGCATTTCCACAAATATCTCTATGGCCAAGCTTTCCATCTTAGGACGGACCACGCAGCGTTGAGATGGCTGCTGCAGTTCAAAAACCCGGAAGGCCAGCTTGCTAGATGGATAGAGAGAATCCAGAGTTATGACTTCAGTATCGAACACCGGAAGGGAAGCAGTCATGGAAATTCGGATGCATTATCGAGGCGACCTTGCGATGTTGAATGCAAACATTGTTCACGCGCCGAGACCAAGGAACAGGTCACCGACATCCGTTGTTTCCAGGTGCTGCCAGAAGATTCCTGGATACCAAGAACGAGGTTTTCGACCAAGTTGGCAGCAAATATCCAGTGAAAGCCCAATCGTGAAAGCTTACTGGGCTCAATGGCAGAGTTTGAAGCTGAAGAACGGTTGCCTCTACCGCAGTTGGGAAAGTGAGGACGGGAACATTGTAAACGATCTGCTGGTAATTCCGAAAGGACAAATCGAAGAGGTCATCCGAGAATACCACGAGGGACCAAGCGGGGGTCATCTTGGTGTTAACAAGACTGTAGAAAAGATCAAGAGACGTTTCTACTGGGTAGGATGCCATGAGTCGGTTACGCGTTTCATTCGCAGGTGTGAACGGTGTGCGAAGGCAAAGGGACCAGTTAGGAAAACTCGAGGAAATATGCAGCAGTACAATGTTGGAGCACCGTTCGAACGTATCGCCATGGACATCGCAGGCCCATTCCCAACGAGCAACGCTGGAAGCAAATACGCGCTGGTGGTGATCGATTACTTCAGCAAGTGGCTTGAGGTGTTTTGCATTCCGAACCAGGAAGCCAAAACCATTGCGGATGCGTTCGTGAATAACTGGGTTTCGCGTTATGGATTACCAATGGAACTGCACTCAGACCAAGGGAGAAACTTCGAGTCGTCGGTATTCAAAGAACTCTGTGACATGCTAGGTATCAGAAAGACGCGGACAACACCATTACATTCACAATCTGATGGAATGGTCGAAAGGTTCAACCGGATGATGGAGGAATACCTGAGAAAAGTCGTCGTCGGAGATCAGAAGGACTGGGATGAACATCTTCCCCTTTTCTTAATGGCATACCGTTCGGCACAGCACAATTCAACGGCAACAACACCCACCGAAGCCGTTTTTGGAACTGATCTCCGACTTCCATCGGACTTGAAGTTCGGCGTGGTACTACCAACAACTAGCGGCAGGGAAGACTTCGTAACCGAAAAGAAAGAACAGCTGAACTCTATCCATCAGTTCATCCGGGAGCGACTGAACTTGGTCAGCGATAAAATGAAGGCGCGATACGACTTGAGGGCGAATACTTCTGGATTCGAGACCGGACAATTGGTATTGCTGTACAACCCACAACGGAAAAAAGGCTTGTGCCCCAAATTGCAATCACCCTGGGACGGACCATATGAGGTCATCAAGAAACTCAATGACGTGGTATACCGGATACAGCAGATGGGAAACAGACGGGCGAAGTATAAAATTGTCCACGTAGAGAGGTTAGCACCATATTACGGAGAAGGATCCAATCGCTTGTTCGAGGACGAACAAGTTTTGGAGGAGGGCAGTGTTGCGGAGATGCAAAGGGACGGTTAAGTTCGAATTTCGCTGTCGAAGTTCGAAAACTCTCTGGAAGCGGGGATTGGAATGATGTCAACTTCCAATGGAATTGTCAGAGCGTTCTAGAGATTTCCGAAGGGGAACTTCCAACGGCGAACATTCGAGACGGTGGACCGAGAGCTATATAAGCGCGAACACTCGCCCTTGACAGACATTCAGTTTTGGTATTGAAAAGCGTGTGACAAGTCGGTGTGATCAAACAGTGTGAAACTAAAAGCTTTCAATAAGGGTTTGTTTGTGTAATAAAGCTTCAAGTGGATTGTATTGGATAATAAAGAAAAGTGGTGAGGCTGCGCAGATAATTGATCTGTGGTGAAAGAAATAAAAGTGTGTGTGTGTTTTTATTCGGATAAAAAGGACACTTGTAGTTTAGTGGTGCGAACCCTATTTGGTGTGTGGATCGAATAAATTCCTAACAGTATCAATACTAGCAGTCTGTCTCCACCAGGGATAAATATAGAGATACCAAACTTTCGTACGTCTGCCCTGTAATCTCAAATTGGAGAGTATCTGACAAAGCATCACTTTCTGATCACTGTTGGATCCTCTTCGACTAGAATTTCCATAGGTCGGACACTAGAGTCTTTCGGAATCCGCGAAAGGCGAATTGGCAGAGGTTTAACGCGGAGCTGGGTGGGACCCTTAACCGACCTCCGGAAGGGATCCCCGACTCCACGGAAGACATCGATGAGATGGTATTGAACCTTACCAGCAAGCTAAACGGTCATTTGAGAAGGCATGTCCTACCAGACGACCCAGTAAAAGAAATGCTAAGATAGCGGAGCGGCTTCGTATCTCTAGGTTTAGTTGGAATCTGGCAAAAGAGGGGGCCCTAGTGTTAAGCGGCTCAAAAAAGGAATTAGATTAGACTCTTGGAGAAGCTTCTGTGGCTCTATTAAATCATGTAAGGGTGCAGCTCGTCTGAGGAAGGTGCTTGTAAAAGCTTCCACACAGATGTCCTCTATTAAGAGATCTGATGGCAGTTGGACAGACTCAATTGAGAGCGTGCTTGATTCTCTACTGAAATGTCATTTCCCTGGCTGTGAGGATGCAGGAATCTTCAATTCGGCGGGCACGCTGCCAAGGGAATGTATTGAACATGAGACGGTCGATAAGATTGTTACGGGGAAAACAACCCCTACAAGGCCCCGGAAAGGGATGGGATCCTTCCGATCATGTTGCAGGCGCCATGTGAAGTCATTCTTCCATGGCTGAAGCGCATCTACTCCTGGTGCCTCAGGATGGGTTATGTTCTTCAAGCGTGGAGGGAAGTTAGGGTGGTTTTCATACCCAAGTCGGGTAAAGTCAACCACAATACTGCAAAGGACTTTAGGCCTATCAGTCTATCGTCCTTCCTGATGAAAAGGCTGGAACGAATAATAGACTTGTACGTAAGGGAAGAGATTGGGGACGGTTATGTGTCACAATCACACAACGCGTACATAAGGGGGCAATCGGCAGATACTGCTTCGCATAGGGTAGTCTATACGATAGAAAAATCACTCAGTATCAAGGAATTCACTCTAGGTGCCTTCCTAGACATTGAGGGTGCCTTTAATAACGTTAGTACCGAGGCAATAGTGTCCAGCCTTCATATGGCCCAAATAAACCCGGGTGTATGCAGTTGGATTGGGCAAATGCTGGGTACTCGTATAGTAAATTCGGTGATGGGGAGAGCGTACGGAAGGGTGAGAGTAAATAAAGGTACACCACAAGGTGGCGTTCTGTCACCCCTCCTACGGCTCCTTGTGGTCGACGGAATGGTCAAGATTCTGGAGACAGAGGGTTTTAATGTCACGGCCTACGCCGATGACATTGCCATTTCAGTCTCTGGAAAATTTCCACAGGTCCTCAGTGATAGACTAAGCAATGCACTGATGTTAGTGGATAACTGGGTCAAGAGGCGAGGCCTGGGAGTAAATTCGGCGAAAACAGAGGTAGTATTCTTTACAAGGAAAGGATCTGTATCAAGATACACCTATCCCCGTATGAATGGTATAGGTCTGATCCCTGGAAAATCTGCCAAATATCTTGGCATAATCCTGAACTCCAAACATAGTTGGAGAGAAAATATTGAGAAAAGAATCAAAAAGGCCTACGTGGCACTATATTCGTGCAAGGTAGCCTTTGGAAAGACATGGGGCCTCAAACCGAAGTTAGTACATTGACATAGTACATTGACCTATCCTAGTCTATGGCTCGGTTGTCTGGTGGAAAGCGCTTGAAATAAAGTGTCATCTTCAGAGTGTGTCAAACGTTCAAAGGGCAGACTGTCTGGCGGTGATCTATGAAGTCCACACCAACGGCGGCTCTTGGAGTCATGCTGAGCCTCCCACCCCTGGACATATACTGCGAGAGCGCCGCAACCAGAACTGGCATTCTACACCGACGGATCCAAAATGGATGTTGACACAGGTGCCGGAGTCTACTTTGAGTCTCGGGATATGCATCGCTCCTATAGGCTCGATGATGGATGCAGTGTCTTCCAAGCTGAGGTCTTAGCTATGAAGCAGGCGGCAGACCTGATCAGCAAAAGAGAATATCTCAGGAAAAAGGATCAGCATCTATGTTGACACCCAGGCAGCTATTAAGGCTCTGCAAGGAGAAGTTAGAAGAGATATCCAATTTAAATGAGGTGACCCTTTGCCGGGTACCTGATCATATGAATATCTCTGGAAACGATAACATTGCGCAGATCTCAGCTGAGGCTAAGCACCCCTCAGAGCGCTCTACAGGGAGGTAGAGACGGAGCTATTAGTGAAAGCCAATAAGCAATGGTGTCGCTTGGACACATGCGCAACGGCGAGATCGACTTGGCCCGTCTATGATAAGAAAATAACGGAAAATCTGCTGAAGTTCAATCGTGGGAATATTCGACTGGCAGTCGGTGCCCTCACCGGGCACTGCATGCTATCCCACCATGCAGCTCGACTAAGCCAGCCCTACAATGACTTCTGCAGAAGCTGCAGGGAGGAAGAGGAAATTGAACCCATTCGTCACCTGCCGTGCGAATGTCCGGCGCTAGCCCAAAAAAGGAATATATTCCTAGGAAGATACTTCCTTTCGGGACTAGAAGAGGTAGGTAATATTGGGCTGAACAGAATATTGGGATTTTTATCTTCGTCTGGTTGGTTCAGCTCAACGGTGAATGTCTAGGTATCGACGGGTTAAATAAAACAAGTGAGCACAATGGACTCAACGTATTCTACGTGAGCCTTGACTTTTCATCAATAGGGCGCCCATGTACCTAACCTAACCATGGTATCGTTTCCACGCTGCTTGCGTCCGTTAAGTTCCAGCTTGTGCATCTCCTGCATGTGCTCACTGCCGTATCTTTGATGAGGAGCTTCCCATATGGCTGTGTAGTTCTTTCTCAGGGTCTCCGGGATGGTCTGTAAAACGGCAGCTGCTTCACCTTTAAGGGAAATTACTGGGGTGGCCACACGGTCTTCTTCCCCCCATTGATTCCGTTCCGCCGTTGTCTCAAATTGGAGCTTAAAGATGTTAAACGCACTCGTGCCGTCGAAGTTACTTACTTACTTATCAGGCCAGCGATCCATGGAGGATCTGAGCCTGAGCTATAGCTGCCTTCCATCCTTGACGGTCCCGGGCACGCTGCTTCCAGTTGTCAAGACCAAGATATCTTACATCCGCGATTACTTGGTCTTTATACCGGAGGTTCGGTCTTCCTCTTCTTCTCGAACCAGGAGGCTCGGAGTCGAAGACCCTCTTAGCTGGAGCGTTGATGTCTATGCGCTCGATGTGGCCGAGCCAGTGTAGTCGACGGATCCTTGCCTTCCGGACTACATCCACATCTTGGTACAGCTCGTAGAGTTCGCGGTTGTGTCTTCTTCTCCATTTACCTTCCTCACAGACAGGACCAAATATCCGGCGCAGAATTTTTCTTTCGAAAGAACCCAAAATCAGCTCCGCTGTCCTGCTTATCGTCCAGCTTTCGGCTCCGTACAGCAAGACTGGCAGAATGAGCGTTTTGTAAAGCATGACTTTGGTCTTTCGAGTGAGGAGTTTTGACCCCAGTTTGTTGGACAAACCGAAGTAGCAGCGGTTGCCAAGGGCGATTCTACGCCGGATCTCCACTGTGGTGTCATTTGTGGAATTTACGTTTGCCCCGAGGTAGACAAACTCCTTAACTACCTCGAAATTGTAGCTGTCAATTGTTATATTTTGTCCCAGGTGGTGAGCGACGGATTGGTTTTTGCTTGACAGCATGTATTTCTTTTTGTCCTCATTGATCTTAAGACCAATTCGTTTCGCCTGTTCTTCAATCGCCGTGAATGCTTCCACAATGCCACGGCGAGAACACGCGATGATGTCGATATCATCCGCCTATCCTAGCAGCTGGATGGACTTGTAAAAAATAGTGCCTTCCCTGTTGACGCCTGCCCGTCACATTATCTGCTCCAGCACCAGGTTGAAGAAGTCACATGACAGCGCATCTCCTTGCCGAAATCCGGTGCATGTTTCGAATGGTTCCCTGGTCCTAGAACCGAGTTGCACGGTGCATCGCGTGTTTTATAGCGTGGCGCGACACAACTGGATCAGTTTTCCCGGGATCCCGAATTCGGCCATCGCACCAAACAGTTCTTCACGATGAATGCTGTCGTATGCGGCTTTGAAATCGATGAAAAGATGGTGTGTATCGATTCGAAACTCGTTGGTCTTTTCCAGGATTTGTCGAAGTGTGAAAATTTGGTCTATATTTAATTTGCCGGGCCGGAAGCCGCACTGGCAGCTGCCGATTAGTGCGGTGCAGAATGGTTTTAGACGTTCACACAATACGCTGGATAGGATCTTGTATGCGACATTGAGCAGGGATATACCTCTATAGTTCTTGGAAGAGGTAGGATCGCCTTTTTTGTGGATGGGCATTCCAGTCGTCGGACATGCTTTCATCTTCCCAAATTCTGCAAATGATCTGGTGCATGCTCCCTACCAGAACATCGCCGCCAGCCTTGGAAAACTCTGATGGCAAGCCATCTGAGCCTGCGGCCTTGTTGTTCTTCAGCTTCTGAATAGCTGTGCCGACTTCTTCGATGCTGGGTGGGAGGACTACTTTAGCGGCTGGAGTTGGGCCTCCTGCATGGCCTTTGACTTTCTTGCAAAAGGCTTGTGTTTTATGTTTATCCCTAGACTCCTCGATATCCTTGAGCTGGGAGGCTGTGAAGATTCTTTTCTTTTGTCGAAGCAGTTTTTTCTCCTCCCTTCTTCTGGCTCGGTACTCATCTTGCGCTGCCCTGGTTTTCCTCTGCAGCGCCTTTTGGTACGCCTCGTTGGTTGCTGCCTTTTTCTGCCCATACTCGCCATCATGCCACTTGTTTCTTGTCGGAGGTGGTAGGTATCCTAAGATGGTTTCGGATACCTGAAAGGCTGAGCGGCAATGCAACCACATATTATTGGCGTAGGCATGCCGTAGAGTCTTTCGCTCAGCTGCTCCCTGTAGACTCTGGCAACCTCCTGTGGGCTCAAGCGCCCAATGTCGAACCTCCTCCTGATGGGCTGGTGCAGCTTTCTGCCATTGGACAGTCGAGCTCTGAATCTTGCTGCTACGAGGAAGTGGTCAGAGTCGACATTTGCCCCTCTGAATGTTCGCACATCCAGGATGTTTGACGAGTGCCTTGCGTCAATGAGCACATGGTCGATTTGGTTGGCGGTTCGACCGTCCGGAGATCGCCAGGTTGCTGTGTGGATTCGCTTGCGAGGTAGTCTTGTACTACTTATCACCGCATTACGAGCTGTCGCTAAGTCGGCGAGTCGGAAGCCGTTATCTGTTGTTGTATCGTGGAGGTAAGGGTGACCCTTACCTCTGATGCGGATCACAGCTAGGGATCACTTATAGGCTTAAAATCGATGACCTTCGACCTTAACCGCTTTCCCACGACAAATCCGCATCCCAGTACAATCTTTTGTGACAGCTGTAATAAATGTCGCAATTTTTGTTCCTTATCATACCGTTTCCTATCCAGCGTATTTCCTGAACCGCAGTAATATCCGCCTTGTTCTGCGTGAGGATTCCTTCTAGTTTATGAGCAGCTCCGGGAGTGGACAGGGTTCTAATATTCCAGGAGCATACTCGCAATTCGTGTTCCTTTTTCGTGCGTTTTCGTCGTCGAGTATCCGTCCGTGTATCCGAGGCATCATGCTCATTCATAACTTTGTTTTTTTTTTACGTGGGCGGATTTTTAGCCCGCCGCACAACCGCCATTCTGGTCGGGGTTTTGTCGCTGCATACGTTTGTTCCCCTCCCAACGGTTGATGAAGAGGCTATCCAGAGGGCGCCGCAAGGGAGCCGCATGTCAACTTAACCCGCGCATTTAAACAGGAATCGATGCTGGCATCTCGCCAGGTTGAGAGCGATCATCAAAAAGCCAACCTGGTGGAGAGACTGCGATCAGCGTCGCAGGAAGAAGGGGTCGACTGGGAGAGTTACGAATTCGGGGTGGAGAAGCCGTCGACATCCAGTGAGCCAACATTCGACATGCAGCACATTCTCGCGGCTCTTAATGCTATGAGTCAAAAGATGGAGGAAAATTCCGCTGCCGTAAGTAGAAAGTTGGAGGAAAATTCCGCTTCTCTGAGTCAGAAACTGGAGGAAAATTCCGCTTCTCTGAGTCAGAAACTGGAGGAAAATTCCACTTCTCTGAGTCAGAAACTGGGGGAAAATTCCATTTCCCTGAGCCAGAAACTAGATCAAAGGCTGGAGGAAAATTCCACTTCCATAGGCCAGAAGCTGGAGACGTTAGAAGAGATGCTAGAGAACAATCGAGAAAGATTAAGAAACATCCAGCAGGCCGTCGACGATCGATTCCAGAACGTCGAAGAGAGAATCGAGACACTAGAATCGAGGTTCGACAAGAAGGTTCTAGATCTCGAAAATAACCAGGAAAAGAGAATCGAGACACTGGACAAGAAGGTTCTGGAACTCGAGAAAACTATCCAGAACGTTCAGCATCAAGGAAGCGTCGTACCGGCTGCAGCATCGAAATTTACAGCCCCCAACTATGACGGCACGAGCGCTTTTAACATCTTTGAACTTCAGTTCGAGACAACAGCGGAACGGGATCAATGGGGAGAAGAAGATCGTGTGGCCGCTCTAGTAATTTCGCTTAAAGGCGAAGCAGCTGGTGTTCTCCAGACCATCCCGGAGACCCAGAGAAGAAACTACACAGCCATATGGGAAGCTCTTCATCGAAGATACGGCAGTGAGCACATGCAGGAGATGCACAAGCTGGAACTTAAAGGACGCAAGCAGCGAGGAAACGAGATCATCCAACAGTATGCTGCCGACATCGAGAGGCTATCCCATCTTGCCTACGCGGATGTTCCAGTTGATGTGGTGGAAAAACTAAAAACGGATTCTTTCATCCAAGGGCTAAGGGACCCCGACACGCAACGAAGTCTGATTCTCCTGCCGAAGACATCTTTCAAGGAGACAGTTGCCAGCGCTCTCGCATGCGAAACATCGCTCTTGATATGCCGACCTTCCATCAAACTACGGCGCATATCTCAAGACCAGGATAGTTCCAGAACAGCAACGGCGAGTAGGAGTGGTTCATTCCCGGGTAGATGCTACATCTGCGACCAGCAGGGGCACATTGCGAGGAACTGCCGTCTGCGAAGGAAGCGTTCGAGGTCTATTTCGCCGAAAAGAGACCAAGGGAGTGAACGTGACCGTGGAGGTGCAAAAGGTGCACCTAACAATCCGTCAAACTAAAACGAGTCAGTGCAGAGGGGCATGCGCTGGCTCCCACATCGGAGTGCCCCAGCATCCTCGTATCCCCAATCTGTATGGGCGCAACCAGCCTAGTCATCGAGGGAACGATGGACGGGCGACAATATTTGCTGACGTTGGACACGGGCGCAACTCATTCAGTCATCCGAAGCGGGTTGGTTTCTGACATCGAACCATTTTCCGAGGTAAGGCTTCGTACAGTAACTGGTGAGAAGGCGGAAGTTAAGGGAAAGGTCCAGAAAAGAATTACGATGGGTACCGTCGAGTTTCAGCATGATTTCATCGTTGCGGACATTACGGATGACATCATAATCGGCGTCGACTTCATGATTGGGCATGGCTTCACATTGGACCTCAACCAAAAAGTGATGAAATATGGCAACTTGGAGCTCCCATTAACAATAGATAATGGACAGGGTAGCAAGGTCAGGCGAATAGTCGTGCAAGCGCACCAAACAGTTCCCCCGAAAGATAGAAGAGGATGCGGGAACAAGCCGAATGTGGGTGGTCGAACCCGACAAAAGAAATCGACCCAGCTATATAGTTGTTGGAAGGGCTCTCGTGGAACCCCGACAAGACCAACTGGTTCCAGTACGAGTCCTGAATCCTGAATCCTGCCAGTACACCTAAGACAATACAAAAAGGAACAACAATCGCTCAGTGCCAAGAAGCTGCCGCCATTATGAACTGCGAAGATTAGAAACAACAGCAGATCCAGTCCAACAAAGCGTTCTTGAAAACAAGGGCCAGAGAGTGGACGCAACATCTAGTGGAGAAGCAAGAAAGTAAAGCACTCTCTCTGCTTCGTAAATATTGGACAGTTTTTGCAAATGGTAAGGACTGTGGAAAAACATCAATTGTGAAGCACAGAATAGACACAGGGGACTCTAGACCGATCCGGCAACCACCGAGAAGGGTACCCTTGGCGAAAGAAGGAGAGGTGACCAAACTAATCGACGAGATGGAAAAGGAGGGCGTGATCGAACCATCTGCAAGCCCATGGAGTTCGCCAGTAGTGTTAGTCAAGAAGAAGGATGGAAGCACCCGATTCTGCGTGGACTACAGGAAGCTGAGCGACGTCACGAAGAAGGACAGCTGTCCTTTACCGAGAATCGACGACACCTTGGATACACTATCTGGTGCAAAGTGGTTCTCGACGCTGGACTTGCAAATGGATACCGGCAAATAGAGCTTGACCAGCAAGGCAAGGAAAAGACCGCGTTCACCGCCGGGGGTGAGTTGTGGCAATTCTCTGTGATGTCCTTCGGTCTTTGCAATGCGACAGCCACATTCGAAAGACTTATGAACCGGGTGCTAAGAGGCCTTCACTGGAGGACTTGCCTTGTCTATCTGGATGACATAATTGTCATGGGCAAGGATTTCGACGATCACCTTAAGAGGCTTGAAGAGGTACTGGAACGTATACAAGCAGCCGGACTGAAATTGAGCCCGAAGAATTGTTCGCTCTTCCAGAACGAGGTGAGGTACTTGGGACATGTGGTGACTGCAGAAGGAGTCCATACAGATAAGGAGAAAATCTCGGCGGTTAAAGAATGGCCGCGGCCGAAGAATGTTCATGAGTTAAGGTCATTCCTGGGACTCTGCACATATTACAGGCGATTCGTCCCAGGATTTGCAAACGGTGCCGGAAGGCCAGCTTGCTAGATGGATAGAGAGAATCCGGAATTATGACTTCAGTATCGAACACCGGAAGGGAAATGGAAATGTATGTATGTTGGCGTTACAGTCCATGAAGAACCTGAGCCGAGCTTCTCTCAATCATCCATGTTGTGTGTGATTTCATTTTCACATAGGTGAAAGGGACCTACAGTTTATTGCCGGTTCCGAACGGCGAATTTCGAGAAGCTTTTCATGACAATTTTACTACAGGGGGTTTTGTCAGAACCCCGCTGAGGAGAAACACCGTGAAAAACACGTTCGATGACATGGCTGTGTCGGGATTCGATCCCGAGTCATTGGCGTCAGAGGCCAACACACTACCCACTGCGCCACGGTGCAATGGAAATGGAAATGCGGATGCATTATCGAGGCGACCTTGCGATGTTGAATGTAAACATTGTTCACGTGCCGAAACCAAGGAACAGGTCACCGACATCCGTCGTTTCCAAGTGCTGCCAGAAGATTCCTGGAGTGTCGAGAAGGTCGGAAGGAAGCAGCGAGAAGATGCCGATCTGGCAGTCATCATCGACTACCAAGAACGAGGTTTTCGACCAGCTTGGCAGCAAATATCCAGTGTAAGCCCAATCGTGAAAGCTTACTGGGCTCAATGGCAGAGTTTGAAGCTGAAGAACGGTTGCCTCTACCGCAGTTGGGAAAGTGAGGGCGGGAACATTGTAAACGATCTGCTGGTAATTCCAAAAGGACAAATCATCCGAGAATACCACGAAGGACCAAGCGGGGGTCATCTTGGTGTTAACAAGACTGTAGAAAAGATCAAGAGACGTTTCTACTGGGTAGGATGCCATGAGTCGGTGATGTTGAATGCAAACATTGTTCACGAGCCGAAACCAAGGAACAGGCCACCGACATCCGTCGTTTCCATGGACTGCCATGAGTCGGTCACAAATTTCATTCGCAGGTGTGAACAGTGTGCGAAGGCAAAGGGGCCAGTTCGGAAAACTCGAGGAAATATGCAGCAGTACAATGTTGGAGCACCGTTCGAACGTATCGCCATGGACATCGCAGGCCCATTCCCAACGGGCAACGCTGGAAACATATACGCGCTGGTGGTGATCGATTTATCAGCAAATGGCCTGAGGTGTTTTGCATCCCGAATCAAGAAGCCAAAACAATTTCGGATGCATTCGTGAATAACTGGGTTGCGCGTTACGGAGTACCGCTGGAACTGCACTCAGACCAAGGAAGGAACTTCGAGTCGTCGGTGTTCAAAGAACTCTGTGACATGCTAGGTATCAGAAACACACGGACAACACCATTACACCCACAATCTGATGGCATGGTCGAAAGGTTCAACCGGATGATGGAGGAATACTTGAGAAAAGTCGTCTTCGGAGATCAGAAGGACTGGGATGAACATCTTCCCCTTTTCTTAATGGCGTACCGTTCGGCACAGCACAATTCAACGGCAACAACACCAGCTGAAGCCATTTTTGGATCTGATCTTCGACTTCCATCGGACTTGAAGTTCGGCGTGGTACTACCGACAACTAGCGGCAGGGAGGACTTCGTAACCGAAAAGAAAGAACAGCTGAACTCCATCCATCAGTTCATCCGGGAGCGACTGAATTTGGTCAGCGATAAGATGAAGGCGAGATACGACTTAAGGGCGAACTCTTCTGGATTCGAAACCGGACAATTGGTATTGCTGTACAACCCACAACGAAAAAAAGGCTTGTGCCCCAAATTGCATTCAGCCTGGGACGGACCATATGAGGTCATCAAGAAGCTCCATGACGTGGTATACCGAATACAGTAGACAGGAAACAGACAGGCGAAGTATAAGATTGTCCACGTAGAGAGGTTAGCGCCATATTACGGAGAAGGATCCAATCGCTTGTTCGGGGACGAAAAAGTTTAGGAGGAGGGCAGTGTTGCGGAGACACAAGCCGACGGTTAAGTTCGAATTTTGCTGTCGAAGTTCGAAAGCTCTGGTGAAGGGGAAGTTGGAATGATCGAAACTTCCAACGGCGTTATGCTAATTGTCAGAGCATTCTAGAGATTTCCGAAGGTGTACTTCCAACGGCGAACATTCGAGAAGGTAGACCGAGAGCTATATAAGCGCGAACACTCGCCCTCGACATTCATTCAGTTTGTGGTAATGAACAGCGTGTGACAAGTCGGTGTGATTAGACAGTGTGAAAATAAAAGCTTTCAATAAAGGTGTGTTTGTGTAATAAAGTTTAAAGTGGATAGTATTGGATAATAAAGAAAAGTGGTGAAGCTGCACAGATAATTGATCTGTGGTGGAACAAGAAAAGTGTGTGTGTGTTTCAATTTGAATAAAAAGGACAATTGTAGTTTATCGCAATCCAGTGGTGCGAACCCTATTTGGTGTGGGGATTGAATATTTCGTAACATTTGGTGTCAGAAGTGGGATTGCGAGTAAACGAGTTAAACGTTTATTCAAAGTGTGAATTGGACTATTAAAAGTGAATTATTAAAAGAGTGAGAAAATGGTGAAATTGGAAAAGTTGACCATCGAAAAACTGAAAAGAGAGCTGGATGCTCGGGAATTATCCACAGTGGGAAGTAAGGACAACCTGGTGGAGAGACTGCGATCAGCGTTGCAGGAAAAAGGTGCCGACTGGGAGAGTTACGAATTCGGGGTGGAGAAGCCGTCGACATCCACTGAACCAGCGTTCGACATGCAGCACAGTCTCGCGGCTCTTAATGCTATGAGTCAAAAGATGGAGGAAAATTCCGCCGCCGTAAGTAGAAAGTTGGAGGAAAATTCCACTTCTCTGAGTCAGAAATTGGACGAAAATTCCACTTCCATAAGCCAGAAACTGGAGGCGACCGTACATCAAAGGTTGAAGCAAAATTCCACCTCCCTGGGCCAGAAGCTGGAGACGTTAGAAGAGATGTTAGAAAGCAATCGAGAAAGCCTAAGAAACATCCAGCAGACAGTCAACGATCGATTCCAGGACGTCGATGAGAGAATCGAGACCCTAGAATCGAGATTCGAAAAGACGGTTCTAAATCTCGAGAATAATCAAGAAAAGAGAATCGAGTCACTGGAGTCAAGGTTCGACAAGAAGGTTCTAGATCTCGAAAATAATCAAGAAAAGATAATCGAGATACTGGAATCGCGGTTCGACAAGAAGGTTCTGGAACTCGAGAGAACTTTCCAGAACGTTCAGCATCAAGGAAACGTCGTACCGGCTGCAGCATCAAAATTCACAGCCCCCAACTTCGACGGCACGAGCGCATTTAACATCTTTAAGCTCCAATTTGAGACAACGGCGTAACGGAATCAATGGGGAGAAGAAGACCGTGTGGCCGCTCTAGTAATTTCGCTTAAAGGCGGAGCAGCTGATGTACTACAGACCATCCCGGAGACCCAGAGGAGGAGAAACTACACAGCCATCTGGTATGCTCTTCATCGAAGATACGGCAGTGAGCACATGCAGGAGATGCACAAGCTGGAGCTTAAAGGACGCAAGCAGCGTAGAAACGAGACCATCCAATAGCATGCTGCCGACATCGAGAAGCTGTCTCATCTAGCCTACGCAGATGTTCCAATTGACGTGGTGGAAAAATTTAGCCCTTCATCCAAGGGCTAAGAGACCCCGATACGCAACGAAGCCTGATTCTCCTGCCGAAGACATCTGTCAAGGAGACAGTTGCCAGCGCTCTCGCATGTGAAACATCGCTCTTGATATGCCGACCTTCCATCAAGCTGCGGCGCATAGGGGTGGCTCATTTCCGGGTAGATACTACATCTGCGACCAGCAGGGGCATATTGCGAGAAACTGCCGCCTGCGAAGAAAGCGTTTGAGGTCTAGTTCGCCAAAAGGAGACCATGGGAGTGAACGCGACAGTGGAGGTGCAAAAGGTGCACCTAAAAATCGGTTAAACTAAAACAAGTCAGTGCAGAGGGGCATGCGCTGGCTCCCACATTGGAGTGCCCCAGCATCCACGTATCCCCAATCTGTATGGGCGCAACCAGCCTAGTCATCGAGGGAACGATGGACGGGCGACGATATCTGCTGACGTTGGACACGGGCGCAACTCATTCAGTCATCCGAAGCGGATTGGTTTCTGACATCGAACCATTTTCCGAGGTAAGGCTTCGTACAGTAACTGGTGAGAAGGCGGAAGTTAAGGGAAAGGTCCAAAAAAGAATTACGATGGGTGCCATCGTTGCGGACATTACTGATGACATCATAATCGGCGTCGACTTCATGATTAGGCATGGCTTCACATTGGACCTCAACCAAAAAGTGATGAAGTATGGCAACTTGGAGCTCCCATTAACAATGGATAATGGACAGGGCAACAAGTTCAGGCGAATAGTCGTACAAGCGCGCCAAACAGTTTTTCCGACTGCAGAAGCTGTGGTTTGGGCGAAGGTAGAAGAGGATGCGGGAACAAGCCGAATGTGGGTGGTCGAACCCGACAAAAGAAATCGACCCAGCGATATAGTTGTTGGAAGGGCTCTCGTGGAACCCCGACAGGACCAACTGGTTCCAGTACGAGTCCTGAATCCTGAATCCTGCCAGTACACCTAAGACAATACAAAAAGGAACAACAATCGCTCAGTGCCAAGAAGCTGCCGCCATTATGAACTGCGAAGATTAGAAACAACAGCAGATCCAGTCCAACAAAGCATTCTTGGAAACAATGGCTAGAGAGTGGACACAACATCTAGTGGAGAAGCAAAAAAGTAAAGCACTTTCTCTGCTTCGTAAATATTGGACAGTTTTTGCAAATGGTAAGAACTGTGGAAGAACATCAATTATGAAGCACAGAATAGACACAGGGGACTCTAGACCGATCCGGCAACCACCGAGAAGGGTACCCTTGGCGAAAGAAGGAGAGGTGATCAAACTAATCGACGAGATGGAAAAGGAGGGCCTGATCGAACCATCTGCAAGCCCATGGAGTTCGCCAGTAGTGCTAGTCAAGAAGAAGGATGGAAGCACCCGATTCTGCGTGGACTACAGGAAGCTGAACGACGTCACGAAGAAGGACAGCTATCCTTTACCGAAAATCGACGACACCTTGGATACACTATCTGGTGCAAAGTGGTTCTCGACGCTGGACTTGCAAATGGATACCGGCAAATAGAGCTTGACCAGCAAGACAAGGAAAAGACCGCGTTCACCGCCGGGGGAGAGTTGTGGCGATTCTCTTTGCAATGCGACAGCCACATTCGAAAGACTTATGAACCGGGTGCTAAGAGGACTTCACTGGAGGACTTGCCTTGTCTATCTGGATGACATAATTGTCATGGGCAAGGATTTCGACGATCCGACTGTAGAAAAGATCAAGAGACGATTCTACTGGGTAGGATGCCATGAGTCGGTTACGCGTTTCGTTCGCAGGTGTGAACAGTGTGCTAAGGCAAAGGGGCCAGTTAGGAAAACTCGAGGAAATATGCAGCAGTACAATGTTGGAGCACCGTTCGAACATATCGCCATGGACATCGCAGGCCCATTCCCAACGAGCAACGCTGGAAACAAATACGCGTTGGTGGTGATCGATTACTTCAGCAAATGGCCTGAGGTGTTTTGCATTCCGAATCAAGAAGCCAAAACTATTTCGGATGCATTCGTGAATAACTGGGCTGCACGTTACGGAGTACCGCTGGAACTGCACTCAGACCAAGGAAGGAACTTCGAGTCGTCGGTGTTCAAAGAACTCTGCGACATGCTAGGTATCAGAAAGACGCGGACAACACCATTACACCCACAATCTGATGGCATGGTCGAAAGGTTCAACCGGATGATGGATGAATACTTGAGAAAAGTCGTCGTCGGAGGTCAGAAGGACTGGGATGAACATCTTCCCCTTTTCTTAATGGCGTACCGGTCAGCACAGCACAATTCAACGGCAACAACACCAGCTGAAGCCGTTTTCGGAACTGATCTTCGACTTCCATCGGACTTGAAGTTCGGCGTGGTACTACCGACAACTAGCGGCAGTGAGGACTTCGTAACCGAAAAGAAGGAACAGCTGAACTCCATCCATCAGTTCATCCGGGAGCGACTGAACTTGGTCAGCGTTAAAATGAAGGCGAGGTACGACTTAAGGGCGAACTCGAGACAGGACAATTAGTATTGCTGTACAACCCACAACGAATAAAAGGCTTGTGCCCCAAATTGCAATCATCCTGGGACGGACCATATGAATTCATCAAGAAACTTAACGACGTGGTGTACCGAATACAGCAGACGAGAAACAGACGGGCGAAGTATAAGATTGTCCACTTAGATAGGTTAGCGCCATATTACGGAGAAGGATCCAATCGCTTGTTCGAGGACGAACAAGTTTAGGAGGAGGGCAGTGTTGCGGAGACACAAACCGACGGTTAAGTTCGAATTTCGCTGTCGAAGTTCGAAAGCTGTTTTGAAGCGGGGCTTGGAATGATGTCAACTGTCAATGACGTAATGCTAATTGTCAGAGCATTCTAGAGATTTCCGAAGGGGAACTTCCGACGGCGAACATTCGAGAAAGTGGACCGAGAACAATATAAGCGCGAACACTCGCCCTCGTCATTCTTTCAGTTTGTGGTCTTGAACAGCGTGTGACAAGTCAGTGTGATCAAACAGTGTGAAAATAACAGCTCTCAATAAAGGTTTGTTTGTGTAATAAAACTTAAAGTGTTCAATAAGTTTGGGATAATAAAGAAAAGTGGTGAAGCCGCACAGATAGCTGATCTGTGGTGAGAGAAAGAAAAGTGTGTGTGTTTTAATTTGGATAAAAAGGACAATTGTAGTTTATCGCAATCCAGTGGTGTGAACCCAATTTGGTGGGGGATTGAATATTTCGTAACAATATGTATACTCATATTGTGTGTCCCTCGCGAAAAGAAAATACGTACATATATCAATATCCATTTTTTCCAGTGAACAAGAAAAACCGTTATTAAAATTAAACAAGACGATCCTCCCCTGTGAAACATATTGCCCCGTTTTATTTCAAATTCAAACGAGCGTCGTTCCAACGAAACATAAAGAAAAAAGGAAAAAAAAATCCCCTCCCTTTCTACATTCTCTTTATTCTCATTAAAACAAGCACCAACACCAACATGGACTATGAACATTTGTCAGCCACACAGTTGAAAACCTGGCTGCAGAGTCTGGGGAAGAAGTCCAACGGCAGCAAAAGAGAATTGTTGTTACGGTTGATGGCAATTCCAGAAGATGAACGCGGCAGTTCCCCTCCAGATGAAAGCGATGACAACAACACAAATGATAACGACAATAAGAGCAACAACAACGCACAATTAGAAGACACAGAAGTAGTTGGCGTCGGTGCAAACGACGATTAAAAGCTGAACAAACGAGAGTTAGATTTACTAGAACGAGAGGTGGAAATACTAAGGAAAGAGAAAGAACTTATAGAACCAGAGAATAAAATGCTACGATAGATGAGTCAAATGAATTTTCTATCCGATGACAGACAACAAATTAGTGGAAATCAAATGAGTGGAAATCAAACGAGAGGAAATCAAATGAGTGAAAATCAAAATGACAGGAGGCAAATGACAGAGTCTGGAAATGATTTTTTTTTTTCGAGACTCGCGCAGTTTCAAGAGTTTTTTTTTATATTCTTTTATGATGTGTTTAAGACACACAAGCTGAACGGAGTGCAATAGTTTGGGTCGTTGATGTTCGTTCACTACTCTCAGGGGTGGTTGTCCTAGATAGGACGAGAGCCGACAAATTCCGGGTTGGTTATAGTCCGTAGTAATTCGTTCGAGCACTTTAATATTGCATACGTAGAGGATGAATTTCAGTTGACCATATACTGTGAATGAATTGTCTGCAGCAATACGTCTGGTCACTTTTAATTCATAACTGCGTTGCATACTTTTTGTCCGTATAGGAATAACTTTTTCTTGGCTACGAAGCGAATTTGAACTATAGACCTTTAATAATACACAATACACCTCGCACATTAATGTGTTCTAAAATAAAGGGTAAAGCACAAAAGTGGTTGTATACAAACCCCAATTTTATGGAAGAGGATCAGTCCGAGCTAAAGCGACAAATGATCGAATTATTCGGCAGACGAGTGGACAAAATGACAATACGAAGACGGTTCGAAGCGAGAACATGGAAGATAGATGAGAATTTCACTGACTATTATAACGAATAATTCTAGCTCATGGTCTTGACCTTGATGAAGAAGAATTAATTGAATACGTAATAGGGGGCTTTTCAGATGCAAATCTCCGACTACAGGCGCTAATCGGCTGCTACAGTAACCGTACGCAAGTATTGCGCGCATTCGGGAAAGTCAAACAATGAAGGAGCACTCCGATAGCGTGCACATCTGGGCAAAGACGATTAATTGAAAGCACACCAGATAAAAGGAAAAGATGCTACAATTGCAACTCAATGGAACACATGGCTAATGTTTGCTGGAAGCCAAGGAGAGAACCAGGTGCGTGTCATATTTGTAGCGAACAGGATCATCTAGCAGCTGCTAGCCCAGACAGAAAGGTGTTGCAGATGAAAGGAAATAACCAAATCGAAGCCAACGAGGAGGAAGACGATTCTTCATCTTCTTCCTGAGCCTCAACATGCCCCTCCATCTAGCACGATCTTCAGCTAGCCTTTTTCATTGCCGCACACCCAGTTGGCTGAGGTCCCCTTCCGCCTGTGTGCGCCATCTTAAGTGCGGCCGTCCTCTGCTTCTCGTCCTTCGGGGTTGGATTCAAAGACTCTCCGTGCTGGAAATGTGGTGTCCATTCGCTCTACATGGCCCAGCCATCTTAGGCGTTGAATCCGTAGACGCCTGACTAGGCTCATGTCGCTGTACAGCCCATAAAGCTAGTTTTTGAATCTTCTCCTCCATCCCCCGTCTGCGTTTATAGGCCCAAAAATCACGCGCAAAATCTTTCTCTCGAACCGACCAAGGGTCTCCTCATCCGCTTTTGATAGTGTCCATGCTTCTGCGCCGTACAACAGGACCGGGATGATAAGGGTCTTATATAGAGACAACTTTGTCGTTCGGGAGAGGGCTCTATTACTCAATTGCCTTCTGAGCCAAAAGAAACAGCGATTGGCAAGAGTGATTCTGCGTTTGATTTCGGAACTGATGTCGTTGTTCCAGGTCACTGCGGAGCCAAGGTAGACGAAGTCCTTAGCTACCTCGAACTTATATCTGCCAATACATACGCTCTGGCCAAGACGTCGGTGGTGAGCGTCCTTTTTTGATGAGAGCATATATTTAGTTTTGCCCTCGTTTACCGTCAAACCAATTTTCGCCGCCTCCATCTCAATATTCGCAAACGCTTCATAGACATCTCGCTGTGATGTACCTATTATTTCAATATCGTCGGCGTATGCAAGGAGTTGCGAGGATTTGAAATAGATTGTGCCTCTTGTATTGGCCAGTGATTTTTGCACAATCGTTTCCAATATGATGTTGAAGAAATCACACGACAGCGCATCGCCTGTCTAAATCCTTTTTTGACATCAAAATTATCGATAAGGTGTTCACCGATTCGGACGGAGCAGCGTTATCCTGCATAGTCTGACGAGCTTAGCAGGTATGTCAAAGGTAGACATAGCGTTGTATAGCTCGTCTCTAATTACGGTGTCGTATGCGGCTTTGAAGTCGACAAATAGGTGGTGAGTGACGACTTGAAATTCATTGGTTTTTTCCAGGATCTGCCGTAGTGTGAAGATTTGGTCGATGGTGGAATCCCCTGGCCTGAATCCGCACTGATAAGGACCTATCAGCTTATTTACAAAAGGCTTCAGGCGTTCACACAAAACGGCAGAGAAGATTTTGTAGGCGATGTTAAGGAGACTTATTCCTCTATAGTTGGCGCAATCAGAGGGGTCTCCTTTCTTGTGGATCGGGCATACGATGCTGAGATTCCATTCCTCGGGCATGCTTTCCTCTAACCATATCTTACGGATGAGCTGGTGCATGCTCCCAACCAGGTCATCCTCAGCTGCCTTAAAGAGCTCAGCAGACAGTCCGTCTGCGCCAGCAGCTTTATTCGACTTGAGCTTCGATATAGCAATCTTAACTTCGTCGAGGTCAGGGGGACAGAATTCTCTGAGGTCTCCGTCGATTAAAAATGGATCATTCTGCCTGACAGCGATATATTGACTAACATCGCCATTATACAGTCTGCAGGGGTTTGGATGAGAGCGACGTGGCGCAGTGGGTAGTGTGTTGGCCTCTGACGCCATGTCACACGTGACACAGCCATGTCATCGAAAGTGTTTTCACGATGTTTCTCCTCAGCGGGGTTCTGACAAAACCCCCTGTAGTAAAATCGTCATGAAAAGCTTCTCGAAATTCGCCGTTCGGAACCGGCAATAAAACTGTAGGTCCCTTTCACCTATGTGAAAATGAAATCACACACAACATGGGTGATGGAGAGAAGCTTGGCTAAGGTTCTTCATGGACTGTAACGCCAACATACATACAAACATACAGGAGTGGTTTTCCATATTCTCAGCGTCGACTGCGGTTCTACTACTAGGTGTCCGTTCTCATCCCTGCAGGCTTCCGTTCTGGCTTTATAACCTTGGCATGTTCGCTTTATCTGTTGATACAATTTTCGAACGTCACGCCTGCAGTAACACCTCTCCAAATCCTCAATCGCGCGCTTCTCGTGCTCGTTATTTTTTCTTCTAAGAAGCTTATGCTCGTCCCTTCTTTTTAATTCGTAAAGCTCACGAGCTGCTCTTGTTATTTTATGCAGCGAGGCCTTATATGCATTCTGCTTCGCTGTATAAATCGTTCTACACTCGTCATCGAACCAGGTGTTTCTTCGTGATGTGTAGTAGTTGGTTGACGGTGTATCACGCTTTGAGGAAACTCTCTTATTTGCTTTCTAACGCAATCAAATCAAAGTGAACTTAAAATGAAGTGTGGCTTGTGTTGCCTAAAAGTTGAAAGACACGAACTTAAAATTCAGTGTACGTATTGCAAGGAATATTATCATGGGAAGTGTGCCAATATGGATAGAAAAGAAATTGACTTCTACGAAAAGTGTAACCAATCTTACAAGTGCCCATCGTGTCTCTCTCAGCGGAGAAAGTCAATTATTGTGGATTCTCCTGCTACTGCTCCTTCTAACGCCACTTCGTCAAAGAGTGCAATTTCCAGTCGCCATCATCCAAGCAACAACAACTTTTCACCAACACCAACTCTAACCACTCATGGAGACAGTAATACGGGTGAGCAGGTAGCATCAATGCAATTGCTTCTCAGTGAAATGGTGGAACTTAAGCACGCTGTTCTGGATGCAATGAAGAAAATTCAATCTCTGGAAGTAAGCAATGCTTCTCTTTGTAAGAAAGTAGTGCTTCTGGAAAGTAAAATTAACTTTCTGGAGCAGAGAGAGAAACAATGTTCTGTGGATATTCTTGGCCTTCCCGAAGTTAATACTTCTAACGTTGTTGAAAGTGTCAGTAAATTGTTTACTGCAATGGGAGAACAATCTACACCAGATGATATCGTCTCTTGTTTTGTCAGGACTGCAAATGCAGGGGCAGGTAACAAGAGAAAGTCAGCCAATATTGTACGCGTTTAATTTTCATCTCTCTCGCGGAAGAACGTAGTAATGGCAAAAATGCGAATACACAGAGACAAAATTTCGAACGAGCTTCTTTCCAACCGTAGCGGAGGTGCTGGCACAAATAGAGCCACCAGCAGAAAAATATTTATGAATGATTGTCTCACTGGTTTTACAAGATCGCTGCTTAATAAAGCTAATGATCTCAAACGCAACAACAAATGCAAATATGTTTGGGTGAGAAACTCAACCGTACTCATCAGGATAAAGGATGGTGATAAAGCAACAAAAATATATTCTTTTGAAGATTTGCAAAAAATTGAGGGAGTATACACCTAATTTAATTTTCAAATATCTAAAGATGATTAATTCTAATAATAACTCAAATAATACTTTTTGTACATCTTCTTCTATTAATTTAAATGATAACAATATTAACTTTTCTTTTTCTTCAGAACATTCCAATTGCTACTGTATAGATCATTCAATCAATGAACAATCTTCTGGTTTTTCAATAATCCATCAAAACATTCGCAGTTTGAGAATGAACTTTGATACATTTTCCACTCACCTCTCCTCTTTAGACCATTTACCTGAACTAATTTTTGTTTCTGAAATTTGGATTTTTAATGACGAAATTTCTGATTTTAACATACCTAATTTTTTATTTGATGCAGCATGCAATGATTCATATTCCTCTGGAGGTGTCGGTGTATTTTTTCATAGTGGCATTATAGGCAAAAAAATCAAAAAATATAATCTACAAAGTGCTGACATAATAAGTTTCTGTTGTTAAATTTCTGGTACTTGCTATTGTTTTATTTGCGTTTATAGACTACACAAATGCTCAGTAAAATTCTTTATTGACGAGTTTTCGGGGTTTTTGGAATATCAAAATTGTAAAAATATCATTCTGCTAGGTGATTTCAATATTAATATTTTATCTGACTCCACAGATGTAGATCACTTCTTGACGACTCTTTCTGCTTTCGGTTTTGAATCTTTGTTGGCTCAGCCTACTCGTTTAAATTCGTGTTTGGACCACATATTTGTAAGAGCTCACCGAAACAACAAAACTAGATTCAAAGTCGCGACATTTGATCTAAATTTAACGGATCACTGCTTGACAAGTATTCAAATGGATAGTTATGTTTCTCGTACCAAGCCAATTGAGTGTCAAACTTTCGATAAAATAGATTATATTGCTCTCAGAAACCGTTTGAACTTTGAATTCTGGGAAGAAGTTTTTAGCACAGCTGATCCCTCAATAGCCTTCGACATATTTTTAATGAAGCTGCAATCTCACATCACGGATAGCAAGCTGATAAAAAATGTTACCAACAATAAATATAAGTGTCTGAAGCAATGGATGACTCCTTCCCTCCTGAAAAAAATCCGTAAGAAACATAAGTTCTGTCTTCGAGTTAGAAAACATCCAAATAATATTAGACTTAAACAGTATTACTTAAAGCTAAGTAATGAGCTTAAAGTGGAAGTCCCTTTTTACAGAGATAATTATTTTAATACTAAATTAACAGCAAGTCTTGGCAATTCCAAAAAAGAATGGCGTGTTGTTGATGAAATTCTTAATAGAAAAACTTTAGAAAAGGATATAGTTTTGAACATTAACAATTCTACTATCTCTGATCCTTTGGTAATTGCTAACAAATTTAATGACTTCTTTTGTAATATTCGTTCTCTTCAGAACTCACCGAACGACAATTTCAACTGCAGGGGTAGTTTTGACTTATTAGATACGGAAAGACAAACAGTGAGTTTTTTTTTGTGAACCATTCACTGCTCTGGAGATCCATAGGATAATACACTCTATTAAAACGTCTAATTCTACTTCCTCTGATAAGATTTCAAGTTTTATGTTGAAAAAAATCTCGTTCCAAATATATGACGTCTTATGTTTTATTTTTAATATGAGCATACAGCTAGGAATTTTTCCTCAATCTTTTAAAACGGCAATAGTAATACCACTCCATAAAAAGGGTGACAAAAGTATCTTAAATAACTATCGTCCTATATCTTTGCTATCGGTATTTTCTAAAATATTTGAAAGAGGTATGAAATCACGAATACTGCGGTTTCTGGAAATTACACACTTTCTCAGTGAGTGTCAATTTGGCTTTAGAAGCGGAATGTCTACTGAAACTGCTCTTCTGAAACTAACTGGGGAATTATATCGTAGTGTTAATTCTTCAGAGATTCCAGCTTCTTTATTTATAGATATCAGTAAAGCTTTTGATATGGTGGATCACTCAATATTATTAGATAAACTTCTTCATATAGGCTTTAGAGGTTGTATATATGACTGGTTTGTCTCATATTTAAAAAATCGCAGGCAGATAATAAAGATCAAGAACATTTACAGTTCTCCGAATAGTATAGAGACTGGTGTTCCGCAAGCACGAGCGGTTTCTGGCGATAGTAGCTTTCCGACGTCATAACTTTGTATTCTTACTCTACGCCGTTGCGTTCGTGATGTCCGTAAGCGCATCTCGGCTACTACAAAATAGTGGTCCGAGTCGATGTTAGCCCCTCGGAAAGTTCGAACATCAAGAACAGTGGAGGAGTGTCTGACGTCGATCGCGATGTGATCAATTTGGTTGGTAGTCGATTGATCAAAAGACCGCCAGGTGCCTTTGTGTATATCGAGGTGCGGGAAGTGCGTACTGGCTAGAAGGAGATTTCGGCCCGTAGCATGATCAACCAACCTGTGTCCGTTATCGGAGGGGGTGTCGTGTAGGCTATGTTTGCCGATGACTCGTTCAAAGATGCTTTCCTTACCCAGCTTTGCATCGCAGTCTCCTATGGCGGAGTCATCCTTGTCTTCCGTGGGGGCGTGGACGCAGATCAGGCTGATGTTAAAAAATTTAGCCTTGATACGGATTGTTATGAGGCTTTCGCTCACATGCCGAAAGCTTAGGACTTTTTGCATTAGTCCACCTCGAACAACAAGTCCGCATCCAAACAATCGTTGCCCTCTCTCCGTATAGCAGTCGCCGTAGTAAATATCGCAGTTTTTCATCCGCTTTATACCTGGTCCATTCCATCGCATATCCTGGATGGCGGTGATGTCCGCTTTATAGCGGTCTAGGGCGTCCGCAAATTGTTCGGCTTCACGTGACCTGTTTAGGGACCTAACATTCCACGTACAAAGCCGAAGATCATTGTCCTTTTTTCGTTTTTTGCAAGGGTCGTCAACATAAATCCGGTCCGTTATATCCGAGGCTTGTCGTTATTTCGGAGCTTGTGGTTTTTTTTTACGGTTACGGCTTACTAGGCCGTAGCCGTCGAGGCTCGCCATTCGCCCTGCAGTGGCTCTTCTCGCTTTTTAGCAGGCCAGCACACGTCGGATAGATGCTACCCCTACGAGGCCTTTGTTAGTCCTTTGCCATCCGTGTGGTTACATTATAAGAGTATATAAACTGATGAACCTGCGCGCGAAAAAAAAAAAAAACAAAAAAACCAGGCTGAGCTGATTAAGAGTACTTTATTAACAAGATGAAAGTTAGTAGCACACATCAAACGAGAATTTTGGAATCGATGGTCTCAAGAATATTTAAATGAACCACGAAATCGAACAAATCAGTCGCTAGGTAGAAGGGTAGAAACAGTAGTTCTGAACCTAATGAACCATCATTCTCAAAGGTAGCAAGGAAATCAACAAGTTCAGCTAAGGCCCACTCGACAACCTTGAACTCGTTCATTACATTATTGTTAATGTGATACATTTTTCTGAATCTTTTTGCAAGTGACATAGAATTCATAAAATTCAACAACTCTTCACCTGGAATCCATTTTCAACGATACGGAACTGTAAGTCTGGTTCATGACAAATGGAATCTTGGAATGTATTATAATCTCGGGCGATATCAGAAATAACTCCAAGCATTAGAAAACTGCACTACAATACTTCAGCATATTTGCGTAGGAGGAACTCTGCATCCAAGTTATACAATTGCTCCAGTATATTAAACAGGAACAAGATGAGGGCGCCGCGCAGTGGTTAGTGTGTTGGACTCTGGCGCACGATGAGTGAGTTCGGATCCCGATAACACCAACGCCATCGAATGTTTATTTCGCGACATTCCTCCTCGGTGGGGTACTGGAAAACCCCCCGTAGTAAACTTGCCATGAAAAAGCTTCTCGACTCACGCCGTTCGAAATCGGCATTAAACTGTAGGTCCCTTTCACCTGTGTGAAAAATAAATCCCACACAACATGGGTGATTGAGAGAAGCTTGGCTCTGGTCCTTCACGGGCTGTAACGCCACCAAAGAAGAAGAAGATGAAGATAATATAATTGCCTCAATCAAGTCCTCTGTAAAAACTAAACGAGGTGTCATCGACGGTGTCGGGAACATAGCAAGTTCATTCCTTGGAATCCTTGACTCAAGGTACGTCAGTGAAGTGTTTCAATGAATAGAAGGAATTCAATCGAACGAAGATCACCTTATGAAACTTTTAAAAAGCCGAGACGATATGGCTAAACTACAATGTACATATATCCATAGCAGACTTTTTGCCTTAGTCCACCTCGAACAACAAATTCGCATCCAAACAATCGTTGCCCTCTCTCCGTATAGCAGTCGCCGTAGTAAATATCGCAGTTTTTCATCTGCCTTATACCTGGTCCATTCCATCGCATTTCCTGGATGGCGGTGATGTCCGCTTTATGGCGGTCTAGGGCGTCCGCAAGTTGTTCGGCTGCACGTGGCCTGTTTAGGGACCTAACATTCCACGTACATAGCCGAAGATCATTGTCCTTTTTTCGTTTTTTTGCAAGGGTCGTCAACATAAATCCGGTCCGTTATATCCGAGGCTTGTCGTTGTTTCGGAGTTTGTGGTTTTTTTACGGTTACGGCTTACTAGGCCGTAGCCCAACCGACTAATCTTGTTTTTTGGGGCAGGAGGCTCGCCATTCGTCCTTCCCCGTCTGCAATTTCCATAGGAAATCTCCAGATGGTACCACGAGGAGGTGGGGATAGGACTTACTAACAGTTCGACTGCGGTGGCTCTTCTCACTTTTTAGCAGGCCAGCATCCGTCGGATAGATGCTACCCCTACGAGGCCTTTGTTAGTCCTTTGCCATCCAGGAAGAAGACGATTACGTAAGAAAATATGAACTTGTATTTAAAAATGAGAGTTATTTTTATATTATTTATTTAGGATGTCTAATTAATACCGGCAGTCCGATAACAATGATAAGGGAGATGTATTTGCCACCCATTTTAAAAATAAAATAAATGTAAGTATGTATGTATGTATGTTGGCGTTACAGTCCATGAAGAACCTGAGCCGAGCTTCTCTCAATCACCCATGTTGTGTGTGATTTCATTTTCACATAGGTGAAAGGGACCTACAGTTTTATTGCCGGTTCCGAACGGCGAATTTCGAGAAGCTTTTCATGACAATTTTACTACAGGGGGTTTGTCAGAACCCCGCTGAGGAGAAACACCGTGAAAAACACGTTCGATGACATGGCTGTGTCGGGATTCGATCCCGAGTCATCGGCGTCAGAGGCCAACACACAATGTAAGTACTAATGTAAACTTTTTTGGCATAAATAATAGCCCATTATCCGTCATAGGAAATATTAATTGTAATATTATTTTTGAAGGTAACGAAATACAGATAGACTTGCTAGTGGTTTTCGGACCACACAATGAATTAAGCGGCCTACACACACGCTACGGATCGAATGGATCTGTTTGAACTCATTTCGCCACACACTTGTGGATCGGTTTACGTTCTTCATTTCACGCTGTTCGCCGTCGAGTAAGGATGGATCGCGGAGGAAAAATTATTTTGTTGTGTGGAGTTTATATGTGTGGAAAAAGAAAAGGAGGGATAATGAAAAAGAAACGTTCACTGTGGATGCAGGAGTGGTTTCTGATCCTAATAACTTATTCATATATATGTAGATACATGCATTCACAAATATGTGAATGAGGGTCTCATAATTCTATTGTCTATTGCCTGCGAGTGTTTATTGCTTGTTTCATTTTATGATTCGATGTTCACAGTTTTATAACATACATTTGTGCACATACGAATCATAAATACAATCATAAACATATAAACAGACTGCATAGATGCACTCTAACAACTTCGGGTGGACGTTTCCTAGGCATCGTCAACCGCGCCACACACACTACCGATTGCAAGAATATCAAACTCATTTGAAAATTTGCGATCTGTAGCAAACTACCCCACACACACGACGATCTGTTTGAATCGCCACCGATCCATTCGATCCGTAGCGTGTGTGTAGGCCGCTTTACCCAATGATTTTGGGGCGAGACTTCTTAAAAAGGGCCAATGTTAATATTAAATTAAGCGAAACGGATTATGAAAATGAATTATCAAAAGAATGCATGGATCTAATGAATATCGTAATAGACAATAATAGTTTACAAACAAAAGGCACAGATTTTGGAAATAATACCTAAATTAGTCTAGAAGATAAAAAAAATGTAATGAGATGTTTTATACAAAGTATTTATATTGTGAGCGTCTTGATAAACCAGAAAATGTATCTCAAATGAGATTGATCTTGGGTGATGATAAGCCCTTCCACTGTTCTCCACGACGATTGTCATATCATGAGAAAGGTCATTTTGGATAAAATGTTAGGAAATGGAGTGATGAGGCCCAGTAAGTCAGAGTACGCATCCTCTATAGTTTTGGCCAGGAAAAAGACAGGTGACATCAGACTTTGGGTAGATTATCGCATTTTAAATAAAGTTACTTTAAAAGATAACTACCCTCTCCCATTAATTGATGATTTGTTGGACAGGTTAGCAGGTAAATACATATTTTCATTACTTGATTTGAAAAGTGCATTTCATCATATACGAATGGGTGATAGTTCGATCAAATATACTTCTTTTGTTACTTCCATGGGCCAGTATGAGTATATGAAAATGCCTTTTGGGTTAAAAAATGCACCCTCAGAGTTCCAACGATTCGTTAACACGGTGTTTGATGACTTGATAAAAACGAGTAAGATAAATATTTATATCGACGATATAATGACAGCGACTGAGACAGTGGGAGAACACATGGAGATAATGAAAGAAGTTTTTAATAGACTAGTGAGAAACAAGTTGGGATTGAGATTAGACAAGTGTCGGTTTTTAAAATCCGAAATACGATATTTTTCATTTCAATCATTCATTTATTAATTTTCATTCATATTCTCGACTAATCAAAATTAACAATATATTCTTAACAATTCAAATAATATTCTGGAGAATAGAAGTGACATTTTGTATGTTTAAAAAAGAAAATAGTATTGACAACAGAGCCCTGATGGTTTCTGAGGTTATAGCGATCTGAGTGTCTACTATACAGGTAACCACATCTTAAGAAGAAAATGTTCAAGACTTTATAATAGAACAAGTGCCTTAAGGGAAGTACCTTCAAGCTAATAAACAGTGGCATGGAATGATGCAAACGGCTCTTAATACACATTTTCCTTACTACACATTTTTGAAGAGTCAGTAGCCTACACATTTTGTTGCGGGGAGCACCTCGCCAACAGTAGATTCCATATTGTAGTTTGGAATGGAATATACCAAAGTATATCCGTTTCAAGTCATGCAGAGAGCACGTTTTCTTTAGATAGTAAAAGATACGCAACGTTGAGTAAAAATACTGCTTCAATGATGAGATTTGATCAGACCAACACAATTTATTGTCGATAACAATCCCTAGATACTTGAAATGGCTTACTACCTCGATTTTAAAACAATCATTAGGTGTTTTTTATTATGCATCCGTATCAGTATCCGGATCACGATTTACATGCATTACAATAACAACACGGGATCCAAATTTTATCTGGATCAATTTTTGTGATCCGAAAATTAGTTCACACTATTTCCCATTGGGTTCGCATTAAAATTAGGAAGGTCATTGCCTGATGAACATATAAAATTGTGACCCTGATTTGATTAAAAAGTTTTCCCTTCAGTATGAACTAATTGCACTCATAACACTATAAAATGTGTGTATTAATTTAAATTTGTAAAACCCTTGAGTGAATTGGAGATATATTACCCCTAATTAGTGTATATCGATAAAAATTATCATCATCAGCATTTAAATCAATCGTATCAAATTTGTATGAAAAGAAAAATGTTCTTTGGCATGGCAATTCCGCATTTACATGTCAAAAATTATTTGTGGAAATGGAGCAGCCGGGCAAAATAATGTATGTAAACAAATGAATTTTAACACAATTCAAATTGACTGCCACATGACCCACCGGTGGTCATGTTTCAAAAACACTGAAACACTAACATATAAACACGTGGGCAATCAACGTGTTCATTTCCAATTTGTTTATTTTCTGTTTATTTTGTTTTCAAATAACAGATCCTTGACAGAACTGTCTAATACGAAATGCCAAGAACGCTACTCGTTGATCTGCTACTCAATGATCCGGACTGTTTTATTTTGCCCATGATCCGGATACTGATACGGATGCATAATAAAAAACACCTATTGTCACAAGACAAATGGTTAAGATATAATTCCATCTTGAGGCACACATTAGGTGTTTTTTATTATGCATCCGTATCAGTATCCGGATCACAATTTACATGCATTACAATAACAACACGTGATCCAAATTTTATCTGGATCAACTTTTGTGATCCGAAAATTAGTTCACACTATTTCCCATTGGGTTCGCATTAAAATTAGGAAGGTCATTGCCTGATGAACATATAAAATTGTAACCCTGATTTGATTAAAAAGTTTTCCCTTCAGTATGAACTAATTGCACTCATAACACTATAGAATGTGTGCATTAATTTAAATTTGTAAAACCCTTGAGTGAATTGGAGATATATTACCCCCAATTAGTGTATATCGATAAAAATTATCATCATCAGCATTTAAATCAATCGTATCAAATTTGTATGAAAAGAAAAATGTTCTTTGGCATGGCAACTCCGCACTTAAATGTCAAAAATTATTTGTGGAAATGGAGCAGCCGGGCAAAATAATGTATGTAAACAAATGAATTTTAACACAATTCCAATTGACTGCCACATGACCCACCGGTGGTCATGTTTCAAAAACACTGAAACACTAACATATAAACACGTGGGCAATCAACGTGTTCATTTCCAATTTGTTTATTTTGTTTTAAAATGTCATATCTTTGACAGAACTGACTGATATGAAATGTCAAGAACGCTACTCGTTGATCTGCTACTCAATGATCCGGACTGTTTTATTTTGCCCATGATCCGGATACTGATACGGATGCATAATAAAAAACACCTATTATCAATTGATTTTAGTTTTTTACATTAAGCGGAATGAAAGTAAATATCAATATCCGGTTTAGTTTTATTAGGTGTTTTTTATTATGCATCCGTATCAGTATCCGGATCACGATTTACATGCATTACAATAACAACACGTGATCCAAATTTTATCTGGATCAACTTTTGTGATCCGAAAATTAGTTCACACTATTTCCCATTGGGTTCGCATTAAAATTAGGAAGGTCATTGCCTGATGAACATATAAAATTGTGACCCTGATTTGAGTAAAAAGTTTTCCTTTCAGTATGAAATAATTGCACTCATAACACTATAAAATGTGTGTATTAATTTAAATTAGTTAAACCCTTGAGTGAATTGGAGATATATTACCCCCAATTAGTGTATATCGATAAAAATTATCATCATCAGCATTTAAATCAATCGTATCAAATTTGAATGAATAGAAAAATTTTCTTTGGCATGGCAATTCCGCACTTAAATGTCAAAAATTATTTGTGGAAATGGAGCAGCCAGGCAAAATAATGTATGTAAACAAATGAATTTTAACACAATTCAAATTGACTGCCACATGACCCACCGGTGGTCATGTTTCAAAAACACTGAAACACTAACATATAAACACGTGGGCAATCAACGTGTTCATTTCCAATTTGTTTATTTTCTGTTTATTTTGTTTTCAAATATCAGATCCTTGACAGAACTGTCTAATACGAAACGTCAAGAACGCTACTCGTTGATCTGCTACTCAATGATCCGGACTGTTTTATTTTGCCCATGATCCGGATACTGATACGGATGCATAATAAAAAACACCTATTACTAACAAGCATTCTGTGTTCGGTGAACCAGCTTCGAAAAATATCTACATCATTGTTTATATCCGCAATAATATTGATTGTGCTGTTCGACACATAGGTAATGCCTAAATCGTCAGCAAATGCTGTAATGTTGCCTTTCAAGTTTTAAGTGAAAAGGGAGTTGATATAAATAAGAAAAAGGATAGGTCCGAGGACTCAACCTTGAGGCACACCAATACTTATATTGACTGAGTTACTGAAAGCCTCAGAAACCTTCACTTTTTGGATTCTTCCTTTTAAATACGATTCAATCCATTTAAAAATAAAATTTCTGACACCAATTTTGGACAATTTGTCCAAGAGGATAGTATGATCAACCGTATCGAAAGCCTTAGTGATATCAACGAAAAGATTTGCACAAAGTTTTTGTCGTCAAGCCCTTTAAGGATGGTGGAGCAGAAATCGTACAGAGCATCTTCAGTTGATAAACCATGCCTGAATCCAAACTGTTTAGGGCTAAAGAAGTTATTTTTATCTAAAAAATTCAGCATCCTCCTTTTTATCGCTTTTTCGAATGCAGTGCGGTGGTGCAGTGGTTAACATCATCGACCGTCGAGCGGAAGGTCTATAGTTCAAATTCGTTTCATAGGTAAGAAAAAGCAATTCCTATACGGAAAAAAGTATGCAAAACAGTTGTGAATGGAAGGCGACCAAACGTACTGCTGCAGGCATAACACTCACAGTATATGGTCAATTTAAATTCATCCTCTGCGTATGCAATATTAACACCAAAAGTGCATGAACGAATTACTGGGAATTATAACCAACGCGAAATTTGGTCGGTTCCCGTCCTAGGACAAACCACCCCTGAGAGTAGTCAACGAACATCTACAACCCAAAACCACTGCACTCCGTTCAGGTTGTGTGTGTGAACCTGCGCGAAACTCTCCCTCTCCCTGTTGCCTTAGCTCGCACAACGTTAAAAAAAAAAACGTTATAAGGCCTTAGCCTTGAGTGTAACTAAAAAAAAAAAAACAAGAGCGAAATAGGTCTATAAT
Source organism: Eumerus sabulonum (assembly GCA_951905685.1). NCBI lineage: Eukaryota > Metazoa > Arthropoda > Insecta > Diptera > Syrphidae > Eumerus > Eumerus sabulonum. The sequence goes on from OX645060.1 coordinate 102,421,795, forward strand.
TTATTACTTTCATCGTTTGGATTACTCTTCTTAAAAAGTGGAATGACAATAGCGCATTTTAAGCCATTTGGGAAAGCACACTTGTGTTAAATATATGGGGCAAAACAACATTGAAAGAGATTTTCTTTAGGATGTGATTAGATAGACCATCTACACCGCGAGAGTGTGTATTGTTTCTTCTTCTTCTTCTACAGTTCGGGGTGAACCTGGGCCTCAACCAACATGCCCCTCCATCTGGCACGATCTTTCGCTAGCCTTTTCCATTGCCGCACACCCAGTTGGCTGAGGTCCCCTTCCACCTGTGTGCGCCATCTTAGGTGCGGCCGTCCTCTACTTCTTCGTCCCTCGGGGTTGGATTCAAAGACTCTCCGGGCTGGAGCTGTGGTGTCCATTCGCTCTACATTTTCCAGCCATCTTAGGCGTTGAATCCGTATACGCCTGACTAGGCTCATGTCATCTTTCTCTCGAACCGACCAAGGGCCTCCTCATATGCTTTTGATAGTGTCCATGCTTCTGCGCCGTACAACAGGACCGGGATGATAAGGGTCTTATATAGATCAACTTTGTCGTTCGGGAGAGGGCTCTATTACTCAATTGCCTCCTGAGCCCAAAGAAACAGCGATTGGCAAGAGTGATTCTGCGTTTGATTTCGGAGCTGATGTCGTTGTTCCAGGTCACTGCGGAGCCAAGGTAGACGAAGTCCTTAGCTACCTCGAACTTATATCTGCCAATACATACGCTCTGGCCAAGACGTCGGTGGTGAGCGTCCTTTTTTGATGACAGCATATATTTAGTTTTGCCCTCGTTTACCGCCAAACCAATTTTCGCCGCCTCCATCTCAATACTTGCAAACGCCTCATTGACATCTCGCTGTGATCTACCTATTATGTCAATGTCGTCGGCGTATGCAAGGACTTGTGAGGGTTTGAAATAGACTGTGCCTCTTGTATTGGCCAGTGATTTTTGCACAATCATTTCCAATATGATGTTGAAGAAATCACACAACAGCGCATCGCCCTGTCTAAATCCTTTTTTGACATCAAAACTATCGGTAAGGTGTTCACCGATTCGGATGGAGCAGCGAGCATTCTCCAAAATCATGCTGCATAGTCTGACGAGTTTAGCAGGTATGTCAAAGGTAGACATAGCGTTGTATAGCTCGTCTCTAATTACGCTGTCGTATGCGGCTTTGAAGTCGACAAATAGGTGGTGAGTGTCGACTTGAAATTCATTGTTTTTTCCAGGATCTTCCGTAGTGTGAAGATTTGGTCGATGATGGACTTCCCTGGCCTGAATCCGCACTGATAATGACCTATCAGCTTATTTACAAAAGGCTTCAGGCGTTCACACAAAACGGAAGAGAAGATTTTAAGGAGACTTATTCCTCTATAGTTGGCGCAATCAGAGGGGTCTCCTTTCTTGTGGATCGGGCATACGATGCTGAGACTCCATTCCTCGGGCATGCTTTCCTCTAACCATACCTTACGGATGAGCTGGTACATGCTCCCAACCAGGTAATCCTCAGCTGCCTTGAAGAGCTCAGCAGACAGTCCGTCTGCGCCAGCAGCTTTATTCGAGTTGAGCTCCGATATGGCAATCTTAACTTCGTCGAGGTCAGGGGGACAGAATTCTCTGCGGTCTCCGTCGATCCTCCTGCACTCGTCATCGAACCAGGTGTTTCTTCGTGGTGGAGCCTCGAAACCCAAAACTTCGGATGCAGAGCTTTTCAGGGCTTGTTTGCAAAGGCTCCACTGCTTTTCTATTGATAGCGTGGAGGATTCAGTTGTATTGGAGAGCTTAAGGGAGACGCGATCGTTGAAAGCACGAGCGGTTTCTGGCGATAGTAGCTTTCCGACGTCATAACTTTGTATTCTTACTCTACTCCGTTGCGTTCGTGCTATTCGTAAGCGCATCTTGGCTACTACAAGATAGTGGTCCGAGTCGATGTTAGCCCTTCGGAAAGTTCGACTGTCGAAGTCGAAGTTCGAAAGCTCTCTGGAAGCGGGGATTGGAATGATGTCAACTTCCAATGGCGTAATGTTAATTGTCAGAGCGTTCTAGAGATTTCCGAAGGGGAACTTCCAACGGCGAACGTTCGAGAAGGTGGACCGAGAGCTATATAAGCGCGAACACTCGCCCTCGACATTCATTCAGTTTGTGGTATTGAATAGCGTGTGACAAGTCAGTGTGATCAAACAGTGTGAAAATAAAAGCTCTCAATAAAGGTTTGTTTGTGTAATAAAGTTTAAAGTGGATAGTATTGGATAATAAAGAAAAGTGGTGAAGCTGTACAGATAGTTGATCTGTGGTGAAAGAAGTAAAAGTGCGTGTGTTTTGTTTTGGATAAAAAGACAATTGTAGTTTATCGCAATCCAGTGGTGCGAACCCTATTTGGTGTGGGGATTGAATAAATTCGTAACATTTGGTGTCAGAAGTGGGATTGCGAGTAAACGAGTGGAACGTTTATTTTAATTGTGAATTGCATTATTAAAAGTGAATTATTAAAAGAGTGAGAAAATGGTGAAATTGGAAAAGTTGACCATCGAACACCTGAAAAGAGAGCTGGATGCTCGGCAATTATCCACAGTGGGAATTAAAGCCAACCTGGTGGAGAGATTGCGATCAGCGTTGCAGGAAGAAGGTGTCGACTGGGAGAGTTACGAATTCGGGGTGGAGAAGCCGTCGACATCCACTGAGCCAGCGTTCGATATGCAGCAAATTCTCGCGGCTATGAATGCTATGAGTGCTTCCCTGAGCCAGAAATTAGATCAAAAACTGGAGGAAAATTCCGCTGCTGTAAGTAGGAAGTTGGAGGAAAATTCCACTTCTCTGAGTCAGAAATTGGAGGAAAATTCCACTTCTCTGAGTCAGAAATTGGAGGAAAATTCCACTTCCATAAGCCAGAAGCTGGAGGCGACCTACATCAAAAGTTAGAGGAAAATTCTGCTGCCGTAAGAAGAAAGTTGGAGGAAAATTCCACTTACCTGAATCAGAAGCTGGAAGAGATGCTAGAGAACACTCGAGAAAGCTTAAGAAACACCCAGCAGGCCGTCGACGATCGATTCCAGAACGTTGAAGAGAGAATAGAGACACCAGAATCGAGGTTCGACAAGAAGGTTCTAGATCTCGAAAATAATCAAGAAAAGATAATCGAGACTATGGAATCGAGGTTCGACAAGAAGGTTCTGGAACTCGAGAAAACTGTCCAGAACGTTCAGCATCAAGGAATCGTTGTACCGACTGCAGCATCGAAATTCACAGCTCCCAACTTCGACGGCACGAGTGCGTTTAACATCTTTAAACTTCAGTTCGAGACAACAGCGGAACGGAATCAATGGGGAGAAGAAGATCGTGTGGCCGCTCTAGTAATTTCGCTTAAAGGCGAAGCAGCTGGTGTTTTACAGACCATCCCGCAGACCCAGAGAAGGAACTACACAGCCATATGGGAAGCTCTTCATCGAAGATACGGCAGTGAGCACATGCAGGAGATGCACAAGCTGGAACTTAAAGGACGCACGCAGCGTGGAAACGAGATCATCCAACAGTATGCTGCTGGCATCGAGAGGCTATCCCATCTTGCGTACGCGGACGTTCCAGTTGATGTGGTGCAGAAGCTAAAACCGGATTCTTTCATCCACGGGCTAAGGGACCCCGATACGCAACGAAGTCTGATTCTCCTGCCGAAGACATCTTTCAAGGAGACAGTTGCCAGCGCTCTCGCATGTGAAACATCGCTCTTGATATGCCGACCTTCCACCAAACTACGGCGCATATCTCAAGACCAGGATAGTTCCAGAACAACAACGGCGAGTAGGAGGGGTTCATTCCCGGGTAGATGCTACATCTGCGACCAGCAGGGGCACATTCCGAGGAACTGCCAAAAAGCCAAAAAGAGACCATGGGAGCGAACGCGACCGTGGAGGTGCAAAAGGTGCATCTAAAAATCCGTTAAACTAAAACAAGTCAGTGCAGAGGGGCATGCGCTGGCTCCCACATTGGAGTGCCCCAGCATTCTCGTATCCCGAATCTGTAGGGGTGCAACCAGCTTGGTCATCGAGGGAACGATGGACGGAAGTTAAGGGAAAGATCCAGAAAAGAATGACGATAGGTACCGTCGAGTTTCAGCATGATTTCATCGTTGCGGACATTACGGATGACATCATAATCGGCGTCGACTTCATGATTAGGCATGGCTTCACATTGGACCTCAACCAAAAAGTGATGAAGTATGGCAACTTGGAGCTCCCATTAACAATAGATAATGGACAGGGTAGCAAGGTCAGGCAAACAGCCGTGCAAGCACGCCAAACAGTTCCCCCGAATGCAGAAGCTGTGGTTTGGGCAAAGATAGAAGAGGATGCGGGGACAAGCCGAATGTGGGTGGTCGAACCCGACAAAAGAAATCGACCCAGCGGTATAGTTGTTGGAAGGGCTCTCGTGGAACCCCGACAAGACCAAATGGTTCCAGTATGAGTCCTGAATCCTGCCAGTACACATAGGACAATACACAAGGGACGACGATCGCTCAATGCCAAGAAGCTGCCGCCGTTATGAACTGCGAAGATAAGAAACACCGGGAAATCCAGAAAAACAAACCGTTCTTGAAAACAATGGCCAGAGAGTGGACGCAACATCTAGTGGAGAAGCAAAAAAGTAAAGCACTCTCCCTGCTTCGTAAATATTGGACAGTTTTTGCAGATGGTAAGAACTGTGGAAGAACATCAATTGTGAACCACAGAATAGACACAGGGGACTCAAGACCGATCCGGCAACCACCGAGGAGAGTACCTTTAGCGAAAGAAGGAGAGGTGATCAATCTAGTCGACGAGATGGAAAAGGAGGGCGTGATCGAACCATCTGCAAGCCCATGGAGTTCGCCAGTAGTGCTTGTTAAGAAGAAGGATGGAAGCACCCGATTCTGCGTGGACTGTAGGAAGCTGAACGACGTCACGAAGAAGGACAGCTATCCTTTACCGAGAATCGACGACACCTTGGACACACTATCTGGTGCAAAGTGGTTCTCAACGCTGGACTTGCAAAGCGGATACTGGCAAATAGAGCTTGACCAGCGAGACAAGGAACAGACCGCCTTCACTGCAGGGGGAGAGTTGTGGCAATTATCTGTGATGCCCTTCGGTCTTAGCAATGCGCCAGCCACATTCGAGAGACTTATGAACCGGGTGCTAAGAGGACTCCACTGGAGGACTTGCCTTGTCTATCTGGATGACATAATTGTCATGGGCAAGGATTTCGACGATCACCTTAAGAAGCTTGAAGAGGTACTGGAACGTATTCAAGCCCGAAGAAATGTTCGCTCTTCCAGAACAAGGTGAAGTACTTGGGACATGTGGTGACTGCAAAAGGAGTCCATACAGATGAAGAGAAAATCTTAGCGGTTATGGAATGGCCGCGGCCGAAGAATCTTCATGAGTTAAGGTCATTCCTGGGACTTTGCACATATTACAGACGATTCCTCCCAGGATTTGCAAACGTTGCCAGCAGCTTACACGAGCTCACCAAAAAGAATCGGCCATTCAAGTGGGATAAGCCGCAGGAGGAAGCGTTCATTCACCTGAAGGAATTGCTCTGCAGTGCGCAGATTCTTGCATATCCTGTCCCGGGAGAAAAGTTTATTTTGGACACCGATGCGAGCGGACATGGAATCGGAGGAGTTCTCTCTCAAACAATTGACGGGTGAGAACGGGTCATCGCTTACTACAGTAGGATCCTATCGAAGCCGGAGAGGAACTACTGTGAAACTAGGAGGGAGCTTTTAGCCGTGGTTGACTGTGTCAAGCATTTCCACAAATATCTCTATGGCCAAGCTTTCATCTTAGGACGGACCACGCAGCGTTGAGGTGGTTGCTGCAGTTCAAAAACCCGGAAGGCCAGGTTGCTAGATGGATAGAGAGAATCCAGAGTTACGACTTCAGTATCGAACACCGGAAGGGAAGCAGTCATGGAAATGTGGATGCATTATCGAGGCGACCTTGCGATGTTGAATGCAAACATTGTTTGCGAGCCAAAACCAAGGAACAGGTCACCGACGTCCGTCGTTTCCATGTGCTGCCAGAAGATTCCTGGAATGTCGAAAAGGTCGGAAGGAAGCAGCGAGAAGATGCCGATCTGGAAGTCATCATCGACTACCAAGAACGTGGTTTTCGACCAAGTTGGCGGCAAGTATCCAGTGAAAGCCCAATCGTGAAAGCTTACTGGGCCCAATGGCAGAGTTTGAAGCTGAAGAACGGTTGCCTCTACCGCAGTTGGGAAAGTGAGGACGGGAACATTGTAAACGATCTGCTGGTAATTCCAAAAGGGCAAATCGACGAGGTAATCGGAGAATACCACGAGGGACCAAGCGGGTGTTAACCAGACTGTAGAAAAGATCAAGAGACGTTTCTACTGGGTAGGATGCCATGAGTCGGTTACGCGTTTCATTCGCAGGTGTGAACAGTGTGCGAAGGCAAGAGTCAATTGTGAATTGCATTATTAAAAGTGAATTATTAAAAGAGTGAGAAAATGGTGAAATTGGAAAAGTTGACCATCGAACAACTGAAAAGAGAGCTGGATGCTCGGGAATTATGGGGAAGTAAAGCCAGCCTGGTGGAGAGACTGCGATCAGCGTTGCAGGAAGAACGTGCCGACTGGGAGAGTTGCGAATTCATAAGAGAATATAAAAAAAAAATTTTGAACCTGCGCGAGTTTCTAAAAAAAAAAATTCGGGGTGGAGAAGCCGTCGACAACCACTGAACCAGCGTTCGACATGCAGCACATTCTCGCGGCTCTTAATGCTATGAGTCAAAAGATGAAGGAAAATTCCGCTACCGTAAGTAGAAAGTTGGAGGAAAATTCCACTTCTTTGAGTCAGAAGTTGGAGCAAAATTCCACCTCCCTGGACCAGAAGCTGGAGACGTTGAAGGGATGTTAGAGAGCAATCGAGAAAGCCTAAGAAGCATCCAGCAGACAGTCAACGATCGATTCCAGGACGTCGAAGAGAGAATCGAGACACTAGAATCGAGATTCGACAAGAAGGTTCTAGATCTCGAGAATAATCAAGAAAAGAGAATCGAGTCACTGGAGTCAAGGTTCGACAAGAAGGTTCTAGATCTCGAAAATAATCAAGAAAAGATATTCGAGATACTGGAATCGCGGTTCGACAAGAAGGTTCTGGAACTCAAGAAAACTGTCCAGAACGTTCATCATCAAGGAATCGTTGTACCGACTGCAGCATCGAAATTTACAGCTCCCAATTACGACGGCACGACCGCTTTTAACATCTTTAAACTTCAGTTCGAGACAACAGCGGAACGGAATCAGTGGGGAGAAGAAGACCGTGTAGCCGCTCTAGTAATTTGGCTTAAAGGCGAAGCAGCTGGTGTTCTACAGACCATCACGGAGACCCAGAGAAGGAACTACACAGCCATATGGGAAGCTCTTCATCGAGGATACGACAGTGAGCACATGCAGGAGATGCACAAGCTGGAACTTAAAGGACGCAAGCAGCGTGGAAAAGATGTTCCAGTTGATGTGGTGGAAAAACTGAAGACGGATTCTTTCATCCAAAGGCTAAGGGAAGTCTGATTCTCCTGCCGAAGACATCTTTCAAGGAGACAGTTGCCAGCGCTCTCGCATGTGAAACATCGCTCTTGATATGCCGACCTTCCATCAAATTACGGTGTATATCTGAAGACCAGGATAATTCCAGAACAACAGCGGCGAGTAGGAGTGGTTTATTCCCGGGTAGATGCTACATCTGCGACCAGCAGGGGCACATTGCGAGGAACTGCCGTCTGCGAAGGAAGCGTTCGAGGTCTATTTCGCCGAAAAGAGACCAAGGGAGTGAACGTGACCGTGGAGGTGCAAAAGGTGCACCTAACAATCCGTCAAACTAAAACGAGTCAGTGCAGAGGGGCATGCGCTGGCTCCCACATCGGAGTGCCCCAGCATCCTCGTATCCCCAATCTGTATGGGCGCAACCAGCCTAGTCATCGAGGGAACGATGGACGGGCGACAATATTTGCTGACGTTGGACACGGGCGCAACTCATTCAGTCATCCGAAGCGGGTTGGTTTCTGACATCGAACCATTTTCCGAGGTAAGGCTTCGTACAGTAACTGGTGAGAAGGCGGAAGTTAAGGGAAAGGTCCAGAAAAGAATTACGATGGGTACCGTCGAGTTTCAGCATGATTTCATCGTTGCGGACATTACGGATGACATCATAATCGGCGTCGACTTCATGATTGGGCATGGCTTCACATTGGACCTCAACCAAAAAGTGATGAAATATGGCAACTTGGAGCTCCCATTAACAATAGATAATGGACAGGGTAGCAAGGTCAGGCGAATAGTCGTGCAAGCGCACCAAACAGTTCCCCCGAAAGATAGAAGAGGATGCGGGGACAAGCCGAATGTGGGTGGTCGAACCCGACAAAAGAAATCGACCCAGCTATATAGTTGTTGGAAGGGCTCTCGTGGAACCCCGACAAGACCAACTGGTTCCAGTACGAGTCCTGAATCCTGAATCCTGCCAGTACACCTAAGACAATACAAAAAGGAACAACAATCGCTCAGTGCCAAGAAGCTGCCGCCATCATGAACTGCGAAGATAAGAAGCACCGGGAAATCCAGACCAACAAAACGTTATTGAAAACAATGGTCAGAGAGTGGACGCAACATCTAGTGGAGAAGCAGAAAAGCAAAGCACTCTCTCTGCTTCGTAAATATTGGACAGTTTTTGCAAATGGTAAGAACTGTGGAAGAACATCAGTTGCGAAGCACAGAATAGACACAGGGGACTCTAGACCGATCCGGCAACCACCGAGAAGGGTACCCTTGGCGAAAGAAGGAGAGGTGATCAAACTAATCGACGAGATGGAAAAGGAGGGCGTGATCGAACCATCTGCAAGCCCATGGAGCTCGCCAGTAGTGCTAGTCAAGAAGAAGGATGGAAGCACCCGATTCTGCGTGGACTACAGGAAGCTGAACGACGTCACGAAGAAGGACAGCTATCCTTTACCGAGAATCGACGACACCTTGGATACACTATCTGGTGCAAAGTGGTTCTCGACTGAAATTCAGCCCGAAGAAATGTTCGCTCTTCCAGAACGAAGTGAGGTACTTGGGACATGTGGTGACTGCAGAAGGAGTCCATACAGATGAAGAGAAAATCTCGGCGGATAAAGAATGGCCGCGGCCGAAGAATCTTCATGAGTTAAGGTCATTCCTGGGACTTTGCACATATTACAGGCGATTCGTCCCAAGATTTGCAAACGTTGCCAGCAGTTTGCACGAGCTTACCAAAAAGATTCGTCCATTCTAGTGGGAGAAGCCGCAGGAGGAAGCGTTCATTCACCTGAAGGAATTGCTCTGCAGTGCGCTGATCCTTGCATATCCTGTCCCGGGAGAAATGTTTATTTTGGACACCGATGCGAGAGGACATGGAATCGGAGGAGTACTCTCTCAAATGATTTGCGGGCGAGAACGGGTCATCGCTTACTACAGTAGGATCATATCGAAGCCGGAGGGGAACTACTGTGAAACTAGGAGGGAGCTTTTAGCCGTGGTTGACTGTGTCAAACATTTCCACAAATATCTCTATGGCCAGGCTTTTCATCTTAGGACGGACCACGCAGCGTTGAGGTGGCGGCTGCAGTTCAAAAACCCAGAAGGCCAGCTTGCTAGATGGATAGAGAGAATCCAGAGTTATGACTTCAGTATCGAACACCGGAAGGGAAGCAGTCATGGAAATGCGGATGCATTATCGAGGCGACCTTACGATGTTGAATGCAATCATTGTTCACGTGCCGAAACCAAGGAACAGGTCACCGACGCCCGTCATTTCCATGTGCTGCCAGAAGATTCCTGCACTGTCGAGAAGGTGGGAAGGAAGCAGCGAGAAGATGTCGATCTGGTAGTCATCATCGACTACCAGGAACGAGGTTTTCGACCAAGTTGGCAGCAAATATCCAGTGAAAGCCCAATCGTGAAAGCTTACTGGGCTCAATGGCAGAGTTTGAAGCTGAAGAACGGTTGCCTCTTCCGCAGTTGGGAAAGTGAGGACGGGAACATTGTAAACGATCTGCAGGTAGTTCCAAAGGGACAAATCGAAGAGGTCATCCGAGAATACCACGAGGGACCAAGTGGGGGTCATCTTGGTGTTAACAAGACAGTCGAAAAGATTAAGAGACGTTTCTACTGGGTAGGATGCCATGAGTCGGTCACACATTTCATTCGCAAGTGTGAACAGTATGCGAAGGCAAAGGGTCCAGTTAGGAAAACTCGAGGAAATATGCAGCAGTACAATGTTGGAGCACCGTTCAAACGTATCGCCATGGACATCGCCGGCCCATTCCCAACGAGCAACGCTGGAAACAAATACGCGCTGGTGGTGATCGATTACTTCAGCAAGTGGCCTGAGGTGTTTTGCATCCCGAACCAAGGAGCCAAAACCATTTCGGATGCATTCGTGAACAACTGGGTTGCGCGTTACGGAGTACCGCTGGAACTGCACTCAAACCAAGGAAGAAACTTCGAGTCGTCGGTGTTCAAAGAACTCTGCGACATGCTAGGTATCAGAAAGACGCGGACGACACCATTACACCCACAATCTGAAGGCGTGGTCGAAAGGTTCAACCGGACGATGGAGGAATACTTGAGGAAAGTCGTCGTTAGAGATCAGAAGGACTGGGATAAACATCTTCCCCTCTTCTTAATGGCATACCGTTCGGCACAGCACAATTCAACGGCAACAACACGGCAGGGAGGACTTCGTAACCGTAAAGAAAGAACAGTTGAACTCCATCCATCAGTTCATCCGGGAGCGACTGAATTTGGTCAGCGATAAGATGAAAGCGAGATACGACTTAAGGGCGAACTCTTCTGGATTCGAGACAGGACAATTGGTATTGCTGTACAACCCACAAAGAAAAAAAGGCTTGTGTCCCAAATTGCAATCAGCCTGGTATGTGCCATATGAGGTCATCAAGAAACTTAATGACGTGGTGTACCGAATACAGCAGACGGGAAACAGACGGGCGAAGTATAAGATTGTCCACGTAGAGAGGTTACCGCCATATTACGGAGAAGCATCCAATCGCTTGTTCGAGGACGAACAAGTTTAGGAAGAGGGCAGTGTTGCGGAGACACAAACCGACGGGTAAGTTCGAATTTCGCTGTCGAAGTTCGAAAGCTCTCTTGAAGCGGGGATTGGAATGATGTCAACTGTCAACGGCGTAATGCTAATTGTCAGAGCATTCTAGAGATTTCCGAAGGGGAACTTCCGACGGCGAACGTTCGAGAAGGTGGACCGAGAGCTATATAAGCGCGAACACTCGCCCTCGGCATTCATTCAGTTTGTGGTATTGAACAGCGTGTGACAAGTCAGTGTGATCAAACAGTGTGAAAATAAAAGCTCTCAATAAAGGTTTGTTTGTGTAATAAACTTTAAAGTGGATAGTATTGGATAATAAATAAAAGTGGTGAAGCTGCACAGATAATTGATCTGTGGTGAAACAAGAAAAGTGTGTGTGTTTTCAATTCGGATAAAAAGGACAATTGTAGTTTATCGCAATCCAGTGGTGCGAACCCCATTCGGTGTGGGATTGAAAATTTCGTAACAATATCATTAATCAATTCCCATTCCTTTCTTAGATTCCCTCTACATTTGTGAAATTCACACGGATAGTAATGCTCGCGATAATCTTTTATGTCTTTGTTGAGTTTCCTGCTAAGATTTTTATATCGTTTTATCAAAGAGTTTCGAGCATTTAACTCTTTGACTCTTTTACTTATTTATTTATAAATACGTTTATTCTTTAACTTATTTCTGTTCAACCAAGGTTTTAATCGATTATCAGATCTTTTCGATTTAATGGTCCTACTGGAATCTTTGACATGGTTTTTCAGAAATGTTAAAAACTTTTCGTATGCTTGGTTAACATCAGTCTCATTATATACTTCCTCCCAACTTTCAAAGAGAAGTCTGTGATTCAGATGGTTAAATTCAATGATCGTTTTTGATGGGAGGGAAAAACTACTGTCTTTGCGCAATGAGTTCTGCTTCTGAAATTATTAATCAAAATACCTGTCATGCAATGATGTGTAATCAGTAAATCAAGGTTTATACCGGCAGTATTAGGTGAGAAGGGAGCAAACACATGATCTGAACAGGATACAGAACAGGGCCGCGTGATACCATTCACAAGAGAAAACAAACCAAACTCAGTGTTTCGGGGCAAGATGCGCCTCGAAAACGAATTTGATGTTACTGTTCAGGGCTAGTTGTGCCTTGAACAATCGATTGGTATAACAAAAAAACTTGTTTAACCACGTTATAAAAACAACCTCTCTGGGTTCTTGCTTTATTATAATTGATTATTGGTGCCTCCGGTCATTTGGTATCGACCCTCGGCCAGCTGGTTTCCAGCTTCATTATGTACATGAATGTTGATAAGCAAATACATAGGTATGTGGACAAGGCTAATGGCCTATATCCCTAGTGATTCTACATAATGCAAATGTTGCTGCAACCTTGTTGACCGACTGGTTGCAGATTGTTATTACTGCTTCTGTTGTTGCTGCTGCGTGCCATCTCCCTTGTACGTGTGTCGTGTTGTCTCCCTTGCGTGTAGGTGATGTCGTCTCCCTTGCGCGGTTGACATTTGCTGGTTTGTTTTGCTCGGAGTGTTGTAATGTGCTTGTGAATTTATTTATGAAGGTTGTGCAATTTGTTGATTTGTGATAAGTGTGAATTCGTGTCGTTGGAGTTCGTGTGAAATGTGTGTATCGAGGTGGGCATGTGCGTTTCCTCGTTTGAGGAGATATATCGCAGCCGTGCCGCCACGATCCATCCATTTTACGACTCCCTTCGTCAGTTGATTTGTTGTTGTGCAGCAACATGCTCCGAGTTTTGTTGTTGTGTTGTATTCCGGGGTTGATTGCCTTGTTGCTTGTTCCGTCGGATCATTATTTAAGGTAAGTTAAATTTATTAAAGAAAGAAATGAAAGAAAAAAATAGAAAATGGAATCTATATTAGTAGATGTTCGATAATGACACTGAACATTGAGACCGAGACACTGGACACAACATTGATTTTAGGTGAGTTGAACCTTCAGCAATGATCATCGGGCAAGGGGTACGATTCGAGCGGATTGCCGAATGATTTTGGGTTTTGGGTCTTATTGCGAACACCGCGAAAAGAAGAAGGGTTCGTATTTCACATTTGCGACGAGATGGGCAAGGGAGGAAGTTGTCTCCCGTAACGATGATTAGATCTCGATGTTGATGGTTTGTTATTTTGTCTATATTTCCATTTGTTTAGTGTTCATGTTTTTATGTTGTTCATTCCTGATGGTGCGCGTATTTATGTTTGTTAGTTTCCTTGACAAGTTGTTTAATATTGGTTATCCACAATGTGTTTGTGTAGTGTTTTGAAATGTGTGTCACGAGTGATCATGTTGCAATATCGAATTATCGGATGCCGTTGGTTGCAGGTAAGTGATGCGCTTGTTCTTCGTTCTCCAACTCATACTGGGAATATATCGGTCTCGACTATTCTGATGATCTGATTTCTCGCCTCTTTTCGTTCCTCGCCGGTAAGGGGGTGAATATCGTGAGATTGCTTTGGGTTGATTCGTAGGTTTTGCATATATCGTCGCCATCTTGCTGTGATGCGAGTGAGTCTTCTTATTGATGAAGACCGGTGAATCAGTTCCTCGTTGATACTTGCGTGCTGCCATACGACTTGAGTGATGCTTGCAGGTATTTCGTTGAAATATATTGTGTAAACTGATATGACTTTTTCTTTTGTTTGTTTCTTTACTTCTAGATTTGTTGCTTTTGGTACCCTTGTTTGTTGATGTGGCATGGAACCTGTGAGAGATTCGGGAACAAGCTACCACATGTCGTTGCTGATGAGTTCCCTCGGTGGATGTCCTGGTATAGTGATTTCGGCGGGATTTGTCATTGTCACTAGGTGATTGCATGCACTTGTCGGTATGCGTTCCCGTGATGATCCACCCGAGTTCGGTTCTCTGGGCTACTGTGGCATTGCGATTTCCTTTCACCAAACCTTCGAGGACGATGGAGGAGTAGACATCTGCCCCTAGGAGTAGATCGATTTTGCCTGGTATGTAGAATAATGGGTCAGCTAAAGGTAAGTTCGCTAAGTGTTCCCAATTGTAGTATTGTATCTGTGCCGTTGGTAGTCTACTCGTTATATTGCGAAAGATGTGTGCTTTGACTTGCATGTGGAAAGTCGGGTTTGTGGTTGAGAATAACGTCAGCTGAGTTTGATGCTGTGTAGTTCCCGTTGATGTTTGTCCTAGTCCAGTCACATTCGCCAATGTACGTTGTTTCTTTAGTCTTAGTTGTTGGGTAACATGTTCTGTTATGAATGATGCTTCCGAACCTGGGTCGATTAAGGCTCGGAAGGTGTGGAGTGATCCGTCTGATGCGGCTATCTTCACCAGTGCAGTTGCTAATAGAATGTTTGCCTTCATCTGAATGAAGTGCGTAGCGTAAGTGTTCGTGATTGTCGAAGTATCTCTGAACGGATCTGCTTCGGGATTCAGATTTGATGTGTTTTGAATGAGATGATTTGTTGTGTTAATTTGGGATGTGTTCGATCTCTGTTGTTGATATTGTTGATGTTGATAGCTTATGTGTTGGCTGCTTTGGGTCTGTGGATCTATATGTAATAACGTGTGATGCTTAAGGCCACATTTGAGACATCGGTTTGTGCTGCTGCATGTTGAGGCATGGTGGTCGTACCCGAGGCAGTTAGAGCACATTGAATTTTTTCTTATTGTGTCCGAGCGAGATCTGGTGTCCATGTTTAAGAATTTTTTGCACGACCTTATGCCATGAGAGCCCTTACATAACCGACAGAGATATTGGTCGCCTGTTGGGGTGGTGTAAGAAGTGTTAGTTTTTCGACACGGAGCTAGCGACCGTGATTGTTTAGAGGAATTTTTTAATTGTTGTATGTTTTCAAGAGAACTAAACCGACATTCAATAAAAGATAGGAATGTTTTCCAATCAGGAAGGGATTTGGAACTTCCTAATTTGTCCTCCCAGTCTCTCTGAGTTTGAGGAGGTAGTTTGTGGAAAATGATATATACCAGAATGCAATCCCAAGTAACGACTGCAATTCCTAAATTAGAGAGGGCGTGGATGCACTCGGTGCTGGTATCGTGCAAGGATTTTAAGGTTGCGGCGGATTCGTGGGTAAGTTTAGTTTGTTCCATTAAATTTCGAAGGTGTGTGTTGACTAATTTCCGCTTATTCTGAAACCTGTCTTTTAGAATTTCCCAAGCGGACGAATAGTTCTTCCCGTCTATTGGAAGATGTTGAATTAACCTCGCAGCTTCGCCGGTGACAAAGCTTTTGAGAAACTGAAGTTTTTGTACATCAGACAGATCCGCGTTCTGGTCAATCATGCTTTGGAATAGGTTGTGAAACTCACACCAATCTTCATAATTGCCAGAGAATGATTTTATTTGAATCCGTGGAAGACGGATGTCAGATACCCCGGACCGAGATTGTGATTGATTTAGGCGAAAGGATTCTGATTGTTCATTGTTAGGCTCGTTAAACTTATCCAATTCCTCATGCAGGAGACCCATGAAGGTAAAGTATTTTCGTTTTATCTGTGCATATGTTTCATCATTTAAATACTTTTCCTTCAAGGGATCAGAAGCACTGTTCACGATGGTTGCGTGTTCCTTTTTCGCGCGCTTGAACATCTCTTCGACGTCGGTCAAACACGCGCTTATGTACCCCCTTTTCCGTTGTGCCGCGGAGTCCTTTTGGAACTCTTCCAAATCGGACACTAGTTCCTTGAGTATTATAACCAAGAGAAAAAGTCAAAAGAAAAAAAACCAAAGGGTGAAATGGTTTAGGCCTGTTAATTAAAAACACACGCACTCATACACGCACAGATTAAATTAAAAGGGTGGGTTTAACACACACGCATTCATTCACGCAAAAAAAGACGATGAAAGTATAATTTTTTATTTTCTTCTTTATAGATGAGTATGTGTCTGTGACCGTCACCGTTTCGAACGGGTTTCCGGAACACTTTGTCGCAGTTAACTTGCAGGCCTTTTGCCCGTTGTTTCTTGAAACTCAGTTAAAAAAAAAACTGTTCAACACCCACACGCACACACACACCAGAAATTCTGTTATAGGGGGGTCTCAATAGCACTCAAAACAATTGTATATGTATGTATGTGATTAAAAAATGTATCGAATATATATGTATGTTGAAAAAAAATTAAAATTAGATTTTTCGTATGTATGTATGTAAATGCTGTAAATTGTATATATGTAAATGATCGAAATGTGTATTTGCCAAACAAAAAAAAAAAAACAAAAAAAAGGATACTCCCTTTGTTCTTGTTGTTTGTTCGTTAAAGTTTGTTCTTTGTTTTTTGAAGCTCTTGTTCCTGTTGTTTGTTCGTTGAAGTTCTTTGTTCTTGTTGTTTGTTCGTTGAAGTTCTTTGTTCGTTGAAGTTCTTTGTTCTTGTTGTTTGTTCGTTGAAGTTCTTTGTTCGTTGAAGTTCTTTGTTCGTTGACGTTCTTTGTTCTTGTTGTGAACGATTGCTGTTGTTTTTCGTTGATCTTTGTTCTCTGTGGTTTTTGTGATGTTCTTTGTTCTTTGTCGAGTTTGTTGTTTGATTTTTGTTTGTACGTTATCCGATTTTTGTTTTGTTATGGCCGCTGGTTTGTTGGCTCGAAGGACCAATGTTTCGGGGCAAGGTGCGCCTCGAAAACGAATTTGATGTTACTGTTCAGGGCTAGTTGTGCCTTGAACAATCGATTGGTATAGTAAAAAAACTTGTTTAACCACGTTATAAAAACAACCTCTCTGGGTTCTTGCTTTATTAGAATTGATTATTGGTGCCTCCGGTCATTTGGTATCGACCCTCGGCCAGCTGGTTTCCAGCTTCATTATGTACATGAATGTTGATAAGCAAATACATAGGTATGTGGATAAGGCTGATGGCCTATATCCCTAGTGATTCTACACAATGCAAATGTTGCTGCAACCTTGTTGACCGACTGGTTGCAGATTGTTGTTACTGCTTCTGTTGTTGCTGCTGCGTGCCATCTCCCTTGTACGTGTGTCGTGTTGTCTCCTTGCGTGTAGGTGATGTCGTCTCCCTTGCGCGGTTGACATTTGCTGGTTTGTTTTGCTCGGAGTGTTGTAATGTGCTTGTGAATTTATTTATGAAGGTTGTGCGATTTGTTGATTTGTGATAAGTGTGAATTCGTGTCATTGGAGTTCGTGTGAAATGTGTGTATCGAGGTGGGCATGTGCGTTTCCTCGTTTGAGGAGATATATCGCAGCCGTGCCGCCACGATCCATCCATTTTACGACTCCCTTCATCAGTAGATTTGTTGTTGTGCAGCAACACTCAGCTAAGACTGTGCAATACAAATCGGTAATATCATTGTTAGAAGACAAATCGAGATTAAAATCACCTAGCAATATAAGATCCGCAGCTTTATTATGGTTTAAAAAACTTGAAAGCTCTTCAATGAAACATTCTAAGGTATAAGAATGTAGCCTGTACAGACACACTAAAGTGAGGGCTACGTTGTCAATACTACAGCATAATTTTAAAACATTTGCACTTTCAAATTTGCAATTTATGAAATTCAAATTCAATGCATCTTTGGCAAATACTCCAACACCACCTGCAGTATAAGACTCATTAGGGATTGCAAAGAAATTATAGCCAGGAATAATGAAATCGTCAATTTCAGATGCAAAAATCCGAATTTCAGAAACAAAAACAAAGTCAGGCTTTCTGTCAAAAGAATCAAGATTAGCCACTAAGGAATTAAAATTTCTTCTCAGTCTTCGGATGTTTTGATGCACTATCAGTATGGAATCAGTATTAAATTTAAAACCAAAGAAGTTAATATTTCTAAGGGTATCAAAAACAGGATTAATATTATTGTGAACTACATAGGTGTTGGACATAATTTGTTTAAATTCTTTTATAGATCTTTAGAAAAATGTTCAAGATCATCAAGCGATCTTATGACAGTAATCCTGCCTCTTTCGAATTTCCTTAACAAAATAAGACCATTCTTAACCCAAACATATTTACGTTTTTTTTCAATTTTTAACTTTTTCGCTGCTGAATACAATGACCTATTATGTTTTGCAAGACTCTCATATATGTATATATGTATTAGTAACATTTTTATCATTAAAAAGAGTATTTTTTAGAATATTGTTACGAATTTATTCAATCCCCACACCAAATAGGGTTCGCACCACCGGATTGCGATAAACTACAATTTTCTACGTTTTCCCAACTAAAAACACACACACACTTTTGTTTCTTTCACCACAGATCAATTATCTGTGTAGCTTCACCACTTTTATTTATTATCCAATACAATCCACTTTAAACTTTATTACACAGTACAATCCACTTTAAACTTTATTACACAATACACAAACCTTTATTGAAAGCTTTTCTTTTCACCTTGGTTGATCACACAGACTTGTCACACGCTGTTTTATACCACAAACTGAATGAATGTCAAGGGCGAGTGTTCGCGCTTATATAGCTCTCGGTCCACCGTCTCGAACGTTCACCGTTGGAAGTTCCCCTTCGGAAATCTCTAGAACGCTCTGACAATTCCATTGGAAGTTGACATTATTCCCATCCCCGCTTCCAGAGAGTTTTCGAACTTAACGGTCCGCCTGCATCTCCGCAACACTGCCCTCCTCCTAAACTTGTTCGTCCTCGAACAAGCGATTGGATCCTTCTCCGTAATATGGTGCTAGCCTCTCTACGTGGACAATTTTATACTTCGCCCGTCTGTTTCCCATCTGCTGTATCCGGTATACCACGTCATTGAGTTTCTTGATGACCTCATATGGTCCGTCCCAGGCTGATTGCAATTTGGGGCACAAGCCTTTTTTCCGTTGTGGGTTGTACAGCAATACCAATTGTCCGGTCTCGAATCCAGAAGTATTCGCCCTCAAGTCGTATCGCGCCTTCATTTTATCGCTGACCAAGTTCAGTCGCTCCCGGATGAACTGATGGATGGAGTTCAGCTGTTCCTTCTTTTCGGTTACGAAGTCTTCCCTGCCACTAGTTGTCGGTAGTACCACGCCGAACTTCAATGGAAGTCGGAGATCAGTTCCAAAAATGGCTTCGGCGGGTGTTGTTGCCGTTGAATTGTGCTGTGCCGAACGGTATGCCATTAAGAAAAGGGAAGATGTTCATCCCAGTCCTTCTGATCTCCGACGACGACTTTTCTCAGGTATTCCTCCATCGTCCGGTTGAACCTTTCGACCATGCCATCAGATTGTGGATGTAATGGTGTTGTCCGCGTCTTTCTGATACCTAGCATGTCACAGAGTTCTTTGAACACCGACGACTCGAAGTTTCTCCCTTGGTCTGAGTGCAGTTCCATTGGTACTCCATAACGCGAAACCCAGTTATTCACGAATGCATCCGAAATGGTTTTGGCTTCCTGGTTCGGGATGCAAAACACCTCAGGCCACTTGCTGAAGTAATCGATCACCACTAGCGCGTACTTGTTTCCAGCGTTGCTCGTTGGGAATGGGCCTGCAATGTCCATTGCGATACGTTCGAACGGTGCTCCAACATTGTACTGCTGCATATTTCCTCGAGTTTTCCTAACTGGACCCTTTGCCTTCGCACACTGTTCACACCTGCGAATGAAACGCGTAACCGACTCATGGCATCCTACCCAGTAGAAACGTCTCTTGATCTTTTCTACAGTCTTGTTAACACCAAGATGACCCCCGCTTGGTCCCTCGTGGTATTCTCGGATGACCTCTTCGATTTGTCCTTTCGGAATTACCAGCAGATCGTTTACAATGTTCCCGTCCTCACTTTCCCAACTGCGGTAGAGGCAACCGTTCTTCAGCTTCAAACTCTGCCATTGAGCCCAGTAAGCTTTCACGATTGGGCTTTCACTGGATATTTGCTGCCAACTTGGTCGAAAACCTCGTTCTTGGTAGTCGATGATGACTGCCAGATCGGCATCTTCTCGCTGCTTCCTTCCGACCTTCTCGACAGTCCAGGAATCTTCTGGCAGCACCTGGAAACTACGGATGTCGGTGACCTGTTCCTTGGTCTCGGCGCGTGAACAATGTTTGCATTCAACATCGCAAGGTCGCCTCGATAATGCATCCGCATTTCCATGACTGCTTCCCTTCCGGTGTTCGATACTGAAGTCATAACTCTGGATTCTCTCTATCCATCTAGCAAGCTGGCCCTCCGGGTTTTTGAGCTGCAGCAACCACCTCAACGCTGCGTGGTCCGTCCTTAGATGGAAAGCTTGGCCATAGAGATATTTGTGGAAATGCTTGACACAGTCAAGCAGGCTAAAAGCTCCCTCCTAGTTACACAGTAGTTCCTCTCCGGCTTCGATAGGATCCCACTGTAGTAAGCGATGACCCGTTCTCGCCCGTCAATCATTTGAGAGAGTACTCCTCCGATTCCATGTCCGCTCGCATCTGTGTCCAAAATAAACTTTTCTCCCGGGACAGGATATGCAAGAATCTGCGCACTGCAGAGCAATTCCTTCAGGTGAATGAACGCTTCCTCCTGCGGCTTCTCCCACTTGAATGGCCGATTCTTTTTGGTGAGCTCGTGCAAACTGCTAGCAACGTTTGCAAATCCTGGGATGAATCGCCTGTAATATGTGCAAAGTCCCAGGAATGACCTTAACTCATGAAGATACTTCGGCCGCGGCCATTCCTTAACCGCTGAGATTTTCTCTTCATCTGTATGGACTCCTTCTGCAGTCACCACGTGTCCCAAGTACTTCACCTTGTTCTGGAAGAGCGAACATTTCTTCGGGCTCAATTTCAATCCGGCTGCTTGAATACGTTCCAGTACCTCTTCAAGCTTCTTAAGGTGATTGTCGAAATCCTTGCCCATGACAATTATGTCATCCAGATAGACAAGGCAAGTCCTCCAGTGAAGTCCTCTTAGCACCCGGTTCATCAGTCTCTCGAATGTGGCTGGTGCATTGGAAAGACCGAAGGGCATCACAGAGAATTGCCACAACTCTCCCCCGGCGGTGAACGCGGTCTTTTCCTTGTCTTGCTGGTCAAGCTCTATTTGCCAGTATCCACTTTGCAAGTCCAGCGTCGAGAACCACTTCGCACCAGATAGTGTATCCAAGGTGTCATCGATTCTCGGTAAAGGATAGCTGTCCTTCTTCGTGACGTCGTTCAGCTTCCTGTAGTCCACGCAAAATCGGGTGCTTCCATCCTTCTTCTTAACTAGCACTACTGGCGAACTCCATGGGCATGCAGATGGTTCGATCACGCCCTCCTTTTCCATCTCGTCGATTAGTTTGATCACCTCGCCTTCTTTCGCCAAAGGTACCCTCCTCGGTGGTTGCCGGATCGGTCTAGAGTCCCCTGTGTCTATTCTGTGCTTCACAATTGATGTTCTTCCACAGTTCTTACCATCTGCAAAAACTGTCCAATATTTACGAAGCAGGGAGAGTGCTTTGCTTTTATGCTTCTCCACTAGATGTTGCGTCCATTCTCTGACCATAGTTTACAAGAAGGCTTTGTTGGTCTGGATTTCCCGGTGTTTCTGATCTTCGCAGTTCATAATAGCGGCAGCTTCTTGGCATTGAGCGATCGTTGTTCCCTTGTGTATCGTCCTAGGTGTACTGGCAGGATTCAGGACTCGTACTGGAACCAATTGGTCTTGTCGGGGTTCCACGAGAGCCCTTCCAACAACTATATCGCTGGGTCGATTTCTTTTGTCGGGTTCGACCACCCACATTCGGCTTGTCCCCGCATCCTCTTCTATCTTTGCCCAAACCACAGCTTCTGCATTCGGGGGAACTGTTTGGCGCGCTTGCACGACTATTTGCCTGACCTTGTTTCCCTGTCCATTATCTATTGTTAATGGGAGCTCCAAGTTGCCATACTTCATCACTTTTTGGTTGTGGTCCAATGTGAAGCCATGCCTTATCATGAAGTCGACGCCGATTATGATGTCATCAGTAATGTCCGCAACGATGAAATCATGCTGAAACTCGACGGTACCCATCGTAGTTATTTTCTGGACCTTTCCCTTAACTTCCGCCTTCTCACCAGTTACTGTACGAAGCCTTACCTCGGAAAATGGTTCGATGTCAGAAACCAATCCGCTTCGGATGACTGAATGAGTTGCGCCCGTGTCCAACGTCAGCAGATATCGTCGCCCGTCCATCGTTCCCTCGATGACTAGGCTGGTTGCACCCCTACGGATTCGGGATACGAGGATGCTGGGGCACTCCAATGTGGGAGCCAGCGCATGCCCCTCTGCACTGACTCGTTTTAGTTTAACGGATTGCTAGGTGCACCTTTTGCACCTCCACGGTCGCGTTCACTCCCATGGTCTCTTTTTGGCGAACTAGACCTCGAACGCTTTCTTCGAAGGCGGCAGTTCTTTGCAATGTGCCCCTGCTGGTCGCAGATGTAGCATCTACCCGGGAATGAACCACTCCTACTAGCCGTTGTTGTTCTCGAACTATCCTGGTCTTGAGATATGCGCCGTAGTTTGATGGAAGGTCGGCATATCAAGAGCGATGTTTCACATGCGAGAGCGCTGGCAACTGTCTCCTTGAAAGATGTCTTCGGCAGGAGAATCAGGCTTCGTTGCGTATCGGGGTCCCTTAGCCCTTGGATGAAAGAATCCGTTTTCAGTTTTTCCACCACATCAACTGGAACATCCGCGTAGGCTAGATAAGACAGCCTCTCGATGTCGGCAGCATACTGTTGTATGGTCTCGTTTAAACGCTGCTTGCGCCCTTTGAGTTCCAGCTTGTGCATCTCCTGCATGTGCTCACTGCCGTATCTTCGATGGAGAGCATCCCATATGGCTGTGTAGTTCCTTCTCTGGGTCTCCGGGATGGTCTGTAAAACACCAGCTGCCTCGCCTTTAAGCGAAATTACTAGAGCGGCCACACGATCTTCTTCTCCCCACTGATTCCGTTCCGCTGTTGTCTCGAACTGGAGCTTAAAGATGTTAAAAGCGCTCGTGCCATCGTAGTTGGGAGCTGTGAATTTCGATGCTGTAGTCGGTACAACGATTCCTTGATGTTGGACGTTCTGGACAGTTTTCTCGAGTTCCAGAACCTTCTTGTCGAACCGCGTTTCCAGTGTCTCGATTATCTTTTCTTGATTATTTTCGAGATCTAGAACCTTCTTGTCGAATCTCGATTCTAGTGTCTCGATTCTCTCTTCGACGTCCTGGAATCGATCGTTGACTGTCTGCTGGATGTTTCTTAGACTTTCTCGATTGTTCTCTAGCATCCCTTCTAACGTCTCCAGCTTCTGGCCCAAGGAGGTCGAATTTTCCTCCAACTTTTGATGTACGGTCGCCTCCAGTTTCTGGCTTATGGAAGTGGAATTTTCCTCCAACTTTCTACTTACGGCAACGGAATTTTCCTCCAGCTTTTGATCTAGTTTCTGGCTCAGGGAAGTTGAGTTTTCCTCCATCTTTTGACTCATAGCATTAAGAGCCGCGAGAATTTGCTGCATATCGAACGCTGGCTCAGTGGATGTCGACGGCTTCTCCACCCGGAATTCATAACTCTCCCAGTCGACACCTTCTTCCTGCAACGCCGATCGCAGTCTCTCCACCAGGTTGGCTTTACTTCCCACTGTGGATAATTCCCGAGCATCCAGCTCTCTTTTCAGTTGTTCAATTGTCAACTTTTCCAATTTTACCATTATCTCACTTTTGCAATAATTCACTTCACAACTCAAATAAAGTTTCACTCGTTTACTCGCAATCCCACTTCTGACACCAAATGTTACGAATTTATTCAATCCCCACACCAAATAGGGTTCGCACCACTGGATTGCGATAAACTACAATTTTCTACGTTTTCCCAATTAAAAACACACACACACTTATGTTTCTTTCACCACAGATCAATTATCTGTGTAGCTTCACCACTTTTATTTATTATCCAATACAATCCACTTTAAACTTTATTACACAGTACAATCCACTTTAAACTTTATTACACAATACACAAACCTTTATTGAAAGCTTTTCTTTTCACCTTGGTTGATCACACAGACTTGTCACACGCTGTTTTATACCACAAACTGAATGAATGTCAAGGGCGAGTGTTCGCGCTTATATAGCTCTCGGTCCACCGTCTCGAACGTTCACCGTTGGAAGTTCCCCTTCGGAAATCTCTAGAACGCTCTGACAATTCCATTGGAAGTTGACATTATTCCCATCCCCGCTTCCAGAGAGTTTTCGAACTTAACGGTCCGCCTGCATCTCCGCAACAATATTTCTCTTTGTTTTCTTACTCTGTATAAGTTTGTCTTTCAAAACAGTAGAAGAGAGATGGACAGAAATGATGCTCTTTTGACTGCTGTTGCTTCTGCTGCTGCTAACTTCTCCAGTCGTCCTTTGCTGTTTTTTAAGAAGCATTTCACAATCTCATCATCGGAAACACTAACACCAAGAGCATCACGCAAAATTGTATGAGCGATCTCGCGAGCATTATTCTCATTGACATGGGAAAATCCCACGATCTCTACAGCATTTTGCAGCTCACGTTGTTCAAACCAATTCAGCCTGCTCTCAAGATTACTCACTTTTTGCCGCACAGAGTTGTTTTCCAATTCAAGATGTTGAATCGAAGAGAGGAAATCAGCATTGATTTTCTTCAAGTTGAGAACCTCCTCAGCCAAAAGTTTCTTCGAGTTGACAATCTCATCATACAGGTGTTGTAGAGTTAACGAAGTGCGGGCAGAGTCAGCAAACTCGCTCTATGGTAAAACAGCCAATTGTTGCGGTGCTTTGGTCTTACCCATTGCTTGTCTAGCTGTAGACGAAGAGTTTTCTAGCTTTCTATGTGGTTGTTGTTGTTTCGCTGAAGTTGCAGTAGCTGATCGAACATGTAATTGTAATTGTAAGTAATTGATTCGATACAAAAAATGTACTGGTTCCCCAAAATGAGAGAATCGATTAAGGAGTATATCGCAAATTGTCTGAAGTGTATTGTCTTCTCTTCGAAACATGGAAAACATGAAGGATTTCTCAATAACATCCCCAAGGGAAATTTACCTTTTGAGACAACATATATCGATCGTTTTGGACCTATAACTTCAAAAAGGGGAAAGAAAAAATATGTATTTCTAGTTATAGATGCATTTACCAAACATGTCAGACTGTATGTGTTGTGTTCTTCCCGAACATATATAATAAAAAAAGCAAACCAGAAACTAACAGGCGTTACTAAACAATTATATTTTCTATACTCTATGTTAAAAGGTTCCCGGTAGCTAACCTCCTCGTTACAAAGCCAAAGATGAAGTGGAAGAGATTTGCCACGAGGCAAAGAAAAGTGACAGTCTGGAATTGCTTGAAGTGTGACAGTCTGGAATTGCTTGAAGTGTGACAGTCTGGAATTGTTTTAAGTGTTGCCGTTGCACGCGAAGTGCACTACTCTTTGCTGCTGATGCAACAGTTTTCCCCGTCTTCAATTTAAGGTCCATATCTAATTCTTTTGAAACGTAACCTTTCAGCCCTTCTAGGTAGAGGTAACACGGTAGGTGCTGCTTGCTGGTTTCCATCTCTAGCTGCTTCTGGTGTTCCGGGTCTTGACACTTCTTGGTGAGTCGAGGTTGGAGAACCTTCAGCGGTCTGCTGAATGCAACGACCCCGACGTGCACTTCCAGGTGTACTGGGTGGCGAAACTGGATTGGTAAGTTTCTCGGACTCAGGGCTATCAAAAATTAGGGCATCATTTGTGGACTTCGATTGTTGCTGAGGTGATCGTTGCACTTCATTTTCTGAAATATCATCATGTTTATAATTATTTGGCAAAGTAAAATTACCAGCAGGCTCTCGAATTCGGATTTGATTTTGATGTCGCTTGCATATTCGATCGTTAGACTGTACGAGATACATCCTTCTTCCCAATGTTTTGAGAACGATCCCGGGGAACCATTTTGTTCGATTAAAGTACTGTCGGCAAAATACTTTTTGTTGCGGCAAGAATTTTGATTCATTTTTTATGGGCTTTTCCCCTTTAGCTATATCTGCAACCATGGCCGACAGCAATGTCCGGTGACTACGACCATGTAACCTTTCCACGGGAGACACCCCGGAGCTATCAGGTGTAGATCGATACGTTGCCAAAAAGGTAGCTAAAGCGTCGTCCTCTGGGGTCGAATCTTCTAATATTTTAGCCAAGGATGTTTTAAATGTGCGCACCATGCGCTCGGCCACTCCATTCGATTCTGGGTTGAACGGGGCTGATGTTAAGTGTTGAATCGAGTTCCGCTTGCAAAAATCTTTGAACTCCTTGGATATGAATTGCGGACCATTGTCGGACACCAAGGTCTTAGGCAAACCCTCCAACGCAAAAATAGATTGTAATGCCCGTGTGGTTGCTAATGACGTGGTCGATGACATCTTGATCACGAACGGAAATTTGGAATTGGAATCGACGATTATCAACCACATGTTTTTTTTAAACGGACCCGCAAAATCGACATGGACTCGCTCCCACACTCCAGCAGTTGGTGGCCAGCTTGAAAACTCCTTTGCTGAATGACTTGCATTGAGTTGACACTGCCGGCACTCCTTCACTGTCATTTGTATTTGATCATCGATACCAGGCCACCAGCAATGACGTCTAGCAATTTGTTTCATCCTGGTCATGCCCCAATGGCCGTGGTGAATCATCTGCAAAACTCTTTTTTGCAATGATTTCGGTATGACAACCCTGCGGAAATGCTCGCTCTGAAAAAGAAGGACGTTAGTAGATACACACAAACAGAACTTTCTTCGGTAATATGGCAATAACTCGGATTCAGATGTTTTAATATAATTTGGCCAACCATTCTGAACATACCAGATGACCTTTTTAATTATTGGATCAAGATTCGACTCAGCGGCGATGTCTTGCGCTTTAACTGGAAAGTTTTCTAGTACATCACTGACCTGCTGAACGGTTTCCGCCTCAAATCTGTCGAACTCTTCATCCGGTTCATGCGGTAGACGTGACAAGCAATCCGCGTTTCCATGTAATTTCGTAGGTCTGTATCGAATATGGTATGTGTAGCTCATGAGCAGAATAGCCCATCTCTGTAAGCGCTGAATGGTCATGACGGGTAATTTTTTACTAGGACTAAAAATTGAAACCAACGGCTGGTGATCCGTAACTAAGTCAAATTGTCTGCCATAGAGATATTGATGAAATTTTTTTACACCAAAGATGATTGATAAGGCCTCCTTCTCTATTTGACTATAACCCTTTTGTGCTTCGGTGAGCGTTTTGGAAGCAAACGCTATTGGTTTCTCTGTGCCATCGGGATAATGATGAGAAATAACAGCTCCAATACCGTGCGATGAAGCGTCTGTTGCTAACGAAATAGGCAAATCATTTTGAAAATGAACTAATCTACAAATATTCATGATTTTTTCCTTGAACTGATCAAACGCATTTTGTTGTTGTTTGCCCCACACAAAGGGTGTGGCTTTAGCTCTAAGTTTGTTGAGCGGAGCGGCTAGTTGTGCAAAATGTGGTATAAACTGGTTATAGTAATTTAACTTACCCAGGAAAGCTTCCAGCTCCTTTAGATCTTTTGGTCTCGGTAAGTTTCTGATCGCTTTAAGCCTTGATTCCGAGGGTCTGATTCCACTATCGTCGATGATGTGTCCCAAGTATTCAATTTCCTTTTGGGCAAAGATGCATTTGGACAAACGACACTTTAACCCGTGATCCGCAAAGCGTTGGAATAATGTACCCAGATTCTTCAGATGTTCGGCATTATCGCGACCAGTTACGATTATGTCATCAAGGTATGAGACACAAAAATTAAGGTCAGCAGTTAGTTGCTCTATATAACGTTGAAAAATCCCCGGTGAACTAGCCGTTCCGAAAGGGAGTCGTTGATATTCAAATAATCCAAGATGGGTGTTAATGACACACAGCCGTTTGGACTCTTCATCCAGTGGTATCTGAAGGTAAGCATCGGAGAGATCCACCTTAGTGAAGAATTTACCGCCTTGGAGACGACAAAACAGCTCTTGAATACGGGGGACTGGATGCCGGTCATTTTCCAGATGTGGATTAATGGTAACCTTGAAGTCACCGCAGATTCGCAAACTTCCATTATGCTTCTCGACCACCACGATGGGGGCAGCCCACTGGCTGGTCTCGACAGCTCGCAAAATGCCTAATTGGACGAGTCGATCAATCTCTTTGTTGACAGCTGCTTGTTGGGCGAATGGTACTGGTCGATATTTGCAATATCGTGGGCTGCAACCAGGCTTCAATCTGAGGTGGGCTGTAAACTGTTTGCTACAGCCAAGTTCGGATGTAAACACAGACTCGTACTTCTCGCAAAGCTTACGAGCTTTTTCTGCGAGTTCATCACGGGATGCATCTGACACTTGGAGAACTTTTTCCTCATAGGGATGCTTAACTTCAAATTGAAAAGCCTCTAACCAGTCAAGGCCCATGATGTTCGACGCCCTTGCACTGTTAACTATAAGTAAAGAAAGTTGTTTACTTTCATTGCGCAATCTCACCTTTACTACAGCTTCGCCTTTTATAGGCACAGACACGTTACCATAAGCCGTTAGTGTACGCGTTGTGGGCAAAATCTCCAGTTTACCTAGTTCCCGTAACGTTTTTAAACCGATTAGCGATGCGGTTGCACCTGTATCTACTTGAAAAGTAGTTGGGATGTCGTTTATTTCCAAATTAATAAACAGCCTGCGTCCCCTACGCTCCAATTCCCAAGCTGATGAAACCTCCTCTACGATTGCCTTTTCTCCCCCCATAACAGAGCTCTGTAACGTGTTTTCCTCTAACTGATTTATAAAGTGTGCCGACTCGTGGTTGTTTTTGGAATAACCGGAGGTTTGTTGCTTACTGACACGGGCTCGTGACTTTGAACGCTTGTAACTTTTCTTAGCTGCACCTCTTTCAGTCCTTGATGCTGACATACAAACGCTTTTGATATGTCCCTTTCTGTTGCAGAGGTCACACACAGAATCCAAATGGCGACAATCACTCCTTTCATGGTGTGAGTAACAACCCGGGCAGGACTTTCTTCCTTGGAAGTGATTGATGCGCTTATGCTTTTGGCTCACGTTGGCAAAATTCACCTCAGCTGAAGATGCACATCTGTCGTTGTCTTTTAAGATTTCAGCCGCTAGTTGAGTGGTTTCATACGCCGTGGCAATATCCTCAACTTCCTCGAGAGTAGGATTTTTTTTTTGTGTAGCTGCAGTGCGAACGCTGTCATGAGGTGTGTGAAAAACTAACATGTCGCGTATCATCATATCCGCATATGAATGACCACATTCCTTTTTCGGACATACAAAATTACAGCTCCTGGCCACTCCCCGCAGGTTTGCGATCCACTCAGCATATGATTGATTCGGTGACATCTTTGTTCGAAAGAACTTACAGCGTGAGGCCAGAATGTGCATTTTATTTGAATAATATCGAGTTAATTTTACCGTTAGTTCTTGAAATGTGTGTATACTTACGTCTTCAGTTTCAAACAGCTTTTTTAAGAGTTCGTTGACGTCGGGACCACATTCCGAGAGAAAGTGGGATTTACGCAGATTATCATCAATAAGGGCATTCGCCGTATAATGCTGCTGCAGTTGGAAAAGATAATTTTCCCAACTTTCCTTCTCGGAATTAAATTGACGGAAAGGTTGGACTTGCACACTGGCAGGTGTCACCGAACTTCTTTCGAGAACCTTCTCCAAAAATTCCTTGTTCGATGCAAAAAGCTGCTCCATCCAAACCTTTTGTTGCCCCAGTAACTGCTCAACGTCGATTCCCATTATGCAAAAACAAAAATATCCTCGTCGCCAAATATGTTGTGTTCTTCCCGAACATATATAATAAAAAAAGCAAACCAGAAACTAACAGGCGTTACTAAACAATTATATTTTCTATACTCTATGTTAAAAGGTTCCCGGTAGCTAACCTCCTCGTTACAAAGCCAAAGATGAAGTGGAAGAGATTCGCCACGAGGCAAAGAAAAGTGACAGTCTGGAATTGCTTGAAGTGTGACAGTCTGGAATTGCTTGAAGTGTGACAGTCTGGAATTGTTTTAAGTGTTGCCGTTGCACGCGAAGTGCACTACTCTTTGCTGCTGATGCAACAGTATGCAGTGCGAACGACAGGAACTGCTGAAGTAATTAGTTGTCTACGAAGTTATTTTAATTCGTATAGTAGGCCAGGGGTGATAGTGTCTGAACAGGATTAGTCCGTTGGGCTACGGCCTAGTAAGTCGTAACCGTAAAAAAAACCACAAACTCCGAAACAACCACAAGCCTCGAATATAACGGACCGGATTTATGTTGACGACCCTTGCAAAAAACGAAAAAAGGGCAATGATTTTCGGCTTTGTACGTGGAATGTTAGGTCCCTAGACAAGGCCACATGCAGCCGAACAACTTGCAGACGCCCTAGACCGCTATAAAGCGGACATAACCGCCATCCAGGAAATGCGATGGAATGGATGGAATGGACTACGATATTTACTACGGCGACTGCTTTAGGGGGAGAGAGCAACGATTGTTTGGATGCGGATTTGTTGTTCGAGGTGGACTAAGTCAAAAAGTCCTAAGCTTTCGGCATGTGAGCGAACGCCTCATAACAACCCGTATCAAGACTGCATTTCTTAACATCAGCCTGATCTGCGTCCACGCCCCCACAGAACAATACCTAGATGTCATTTCAAGTCACAAAGTTACGCAGAAAATAACAGAATTCAACTATGAAGAATTAAACAAAATAACAGATGCAAATGAATACTACGAGTACTTTAAAGAAGCTTTTGATAAAATATACGAGTTCTCTTCAGGAGCAAAAAAGACTATTAGGAGAAAACCAGAAAACCAATGGATCGCGAATGAAATCGCCATTTTAGACGTTGGATCCGAAGACGTCTAACCAGGCCGATGTCGCTGTACAGCCCGTACAGTTCTTGGTTGAATCTCCTCCTCCATTCTCCGTTTACACAAACGGGACCAAAGACTGCACGCAGAATTTTCCTCTCGAAACGTCCAAGAGCCTCTTCATCCGCTTTTGATAACGTCCAAGTATCAGCGCCGTAGAGGAGGACCGGGATGATTAAGGTTTTGTAGAGGGAAACCTTAGTTTTTCGAGAGAGGGCTCTATTACTCAATTGCCTCTTGAGCCCGAAGAAGCAGCGATTGGCAAGAGTTATTCTGCGTTTTATCTCAGCGCTGGTGTCGTTGCTGCTTGTCACTATCGAGCCAAGGTAGACGAAGTCCTTGACTACTTCAAAAATATAGTTGCCGAAGGTGACGTTCTGACCAAGACGTCGGTGTTGTGCGTCTTTCTTGGATGACAGCATATATTTGGTCTTGTCCCCATTTACCCTTAGACCCACTTTCACCGCTTCTGCTTCAATGCTTGTGAACGCCTCATTGACGTCTCGCTTTGTTCGTCCAATAACGTCAATGTCATCTGCGTAGGCAAGCAATTGTGTGGACTTGAAGTAGATCGTACCTCTTGTATTGGCCGCAGAGTCCCGGTCTTTTCAAGACTTACTTACTTACTTAACGGGCGTGAACCTGGGCCTCAACCAACATGCCTCTCCACCTAGCACGATCTTTCGCTAGTGTTTTCCAATGCCGCACGGCCAGTTGGTTGAGGTCCCCTTCCACCTGTGCGCGCCACCTCAGGTGCGGCCGTCCTCTATTTCTTCGCCCTCGGGGTTGGATTCAAAGACTCTACGGGCTGGAGCTGTGGTGTCCATTTGCTTTACATGGCCTAGCCATCTTAGGCGTTGGATCCGTAGACGCCTGACCAGACTCATGTCGCTGTACAACCCGTACAGTTCGTGATTGAATCTTCTCCTCCAACCCTCCTCTGTGTTTATGGGACCGAAAATCGAACGCAGAATCTTTCTCTGGAAACGACCAAGGATTTCCTCATCCGCTTTAGATAAAGTCCATGTTTCTGCGCCGTATAACAGGACCGGGATAATTAAGGTCTTATATAAGGTCAACTTGGTCGTACGAGAGAGGGCTCTACTTCTCAGTTGCCTCTTGAGCCCAAAGAAGCAGCGGTTGGCAAGAGTAATTCTGCGCTTGATTTCGAGACTGGTGTCGTTGTTCCAAGTCACCGCGGAGCCGAGGTATATGAAGTCCTTAACTACCTCGAACTAATATCTGCCAATATGCACGTTCTGTCCAAGACGTCGGTGGTAAATGTCCTTTTTCGATGACAGCAGATATTTAGTCTTACCCTCATTAACTGCCGAACCAATTTTTGCCGCCTCCATCTCAATACTCGCAAACGCCTCATTGACATCTCGCTGCGATCTACCTATTATGTCAATGTCGTCGGTGTATGCAAGGAGTTGCGAGGATTTGAAATAGATTGTGCCTCTTGTATTGGCCTGTGATTTTTGCACAATCATTTCTAATATGATGTTAAAAAAATCACACGACAACGCATCGCCCTGTCTAAATCCTTTCTTGACTTCGAAACTATCGGTCAGCTCTGCACCGATTCGGATGGAGCAGCGAGCATTTTCCAGGGTCATCCTGCATAGTCTGATGAGCTTAGCAGGGATGTCAAAAGTAAACATGGCATTATATAGTTCGTCTCTAATTACGCTGTCGTATGCGGCCTTGAAGTCGACGAATAGATAGTGTGTATCGACTTGAAATTCATTGGTTTTCTCCAGGATCTGCCGTAGTGTGAAGATTTGATCGATGGTGGACTTCCCTGACCTGAAGCCACACTGATAAGGACCTATCAGCTTGTTCACGAATGGCTTCAGGCGTTCACACAAAACGGCAAGGAAGATCTTGTATGCGATATTAAGGAGATTTGTTCCTCTATAGTTGGCGCAGTCCAAGGGATCTCCTTTTTTGTGAATCGGGCAAACAATGCTGAGACTCCATTCCTCGGGCATGCTTTCCTCTGACCATATCTTACAGATGAGCCGGTGCATGCTCCTAACAAGCTCACCGCCAGCCGCTTTGAAAAGCTCAGCAGACAGTCCATCTGCGCCAGCAGCTTTATTCGACTTGAGTTTCGACATGGCAATCTCAACTTCGTCGAGGTCAGGGAGACGGAATTCTCTTCGATCTTCGTCGTTAAAAAATGGATCATTCTGCCTGATGGCGGTATGTTAGCTGTCATCGCCGTTATACAGTCTGCAGAAGTGGTTTTTCCAAATTCTCAGCATCGACTGCGATTCTACTACTAGGTGTCCGTTCTCATCCTTACAGGCCTCCGTTCGGGCTTTATAGCCTTGAGACATTCGTTTTATCCGCTGATAAAATCTTCGAACGTCGTGCCTGCAATAGCACCTCTCCAAGTTTTCAATCGCCCGCCTCTCGTGCTCTTTCTTTTTTCTTTTGAGAAGCTTACGTTCCTCCCTTCTCGAGCCGCTCTTGTTTTTTTGTGTAGTGAGGCTTTGTATGCCTCCTGCTTTTCCGCATGAATCCTTCTACACTCGTCATCGAACCAGGTGTTTCGTCGTGGTGGAGCTTTAAGGCCCAGCACTTCCGTTGCTGTGCTCTTCAGAGCTTGTTTGCACAGGCTCCATTGTTGCTCTACTGACTGAGTGGAGGATTGAGGTGTATCGGAGAGCTTAAGGGAGACGCGGTTGGCAAAAGCACTGGCGATCTCCGGCGATAGTAGCTTTCCGACGTCATAGCTTGGTGTTCTAACTCTCCTCCGCGGTGTTCGTGTTATGCGCTGACGTATCTTGGCTACTACAAGATAGTGGTCTGAATCGATGTTCGTTCCTCGGAAAGTGCGAACATCAAGAAGAGTGGAGGAGTGTCTGACGTCAATCGCGATGTGGTCAATCTGGTTGGTGACTGATTGATCTGGCGACCGCCAGGTGCCTTTGTGTATATCGAGGTGGGAAAATCGTGTGCTGGCTACAAGAAGATTTCGCCCCGTGGCAAGGTCGATCAGCCTATGTCCATCGGATGTGGTGTCATGTAGGCTGTGTTTGCCAATGACCCGCTCAAAGATGCTTTCTTTACCCAGCTTAGCGTTAAAATCTCCTAGTATGATTTTGGTATCATAGCTGGGGCATTTGGTATATGTTCTGTCTAGGAGATCAAAGAAATCATCTTTGATTGAGTCATCCTTGTCCTCCGTGGGGGCATGGACGCATATGAGGCTGATGTTACAGAAATTTGCCTTGATGCGGATCGTTATGAGGCGTTCACTCACATACTGGAAACTTAGGACTTTATGTCTTAGTCCACCTCTAACAACAAATCCGCATCCAAATAGTCTCTGTCCTCTCTCCCTATAACAGTTACCGTAGTAAATGTCGCAGTTTTTCATCCGCTTTTTACCCGGTCCATTCCATCGCATTTCCTGGATGGCAGTTATGTCCGCTTTATAGCGGTCTAGGGCGTCCGCAAGTTGTTCGGCCGCACGTGGTCTGCTTAGGGACCTAACATTCCACGTACAGAACCGAAGGTCCTTGTTTGTTTTTTGTTTTCTTATAGGGTCGTCAACATAGATCCGTTCCGTTTTATTATCCGAGGCTGTTTTTTGTTTCTGAGCAATTAGTGGTTTTACGGTTATGGTTCGCTAGACCATAGCCCAACCGACACTAGTCCTGTTTGGTGGCGCAGGATACTCGCCATTCGGCCTCTTCCGTCAGTAGTTTCCCTTTTAAGGAAATTTCCACATGGCACCACGAGGAGGTGGAAGTAGGACCTGACTAGCAGAGCTGCAAGATGTTCGGCTGCAGAGGCTCTTACTCGCTTTTTGTCGGGCCAGCATCCGTCGGCAGATGCTACCCCTACGAGGCCTTTGCTAGTCCTTCACCATTCAAGACTAATGTTGAAGAAATCACATGACAGTGCGTCACCCTGTCTAAAACCTTTTTTAGCATTAAAGGGGTCGACCTTAATGGAGCAGCGAGAGTTCTCCATAGTCATCCTGCATAGTCTGACGAGCTTGACAGGAATGTTAAGACATGACATGGCTTTGTATAGCTCGTCTCTATAAACACTGTCATACGCGGCCTTAAAGTCGACGAAAAGATGGTGCGTGTCGACCTGGAATTCATGGGTCTTCTCCAAGATCTGCCGTAGTGTAAATATTTGGTCTATCGTGGATTTTCCTGGCCTGAAACCACACTGGTAGGAACCTATCAGATTGTCCACGAACGGTTCCAGGTACTTACACAGTACGGCAGAGAGGATCTTGTACGCGATGTTCAGGAGGCTTATCCCACTGTAATTGGCGCAGTCATAGGGGTCTCCTTTCTTATGAACCGGGCAAACGATACTGAGATTCCATTCATCGGGCATGCGTTCTTCCGACCATATCTTGCAGATGAGTTGGTGCATGTTCCTAACCAGCTCATCGCCAGCTGCTTTAAACAGCTCCGCGGGGAGTCCGTCTGCTCCAGCAGCTTAATAAGACTTTATAAGACTTAAGTTTCGATATCGCTATCTTAACATCGTCTAGGTCGGGTGGACGGGATTTGCCTTCGTCTTCGTCCATTGTGACTGGTTCGCTCTGCCTGACGGCGGCATTTCGACTATCATCGCCGTTATACGGTCTGCAGAAATGGTCCTTCCACAATCTCAGCATCGACTGTGACTCCACTACTAGTTGTCCGTGCCCATCCCTGCAGGCTTCTGCTCTGGCTTTATAGCCTTGGCATGTTCGTTTTACTTTCTGGCTTGCAAGTATAGAGATATATTATACAGACGGTACAAAAACAACAGGAGAAACTGAGAATATGAAAAACAATACAAAGAATACCAAAACAGTCTCAACAAAAAAATACATAAAGCAAAAGCTAACTTCTATAAGCAACAATTTGAAAAGACCAGTAGTCCGAGCGACACCTGGAAAATAGTAAGCTCTATACTTGGAAGAAAAAAGGGTGATTTGGATGAAGTTAAAGTGAAAAATTTCCCTATGGAAACGAATCACAACACCCTAGCCAACAAATTTGTAAAAAAGATCACCTCGGAAATTCTGCAACTTACACACAACTGCGACAGGCAAGTGTTCTCAGGGAACACAAATACCATGGAACGGTCGATGTTTGTAGGAAAAGCAACTAAATAAATCAGCTGGATTAGATGGCATAAGATGGCGTCAGCACTAACCCCAATTATCACCACGCTGATAAATATGTCCATAGATCAATCTACGGTGCCTGAGCAGCTTTAAATAGCGATTGTACGGCCAATCTATAAAAGTAGCACAAAGAATGATGTAGCAAATTATAGGACCATCTCCATACTCTCAGTGGTGGACAAGGTCTTAGAAGAAATTGTATATAACCGGGTATACGAGTATGTGGAAAAAAACAACATTTTAGTCAATAACCAGTTCGGATTCAGGAAAAATAAATCTGTAAATCGTTTGTTGGGAGATTTTACGGACAGAATAAATAAAATGTATGTATGTATGTTGGCGTTACAGTCCATGAAGGACCTGAGCCGAGCTTCTCTCAATCACCCATGTTGTGTGTGATTTAATTTTCCCATAGGTGAAAGGGACCTACAGTTTATTGCCGGTTCCGAACGGCGAATTTCGAGAAGCTTTTCATGACAATTTTACTACAGGGGGTTTTGTCAGAACCCCGCTGAGGAGAAACACCGTGAAAACACGTTCGCTAACATGGCTGTGTCGGGATAGAATAAATAAAAGCCTAAATAAAAATCACCACGTACTAGTTCTGTTCCTGGACTTTAAAAAAGCTTATGACACACTGTCCCACAATAAAATTCTTTTAATGCTCGAAAAAATTGGAGTACGAGGACACTTCGATGGTTTAAAAACTACTTGGAACATCGCAGAATGACAGTCAAAATACAGGGAAAGTACAGCGAAAAGGGGAATGCTGAATTCTGAACTCCGCAGGGATCGAAATTGGGCCCACTGATTTTCATTCTATACACAAACAATCTGCTGAACATTCTCAATAGGAGTACATGTTTCGCCTACGCTGGTGATACAGCAATGATAGTTAGTCACGACAACGGGCTCATTCTTAATGCCAAAAAAACAAAAATTATGCATATAAGACCGCCGCATATCTAAAAGACAAAAATCGTAGTAAAGGTGAATGACACCGACTGTCTACATAACGCAGGGCACCATCTAAGCCTACAAATAAACGATAAATGCAGGAGAGTAATCGATATCGTATCTTCATATAAATATCTTGGAGTAACTTTGGACTACAATTTTAAATGGAATCATCATATTGATTAACTAATAAAAAAGATGCGGACAGCGAGTTATGCATAACTCCATCTAAGCCAATACTGTCCAACCCAAGTATTGATGCAGTGCTACTTCGGCTTAGTGGAATCGCATTTAAGATATGGTATACTAGCATGGGGCGACGCTCCAAGAATATCAACGCTACAAGCAGTTCAAACAAGGATACTCAAGTTACTTATGAAAAAAAAATGCGGAAGGAACTCAACGACACCAAATCCACCACATAAACTCAAATCTTAAATGTAGAACAATTGTACAAAATAACTATAATATCGGAATTCGCAAATGATAACACATACAAGACACCGACACAAAAATCGATCAATACCAGGTTCAGCACTCAAGGCAGATTTAAAGTACCACGATTCTGGAATGAATATGGACGAAGACAGTATGCCGTAACAGTACCACGAATTTTTGATCAACTACCAACAAGGTTTCAAAACATTAACCGTCCTAAAGCTCTTGTCAAAGAAGTTGCAAAACACTACTTAAACTATAATTAAATATCTATGTACTCTTTTCTTGTTCCCTTTTTTTTCTCTTTTTTTTCAATTGAGATTGTATACTATTGAATTCCTATGTGTAATCTGAACTTCCAAAAGTCTAATTCTATGTAAAATATTGTAATCAATCATCTGCAGACAAGCCTTAAGGTTTCGCAGATAAAAACGTAAAGTACTATAATTGCAATTTTTAATAATAGAAATAAATTGAATTGAATTGAATTGAGAAGACAAGGATGACTCCGCCAAAGATGAGTCATACGATCTCCTAGACAGAACGTATGCCTAATGTCCCAGCTATGACATCAAAATTGTACTAGGAGACTTCAATGCTAAGCTGGGTAAGGAAAGCATCTTTGAACGAGTCATCGGCAAACATAACCTACACGACACCACCTCCAATAACAGACACAGACTGATTGATCTTGCTACGGGGCGAAATCTCCTTCTAGCCAGTACGCGCTTCCTGCACCTCGATATACACAAAGGCACCTTGCGGTCTTTTGATCACATCGCGATCGACGTCAGGCACTCCTCCACTATTCTTGATGTTCGAACTTTCGAGGGGCTAACATCGACTCGGACCACTATCTTGTAGTAGCCAAGATACGCTTACGGATATCACGAATGCAGCGGAGTAGAGAAAGAATACAAAGTTATGACGTCGGAAAGCTACTATCGCTTTTACCGATCGCGTCTCCCTTAAGCTCTCCAATACACCTGAATCCTCCACACTATCAATAGAACAGCAGTGGAGCTTTTGCAAACAAGCCCTGAAAAGCTCTGCATCCGAAGTTTTGGGTTTTAAGGCTCCACCACGAAGAAACACCTGGTTCGATGACGAGTGCAGGAGGATTCACACAGCGAAGCAGCATGCATATAAGGCCTCGCCGCATAAAAGAACAAGAGCAGCTCGTGAGCTCTACGAGTTAAAAAGAAGGGAAGAGCATAAGCTTCTCAAGAGAATGAAGAAAAAGCACGAGAAGCGCGCGATTGAGGATTTGGAGAGGTGTTACCGCAGGCGTGACGCTCGGAAGTTTTATCAACAGAAAAAGGGAACATGTCAAGGTTATAAGGCCAGAACGGAAGCCAGCAGGGATGAGAACGGACACCTAGTAGTAGAATCGCAGTCTTCTGCAGACTGTATAACGGTGTTAGGCAATATACCGCTGTCAAGCAGAATCATCCATTTCTAATCGACGAAGTCCGCAGAGAACTCCGTCCCCCTGACCTCGACGAAGTTAAGATTGCCATATCGAAACTCAAGTCGAATAAAGCTGCTGGCGCAGACGGACTGTCTGCTGAGCTCTTCAAGGCAGCTGGGGTTGACCTGGTTAGGGGCATGTACCAGCTCATCTGTGAGATATGGTCAGAGGAAATCATGCCCGGGAATGGAGTCTCATCATCGTATGCCCGATCCACAAAAAAAGAGAACCCTCTGATTGCGCCAACTACAGAGGAATAAGTCTCCTTAAGCGTTGTGGTAGACAACGCTATGTCTACTTTTGCCATACCTGCTAAGCTCATCAGACTATGCAGGACGACTTCATTTAGGCAGGGCGATGCGCTGTTGTGGGATTTCTTCAACATCATATTGGAAATGATTGTGCAAAAATCACTGGCCAATACAAGAGGCACAATCTATTTCAAATCCTCGCAACTCCTTGCATACGCCGAAGATATTGACATAGTAGGTAGATCACAGCGAGATGTCAATGAGGCGTATGCGAGTATTGAGTTCGAGGCGGCGAAAGTTGGTCTGGGGGTAAACGAGGGCAAAAATAAATGTATGCTGTCATCAAAAAAGGACGCTCCCCACCGACGTCTTGGCCAGAACGTTAGTATTGGCAGATATAAGTTCGAGGTAGTTAAGGACTTCGTCTGCCTTGGCTCCGCAGTGACCTGGAACAACGACATCAGTTCCGAAATCAAACGCAGAATCACTCTTGCCAATCGCTGTTTCTTTGAGCTCAGGAGGCAATTGAGTAATAGAGCCCTCTCACGAACGGCAAAGTTGACTCTATATAAGACCTTTATTATCCCGGTCCTGTTGTATAGCGCAGAAGCATGAACACTATCAAAAGTGGATGGGGGGGCCCTTGGTCGGTTCGAGAGAAAGATTTTGCGCGTGATTTTCGGGCCAATAATCGCAGACGGGGGATGGAGGAAAAGATTCAACCACGAACTTTACGGGCTGTACAGCGACATGAGCCTAGTCAGGCCTCCTAAGATGGCTGGGCCATGTAGAGCGAATAGACACCACAGCTCCAGCTCGGAGAGTCTTTGAATCCAACCCCGAGGGACGAAGAAGCAGAGGAAGGCCGCACTTAAGATGGCGTACACAGGTGAAAGGGGACCTCAGCCAACTGGGTGTGCGACAATGCAAAAGGCTAGCAAAAGATCGTGCTAGATGGAGAGGCATGTTGGTTGAACCCCAGGTTCACCCCGAACTGTAGTGCCCGTTAAGAAGAAGAACAATAGAGTTCATAGAAGTATAGGCACTACTCCGAGTGAACTATTATTCGGAATCACACAAAAGGGGATAGTTATATATTTTTTGAAAGAAGCTCTAGAAGAGAGTTAAAAAGATGAGGTAGTGGCAGAGGAGCGAGATCTGAATCAAAAGAGAGGGAAGGCGGAGCGGAAGATAGTCAAAGAACTGGAATATAATAAAAAGTTGAAAGATCGAGTGAGAGTTGATAGGAAGTATAAAGAAGAAGATTATGTGATGGTAAAAAATTATATTAGTGCGCCTGGTGCATGCAAGAAGGATGCTCCGAAATTCCAAGGACCATATAGGGTAGCAAAAGTTTTACCAAATGATAGGTATTTACTGAAGGATGTGGACGGTTTTCAGCTTAGTAAGATTCCCTATGAGGGAATATGGGAAGTGGCGAATGTCAAACCTTGGTCAAACTCAGAAACTGGTATAATCGGGACGATTAATTGTCCTTAAAGAAGGCTGAATTGTAGCAACATGGCAACATTTATTGTAAAGAGAGAGACTGCCGGTTAGGTAGGGAGAGATATAAGTAAAATAAATGATTC
This sequence comes from Eumerus sabulonum, assembly GCA_951905685.1. Classification (NCBI taxonomy): domain Eukaryota; kingdom Metazoa; phylum Arthropoda; class Insecta; order Diptera; family Syrphidae; genus Eumerus; species Eumerus sabulonum. The sequence goes on from OX645060.1 coordinate 102,462,637, forward strand.
ATTCGCAGCAAACGAATGTACCAGTAAAGACGCGTTTTTATTTCAAAGCATTCGATTTTATTATTATAACATTGATACAGTATCCAGAATAATACTGTCCTTTATTTAAGCTTTCAGAAAGACAGTAATAGATTATTGTGTTATTGTAACATCCTCCCTTTTATAGAAATCCTACAAATACAATCGGGAGTATAAAAATACAAAGTTTAAATCAATCCAGATACTTCAAAATTAATGAGATGATATAAACTACATACTATGTACATACATACATATATTATTCATTTAAGCGTTTAAAAAAATATTGAGTACTTATCAAAAACCAAAAGAAAAAACAACAAACAAAAAAAAATAGCAAAAAAAAAAACAAAATATTGTTACGAAATTTTCAATCCCACATCGAATAGGGTTCGCACCACTGGGCTGCGATAAACTACAATTGTCCTTTTTATCCGAATGAAAACACACACACTTTTCTTGTTTCACCTCAGATCAATTATCTGTGCAGCTTCACCACTTTTCTTTATTATCCAATACTATCCACTTTAAACTTTATTACACAAACAAACCCTTATTGAGAGCTTTTATTTTCACACTGTTTGATTACACTGACTTGTCACGTGCTGTTCAATACCAAAAACTGAATGAATGCCGAGGGCGAGTGTTCGCGCTTATATAGCTCTCGGTCCACCTTCTCGAATGTTCGCCCTCGGAAGCTCCCCTACGGAAGTCTCTAGAATGCTCTGACAATTAGCACTACGCCATTGACATCTGACATCATTGCGATCTCCGCTTCAAGAGAGCTTTCGAACTTCAACAGCGAAATTCGAACTTAACCGTCGGTTTGTGTCTCCGCAACACTGCCCTCCTCCTAAGCTTGTTCGTCCTCGAACAAGCGATTGGATCCTTCTCCGTAATATGGCGATAACCTCTCTACGTGGACAATCTTATATTTCGCCCGTCTGTTTCCGGTCTGCTGTATTCGGTACACCACGTCGTTAAGTTTCTTGGCGACCTCATATGGTCCGTCCCAGGCTGATTGCAATTTGGGGCACATGCCTTTTTTTCGTTGTGGGTTGTACAGCAATACCAATTGTCTTGTCTCGAATCCAGAAGAGTTCGCCCTTAAGTCGTACCTCGCCTTCATTTTGTCACTGACCAAGTTCAGTCGTTCCCGGATGAACTGATGGATGGAGTTCAGCTGTTCCTTCTTATCGGTTACGAAGTCCTCCCTGCCGCTAGTTGTCGGTAGTACGCTGTCGTATGCGGCCTTGAAGTCGACGAATAGATAGTGTGTATCGACTTGAAATTCATTGGTTTTCTCCAGGATCTGCCGTAGTGTGAAGATTTGATCGATGGTGGACTTCCCTGGCCTGAAGCCACACTGATAAGGACCTATCAGCTTGTTCACGAATGGCTTCAGGCGTTCACACAAAACGGCAAGGAAGATCTTGTATGCGATATTAAGGAGATTTGTTCCTCTATAGTTGGCGCAGTCCAAGGGATCTCCTTTTTTGTGAATCGGGCAAACAATGCTGAGACTCCATTCCTCGGGCATGCTTTCCTCTGACCATATCTTACAGATGAGCCGGTGCATGCTCCTAACAAGCTCACCGCCAGCCGCTTTGAAAAGCTCAGCAGACAGTCCATCTGCGCCAGCAGCTTTATTCGACTTGAGTTTCGACATGGCAATCTCAACTTCGTCGAGGTCAGGGAGACGGAATTCTCTTCGATCTTCGTCGTTAAAAAATGGATCATTCTGCCTGATGGCGGTATGTTAGCTGTCATCGCCGTTATACAGTCTGCAGAAGTGGTTTTTCCAAATTCTCAGCATCGACTGCGATTCTACTACTAGGTGTCCGTTCTCATCCTTACAGGCCTCCGTTCGGGCTTTATAGCCTTGAGACATTCGTTTTATCCGCTGATAAAATCTTCGAACGTCGTGCCTGCAATAGCACCTCTCCAAGTTTTCAATCGCCCGCCTCTCGTGCTCTTTCTTTTTTCTTTTGAGAAGCTTACGTTCCTCCCTTCTCGAGCCGCTCTTGTTTTTTTGTGTAGTGAGGCTTTGTATGCCTCCTGCTTTTCCGCATGAATCCTTCTACACTCGTCATCGAACCAGGTGTTTCGTCGTGGTGGAGCTTTAAGGCCCAGCACTTCCGTTGCTGTGCTCTTCAGAGCTTGTTTGCACAGGCTCCATTGTTGCTCTACTGACTGAGTGGAGGATTGAGGTGTATCGGAGAGCTTAAGGGAGACGCGGTTGGCAAAAGCACTGGCGATCTCCGGCGATAGTAGCTTTCCGACGTCATAGCTTGGTGTTCTAACTCTCCTCCGCGGTGTTCGTGTTATGCGCTGACGTATCTTGGCTACTACAAGATAGTGGTCTGAATCGATGTTCGTTCCTCGGAAAGTGCGAACATCAAGAAGAGTGGAGGAGTGTCTGACGTCAATCGCGATGTGGTCAATCTGGTTGGTGACTGATTGATCTGGCGACCGCCAGGTGCCTTTGTGTATATCGAGGTGGGAAAATCGTGTGCTGGCTACAAGAAGATTTCGCCCCGTGGCAAGGTCGATCAGCCTATGTCCGTCGGATGTGGTGTCATGTAGGCTGTGTTTGCCAATGACCCGCTCAAAGATGCTTTCTTTACCCAGCTTAGCGTTAAAATCTCCTAGTATGATTTTGGTATCATAGCTGGGGCATTTGGTATATGTTCTGTCTAGGAGATCAAAGAAATCATCTTTGATTGAGTCATCCTTGTCCTCCGTGGGGGCATGGACGCATATGAGGCTGATGTTACAGAAATTTGCCTTGATGCGGATCGTTATGAGGCGTTCACTCACATACTGGAAACTTAGGACTTTATGTCTTAGTCCACCTCTAACAACAAATCCGCATCCAAATAGTCTCTGTCCTCTCTCCCTATAACAGTTACCGTAGTAAATGTCGCAGTTTTTCATCCGCTTTTTACCCGGTCCATTCCATCGCATTTCCTGGATGGCAGTTATGTCCGCTTTATAGCGGTCTAGGGCGTCCGCAAGTTGTTCGGCCGCACGTGGTCTGCTTAGGGACCTAACATTCCACGTACAGAACCGAAGGTCCTTGTTTGTTTTTTGTTTTCTTATAGGGTCGTCAACATAGATCCGTTCCGTTTTATTATCCGAGGCTGTTTTTTGTTTCTGAGCAATTAGTGGTTTTACGGTTATGGTTCGCTAGACCATAGCCCAACCGACACTAGTCCTGTTTGGTGGCGCAGGATACTCGCCATTCGGCCTCTTCCGTCAGTAGTTTCCCTTTTAAGGAAATTTCCACATGGCATCACGAGGAGGTGGAAGTAGGACCTGACTAGCAGAGCTGCAAGATGTTCGGCTGCAGAGGCTCTTACTCGCTTTTTGTCGGGCCAGCATCCGTCGGCAGATGCTACCCCTACGAGGCCTTTGCTAGTCCTTCACCATTCAAGACTAATGTTGAAGAAATCACATGACAGTGCGTCACCCTGTCTAAAACCTTTTTTAGCATTAAAGGGGTCGACCTTAATGGAGCAGCGAGAGTTCTCCATAGTCATCCTGCATAGTCTGACGAGCTTGACAGGAATGTTAAGACATGACATGGCTTTGTATAGCTCGTCTCTATAAACACTGTCATACGCGGCCTTAAAGTCGACGAAAAGATGGTGCGTGTCGACCTGGAATTCATGGGTCTTCTCCAAGATCTGCCGTAGTGTAAATATTTGGTCTATCGTGGATTTTCCTGGCCTGAAACCACACTGGTAGGAACCTATCAGATTGTCCACGAACGGTTCCAGGTACTTACACAGTACGGCAGAGAGGATCTTGTACGCGATGTTCAGGAGGCTTATCCCACTGTAATTGGCGCAGTCATAGGGGTCTCCTTTCTTATGAACCGGGCAAACGATACTGAGATTCCATTCATCGGGCATGCGTTCTTCCGACCATATCTTGCAGATGAGTTGGTGCATGTTCCTAACCAGCTCATCGCCAGCTGCTTTAAACAGCTCCGCGGGGAGTCCGTCTGCTCCAGCAGCTTAATAAGACTTTATAAGACTTAAGTTTCGATATCGCTATCTTAACATCGTCTAGGTCGGGTGGACGGGATTTGCCTTCGTCTTCGTCCATTGTGACTGGTTCGCTCTGCCTGACGGCGGCATTTCGACTATCATCGCCGTTATACGGTCTGCAGAAATGGTCCTTCCACAATCTCAGCATCGACTGTGACTCCACTACTAGTTGTCCGTGCCCATCCCTGCAGGCTTCTGCTCTGGCTTTATAGCCTTGGCATGTTCGTTTTACTTTCTGGCTTGCAAGTATAGAGATATATTATACAGACGGTACAAAAACAACAGGAGAAACTGAGAATATGAAAAACAATACAAAGAATACCAAAACAGTCTCAACAAAAAAATACATAAAGCAAAAGCTAACTTCTATAAGCAACAATTTGAAAAGACCAGTAGTCCGAGCGACACCTGGAAAATAGTAAGCTCTATACTTGGAAGAAAAAAGGGTGATTTGGATGAAGTTAAAGTGAAAAATTTCCCTATGGAAACGAATCACAACACCCTAGCCAACAAATTTGTAAAAAAGATCACCTCGGAAATTCTGCAACTTACACACAACTGCGACAGGCAAGTGTTCTCAGGGAACACAAATACCATGGAACGGTCGATGTTTGTAGGAAAAGCAACTAAATAAATCAGCTGGATTAGATGGCATAAGATGGCGTCAGCACTAACCCCAATTATCACCACGCTGATAAATATGTCCATAGATCAATCTACGGTGCCTGAGCAGCTTTAAATAGCGATTGTACGGCCAATCTATAAAAGTAGCACAAAGAATGATGTAGCAAATTATAGGACCATCTCCATACTCTCAGTGGTGGACAAGGTCTTAGAAGAAATTGTATATAACCGGGTATACGAGTATGTGGAAAAAAACAACATTTTAGTCAATAACCAGTTCGGATTCAGGAAAAATAAATCTGTAAATCGTTTGTTGGGAGATTTTACGGACAGAATAAATAAAATGTATGTATGTATGTTGGCGTTACAGTCCATGAAGGACCTGAGCCGAGCTTCTCTCAATCACCCATGTTGTGTGTGATTTAATTTTCCCATAGGTGAAAGGGACCTACAGTTTATTGCCGGTTCCGAACGGCGAATTTCGAGAAGCTTTTCATGACAATTTTACTACAGGGGGTTTTGTCAGAACCCCGCTGAGGAGAAACACCGTGAAAACACGTTCGCTAACATGGCTGTGTCGGGATAGAATAAATAAAAGCCTAAATAAAAATCACCACGTACTAGTTCTGTTCCTGGACTTTAAAAAAGCTTATGACACACTGTCCCACAATAAAATTCTTTTAATGCTCGAAAAAATTGGAGTACGAGGACACTTCGATGGTTTAAAAACTACTTGGAACATCGCAGAATGACAGTCAAAATACAGGGAAAGTACAGCGAAAAGGGGAATGCTGAATTCTGAACTCCGCAGGGATCGAAATTGGGCCCACTGATTTTCATTCTATACACAAACAATCTGCTGAACATTCTCAATAGGAGTACATGTTTCGCCTACGCTGGTGATACAGCAATGATAGTTAGTCACGACAACGGGCTCATTCTTAATGCCAAAAAAACAAAAATTATGCATATAAGACCGCCGCATATCTAAAAGACAAAAATCGTAGTAAAGGTGAATGACACCGACTGTCTACATAACGCAGGGCACCATCTAAGCCTACAAATAAACGATAAATGCAGGAGAGTAATCGATATCGTATCTTCATATAAATATCTTGGAGTAACTTTGGACTACAATTTTAAATGGAATCATCATATTGATTAACTAATAAAAAAGATGCGGACAGCGAGTTATGCATAACTCCATCTAAGCCAATACTGTCCAACCCAAGTATTGATGCAGTGCTACTTCGGCTTAGTGGAATCGCATTTAAGATATGGTATACTAGCATGGGGCGACGCTCCAAGAATATCAACGCTACAAGCAGTTCAAACAAGGATACTCAAGTTACTTATGAAAAAAAAATGCGGAAGGAACTCAACGACACCAAATCCACCACATAAACTCAAATCTTAAATGTAGAACAATTGTACAAAATAACTATAATATCGGAATTCGCAAATGATAACACATACAAGACACCGACACAAAAATCGATCAATACCAGGTTCAGCACTCAAGGCAGATTTAAAGTACCACGATTCTGGAATGAATATGGACGAAGACAGTATGCCGTAACAGTACCACGAATTTTTGATCAACTACCAACAAGGTTTCAAAACATTAACCGTCCTAAAGCTCTTGTCAAAGAAGTTGCAAAACACTACTTAAACTATAATTAAATATCTATGTACTCTTTTCTTGTTCCCTTTTTTTTCTCTTTTTTTTCAATTGAGATTGTATACTATTGAATTCCTATGTGTAATCTGAACTTCCAAAAGTCTAATTCTATGTAAAATATTGTAATCAATCATCTGCAGACAAGCCTTAAGGTTTCGCAGATAAAAACGTAAAGTACTATAATTGCAATTTTTAATAATAGAAATAAATTGAATTGAATTGAATTGAGAAGACAAGGATGACTCCGCCAAAGATGAGTCATACGATCTCCTAGACAGAACGTATGCCTAATGTCCCAGCTATGACATCAAAATTGTACTAGGAGACTTCAATGCTAAGCTGGGTAAGGAAAGCATCTTTGAACGAGTCATCGGCAAACATAACCTACACGACACCACCTCCAATAACAGACACAGACTGATTGATCTTGCTACGGGGCGAAATCTCCTTCTAGCCAGTACGCGCTTCCTGCACCTCGATATACACAAAGGCACCTTGCGGTCTTTTGATCACATCGCGATCGACGTCAGGCACTCCTCCACTATTCTTGATGTTCGAACTTTCGAGGGGCTAACATCGACTCGGACCACTATCTTGTAGTAGCCAAGATACGCTTACGGATATCACGAATGCAGCGGAGTAGAGAAAGAATACAAAGTTATGACGTCGGAAAGCTACTATCGCTTTTACCGATCGCGTCTCCCTTAAGCTCTCCAATACACCTGAATCCTCCACACTATCAATAGAACAGCAGTGGAGCTTTTGCAAACAAGCCCTGAAAAGCTCTGCATCCGAAGTTTTGGGTTTTAAGGCTCCACCACGAAGAAACACCTGGTTCGATGACGAGTGCAGGAGGATTCACACAGCGAAGCAGCATGCATATAAGGCCTCGCCGCATAAAAGAACAAGAGCAGCTCGTGAGCTCTACGAGTTAAAAAGAAGGGAAGAGCATAAGCTTCTCAAGAGAATGAAGAAAAAGCACGAGAAGCGCGCGATTGAGGATTTGGAGAGGTGTTACCGCAGGCGTGACGCTCGGAAGTTTTATCAACAGAAAAAGGGAACATGTCAAGGTTATAAGGCCAGAACGGAAGCCAGCAGGGATGAGAACGGACACCTAGTAGTAGAATCGCAGTCTTCTGCAGACTGTATAACGGTGTTAGGCAATATACCGCTGTCAAGCAGAATCATCCATTTCTAATCGACGAAGTCCGCAGAGAACTCCGTCCCCCTGACCTCGACGAAGTTAAGATTGCCATATCGAAACTCAAGTCGAATAAAGCTGCTGGCGCAGACGGACTGTCTGCTGAGCTCTTCAAGGCAGCTGGGGTTGACCTGGTTAGGGGCATGTACCAGCTCATCTGTGAGATATGGTCAGAGGAAATCATGCCCGGGAATGGAGTCTCATCATCGTATGCCCGATCCACAAAAAAAGAGAACCCTCTGATTGCGCCAACTACAGAGGAATAAGTCTCCTTAAGCGTTGTGGTAGACAACGCTATGTCTACTTTTGCCATACCTGCTAAGCTCATCAGACTATGCAGGACGACTTCATTTAGGCAGGGCGATGCGCTGTTGTGGGATTTCTTCAACATCATATTGGAAATGATTGTGCAAAAATCACTGGCCAATACAAGAGGCACAATCTATTTCAAATCCTCGCAACTCCTTGCATACGCCGAAGATATTGACATAGTAGGTAGATCACAGCGAGATGTCAATGAGGCGTATGCGAGTATTGAGTTCGAGGCGGCGAAAGTTGGTCTGGGGGTAAACGAGGGCAAAAATAAATGTATGCTGTCATCAAAAAAGGACGCTCCCCACCGACGTCTTGGCCAGAACGTTAGTATTGGCAGATATAAGTTCGAGGTAGTTAAGGACTTCGTCTGCCTTGGCTCCGCAGTGACCTGGAACAACGACATCAGTTCCGAAATCAAACGCAGAATCACTCTTGCCAATCGCTGTTTCTTTGAGCTCAGGAGGCAATTGAGTAATAGAGCCCTCTCACGAACGGCAAAGTTGACTCTATATAAGACCTTTATTATCCCGGTCCTGTTGTATAGCGCAGAAGCATGAACACTATCAAAAGTGGATGGGGGGGCCCTTGGTCGGTTCGAGAGAAAGATTTTGCGCGTGATTTTCGGGCCAATAATCGCAGACGGGGGATGGAGGAAAAGATTCAACCACGAACTTTACGGGCTGTACAGCGACATGAGCCTAGTCAGGCCTCCTAAGATGGCTGGGCCATGTAGAGCGAATAGACACCACAGCTCCAGCTCGGAGAGTCTTTGAATCCAACCCCGAGGGACGAAGAAGCAGAGGAAGGCCGCACTTAAGATGGCGTACACAGGTGAAAGGGGACCTCAGCCAACTGGGTGTGCGACAATGCAAAAGGCTAGCAAAAGATCGTGCTAGATGGAGAGGCATGTTGGTTGAACCCCAGGTTCACCCCGAACTGTAGTGCCCGTTAAGAAGAAGAACAATAGAGTTCATAGAAGTATAGGCACTACTCCGAGTGAACTATTATTCGGAATCACACAAAAGGGGATAGTTATATATTTTTTGAAAGAAGCTCTAGAAGAGAGTTAAAAAGATGAGGTAGTGGCAGAGGAGCGAGATCTGAATCAAAAGAGAGGGAAGGCGGAGCGGAAGATAGTCAAAGAACTGGAATATAATAAAAAGTTGAAAGATCGAGTGAGAGTTGATAGGAAGTATAAAGAAGAAGATTATGTGATGGTAAAAAATTATATTAGTGCGCCTGGTGCATGCAAGAAGGATGCTCCGAAATTCCAAGGACCATATAGGGTAGCAAAAGTTTTACCAAATGATAGGTATTTACTGAAGGATGTGGACGGTTTTCAGCTTAGTAAGATTCCCTATGAGGGAATATGGGAAGTGGCGAATGTCAAACCTTGGTCAAACTCAGAAACTGGTATAATCGGGACGATTAATTGTCCTTAAAGAAGGCTGAATTGTAGCAACATGGCAACATTTATTGTAAAGAGAGAGACTGCCGGTTAGGTAGGGAGAGATATAAGTAAAATAAATGATTCATTCGCAGCAAACGAATGTACCAGTAAAGACGCGTTTTTATTTCAAAGCATTCGATTTTATTATTATAACATTGATACAGTATCCAGAATAATACTGTCCTTTATTTAAGCTTTCAGAAAGACAGTAATAGATTATTGTGTTATTGTAACATCCTCCCTTTTATAGAAATCCTACAAATACAATCGGGAGTATAAAAATACAAAGTTTAAATCAATCCAGATACTTCAAAATTAATGAGATGATATAAACTACATACTATGTACATACATACATATATTATTCATTTAAGCGTTTAAAAAAATATTGAGTACTTATCAAAAACCAAAAGAAAAAACAACAAACAAAAAAAAATAGCAAAAAAAAAAACAAAATATTGTTACGAAATTTTCAATCCCACATCGAATAGGGTTCGCACCACTGGGCTGCGATAAACTACAATTGTCCTTTTTATCCGAATGAAAACACACACACTTTTCTTGTTTCACCTCAGATCAATTATCTGTGCAGCTTCACCACTTTTCTTTATTATCCAATACTATCCACTTTAAACTTTATTACACAAACAAACCCTTATTGAGAGCTTTTATTTTCACACTGTTTGATTACACTGACTTGTCACGTGCTGTTCAATACCAAAAACTGAATGAATGCCGAGGGCGAGTGTTCGCGCTTATATAGCTCTCGGTCCACCTTCTCGAATGTTCGCCCTCGGAAGCTCCCCTACGGAAGTCTCTAGAATGCTCTGACAATTAGCACTACGCCATTGACATCTGACATCATTGCGATCTCCGCTTCAAGAGAGCTTTCGAACTTCAACAGCGAAATTCGAACTTAACCGTCGGTTTGTGTCTCCGCAACACTGCCCTCCTCCTAAGCTTGTTCGTCCTCGAACAAGCGATTGGATCCTTCTCCGTAATATGGCGATAACCTCTCTACGTGGACAATCTTATATTTCGCCCGTCTGTTTCCGGTCTGCTGTATTCGGTACACCACGTCGTTAAGTTTCTTGGCGACCTCATATGGTCCGTCCCAGGCTGATTGCAATTTGGGGCACATGCCTTTTTTTCGTTGTGGGTTGTACAGCAATACCAATTGTCTTGTCTCGAATCCAGAAGAGTTCGCCCTTAAGTCGTACCTCGCCTTCATTTTGTCACTGACCAAGTTCAGTCGTTCCCGGATGAACTGATGGATGGAGTTCAGCTGTTCCTTCTTATCGGTTACGAAGTCCTCCCTGCCGCTAGTTGTCGGTAGTACCACGCCGAACTTCAAGTCCGATGGAAGTCGAAGATCAGTTCCAAGAATGGCTTCAGCTGGTGTTGCTGCCGTTGAATTGTGCTGTGCCGATCGGTACGCCATTAAGAAAAGGGGAAGATGTTCATCCCAGTCCTTCCGATCTCCGACGACGACTTTTCTCAAGTATTCCTCCATCGTCCGGTTGAACCTTTCGACCATGCCATAAGATTGTGGGTGTAATGGTGTTGTCCGCGTCTTTCTGATACCTAGCATGTCGCAGAGTTCTTTGAACACCGACGACTCGAAGTTCCTTCCTTGGTCTGAGTGCAGTTCAAGCGGTACTCCGTAACGCGCAACCCAGTTGTTCACGAATGCATCCGAAATGGTTTTCGACCATGCCATAAGATTGTGGGTGTAATGGTGTTGTCCGCGTCTTTCTGATACCTAGCATGTCGCAGAGTTCTTTGAACACCGACGACTCGAAGTTCCTTCCTTGGTCTGAGTGCAGTTCAAGCGGTACTCCGTAACGCGCAACCCAGTTGTTCACGAATGCATCCGAAATGGTTTTGGCTTCCTGGTTCGGGATGCAAAACACCTCAGGCCACTTGCTGAAGTAATCGATCACCACTAGCGCGTACATGTTTCCAGCGTTGCTCGTTGGGAATGGGCCTGCAATGTCCATTGCGATACGTTCGAACGGTGCTCCAACATTGTACTGCTGCATATTTCCTCGAGTTTTCCTAACTGGAACCTTTGCCTTCGCACACTTTTCACACCTGCGAATGAAACGCGTAACCGACTCATGGCATCCTACCCAGTAGAAACGTCTCTTGATCTTTTCTACAGTCTCGTTAACACCAAGATGACCCCCGCTTGGTCCCTCGTGGTATTCTCGGATGACCTCGTCGATTTGTCCCTTTGGAACAACCTGCAGATCGTTTACAATGTTCCCGTCCTCACTTTCCCAACTGCAGTAGAGGCAACCGTTCTTCAGCTTCAAACTCTGCCATTGAGCCCAGTAAGCTTTCACGATTGGGCCTTCACTGGGTATTTGCTGCCAACTTGGTCGAAAACCTCGTTCCTGGTAGTCGATGATGACTGCCAGATCGACATCTTCTCGCTGCTTCCTTCCGACCTTCTCGACAGTCCAGGAATCTTCTGGCAGTACATTGAAATGACGGGCGTCGGTGACCTGTTCCTTGGTTTTGGCTCGCAAACAATGTTTGCATTCAACATCGCAAGGTCGCCTCGATAATGCATCCACATTTCCATGACTGCTTCCCTTCCGGTGTTCGCGTGCTCTCGCTTGATCTCCGTTTGGCGAATCCGACCTCGGAAGCCTTCTTCCCAGACGGCAATTTCTCGCCATGTGCCCTTGCTGGTTGCGGATGTAGCATCTACCTGAGAACGGGCGGCTCTTACTCACCGTTGTTGCACTGGAACTACGCCTCAATTTGCTGGAAGAACGCCTTCTCCGCAGACGACAGTCTTTTGCAATGTGCCCCTGCTGGTCGCAGATATAGCAGCTACCTGGGAACGAGCGACTCCTACTCACTGTCGTTGCTCTGGAATTACGTCGCAATTTGCTGAAGAAACGCTTTCTCCGCAGACGGCAGTTCCTCGCAATGTGCCCCTGCTGGTCGCAGATGTAGCATCCACCCGGGAATGAACCACTCCTACTCACCGTTGTTGTTCTGGAACTATCTTGGTCTTGAGATAAGCGCCGTAGTTTGATGGAAGGTCGGCATATCAAGAGCGATGTTTCACATGCGAGAGCGCGGGCAACTGTCTCCTTGAAAGATGTCTTCGGCAGGAGAATCAAGCTTCGTTGCGTATCTCTTAGCCCTTGGATGAAAGAATCCGTTTTTAGTTTCTCCACCACATCAACTGGAACATCCGCGCAGGCAAGATGGGATAGCCTCTCGATATCGGCAGCGTACTACTGAGTGGTCTCGTTTCCACGCTGCTTGCGTCCTTTAAGTTCCAGCTTGTGCATCTCCTGCATGTGCTCACTGCCGTATCTTCGATGAAGAGCTTCCCATATGGCTGTGTAGTTCCTTCTCTGGGTCTCCGGGATGGTCTGTAGAACACCAGCTGCTTCACCTTTAAGGGAAATTACAAGAGCGGCCACACGATCTTCTTCTCCCCATTGATTCCGTTCCGCTGTTGTCTCGAACTGGAGCTTAAAGATGTTAAATGCGCTCGTGCCGTCAAAGTTGGGGGCTGTAAATTTCGATGCTGCAGCCGGTACGATGCTTCCTTGATGCTGAACGTTCTGGATAGTTTTCTCGAGTTCCAGAACCTTCTTGTCCAGTGTCTCGATTCTCTTTTCCTGGTTACTTTCAAGATCCAGAACCTTCTTATCCAGTGTATCGATTCTCTCTTCGACGCCCTGGAACCGATCGTTGACGGCTTGCTGGATGTCTCTCAAGCTTTCTCGATTGTTCTCTAGCATCTCTTCTAACGACGCCTGCAACGCTGATCGCAGTCTCTCCACCAGGTTGGCTTAACTTCCCACTGGGGATAATTCCCGAGCATCCAGCTCTCTTTTCAGTTGTTCAATGGTCAACTTTTCCAATTTCACCATTTTCTCACTCTTTTAATAGTTCACTTTTAATAGTCCAATTCACACTTTGAATAGACGCTTAACTCGTTTACTCGCAATCCCACTTCTGACACCAAATGTTACGAAATTTTCAATCCCACATACACATGCGATAAACTACAATTGTCCTTTTTATCCGAATGAAAACACACACACTTTTCCTGTTTCACCACAGATCAATTATCTGTGCAGCTTCACCACTTTTCTTTATTATCCAATACTATCCACTTTAAACTTTATTACACACACAAACCTTTATTGAATGCTTTTATTTTCCCACTGTCTTATCGATTGATCACACCGACTTGTCACACGCTGTTCAATACCACAAACTGAATGAATGCCGAGGGCGAGTGTTCGCGCTTATATAGCTCTCGGTCCACCTTCTCGAACGTTCGCCGTCGGAAGTTCCCCTTCGGAAATCTCTAGAATGCTCTGACAATTAGCATTACGCCGTTGACAGTTGACATCATTCCAATCCCCGCTTCAAGAGAGCTTTCGAACTTCGACAGCGAAATTCGAACTTAACCGTCGGTTTGTGTCTCCGCAACACTGTCCTCTTCCTAAACTTGTTCGTCCTCGAACAAGCGATTGGATGCTTCTCCGTAATATGGCGATAACCTCTCTACGTGGACAATCTTATACTTCGTCCGTTTGTTTCCCGTCTGCTGTATTCGGTACACCACGTCGTTAAGTTTCTTGATGACCTCATATGGCACATCCCAGGCTGATTGCAATTTGGGGCACAAGCCTCTTTTTCGTTGTGGGTTGTACAGCCATACCAATTGTCCTGTCTCGAATCCAGAAGAGTTCGCCCTCAAGTCGTATCGCGCCTTCATTTTATCGCTGACCAAGTTCAGTCGCTCCCGGATGAACTGATGGATGGAGTTCAGCTGTTCTTTCTTTTCGGTTACGAAGTCCTCCCTGCCGCTAGTTGTCGGTAGTACCACGCCGAACTTCAAGTCCGATGGAAGTCGGAGATAAGTTCCGAAAATCGCTTCGGCGGGTGTTGTTGCCGTTGAATTGTGCTGTGCCGAACGGTATGCCATTAAGAACAGGGGAAGATGTTCATCCCAGTCCTTCTGATCTCCGACGACGACTTTTCTCAAGTATTCCTCCATCATCCGGTTGAACCTTTCGACCATGCCATCAGATTGTGGGTGTAATGGTGTTGTCCGCGTCTTCCTGATACCAAGCGTGTCGCAGAGTTCTTTGAACACCGACGACTCGAAGTTCCTTCCTTGGTCTGAGTGCAGTTCAAGCGGTACTCCGTAAAGCGCAACCCAGTTATTCACGAATGCATCCGAAATTGATTTGGCTTCTTGATTCGGGATGCAAGACACCTCAGGCCATTTGCTGATAAATCGATCACCACCAGCGCGTATTTGTTTCCAGCGTTGCTCGTTGGGAATGGGCCTGCGATGTCCATGGCGATACGTTCGAACGGTGCTCCAACATTGTACTGCTGCATATTTCCTCGAGTTTTCCTAACTGGCCCCTTTGCCTTCGCACAGTGTTCACACCTGCGAATGAAATTTGTGACCGACTCATGGCATCCTACCCAGTAGAAACGTCTCTTTATTTTTTCTTCTCGCTGCTTTCTTCCGACCTTCTCGACAGTCCAGGAATCTTCTGTCAGCACATGGAAACGACGGATGTCGGTGACCTGTTCCTTGGTTTCAACATCACGAGGTCGCCTCGTTAACGCATCCGCATTTCTATGGCTGCTTCCCTTCTGGTATTCGCGTGCTTCCGCTTGATCTCATTTTGGCGAATAGGAACCTCGGACGCCTTCTTCCCAGACCGTAATTTCTCGCCATGTGCCCTTGCTGGTTGCAGATGTAGCATCTACCTGAGAACGGGCGGCTCCTACTCACCGTTGTTGCACTGGAACTACGCCTCAATTTGCTGGAAGAACGCTTTCTCCGCAGACGGCAGTTTCTCGCAATATGCCCCTGCTGGTCGCAGATGTAGCATCTACCCAGGAATGAACCACTCCTACTCGCCGTTGTTGTTCTGAAACTATCCTGGTCTTGAGATATGCGCCGAAGTTTGATGGAAGGTCGGCATATCAAGAGCGATGCTCCACATGCGAGAACGCTGGCAACTGACTCCTTGAAAGACGTCTTCGGCAGGAGAATCAAGCTTCCTTGCGTATCGGGGTCCCTTAGCCCTTGGATGAAAGTATCCGTTTTTAGTTTCTCCACCACATCAACTGGAACATCCGCGTAGGCAAGATGGGATAGCCTCTCGATGTCGGCAGTGTACTGCTGGATGGTCTAGTTTCCACGCTGCTTGCGTCCCTTACGTTCCAGCTTGTGCATCTCCTGCATGTGCTCATTGCACATTGCACGTATCTTCGATGAAGAGCTTCCCATATGGCTGTGTAGTTCCTTCTCTGGGTCTCCGGGATGGTCTGTAGAACACCAGCTGCTTCACCTTTAAGGGAAATTACAACAGCGGCCACACGATCTTCTTCTCCCCATTGATTCCGTTCCGCTGTTGTCTCGAACTGGAGCTTAAAGATGTTAAATGCGCTCGTGCCGTCAAAGTTGGGGGCTGTAAATTTCGATGCTGCAGCCGGTACGATGCTTCCTTGATGCTGAACGTTCTGGATAGTTTACTTGAGTTCCAGAACCTTCGTGTCCAGTGTCTCGATTCTCTTTTCCTGGTTATTTTCAAGATAAAGAACCTACTTATCCAGTGTATCGATTCTCTCTTCGACGCCCTGGAATGTCGACGGCTTCTCCACCCCGAATTCGTAACTCTCCCAGCCGACACCTTCTTCCTGCAACGCTGATCGCAGTCTCTCCACCAGGTTGGCTTTACTTCCCACTGGGGATAATTCCCGAGCATCCAGCTCTCTTTTCAGATGTTCAATGGTCAACTTTTCCAATTTCACCATTTTCTCACTCTTTTAATAGTTCACTTTTAATAGTCCAATTCACACTTTGAATAGACGCTTAACTCGTTTACTCGCAATCCCACTTCTGACACCAAATGTTACGAAATTTTCAATCCCACACCGAATAGGGTTCCCACCACTGGATTGCGATAAACTACAATTGTCCTTTTCATCCGAATGAGAACACACACACTTTCCTTGTTTCACCACAGATCAATTATCTGTGCAGCTTCACCACTTTTCTTTATGATCCAATACTATCCACTTTAAACTTTATTACACAAACAAACCTTTATTGAGAGCTTTTATTTTCACACTGTTTGATCACACTGACTTGTCACACGCTGTTCAATACCACAAGCTGAATGAATGCCGAGGGCGAGTGTTCGCGCTTATATAGCTCTCGGTAGTCTCGGTCCACCTTCTTGAATGTTCGCCGTCGGAAGTTCCCCTACGGAAATCTCTAGAATGCTCTGACAGTTAGC
Source organism: Eumerus sabulonum (assembly GCA_951905685.1). Taxonomy (NCBI): domain Eukaryota; kingdom Metazoa; phylum Arthropoda; class Insecta; order Diptera; family Syrphidae; genus Eumerus; species Eumerus sabulonum. The sequence continues at coordinate 102,479,294 of OX645060.1, forward strand.
ATTACTCCATTGACATCTGACATGATTGCAGTCTCCGCTTCAAGAGAGCTTTCGAACTTCGACAGCGAAATTCGAACTTAACCATCGGTTTGTGTCTCCGCAACAATGTATTATCCAGTTTCAAAATAGTCCAAATAGTTCCCTTGCTTCAGGGATCGAAGGAAGAGTGGATTGGTCTTGGCTGGCTGTTGCATCCTCATCCAAGGCATCTAACCGGGTAACTTCATTGTTGACTTGCATTGTGGGAGCTGGGGGTAGACGAACGTGTTGTCGATTCATGGTATAGTCAACGTCGCTCACAGTAACAACTGCTTGGCGATCCGATGGCACGCTTGTTATGACACCTTTTTCCCACTCCTCGTTGTTTGGCTTTCTTCGGAGTTGCACCCAAACATCTTGTCCAATTTCTAGCTTCGGTAGCAGTCGACATTGCCTATTGTAAAAGAACTTGGTTTTCATCCGCCTTTTTTCAATATTTCGTTTGATGTTTTGATGTATTATGGGTGACAATTTTTTTCGACATATAGGAAGAATGCATCTTGTTCGTCTAGACATCAGACGCTTTCCAGAAGAGCTTTGCATAAACAACGATTACTACTCTGTGCCTTCTTGAATAGGCGCTTCATTATCTTAACAGCTGCTTCGGCCTTTCCTTGTCGTTGCTGGTGGTTTGGAGAGCTCTTCGTGTGGTTGAACTTCCATTCCTTTGAGAATGCATGGAACTGTTTGTTCATGGAACTGTATTCCAGGTACACCATGACGGCTAAAGTTCCTTTTGCGGACTTTGATGACTTGGTCTGCTGTTGTTGGATTTAGTTGGCTGTTATTAGAAAATATTGTTTTTTGTTGCCAGCTGTCACTTCACAAATGTCAAGGCCGACTCTTTGAAATAGAAATTCTGGGATTGTGATACTCTGTAGTGGTAGTTTTGATTGACTGGCTGAGTATTTCATACAAATCTCACATTTGATGTTGTTTGATATGCCTGGCCAAAAGATAGTATCTCGAGCCCTTCGCTGACATGATTCGATGCCTTGATGACTATAATGAATTCGCTTTAAGAATTTGCCTCGTAACGATGTTGGTGTCATCATTCGATCACTTTTTAACAAAAAGCCATCTTGTAGAGTCAGTTGTTCTCGATAATTCCAGTAAGGTTCAATTGAAGGTGGTATAAGTTTTCGATTTTCAGGCCATCCATTTTTAACAAAATGTAAGACTCCTTGCAAAGCACTATCGTGTTTCATATGCTCTAGTGTCTAGTATTTCCATTAAGTCTTTAATGTCGATCTTCTTGACTATGTTCATTTCTTTAATTTCACGAAAGACATTATTTATTGATTTGTTTTTCTATAGTGCGAAAGCTTGCGTATCCTCAGTCTTTTCCATTTCACCATTTTTTAGAAAAGCTCTATGTATATAGTGTATCAGCAAATGTCATTTCGCTACCTTTTTTACATATTATGCGAATATCATACCTTTGAAGATAAAGTCTCATTCTTTGCAAGCGCTTTGGACTCTCCAGAATAGGTTTTCTGAAAATGGTTTGCAAGGGCTTGTGATCCGATTGCACGATCCCATTTGATTTACCGCATATATACTGATCAAACTTTTTACAGGCGAACAAGATTGCCAGGGTGTCTTTCTCAATTTGAGCATAGTGTTGCTCCGTTTTTGTAAGAACTCTTGACGCAAATGCTACTCGGCGATCTTCTTGAAGTAGCACCGCTCCGAGTCCCTTGGAACTTGCATCACATTGAATTATGACAGGCTTGGTGGAGTCATAATTCTTTAAAATAGGTGCTTTCAAAATAAGCATCGTTAGCTTTTCGAATGCTTCATTCTGTTCCCGATCCCATAGCCACTCGGCATCCTCCCGAACTGCTTTCCCTAAAGGCTCAGCTATATTTGACAGACTTGGCAAAAATCTGGATAGATACATGCAAAGTCCTATAAACCTCTGAATACTTTTGACATCCTGAGGTTTCGGCATTCTTTCAATAGCCTGTATGTTTGCTCTATCGACAGCTAGACCTTGATTTGTAAGTAAAAATCCAACATCCAATTATGTTTAAAGTTAGCTTTTCTGATTCTAGTTAACAAATTAAACAAATTCATATTGTAGTCTCTATCGCCTTTACTTCTCACCTTTTCCGTATACTAAGAAATCATCTGCCTTAGAAGGCATGATTATTTCATGTTGCTTCTTTTGAAATTCTTCCGGGGCTGAGGATATTCCAAAAGGCAAGCGATTCCAACAAAAACTTTCCTCATCCAGCTCTATTTGCTAGAATCCATTTTTTGCGTCTAAAGTCGCAAAAACTTTTGCATCCTGAATTCTTGTTAAAATTTCGTCCACAGTGGAAATTTGATAGTTGTTACGCTTGAGTGCCTTGTTGATTTCGTTAGGGTCGAGACATATTCGTAGCTTGTTGTTTCGTCGCACTAGCACAAGATTGCTTATCCACGGAGTATGTTCGTGTACTCAGACCGCAGTGTCCCGTTAGATAGCTGACTAGTCTTCTGATATCCATCCTATTGAGTTTGAGTATGTCAATAGGGTGCTTGTTCAGGGGTCGTATAAGTCGTTTAGATTGACGGGGTCCCCGAACGCCGTTCCAAAAGGATAGGTGTTGTAATTTCTCCCACTTGTCTAAGAAGTAATTTATCTTAGACGCGGGAATGCCGCAGAATGGTTCCGTGCTGTACGAACCCAGCGCTTTAAGCGCTGCTTGGCTATCAGAGAGTATGTTGATGGTTACTCCTCTGATGCCAGTCTCAAGATTTAGATTTACGCATGTTAGGATGGCATGCAGTTCTGCTTGGAAGATGCTGGGACTTATTCCCAGTGCCTTCGAGATTTTGCGTCTTGGTCCAAAGATGCCGGCGCCAACGCCGGAAGCCATATTGGAGCCATCCGTGTACCACCTAAGGCCTTTGACATTTAGCAAGGGATCACTGTTTTCCCATGCTGAGCGGTTTGGGATCAATATCTCAAATCTCTTGTCAAAGGTGAAGGTGTGTGGTAGTGCGTCCGAGATTGTAGTAATCATATCCAGCTCGGAAAGGGGTTGTAATATGGACATGTGGCCTGCGGGTCTACATGGCATATTTGTTCCCGAGCAGAGGATTCTGATTGCACTGCGTAATGCCACCTTTTTGATTAAAAGGTGCAGTGGAGTGAGTCAAATGAGTGCTTCTTGGGCTGCCGTGGGGCAGGTTGGCATAGCGCCTGTGATGCCGAGACACGCTAGTCTCTGAAGGCGTTGAAGCTTAACAAGTGTAGTTTTTTGCTCAACTTTGACCACCATACGGTGGACCCGTAGGTGATGATGGGTCTAATTATCGCGGTATATAGCCAGTGGACTACCTTAGGTTTAAGTCCCCAGGTTTTACCGTAGGTGCCTCGACAGGCCCACATGGCCTTAGTCGCTTTCATGAGTTTATTTCTCATATTGGAGTTCCAGTTGAGTCTACGGTCTAGGTCAATACCTAGATACTTTACTTCCTCTGAAAATCCTATGCGTGTGCCATTTAGTAAGATTGAGCAGAGTTGTACCTTTCTCCTCTTTGTAAATGGGACTAAGATCGTCTTATTTGGGTTAATAGATAAACCTTCTCTGCCACACCAGTCAGAGATAAATTGGAGCGCAAGCTGCATGCGCTCACAGGCAGTGATCTCGCACTTGCCCGTAACAATGACTACTAGGTCATCAGCATATCCGATGACCTCATAGCCCCGAGTGGTTAGCTTGCGTAGTAGATCGTCGATGAATATCGACCAAAGAAGTGGTGAGAGGACTCCCCCTTGTGGACATCCTCAAACCGCCGATACTGTCACTGAGACCTCTCCGCATGTGGCTGAAATAATACGGCTATTTAGCATCGCCCTGATCCAGTGATTAGTGGGATGGTCTACACCCCTGCAGTATAGTGCAGTGGTGATCGAATCATAGCCAGTATTATCGAAAGCTCCCTCTATATCGAGGAAGGCGCAGATTGCGATCTCCTTTTGTATGAAACTATTTTCAATGTGCGTCACCAAGTGGTGTAGTGCATTATCGGTAGATCGCTCTTTGCGATATGCATACTGGTTGGGATGCAGAGGTATCTGGTTTTCCAGAATACATCTAATATGGAGCTCTATCAGTTTCTCCATTGTTTTTAAAAAGAACGAAGTCAAACTGACAGGGCGATAGGATTTAGGTTGCTCACTTGGTTTCCCAATCTTGGGGATGAAGACGAGATTGACCTCTCTCCAAATTTGGGGTATGTGTCCCAGGTTGAAGCAAGACCTAAAGAGAACTATCAGTGATGGTAAAATTGTATTCAAGCCTTTCTGTAAGATTGCAGGAAAGACACTGTCTTAACCTGGAGCCTTGTAGGGTTTGAATGAACCAATTGCCCATTTGACCCTGTCAGGGCTAAAGAGTCTACCAGAGAGGCTATTTGTTCTACTGTCAATGTTACCTATGACGTTTATTTGATCGTCAGAGGACATCGGGTAAGGAGTAGAACCAGGGAAGTGCATCTCGAGCAAAGTCTCTAGCGTTTCCCTGCGATTGACGGTAAAAGTGCCGTCTGTGTGTGTGCTCTCGAGATAGTGCTTTTTGGAGTCGGGCCGCATTTGGCAGCGAGTCTATGTGCTCGCAATGTTTCCTCTTGGAGACATTCTCTTGGATTTCCTCAATTCGAGGTTGTATTTAGTTAGAGCAGATCTATAATCAGTCCAACTATTATACCGTTTAGCTCTGTTAAACAGCGATCTCACCTGCTTCCTTAGGGACTCAAGCTGAGTATTCCACCAGGGCACACACCGTTTATGTGTAGTTGTCCTGGGTGTACAGCTGTCTTTGAAGGATGAGATGAGTGCTGCATTGAGCTGGTAAGCCGCTTCGTCAATGTCGTCTGTCGATTTAATCGACTTAAGAAGCATATCCTCTTTAGCGGCGAGTTGAGCTTAGAACCGAGCCCAATTTGTTCGTTTGGGCTGATATCCGGGCTCAACCTCAATAACCTCACTAGAGATGTTGAATCTGATGTGCTGATGATCAGATAGTGAGGCTTCATAGGAGACATGCCAGTCCCCAATCACATTTGAGATAAACTGGCAAGAGATAGTGAGGTCAAGCACCTCTTTTCTAACCGCGTTTATAAATGTGGGTTTGTTGCCTCTATTGGCAACGGTGAGGTTGTTACTTATTAGGAATTCAAAAAGTGACTCAACTCGTTTGTTGGTATTGCTGCTGCCCATATGGTGCGCGTTGGCGTCGCATCCATTTACCAGGTGGTGTTTCTTCTGGTTGCAATACCTAACCAGATCCTGGACTTCTATGGGAGGGATTTGTTGACCGTCTCCAGGAAAGTAAGCGGAGGCGCATACAACCTCCCTTACTCCTCCATTGGTGGGGACTTCCACAATGACGGCTGCCAGGTCCCTTGTGACGAATTCTGGAATGGGGAGGAAATTTAGGTTAGTGCCGATCACACATGCGGCCCTAGGAGAAAAATCTCCTGTGGCGTAAATTAATTTACACGACCTGATTTGCAGGCCCATAATCTTACCTTTATGGACCCATGGTTCTTGGATTAGCCCAATGCTGATCCTGTCGCGGTACAGTCGCAGGCTAAAGGTGTCCGAGGCACCTTTGGCTTGGTGCAGGTTGCCCTGCAGCACACGCAGCCCACCCATTACTTGCGACGGTAGGCCGGATCCTTCGTTCTGTAAGGCTTGTTGTTGCCTCGCCTGAAGTTTCCGACCCGATGGGAGTGATCCTCTGATCTACTTCCCATCGAAGATTCCCCTTGTTTCGTTGGGGGACCTTTCTTTATTTTGTTTGGGCGACCCTTAGTGGTCGCCGGCTCAGACGTGGCAGCGGGTTTTGACTCGTCACATCTGGGCGTGTCTACTATGGCAATAGGTGCAACCACCATATTGCTGGCTGTAGGTTTTCCTACTACAGTAGCAGGTGCAACCACCATACTACTGGTTGTAGGTTTTCCTACTGCGGCAGTAGGTGCATCCACCATACCGCTGCTTGTAGGTTTTCCTACAGCGATTGGTGCTACATCCAAGGATGTTTTCGCCTGGCTTTTGACAATCATCATAATCATCAATCATCAAATCTGTAGGCCACTTGGCACTTAAGTTCTATCAGTCGAGCCAAGGATTTGTCACTGACTGCAAGAACTAAGTACAGGAGGTTTTTCTCCTTATTTGACGTGCTTTGCATGACTCTCCAGCTCTTTGCATGTAAGTCGTCATTTTGCGAGTCCAGCGTCGCCAAAACCTTCGTGATGGGTAGGCCGGCGCTTTGTGGGAAGTAGCCCCGTACGATATGCGGTTTCGGGAAAGCTTCTTCTTCCACAAGCATAATATCAAGTCCACTTTTGTCCTTGATGGCCGTAAAATTGGTTTCCATCCAATCGGCCGTAGTTGGGTTGTCACACACAAAGTATAACCACCCTGACTTGTAGGTCGATCCCCTAAAGCGAGGTTTGGGTGCTTTACCCGACAGCTCGACGGAGGTGTCGACTATAGCCTCCTGAACGGCTGCCATCTGCGCTGTTGTAAGGGGGTTCGTTCCTAAGTCCTTAGGGACGATGCCGGGTCGGATCCTCCCAGCTACACTACTGTAGCTCTTTTTATCGACCGGATGGTTGCTGATTTTGCTGCATTTAGCAGCCTGGTTTGGTGGAGTAGTGTCTGCGGAACGAACATGTTTCAGTTGCTCGCAGGGGTGGATTTTGCAAAAACTAGGGCTTCATCTCTAGTTTTGCCCTGCATTATAGCAGCTTTAAAGCGTCGCTGCTCCGACGATTTGAGCTTGACGAGGCCACCAGGTGGTACAGGCTTTTCCTCTACGTGCCTGATGGTTTCGTTTCTACTTACACTTGGGAGTTCATCCGAGAGCATACTCACAGAATCTCCACCAAGTGTGGTGTAGGAATCGGAGAGTGAAGATTTATCTTCAGCTTTCCGTCCGGCTGCAATGCCAGCAAAAGATGCCGGCATCACTTCCGGTTTTTTAGCCGCTGAGGGCTCACAAGCCTTAGCAGTCGATGACATTTGACAGTCATCATTCTCTTTTGAAAAATGGTTGTTATCTATTGTTCCCACGAGGACACGGGAAAGAACGGTCACCTGCAGCGGAGCCCGAGACACTGCAGGAAGGCTATATTGAAATCGGAGGTCGCCCGGTATCCGAAGTTCGCATACTAGTAGCTAAGTACCCTCTTAGCCATGCATCCGTCGGCGTATGCTGTTCCACCTTGGAGTTAGGGGAGTAGGGGAGTGATGGGTACAGAGGAAGGGGAGAGGTAGGGGGGTCCGTAATTGCTTCTTAACTTCGGGTTCCTCTAGAGATGAACTCTCGAGAGTCATTACCTGTACTAAGCCTCCGTACCACGACAAGGTGAGCAATTGTCACGGAGGTATTGATTCTTTTATGTCACTAGGATCCACATTATCTTTTGCGTTTTTGGCTTATATTTTAATTAACTCTTTTTCTTTTTTTGTGCTTATAACCTGACACCATGTTATGTTATACTAAAGACGTGTGCTTATATTTCAGTATCCAGAATAGTACTGTCCTTTATTTAAGCTTTCAGAATGACAGTAATAGATTATTGTGTTATTGTAACACAGGAAATGCTATGGAATGGACCGCTTATAAAGCGGATAAAAAACTGCGATGTTTACTACGGCGACTGCTATAGGAAGAGAGGACAACGATTGTTCGGATGCGGATTTGTTGTTCGAGGTGGACTAAGGCAAAAAGTCCTAAGCTTTCGGCATGTGAGCGAACGCTCACGCTCATAACAGTCCGTATCAAGGCAAAGTTTTTTAACATTAGCCTGATCTGCGTCTACGCCCCCACGGAAGAAAAGGATGACTCCGCCAAAAATGAGTTCTACGATCTTCTAGACAGAACGTATGCCCAATGTCCCAGCTGGGACATCAAAATTGTAATAGGAGACCTCAATGATAAGTTGGGTTAGGTATATGGGTGCCCTATTGACGGAAAGTCAAGGCTCACGTAGACTACGTTGAGTCCATTGTGTCCACTTGCTTTGTTTAACCCGTTGATACCTATACATTCACCGTCGAGCTGAAACAGCCAGTGGAGGACAAAAATCCCAGTATTCTGTTCAGCCCAATATTACCTACCTCTTCTAGTCCCGAAAGGAAGTATCTTCCTAGGAGTATATTTCTTTTTTGGGCTAGCGCCGGACATTCGCACAGCAGGTGACGAATGGATTCAATTTCCTCTTCGTCCCTGCAGCTTCTGCAGAAGTCATTGTAGGGCTGGCCTAGTTGAGCTACAGGGCAGTGCCCGGTGAGGGCACCGACTGCCAGTCGAATATTCCCACGTTTGAACTTCAGCAGATTTTCCGTTCTTTTTTATCATAGACGGGCCAAGTCGATCTCGCCATTGCGCATGTATCTAAGCGACACCATCGCTTATTGGCTTTCACTAATAGCTCCGTCTCTATCTCCCTGTAGAGCGCACTGAGTGATGCTTTGGTCTCAGCTGAAATCTGCGCAATGTTAGCATTTGATCCCACCCTAGCCAGCTGGTCCGCCCTCTCGTTTCCGGAGATATTCATATGACCAGGTACCTAGCAAAGGGTCACCTCATTTACATTGGATATCTCTTCTAACTTCTCCTTGCAGAGTTTGACGAGTTTGGATCTTATCCATGCTGCCTGCAGAGCCTTAATGGCTGCCTGGCTGTCAACATAGATGCTGATCCTTTTTCCTGAGATACTCTCTTTGCTGATCAGGTCCGCCGCCTGCTTGATAGTGAAGACCTCAGCTTGGAAGACACTGCATCCATCATCGAGCCTGTGGGAGCGATGCATATCCCGAGACTCAAAGTAGACTCCGGCACCTGTGCCAACATCCATTTTGGATAAGTTGGTGTAGAATGCCAGTTCACTTTCCGTGCGTACCAAATCACCGGTCCTTTCCTCCCTGCAGGGAATTCTAATAAAGAATCTCCTCTCCCAGAAAGGAAGTCGGGTGACATAGTCCGTTACGGTTCTGAATCTCGGGACGGCCCATCAATCTAAGACTGATGCATGTCGGTGAGGTCTCGTTTTCCAGAGACCGGATTCCTGTAGTCTTAGCGCAGTTCTGGTTGCGGCGCTCTTGCAGTACATGTCCAGGGGTGGGAGGTTCAGCATGACTTCAAGAGCCGCCGTTGGTGTGGATTTCATAGATCCCGTCACCGCCAGACAGCCTGCCCTTTGAACCTGTGATACACTATGAAGATGACACTTTTTCTCAAGCGCCTTCCACCAGACAACCGAGCCGTAGGCTAGGATAGGTCTTACCACCGCAGTGTACAACCAATGTACTAACCTAGGTTTGAGGCCCCATGTCTTTTCAAAGGCTACCTTGCACGAATATAGTGCCACGATTAGCTAGGTAAGGAAAGCTTCTTTGAACAAGTCATCGGCAAACATACCCTACACGACACCACATCCGATAACGGACACAGGCTGATTGATCTTGCTACGGGGTGAAATCTCCTTCTAGCCAGTACGCGCTTCCCGCACCTCGATATACACAAAGGCACCTGGCGGCCTTTTGATAAATCGACTACCAACCACATTGATCACATCGCGATCAACATCAGAAACTCCTCCACTATTATTGACGTCCGAACTTTCCGAGGGGCTAACATCGACTCGGACCACTATCTTGTAGTAGCCAAGATGCGCTTACGGATATCACAAATGCAGCGGAGTAGGGTAAGAATACAAAGTTATGACGTCGGAAAGCTACTATCACCAGAAACCGCTCGTGCTTTTACCGATCGCGCCTCCCTTAAACTCTCCAATACACCTCAATCCTCCATACTATCAATAGAACAGCAGTGGAGCCTTTACAAACAAGCCCTGAAAAGCTCTGCGTCCGAAGTTTTGGGTTTCAAAGCTCCACCACGAATATGGAAAAACCACTTCTGCAGACTGTATAACAGCGATGTTAGTCAATATGCCGCTGTCAATGTCAATGAGGCGCTTGCGAGTATAGAGATGGAGGCGGCGAAAATTGGTTTGGCGATAAACAAGGGCAAAACTAAATGTATGCTGTCATCAAAAAAGGACGCTCACCACCGACATCTTGGCCAGAACGTTTGTATTGGCAGATATAAGCTCGAGGTAGTTAAGGACTTCGTCTACCTTGGCTCCGCCGCGACCTGGAACAACGACATCAGTTCCGAAATCAAACGCAGAATCACTCTTGCCAAACGCTGTTTCTTTTGGCTCAGAAGGCAATTGAGTAATAGAGCCCTCTCCCGAACGACAAAGTTGACTCTATATAAGACCCTTATCATCCCGGTCCTTTTTTACGGCGCAGAAGCATGGACACTATCAAAAGCGGATGACGAGGCCCTTGGTCGCTTCGAGAAAAAGGTTTTTCGCGTGAATTTCGGGCCTATAAACGCAGACGGGCTGTACGGGCTGTACAGCGAGATAACTCTAGTCAGGCGCCTACGGATTCAACGCCTAAGATGGCTGGGCCATGTGGAGCGAATGGACACCACAGCTCCAGCCCGGAGAGTCTTTGAATCCAACTCCGAGGGACGAAGAAGCAGAGGACGGCCGCACGGCAATGGAAAAGGCTAAAAAAAGATCGTGCCGGTTGGAGGGGCATGTTGGTTGAGGCCCAGATTCACCCCGAACTGTAGCGCCCGTTAATAATAAGAAGAATGTAGTGAAATAGTGTTTCTTTGGGCTCAAGAGGCAATTGAGAAGTAGAGCCCTCTCTCGGAAAATCAAGGTGACACAATATAAGAGCTTAATCATCCCAGTCCTTCTTTACGGCGCAGAGGCTTGGACCTTAACAAAAGCGGGTGAAGATGCCCTTCGTCATTTGGAGAGGAAAATTCTGCGCACTTTCTACGATCCCATTTGTTCAAACGGTGTATGGGGGAGAAGATATAACAAAGAACTGTACGGGTTGTACAGCGACATCGGCCTGGTACGACGTCTACGGATACAGCGTCTAAGGTGGCTGGGCCATGTAGAGCGCATGAAAAATACAGCTCCGAGCCGAAGAGCCTTCGAATCCACCCCGGGAAGGAAGGCGCGGCAGAGTACGGCCGCATCAACGGTGGCGCACGCAGGTGAAAGGGGACCTTAACCAACTGGGCGTGAGGCGGTGGAAACAGCTGGCCAAAGACCGTGCCAGCTGGAGACGCTTGTTGGTTGTGGTCCAGGTTCACCACTGACTGCAGCGCCACCTAAGTAGGTTAGTAAGTAATGTGTATTGGAAATTATATAAGGTTCATGTTAAGGTATTTAAGTGTTTGTGTACTTAGTTTAAGTAAATATACGTATGAACTATATGGTGTATGGAAACGATGCCTACATCCGGCCATCCTGAACTTCGTCCGCCTCGGATGACGGATCGACATCGGCTATATCTTCATCTTCGCTTTGTACTTCCGTCTCCTCATGCGGAGATGCCTTCTGAACGGTATAACGACCCGATCTGCTTCTCGAAACAATTTCATAGGGACCTAGAAATTCAGAAAAAAGTTTATTACTCGCTGTGAATTGTGTTCTTTTAATGGCGACAAGATCGCCAATCTTGTAATCTGTTGCCGCTTTTGGTTTTTTGTTAAATGTTTTTTGGTTTCCAAACTGAATTTTTCGGATCTGCAAACGTGCATCAAAACGAATACTCTTCCTATCAGCTTCGTATTGCTTTAGTAGCTCATTTCTAACCAAATCAAAAACTTCAGAATCCCCTTTCTTCTTCATTTCAGTTCCGAAAAGGACTTCAAAAGTCATACGATTTATTGATCTCTGAAACGTACTATTCATGGCGATTTGTACCCTTGGAACTAATTTTTCAGGTGACTGTTGTGACAATCTTTGAGAACTTCGATTACGATTTTGTTAGATTGCTCTGCTTGTCCGTTTTCCCGCGGAACGCCTGTGGTAATCAATACATGCTCAATCCTCTCCTCCGCGCAATATTCCTTAAAAGCTGTTTCCATGAAAGCACTCCCTTTGTCTGTTATCATTCTTCTTGGATTAGGAAAAATGTTGCTGCTGTTCTCTGATTTTTTTAATTGTTTCGTCAGCTAATACTGTCTTTGTTAGATAAAGCCAAATATATTTTGAGAACCCGTGAGATGTATTGGTACAACTTTGTTGTTAGATCCATTGGGCCAATATGACCTAAGTGGTATGTGTCAAAAGGTTTTTCTCCCTTGTCCAATAGTTGGATAAAACCCTCCTGTCTGCCAGATTTTCTTTTTGCAAGGATGCATTTAACGCAATTTGCGATTCGGCGTTCAACCTATTCTTTCAATTTTGGGATAAAAAATTCACGTGATAGTAAATGAGTTGTTTATGCCGAACCAAAATGCACTTCTTCGTGTTTCATTTTTATAATCTCGGACTCCATACTACGAGGTACGACTAAAAGCATGTAGCCATCGACATCTTTAAATAGAAGTTCGCCATGCATGAGGAAGTTATCGTAGTGTTTTTCTTTCAATATCTCCTTAATATAGGAGATGAATTCATCAGCTCTTTGAGCATTTTTGAATCTAGCCAAGATTTCATGCTGAAACGTATATGCAATCGGGAAGCGACTTAAGGCGTCGACGTGTGTTCTAGGATCTAGGATGTAGTCAAAATCTTGCATATATAAAATCCACCTTCTTACCGCGTTTGGAAGTTCCGTCTTATTGATTATTTGGCGATAAGCCACGCAATCCGTCACTACTTTAAATCCGATCACCATCAGATAGATTCGAAACTTCTCAAATGTCTTAAAAACTGCGAAAACCTCTAGGATATAACTGTGCCATCTTTTCTCTGAAATACTGTTCTTTCGACTAAAATATTGAACAGGGTGCAGTTGGTTGTTGTCCTCCCTTTGTAGTAAAATGGCAGCTATATCCAGCTGACTTGCGTCTGCGACTTTCGCTTCAGCCCCTTGGCATTAGATGTGCAGTACTGCTTTAATATGGCAATGGCTCTTCTTTGTGGTTCAGAAATGTCGAACTTTGATCCTTTCTTCGTTAAGTCAGTTAAGGGTTTCGTAATGAGTCCTAAAAGCTCTTGTAATTTCCTTAGGGATGTGGGCTCTGGAAATTTGGCTACTGCATTGATTTTTTCTACGGACGGACTCAGTTCCTCATCTTCTACAAGATGCCCAAAGAAAGTTACTTTTGTTTGGAAAAAACTACATTTTTTCCAATTAAATATCAATCAATACATTCCTGCTCTTTCAAGTACAATATTCAATTTCTCGATGTTCTCTTTTATGTTAGGTGCATATAAAATAAGAGGGTAGTGTGTTGGCCTCTGACGCCCATGACACGGGATCGAATCCCGACACAGCCATGTCATCGAACGTGTTTTTCAGGGTGTTTGTCTTCAGCGGGGTTCTGACAAAATTGTCATGAAAAGCTTCTCGAAATTCGCCGTTCGGAACCGGCAATAAACTGTAGGTCCCTTTCACCTATGGGAAAATGAAATCACACACAACATGGGTGATTGAGAGAAGCTCGGCTCAGGTTCTTCATGGACTGCAACGCCAACATACATACTTACTTACTTAGGTGGCGCTACAGTCCGTGGTGAACCTGGGGCTCAACCAATAAGCGTCTCCAGCTGGCACAGTCCTTTGCCAGCTGTTTCCAGTGCCGCACGCCCAGTAGGTTGAGGTCCCCTTCCACCTGCGTGCGCCACCGATGCTGAGGCCGTCCTCTGCCGCGCCTTACTTCTGGAGTGGATTCGAAGACTCTTCGGGTCGGAGCTGTATTTTCCATGCGCTCTACATGGCCTAGCCACCTTAAACGCTGTATCCGTAGACGTCGTACCTGGCCAATGTCGCTGTAAAACCCGTACAGTTCTTCGTTATATCTTCTCCTCCATACACCGTTTGAACAAACGGGACCGTAGATAGTACGCAGAATTTTCCTCTCGAAACGACCAATGGCATATTCATCCGCCTTTGTTAAGGTCCAAGCCTCTGCGCCGTAATGGAGGACTTAAGGTCTTATTTAGTGTCACCTTGGTTTTCCGAGAGAGGGCTCTACTTCTCAATTGCCTCTTGAGCCCAAAGAAACAGCGGTTGGCAAGAGTGATTCTGCGTTTTATCTCAGCGCTGATGTTGTTGTCGCTGGTCATCAGCGAGCCAAGGTAGACGAATTCCTTGACCACTTCAAAGTTATATCCGCCCATGGTGACGTTCTGGCCAATACGTCGGTGTTTTCCGTCTCTTTTAGATGAAAGCAGATATTTGGTTTTACCCTCATTAACCTTGAGACCCATCTTAGCCGCTTCTACCTCAATGCTTACAAAGGCCTCATTGACATCTCGCTTTGTCCGTCCAATCACGTTAATGTCGTCGGCGTACGCAAGCAATTGCGTAGACTTGAAATAAATCGTATCTCATGTGTTGGCCAGTGACTCTTGCATGATCGTTTCAAGCACGATGTTGAAAAACTTACATGACAGCGCCTAAATCCTTTTTTAACATCAAAGGTATCGGTTTGCTCATTACCGAACTTAATGGAGCAGCGAGAATTCTCCATTGTCATCCTGCACAGTCGGACGAGTTTGGGATGTTAAGACTAGACATGGCTTTGTATAGCTCATCTCTATACACGCCGTCATATGCAGCCTTGAAATCGACGAAGAGGTGGTGAGTGTCGATTTGGTATTCCTGGGTCTTCTCCAAGATCTACTGTAGCGTAAATATTTGGTCTATTGTGGATTTACCTGGCCTGAAACCACACTGATAAGAGCCGATCAGGTTATCCACAAACGATTTCAGGCGTTCACACAATACGGCAGAGAAGATCTTATATGCGATGTTTAGAAGACTTATTCCCCTATAGTTGTCGCAGTTATAGGGGTCTCCTTTCTAATGGACCGGGCAAACGATGCTGAGGTTCCATTCGTTAGGCCTGCTTTATTCCGACCATACCTTGCAAATGAGATGGTGCATGCACCTTACCAGCTCATCTCCAGCCGCCTTAAGAAGCTCAGCAGACAGGCCGTCTGCGCCCGCGACTTTATTAGACTTAAGTCTTGATATCGCTATTTTGACTTCGTCTAGGTCGGGTGGACTGAATTCTGTTTCATTGTCGTCCATTACGAATGGCTCGTTCTGCCTGAAAGCGGGATCTTGTCTATCACCGCCGTTATACAGCCTGCAGAAGGGGTCTTTCCAAATCCTCAGCATCGACTGCGACTCTACTACCAGTTCTCCATTTTCATCCCTGCAGGCCGCCGCTCTGGCTTTGTAGCCATGGCATGTTCGTTTTACCTTGTTGTAAAACTTACAGGCGTCATTCCTGCAAAAGCATCTCTCCATATCCTCAATCTCACGCTTTCCGTGCTCTCTCTTCTTTCTTCTGAAAAGCGTGTGTTCCTCTCTTCTCTTCTGCTCATAGATTTCGCGCGCAGCTCTCGTCCGTCGTTGCAGCATGGCTTTATATGCCTCTTGTTTTGCTGCAAGGGCTTGTTCGCATTGTTCATCGAACCAGGGGTTTCTAGGTGGTGGCAGTCTGAAACCCAGCACCTCTCATGCAGCGTCTCTGACGGCGCTCTGGCAATGCGCCCATTCCTGCTCTATTGTTTGTGCTGCTGTGGGCGGATTTTGAGAGAGCTTGGAGGAGACACGATCGGCAAAGATTCTGGCAGTCTCCTACGATTGTAGCTTTCCGACGTCAAACTCACGTTGTGCTACTCGACTCCTAAGCATTCTTGATATCCTCATTCGTACCTTGGCTACAAAAATACAGGAGGAGTGTCTGGCGTCGATCGCAATGTGATCAATTTGGTTGGTGGTCGATTGAGCAAAAGACCGCCAGGTACCCCTGTGGATATTGAGATGGGGGAATTGCGTGCTTGCTACAAGGAGGTTACGCCCCGCTAGGAAATCAATTAGCCTTAGTCCGTTGTCGGATGTGGTGTTATGGAGGCTATGCTTTCCTATGAGCGACTCAAATATGTCCTCTTTGCCCAGTTTTGCATTAAAATCTCCTAGGACTATTTTTGTGTCGTAGCTGGGGCATTGGGCATATGTTCTGTCTAGGAGATCGTAGAATTCTTCTTTGAGTCGATCGTCCTTTTCTTCCGTTGGGGCGTGAGCGCATATTAAGCTAATGTTTCCAAATTTAGCTTAAATTCGGATTGTTATGAGGCGTTCGCTTATGTCTCGGAAGCTTAAGACTTTTTGTCGGAGTCTTCCTCGAATAACGATTCCGCACCCGAATAGGCGCTGTTTGTTCTCCTTGAAGCAGTTCCCGTAGTAGATGTCGCAGTTTTTCATCCGTTTTTGCCTGGTTCATCCCATCGCACTTCTTGGAGTGCGGTTACATCTGCTTTATAGCAGTTGAGGGTTTGCTCCAATTGATCGCCTGCACCCGATCTGTTAAGGGACCTAACATTCCAGGTGCAGACTCTCAAGTCCGTTAGTCGTTTGCAGGGGTTGTCAGCATTGTATCCGTCCGTATCCGAGGCTTGTTGTTGTTTCGAAACAAGTAGGTTTTTACCTGATAGGGATGTTACCCCTAAGTACAACCCCCAACCTGGAGGGCCAGGTTCCTCTTTCGCCAGGAACAAGGGGTTGGGTCGCTGCACACATTGGTTCACTACCTGGCCGGTGCTAGGGTAGCTATCCAGGGGGGGGGCCACGCGGAGGCTGTGTGTCAACTTGGATTGAGCAGGGACAGAGATCGAAGCTGGCGTTTGCCATGTTAAACGCGATCAACTTCTTTGCTCTGTTTGCTCGCTCCCTCCCCCCCAACGCCAACATACATACATACATATATAGATATATAGATAGATATATTTCGTTTAAAAGCATTTGTACAATGAATTTAGTTATCGCACATAGTTAAGTACAGAGATTCGATATGTTATATATCTTTCTTCTGAAAAATAATGGTTTCGATTTTTCAAAGGTATTTTAAAGTTAAAAGAACAAGCAATTCTGAAGGAAATACGATAAAAACCTTCAATATAACAAAAAAAAAAAAAAAAAAAAAAAATGCAAAAAAAAAAAATAAATAAATAAATAAAAACAACAAAAATAATAATAAATAAATAAATAAATATATAAATAAACGATAAGTAAATAAATAAATAAATAAAATACATACATACATATAAAATAAGATCATCTAGATACATGCAAAGAATATTTCGACTTATCAAATCTCTAAACACAGTGTGTACGTAGCGAACGAAAATTGCTGGTGAATTTGATAGTCCAAACGGTACCCGATTAAATTCAATTAATCCATCTGCTGTTAAAAAAGCCGTATATTTGCGGCTCCCTTCTTCAATTGTAACGTGGAAATATGCGTTTTTTAAAACCAATATCGAGAATATTCTCCCATCCTGAAGGCTATCTAGGACACTTTCAATAGTTGGCAAAGGGAATCGATCTTTCACAGTGTTTGTATTTAATCGTCTGTAGTCTACGCAAACGCGCGGTGAACCATCCTTCTTCTTGACAACAACAACTTGACTCGCGAATGGAGAAACCGATGGACGTATGATGTCTTCTTTTAGCCAAAGTTTGATTTGCTGTTTGACAATCTCTCTCTCGTTGGTTGAATGAAATGTTGGGATACCATTGCTGAAGATAAACTTAGCTTTTGATATGATGTCATTGCCCACACTCGCGTCCACCGGAATAACATCATTTGGAACTACACTGAGATTCGTTTCTATCGTAAACTCATCAATTCTCACAACAGCATTAAATATACCCACGGTACAACATGCAGCTGAAGCTAGTCCTATTAACAGCGTTTTTTCTTTTCGCATTTCACCAAAATGTTTCTGCACGGCCACTTGCCGCACAGAAAAATTTGTTTGAATTAATAATGCACCACTTTCTTTACCACATTATGAAAATGTGTCCTTTCTGTTGGACGTTTTATTTTGTATTATTACGAGTAAGCAGCAGATTATGCCATGGAATTCTTCGTCCTCTTGCTGGGCCTAGTGAAACACTCAATTTATGTCTGTTATTATCTTTTTCTGTTCTTATTCCTCTTGGTTCTTCAGTTTCTTCGTTTATTCTTCAGTTTCTTCTTGTCTTCTTTCAATTATCTTCTGTCTTTTGTTCTGAATTTGTTCTTCTGTTCTATTCGCATACCATGACTGAGAGAGTATGAGAGAGACTGTGTGTGTGTGTGAGAGAGAGAGTATGAGCACATGTGCTTCTTGCTACAAACTCTAGCTTTAGATTGTACCGTTCTAGGTTAGTGTGCTGGGTTAGGATCACAAAGAAAAATGTCTATAATAATATGTTATGATTATTGCCCAGGTCAACTTGGTAAGCTGATTGGCAGCTTTTTGTTAGACATACATAGTCATATACATACTACATTAGATGTGAGTAGTTTGGGTGGATGACCCATATCCTAAATGGCTCGACACAAACTCAATGTTGCTACAACTTGCCTACTGGCAACTTTGCAGATTGTTGAAATTGTTGGTTCGTGGCTTGACAGCTGTCTATTGCACGTGAAGTTATTTGTTTAATGGTTGTTTACGTTTAATTTGTGAGTGGTTATGTTTATTGAGTTATTATGTTTATGTTTATTAATTATTAAATTATCATATGTATTCATGTAGTGTTAAGTGATTATCTTGTGATTATACGATATTGTATTTTATGTGCATTCCTGAGGAATCCAGTGAGCGTGGACTCCATGGATTTTAGTGTGCATGTGCGTTCCGTCGGTTTGATGGGGGTTGAATCGCTATGCGACTGCTATCCATGTTTTCCCTGCTGCTTTGTCATCAGTGGGGGTGTTTTTTGTGCTTTTGTTGTGCAGCAACATGCTCCGGGCCCCGGCGGATGATGGACGAAGGTGCAGACGGACGGGTTCTTGACCGTCCGCCGGAATAGTGTGGTGTTGTTTTTATTGCCCGTTGCGCGGGAAGTTGACGGCGTAGTGATCTTTTTGTGGTGAAGTGTTTTTGTGGATTGGCCTTCCATCGGGATTTATGTTTGGGATTGATGTTTTGGTAAGTTAGGTTTGAGGTGCAATGAGATGAAAAAGAAAAAATAAACAAAAAAAAAATTGTGCGTGTCAGTTCCGACGCGCAACTGGAGTTTACTCCTTAAAAATGATTATATTGAAATATATATCATAGGCAAAGAAAGTAAATTAATCTGTATATTGATATGTTTATTCATATTAATTTGATAAAATATATTACTTAAATGATAGTACACAAAAACATATTGTTGCAAAATATTCATTCCCACACCAAATAGGCTTCGCTCCACTGGATTGCGATAAACTGCAATTGTCTTTCTAGCCGAATTAAAACACATACACACTTTTCTTGTTTCCCCACAGATCAATTATCTGTGCAGCTTCACCACTATTCTTTATTATCCAAAACCTATTGAACAGTTTGAACTTTATTACACACACAAACCTTTATTGAATGCTTTTATTTTCCCACTGTCTTATCGATTGATCACACCGACTTGTCACACAATTAGCATTACGCCGTTGACAGTTGACATCATCGCAATCTTCGCTTCAAGAGAGCTTTCGAACTTCGACAACGAAATTCGAACTTAACCGTCGATTTGTGTCTCCGCAACACTGCCCTTCTCCTAAACTTGTTTGTCCTCGAACAGGCGATTGGATCCTTCTCCGTAATATGACGCTAACCTCTCTACGTGTACAATCTTATGCCTCGCCCGTCTGTTTTCCGTCGGCTATATTCGGTATACCACGTCATTGAGCTTCTTGATGACCTCATATGGCCCATCCCAGGCTGATTATACTAGCGTGGGGGGGTGCAGCAGATACACACATCGCGAAGCTGCAAGACATACAAAATAAGGCGATAAAATTACTATCGGGAAGAAGCAGCATAGATAGCAGAGTGAAAATTCTCATGGTGAAGCAGATATTTAGTATGACAGCTGCATTGGAGTACTATGACGATGAGAGGTACCGAATTTCCATCAATCACAACTTCAACACCAGAAGACGAGCAGACAAGATGTACCATCTTCCACCATTCAACAACGTCTACGGCAGGCGTCAGCTGATGTACACTATCCCACACATCCTAAATAATCTCCCATATAATTTGCGAAACTTGAATCAGATTAATTTAAGAAAGAAGAAATTAAAGGAATATTTCCTAGAATCTATAACTTGACATTGATTTAGAATTTGTTAATACATCATTTGTAACTTTAAATGTTTGTAACTTCTGTCTTTATTAATTAATTGTAGTCAATTTAAACTTGATGCACTCTTTCGAACTACCGTCCTTCAGATGGTATCAATGAAAAAAACTGAATTCGAGAAATAACCTCCTACAGATAAGCCATGTGGCTTCGCAGGTAAGAAAATCATTGTAATGTAATGTTAATGTAATTAAAAAAAAATAAATTGAATTGAATTGAATTGAAAATTGCAATTTGGGGCACAAGCCTTTTTTCCGTTGTGGGTTGTACAGCAATACCAATTGTCCTGTCTCGAATCCAGAAGTATTCGCCCTCAAGTCAGATTGTGGGTGTAATGGTGTTGTCCGTGTCTTTCTGATGCCTAGCATGTCACAGAGTTCTTTGAACACCGACGACTCGAAGTCCCTTCCTTGGTCTGAGTGCAGTTCCATTGGTACTCCATACCGCGCAACCTAGTTGTTCACGAACGCATCCGAAATGGTTTTGGCTTTCTGGTTCGGGATGCAAAACACCTCAGGCCACTTGCTGAAGTAATCGATCACCACCAGCACGTATTTGTTTCCAGCGTTGCTCGTTGGGAATGGGCCTGCGATGTCCATGGCGATACGATCGAACGGTGCTCCAACATTGTACTGCTGCATATTTCCTCGAGTTTTCCTAACTGGACCCTTTGCCTTCGCACACTTTTCACACCTGCGAATGAAACGCCTAGCCGACTCATGGCATCCTACCCAGTAGAAACGTCTCTTGATCTTTTCTACAGTCTTGTTAACACCAAGATGACCCCCGCTTGGTCCCTCGTGATATTCTCGTATGACCTCGTCGATTTGTCCTTGTGGAATTACCAGCAGATTGTTTGAAATGTTCCCGTCCTCACTTTCCCAACTGCGGTAGAGGCAACCGTTCTTCAGCTTCAAACTCCTCCGATTCCATGTCCGCTCGCATCGGTGTCCAAAATAAACTTTTCTCCCGGGACAGGGTAGGCAAGGATCTGCGCACTGCAGAGCAATTCCTTCAGGTGAATGAACGCCTCCTCCTGCGGCTTCCCCCATTTCAATAGCCGATTCTTTTTGGTGAACTTGTGCAAACCGCTGGCGGCGTTTGCGAATCCTGGAACGAATCGCCTGTAATATGTGCAAAGTCTCAGGGATGACCTTAACTCATGAAGATTCTTCGGACGCGGCCATTCCTTAACCGCCTTCATCTGTGTGGACGCCTTCTGCAGTCACCACATGTCCCAAGTACTTCACCTAGTTTTGGAAGAGCGCACATTTCTTCGGACTCAATTTCAGCCCGGCTGCTTGAATACGTTCCAGTACCTCTTTAAGCTTCCTCAGGTGATCGTCGAAAACCTTGCCCATGCCAATTATGTCATCCAGATAGACAAGGCAAGTCCTCCAGTGAAGTCCTCTTAGCAACCGGTTCATAAGTCTCTCGAATGTGGCTGGCGCATTGCAAAGACCGAAGGGTATCACAGAGAATTGCCACAACTCTCCCCCAGCAGTGAAAGCGGTCTTTTCCCTGTCTTGCTGGTCAAGCTCTATTTGCCAGTATCCACCTTGCAAGTCCAGCGTCGAGAACCACTTTGCACCAGATAGTGTGTCCAAGGTGTCTTCGATTCTCGGTAAAGGATGGCTGTCCTTCTTCGTGACGTCGCTCAGCTTCCTATAGTCCACGCAGAATCGGGTGCTTCCATCCTCCTTCTTAACTAGAACTACTGGCGAACTCCATGGGCTTGCAGATGGTTCGATTACGCCCCCCTTTTCCATCTCGTTTGATCACCTCTCCTTCTTTCGCCAAAGATACCCCCCTCGGTGGTTGCCGGATCGGTCTAGAGTACCCTGTGTCTATTCTGTGCGTCACAATTGATGTTCTTCCACAGTTCTTACCATCTGCAAAAACTGTCCAATATTTACGAAGCAGGGAGAGTGCTATACTTTTCTGCTTCTCCACTAGATGTTGTTCTGGATTTCCCAGTGTTTTTGGTCTTCGCAGTTCATGATAGCGGCAGCTTCTTGGCATTGAGCGATCGTTGTTCCCTTGTGTACAGTCTTAGGTGTACTGGCTTGATTCAGGACTCGGACCGGAACCAGTTGGTCTTGTCGGGGTTCCACGAGAGCCCTTCCAATAATGGTATCGCTGGGTCGATTTCGTTTGTCGGGTTCGACCTCCCACATTCGGCTTGTTCCCGCATCCTCTTCTTTCTTTGCCCAAACCACAGCTTCTGCATTCGGGGGAACTGTTTGGCGCGCTTGCACGACTATACGCCTGACCCTCTATCCATTATCCTGTCCATTATCTATTGTTAATGGGAGCTCCAAGTTGCCATACTTCGTCACTTTTTGGTTGAGGTCCAATGTGAAGCCATGCCCAATCATGAGGTTGACGCCGATTATGATGTCATCAGTGATGTCCGCAACGATGAAATCATGCTAAAACTCGACGGTACCCATCGTAATTCTTTTCTGAACCTTACCCTTAACTTCCGCCTTCTCACCAGTTACTGTACAAAGCCTTACCTCGAAAAATGGTTCGATGTCAGCAACCAATCCGCTTCGGATGACTGAATGAGTTGCGCCCGTGTCCAATGTCAGCAGATATCGTCGTCCGTCCATCGTTCCCTCGATGACTAGGCTGGTTGCACCCCTACAGATTCGGGATACGAGAATGTTGGGGCACTCCAATGTGGGAGCCAGCGCATGCCCCTCTGCACTGACTCGTTTTAGTTTAACGGATTGTTAGGTGCGCCTTTTGCACCTCCACGTTCGCGTTCACTCCCTTGGTCTCTTTTTAGCGAACTGGACCTCGAACGCTTCCTTCGCAGACGACAGTTTCTCGCAATGTGCCCCTGCTGGTCACAGATGTAGCATCTGCCCGGGAATGAGCCACTCCTACTCGCCGTTGTTGTTCTGGAACTATCGTGGTCTTGAGATATGCGCCTTGATGGAAGGTCGACATATCAAGAGCGATGTTTCACATGCGAGAGCGCTAGCAACTGTCTCCTTGGAAAATGTCTTCGGCAGGAGAATCAGGCTTCGTTGCGTATCGGGGTTTCTCAGCCCCTGGATGAAAGAATCCGTTTTTAGTTTCTCCACCACATCAACTGGAACATCCGCGTAGGCAAGATGGGATAGCCTCTCGATGTCTCGTTTCCACGCTGCTTGCGTCCTTTAAGCTCCAGCTTGTGCATCTCCTGCATGTGATCACTGCCGTATCTTCGATGCTTCACCTTTAAGGGAAATTACTAGTGCGGCCACACGGTCTTCTTCTCCCCACTGATTCCATTCCGCCGTTGCCTCGAATTGGGGCTTAAAGATGTTAAATGCGCTCGTGCCGTCGAAATTGGGGGTTGTGAATTTCGATGCTGCAGCAGGTACGACGCTTCCTTGATGCTGAACGCTCTGGATAGTTTTCTCGAGTTCCAGAACCTTCTTGTTCAGTGTCTCGATTCCCTTTTCCTGGTTATTTTCAAGATCTAGAACCTTCTTATCCAGTGTATCGATTCTCTCTTCGACGCCCTGGAACCGGTCGTTGACGGCTTGCTGGATGTCTCTCAAGCTTTCTCGATTGTTCTCTAGCATCTCTTCTAACGTCTCCAGCTTCTCTAGTTTCTGCCCTATGGAAGTGTAATTTTTCTCCAACTTTCTACTTACGGCAGCGGAATTTTCCTCCAGCTTTCTACTTACGGCAGCGGAATTTTCCTCCACTTTTTCGTGTATGGTCGCCTCTAGTTTCTGGGATATGGAAGCACTCATAGCATTCATAGCCGCGAAAATTTGCTGCATATCGAATGCTGGCTCACTGGATGTCGACGGCTTCTCCAGCCCGAACTCGTGATTCTCCCAGTCGACACCTTCTTCCTGCAACGCTAATCGCAGTCTCTCCACCAGGTTGGCTTCACTTCCCACTGTGGATAATTCCCGAGCATCCAGCTCTCTTTTCAGTTGTTCAATGGTCAATTTTTCCAATTTCACCATTTTCTCACTCTTTCAGTAATTCACTTTTAATAGTTCAATTCACACTATGAATAAACGTCTCCTCGTTTACTCGCAATCCCACTTCTGACACCAAATGTTACGAAATATTCAACCCCACACCAAATAGGGTTCGCACCACTGGATTGCGATAAACTACAATTCTGTGGTCACAAGGTAAAATCGCCTAAGTCGTTCTTCCGTACTTTTCAGGAGACGTGTTTAAAGTTTTGAATTGGTCTGGGAAATTAAGAGAGTACTATATCGGTTTGAATTTTTCACAAAGGTGAGGGCATTTCCTATCTCTTCCACTCCTCCTATGGTCTGGCGTTTTTTTTTTTTAGTAGATAATTGCAAATTAGAAATAAGAAACTTAAGCTGTTTTGATTTGCTTTGGTTTTTACTAAGAAAAAACCTAAGTTGAGTTAAGCTGTTTTTCCATACAAAGAAATAGAAATTACGCAAACCAAGGTCAAGTTAGGTTGTTTTTCTCTACTATGGTCAAAGTAATTGCAAATTCTATCTTCATTTTGCTTTTATATTTCTAGTTTGTCTTAAATATTATCTGGTAATTAAAAGGTTATTTATTGTTTGCATAGAATAATAACAACGTATCTATTATCATAGTCAAAAGGAGTTTTTATTAATTCTCGAAACCAAACAAATTCAATTTTTCTCCATGCGAAAACAAAAAATGGTGTAAAGAAGTAAACACAAAAGTAGTTTTCAGAAAATAAAAATAATTAAGCGGTAACGTTGAAATTTAAAGTGAAAAATCGTCTTCATCCACCTCGGTAAGGTCTGGGTGAGTGTTAAATTCATCTGCTTTGGATTAGAGATTGTAATAAAATGAATGAAAGTCTGGATCTATGAACGTTTGCAACTCAAGAAGATCTCTTTTTTTCTCCACAGATATGTACGGAACTGCATTAATTTTTGGAAGTTCCCTTTCGTCAAGAGAAATTACCCCTCGCTTTCCCACGCTCAGTGCTTTAAAGGGTTCATCGTCACATAGTGAAGTTTTGTACAATATCTTGTCTAAACCCTTATTGTAGCGAAGCCGTCTTACAGCATTCCAAATACATTTTTCGCCGTTTTCATTAACTCTTTTGAATCGAAATTTTGTTTTTGCGAGCTCATTAAAGTTGCAAAAATCCGAGCTCTTCACTTCGACTACATCCATATTAGGTCCAATTGAGTTAATAAACTGATACCAGTCTCTTGGCACTCGTTTTTTCTTCTTTTTTTCAATTAATGCGTGATCGCTGTCGCACTCCATATGGGTATGCCCGGGTTCTAAGAACTTGTGGTCGATAAAGTCGATTGATAGATTGCTATTTATAAATACTAGGAACATAATGGCAACAAACGAGTTTTTATTTTGTCCTGAACAAGAATCGCTGTAAACAACGATTTGATCAGTATGAGTTGCAGTCATTTTTAGGTGCTTGTAAATGCAGGATGATATTTCGTTGCCTCCTCTTCGAGCAATTCCCTCGTGCCACATAAAACATTTAGAGGTGTTAGTCTCCAGGTCATGAACTGTTAGGTTAAATATCCAGAGCTGACGTTTGTAGAAACTCAGAGAATTTCTCAAAAATGGTGTGGGTAGGCACTGTTGCAAATCAAATGCAAAGGCTTTTATGTTTTCACTCTTTTTCGCACTTTCCTTGTCCTTTCTCTTCTCAGCATATCCCATTTCTGCCTTATCCAAATGTCGTTTTTGTTCTTCTTCTAGAGTCGTCCTTTCCTCTTCATTCGGAGCTACTTTAATTTTTGCTATTAGTGTTTCGCATGTTGCGCATTGTTTTAAATATTTCTGAATATTTCGAAAGACTAACTGGTACTTCAGTGCTTTCTGTGTATAATTTATACATTATTAAAAGGTTGAGATCGGCTTTCAAATACTTCTTAGCAGTATCACGCCTCGTAAAATGGCTTTCAACAGCTGGGAATTTGTTAATGTGTTCCTTTACTTCTAGCTCCTTGGCCGAACTTATTTTATTTGGAGGAATTTTTTCCACGAAGGTCTGTAAACGGAATTAAGGGGCAGGATATTTTCTTTTTGATCACACTTCTTATGAAGCTATCAGTTTCACCGAAGCCCTGAGTAAAATGTCTACGGCATACATCTACTACATTGCCATTTAATCCAAAGTGTACTTATCGGTGATTTCATGATTTCGTTTGCGCTTATTTGAATTGACTAGTTTTTGTCTTCGACTAATATCAACGAGCCAATGTATAATATTCGTTGATCGTAAGATCCCAAAAACCAGTAATGGTTGAACAAAGTCTCAATATCGTGCAATAATACCTTACTTCGACACTTTTTTTCGACATTGATCAAATTCCATGCATTCCCTTGCCTTTCGTACGATTCCAGAATGTGTCTCGTAACGTAGTCCACTATTTCGGAAAGTCTTTTTCTGATGTCTTATATTTTTTTTATTTGGAGGAGTTCGTAATGCATTCTCAATTTGTGTCCCAAGTCGTGACAATTCTTCACAATCTTCGTCCCTCGGATCACCCGATCATGCAATCTGGATCTGGATCTTTAAGAGAATCATCTGAATTTTCCCACTCAGGGATTTTCTTGATGCCCGATGAAGTAGGTACGTCTTCAATGATTCTTGACGATACATCACATGAACTTTTAAGAACAGTTGAAAATAGTGTATCTAAAATAAATTTTTAAGTGATATTTTATATTATGTAAGTATTATAATAAAAATAAGGATATGTGTATGCACATTCCATACACTGAACAATTAAGCAAATGCATATGCACTTACTCTTAATTAAATCAACACCAAAGTCACATCCATGTAAAGATGAGGTATTTTCATGCGCTATCGGCTGCTGTTGATTCAAAAACTGGTTTAATTTATTGGAGGTCAGTTTTTGAGGACTTATTGATAAGTCCTTTTGTGTTTCCGTTTCATTCGCTGAATGGAATACATAAGTTTATTACAAGTTACTTACATACAGTCCTAACGCTAAAAAAAATAGTTAAATGTACCTTTGCTTTTTGACCTATCCATTTCTATCATTTTGCTCGCACGAAAAGACATTTTTACACGAATTTTTTGTTTAGAAATAGGTAATAATATGCCCTACACCGTAATAATAATGCACAGCACTACTGAACACAACAGCTTAACTTCAGTTATGACGTCGTTTTAAATTTCTTCGTATTTCAATTTAGTTGGAAGAACAACCTAATTCGACTTATTCCACACCCTTACAGTATTATGGTTTGGAATAACAGCAAAGCTTGAGAATATATTTTAAAAAATGGCCCATGTCATTTGGAAGAACAGCATAAGTTGAATTAAGAAAATTGTTCTATTAAAGCATGTTTTGAAATAACGACCCAACCGAAATTGAAAAAATTTTTTGTTTTCTGTATTTAGGGGAATACCCGCTTATCTAAACTTACGCCCGTATTCTGGCATACCTCAGTGATGCCTCATAAGTCACAACAGCCTCACAAGAGTGTGGTGAGTCACAACTTGTGAGGTTTTCGTATTCTAACCAAAACCTCACAAGTTGTGAGCATCACAGTAACTGTCAAAATTGTGATGTCCGATTGAGCAGCTCATAAGTCGATCACAAGACATAAGATGGCGGAAGAATTTTTGTTCTTGCTTCTTGTAAATGAAATAAACAAAAATGAGGAAAAAGGTAAAAATATATATTTATGTCTCGTTGGACAGTATACAAATTTATAAACATTTCTTTCGTTTTTTAGAATACAACGTAGACGAATTTAAGGGAATTTGCGGGAAAGAAATAACCCATTTTCATGATAGCTGTTCCAGAAAATTTTTTCGTTTTGAAATCTTGCTTCAGATACTTGTTATTACTACCTTATAAAAAGTTATTTGCCATTATTTTTCCGTTTTCTTTTTTTTGTTTGTTTTCTACTGACCGCTCGATTGATTGAAAGTGATAGCTGTCAAAAAAAGTAATTTTCATGCATGTTAATACATTCACCACAGTGTGGTGACCATTATTCTGTGTTTTCTTGTGATGTGTTTGCCCGAATACCAAACAGCTGATTACTCACAAGAAACCTCACAAGAGAGACGTCACAATTTCAGCATCACTGAGGTTTGTGAGTTGTGATCACATCACAGCCAGAATAGGGCTGTTAGGTTGTTATTCCAAAATCAAAAATAACAAATGGGAAGGTGACTGATTCAACTTATGTTATTTTACCGATGTGAAAGCAAGGACAATAATTGGCTAAAGTTGAGTTAGTCAGTCAAACTTGAAAAATTGAAGTTACGTTGTTTTACCAAAATCAAAGTTTAGGAATATCGACTTAAGCCTTGCTTAAGTTTTTATAACATCTACAATTTTATTAATAGCGACATAAAAAATTTATTGCATATAGATTTGGATACCCTGAATCTTGTGGTCTGAATAACTCAATCTAGACCTAAGTCGAGTTAGG
This sequence comes from Eumerus sabulonum, assembly GCA_951905685.1. Lineage (NCBI taxonomy): Eukaryota > Metazoa > Arthropoda > Insecta > Diptera > Syrphidae > Eumerus > Eumerus sabulonum. Next base: position 102,507,957 of record OX645060.1, read on the forward strand.
CTTAGAGATTGTGTTTCTAGCCGAATTGTGGTTCTAGCCGAATTAAAACACACACACTTTTCTTGTTTCACCACTTATATAGCTCTTGAAGCGGAGATTGCCATGATGTCAGATGTCAACAGCGTAATGCCAATTGTCAGAGCATTCTAGAGACTTCTGTAGGGGAACTTCCGACGGCGAACATTCGAGAAGGTGGACCGGCTATATAAGCGCGAACGCTCGCCCTCGGCATTCATTCAGTTTGTGGAATTGAACAGCGCGTGACAAGTCGGTGTGATCAATCGATAAAACAGTGGGAAAATAAAAGCTTTCAATAAAGGTTTGTTTGTGTAATAAAGTTCAAAGTGTTCAATATTGTTGCGGAGATACAAACCGACGGTTAAGTTCGAATTTCGCTGTCGAAGTTCGAAAGCTCTCTGGAAGCGGGGATTGGAATGATGCCAACTTCCAATGGAATTGTCAGAGCGTTCTAGAGATTTCCGAAGGGGGACTTCCAACGGCGAACGTTCGAGAAGAAGCACCGAGAGCTATATAAGCGCGAACACTCGCCCTCGACAGACATTCAGTTTTGTGGTATCGAACAGCGTGTGACAAGTCAGTGTAGTCAAACAGTGTGAAAATAAAAGCTCTCAATAAAGGTTTGTTTGTGTAATAAAGTTTAAAGTGGATAGTATTGGATAATAAAGAAAAGTGGTGAAGCTACGCAGATAATTGATCTGTGGTGAAAGAAGTAAAAGTGTGTGTGTGTTTTAATTCCGATAAAAAGGACAATTGTAGTTTATCGCAATCCAGTGGTGCGAACCCTATTTGGTGTGGGGATCGAATAAGTTCGTAACAATATTGTTGCGGAGATGCAAGCGGACCGTTAAGTTCGAAAACTCTCTGGAAGCGGGGATGGGAATAATGTCAACTTCCAATGGAATTGTCAGAGCGTTCTAGAGATTTCCGAAGGGGAACTTCCAACGGTGAACGTTCGAGATGGTGGACCGAGAGCTATATAAGCGCGAACACTCGCCCTTGACATTCATTCAGTTTGTGGTATAAAACAGCGTGTAACAAGTCGGTGTGATCAACCAAGGTGAAAAGAAAAGCTTTCAATAAAGGTTTGTGTATTGTGTAATAAAGCTTAAAGTGGATTGTATTGGATAATAAATAAAAGTGGTGAAGCTACACAGATTATTGATCTGTGGTGAAAGAATTAAAAGTGTGTGCGTTTCAATTTTAATAAAAAGGACAATTGTAGTTTATCGCAATCCAGTGGTGCGAACCCTATTTGGTGTGGGGATCGAATAATTCGTAACATTTGGTGTCAGAAGTGGGATTGTAAACGAGTGAAACTTTATTTGAGTTGTGAAGTGAATTATTGCAAAAGTGAGAAAATGGTCAAATTGGAAAAGTTGACCATTGAACAACTGAAAAAAGAGCTGGATTCTCGGGAATTATCCACAGTGGGAAGTAAAGCCAACCTGGTGGAGAGACTGCGATCGGCGTTGCAGGAAGAAGGTGTCGACTGGGAGAGTTATGAATTCGGGGTGGAGAAGCCGTCGACATCCACTGAGCCAGCGTTCGATATGCAACAAATTCTCGCGGCTATGAATGCTATGAGTGCTTCCCTGAGCCAGAAATTAGATCGAAAGTTGGAGGAAAATTCCACTTCCATAAGCCAGAAACTGGAGGCGACCGTACATCAAAAGTTGGAGGAAAATTCCACTTCCATAAGCCAGAAACTGGAGGCGACCGTACATCAAAAGTTGGAGGAAAATTCCACCTCCCTGGGCCAGAAGCTGGAGACGTTAGAAGGGATGCTAGAGAACAATCGAGAAAGCCTAAGAAACATCCAGCAGACAGTCAACGATCGATTCCAGGACGTCGAAGAGAGAATCGAGACATTAGAATCGAGATTCGACAAGAAGGTTCTAGATCTCGAGAATAATCAAGAAAAGAGAATCGAGTCACTGGAGTCAAGGTTCGACAAGAAGGTTCTAGATCTCGATAATAATCAAGAAAAGATAATCGAGACACTGGAAACGCGGTTCGACAAGAAGGTTCTGGAACTCGAGAAAACTGTCCAGAACGTCCAACATCAAGGAATCGTTGTACCGACTACAGCATCGAAATTCACAGCTCCCAACTACGATGGCACGAGCGCTTTTAACATCCTTAAGCTCCAGTTCGAGACAACAGCGGAACGGAATCAGTGGGGAGAAGAAGATCGTGTGGCCGCTCTAGTAATTTCGCTTAAAGGCGAAGCAGCTGGTGTTTTACAGACCATCCCGGAGACCCAGAGAAGGAACTACACAGCCATATGGGATGCTCTCCATCGAAGATACATCAGTGAGCACATGCAGGAGATGCACAAGCTGGAACTCAAAGGGCGCAAGCAGCGTTTAAACGAAACCATACAACAGTATGCTGCCGACATCGAGAGGCTATCCCATCTTGCCAACGCGGACGTTCCAGTTGATGTGGTGGAGAAACTTAAAACGGATTCTTTCATCCAAGGGCTAGGGGACCCCGATACGCAACGAAGTTTGATTCTCCTGCCGAAGACATCTTTCAAGGAGACAGTTGCCAGCGCTCTCGCATGTGAAACATCGCTCTTGATATGCCGACCTTCGATCAAACTACGGCGCATATCTCAAGACCAGGATAGTTCGAGAACAACAACGGCGAGTAGGAGTGGTTCATTCCCGGGTAGATGCTACATCTGCGACCAGCAGGGGCACATTGCGAGGAACTGCCGTCTGCGGAGAAAGCGTTCCTTCAGCAAATTGCGACGTAATTCCAGAGCAACGACAGTGAGTAGGAGTCGCTCGTTCCCAGGTAACTGCTATATCTGCTACCAGCAAGGGCACATTGCAAAAGACTGTCGTCTGCGGAGAAAGCGCTCTTCCAGCAAATTGTGGCGTAGTTCCAGAGAAACAACGGTGAGTAGGAGCTGCCCATTCCCAGGTAGATGTTACATCTGCAACGAGCAGGGGCACATGGCGAGAAATTGTCATGTGAGAAGAAGGCGTTCGAGGTTTGAATCGCGAAAAGGAGAACAAGCGAGAGCACGCGAATACCGGAAGGGAAGCAGCCATAGAAATGCGGATGCATTAACGAGCCGAACTCGCGGCGTTGAATGCAAGCATTATTCACGTGCGGAAGCCAAAGAAGACGTCACCGATATCCGTCGTTTCCATGTGCTGCCAGAAGATGCTTGGAGTACCGAGAAGGTTGGAAGAAGGAAGCGAGAGGATGCCGATCTGGCAGTCATCATCGACTACAAAGAACGAGGTTTCCGACCAACTTGGCAACAAATATCCAGTGAAAGCCCAATCGTGAAAGCTTACTGGGCTCAATGGCAGAGTTTGAAGCTGAAGAACGGTTGCCTCTACCGCAGTTGGAAAAGTGAGGACGGGAACATTGTAAACGATCTGCTGGTAATTCCAAAAGGACAAATCGACGAGGTCATCCGAGAATACCACGAGGGACCAAGCGGGGGTCATCTTGGTGTTAACAAGACTGTAGGAAAGAACAAGAGACGTTTCTACTGGGTAGGATGCCATGAGTCGGTTACGCGTTTCATTCGCAGGTGTGAACAGTGTGCGAAGGCAAAGGGTCCAGTTAGGAAAACTCGAGGAAATATGCAGCAGTACAATGTTGGAGCACCGTTCGAACGTATCGAAATGGACATTGCAGGTCCATTCCCAACGAGCAACGCTGGAAACAAGTACGCGCTAGTGGTGATCGATTACTTCAGCAAGTGGCCTGAGGTGTTTTGCATCCCGAACCAGGAAGCCAAAACCATTTCGGATGCATTCGTGAATAACTGGGTTTCGCGTTATGGAGTACCAATGGAACTGCACTCAGACCAAGGGAGAAACTTCGAGTCGTCGGTGTTCAAAGAACTCTGTGACATGCTAGGTATCAGAAAGACGCGGACAAGACCATTACATCCACAATCTGATGGCATGGTCGAAAGGTTCAACCGGACGATGGAGGAATACCTGAGAAAAGTCGTCGTCGGAGATCAGAAGGACTGGGATGAACATCTTCCCCTTTTCTTAATGGCATACCGTTCGGCACAGCACAATTCAACGGCAATAACACCCGCCGAAGCCATTTTTGGAACTGATCTCCGACTTCCATCGGACTTGAAGCTCGGCGTGGTACTACCGACAACTAGCGGCAAGGAAGACTTCGTAACCGAAAAGAAGGAACAGCTGAACTCCATCCATCAGTTCATCCGGGAGCGACTGAACTTGGTCAGCGATAAAATGAAGGCGCGATACGACTTGAGGGCGAATACTTCTGGATTCGAGACCGGACAATTGGTATTGCTGTACAACCCACAACGGAAAAAAGGCTTGTGCCCCAAATTGCAATCAGCCTGGGACGGACCATATGAGGTCTTCAAGAAACTCAATGACGTGGTATACCGGATACAGCAGATGGGAAACAGACGGGCGAAGTATAAAATTGTCCACGTAGAGAGGTTAGCACCATATTACGGAGAAGGATCCAATAGCTTGTTCGAGGACGAACAAGCTTAGGAGGAGGGCAGTGTTGCGGAGATGCAAGCGGACCGTTAAGTTCGAAAACTCTCTGGAAGCGGGGATGGGAATAATGTCAACTTCCAATGGAATTGTCAGAGCGTTCTAGAGATTTCCGAAGGGGAACTTCCAACGGTGGACGTTCGAGATGGTGGACCGAGAGCTATATAAGCGCGAACACTCGCCCTTGACATTCATTCAGTTTGTGGTATAAAACAGCGTGTAACAAGTCGGTGTGATCAACCAAGGTGAAAAGAAAAGCTTTCAATAAAGGTTTGTGTATTGTGTAATAAAGCTTAAAGTGGATTGTATTGGATAATAAATAAAAGTGGTGAAGCTACACAGATAATTGATCTGTGGTGAAAGAATTAAAAGTGTGTGTGTTTCAATTTTAATAAAAAGGACAATTGTAGTTTATCGCAATCCAGTGGTGCGAACCCTATTTGGTGTGGGGATCGAATAATTCGTAACAATATTGTTACGAATAAGTTCGAACTTAACGGTCCGCTTGCATCTCCGCAACGATATTGTTGCGGAGATGCAAGCGGACCGTTAAGTTCGAATTTCGCTGTCGAAGTTCGAAAACTCTCTGGAAGCGGGGAAACCAATCCGCGTGATGGAAAAGGAGGGCTTGATCGAACCATCTGCAAGCCCATGGAGTTCGCCAGTAGTGCTAGTTAAGAAGAAGGATGGAAGCACCCGATTCTGCGTGGACTACAGGAAGCTGAACGACGTCACGAAGAAGGACAGCTACCCTTTACCGAGAATCGACGACACCTTGGATACACTATTTGGTGCAAAGTGGTTCTCGACACTGGACTTGCAAAGTGGATACTGGCAAATAGAGCTTGAACAGCAAGACAAGGAAAAGACCGCGTTCACCGCCGGGGGAGAGTTGTGGCAATTCTCTGTGATGCCCTTCGGTCTTTGCAATGCGCCAGCCACATTCGAGAGACTTATGAACCGGGTACTAAGAGGACTTCACTGGAGGACTTGCCTTGTCTATCTGGATGACATAATTGTCATGGGCAAGGATTTCGACGATCACCTTAAGAAGCTTGAAGAGGTACTGGAACGTATTCAAGCAGCCGGATTGAGATTGAGCCCGAAGAAATGTTCGCTCTTCCAGAACGAGGTGAAGTACTTGGGACATGTGGTGACTGCAGAAGGAGTCCATACAGATGAAGGGAAAATCTCAGCGGTTAAGGAATGGCCGCGGCCGAAGAATCTTCATGAGTTAAGGTCATTCCTGGGACTTTGCACATATTACAGGCGATTCATCCCAGGATTTGCAAACGTTGCCAGCAGTTTGCACGAGCTCACCAAAAAGAATCGGCCATTCAAGTGGGAGAAGCCGCAGGAGGAAGCGTTCATTCACCTGAAGGAATTGCTCTGCAGTGCGCAGATTCTTGCATATCCTGTCCCGGGAGAAAAGTTTATTTTGGACACAGATGCGAGCGGACATAGAATCGGAGGAGTACTCTCTCAAATGATTGACGGGCGAGAACGGGTCATCGCTTACTACAGTAGGATCCTATCGAAGCCGGAGAGGAACTACTGTGTAACTAGGAGGGAGCTTTTAGCCGTGGTCGACTGTGTCAAGCATTTCCACAAATATCTCTATGGCCAAGCTTTTCATCTTAGGACGGACCACGCAGCGTTGAGATGGCTGCTGCAGTTCAAAAACCCGGAAGGCCAGCTTGCTAGATGGATAGAGAGAATCCAGAGTTATGACTTCAGTATCGAACACCGGAAGGGAAGCAGTCATGGAAATGCGGATGCATTATAGAGGCGACCTTGCGATGTTGAATGCAAACATTGTTCACGCGCCGAGACCAAGGAACAGGTCACCGACATCCGTTGTTTCCAGGTGCTGCCAGATGATTCCTGGACTGTCGAGAAGGTCGGAAGGAAGCAGCGAGAAGATGCCGATCTGGCAGTCATCATCGACTACCAAGAACGAGGTTTTCGACCAAGTTGGCAGCAAATATCCAGTGAAAGCCCAATCGTGAAAGCTTACTGGGCTCAATGGCAGAGTTTGAAGCTGAAGAACGGTTGCCTCTACCGCAATTGGGAAAGTGAGGACGGGAACATTGTAAACGATCTGCTGGTAATTCCGAAAGGACAAATCGAAGAGGTCATCCGAGAATACCACGAGGGACCAAGCGGGGGTCATCTTGGTGTTAACAAGACTGTAGAAAAGATCAAGAGACGTTTCTACTGGGTAGGATGCCATGAGTCGGTTACGCGTTTCATTCGCAGGTGTGAACAGTGTGCGAAGGCAAAGGGTCCAGTTAGGAAAACTCGAGGAAATATGCAGCAGTACAATGTTGGAGCACCGTTCGAACGTATCGCAATGGACATTGCAGGCCCATTCCCAACGAGCAACGCTGGAAACATGTACGCGCTAGTGGTGATCGATTACTTCAGCAAGTGGCCTGAGGTATTTTGCATCCCGAACCAGGAAGCCAAAACCATTTCGGATGCATTTGTGAACAACTGGGTTGCGCGTTATGGAGTACCAATGGAACTGCACTCAGACCAAGGAAGGAACTTCGAGTCGACGGTGTTCAAAGAACTCTGTGACATGCTAGGTATCAGAAGGACGCGGACAACACCATTACATCCACAATCTGATGGCATGGTCGAAAGGTTCAACCGGACGATGGAGGAATACCTGAGAAAAGTCGTCGTCGGAGATCAGAAGGACTGGGATGAACATCTTCCCTTTTCTTAATGGCATACCGTTCGGCACAGCACAATTCAACGGCAACAACACCCGCCGAAGCCATTTTTGGAACTGATCTCCGACTTCCATCGGACTTGAAGTTCGGCGTGGTACTACCGACAACTAGCGGCAGGGAAGACTTCGTAACCGAAAAGAAAGAACAGCTGAACTCTATCCACTAGTTCATCCGGGAGCGACTGAACTTGGTCAGCGATAAAATGAAGGCGCGATACGACATGAGGGCGAATACTTCTGGATTCGAGACCGGACAATTGGTATTGCTGTACAACCCACAACGGAAAAAAGGCTTGTGCCCCAAATTGCAATCAGCCTGGGACGGACCATATGAGGTCATCAAGAAACTCAATGACGTGGTATACCGGATACAGCAGATGGGAAACAGACGGGCGAAGTATAAAATTGTCCACGTAGAGAGGTTAGCACCATATTACGGAGAAGGATCCAATCGCTTGTTCGAGGACGAACAAGCTTAGGAGGAGGGCAGTGTTGCGGAGATGCAAGCGGACCGTTAAGTTCGAAAACTCTCTGGAAGCGGGGATGGGAATAATGTCAACTTCCAATGGAATTGTCAGAGCGTTCTAGAGATTTCCGAAGGGGAACTTCCAACGGTGAACGTTCGAGATGCCCTTGACATTCATTCAGTTTGTGGTATAAAACAGCGTGTAACAAGTCGGTGTGATCAACCAAGGTGAAAAGAAAAGCTTTCAATAAAGGTTTGTGTATTGTGTAATAAAGCTTAAAGTGGATTGTATTGAATAATAAAAAAAAGTGGTGAAGCTACACAGATAATTGATCCGTGGTGAAAGAATTAAAAGTGTGTGTGTTTCAATTTTAATAAAAAGGACAATTGTAGTTTATCGCAATCCAGTGGTGCGAACCCTATTTGGTGTGGGGATCGAATAATTCGTAACAATATTGTTACGAATAAGTTCGAACTTAACGGTCCGCTTGCATCTCCGCAACGATATTGTTGCGGAGATGCAAGCGGACCGTTAAGTTCGAATTTCGCTGTCGAAGTTCGAAAACTCTCTGGAAGCGGGGAAACCAATCCGCGTGATGGAAAAGGAGGGCTTGATCGAACCATCTGCAAGCCCATGGAGTTCGCCAGTAGTGCTAGTTAAGAAGAAGGATGGAAGCACCTGATTCTGCGTGGACTACAGGAAGCTGAACGACCTCACGAAGAAGGACAGCTACCCTTTACCGAGAATCGACGACACCTTGGATACACTATTTGGTGCAAAGTGGTTCTCGACGCTGGACTTGCAAAGTGGATACTGGCAAATAGAGCTTGAACAGCAAGACAAGGAAAAGACCGCGTTCACCGCCGGGGGAGAGTTGTGGCAATTCTCTGTGATGCCCTTCGGTCTTTGCAATGCGCCAGCCACATTCGAGAGACTTATGAACCGGGTACTAAGAGGACTTCACTGGAGGACTTGCCTTGTCTATCTGGATGACATAATTGTCATGGGCAAGGATTTCGACGATCACCTTAAGAAGCTTGAAGAGGTACTGGAACGTACCGCTCTTCCAGAACGAGGTGAAGTACTTGGGACATGTGGTGACTGCAGAAGGAGTCCATACAGATGAAGAGAAAATCTCAGCGGTTAAGGAATGGCCGCGGCCGAAGAATCTTCATGAGTTAAGGTCATTCCTGGGACCTTGCACATATTACAGGCGATTCATCCCAGGATTTGCAAACGTTGCCAGCAGTTTGCACGAGCTCACCAAAAAGAATCGGCCATTCAAGTGGGAGAAGCCGCAGGAGGAAGCGTTCATTCACCTGAAGGAATTGCTCTGCAGTGCGCAGATTCTTGCATATCCTGTCCCGGGAGAAAAGTTTATTTTGGACACAGATGCGAGCGGACATGGAATCGGAGGAGTACTCTCTCAAATGATTGACGGGCGAGAACGGGTCATCGCTTACTACAGTAGGATCCTATCGAAGCCGGAGAGGAACTACTGTGTAACTAGGAGGGAGCTTTTAGCCGTGGTCGACTGTGTCAAGCATTTCCACAAATATCTCTATGGCCAAGCTTTTCATCTTAGGACGGACCACGCAGCGTTGAGATGGCTGCTGCAGTTCAAAAACTCGGAAGGCCAGCTTGCTAGATGGAAGATGCCGATCTGGCAGTCATCATCGACTACCAAGAACGAGGTTTTCGACCAAGTTGGCAGCAAATATCCAGTGAAAGCCCAATCGTGAAAGCTTACTGGGCTCAATGGCAGAGTTTGAAGCTGAAGAACGGTTGCCTCTACCGCAGTTGGGAAAGTGAGGACGGGAACATTGTAAACGATCTGCTGGTAATTCCGAAAGGACAAATCGAAGAGGTCATCCGAGAATACCACGAGGGACCAAGCGGGGGTCATCTTGGTGATAACAAGACTGTAGAAAAGATCAAGAGACGTTTCTACTGGGTAGGATGCCATGAGTCGGTTACGCGTTTCATTCGCAGGTGTGAACAGTGTGCGAAGGCAAAGGGTCCAGTTAGGAAAACTCGAGGAAATATGCAGCAGTACAATGTTGGAGCACCGTTCGAACGTATCGCAATGGACATTGCAGGCCCATTCCCAACGAGCAACGCTGGAAACATGTACGCGCTAGTGGTGATCGATTACTTCAGCAAGTGGCCTGAGGTATTTTGCATCCCGAACCAGGAGGCCAAAACCATTTCGGATGCATTTGTGAACAACTGGGTTGCGCGTTATGGAGTACCAATGGAACTGCACTCAGACCAAGGAAGGAACTTCGAGTCGACGGTGTTCAAAGAACTCTGTGACATGCTAGGTATCAGAAAGACGCGGACAACACCATTACATCCACAATCTGATGGCATGGTCGAAAGGTTCAACCGGACGATGGAGGAATACCTGAGAAAAGTCGTCGTCGGAGATCAGAAGGACTGGGATGAACACCTTCCCTTTTCTTAATGGCATACCGTTCGGCACAGCACAATTCAACGGCAACAACACCCGCCGAAGCCATTTTTGGAACTGATCTCCGACTTCCATCGGACTTGAAGTTCGGCGTGGTACTACCGACAACTAGCGGCAGGGAAGACTTCGTAACCGAAAAGAAAGAACAGCTGAACTCTATCCACTAGTTCATCCGGGAGCGACTGAATTTGGTCAGCGATAAAATGAAGGCGCGATACGACTTGAGGGCGAATACTTCTGGATTCGAGACCGGACAATTGGTATTGCTGTACAACCCACAATGCAAAAAAGGCTTGTGACCCAAATTGCAATCAGCCTGGGACGGACCATATGAGGTCATCAAGAATCTCAATGACGTGGTATACCGGATACAGCCGATGGGAAACAGACGGGCGAAGTATAAAATTGTCCACGTAGAGAGGTTAGCACCATATTACGGAGAAGGATCCAATCGCTCGTTCGAGGACGAACAAGTTTAGGAGGAGGGCAGTGTTGCGGAGATGCAAGCGGGCCGTTAAGTTCGAAAACTCTCTGGAAGCGGGGATGGGAATGATGTCAACTTCCAATGGAATTGTCAGAGCGTTCTAGAGATTTCCTATGGGGAACTTCCAACGGCGAACGTTCGAGATGGTGGACCGAGAGCTATATAAGCGCGAACACTCGCCCTCGACATTCATTCAGTTTGTGGTATAAAACAGCGTGTGACAAGTCGGTGTGATCAACAGTGTGAAAATAAAAGCTCTCAACTAAGGTTTGTTTGTGTAATAAAGTTTAAAGTGGATAGTATTGGATAATAAAGAAAAGTGGTGAAGCTACCCAGATAATTGATCTGTGGTAAAACAAGAAAAGTGTGTGTGTTTTTATTTCTTTCATTCGGATAAAAGGGACAATTGTAGCTTATCGCAATCCAGTGGTGCGAACCCTATTTGGTGTGGGTATTGAATAAATTCGTAACAATATGTTTTGGATAATAAAGAAAAGTGGTGAAGCTGCACAGATAATTGATCTGTGGTGAAACAAGAAAAGTGTGTGTTTGTTTTAATTCGGCTAGAAAGACAATTGTAGCTTATCGAAATCCAGTGGTGCGAACCCTATTTGGTGTGGGATTGAATATTTCGTAACATTTGGTGCCAGAAGTGGGATTGCGAGGAAACGAGGAAACGTTTATTCATAGTGTGAATTGAACTATTAAAAGTAAATTATTGAAGGAGTGAGAAAATGGTGAAATTGGAAAAATTGACCATTGAACAACTGAAAAGAGAGCTGGATGCTCGGGAATTATCCACAGTGGGAAGTGAAGCCAACCTGGTGGAGAGACTGCGATTAGCGTTGCAGGAAGAAGGGGTCGACTGGGAGAATCACGAGTTCGGGGTGGAGAAACCGTCGACATCCACAGGGCCAGCGTTCGATATGCAGCACATTCTCGCGGCTCTGAATGCTATGAACCAGAAATTAGATCAAAAGCTGGAGGAAAATTCCGTTGCCGTAAGTAGAAAGTTGGAGGAAAATTCTGCTGCCGTAAGTAGAAAGTTGGAGGGAAATTCCACTTCTTTAAACCAGAAACTAGAGAAACTGGAGGAAAATTCTACTTCCCTGAGCCAGAAGCTGGAGACGGTAGAAGAGATGCTAGAGAACCATCGAGAAAGCTTGAGAGCCATCCAGCAAGCAGTTAACGATCGATTCCAGAATGTCGAAGACAAAATCGAGACACTGCACAAGAAGGTTCTAGGTCTCGAAAATAATCAGGAAAAGATAGCCAAGACGCTAGAATCGAGGCTCGACAAGAAGGTTCTGGAACTCGAGAGAGCTTTCCAGAACGTTCAGCATCAAGGAAACGTCGTACCGGCTGCAGCATCAAAATTCACAGCCCCTAACTTCGACGGCACGAGCGCATTTAACATCTTTAAGCTCCAATTTGAGACAACGGCGGAACGGAATCAATGGGGAGAAGAAGACCGTGTGGCCGCTCTAGTAATTTCGCTTAAAAGCGAAGCAGCTGATGTACTACAGACCATCCCGGAGACCCAGAGGAGAAACTACACAGCCATCTGGTATGCTCTTCATCGAAGATACGGCAGTGAGCACATGCAGGAGATGCACAAGCTGGAGCTTAAAGGACGCAAGCAGCGTGGAAACGAGGCCATCTAACAGCATGCTGCCGACATCGAGAAGCTGTCTCATCTAGCCTACGCAGATGTTCCAATTGATATGGTGGAAAAATTTAAAACGGATTCCTTCATCCAAGGGCTGACCCCGATACGCAACGAAGCCTGAAACATCGCTCTTGATATGCCGACCTTCCATCAAGCTGCGGCGCATAGGGGTGGCTCATTTCCGGGTAGATGCTACATCTGCGACCAGCAGGGGCATATTGCGAGAAACTGCCGCCTGCGAAGAAAGCGTTTGAGGTCTAGTTCACCAAAAAGAGACCATGGGAGTGAACGCGACCGTGGAGGTGCAAAAGGTGCACCTAACAATCCGTTAAACTAAAACAAGTCAGTGCAGAGGGGCATGCGCTGGCTCCCACATTGGAGTGCCCCAGCATCCTCGTATCCCCAATCTGTATGGGCGCAACCAGGGCGACGATATCTGCTGACGTTGGACACGGGGGCAACTCATTCAGTCATCCGAAGCGGATTGGTTTCTGACATCGAATCATTTTCCGAGGTAAGGCTTCGTACAGTAACTGGTGAGAAGGCGGAAGTTAAGGGAAAGGTCCAGAAAAGAATTACGTTGGGTGCCGTCGAGTTTCAGCATGATTTCATCGTTGCGGACATTACTGATGACATCATAATCGGCGTCGACTTCATGATTAGGCATGGCTTCACATTGGACCTCAACCAAAAAGTGATGAAGTATGGCAACTTGGAGCTCCCATTAACAACGGATAAAGGACAGGGCAACAAGGTCAGGCGAATAGTCGTACAAGCGCGCCAAACGGATTGGTTTCTGACATCGAACCATTTTCCGAGGTAAGGCTTCGTACAGTAACTGGTGAGAAGGCGGAAGTTAAGGGAAAGGTCCAGAAAAGAATTACGATGGGTGCCGTCGAGTTTCAGCATGATTTCATTGTTGCGGACATTACTGATGACATCATAATCGGCGTCGACTTCATGATTAGGCATGGCTTCACATTGGACCTCAACCAAAAAGTGATGAAGTATGGCAACTTGGAGCTCCCATTAACAACGGATAATGGACAGGGCAACAACGTCAGGCGAATAGTTGTACAAGCGCGCCAAACAGTTTTTCCGAATGCAGAAGCTGTGGTTTGGGCAAAGATAGAAAAGAATGCGGGGACAAGCCGAATGTGGGTGGTCGAACCCGACAAAAGAAATCGACCCAGTGATGTAGTTGTTAGAAGAGCTCTCGTGGAACCCCGACAAGACCAACTGGTTACAGTACGAGTTCTGAATCCTGCACGTACACCTAGGATAATACACAATGGAACAACGATCGCTTAATGCCAGGAAGCTGCCGCTATTATGAACTGCGAAGATCAGAAACACCGGGGAAACCCAGACCAACAAAGCCTTCTTGAAAACAATGGTCAGAGAGTGGACGCAACATCTAGTGGAGAAGCAGAAAAGTAAAGCACTCTCCCTGCTTCGTAAATATTGGACAGTTTTTGCAAATGGTAAGAACTGTGGAAGAACATCAATTGTGAAGCACAGAATAGACACAGGGGACTCTAGACCGATCCGGCAACCACCGAGGAGGGTACCTTTGACGAAAGAAGGAGAGGTGATCAAACTAATCGACGAGATGGAAAACGGGGGCGTGATCGAACCATCTGCAAGCCCATGGAGTTCGCCAGTAGTGCTAGTTAAGAAGAAGGATGGAAGCACTCGATTCTGCGTGGACTATAGGAAGCTGAACGACGTCACGAAGAAAGACAGCTATCCTTTACCGAGAATCGTCGACACCTTGGACACACTATCTGGTGTAAAGTGGTTCTCGACGCTGGACTTGCAAAGCGGATACTGGCAAATAGAGCTTGACCAGCAAGACAAGGAAAAAACCGCGTTCACCGCCGGGGGAGAGTTGTGGCAATTCTCTGTGATGCCCTTCGGTCTTTGCAATGCGCCAGCCACATTCGAGAGACTTAAGAACCGGTTGCTAAGGGGACTTCACTGCAGAACTTGGCTTGTCTATCTGTATGACATAATTGTCATGGGCAAGGATTTCGACGATCACCTTAAGAAGCTTGATGAGGTACTAGAACGTGTTCAAGCAGCCGGACCGAAATTGAGCCCGAAAAAATGTTCGCTGTTCCAAAATGAAGTCAAGTACTTGGGACATGTGGTGACTGCAGAAGGAGTCCATACAGATGAAGACAAAATCTCGGCGGTCAAGGAATGGCCACAGCCGAAGAATCTTCATGAGCAAGGGTCATTCCTGGGACTTTGCACATATTACAGGCGATTCGCCTCAGGATTTGCAAACATTGCCAGCAGTCTGCACGAGCTCGCCAAAAGGAATCGGTCATTCAAGTGGGAGAAGCCGCAGGAGGAAGCGCTCATTCACCTGAAGGAATTGCTCTGCAGTGCGCAGATCCTTGCATATCCTGTCCCGGGAGAAAAGTTTATTTTGGACTCCGATGCGAGCGGACACGGAATCGGAGGAGTACTCTTTCAAATAATTGACGGACGAGAACGGGTCATCGCGGGTACTACAGTAGGATCCTATCGAAGCCGGAGAATAACTACTGTGTTACTAGGAGGGAGCTTTTAGCCGTGGTTGACTGTGTCAAGCATTTCCACAAATATCTCTATGGCCAAGCTTTTCATCTTAGGACGGACTGCAGTTCGAAACCCGGAAGGACAGCTTGCTAGATGGATAGAGAGAATCCAGAGTTATGACTTCAGTATCGAACACCGGTAGGGAAACAGTCATGGAAATGCGAATGCATTATCGAGGCGACCTTGCGATGTTGAATGCAAACATTGTTCGCGAGCCGAAACCAAGGAACAGGTCACCGTCATGCGTCGTTTCCATGTGCTGCCAGAAGATTTCTGGACTATCGAGAAGGTCGGAAGGAAGCAGCGAGAAGATGCCGATCTGGCAGTCATCATCGGCTACCAATAACGAGGTTTTCGACCAACTTGGCAGAGTGGGCTCAATGGCAGAGTTTGAAGCTGAAGAACGGTTGCCTCTACCGCAGATGGGAAAGTGAGGACGGGAACATTGTAAACGATTTGCTGGTGATTCCAAAGGGACAAATCGACGAGGTCATCCGAGAATAACACGAGGGACCAAGTGGGGGTCATCTTGGTGTTAACAAGACTGTAGAAAAGATCAAGAGGCGTTTCTACTGGGTAGGATGCCATGAGTCGGTCGCAAATTTCATTCATGCAGCAGTACAATGTTGGAGCACCGTTCGAACGAATTGCCATGGACATCGCAGGCCTATTCCCAACGAGCACCGCTGGAAACAAATACGCGCTGGTGGTGATCGATTACTTCAGCAAGTGGCCTGAGGTGTTTTGCATCCCGAAACAGGAAGCCAAAACCATTTCGGATGCACTCGTGAACAACTGGGTTGCACGTTACGGAGTACCGCTGGAACTGCACTCAGACCAAGGAAGGAACTTCGAGTCGTCGGTGTTCAAAGAACTCTGCGACATGCTAGGTATCAGAAAGACACGGACAACACCATTACACCCACAATCTGATGGCATGGTCGAAAGGTTCAAGCGGACGATGGAGGAATACTTGAAAAAAGTCGTCGTTGGAGATCAGAAGGACTGGGATGAACATCTTCCCCTCTTCTTAATGGCGTAACGTTCGGCACAGCACAATTCAACGGCAACAACACCAGCTGAAGCCATTTTTGGAACTCATCTCCGACTTCCATCGGACTTGAAGTTCGGCGTGGTACTACCGAAAACTAGCGGCAGGGAGGACTTCGAAACCGAAAGAAGGAACAGCTGAACTCCATCCATCAGTTCGTCCGGGAGCGACTGAACTTGGTCAGCGATAAAATGAAGCCGCGATACGACTTGAGGGCGAACACTTCTGGATTCGAGAGCCGACAATTGGTATTGCTGTATAAGCCATAACGAAAACAAGGGTTGTGCCCCAAATTGCAATCAGACTGGGATGGGCCATATGAGGTCATCAAGAAACTTAACGACGTGGTATACCGAATACAGCAGACGGGAAACAGACGGGCGAAATATAAGATTGTCCACGTAGAGAGGTAAGCGCCATATTACGGAGAAGGATCCAATCGCTTGTTCGAGGACGAATAAGTTTAGGAGGGGACCAGTGTTGCGGAGACACTAACCGGCGGTTAAGTTCGAATTTTGCTGTCGAACATTCGAGAAGGTGAACCGACAGCTATATAAGCGCGAACGCTCGCCCTCGGCATTTATTCAGTTTGTCGAATTGAACAGCGCGTGACAAATCAGTGTGATCAATCGATAAAACAGTGGGAAAATAAGAGCTTTCAATAAAGGTTTGTGTGTGTAATAAAATTCAATGTGTTCCATAGGTTTTGGATAATAAAGAAAAGTGGTAAAGCTGCACAGATAATTGATCTGTGGTGAAACAAGAAAAGTGTGTGTGTCGGCTAGAAAGACAATTGTAGTTTATCGCAATCCAGTGGTGCGAACCCTATTTGGTGTGGGATTGAATATTTCGTAACAATATTTCTTACACTTCATTATTTACTTCGGAAATAGTAACATCATTGTTAAATATTGTGACAATAGGTTTGTGAAAACTAATATACTGGGAATACTGAACATCATCAGAAGTTACGTGAGTTACGAATCGTGAAAACATTGCATCAATGGTTGTACCATATCTAGTTGTCCCCAGTGTTCTACCAGAAACTAGATTTGAGTTGAGTTCTTCTTTCAAATTTGTACTAGCCGCAGTTCAGACTAGTCCCGTCCGGTCCGATCCAGAACAGTCCCGTCCCGTCCAGTCTCGTCCAGACCAGCCCCGTCCAGTCCAGTCTCGTCCATTCCAGTCCCGTCCAGTCCAGTCCCGTCCAGACCAGCCCATCCGAGTCCCGTCCAGCCCCGTCCTGTCCAGTATAGTTCCGTCCGGTCCAGTGTTTGTATTTTTGTATTTGTATTTTATTTATTTGTCCAGTCCGGTCCAGACCTGCCTCGTCCAGCCCAATCCCATCCAGTCCAGTCAAGGCCAGCCCCCTCCAGCCCAGGCTTGTCCAGTCCAGTCCCACCCAGTCCAGTCCGGTCCAGGCCAGCCCAGTCTTGTACAGTCAAGTGGCGTCCAGTCCAGTCCCATCCAATCCGATCCAGACCAGCCCCTTCCAGTTCAGTCCAGTCCCGTCCAGTCCAGTCCCACCCCGTCCAGTCTCATTCAGTCCGGTCCAGACCAGCTCCGTCCAGTCCCGTCTAGTACAGTTCCGTCCAGCCCAATCCCGTCCAGTCCAGTCCAGGCGAGCCCATTCTTGTTCAGTCTAGTTCCGTCTAGGCCAGCCCCGTCCAGTCCAGTCCAGTCCCGTCCAGTTCAGTCCCGTCCAGTCCAGTCCCATCCAGTCCAGTCAAATCCCGTCCGGCCCAGTCCAGGCCAGCCCCCTCAAGTCCAGTCGCGTCCAGTCCAGTGTTGTCCGGTCCAATTCTGTCCAGTCCCACCCAGTCCAGTCCCATCCAGTCCAGTCCAATCCGGTCCGATCCAGAACAGTCCCGTCCAGTTCAAGACAGCCCGGCCCAGTCCGGTCCCGTCCAGACCAGCCCCGTCCAATCCAGTCCAGTCCATTGCAGTCCCGTCCAGTCCAGTCCCACCTTGTCCAGATCCGTCCAGATCAGTTTCGTCCAGTCCAGTTCTGTCCATTCCAGTCCAGCCCCCTCAAGTCCAGTCGCGTCCAGTCCAGGCCAGCCCAGTCTTGTCCAGTCCAGTCCAGTCCCATCCAGTCCAGTCCTGTCCAGGCTAGCCCCGCCCAGTCCGGTCCCGTACAGACCAGCCCCGTCCAATCCAGTCCATTGCAGTCCCGTCCAGTCCAGTCCCACCTTGTCCAGATCAGTTTCGTCCTGTATAGTTCTGTCCAGTTCTGTCCATTCAATTCTTTCAATTCAATTCTTTCTTTATTGATACATCATAAGTAATTAACATTTTGATATAATTATCAAAAGCCTTTGCAGCTTATCTGCAGAAGATTGGTTACACAGTATTCTTTCATATGTGAGTTGAGCTATCTACATATATGTACATTTTTTAAATTTCGTGTTTACATAAATTGACTAAATTAACATCAATAAACGTTTACGTGCCTGCGTATATCATTTATTCTTTCCTATTCTATGTCAAAAACAACTGTTTAATTTTTTCAATAAAAGGGGCTTTGAGAGATTCTTAAAATTAGTTGGAAGTTCATTAAATATTGTTGCGGAGATGCAGGCGGACCGTTAAGTTCGAATTTCGCTGTCGAAGTTCGAAAACTCTCTGGAAGCGGGGAATTGGAATGATGTCAACTTCCAATGGAATTGTCAGAGCGTTCTAGAGATTTCCGAAGGGGAACTTCCAACGGCGAACGTTCGAGACGGTGAACCGAGAGCTATATAAGCGCGAACACTCGCCCTTGACATTCATTCGGTTTGTGGTATAAAACAGCGTGTGACGAGTCGGTGTGATCAACCAAGGTGAAAAGAAAAGCTTTCAATAAAGGTTTGTGTATTGTGTAATAAAGTTTAAAGTGGATAGTATCTTTTCTTTCTATAATATAAAAATGAATCGCTAAATGTGTTGCTAAGCGCAAATCTCGAGAACCGCTGGACCGATTTCGCTAATTCTTTTTTTATAATATTCCTTGAAGTACGAGGATGGTTCTTACGGAGAGAAAAATTTAAAAAATTGTCTTAAAAAAAAAAAAAAAAAAAACACTTTTCTATCTATAAAAAACACTTTTCTATCTATAATATAAAAATATAAAAATGAATCGCTGAATGTGTTGTCGAAATTTAAAAAATTTCCTAAAAAGAAAAAAAAAAATAAAAGATTCGTAACATACTTTTTTGCATCCAACTATTCCCATAAGTTTAGGGCATAACATAAAGTCGTCAACAATAAGAGACTCAATTAAGTCCCGGTATATAATACTTACATAAAAGTCAATTTGAACTTAAATACCATACCATAAAGTTTAAGTGTTAGTGAAGGGGTTCCGGTAAGGCAAAACAATTGAGTGACGTTAGTATCGTATAGTGTTGTGTGTTTGTGAGTTACTAAATATGCCTCCTATAAGGCGGCGGACAAATTTAGGCAGAAGAGCCAGAAATGCTACGAATCAAATTAATTATCACTCTAATCGTATCGGTTAAGACAGACCCGTGAAGCGCGACATTCGACAAATAATGGTGCAAGTTTGAATCGAGCTGCTTTCTGTTACGATATGTCAATTGATTACAGTGCCTACAACTGTGTTGCTATTGGACATATGAACTCAGTTTGCCAATATTGTAAGGCATTGAAATACAAAAATGAAGCCAATGGGTTGTGTTGCGCAAATGGAAAGGTGAAATTGATACCATTGCTTCCACCTCCAGAGCCATTGTACTCATTGGTTTTAGGAATAGGAACAGATTCCATACACTTTTTGAAAAATATTCAACAATATAACGACTGCTTTCAAATGACTTCATTTGGAGCAACAAAAATAGTTAGGGAAAATTTCATGCCAACTTTTAAGGTTTGTAATAGTAGTTGCAGTTGTATGTTTTTTATACATTACATATACGTTTTTTCCCTTTACAGATACAAGGTCAGTTATATCACAGAGCAGGTTCTTTGTTACCAGTGCCAGATAGCGACTACAAGTTTTTGCAAATTTATTTTATGGGCAATTCTCCACAAGAAATCAATCTACGTTGTGCACATAAAAATTCAGTGAAAAGATCAATAGTTGAACAATTACAAAACTTATTTCACGAACACAATCAGCTGATTATATTATTTAAAAGTGCAATGGATATGATGCCATCTGATGATCACAAAATTATTATCAGAGCAGATAAAACTCCTGTGGGTCAACATGCAGGACGTTTTAATGCACCTACTATCGATGAAGTTGCCATTGTTGTAGTTGGAGAAAATTTGGAGTCACGTGATATTGTTTTACATCGTCGAAATAATCAATTACAACGTATTAAGGAAACACATCGCTCATATGATGCACTCCAATATCCCATTATATTTTGGCAAGGTGAAGATGGCTATGATTTCTCAATCAAGATGATAAATCCTATTACAGGTAATTGAAATATTGGTTTATGAGATGTTACGTCATCTACTATATCACCTACTAAATAGTTTAATTTGTTATTCAACTGTCATCGTCATTATAATAGAAAAAATATTTACAGGTTCCGAAATCAACAAAAAAGTTAGTTCAATGAACTATTATTCATACCGCCTAATGATCAGAGAAAATGATGACAATCACATCTTAAAATGCCGGCGATTATGTCACAGATATGTTGTTGATATGTATGTAAAGATTGGAACGGAGAGATTAACATTCATCAGGTTGAATCAGACCAAACTTCGATCTAAAGAGTATATTCACCTTCGAGATGCAATTCATTCTGACGGAAATGCAGAAAATGTTGGCAGGATGACTATTCTTCCAGCAACCTACATCGGAAGTCCTCGGCATATGCATGAATATGCTCAAGATGCCATGTCCTATGTTCGGCATTATGGCACAGCAGATTTGTTGATTACATTTACATGTAATCCACAATGGATAGAAATTAAACAAGCGTTATTCCCTGGCCAATCACCTATTGATCGTCATGACATTACAGCAAGAGTCTTTAGACAAAAGTTGAAATCTTTAATGGATTTAATTGTTAAACATTGTGTGTTTGGTGAGACACGCTGCTGGATGTATTCTGTAGAGTGGCAGAAACGTGGATTGCCGCATGCACACATTTTGATTTGGTTGGTTGAAAAAATTAGGCCAAATGAAGTTGATGAAGTCATATCAGCTGAAATCCCTAATGAACAAGTAGATCCTGGCTTACATGAGGTAATTATCAAAAATATGATACATGGTCCATGTGGAACACTTAATCAAAATGCACCGTGTATGGTAGATGGTAAGTGTTCAAAACGCTATCCACGGACATTAATATCGGAAACAGTTACTGGAAATGATGGTTATCCTCTCTATCGTCGGCGATCACTAGCAGACAGTGGAAGATCAACAATTTTCAAAGTAAATCAACAAGATATTGAAATAGATAATCGTTGGATTGTTCCATATTCACCGATCTTATCAAAAACTTTCAAAGCACACATCAATGTTGAATCTTGCCATTCAGTAAAATCTATAAAGTACATATGTAAATATGTAACCAAAGGAAGTGATATGGCTGTGATTGGATTTGGTGAAGAGAATTCAAATGATGAAGTAACCCAATACCAAATGGGCCGCTATGTTAGCAGTAATGAAGCATTTTGGCGAATTTTTTCTTTTCCAATTCATGAAAGACACCCCACAGTTGTTCACTTAGCCGTGCACTTAGAAAATGGACAGAGAGTTTATTTCTCAACTCAGAATGCAGTACAGAGAGCTCACCAGCCACCATCTACTACCTTAACCAGTTTTTTAGAGACGTGCCAAAATGATAATTTCACTCAAACACTGATATATTCTGAAATGCCAAAATATTATACTTGGAATCAATCAACAAAGAAATTTATGCGAAGGAAGCAAGGAAAATCAGTTCCAGGTTACCCAGGTGTATATTCAACTGATGCAATAGGTCGAATTTATTCCGCTCATCCAAGCAACGATGAATGTTTTTATTTACGGCTGCTATTAGTTAATGTGCGTGGCCCAACATCATTCCAACATTTACGAACAGTTGATGGTGAATTGTGTGGATCTTACAGAGAAGCCTGTCATCGTTTGCAACTATTAGAAAACGATGCACATTGGGATCAAACTCTCAATGATGCTGTTATTTCATCACAAGCTCATCAAATACGAACATTATTTTCCATTATCATATGTACGTGCTTCCCATCGAAACCAATTGATTTGTGGATAAAATACAAAGCTAATATGTGTGACGATATTTTATTCAATATACGCAATAGAACAGGGAATCTGAATTTGCAAATAAGTGAAGAAATTTACAATCAGGCATTGATTTCCATTGAGGATAAGTGCTTGATGATGTCAAACAAGCTATTATGCCAATTGGGAATGGCCGCGCCCAATCGCCTAATGCACGATGCTTTTCATCAAGAGTTACAACGTGAAAAATCGTATGATCTCAATACTTTGAAAGAATCGATTCAAATAAATCTTCCACTATTAAACGAAAAACAGAAGCATGTATTTGATATTCTTATGAAAGTAATAAATGATGGAACTGGAGGGATTTACTTCTTGGACGCTCCTGGTGGTACAGGAAAAACTTTTTTGATTACTTTAATGTTGTCAACAATTCGCTCAAAAAATGAAATTGCTCTTGCTTCATCAGGCATTGCGGCAACTTTGCTTGAAGGCGGTCGAACAGCCCATTCCGCTCTAAAATTGCCATTGAATATGCAAAGGAACGAAACTCCAACCTGCAACATTTCCAAGAATTCGGCAATGGCAAAGGTTTTGCAGCAATGTAAACTAATAGTGTGGGATGAATGCACGATGGCGCATAAAAAATCTTTAGAGGCTTTAGATAAAACCTTAAAAGATCTACGGAACAACCAAAACAAGTTTGGTGACGCAATGATTTTATTATCAGGAGATTTCCGCCAAACATTGCCAGTGGTTCCACGTTCAACGCAAGCTGATGAACTGAATGCATGTTTAAAGTCCTCTAATTTGTGGAAACATGTCAAGGTATTACATTTAAGCAAGAATATGCGTGTTATGTTGCAAAATGATCAATCTCTAAACAACTCATTGATATTGGTAATGGCAAATTTCCTATAGATGTACTGACTGGCTGCATCACCTTTCCTGAGAGTTTTTGTCAGTTAACGTAATCAAAAGCTGAACTCATTCAAAAAGTGTTTCCAAATGTTGCTCAAAATTATTTATTCCATGATTGGTTGAGCGAACGAGCTATACTGGCTGCCAAAACCACTGATGTAAATGAATTAAATTTAAAAATTCAAGATGACATTCCTGGCGAAATCAGGACATATAAATCAGTTGATACGGCAACTAATGAAGATGATGTCGTGAACTATCCACCGGAATTTTTAAACTCACTTGATTTGCCAGGATTGCCGCCTCACAATCTTCAATTAAAGGTTGGATCTGTAGTTATGATGTTGCGAAATATTAACCAACCGCAACTTTGTAACGGCACACGATTAGCGATTAAAAAATTACTGAATAACGTAATAGAAGCAGTCATATTGAAAGGAAAGTATAAAGGAGAAAACGTTTTGATACCCCGCATCCCAATGATTCCGACTGATGTACCATTCGAGTTTAAACGACTACAGTTTCCAGTACGGCCTGCCTTTGCTATGACTATAAACAAATCACAGGGGCAGTCATTAAGTGTTTGTGGTATTAATCTAGAAAACCCGTGTTTTTCGCATGGTCAATTGTATGTTGCCTGTTCCCGTGTTGGAAAACCATCTGATCTGTTTGTTTACGCGCCAGGTAATCAAACAAAAAATATCGTGTACCATAAAGTACTACAATAAGAATAAGAAAAGATAAAATAAAATATAATAAGTAGGTATCATAATAAGAAATCGAAACTGTAATTTTCATTGTGATTTTTTAGTGACTATTAAAAGAATTTTAAGTGTTTTGTAATTTTTATTTTTCAACATTATGCAATTGTTGACTTATCAACTTTCTTTTTTTTTTTAACTTACTAGCTGACCCGGTGTCCCGAATAGCAGAATAAGTATTAAAAAAAAAAGAATTAAAGAATCGACTGTTAGGCGGTATAAAGTTCGCCGGGTCAGCTAGTTGGATAATAAAGTTTAAAGTGGATAGTATTGGATAATAAAGAAAAGTGATGAAGCTACACAGATAATTGATCTGTGGTGAAAGAATTAAAAGTGTGTGTGTTTTTATTCGGATAAGAAGAACAATTGTAGTTTATCGCAATCCAGTGGTGCGAACCCTATTTGGTGTGGGGATCGAATAATTCGTAACAATATTTTGGGGACTACTACTTAATATCGCCTTCGCCCGTACTCGTTCCAATGCCGTTGGATGTTGTATCGTCCTTGTTGTCTTCTTCCTGTGTTGAAGTTATGTTGCGCTGCAATTTTGTAAGTGTCATCGTTCCAGAATCTTGAGATAACTTCCATCTTATACAGCTGTTCGATGTTAAGCAGTTTCGCATTGTTGCTGTTTTGTTGTCGATTGTAGTGCTGTCCCGTCTTTGCGCGATGTATCATTTTGTGGATTCTTGTTTGTATATTCTGCAGTGACCGCATCTGAGGCGCATTTCTCCATGCCAATATACCATGTCGTAGACGAGATTCCACTAATCCAAAGTAGCACTGTCGTAGAACATCTTCCGTGCATACGTTACTGAGATGGAAAAGAGCATAAGTTGACTGCCGTAGTTTTGTCTCAAGTTCTCTTATATGGTAGCTTCCTTTGAAATTGTAGTCTACGATGACCCCTAGATACTTGTAGGTTGACACACTTTCGATAAAAGTTTCGCAGCTGTCATCTTTTTCAAGTTGCATAGGGTTCTTTGCATTATGAAGGCAGTTGGTGTCATGTATCTTAATTTTGGATAGTACTTTTTGGATATGCGGTGGGCGTAAGTGCATTATTTTTGTCTTCTTTGCATTGATCAAGAGACCGTGATCATGGCACCAGGTAGTTACCGCATTGAATTCCTCTTGCATTATTTGTATTGCCTTCTCGGCACATCTGTGATTGACAACTATAGCTGTATCGTCTGCGTACGCGTATCCCCTACTCTGACGAAGAGCAGAAAGAAGACCATTTATATATATAATGAAAAGTAGTGGACCGCGTTTTGAGTTTTGCGGTACTCCATATATTGTTTTTTTTGGGTTGCTATAGTGGTCTTTAATTTTAACTTTAAAGCTACGGTTTTCTAGATAGCTTCAAAACCACTTTAATATCACTCCACGTACACCCATTCTGTCTAGCTGTCGTAATATATTCCCATGGCTCAAGGTGTCGAAGGCCTTTTTAAAGTCGATGAAAAGAACTATTGTGGTATGATTTCTATTCAGGCTACTATTTATTTGATTGGTGAACTCTTTCAATAACTGATTTATACTTCTGTTCTTCCGAAACCCGAATTGGTTTTTGTTTAAAATATTGTTTGTTTCTAGGTATTGATATAGTCTTTCCGCTATTAACCCCTCAAGTACTTTGTCTACTACTGACAGGATAGAAATAGGTTTATAGTTTAGTATGTCATTTTTTGTACCACTCTTGTATATTGGTCCTACTATAGAGACTTTAAGCATGTCAGGAACATGAGACTGTGTTATGCTTTTATTGATTAATTTGCATATTAAGGGTGATAGAATTATAGCGAATCCCTTAAGGTCTTTCGGTCGTATGCCATCTATTCCTGGTGATTTGTTGTCACTTAGTGTACATAATATATTCCGCACTTCTCTCACAGTCACTTCCTCCAGATACATTGAGCATACTGCACTTGAAGATGTTGTGCCGATAAAAGTTTTCCGACTGCACTGATGCACTATGTTGCTAATCTCACATGATAGTTGATTTGCAAACTTGTTCGCTAGACTTTCTATGTTTGATTCAATTGCAAAGTTTTTGGACAGGGTGTCATCCAGATTTAGAGATACTCTTCCCAATATGCGGTTAACGAGCTACCATGTTTGTTTTGGGTTTGCTTTTGCAATGCGAAATTTCCCTTTGTAATATCCAAATTTGGGGCATTTATCCTCTTGTTTAAGGTGTTTCGAAAAGCTTTGTAGTCCTTTTCATATTCTTGGTTTCTTCCATTGTTCTTGTATCTTCTGTATGATTGTCCCGTTCTTTGCAAGCCTGCTTTAGTTCCTTTGTCATCCATTCACACTCGATATTTCTTCGCTTTTCTTTTTTTGTCATTGTAGCTTCTTTCAGAACTTTTATGTACCTTTTACTGAATTGTTCATAGATTTCGTTAACGCAGTCATATCTTTCAATTTGATCCCAATTAGTATTATTTATTCCTTCTGCAATTTTACGCATATTAATGTATTGCTGCATAGTTTTGGGCCTCCCTTCTGTGCTATTTTGCGTAACAAGCCTGGAGAATGTAGCATAGTGATCGGATATGTTTAGTTCTATAACCGCTGACTCTATTCTTTTGCCTATGGCACGAACTAAGATGTGATCTATCAGAGTGCTTGTGTTTCCAGCGAGATCGGTCCGAGTGTCAGATTCTATGACATTGCATAGCCCTTTCGATGCAATCAATGATAGATATTTTTTTGCATGGGATTCATTCTGTTCTTTGACATTGAGGTTCATATCACCAAGAATCACTAGCGTTTCTTTCATTCCCACCATATCGATGTTTGCTGCTAGTTCACTAATGAATTCGTTTATGTATGGGTGTGGCGGTCTGTAGACACAGATTGTTGTGGCATTAAGCTCATCACGCTTAATTTTTAATATCAAACTATCATAAAAACCGGTTTCTGACTCACTTCCAATGAATTTTTCTTCAGGTTCGTAAGTAATATTATCTTTCAAAAATATTGCGATGCCACCACGTCCTGTTTGTCTGTTTGAGTATTCGCAATTAAAGCCATTTATTCTATATAAGTTGTTTTCTTCTTTATATTGTTACGAATTATTCTATCCCCACACCAAATAGGGTTCGCACCACTGGATTGCGATAAACTACAATTTTCTACGTTTTCCCAATTAAAAACACACACACACTTTTATTTCTTTCACACAGATCAATTATCTGTGTAGCTTCACCACTTTTATTTATTATCCAATACTATCCACTTTAAACTTTATTACACAATACACAAACCTTAATTGAAAGCTTTTCTTTTCACCTTGGTTGATCACACCGACTTGTCACACGCTGTTTTATACCACAAACTGAATGAATGTCGAGGACGAGTGTTCGCGCTTATATAGCTCTCGGTCCACCATCTCGAACGTTCGCCGTTGGAAGTTCCCCATAGGAAATCTCTAGAACGCTCTGACAATTCCATTGGAAGTTGACATCATTCCCATCCCCGCCTCCAGAGAGTTTTCGAACTTAACGGTCCGTTTGCATCTCCGCAACACTGCCCTCCTCCTAAACTTGTTCGTCCTCGAACAAGCGATTGGATCCTTCTCCGTAATATGGTGCTAACCTCTCTACGTGGACAATTTTATACTTCGCCCGTCTGTTTCCCATCTGCTGTATCCGGTATACCACGTCATTGAGTTTCCTGATGACCTCATATGGTCCGTCCCAGGCTGATTGCAATTTGGGGCACAAGCCTTTTTTCCGTTATGGGTTGTACAGCAATACCAATTGTCCGGTCTCGAATCCAGAAGTATTCGCCCTCAAGTCGTATCGCGCCTTCATTTTATCGCTGACCAAGTTCAGTCGCTCCCGGATGAACTGATGGATGGAGTTCAGCTGTTCCTTCTTTTCGGTTACGAAGTCTTCCCTGCCGCTAGTTGTCGGTAGTACCACGCCGAACTTTAAGTCCGATGGAAGTCGGAGATCAGTTCCAAAAACGGCTTCGGCGGGTGTTGTTGCCGTTGAATTGTGCTGTGCCGAACGGTATGCCATTAAGAAAAGGGGAAGATGTTCATCCCAGTCCTTCTGATCCCCGACGACGACTTTTCTCAGGTATTCCTCCATCGTCCGGTTGAACCTTTCGACCATGCCATCAGATTGTGGGTGTAATGGTGTTGTCCGCGTCTTTCTGATACCTAGCATGTCACAGAGTTCTTTGAACACCGACGACTCGAAGTTTCTCCCTTGGTCTGAGTGCAGTTCCATTGGTACTCCATAACGCGAAACCCAGTTATTCACGAATGCATCCGAAATGGTTTTGGCTTCCTGGTTCGGGATGCAAAACACCTCAGGCCACTTGCTGAAGTAATCGATCACCACTAGTGCGTACTTGTTTCCAGCGTTGCTCGTTGGGAATGGGCCTGCAATGTCCATTGCGATACGTTCGAACGGTGCTCCAACATTGTACTGCTGCATATTTCCTCGAGTTTTCCTAACTGGACCCTTTGCCTTCACACACTGTTCACACCTGCGAATGAAACGCGTAACCGACTCATGGCATCCTACCCAGTAGAAACGTCTCTTGATCTTTTCTACAGTCTTGTTAACACCAAGATGACCCCCGCTTGGTCCCTCGTGGTATTCTCGGATGACCTCTTCGATTTGTCCTTTCGGAATTACCAGCAGATCGTTTACAATGTTCCCGTCCTCACTTTCCCAACTGCGGTAGAGAC
This sequence comes from Eumerus sabulonum, assembly GCA_951905685.1. Classification (NCBI taxonomy): domain Eukaryota; kingdom Metazoa; phylum Arthropoda; class Insecta; order Diptera; family Syrphidae; genus Eumerus; species Eumerus sabulonum. The sequence goes on from OX645060.1 coordinate 102,536,572, forward strand.
AACCGTTCTTCAGCTTCAAACTCTGCCATTGAGCCCAGTAAGCTTTCACGATTGGGCTTTCACTGGATATTTGCTGCCAACTTGGTCGAAAACCTCGTTCTTGGTAGTCGATGATGACCGCCAGATCGGCATCTTCTCGCTGCTTTCTTCCAACCTTCTCGGCACTCCAAGCATCTTCTGGCAGCACATGGAAACGACGGATATCGGTGACCTCTCCTTTGGTTTCCGCACGTGAACAATGCTTGCATTCAACGCCGCGAGGTCGGCTCGTTAATGCATCCGCATTTCTATGGCTGCTTCCCTTCCGATATTCGCGTGCTCTCGCTTGTTCTCCTTTTCGCGAATCAAACCTCGAACGCCTTCTTCTCAGATGACAATTCCTCGCCATGTACCCCTGCTCGTTGCAGATGTAGCATCTGCCTGGGAACGGGCAGCTCCTAGTCACCGTTGTTTCTCTGGAACTACGCCACAATTTGCTGGAAGAACGCTTTCTCCGCAGACGACAGTCTTTTGCAATGTGCCCCTGCTGGTCGCAGATATAGCAGCTACCTGGGAACGAGCGACTCCTACTCACTGTCGTTGCTCTGGAATTACGTCGCAATTTGCTGAAGGAACGCTTTCTCCGCAGACGGCAGTTCCTCGCAATGTGCCCCTGCTGGTCGCAGATGTAGCATCTACCCGGGAATGAACCACTCCTACTAGCCGTTGTTGTTCTCGAACTATCCTGGTCTTGAGATATGCGCCGTAGTTTGATGGAAGATCGGCATATCAAGAGCGATGTTTCACATGCGAGAGCGCTGGCAACTGTCTCCTTGAAAGATGTCTTCGGCAGGAGAATCAGGCTTCGTTGCGTATCGGGGTCCCTTAGCCCTTGGATGAAAGAATCCGTTTTCAGTTTTTCCACCACATCAACTGGAACATCCGCGTAGGCTAGATGAGACAGCCTCTCGATGTCGGCAGCGTACTGCTGGATGGTCTCGTTTCCACGCTGCTTGCGTCCTTTGAGTTCCAGCTTGTGCATCGCCTGCATGTGCTCACTGCCGTATCTTCGATGAAGAGCATCCCATATGGCTGTGTAGTTCCTTCTCTGGGTCTCCGGGATGGTCTGTAGAACTTCAGCTGCTTCACCTTTAAGGGAAAGTACTAGGGCAGCCACACGATCTTCCTCTCCCCATTGATTCCGTTCCGCTGTTGTCTCGAACTGGAGCTTAAAGATGATAAATGCGCTCGTGCCGTCAAAGTTGGGAGCTGTGAATTTCGATGCTGCAGTTGGTACAACGATTCCATGATGCAGAACGTTCTGGACAGTTTTCTCGAGTTCCAGAACCTTCTTATCCAGTGTCTCGATTCTCTTTTCCTGGTTATTTTCGAGATCTAGAACCTTCTTGTCGAACCTCGATTCTAGTGTCTCGATTCTCTCTTCGACGTTTTGGAATCGATCGTCGACGGCCTGCTGGATGTTTCTTAGGCTTTCTCGATTGTTCTCTAGCATCTCTTCCAGCTTCTGATTCAGGGAAGTGGAATTTTCCTCCAACTTCCTACTTACGGCAGCGGAATTTTCCTCAAGTTTCTCCAGTTTCTGGGTCAAAGAAGTGGAATTTTCCTCCAGCTTTTGACTCAGAGAAGTACTTACGGCAACGGAATTTTCCTCCAGCTTTTGATCTAGTTTCTGGGATATGGAAGCACTCATAGCATTCATAGCTGCGAGAATTTGCTGCATATCGAATGCTGGTTCACTGGATGTCGACGGCTTCTCTACCCCGAACTCGTGATTCTCCCAGTCGAAACCTTCTTCCTGCAACGCTGATCGCAGTCTCTCCACCAGGTTGGCTTTACTTCCCACTGTGGATAATTCCCGAGCATCCAGCTCTCTTTTCAGTTGTTCAATTGTCAACTTTTCCAATTTTACCATTTTCTCACTTTTGCAATGATTCACTTCACAACTCAAATAAAGCTTCACTCGTTTACTCGCAATCCCACTTCTGACACCAAATGTTACGAATTATTCTATCCCCACACCAAATAGGGTTCGCACCACTGGATTGCGATAAACTACAATTTTCTACGTTTTCCCAATTAAAAACACACACACACTTTTATTTCTTTCACCACAGATCAATTATCTGTGTAGCTTCACCACTTTTATTTATTATCCAATACTATCCACTTTAAACTTTATTACACAATACACAAACCTTAATTGAAAGCTTTTCTTTTCACCTTGGTTGATCACACCGACTTGTCACACGCTGTTTTATACCACAAACTGAATGAATGTCGAGGACGAGTGTTCGCGCTTATATAGCTCTCGGTCCACCATCTCGAACGTTCGCCGTTGGAAGTTCCCCATAGGAAATCTCTAGAACGCTCTGACAATTCCATTGGAAGTTGACATCATTCCCATCCCCGCCTCCAGAGAGTTTTCGAACTTAACGGTCCGTTTGCATCTCCGCAACAATATATATTCATTTCTGTTACTGCAATCAAGTCTAGGTCTTGCAGTAAATCACTAATACTTAACATAAATGCATTCCAGTTTTTTCTTGCTGACCTTATGTTAAGATGTAAGCACGAAAATCCATTTCTGTATTTTATATATTTTTCTATCTCTTTGTGCTTTCAGATTAATAAAATTTACATTTAAAATTTCACTTAATTCATTGTATGTATACTTTCATGTGTATTCATGCGTATGTGTAATTTTGGTCGCAAATGTGTATCATTATATTAATTTTATGTTATGCTCTCATTTTCTCGATATCATTCTCAGTGGCTATTTCGATGACGCGGCCACCGTCTGTTCTCCTGACTAGAATTTTGTTGTTGGCAAACCAAACGTACTTCCAATTTACAGCTTTTGCTTGTGTTTTTCGCAGCTATGGCATTTTCTTATTATGGGCTGTGAGAAGAGTACTTATATAGGTTACATATCCTATTGGGTCGCCACGACCTTCAATCTTCGCTATCTGAAAAGGTGCAATCACCTGCGTCATTTTGCTTACTCTCTCATATTTTCCTTCTTTTTTCGAAACATTGCTTCTCGCGCCGGACGTCCAAGCTCAAGTAGAGGCTTCGCACGCAACCCAAAAAGCTGACCAGACAATATCGCGGTCACATGGTTTTCTAAGCTGGATATTTGAGCCTACAAAGAAGCAGTAGAATAAGGGAGTGGAAGAAAAATCCACTCAGTAGTAACTAAGCTCTCGATTGTGACAGTTTTGCCAATAAAGATTTTTTTTTTAATTTTCCGCGAGAATAATTATTTGTGTGGCGCAGTTTGTAGGATTCCTCTAAAACTTGGGGAGTCCATACGAGAACGTACCTACGTCAAACGTAAATTGACATCTGGTCGGTCGAAGTGAAAAACCAAATAAGTTATCCTAGTGCACAAAAGTCAAGTGAAAATTGACAGAGGACCTAGGCAAACAAATGGTTGATAGAAAAGTGGAAACAGTGACTATAGTGTACCTTAATCAAGTGAAAAAATTGACAGAAGGACCCAGTTGCAAAAGTGACCACCATTAAGAAAAACAAAGTTTTAAAATTCTGGAAGAAAGAAATAGAAGCGGAGATGAATGAACAATTGGCAGAGCGACTAACAGCCGTATTAGAGACGTTAGCAAGCCAGAACTCAGCAAGACCAAGCCCAGCGGTCCACTGGATGAAGGAAATAGCCTACATCAAGGAGTTCGATGGCGATAAAGAAAAGTTAACGCAGTTTATAACCATCGTGGACACCCACATGCAAGCAGTAGACGAGGCCCTACGAGGAGAATTGTGGCAGGCAGTCTTTAATGCGAAAATCATCGGAAGAGCAAAGGAGCTACTCATCAACAACCCGCCGGATAGCTGGAAAAAGGCCAAGGATCTTCTAATACAACGTTTCCGGCCAGCGTGTAATTATAAGGACATTTCAAGAAAGATTAGCCATTTAAAAGTAAGTTCCATTTATGATTTAAACTTAAAAATAGAAAATGTCATTAACGAAATCAATGCATTTGCGATATATGAAGTCGATACACAACAAACAAAAAAACATTTACATATTATTAGTAAATAGGGTCAAACAAATTGTGCCAGGATACTTATCTAGAGATATCAAAGACGAATTCGAAATACATAAAATTAAAGAAATTCTCTATTCATATGTAGGGTATGACAGTGGCAATTTAGATAAAGAATTTATAATACAGGATAGGCATAACATAGCACAAAACAGTAACAATTACCAGAACAATAGACGCAATTCAGGAAATAGCAATCAGAATCATTATAGGACTAATGCAGGGCAATTCAGACACAACAATAATTATCCACAAAGTTCAGGACAATTTCGACGAAACGACGACTACCAATAGACGCAACATAGACCCAACAATTTTCATCCACAAACTTCGGGACGATTCAGACAACCCAATGATTCCCAAAATAGACAATATACCCACAACAACTATCACCAACCACGACAACCCGTGTTCAATCAGTCAGGTCAGTATAGAAACGCGCGTCAAATAGGAGAAATAGCTTAGAGTAATCAGTTAGGTAGTCGTGAAGAAGAAATACACAATATAGAACCCGCGTTTTTTCTAATCTATGCCTCGGAGATAAAATTTTCCTAGATTTAACAATCGATGGAAAGAAATACAAAAGCTTGATCGACACTGGATCGACCATGAGTATTATCAACTCTTACTCTGTCGATTGCAGTAGATTTAAGGTATATGACCGAAATAATAGATAGAATAGTCACTAGTATACCAGAAGAGTTTAATTATAGTTCAAGAGGGGCAACAAGGTGGTATAAGAGAGATCTAGGTCATAAATCGTATGACATTCTTCTAGGGATGGACTTGTTGCGTAAAATTGTCAAGACCCTCGATTTTGACAATCAAGTACTCACATTGAAAAACAACACCAACATTCCACTATATTCCCATAAAGCCGAAGCAACTTTTGATTGTTTTGAACTCAAGGGAGACGGAAGAGAAATAGATTTAAGCCATCTAAATGAAGAGGAAAGAAAAGAGATGCAAAAGGTGTTAGGGCAATTTAAACATTTAATATATCGGGAAGGTGACCAGTTAACTAATACAGATACAATCATACACGAGATAAAAACAGCAAACCACCAACCAATTAATGCCAAACTTTACCGCTTACCTCCAAAACACGAGGAAGAAGTCATGCGTCAAGTAGGGGAGATGGAAGCTCAAGGAATAATTAGGAAATCTAATAGTAGATATGCTATTGTGGTAGTAGCCAAAAAAATTGATAATTCTGGACAACAGAAATTTCGTCTCTGCGTAGACTACAGGAAACTGAGCGACATTACAGTCGACGATAAATCCCCCCTGCCGAACATCGACAGTATTTTAGACAAACTGGGAAGAGCTCAGTACTTCTCATCAATCGATCTCGCTAAAGGTTATCACCAGATAAAGGTGCACCCCGCCGATATAGCAAAAACTGCTTTTGTAACACCCAATGGCCTCTATGAATATCTTAGAATGCCTTTTGGATTAAAAAACGCACCGGCAACCTTTCAGCGGTTGATGAATGATATATTGAGAGACTATGTGAGTAACATTTGTGTTGTCTATTTAGACGACATTTTAGTTTTTTCAACAAGCCTGAAAGATCATTTGCAATCGTTAAGATTGATTTTCCAAAGACTTGCCGAGAACAATTTCAAAATCCAATTCGATAAGTGTTCCTTTGTGAAAAGGGATATCGAATTTCTAGGGCATAAGGGGATGAAGCCCAACCCCAACAAGATTAAGTGTATTCAGGAATACCCATTGCCAAAAACAGAAAAACAATTAAAAAGCTTCCTGGGAGCAACAGGTTATTACAGGAAATTCGTTAAAGATTACTCTAAGATAGCTCACCCAATGATTAAATACCCAAAAAAAAAAATAGGAAGATCAACATCAATGACCCTGAATATATTCAAGCATTTGAGACGCTTAAACTAAAAATTAGTAGGCACCCCATACTCAAATTTCCAAATTTCGAGAAACTTTTCACTTTATTCACTGACGCAAGCAACTATGCTATAGGGGCAGTGTTGATGCAAGATGGTCAGCCAGTATGCTACGCGTCCAGGTCCTTAAACGATCACGAAAAGAATTATTCCGTTACCGACAAGAAGTTCTGGGCGATCGTTTGGGCCGTGACCTACTATAGACCCTATCTGTGGGGAAGGAAATTTGAAATTATAACTGATCATTTACCAATCAAATACTTGAATAAAAAATATACCGGAAAGGAATTTAGCCAAAGGAATCAGAAGTGGCTTTTAAAATTACAGGAGTACCGATTCGATATAGAGTATTTAAAAGGGAAGGAAAACAAAATAGCAGATTTTCTCAGCAGAATACCAGAAGAAAATGGTAACAAAAACATATCTAACCAGTCAGTAAATAACCTATCAAATAATGTGACAGTACATTCTGAGGATGAACAGCAACTAGATCATATACCAATTAAAGAAACTATAGTCAACAAATATAAAACTCAGTTAATTTTATCCAACTCTGTAGATAGAGAAATAGAAATTTTACACGGAAGACGAATCATTTCCATTGATATGACTAGGGGAAAAGATAATTGGACTGACGTATTACGAAGGTATATTAAGTCAGGTATTACAGGAATATTCAAAGAAGTGTCTGATCACGAATTCAATAAAATACAACAGTTACTAATAGAGTTATTTAGTCATGACAAACAGGTAAAATTTACTAAAGCAACACTAAGAGCACGAGAGATAAAAAGTTTAGAAGAAGCACAAAAACAAATTTAATTGTATCACACACAAGAAAGCCTACATAGTGGTATCATAGAAACGTATTACAGTTTAAAAAATAAGATATACTATCCCAACTTGATTAAAGAAATCACTAAGATTATAAATAACTGTAGAGTATGTATCGAGACTAAATACGAAAGGAAACCGATTAAACCGAAGTTTGAAATAAGTGAAATACCTACTAGACCGAATCAAATACTCCGTATGGATGTATACTATTTTATGAAGCAAACTTTCCTGACCCTGATCGACAAGCTAACCAAGAAAGCGTACGTCTACCATTTACCTAATAGGAACTGGACAAAGAAAATAGAAACATTAGAAGAAAATTTTTCGAAATTCGGGAAACCAGAAAAAATTAACGCTGATAATGAATTTAACAGAGAAAATTCTAAAGAATATTTAAGAGAACAACAGGTAGAATTACATCTAACTAAACGCAATACCCATACAGGCAACAGTGACATCGAAAGATTTCACTCAACTTTACAGGAAAAATTAGTAGCAATCAGACACCTAGATTTAACATTGATTCAAAAGATGCACAGAGCATTAACCAATTATAATAATCGATATCATTCCACATTGAAAATGACACCTGAAGAAGCAATGTTCGCGGATGTGGCGACATTGGCGAAACTAATAAGAATAGAAAAGGAAAATAGGATTAGGAAATTAAATCTAAATAGAGAAGAATATAGGGAAACAAGACAGGTAATACCAGTAAAAAAATATAGACGAAATTATTATAAAAATCAACCTAGGTATAGATTAAAAACACTAAATAGAGATCACCCCATTAATATAAAACGACCTCGGAAATTCGCAGATGATAATATTAGTATACCTCACACTGACAACACTGCTGACGCATAAAACTACAGCAACACTGACAATAAACCAACTCATAACAGACAACGGTTATACAACCATTAACATGGGACAGACGGAACTAATCAAAGATGCCAAGACCATATTACATATTGTCAACACCAGGGAGATAAGGGAAACAGTTTATCTACTTGAAGACAATGCAAAAAAGCTACAGATAGGTAGAGACATGGTTATAAGAAAAGGGATAGAAACATTATATGCAAAAATAAGTGCAATAGAACCAGGGAATAGCTCGAGACAAAAACGAGGACTGGCCAACGTTATTGGAACAACCCAAAAATGGCTCTTTGGTACCATGGACGATTCAGACCGACAGAGGAAAATGCAGAAAATATCGCAGATAATATAAATAAGCAAGTTGGAATTAATTCCTACTTTAACGAAAGTATAACCCAGTTGAAGTATATCACAGAATGAGACAGAAAGGAACTAGCTAGAGCATATGAGCACTAGTTTGTATCGTTCCGTCCAGGGATAAACAATGAGATACCAATCTTTCGTACGTCTGCCCGTTGATACCGCAGGGGTTGGTTGTTGCTTTTGTAATACGCCGATACTAAACGTGTTATTCTCCGTTAAAAAAACGACGCTTTTGACTAACAAATGATAGCCTCAAGAAGTCGATGTGTAGAGTCAAGATGTGGTAAAATGGTCGCAACAAGGCAGAATGACATAGTCAAGACGCCATCAAACCGCAAGGCGTTTGTAGGTGCAAACTGTCAAAGTGCCTGTCAAAGCTAATAGATTGGTATCTCATTCTTTATTCCTCGTTTCGTCGTTGTCGTCGGGTTGGAAAAATGTCGGATATTGCTTGTGCTGCACTTATCATTGCTTTTACAATGAAAAAAAAAAAAATAGAAATAGGAATCAAAGAAAAAACAAAAAGAATTTGGAGCAAGGAACGGTTTAGAAAAATATGTGACCTTGGTCAGCACTTTTAACTTGCCACAAAACCCGCAAACTTTTATAAATTTCTAAAAATTGTACCCAGAATTGTCTTTCACTATATTTGTTCATGTTTACGCCGTGAATTTTCTCGCTCATCCGTGCAAAGTTCACCATACACGGCACAGACATGTCGTTGCAGAAAAATTCAAAAAAATTTGAATTCGCGCAGACGGTCGCCGCAAACAGTCGACATGGACACACACGACACAGACGGTCTACGCAAACATGTGCGCAACAATAAGATATATTGGTTTGCAATGACGTGTCTGGGTCGTGTATGAGCCATATTAATAACACGCGCACAATCATGCACTCACAAAAGGTTTTATGTATATGTATATGTACGTTAATTTTGTTAAACTTATTGTTACGAATTATTCGATACTACACCGAATAGGGTTCGCACCACTGGATTGCGATAAACTACAATTGTCCTTTTTATTCAAATTGAAAGAAATAAAAAAAAAACACACACTTTTCTTGTTTTACCACAGATCAATTATCTGTGTAGCTTCACCACTTTTCTTTATTATCCAATACTATCCACTTTAAACTTTATTACACAAACAAACCTTAGTTGAGAGCTTTTATTTTCACACTGTTTGATCACACTGACTTTTCACACGCTGTTCAATACCACAAACTGAATGAATGTCGAGGGCGAGTGTTCGCGCTTATATAGCTCTCGGTCCACCATCTCGAACGTTCGCCGTTGGAAGTTCCCCTTCGGAAATCTCTAGAACGCTCTGACAATTCCATTGGAAGTTGACATCATTCCAGTCTCCGCTTCCAGAGAGTTTTCGAACTTCGACAGCGAAATTCGAACTTAACCGTCCGTTTGCATCTCCGCAACACTGCCCTCCTCCTAAACTTGTTCGTCCTCGAACAAGCGATTGGATCCTTCTCCGTAATATGGTGCTAACCTCTCTACGTGGACAATTTTATACTTCGCCCGTCTGTTTCCCATCTGCTGTATCCGGTATACCACGTCATTGAGTTTCTTGATGACCTCATATGGTCCGTCCCAGGCTGATTGCAATTTGGGGCACAAGCCTTTTTTCCGTTGTGGGCTGTACAGCAATACCAATTGTCCGGTCTCGAATCCAGAAGTATTCGCCCTCAAGTCGTACCGCGCCTTCATTTTATCGCTGACCAAGTTCAGTCGCTCCCGGATGAACTGATGGATAGAGTTCAGCTGTTCTTTCTTTTCGGTTACGAAGTCTTCTCTGCCGCTAGTTGTCGGTAGTACCACGCCGGACTTCAAGTCCGATGGAAGTCGGAGATCAGTTCCAAAAATGGCTTCGGCGGGTGTTGTTGCCGTTGAATTGTGCTGTGCCGAACGGTATGCAATTAAGAAAAGGGGAAGATGTTCATCCCAGTCCTTCTAATCTCCGACGACGACTTTTCTCAGGTATTCCTCCATCGTCCGGTTGAACCTTTCGACCATGCCATCAGATTGTGGATGTAATGGTGTTGTCCGCGTCTTTCTGATACCTAGCATGTCACAGAGTTCTTTGAACACCGACGACTCGAAGTTTCTCCCTTGGTCTGAGTGCAGTTCCATTGGTACTCCATAACGCGAAACCCAGTTGTTCACGAATGCATCCGAAATGGTTTTGGCTTCCTGGTTCGGGATGCAAAACACCTCAGGCCACTTGCTGAAGTAATCGATCACCACCAGCGCGTATTTGTTTCCAGCGTTGCTCGTTGGGAATGGGCCTGCAATGTCCATTGCGATACGTTCGAACGGTGCTCCAACATTGTACTGCTGCATATTTCCTCGAGTTTTCCTAACTAGACCCTTTGCCTTCACACACTTTTCACACTTGCGAATGAAACGCGTAACCGACTCATGGCATCCTACCCAGTAGATACGTCTCTTGATCTTTTCTACAGTCTTGTTAACACCAAGATGACCTCCGCTTGGTCCCTCGTGGTATTCTCGGATGACCTCGTCGATTTGTCCTTTTGGAATTACCAGCAGATCGTTTACAATGTTCCCGCCCTCACTTTCCCAACTGCGGTAGAGGCAACCGTTCTTCAGCCTCAAACTCTGCCACTGAGCCCAGTAAGCTTTTACGAGTGGGCTTTCGCTGGATATTTGCTGCCAAGTTGGTCGAAAACCTCGTTCTTGGTAGTCAATGATGACCGCCAGATCGGCATCCTCTCGCTGCTTTCTTCCAACCTTCTCGGCACTCCAAGCATCTTCTGCTTGCATTCAACGCCGCGAGTTCGGCTCGTTAATGCATCCGCATTTCTATGGCTGCTTCCCTTCCGGTATTCGCGTGCTCTCGCTTGATCTCCTTTTGGCGAATCAGACCTCGGATGCCTTCTTCCCAGACGGCAATTCCTCGCCATGTGCCCCTGCTGGTTGCAGATGTAGCTTCTACCTGTGAACGGGCGGCTCCTACTCACCATTGTTGCTCTGGAACTACTCCGCAATTTGCTGGATGAACGCTTTCTCCGCAGACGGCAGTCTTTTGCAATGTGCCCCTGCTGGTCGCAGATATAGCAGCTACCTAGGAACGAGCGACGCCTACTAACTGTCGTTGCACTGGAATTACGTCGTAATTAGCTGGAGGAATGCTTTCTCCGCAGACGGCAGTTTCTCGCAATGTGCCCTTGCTGGTCGCAGATGTAGCATCTACCCGCGAATTAACCACTCCTACTCGCCGTTGTTGTTCTGGAACTATCCTGGTCTTGAGATATGCGCCGTAATTTGATGGAAGGTCGGCATATCAAGAGCGATGTTTCACATGCGAGAGCGCTGGCAACTGTCTCCTTGAAAGATGTCTTCGGCAGGAGAATCAGGCTTCGTTGCGTATCGGGATCCCTTAGCCCTTGGATGAATGAATCCGTTTTTAGTTTCTCCACCACATCAGCTGGAACATCCGCGTAGGCTAGATGAGACAGCCTCTCGATGTCGGCAGCGTACTGCTGGATGGTCTCGTTTCCACGCTGCTTGCGTCCTTTAAGTTCCAGCTTGTGCATCTCCTGCATGTGCTCACTGCCGTATCTTCGGTGAAGAGCTTTCCATATGGCTGTGGAGTTCCTTCTCTGGGTCTCCGGGATGGTCTGTAGAACGTCAGCTGCTTCACCTTTAAGGGAAAGTACTAGGGCAGCCACACGATCTTCCTCTCTCCATTGATTCCGTTCCGCTGTTGTCTCGAACTGGAGCTTAAAGATGTTAAAGGCGCTCTTGCCGTCGAAGTTGGGAGCTGTGAATTTTGATGCTGCAGTCGGTACGACGATTCCTTGATGCTGTACGTTCTGGATAGTTTTCTCGAGCTCCAGAACCTTCATGTCGAACCTCGATTCCAGTGACTCGATTCTCTTTTCTTGACTATTCTCGAGATCTAGAACCTTCTTGTCCAGTGTCTCGATTTTCTCTTCGACATTCTGGAATCGATCGTTAACGGCTTGCTGGATGTCTCTCAAGCTTTCTCGATTGTTCTCTAGCATCTCTTCTACCGTCTCCAACTTCTGGCTCAGGGAAATAGAATTTTCCTCCAGATTCTCTAGTTTCAGGCTCAGGGAAATGAAATGTTCCTCCAGTTTCTGACTCAGAGAAGTGGAATTTTCCATCAGATTCTGACTCAGAGAAGCGGAATTTTCCTCCAACTTTCTACTTACGGCAGCGGAATTTTCCTCCTGTTTTTAATGTAATTTCTGGCTCAGGGAAGCACTCATAGCATTCATAGCCGCGAGGATTTGCTGCATATCGAACGCTGGCTCAGTGGATGTCGACGGCTTCTCCACCCCGAATTCATAACTCTCCCAGTCGACACCTTCTTCCTGCAACGCCGATCGCAGTCTCTCCACCAGGTTGGCTCTACTTCCCACTGTGGATAATTCCCGAGCATCCAGCTCTTTTTTCAGTTGTTCAATGGTCAACTTTTCCAATTTCACCATTTTCTCTATCTCCTAACAATTCACTTTGTGCAATTGAAAATTTAAATAAACGTTCCACTCGTTTAATCGCAATCCCACTTCTGACACCAAATGTTACGAAAATTATTCGATCCCACACCGAATAGGGTTCGCACCACTGGATTGCGATAAACTACAATTGTCCTTTTTATTTAAATTGAAACACACACACTTTTATTTCTTTCACCACAGGTCAATTATCTGTGCAGCTTCACCACTTTTCTTTAATATCCAATACTATCCACTTTAAACTTTATTACACAAACAAACCTTTATTGAGAGCTCTTATTTTCACACTGTTTGATCACACTGACTTGTCACACGCTATTCGATACCACAAACTGAATGAATGTCAAGGGCGAGTGTTTGCGCTTATATAGCTCTCGGTCCACCGTCTCGAACTTTCGCCGTTGGAAGTTCCCCTTCGGAAATCTCTAGAACGCTCTGACAATTCCATTGGAAGTTGACATCATTCCAATCCCCGCTTCCAGAGAGTTTTCGAACTTCGACAGCGAAATTCGAACTTAACGGTCCGCTTGCATCTCCGCAACAATACTATAGTTTAAACATTTTTTGTTGGCACTTCGGTCATAGTCGACTTTCTTTTAGTTTTTTTTTGAACACATCAAAAGAACCCTGACATCCCCTGTTGGAATGAGTTAGTTATGTATATTGCCAATTTAGCCCTGATAGGAGAAAATATGGGTTTTGCGCATTTGTCTTTTGCTGCAATGAATGCTTACCGCTTTCCTCTAACCAAGATATTGGTTTATAATCTACTGGGTGAGTTTAACGATAACGGCTTAAAAATATGTAGTGTTTGCCATTTTGGGAAAATTGTTTCCTATGTCGCGTATTACACCCTGCATCAGTGGCCAGGACACAAATGAGTGCGAAAGAGATGGTCAGTGAAATAGAAATATACTGGCACGGTGATGCGCGGGTAGGCTACTTCGTGCATCTTTTTGGCATTTCCTTATCTCCTTTTCTTTGTTTTGCGATGTTGCTTCACATGCACTTCACATTTCTAAGTGTGGATTTGCAAGAAAGCGGAAGATAGCGTAGTTATTTTGAGTGAACTTAGTGGTTTTAAGTGGACAAAGGAATTGACATGTGAGCTCATAAGCAATTATGAGACGCGTACAATTTTTTATAATCCATGTCATGCCCATATTTCCTCATTATACCATATTTATTTCATATTCAAAAAAACCTCCACCAAACGTCGACACTGAATGACGCATATCAAGTGAAAATGAAATGTCAAAATAGAAACACAACACTGCGATATAGAGAGATGCAGAATGTAATAGCACTTGGGACTCGGAATGTCAGTTCAAAAGAAAATTACCGAGAGTTGCACGACCAAAAGTTGCAGGGTGTAATACCTGACTATGCAATCATTTATTCGTACTCGGTTTGTGATCGAAACAAGTCGTTACTTTTACGTATTTGAGGATTTATGAAAGGGCGCATGTTGAACAACTCGGTGATTTATGTAGGATTATTTGTCGCCGAATTTTCACCGAATCCCGAGGATTTACCATGATGTTTGACGTTTGCAAATCTCATCTAAGAATGAGATCTAAAATAAGTTCTACTAGATGATGCGATGAACAATCCTTTTTTAGGGTTCCGTACCCAAAGGTAAAACGGAACCCTATTACTAAGACTTCGCTGTCCGTGCGTTCGTCCATCCGTCCGTCTGTCACCAGGCTGTATCTCATGAACCGTGATAGTTAGACAGTTGAAATTTTCACAGATGATGTATTTCTGTTGCCGCTACCACGACAAATACAAATACAAATAAAAACAGAACAAAAATAATATTTAAGGGGGGCTCCCATACAACAGACATGATTTTCATCCAAAAAATCCCCTTGGTCACATACTGAACTAAGGTTAGTGGACAATATCTTTTGTCTCTTTCATATTTATATATACAGATGGTACGGAACCCTTCGTGCGCGAGTCCGACTCGCACTTGGCCGGTTTTTTTTACTGTTAACAAGCGTGTGCTAATCAGTTTCTAATATCAAGAATGTTCCGCAAATTCCATATTTCGTTAATGTACATATTTATTTATTATTATAAATGTGGTTCTACCGGGAGGTAGAAGAGACGTGAAGTGTCAAAAACAGCAATATTTGAGAAGTTGATTGATTTCCTGCGATTTTTGACAAATAACGTACTACGTGTACTTTTCTGTTCTAACCTGATTTCAACATCGAATGTGACGTATTTCAATATTTATCGTACTACTTTTATTTTATGTTCTCCTTGCTATTTATATGGCATATTAATTATTAAATTATGGAATCCTTTCCAATTGAATACCTACACACATTCCGGGCGATTAACCACGAATGTTCAATATATTTGGTTTTAGCTATTTTGAACAAGTTTTTTTCTTTTGTGCAAAAGTTTTTATTTTGTTTAACGTCTAGAGAGGTGGTCACAACGTAACATTAACTTTATTTTCGTCAGATCATTCCACCGTTTCTCAAGTCGAATATTTTGCATCCATATTCTGTGTAAAAGCTACTATTTAATAGGTACAAATTTCCTTTTCAGCATAATGTGAAAAATGTAAGCGTAAACAAAATTTTATAATTTTTTGTCTTATCCAAAATAATGGACAAACACCGTTATAAGAGCAAGTTTTCCCAATTCATTTGGCCACCTGCGCTTAGCGTAAATAAAGGTTGGTATTTCATGCTAGTTAATCTCCAGACTTAAGTCCTTAGTCTTCTAGATGATATAAAGGGCTCACTCCTGGTTTTCTCATAATTTTGGCATCTAACCGAATATTTGTCTTATGGGATTTAGGTATCCTTTTTAACACGCTTTTATTAGTTTCACAGGTATGTTTGTTTGTAACTGACTCTTTGGGGTCGATTTTGCCCTACTTCAAGTGATCAAATTTGGTTTATACCTTGCACACTTGTCAAAGGCCAAGGACAATACAATAATACAATAAGGTTTATTGTTTCAATTATTTGATTATTGCTTTTTAGGGTTCCGTACCCAAAGGTAAAACGGAACCCTATTACTAAGATTTCGCTGTCCGTCCGTCCGTCTGTCATCAGGCTGTATCTCGTGAAGCGTGATAGAGAGTTTAAATTTTCACAGATGATGTATTTCTGTTGCCGCTAACACGACAAATACTAAAAATAGAACAAAATTAATATTTAAGGGGGGCTCCCATACAACAGACATGATTTTCATCCAAAAAATCCCCTTGGTCACATACTGAACTAAGGTTAGTCGACAATATATTTGTGTCTTTGACGATTTAATCCTAGCTGCAAACCTTTTCCCCATATTTATTGTTATTCACCTTTTCACATCGTTGCTGTCAAGTAAGATAATTGATTTGAATTCAATGGACACATATGCTCAACTATATTTCATCATGAAGATTTTTGATTATCAAAGTAATGTGCCGATAACCTGCCTGCAACCGAGATCTGTCATCATACAAAAAATGTGATTTAATGTGATGACTGATGAGGTAACATACATAGTCTCTTTCATATTTATATATACAGATGGTACGGAACCCTTCGTGCGCGAGTCCGACTCGCACTTGGCCGGTTTTTTCAAATTACTAATTATTACGTTTTCGCAAACGTAGTGTTTTAAGAATCCAAAATATTTTGAGAAAGAAGAATTTTTAATAAACAGATGAACAAGATCTGCAGGATAAGATTCAGAGAATCAAAAACCCATACATATTTTATCAAACACCGCTCAGTTTAAAAATCTTTTATTATTGTGTTCTTATAGCTACCTTATGCTAGACAAAATTACTAAATCTAGCTTAATTACATTACAAATACCTAGCCTAGATAACCTACATATATCTATTTTCTAAATATGTTAAATTTAATTTAAGATATTTCTTAAAATCTAAGGAAAGTTATTTAAAAAAAACTTAGCATACTATTAAATTGTTATCTTATTCTAACAAAATTGACTAAACTTAGCCTATCTTACCTTATATTTACATACATATATATGTAGATATGTATACCACTTTTTTTTTCTAACCTTAGAATAGATTAACTTAACCTACGTTAGCCTAACCTACCCTACCCTACCCTATGTATGCCATTGATGCTGGTCTGAAAGAGGCTTGTTTTAAAGCTTTAAGACGCTCGCGGAGTCCACTCTAACCACCAAAAGCTTTGGAGGTGCCGCACAACACCTCTCCGATTACGGTCTGAAACCGCCCTGCTGTACCTGAAGCGCTCTGGCTCACAGAGCGCGACCTCAACCCCGTAGAGGAATCGCTGTTCCACGTTATTACGTGTCATAATTAAGATAAGTGGTACCGCCAATTTATTCTGGATCAGTCCACAATGATCTAAATAGAGGAATGCTTCCGGAGGGACAAAGCCGCTAAGTCGCAGACGTTCATGGTACATACTGATCAAGTTTTTGACCGAAGTTATTGTCCTCGCGACGTGACCTTGAATCAGATTTATCAGGTAATTGTCTATCCGCACATTCCTTGCCCTATCGTATAGGACCTCGTTGGGATAGAACTTTGTGTACTCGGATTCTGGTGTTCTGTGCAATGCGAGGCAAGTCCTTAGAATTTGTCTCTCAAACACATTGAACCAAACAGGACATCCTTAGGCAATCATGGGCCTGATTAAGGCCATTTAGCAGATTATCTTCACTCTGGAATCAAGTTGGCGCCAAGAGCGCTTGCAATAGCAGCATCCACATTTTTATTAAAATATGTATAGGTATTAATTCAACCAGACCCCAACTGGACAGTGGACGCCCGTCCAATGTCGTCACAATGACGTCGATCGTTGGACCTGATCTACGCAATTAAGTCGTCCGCGTACGCTATCGATTAGCATAGAGAAACTATTAGATCGCTGATATAAATGCTGAAAAGAATCGGCGAGTTCACTGTGCCCTGTTGCAGTCCATTTTCTATTTCGAATGTTTGAGTAGAAATCAATTGGCAATTTTCACAACGAACCTTCTTATCGTCGTCATGTTACAGATCATATATAGCAATGGTTTACTTATGCCCAACTGTTTGAGCTTGTAGTAGAGTCCTTCTAACCATACGGTGTCGAAGGGTTTTTCCAAGTCAACCAGGCAAGCACCCGTGCATTGGTTCTTGCATTTATTCCATTGGATAAGCGAGACGAGTTTCGACGCGGCGTGTCTAGTATCATGCCCCGCCCTGAAAACGAATTGTTTATCCGGAATGATATGCTTGTCCTCAGCCCATTTAGACAGGGCTCTATGGATTACCTTCTCGAAAACCTTGCTGAGAAGGAGACATCGACTAGAGATTTGCCGGGTTAGAGGAGTCCCTCTTAGGGATTGGTTGGACCACCGCCGTTTTCCAACGTACTGGATAATATGCATTGTTAAACAGGATGGTGTACCTCTTCGTAGCCACTGGTGGACGGTGCCTTAGCACAACATTGGAAATTCCGTCAGTACCCGCGAATTTTTTTCTTTTCGAGTGACATGAAAATCAACTGGAGTTCCTCCGTCGAAATGAATATTAAAAAAAAATGTTGGGTTTAGTGCCATCTCAAAAGATCTGCGAAACCGACTAGAACTAAATTAAACTACCCTTAGACACAAGGCAGAATAATTGCAGCACCTCTAAATATTAAAGAAAATCTGGTCCGAATAATATTAATTTACCTACTCTGCCATCCAGGAAATGCGATGGAATGGACCGGGTAAAAAGCGGATGAAAAACTGCGACATTAACTACGGTGACTGCTATAGGGAGAGAGGACAGAGACTATTTGGATGCGGATTTGTTGTTAGAGGTGGACTAAGACATAAAGTCCTAAGTTTCCGGTATGTGAGTGAACGCCTCATAATGATCCGCATCAAGGCAAATTTCTGTAACATCAGCCTCATATGCGTCCATGCCCCCACGGAAGACAAGGATGACTCAATCAAAGATGATTTCTTTGATCTCCTAGACCGAACATACACCAAATGCCCCAGCTATGATACCAAAATCATACTAGGAGATTTTAACGCTAAGCTGGGTAAAGAAAGCATTTTTGAGTGGGTCATCGGCAAACACAGCCTACATGACACCACATCCGATAACGGACACAGGCTGATCGACCTTGCCACGGGGCGAAATCTTCTTGTAGCCAGCACACGATTTTCCCACCTCGATATACACAAAGGCACCTGGCGGTCGCCAGATCAGTCAGTCACCAACCAGATTGACCACATCGCGATTGACGTCAGACAGTCCTCCACTATTCTGGATGTTCGCACTTTCCGAGGAGCGAACATCGATTCAGACCACTATCTTGTAGTAGCCAAGATATGTCAACGCATAACACGAACACCGCGGAGTAGAGTTAGAACACCAAGCTATGACGTCGGAAAGCTACTATCGCCGGAGATAGCCAGTGCCTTTGCCAACCGCGTCTCCCTTAAGCTCTCCGATACACCTCAATCCTCCACTCAGTCAGTAGAGCAACAATGGAGCCTGTGCAAACAAGCCCTGAAGAGCACAGCAACGGAAGTGCTGGGCCTTAAAGCTCCACCACGACGAAACACCTGGTTCGATGACGAGTGTAGAAGGATTCATGCGGAAAAGCAGGAGGCATACAAAGCCTCACTACACAAAAAAACAAGAGCGGCTCGTGAGCTCTACGAGCTTAAAAGAAGGGAGGAACATAAGCTTCTCAAGAGAAAAAAGAAAGAGCACGGGAAGCGGGCGATTGAAAACTTGGAGAGGTGCTATTGCAGGCACGACGCTCGAAGATTTTATCAGCGGATAAAACGAATGTCTCAAGGCTATAAAGCCCGAACGGAGGTCTGTAAGGATGAGAACGGACACCTAGTAGTAGAATCGCAGTCGATGCTGAGAATTTGGAAAACCACTTCTGCAGACTGTATAACGGCGATGACAGCCAACGTACCGCCGTCAGACAGAATGATCCATTTTTTAACGCCGAAGATCGCAGAGAATTCCGTCTCCCTGACCTCGACGAAGTTGAGATTGCCATGTCGAAACTTAAGTCGAATAAAGCTGCTGGCGCAGATGGATTGTCTGCTGAGCTCTTCAAAGCGGCTGGGGGTGAGCTGGTTAGGAGCATGCACCGGCTCATCTGTAAGATATGGTCAGAGGAGAGCATGCCCGAGGAATGGAGTCTCAGCATTGTTTGCCCGATCCACAAAAAAGGAGATCCCTTGGACTGTGTCAACTTCTAAGTTGACAGAAGCACTAAACTTCTGCTTGGAGGAACAAAACCGTTTCTATTTCCAAGGCTCTCGAAACTCTCAAAACCATCACGTTGCCATAAATACACCAAACTTTACGAGGTCTACCTTTCAGCATCCTTAAGCAACTATTCGTAATCCCCTATATTATTATCGACCTGAATTAAGACATTTTCATCCACATTCTAAAAACTCAAACCCATCAAACTTACAATATACACCATCAAATAGACCACAGTTTAGGAATCAATTTCCTTATAATTTCAATAGTAAAAATAATTGTGAACCTCTTTTCCGCATACGAATAGTAACTCAAATGTTTATAGGAGAATACAGCCCGAACCGATGGATATTTCAAGTGGCAATACAACTAGAAAAACAGCAAAAAATTCCCAAGCTTATACATAGTAAACCACAATTATTCAATGCAGAGTCGCATGATCTTATTCGTAGTAACGAATATTTTTCTCCACAAAATTTAAATGAAATCCACTCTCAAAACTGCTCCCACAATCATAATCCTTCGAATAATTTAAATCCATCCATTAAATCCATTACAAGCCTCGGACAATCAATAGGATACGTAGGTATTAATAACCATAACTCAAATTTGTTGCCATATATAAACATTTACAGATTGAATAACACAAAACTAAAATTGTTAATAGATACTGGAAGTAATAGATCCTTCATAAGTCCACATTCGAGTAAGAATCTTAATAAAAGAAAAATAATACCACAGGAAATTAAAACAATTTTCGGCACCCAATGTGTCGACCAAGAAATTATTTTGGAGGGTCTACCGGAACTCCAAACGAAACGTAATCTACATTTCCTGGTATTTAAGTTCCATAATTACTTTGATGGTTTAGTTGGAGTTGATATTATGAAAGAACTAGGAATAATTATCGATATCACGAACTCTATTCTTGTAAGAAACAACATTCATATTCCCTTGAGCTTTAAACCAAATCTTACTTCGCCAACATTTTCTGTTCCAAGTTTTACTAAAAAGGTCTGTCTGTTACTAAACGATGTTGAATCTGGAAGTGTTCATATAAAACCTACATATACATATCACACCTAACTTACTGATTCCGGTGGGCCTATACAAAGCTTAAAATTGGTATTGCTTTGTTGAGGTAATAAACAAATCAGATTATCCTCAAACCTTTGTAATGGAGCAACCAATTAGTGGTCAACCCATAGACAATTTTATAGAGTTTCACAACTATTCTATAAAAAATAATCAGAGCACGGAGGCTGTAAACATGAGTGAAATGATTAGAACTAGCCATCTAAATTGTGAGGAAGAACAAGCAATACGGCATCTGTGTTATCAGTTCAAAGATATCTTCTTTCAAGAAGGTCAAAACTTAACGTTTTCCAATACAATAAAACATGAAATCAAAACCACAGACCAAATTCCGATTTATTGTAAGTCTTATCGGTACCCGTACGTCCATAAGGAGGAATTACACCAACAAATTAGTGATCTACTTAATCAAGGTATCATCCGTCCAAGTTTTTCCCCTTGGTCTTCTCCTGTTTGGATAGTTCCAAAAAAAAAAAAGAGATGCAAGCGGAACAGAAAACTGGAGATTGGTAATTGATTACCGAAAATTAAATGAAAAAACTGTTGATGATCGCTATCCTATTCCCAACATTACGGACATTTTGGATAAGTTAGGTAGGTGCGTATACTTCAGCACTTTAGATCTGGCATCTGGATTTCACCAGATTGAAATCAAAGCCCAAGATGTTCCTACGACAGCCTTTTCCAACGACAATGGACATTTTGAATTTGTCCGAATGCCTTTTGGCCTGAAAAACGCACCTTCGACCTTCCAACGCGTCATGGACAATGTTTTAAGAGACCTCCAAGGTAAAATATGTCTAGTATACATGGACGATATCGTAGTGTACTCCACCTCACTACAAGAACATCTTCAAAACCTGAGTGCTGTTTTTCAAAAACTCCAGGATGCCAATTTGAAAATACAGATCGATAAGTCAGAATTCTTAAGTAAAGAAGTATCGTTCTTAGGTCATATTATAACACCGGACGGAATCAAACCCAATCCTGATAAAGTAAGTGCAGTTAAGAGGTTTCCAATCCCAACAACTCCGAAACAAATCAAATCTTTTCTCGCCTTCTTTGGGTAATATAGAAAACTCTTTTGAACATTGTAAAACTATCCTCTGCAACGATCCGATTCTGCAGTATCCGGACTTCCATAAACCTTTCATCGTTACTACTGACGCTAGTAATGTAGCTATAGGTGCAGTGCTTTCTCAAGGTGCTTTGGGCTCCGATTAACCGATTTGTTTTTCAAGTCGAACCTTATCAAAGAGCGAACAGAACTACAGTACTATAGAGAAGGAACTTTTAGCCATAGTATGGGCAACCAAATATTTTCGTCCATACATATATGGAAGAAAGTTAAAAATAGTCACGGACCATAAACCTCTCGTCTGGCTTTTTTTCTTTAAAAGAGCCCAACTCTAAGCTTGTACGATGGAAACTTTGGCTCGAAGAATATGATTATGAGATTGTTTATAGAAAAGGCAAGCAAAATTCCAACGCTGACGCACTTTCACGTATCGAGCTTAACAGTAATGAGATAACTGAACCTGAAATAAACCCGAAAGACTTAGATATGACTTCCATGCAAAATAATATCGATACCTCAGAGGATTTGTCTACAATCCATTCAGGAAAAGAAAACTTGGATGATGCTATACCCATATCAGAGCGTCCTGACAATGAGTTTTCTAACCAAATCATAATCAAACAAAATCCCTCTAGAAAAGAACTATTCTCCAAAATGCATATATGTACATATTGTTCCAAAGAGAAAAAGAAAAGCACATCATAGAATGCCGAGATCCTAAAAATGAAACTATTTTAATCTCGGTTTTAAAAGATTTCGCTAATACCAAAGGGACGAGGGCGCAGTGGTTAGTGTGTTGGACTCTGGCGCACGATGAGCGAGTTCGGATCCCGATAACACCAACGCCATCGAATGTTCGCGAATGTTCGTCTTAAATTAGTTAGATCTACTATTTTACTAAAAGATATAACAGAAAGAGATGAACAAGAAAAAATAATTAGGGACTACCATACAAGCCCACACCACAGGGGTATTATTGAAAGCTTCAACCACTTAAAACGAGATATATACTTTCCCAGTATGAAATACATAATTTCAAAAGTAATAAATAATTGTGAGACTTGTAATAGATAAAAATATGACCGTAACAGAGAACAACTTAAATTTCAATTAACAAGAAACACCATCTATACCACTGGAAATAATTCATATTGATATTTATTCTATACACAAAGAGAGCTTTTTAACTAATATCGATAAGTTCAGTAAGTTTGCTTGTGTCTTAACTGCTAGAACAAGTATCAATGTAATAAAATCTTTGCGATATTATTTTAGCCAACACGGTATACCTACAAAATAGTTTCTGATAATGGCAGCGAGTTTGTTTCAACCTTGTTCAGGGAGTTTTTGCAGCTTTACAGCATTCAATTTCAAACCATTTGCGCTAAAACTTCCAACGGAAATTCACCTGTGGAGCGGTTTCACTCCACCCTCACTGAACTCATTCGTATCATTAAATCGCAAATGAAAGATATGCCTATTGCTGAAATCGTTGATGAAGCCGTATTGACATACAATAACTCAATCCATTTAACAACAATGTTGTCGCTTTTCGAGCTCATTAACGGACACATGCATAAATCGCAACCATTCCCACCCAAATTAGATTTTGCCACAGAACAAGAATATTTACAAAATCATATAGAAAATTTTCAAAAATTAACTAAAATTATTCAAGAACAAAGTTTTAACAAGAAACAAAATTATATAAACAAATGCAACCGATTACGTAAAGATCCTCCAAGTTACAATCAGGACGATATAATCTATGAATTAGATGACGGGCGTAATAAACAGGTTAATAGGTTTAATAAACATATGTATAGTAACGCGCCTTGCCCCGAAACAGTAACAAAAAACGGAAAAATTACAATAGAGACAAATAGGAGAAAGGTCCATAAACAGAAAATTAGGAAAAAGACAAACTAAACTAGGATTACAATAGTTATTACTATACTCGTAGAATTATTAAAAATTGCCTACTTAAAGATAATCTAATTCTCATTTCATTCAAAGAAAAAATGTAAATAGATGTATAACAATAAACATATCCAGAACCCAATATAAAGCAAAACTTAAATTGAGAATGTTACTATGTATGCTAATCGTAACGTGGAAATTACATTACAATATAAGCGTAGCTATTTTAAGCATTGTCGAACTTCATCCTCTTCTTTCAGTTCAAACTTAGCATCTATGCACTTAGTTTTCCTTCATACTTATTTGTTTATTTGCCTATGATCATGCGATTTATTTTTACTACTCTACCTATTCACTTACGCGTCTCTTTTCCCAATTTTTTTTTTCCACCTATTTGTTTACATATTTGTTTACATGTCGATGATCGTGCGATTTGTTAACTCCCTACCTATCCACTTACGCGTCAATTTTTCCCAATTTCTTTTCCACCTATTTGTTTACAATATGTTAACCACACTAACTATCCACTTACGCGTCCCTTTTCCAATTTGTTTTCCACTCATTTGTTTACATGAACCATGCAGCTTTCGTGTTTTTGTTAAGGAGGTGCATAGATGCCGGCAGATACTTTCACTCTATCAAAGACCACGGCCGGGCAAGTCGAAAAAAAAGAAAAAAACTTGTAAATTGAAATTAAGATTCGTGTTGAAAAAAACTAAAACTAAACTAAATGTATCCAAATTTTGAGAAATAAAATATAAAGTTGAGAAAATTATTTAGTGTTTTTCTCAAAACCCATAATTCGCGCCCCCTTAGGTGCGGCCGTCCTCTATTTTCTCGTCCTTCGCTGTGGTGTCCATTCGCTCTACATGGCCTATCCATCTTAGGCGTTGGGACCGTAGACGCCTGACTAGACTCATGTCACTGTACAACCCGTACAGTTCGTGATTGAATATTCTCCTCCGTCGTTGGTAAATGTCCTTTTTCGATGACAGCAGATATTTAGTCTTGCTCTCATTAACTGCCAAACCAACTTTTGCCGCCTCCATCTCAATGCTCCCAAACGCCTCATTGCTATTTCGCTGTAGCCTACCTATTATGTCAACGTCGTCGGCGTATGCAAGGAGTTGCGAGGATTTGAAATAGATTGTGCCTCTTGTATTGGCCTGTGATTTTTGCACAATCGTTTCTAATATGATGTTAAAAAAATCACACGCAGCCCATTGCCCTGTCTGAATCCTTTTTTGACTTCGAAACTATCGGTCAGTTCTGCACCGATTCGGATGGAGCAGCGATCGTTCTCCAGAGTCATCCTGCAGTCAGAGGGGGCTCCTTTCTTGTGGATCGGGCATACGATACTGAGACTCAATTCCTCGGCCATGCTTGTCTCTGACCATATCTTACAGATGAGCTTGCGCATGTTACGACTGCGATTCTACTACTAGGTGTCCGTTCTCATCCCTACAGGCCTCCGTTCGGGCCTTATAGCCTTGAGATGTTCATTTTATCTGTTGATAAAACTTAAGCAAATACCAGTCAAACAGTGATCTGTAATCTTACAATCAAGAATGACACCTGCACACAAATTTGTTGGTATTTCACTAAAGCGAGCGAACACATGATCTAGACAAGTGTTAGATCGGTCTAGTAGGTTCGTTTATAAATGATGTTAATCCATGCAAGGATACATATGAGTCTACTGATTGGTTACCATTTAAGATGTCTATATTAAAGTCGCCAAGAATGATAAGATTACCCGATTTTTCGTTACTCAGGAGAACTGTGAACTCTTCTAAAAACAATTGTAGGGACACGTATTGCACTCTATACACACAAATTATGCAGAACAATTTTTTGCAAATTTCAAAAGAAATTTTAATAATATCAGCGCTACTCAGGCTAAAAGAAACAACCTCACAATCAAACAAGTCACGCACAAATACTCCCACCCCACCTGCAGAATACGAATAATATTTTTATTTTATTTTTTTTTTATATATATATGGGGCTAGTGCTACTATTAGCAGTACGGCACTTCGACCTCTGCAGATCTATTGTGCCTGCTAGCCGATTAGCCGAGTAGCCTCTCCACTTCTGTAATTAAGTTGAGAATGCTTCTCGTAGGAGCCAGGGTGATCCCCTCAGGAGTCATAACTTCACTGAGAAGGATACGCTTCCTAAGATGGCAGAGAGCAGCACACTCACACAGTATGTGTTCTGCCGTCTCATCGTCCTCAAGACAGAGCCGACACTCAGTTTCAGACGAGATACTAATTTTACTTAGATGATATCTCAGACCGCAGTGTCCCGTTAGATAGCTGACTAGTCTTCTGATATCCACCCTATTGAGTTTGAGTATGTCAATAGGGTGTTTGTTCAGGGGTCGTATTAGTCGTTTAGATTGACGGAGTCCCCGAACACTGTTCCAAAAGGAGAGGTGTTGCAATTTATCCCACTTGTCTAAGAAGTAGTTTATCTTAGACCCGGGAATGCCGCAGAAAGGTTCCGGACCTATATATTTGTCGCTGGAACCTTTTCTAGCGAGTTGGTCGGTAATTTCATTGCCCTTGATACCTTTGTGTCCTGGCACTCACCAAAGTTTAACATTGTTTCTATTGGCGAGGTCTTGTAGGGCGTCATGGCATTCCTTGACGGTTTTTGAGTTCGTGCTGTACGAACCCAGTGCTTTAAGCGCTGCTTGGCTATCAGAGAGTATGTTGATGGTTACTCCTCTGATGCCAGTCTCGAGATTTAGATTGACGCATGTTAGGATGGCATGCAGCTCTGCTTGGAAGATGCTGGGGCTTATTCCCAGGGCCTTCGAGACCTTGCGTTTTGGTCCAAAGATGCCGGCGCCAACGTCGAAAGCCATCTTTGAGCCATCCGTGTACCACCTCAGGCCCTTGACATTTAACAGGGGATCACTATTTTCCCATGCTGAGCGGTTTGGGATGAGTATCTCAAATCTTTTGTCAAAGGTGAAGGTGTGTGGCAATGCGTCCGAGACTGTAGTAACCATGTCTAGCTCGGGAAGGTGTTGTAATATGGACATGTGGCCTGCTGGTCTACATGGCATCTTTGTTCCCGAGCAGAGAATTCTGATGGCACTGCGTAATGCCACCTTTTTGATAAAAATATAAACGTAATGTAAATGGGACTAAGATTGTCTTATTTGGGTTAATAGATAACCCCTCTCTGCCACACCAGTCAGAGCTAAGTTGGAGCGCAAGCTGCATGCGCTCACAGGCAGTGACCTCGCACTTGCCCGTAACAATGACTACTAGGTCATCAGCATATCCGATGACCTCGTAGCCCCGAGTGGTTAGCTTGCGTAGTAGATCGTCGATGACTATTGACCAAAGCAGTGGTGAGAGGACTGCCCTTGCGGGCATCCTCTAACCGCCGATACTGTCACTGAGACCTCTCCGCATGTGGCTGATATGATACGGCTATTTAGCATCGCCCTAATCCAGTGATTAGTGGGATGGTCCTCACCCCTGCAGGATAGTGCAGTGGTGATCGAATTATAGCCAGTATTATCAAAGGCTCCCTCTATATCGAGGAAGGCGCAGATTGCGATCTCCTTTTGTGTGAAACTATTTTCAATGCACGTCACCAAGTGGTGTAGTGCATTTTCGGTAGATCGCTCTTTGCGATATGCATACTGGTTGGGATGCAGATGTGTCTGATTTTCCAGGATACCTCTAATATGGAGTTCTATCAGTTTCTCCATTGTTTTTAGAAAGAACGAAGTCAAACTGATAAGGCGATAGGATTTAGGTTGCTCGCTTGGTTTCCCAATCTTGGGGATGAACACAAGATTAACCTCTCTCCAAACTTGGGGTATGTATCCCGGGTTGAAGCAAGACCTAAAAAGAATTATCAGTGATGATAGAATTGTATTCAAGTCTTTCTGTAAGATCGCAGGAAAGACACTGTCTTTGCCTGGAGCCTTGTAGGGTTTGAATGATCTAATTGCCCATTTAACCCTGTCAGGGCTGAATAGTCTTCCAGAGAGGCTATTTGTTCTACTGTCGATGCTTTTTATGACGTTAATCTGATCGTCAGAGGGCATCGAATAGGGAGTAGAACCAGGGAAGTGCACCTCGAGCAAAGTCTCCAGGGTTTCCCTGCGGTTGACGGTAAAGGTGCCGTCTGATTTAGGAAGCAGCCCGAGCCCATTAGTGTGCTCTCGAGATGTGCTTTGTGGAGTCGGACCGCAGTTGGAAGCGAATTTATGTTCTCGCAATGCTTCCTCCAAGACGTTCTCTTGGATTTCCTCAATTCGAGGTTGTATTTAGTTAGAGCAGATCTATAATCAGTCCAACTATTGTACCGTTTAGCTCTGTTAAACAGCGATCTCACCTGCTTCCTTAGGGACTCAAGCTGACTATTCCACCATGGCACACATCGTTTGTGTGTAGTTGACCTGGGTGTACATCTGTCTCTAAAGGATGAGATGAGTGCTGCATTGAGCTGGTAGGCCGCTTCGTCGATATCGTCTGTCGATTCAATCGACTTAAGGAGCATGTCCTCTTTATCGGCGAGTTGAGCTTGGAACCGAGTCCAATATGTTCGTTTGGGCTGATATCCGGGCTCAGCCTCATTAACCTCACTGGAGATGTTGAACCTGATATACTGGTGATCAGACAGTGAGGCTTCATTGGAGACATGCCAGTCCCCAATCACATTTGAGATAAACTGGCTAGAGATTGTGAGGTCAAGCACCTCTTCTCTAACCGCGTTTATAAATGTGGGTTTGTTGCCTCTATTGGCAACGGTGAGATCATTATTTATTAAAAATTTTAAAAGTGACTCACCTCGTTTGTGTTTTTTCTGGTTGCAATACCTAACCAGATCCTGGGCTTCAGTGGGTGGGATTTGTTGACCGTCTCCAGGAAAATAAGCGGAGGCGCATACAACCTCCCTTACTCCTCCATCGGTGGGGACTTCCACAATGACGGCTGCCAGGTCCCTTGTGATGAGGTCTGGAATGGGGAGAAAATTTAGGTTAGTGCCGATCACGCATGCGGCCCTAGGAGGAAGACCTCCTGTGGCGTAAATTAGTTTACGCGACTTGTTTTGCAGGCCCATAATCTTACCTTTATGGACCCATGGTTCTTGGATTAGCCCAATGCTGATCCTGTCGCGGTACAGTCGCAGGCTAAAGGTGTCCGAGGCACCTTTGGCATGGTGCAGGTTGCCCTGCAGCACACGCAGCCCACCCATTATTTGCGACGGTAGGCCGGATCCTTCGTTCTGTAAGGCTTGTTGTTTCCTCGCCCGAAGTTTCCGGCCCGATGGGAGTGATCCTCTGATCTACTTCCCATCGAAGATTCCCCTTGTTTAATTGGGGGACGTGTGTTTCTTTTATTTGGGCGACCCTTAGTGGTCGCCGGCTCAGACGTGGCAGCGGGTTTCTGCTCGTCACATCTGGGCGTGTCTACTACAGCAATAGGTGCAACCACCATATTGCTGGCTGTAGGTTTTTCTACTAAAGTAGTAGGTGCAACCACCATACTACTGGTTGTAGGTTTTTCTACAGCGATTGGTGCTACATCCAAGGATGTTTTCGCCTGGCTTTTGATAATCATCTTTACGATTTCAAATCTGTAAGCCACTTGGCACTTAAGTTCTTTTAGTCGAGCCAGGGACTTGTCACTGACAGCTAGAACTAAGTGCGGGAGATTTTTCTCCTTATTTGACGTGCTCTGTATGACTCTCCAGTTCTGTGCGTGTAAGCCGTCATTTTGTGAGTCCAGCGTCGCCAACACCTTCGTGATGGGTAAGTCGGTGCTTTGTGGGAAGTAGCCCCGTACGATATGCGGTTTCGGGAAAGCTTTCTCTTCCACAAGCATGATATCAAGTCCACTCTTGTCCTTGATGGCCGTAAAATTGGTTTTCATCCAATCGGCCGTAGCTGGGCTGTCACACACAAAGTATAACCACCCTGACTTGTAGGTCGAACCCCTAAAGCGAGATTCGGGTGCCTTACCCAACAGCTCCCGGGTAAACTCGAGCTTCTCAGGCGACCCGGCGCGTCCCCAGGTGGCGGATAGGGGAAGGCCACGTAATGTGGTAGGGGTCATTGTACCCCCGCGGACCAAGAGCAATTACATTCCCAAGTCAAGGTGGTTTGGAATACGTGCCGAGGACTGAATGGTGCAGGGAATACAAAAATGTGCATCGCTAACGTACGACCCCTATGTGATACCAGGCGCCCTCACATAGTAATTAGCCTTGCATCTACATGGGAGCTCTGTAGATGTTGACCAACAATTCTCGCCATACTCGTGGGTCCAATCTATGCACAAACAACAAAAACAAAAACAAAACACAACAGAAAACAGAACACTAACGGAGTCGGAGGAAGAATACCTCCTCCGCTCACCAGTACACAAAATGGAGACAGAAGATATAGAACCATCTCCAAATCCTGCTACCACGCTCCTGTCTAATAAGACGGACAATCAAACTGCTCAGGCACCAAATGGTCCAAGCACTGAGGTTGCAGTGGTCAGCGACGCCAAAAAACCTCGGCAGAAATATGACTATTTCACCGGGGCCCAAAGGCGACGAATCGCCGCACTAATCCGGGAGGGAATAGAGCCCGAAGAGGCGAGGCGAAAAGAAAAAGCAGGATATGCTCTCGTGCTTGCGGAAAGGGAAGCTAACAAAAACCCAGACTTGCCAAATCCCAAACGCAACCGATCAAACGACAACTCCCTTGTGGAGAACACTTCGAAGAAGAGTCGACCGCACACAGAGACACCAAGTAGCTCATGTGCCGGTAAACGAAATGATCGCCCTGGATCCGCTGGTGAAGCCAAAACTAAACCCACTAAAGGAACTAGTGGAGGTGCACGAGAGCGCACGGAAGCACCCGAGCCATCCTATCGGGATGCTATTGCTCGGTGCAAAGTCGCTATCATGCACTCGCTACACCCGCAAGAGACCCTAACTGATCAACAAATAAAGTTAGTGAGGAAGAGCCTGCTAGAGGAAATGGACAAGGCAGATAAGAACTGTCCTGCCCTCAGATTCGAGGCCACCTCAGCCAGAAACGGATGGCTATCTATCACCTGTCACGACACAGAGACCAAAAATTGGCTCATGTCGTCGATAAAGAAGATTAAGCCATGGAAAAACGCAGATCTGTGTGCAACTCAGGGCAATGACATCCCCAAGTTATACACCTGCGTAACTTTCGTCCCCGAAGCCGATGACCTAACCAAGGATACCTTCCTTATGCGCATAATGAAGCGAAATGCGAACATTAGCACTAAAGGATGGAGAGTCCTCAGGATCGCCAAGGAAAAAAGCGCTGGGGACCAAGTAACCTTTGCCATTGATGAGACATCCAAAGACGCCATTGTGAAGCAAAGGTTTAAACTGTTCCTCAACTTCTCCCAGATCCTAATCAGGATCAAGGGAATTCCCAAGCAGGCAAAGATAACTGCGGACAACAAAACCAAGGACAGGGCACAAGCCCATCCGAAGTGCGATGCCCAAAGTACACTGGCCATGCCCAGGAAAGAAAGTGAGGAACTCGGCGTGAATAAGCCAAGCCAGAGAGCAACAACTACTGCATCTGGTGATAGTGAACCAACCACAGAGGCAACGAAAGTACCCCAAACGTCAAGGCTGCCTGAAGAAACTACTCGGGCAACCAGGACTTCAGGGGTCAGCCCTATGGTTGTACCAGTCACTAACACTGGCGGCCCTGCCAGTATCTCGCTTAATCCACCATGTCGGGATTAAAGTGCATCCAAATAAATCTACAGCATGCAAAGGCCGCGTCTGCGGTACTGAGCCATAGATTTAATAAGGAGCACTTTGATATAGCCTTTATCCAGGAACCCTATACGGTCAAAGACCAGATCAAAGGAATATCAGGTGAGCTGCTCTACGACTCCACAAATGATGGACGACCTAGGGCTTGCATAATGATTAATAACACCATTAAAGCCATTCCCATTTCAGAATATACGAATAAGGACCTGGCAGCTGCCATTATTCAGCTATCCACTGCGGAAGGTAGGTCAGATGTCGTAGTTTGCTCAGCCTACCTACCGGGCGACTCCACTGATCTCAGCTTTACACCACAGCAGAATCTCCTAGACTACTGTGGAAGAAGAGGCTCACAGATCATCATATGCTGTGACGCAAACGCCCACCACACAGCATGGGGAAGCTCGGGCATTAACAAAAGAGGTGAGTACTTGTTAGAATTTATTTGCAAGAATAACCTCAATATCATAAACCGCGGAAATAGTCCCACCTTTATGAATAGAATTAGGGAAAAGGTACTAGACCTCACCCTAACCACACCGTTCATAGGCAACTCTATCCAAAACTGGCATGTCTCAACAGAAACATCGATGTCAGATCATCGACAGATCTGTTTTGACATAAAAGCAGGAGATAGAATTACCAGAACATACAGACAACCGAGAGCGACAGACTGGGACACATATAGCCTGGAAATCGCACAATCGATCGGAAACTGTCCCAATAGCATCAGAGACATAGACAGCCTCGAACTCAGCTGTGACAGCCTCAATGCTACCATCTTATCTGCTTTTCACAACGCTTGCCCAGAGAAAGTTAATTCAGGCAATCGTACCACTCCGTGGTGGAACAGCAATCTGGCCAAGCTAAGAGCACTGACCAGAAAACTGTTCAACAGAGCTAAACGGACTGGTGACTGGACACAGTACCGTGCTTCACTCACCAACTACAACCAAGAGATTGGAAGAGCCAAAAGAGACTCATGGAAAAAGTTCTGCAGTAGTCTATCAGACATACAGAGCAGCGCTCGCTGCACAGAGTTCTCGCCAAAGAGCACACTAACCAAATTGGACTGTTGAGGAGAGCAGATGGCACTTACGCGGAGAATGGTACAGAAGTACTGAAAATTCTAACCAGTACGCACTTCCCAGACTCCAAAATCATTCCCTCTAATCTCTCTAACATTCGTCCGCAGATCAGGGCAACTAGACCCAACAGGGAGGTATGGAAGAGAGCACAAAAAAATTTCCACGAGGGAAGCATAAAATGGGCCATTAACTCTTTTGACCCGTACAAATCCCCGGGGGAGGATGGCATCTTCCCAGCCCTCCTTCAGAAAGGAAGTGCGATAATTAGCCCCATGCTGATCAACATCTTTAGAACCAGCTATGCATGGGGATACATACCAACGAGCTGGACAGAGGTAAAGGTAAAATTCATTCCCAAAGTAGGCCGTAGACCCACAGACCTGCCTAAGTCCTACAGACCGATAAGCCTTACCTCTTTTTTCCTAAAAACAATGGAAAAAATTCTGGATAGGCATATCAGGAACGGTGCCCTGAAAAGATCACCACTTCACAAAAACCAATATGCCTACCAGCCTGGGAAATCGACCACGCATGCTCTTCAGGAGCTAACCGCCCGGATCAACAAATCCCTGAGCGACAAAGAAATTGCGATAGGTTGCTTTCTCGATATTGAGGGTGCTTTCGACAACACCGACTACACCCAAATAAAACGTTGCATCCTCAGCACAGGGGTGGATAACACCACATGCAATTGGATCCAACACATGCTTAGCAATAGGAAAATAAACACCTCACTAGGCAATGATAAAATCAGTGTTAATGCCGCGAAAGGATGCCCTCAAGGTGGGGTTCTCTCACCTCTCTTGTGGTCCATCGTGGTAAATGAACTGATTAACATACTCAGCAACAATGGTTTCTATGTCCAAGGCTACGCCGACGACATAGTGATCCTGGTTAGAGGCAAATTCGAAAACACGGCTTCGGAACTCCTCCAACGGGCACTAAATCTTGTTGCAAACTGGTGCACAAAGGTTGCACTAAAGGTCAACCCTAGGAAAAGCACTATAGTCGCCTTCACCAAAAGGAGGAATAGGCACAAACTCACCAAACCTACCCTCTTTGGTGAAGGGATAGAGTTCTCAAAAGAAGTAAAATATCTAGGGATAACTCTAGACGAAAAGCTCACTTGGAACTCTCACATTATAAAAACCATTGAGAAAGCCAGGATCTCTTTATGGACCAGCAAAAGTCTCACTGGCAAAAACTGGTTCACAAACCCCAAAATGACCCGCTGGCTATACACAGCAATCACCAGACCAATCCTCACATATGCTGCGCCCGTCTGGTGGCACAAAACAAAACAAGCAACAGTGCAAGCCAAGCTCAACAAATTGCAAAGACTAGCTTGCATCTGTATCACCGGGGCCATGAGAACAACCCCCACAGCAGCACTAGAAGTCATCACAGACCTGCCACCTCTTCACCTCCAACTGAAGAAAGAGGCAATGGTCTTCGCCCATAGATTGATCGTGGAGGATGACTCTAACCGTAGGCTCTTTCACCCTGATATCCTTACGGAGATAAACAGGCATGAAATCCTAATGATATCTCTCTCAGACAACTGTCTCCCCAGATACAACTTCAGCCAAAACTACAAGGTCACATTCCCCAACCGACAAAACTGGGAACAGGATATACCCCCCTTCAATCGTGGATCCTACGTGTGGTACACAGATGGCTCCAAAACGAACGAAGGCGTTGGGGCTGGAGTTTACGGAGCAAATACTGGCACATCCATCTACGTCAGCATGGACAGATATAACTCCGTTTTTCAAGCAGAGATATTTGCTATAGAACTCTGCCTCAGAGAAAATTTAAACAGAAACATACTTAACAAAAACATTTACATTCTCTCTGACAGCAAGGCTGCACTTCTAGCCCTAAAGAGCTATGAAGTCACCTCCAAACTGGTGTGGGACTGCCTACATTTACTTCACCAGCTGGCCAGCACAAACAGAGTTCATCTCATTTGGATACCTGGACACAGCGGCCATTCAGGCAACGAAAAGGCGGACTTACTAGCTAGGAAAGGCTCCGCATCACCATTCATGATGCCACGGCCTTTCTGCGGCATACCCATCAGCACCACCAAATGCTGCATAAACAATTGGTTAAGGAACACGACGGATCACTACTGGTTACAAACGAAAGGTAGCAGACAAGCTAAGTTGTTCCTCCCAACTACATCTCTCAACAGAACGAAACAACTCCTCATGCTCTCCAGGAGTCAGATTCGCTTAATCACAGGTTTCCTTACTGGACACTGCCCAGTCAACAAACATCTCAAGACGATGGGCATCATAC
This sequence comes from Eumerus sabulonum, assembly GCA_951905685.1. Lineage (NCBI taxonomy): Eukaryota > Metazoa > Arthropoda > Insecta > Diptera > Syrphidae > Eumerus > Eumerus sabulonum. The sequence continues at coordinate 102,571,674 of OX645060.1, forward strand.
AAGATGACACTTGCAGAATGTGTAATGAAGACGAAGAAACAGCAGAGCACATACTATGCCACTGTAACTGCCTTGTCAGTACACGTCATCGTCACTTAGGCAAGTATTATCTTGAAGCAGAAGAAATCGCTGCTAGCTCACTCAAAAGCATACTAAGTTTCATCACAAACTCAGGATTCTTGAGTGAACTGTAAGTGGGGGACATCACAATAGGCCCACTCGTGGCCGCAGTGATCAGGCGACTTTGTCCCACCCCCCGTACCCTCTCTAACTAACTCTACCCAACAGCTCGATGGAGGTGTCGACTATAGCCTTCTGAACGGCTGCCATCTGCGCTGTTGTAAGGGGGTTCGTTCCTAAGTCCTTGGGGACGATGCCGAGTCGGATCCTCCCAGCTACACTACTGTAGCTCTTTTTATCGACCTGATGGTTGCCGATTTTGCTGCGTTTAGCAGCCTGGTTTGGTGGAGTAGTGTCTGCAGAACGATCACGTTTCAGTTCCGGACCTTTGGTAGCAGGGGTAAATTTTGCAAAAAAAACTAGAGCCTCATCTCTGGTTTTGCCCTGCATTATAGCAGCTTTAAAGCGTCGCTGCTCCGACGATTTGAGTTTGACGAAGCCACCAGGTGGTACAGGCTTTTCCTCTACGTGCCTGATGGTTTCGTTTCTACTTACACTTGGGAGTTCATCCGAGAGCATACTCACAGAATCTCCGCCAAGTGTGGTGTCGGAATCAGAGAGTGAAGATATATCTTCAACTTTCCATCCGGCTGCAATGCCAGCAAAAGATGCCGGTATCACTTCCGGTTTTTTAGCCGCTGAGGGCTCACAAGCCCTAGCAGGCGATGACATTTGAGAGTCATCATTCTCTTTTGGAAAATTGTTATTGTCTATTGTTCCCACGAAGATACGGGAAAGAACGGTCACCTGCAGCGGAGCCCGAGACACTGCAGGAAGGCTATATTGAAATCGGAGGTCGCCCGGTATCCGAAGTTCGCATACTAGTAGCTAAGCACCCTCTTAGCCATGCATCCGTCGGCGTATGCTGTTCCACCTTGGAGTTAGGGGAGTAGGGAAGTGATGGGTACTGAGGAAGGGGAGAGGTAGGGAGGGGTCTGAAATTGCTTCTTAGCTTTGGGTTCCTCTAGAGATGAACTCTCGAGAGTCATTACCTGTACTGAGCCTCCGTACCACGACAAGGTGAGCAATTGATACGAATCATTAGCGTTGGCATAAAAAACGTAATTAGGAAGTCTATAATCTTCTTTTTTAAAAGAATAAATCCATATCTCGATAAGAAAATGAAGTCAGGCAAATTCGGAAAAGCTTCAATATTACAAAGTAACAAATCAAAATTTTGTCGTAGGCTGCTAATATTCTGATGACCAATTAAAAAAGGCTTTTTACATTTAGAAAATAAATGACTATCATGTAAATTTGATATGGTTTCAATGGTAGTGTTATCGTTTATAAGATCAGAGCTGTCATTCATATTTTATTTATGTGTATACATATGTACATATATATGTATGTATGTGTGTATATTGTTTTTTTTTTTTTTTTTCTTTTCTTTAATTCTCAATTGCAGCTAAGTCTTCAAAAGATCTTATAACGATGACGCTACCATTATCAACTTTTTTCAAAAAAAATTGATATTTGCTAAACCATAAATATTTGAAATTATGCTCAGCTTTAAACTTCTTCGCTGCCATAAATAGAGCCCAAGTGTATTTCGTAAAGTATACCTTAATGAGTAAACTTTTACAACTACTATCACCAAATAGGGAAGTGTTGAGAGCTCTCTTCATTGTTGTCTTACTTTTCATTATTTTCTTTTTGACATCACTTGAGGTAAGGTGCACACACAAAACATTTCTGATCGCTTTAGCAGGATTTGCAGTAGCATTTGTATTGTTAATACGTTTAACTTAGCAATTCTTGATTTCAGTAGCAGATACAGAAACATTTAAAGCACCAAAAATTGTTTGTGCACTCTCACTTGCATTGTTGTTATTTACCTCGGGTACACCAACAATTTCGATGACGTCTTCCATCTGCTTTTGTTCTCGCCAGTTCATCTTGCTCTCTAAACTCGTTACTCTCGATCTCAGTTTAGCATTTTCTTCTTCCAGCTTAATTACTTTGTTCAGAAAATCCGAGTTCATTTTTTTTAGACTCAAAATTTCTTCATAAAGTAGTTGAATGGTTTCTGGACCGCTGCCTCCGCAAGGTCGTTGATGTTCGTCCAAAGCAATTGCAGTTGTACACGTCTCATCTTGCCCTTTGTTGATTGACGCCGGTGGTGTAGCACCCATGGCTTTGTGTTGCTGTTTGGATTGAGTTGCTGACGCTATTGTGCTTGGCAATGTTGTTGGTTGTTGTTGTAACGATTTTCTTCTCAACGCAGAACACTTGTCACAGCGAAAGGGTTTGTTGTTGGAGATCATATACACAAAATCCGATTCGAGTATATTGACACAAGCACAAAGGAACGAACATTTGCAATCTAAACAATTGATTTTAAATGCATGACTGCGATCAATTTTATCATTGCAACTTGAGCAATTCATGTTCATGAATGTATGCTATTGTCTAAATTGTTTTGAAAATTCGTGAATTCAATGTTATAATTGTTTACCCCACCACACTAGAAAACACGCACGTTCTTCACGGATCTCACTCACTCGATCCACAGTCAGCAAAATCCTCGGGGGGTGTTGAACGTTTTGCAAAAGAAATTATGTCCAAACTGGATAAAACTGCAAGATATATCGGTGGGTGAGGAAAAGGCTTATTTTTTGGGAAAATGTGGAATACCAGGGGTAATAGGATGTTTGGATGGGACACATATAAGGATAATTAAACCCTATCAGAACCCCAACCTATTTTATAATAGAAAGAGTTATTATAGCATTAATGCTTTGGTTGTAAGTAGCTTTTAGTGTGATCTTAATAGTTTCGTATGACTGAAAACTAAAATTCTTTTCCATGGCGTTGCGATCATTGAATGATAGTTAGAGCTATTGATGCAACATGCCCTGAAGCAAGCCATAATGCTCTAATATGGCAAATAAGCAATGCCCGAAATATTTGGAGATACAAGCTTCAGTCTAGTGCCTTTTGTTTTACTTACTTACTTATCAGGCCAGCGATCCATGGAGGATCTGAGCCTGAGCTATAGCTGCCTTCCATCCTTGACCAAGATGTCTTACATCCGCGATTACTTGGTCTTTATACCGGAGGTTCGGTCTTCCTCTTCTTCTCGAACCAGGAGGCTCGGAGTCGAAGACCCTCTTAGCTGGAGCGTTGATGTCCTTCGCTCGATGTGGCCGAGCCAGTGTAGTCGACGGATCCTTACCTTCCGGACTACATCCACATCTTGGTACAGCTCGTAGAGTTCGCGGTTGTGTCCTCTTCTCCATTCACCCTCCTCACAGACAGGACCAAATATCCGGCACAGAATTTTTCTTTCGAAAGAACCCAAAATCAGCTCCGCTGTCCTGCTTATCGTCCAGCTTTCGGCTTCACACAGCCCATTGCCCTGTCTGAATCCTTTTTTGACATCAAAACTATCGGTAAGGTGTTCACTGACCCGGATGGAGCAGCGAGCATTCACCAAAGTCATCCTGCATAGTCTGACGAGTTTAGCAGGTATGTCAAATGTAGACATAGCGTTGTATAGCTCGTCTCTAATTACGCTGTCGTATGCGGCTTTGAAGTCGACAAATAGGTGGTGAGTGTCGACTTGGAATCCATTGCTTTTTCCAGGATCTGCCGTAGTGTGAAGATTTGGTCGATAGTGGATTTCCCTGGCCTGAATCCGCACTGATAAGGACCTATCAGCTTATTTACAAAAGGCTTCAGGCGTTTACACAAAACGGCAGAGAAGATTTTCCTCTGTAGTTGGCGCAATTAGAGGGGTCGCCTTTCTTGTGGATCGGGCATACGATTCTAAGACTCCATTCCTCGGGCATGCTTTCCTCTGACCATATATCGGTCTTCGTCGATTAGAAATGGATCTTTCTGTCTGACAGCGGTATATTGACTAACATCGCCGTTATACAGTCTGCAGAAGTGGTTTTTCCATATTCTCATCTCATTCGCGCGTATGTTCCTCCCTTTTAACTCGGAGAGCTCACGAGCTGCTCTTGTTCTTTTATGCAGCGAGGCCTTATATGCATTTTGCTTCGCTGTGTGAATCTTCCTGCACGCGTCATCGATCCAGGTGTTTCTTCGAGGTGGAGACTTGAAACCCAAGACTTCGGATGCAGAGCTCTTCAGGGCTTGTTTGCAAAGCCCCTCGGAAAGTTCGGACATCAAGAATAGTGGAGGAGTGTCGGACGTCGTTCGCGATGTAATCAATCTGGTTGGTAGTCGATTGATCAAAAGACCGCCAGATGCCTTTGTGTATCTCGAGGTGCGGGAAGCGCGTACTGGCTAGAAGGGGATTTCGCCCCGTAGCATGATCAATCAGCCGGTGTCCGTTATCGGATGTGGTGTCGTGTAGGCTATTTTTGCCGATGACACGTTCAAGGATGCTTTCCTTACCCAGCTTAGCATTGAAGACTGCTAGTACAATTTTGATGTTATAGCTGGGACATTGGGCACACGTTCTGTCTAGGAGATCGTAGAACTCATTTTTGGCAGAGTCATCCTTGACTTCCGTGGGGGCATGGTCGCAGATCGGGCTGATGTTAAAAAGCTTAGCCTTGATACGGGTTGTTACATATGAGGCGTTCACTCACATGCCGAAAGCTTAGGACTTTTTGCCTTAGTCCACCTCGAACAACAAATCCGCATCCGAAGAATCGTTGTCCTCTCTCTATATAGCAGTCGCCGTAGTAAAAAGCGCAGTTTTTCATCCGCTTTGTACCCGGTCCATTCCATCGCATTTCCTGCATGGCGGTTATGTCCGCTTTAAAGCGGTCTAGGGCGTCCGCGAGTTGTTCGGCTGGACGTGGCCTGTTTAGGGACCTAACATTCCACGTACAGTGCCGAAGATCATTGTTCTTTTTAGGGTTCCGTACCCAAAGGTAAAACGGGACCCTGTTACTAAGACTTCGCCGTCCGTCCGTCCGTCTGTAACAAGGCTGTATCTCATGAACCGTGATGGTTTGACAGTTGAAATTTTCACAGATGATGTATTTCTGTTGCCGCTATAACGACATAAACAGACTAAAATGATTATTTAAGGGGGGCTCCCATACAACAGACATGATTTTCATCCAAAAAAATCCCCTTGGTCACATACTGACCTAAGGTTAGTCGACAATATCCCACAACTAGTAGCAAACTTCCCAGCTTTGATCCTTTTTGTGTCTTTGATGTATTAATCCCAGCTGCAACCCTTTTTTCTATAATTACGAACAAGAGATTTTTGATTATCAAAGTAATATGCCTATAACCTGCCTGCAACCAAGATCTGTCATCATACAAAAATGTGATTTCACGTGATGACTGATGAGGTAACATATAACGTCTCTTTCATATTTATATATACAGATATTGCAAGGGTCGTCAACATTAATCCGGTCCGATATATCTGAGGCTTGTGGTTGTTTCGGAGTTTGTGGTTTTTTTTTTACGGTTACGGCTTACTAGGCCGTAGCCCAACCGACTAATCCTGTTTTTTTTTTTTTTTTTTGGCGCAGGAGGCTCGCCATTTGCCCTTCCCCGTCTGCAATTTCCATGAGAAATCTCCAGATGGCACCGCGAGGAGGTGGGGATAGGACTTACTAACAGTGCCGCAAGATGTTCGACTGTGGTGGCTCGTCTCGCTTTTTAGCAGGCCAGCATCCGTCGGATAGATGCTACCCCTATGAGGTCTTTGTAATTATTAATTTGTAAATTAGTTCTTAATAAAACATATTTGTCAATTTTACTTAATAATGAAAAAACAAAGGACGGATCTACATATATTTATATCTGAATAACACATAGTCGAAAACACAACCATAGATGGAGTTTATTTAATCCCTTTTTAAAATGAAAGTAACGATTGACAGAGTAACATACGAAACCCTACAGCTACAAATCAAAACTACTTAAAAACTTATACCATTGACAAACATGAAATAAGTAATTATTTGAATCAGTTAAAGGCCCATTTAGACGGAAGCGTTTAACTGAAACTGAAGCTGATGGAATTCCCATCAGTTGTCAGTTCAGTAATCAGTACTTAGTACACAATTAAACTGATGTGTACTAGGTACTTTTATTATTGCTTTACAAGTTTCAGGTATAATTGCACTTAGACTTGGTGCCGATATTGCAGTAAGAAATTTAAGACTTTGGTAAGTACTTCCAGTTGCTAAAAATCGGAGGGTTGCACTTAATCTTTCGTGAGGTGAAACGGCTCCTCTCATATTGGTATAGTTTTTTTATAATTGGAGTCACTAGTTGCAGTAGCTCCAAATATACGCTTTCACTCATATGTACGTAAATAATTTAACCAATCACCATGTTCAAACCTCAATTCCCTCATTAAATTTACGTGCGATAGGGTTCGTCTTGTTAAGTACCAATCTTTGCTCCATTTTTTTCTGTTTCTTTTCGATTTATTAAGCGACGAAACTAGAGCTATTGCAATACGGCTTCCATCGTACATTACGCAATGTATTTCTGCTCACTTTCGACTGCTCACAAGTAAAATGAATGCTCAACTGAACACCGGACTGACGTCTAAATACACTTCTTTTTTAACTGAACTGACAACTGAACTGACAACTGATCGTCTAAAAGGGGCTTAATGATGAACTGAAATTTGGAACTATAAACCTAATGGATTTCTACAAGATGAAGTACTGAACAATCTTATAATTACATCATTTTCACTGATGATCATTATAGCAGCCACTGCGTTATGTATAATTTATTACTTCAAGATGAGATCAGCCCGAAACACCAGTCCAACAAAACAAGAGGTGAAAAGAAAGAAAAACACCTTTCGATATTTGTATGACTTATTCCTCCTCTGTATTGTTTGAACCTGATCGCATTTGAAACACGATTAACCAAATTTCTGTTTTTTTCTTAATTTGTATAACAGAAAAACAAAAGTATACTTTATACCGAGTATGCTCGGGTGAAAGTATCGCAGTACTTTTTTGATGACAGCATATATTTAGTTTTGTCCTCGTTTACCGCCAAACCAATTTTCGTCGCCTCCATCTCAATACTCGCAAACGCCTCATTGACATCTCGCTGTGATCTACCTATTATGTCAATATCGTCGGCGTATGCAAATAGTTGCGAGGATTTGAAATAGATTGTGCCTCTTGTATTGTCCGGTGATTTTTGCACAATCATTTCTAATATGATGTTGAAGAAATTACACGACAGCGCATCGCCCTGCTTAAATCCTTTTTTGACATCAAAACTATCGGTAAGGTGTTCACCGATTCGGATGGAGCAGCGAGCATTCTCCAAAGTAATTCTGCATAGTCTGACGAGTTTAACAGGCATGTCAAAGGTAGGCATAGCATTGTATAGCTCGTCTCTAATTACGCTGTCGTATGCGGCTTTGAAGTCGGCAAATAGGTGGTGAGTGTCGACTTGGAATTCATTGGTTTTTTCCAGGATCTGCCGTAGTGTGAAGATTTGGTCGACGGTGGACTTCCCTGGCCTGAATCCGCACTGATAAGGACCTATCAGCTTTGATATATATATATTACTTATATTAATTATGAATTTATGAACTAACTGTAATAATGTATTTACAACATGTGAATTAATGTAAATATGAATTAACTATTTAATGGAATATTAACTACCCTATCTGAATAACTAAAGAACTACTGCCTAACCTACCATTCGAACTATTACTTGTATATTGCGCAAATTGATCTATTACTTTGTATATTCAAATAAACCTCATCTTGTAAAGGCCTCGAAACAACGTGGTCATATTATTCAAGGTTAACATACATTAGTGGCGACGAGGACGTTAAATCAATAAATTTACAAGATAAAAATACATAAGTGGTGATTTTAATAATGCCGGACACCACGCAACAAATCATAGAAGCCTTAACCAGCGCACTTAGAACATTACAGACCACGAACACGCTCAACTTACACTTCGATCAGTTTCATGAGGACCAAGAAAGCTTTACATGTTACCAAAAACGTCTGGAAAATTACATTGGCCTAAGCAACATAACAGACCGGGTGCAGGCGATCACTTGGAGCAAACCCTCAACTGCTATAAAGCAGATATAACCGCATTCCAATAAGTGCGATGGGATGAACCAGGCAAAAAACTAATGAAAAACTGCGACATCTACTACGGGAATTGCTACAAGGAGAACAAACAGCGCCAATTCGGGTGCGGATTCGTTATTCGAGGAAGACTCCAAAAAAAGGCATAAGCTTCCGAGACATAAGCGAACGCCTCATAACAATCCGCATCAAAGCTAAATTTGCAAACATTAGCTTAATATGCGCTCACGCCCCAACGGAAGAAAAGGACGATTGACTCACAGAAGAATTCTACGATCTCCTAGACAGAACTTATGCCCAATGCCCCCGCTACGACACGAAAATAGTCCTAGGAGATTTTAATGCAAAAACTGGGCAAAGAGGACATATTTGAGTCGATCATAGGAAAGCATAGCCTCCATAACACCACATCCGACAACGGACTAAGGCTAATTGATTTCCTAGCGGGGCGTAACCTCCTTGTAGCAAGCACGCGATTCCCCCATCTCAACATCCACAAGGGTACCTGGCGGTCTTTTGATCAATCGACCACCAACCAGATTGATCACATTGCGATCGACGCCAGACACTCCTCCTGTATTCTCGACGTACGAGCCTTCCGAGGGGCCAACATCGACTCGGACCACTACCTTGTTGTAGCCAAGGTACGAATGAGGATATCAAGAATGCTTAGGAGTCGAGTAGCACAACGTAAGTTTGACGTCGGAAAGCTACAATCGCAGGAGACTGCCAGAATCTTTGTCGATCGTGTCTCCTCCAAAGTCTCTCAAAATCCGCCCACAGCAGCACAAACAATAGAGCAGGAATGGGCGCATTGCCAGAGCGCCGTCAGAGACGCTGCTTGAGAGGTGCTGGGTTTCAAACCACCATCTAGAAACCCCTGGTTCGATGAACAATGCGAACAAGCCCATGCAGCAAAACAAGAGGCATATAAAGCCATGCTGCAACGACGGACGAGAGCTGCTCGCGAAATCTATGAGCAGAAGAGAGGAGAGGAACACACGCTTTTCAGAAGAAAGAAGAGAGAGCACGGAAAGGGTGAGATCGAGGAGATGGAGAAATGCTTCCGCAGGAATGACGCCCGTAAGTTTTACAATAAGGTAAAACGAACATGCCATGGCTACAAAGCCAGAGCGGCGGCCTGCAGGGATGAAAATGTAGAACTGGTAGTAGAGTCGCAGTCGATGCTGAGGATTTTCAAAAGACCACTTCTGCAGACTGTATAGGGGCGACGATAGACAAGATACCGCTGTCAGACAGAACGGGCCATTCGTAATGGACGACAATGAAACAGAATTCAGTCCACCCGACCTAGACGAAGTCAAAATAGCAATATCAAGACTTAAGTCTAATAAACCCGCGGGCGCCGACGGCCTGTCTGCTGAGCTTCTTAAGGCGGCTGGAGATGAGCTGGTAAGGTGCATGCACCATCTCATTTGCAAGGTATTGTCGGAGGAGAGCATGCCTGACGAATGGAATCTCAGCATCGTTTGCCCGGTCCATAAGAAAGGAGACCCCTATAACTGCGCCAACTATAGGGGAGTAAGTCTCCTTAACATCGCATATAAGATCTTCTCTGCCGTATTGTGTGAACGCTTGAAACCGTTTGTGGATAACCTGATCAGCTCTTATCAGTGTGGTTGCAGGCCAGGTAAATCCACAATAGACCAAATATTTACGCTACGGCAGATCTTGGAGAAGACCCAGGAATACCAAGTAGTCACTGACCACCTCTTCGTCGTTAACGTGATTGGACGGACACAGCGAGATGTCAAGGAGGCCTTTGTAAGCATTGAGGTAGAAGCGGCTAAGATGGGTCTCAAGGTTAATGAGGGTAAAACCAAATATCTGCTTTCATCTAATAGAGACGGACAACACCGACGTATTGGCCAGAACGTCACCATGGGCGGATTTAACTTTGAAGTGGTCAAGGAATTTGTCTACCTTGGCTCACTGATGACCAGCGACAACAACACCAGCGCTGAGATAAACCGCAGAATCACTCTTGCCAACCGCTGTTTCTTTGGGCTCAAGAGACAATTGAGAAGTAGAGCCCTCTCTCGGAAAACCAAGGTGACACTATATAAGACCTTAATCATCCCAGTCCTCCTTTACGGCGCAGAGGCTTGGACCTTAACAAAAGCGGATGAAGATGCCCTTGGTCGTTTCGAGAGGGAAATTCTGCGTACTATCTACGGTCCCGTTTGTTCAAACGGTGTATGGAGGAGACGATATAACGAAGAACTGTACGGGTTGTACAGCGACATCGGCATCGGTACGATGTCTACGGATACAACGTCTAAGGTGGCTAGGCCATGTAGAGCGCATGGAAAATACAGCATCATCGGTGGCGCACGCAGGTGGAAGGGGATCTTAACCAACTGGGCGTGCGGCGCTGGAAACAGCTGGCCAAAGACCGTGCCAGCTGGAGACGCTTGTTGACTGAGGCCCAGGTTCACCACGGACTGTAGCGCCACCTAAGTAAGTAAGTAAGCAACATAACAGACCCAATCAAAAAGCGGCAAGTATTACTAAACTGCATTGGTGCAAAACGCTACCTGCTTTTAAGAACCATAAGAACCAGATGCGAATACTATGAGTACCTTGTTGAAGTGCTGAAGAACCATCTCAGTCCCAAACTAAATGAAATTGCGGAACAGCACAAATTCCTACTGCGGTTGCCACAAGAGGGAGAATCTATTGCAAATTATTTAGCTGAATTAAAAAAGCTAAGTGTAAATTGTAATTTTGCTCGCCTTCCCTCGAGCGTAAACTCAAAAATTCCCTGACTCCCTCTCCCACTCATGTAAAACCAACCGTTCCAATGAATTTCCAGACGGATTTCCTTTCTCTTCCAGCCAGAACTCTCCCTAGACCCCAGCCTAACATCATTCCACATCAAGTTTCACAAGCAATTCCAATCAACCCGAGCTTCCCATCAAATAGAGTAGCTTCTCAAAAAAGTGACCCACTTATAGATATCCCTTTCCAACAGAACCTGTTAAACAACTACATGTCCATAACGAGAACAACAACAAATACCGCCACAACTACGACGAAAGCAACAACAACCTTCACAACCAGTATTACAAACATCACAACATCAACCCCAGCGTGCGCAAATATACTACTCTCCACACATCATGATGACCTTCTAATCGATCCTGCAAGACAAAAACATCCTCAAGCTCAGGACCCATTTCCGCGTTTAACAAGTCAACAACACCAGACACACTCTTCACCAACTCGACATACTGCCTCGACGAACACACTAACAACCCACAAAACAGATTTGCCCTCCTCTCCCCCGACGAAATCGTTCAAGACAGACCCCTTACCCCAACCAAGTCCGCTGTCGAAAAAGCTCCAAAAGCCTCGAAGCCCCCACCTATGTATATCCAAGGAGCAGAAGTTATAGGTCCCCTCGCGAACGCACTAAATGAAGTCGCGCAGGACAACTTTTATATGCAAGTACTACCAAACGAGGAAGTAAAGGTAAAACCAAGGGAGTCTCAAGATTATACCAACATTTTAAAAATGCTGCTACAAAAAAACACTGGATACTATACGTACAAACCGAAAGACCAAAGAGGGCTTAAAGTAATCCTAAAAAACATGCACTCCTCAACCGACAAAGACGAAATTCGAAGAGAACTTGCTGAAAAAGGACGCAGAGTGATGAACATCTACAATATGACAAAAAGAAACACTAGAGAACCTCATTCGATGTTCTCAATCGAAATAGAAACCAACAAAAACAACAAAGAGATCTATGACATAGTACATACACTGTTACGTTGTAAAATCACTTTTGAGCCTCCACATATAAAGCGGGATATACCACAATGTAATAATTGTCAAAAATATGGCCACACACGAAACTACTGCACAGACTTGCCAATAACAATAATCATAAGACAATTGACTGTCCAATAAAAGAATGTACCAACGATGTGAAATGTGCCCACTGTGGAAAGAACCACACGGCTAACTACAAAGGCTGTGATATATACAGGTTGCGCCGCGAGCAGTGTGCCAAAAAGCTAGAGCGTGTAGGTCTGGTCAAGACAAGAAAAAAAAATCGTCTATTCCCCCATTTAGCCGGGAGGGGCAATTTTCTAAAAAGTTGGCTTAAATTGAAAAAAAAAATTATTCGAAATCAACGGTTACATCCACAATGCCGTGATATACTTTTTTGGAAAGCTAGAAACCTCTTCTTTCATCATGTTTTTAAACCAAGCTGTTTTAAGGAATAGTTTTTGAGAAATAAATTTTCAAACTCAAAATTTTGAAAAAAAAACTGGAAAAAAAAATTTCGAACTAATTTTTTTCAAAATTTTATGAAATTAAGTACTAATTTTTTTTCAATAATTCAATTCTCTTATTAGTTTTTAGTTAAAAACAGAAAACCGGATGCAAAAATGTCTTGTAGTTTTTGAGAAATTAAAGAAAAACCCAAACCACTTTTTTCTAAGAAAAACCTTTTTTTTTTGTTTTAACGCGGCTGGACTTGTAGGCAAATTAATGTATGAAACATTGACCTCTTTTTTATTATTTTTAAATAACTCGGAGTTTTATTATAATAAATTTTCAATATGATCCCCATTTTTTAGAAGGCAAAAATTATATCTCCTAATGGCTGCACATAAGTCTATGCTTAATAAATTTTCCTGCAATTCGACTCCAGCGACTTCAATCCGTTCTTTCAGTTGTTCCAAAGATACTTTTTCCACTTCGTAAACATAATTCTTCATGAATCCCCACACATAAAAATCTGGAGGAGTTAAATCTGGTGATCTAGGTGGCCATTCCGTGGGGCCCCTTCTTCCGAGCCAACGGTCACTAAAATGAATATCCTTGCAACATAGTTTCATTCAGTTTCATCTCGAAGCAGTAATGATCGACAAAATTCTACTCTCAAAAACTTGTCGTTTGAGGTGAGTTCCTGAACTGGCGTAAAATGGTACGGGTGTAAGTTTTCGGTATGAAGCACTCTCCATACTCTAGTTCTGGGCACTCCAAGCATAATAGCTATCCTCCTTGCACTAAGGGAGGGATTACGTCGGACCAAATCCAAAATTATTTCATCTAAGATTGCTGATCCATCTGTAATTGATCTTTCGCTTCTTCGATGCTCTAGCACTCCGTGCTCTCGCAGACGTCGGTGGATTCTTGAGAACATGCTACGACTGGGACACCTCCGATTGGGATATCTTTCAGCGTAGAGTCTTTCGGCTCCACGATCTCGACCATCAGCTAAACCGTAGCAGAAGTGCATGTCCGTTAATTCTTCTCGAGAGTATAAGTTTGACATCGTAATGTGTTGATGAGTTAACATCCAATTTGGAAACGTTTTCTTATTAAAAATGCGATGAAAGGCATCGCATTTGGGTTGCAAATATTTTGTTTTTCAATAAAGAAAATTTGCGGTTTTATTGTCTTAAGGTCCTAGCGGGTAAAACCCATCGGCGGCGGGCGGACCCAGACGAAATTGCCAGATCAGTTTTCAGGCGTTATCAATGAAAAAAAAGGATTAATCCAGGGCTAATCCAATACTGTGTCACTTTATTGTATCCTCATAAAACTCCGAATTATTTAAAAATAACAAAAAAGAGGTCAATGTTTCATACATTAATTTGCCTACAAGTCCAGCCGCGTTAAAACCAAAAAAAAAAAAGGTTTTTCTTAGAAAAAAGTGGTTTGGGTTTTTCTTCAATTTCTCAAAAACTACAACACATTTTTGCATCCGGTTTTCTGTTTTTAACTAAAAACTAATAAGAGAATTGAATTATTGAAAAAAATGAGTACTTAATTACATAAAATTTTGAAAAAAATTAGTTCGAAATTTTTTTTTCCAGTTTTTTTTTCAAAATTTTGAGTTTGAAAATTAATTTCTCTAAAACTATTCCTTAAAACAGCTTGGTTTAAAAACATGATGAAAGAAGAGGTTTCTAGCTTTACAAAAAAGTATATCACGGCATTGTGGATGTAACCGTTGATTTCGAATAATTTTTTTTTTCAATTTAAGCCAACTTTTTAGAAAATTGCCCCTCCCGGCTAAATGGGGGGAATAGACCCCCCCCCCACCCATACGATTTTTTTCTTGTCTTGACCAGACCTACACGCTCTAGCTTTTTGGCACACTGCTCGCGTCGCACCCTGTATAAGACCTTAAAACTTCAAAGATTCCCACCTCTAAGAAAGAAACAAATTCAAAACGTTTCAGAACCAACTACGTCAACGACTACTACAAATGCAACCACTCCTACCAAAACAATCACTACTTATGCTGAAGCTGCAAAAGCTGCCTCTCAGGCAACAAAACCACAAAAACGGACAACACAGAAACAACGCACAGTTGCTCCAGCAGCCTCCCCTCCTATCATTATTCCAGCAACCATTCCCGATCCTGCAATAATCACAACGACACCCTCAGAGCACCATCAAACACAATGCCCAAATTACCTTCTGGAACTTAAATCCATGATACAACAACTTGTGACACAAATTGCAAATATGATGGATGTGCTCACAATACTCATAACAAAACTTAGCAAGTAAATATGAACATGAGCTCAAGGAAAATCGTTATATGGAATGCAAACGGCCTACAAAAACAATCTAACGAACTAAGACACTTTATCAAGACTAACTCAACAGACATTTTACTGATTTCAGAAACACACTTTACTGACAAAAATTACTTCACGATACCTGAATACAATGTGTTTCATACAAACCATCCTGATAACAAGGCCCACGGGGGGTCGGCAATCTTAATAAAACAAAAAATCAAAGGCATAAAACTAGAGAACTACAAGACTGAACATATTCAAGCAACGACTATACAAATTGAAGACGAATATGGACTTCTGACAATCTCAGCATTTTACTGTCCTCCAAAACACAACATATCGACAGAACAATACAAATACCTTAATACACTAGGCACAACATTTTTTGCAGGAGGCGACTTCAACGCAAAAAATACAGACTGGGGTTCCAGAATCACCAACAAAAAGGGCGCCACACTATTAGCGGTGCTTTACTCGCTTAATGTGAAGTTTTTAAGCACTGGAGAACCAACATATTGGCCCACAGACATGAACACAAGACCCGTCCTAATAAACTTCTGCATTTTTAAAAATATACCTAGAAAAAACTTAACAGCCAAAACATGCCTTGACCTTTCATCTGACCATTCCCCCATTATCTGGGGGCACGGCAGTGCCCCTGCCAAGTCGAGCAAAAAAGCGGCACGGCCGTACCATCCTTTTCTCGTAACATAATAGGCCATTTTCGACCCCCTGTAACTTCGTTGGGGATAGAACTAGAAGTCTGAATTTTCAGTAACCAAGCAAGCATTGCATAGACACGGTATATTTCAAATTTCATTCAATTTGAACAAGTAGTTTAAGAATTATAACTAGTCAAAGTTTCTTAAATTTGTCACTCACTGACTGACTCACTGACTGACTCACTGACTGACTGACCGATCATCAAAAGTCTAAGGCACTTCTAGCAGACGTAGAAGCTTCAAATTTGGAACACAACTAGTGTTAAGTGTATAAACCAAGGAAAAACTAAAATATTTTGCAATTTCGGTTCAGTTTTCTAGATACACCAATTTTAAGTTTTCTAGATACACCAACTGCATAAATAATCCCATAAACGTATATACATAGTACATCAGTGAATGAATCTGTTTGCCTGAATACATATACATAAACAATGGAATAATAAGGGTTGGTAGGCTTACTGTATTCGGTATCGGCGAGTATATACATACGTATGTATGTATTTACGTATCAGAAAGATTTGGTTTTACTTCAAGCATATAACCCATCTATACGTGGTGTGATTTGTTCACTAATACACTTGCACGTGCATTGCATGAATTTGAACAGTGTATATCTGGCATAGGCATTGGTATCAGCGAAATTGTGCCTACGCTGAAGAAATACATATGTATGTACATACATAACTGTATGAGGGATACATAGGACGGGTTAGAAATGGGAGATTAGACAAATTTAAAGCAGGTTAACTTTATCACCCAAAATAAATAAATATAAATATAATAAAAAGTAAAAAAAGTAATGAAAAGTTTCTTTGGTTTCTTTATGTGTATGTAGTTTCTACCTTCTAGTAAAAAGAAAGTAACTCAGTTTTCAAGAAATGATAAAAGTAACGATCCTCGATATATTATACATACATATGTAAGTAAAGAAAGAAGTGAGAGCACCGTGGCGCAGTGGGTAGTGTGTTGGCCTCTGACACCGATATGACACGGGATGGAATCCCGACAAAGCCATGTCATCGAACGTGTTTTCACGGTGTTTCTCCTCAGCGGGGTTCTAACAAAATCCTCTGTAGTAAAATTGTCATGAAAAGCTTCTCGAAATTCGCCGTTCGGAACCGGCAATAAACTGTAGGTCCCTTTCACCTATGGGAAAATGAAATCACACACAACATGGGTGATTGAGAGAAGCTCGGCTTAGGTCCTTCATGGACTGTAACGCCAACATACATACAAACATACATACATCTACAAAAAGGAATGAGATGCCAAGAAAAACATAACTTGTAAAAAAACCAAGTCTCGCAACTCAGATCTTCTACCGTAAAAAGTTGTAAGATCAATGTATTACCAAGTCAGTTAATTTATTCAGTCCCTACTTAAGGGACCTTCTGCCTTGATTGATTACGTAATTAGCTAACCTAACAACATCTTATAGTAACCATACCAATATCAAAATCTTTTATATTTTAAGTAAATAGATTGACTTGGAAATCGCACTAAATAATCTAATTTAATATAATATGTATTATTTCAGAGATATATTGTGTTTTCATGCGATGGCCAGGTCAATCTATTTACTTAAAACATAAAAGATTTTGATATTGGTATAGTCACTATAAGATGTTGTTAGGTTAGCTAATTACGTAATCAATCAAGGCAGAAGGTCCCTTAAGTAGGGACTGAATAAATTAACTGACTTGGTAATACATTGATCTTACAACTTTTTACGGTAGAAGATCTGAGTTGCGAGACTTGGTTTTTTTACAAGTTATGTTTTTCTTGGCATTATTACTTACGAAAGTAAAGTATCTCTTGCTACCAGCAATATAAGACTTTGCAATAAAAAACTGATTGGTTGACCTTCAAAGATATTATCACCTCAGATCTCCAACTCGACATCCCCCTCAAATCCCCTGATAACATAGAAAGTGCAATAATGCACCTAAACGACACTATACTTAATGCAGCGTATAGATCCACTCCCCAATTAATCCCCAAAAAACGGTCGTTTTCTATCCCTCAATACATTGATAAGAAAATTAAAATGAAACGTAAATTGAGAAAATTTTGGCAAGCCATCAGACATCCAGAATTAAAAGCTAAACTAAACAAGACTACAAAAGAATTAAAGGAACTGCTACAAGATTACAAAAATAAAGGCCTTAACAATTACCTAGCAAGACTAAACCCAACCTTATAACCCTATGGAAAACCACAAGGAATATAAAAACAACAATTTTACATCACCCACCCATCCTAAACGACAACCATACATGGTCTAGAACAAATCTAGAAAAAGCCACAACATTCGCAACATTTTTTGCCAAAAGCTTTACAAACGAAAAAGATGATTATCCCCACTATCTAAACTTCGAAAATACAAACGGCAATGCAAAAATAAAACCGACCACTAAAGAAGAAACTAAGTACATAATAAAACACAATACAAAGCCGAAGAAAAGTGCTGGTTATAATCTAATAACTGGACAGATTCTTAAAGAACTACCTGACCATGGACTAGTATTCATCAGAAATATTTTTAACGCAAACAAATCCTGGTCTAAGACAAATGTAGAAAAAGCCGCAACTTTAGCGAACTTCTTTGCCAACTGCTTCACAAATGAAAAGGACAACAATTCACAATATTTAAACCTCCAAAATACGAATGAACCAATTCCAATCAAATTGACTACTAAAAATGAAATTGGTTTTCATATTAAGAATAGTCTCAAGCCCAATAAGTGCCCTGGTTACGACATGATAAATGGGAAAATCCTAAAAGAACTACCCGAACACGCAATTATCTATATCAGAAATATATTTAACGCTGTAATTCGATCTAAATACTTCCCAAAACCATGGAAAGTCGCTGAAGTGCACGCCATCCCCAAACCAGGAAAAGACGTAACAAAAGCTAGTAGCTATCGACCCATTTGCCTTTTACCAGTGTTATCGAAACTCCTGGAAAAAATTATACAGAAAAGACTACAACCAATACTTGACAAAAACAACGTTGTACCGAATCACCAATTCGGATTCAGACAACATCACTCGACAATACAACAGACACATAGGGTAATAAACAAAATATCAAACGACTTAGACAATAAAAGGTACTGCTCAGCAGTATTTCTTGACGTATCTAAAGCATTCGACAAAGTCTGGCACAAGGGACTACTTTACAAGCTTAATAAAGCCTTACCATTAGACTTTTACTTGCTACTTAAAAGCTATCCTGACCAACGACACTTCTACGTAAAACACAAGGAAGAATATTCTAATTTGCACATAGTTCAAGCTGGCGTTCCCCAGGGCAGCGTTCTGGGACCACTACTTTACTTAATATACACTGCAGACATACCCACCCCAACATCGCAACACTCCATGCTAGCAACATTTGCAGACGACACTATCATACTCCAATCTGACAAAGATGTAAACGACGCAAACCTCAAACTACAAAGCCATTTAAATAATACCATAGAGTGGTTCACAAAGTGGGGTATACAAATAAATGAAGAAAAGACTATCCAGGTTATCTACACAACCAGAAAAATTGACAATCCACCTCCTATAACAATTAACAATAAGAATATTAAAACCAACGATCACGCCAAATATCTAGGCATGGTTATTGACAGTAAACTAACATGGAAACAGCACATTCTAGAAAAGAAAAAACAAATAAAAGACAAACTCCGAAAATGCTACAGGATGCTTGGTAAAAATTCTAGATTGACTTTAGACAATAAACTTCTGATATACAAAGCTATGATTAAACCTATATGGTCATATGGGCTACAACTATGGGGCACTTCCAAAACCTCAAACATTCAAATAATCCAACGTACACAAAACAGAATCTTAAGAACAATTACCAACGCAGAATGGTACGTGCCAAACACGGAAATACATAAAGACCTTCACATAACAACTGTTGCAGACGAAATAAAAAAACACTGCGTCAAATACCAAAGTAAGATTTTACAACATACAAACGACGAGATACGCAATATCCCAAATGACGAACAAACACATATACGAAGACTTAAACTATACAGACCAACAGACCTAATCGAACGGTTTGGGTAAATGCTGGGTACATCACCGAAGTAAAAAAAAAGCATCTGGCGACAACAACGAGCGATAAGGGGCGCTCGGTGTGAACAAAACCCCCAACGCTTCGAGTGGACTAAATCCCACTTGTGCCATCTTCTCCTACACACGAGTAAAAACACAATTGTAAAGGACATTGGTCCTACATTGTACGTATACCCAAAACTAAATTGTAAAAACTTCAACTAAATGTTAACCAAAACAGGTGTTGAATAAAGGGGGAAAAAAAAAAAAAAAAAAAAACGCAATTTCCCGACACAAGTCTTTCCAAGGACTTGGAAAGTAGCTGAAGTGAAAGCCCTACCCAAGCCTGGCAAGGACGCGACAAAACCTAATAATTATCGACCTAATTGTTTACTACCAATTATATCAAAACTACTAGAAAAAGTTAATTATGCCAGACTACAACCAATACTTAATCAAAATAGAGTTATATAATATTGACAGTCGTCGCGCGCGGTCACGGAAGGAGAATAGGAAAGAACAAAACAAAAACGGGGAAAAAAAAAAAAAAAAAAACCAAAACCAAATATCGTAGTGCAGTGTAGTGCGGGCAAAAAAAAAATCGTGAAAGTGTCGTAACCGAACACCTGGTCGGCAGCAGCGCTGGGCCGTACTCCTACCTGTCCCCCTTCCTGTCCCCCTTCCCCTCTCGTGACAGTGGTTGCACTCAACACACTCACTGATTGAGTGTTAACGCAACCGACGCGTAGCGGGTCGCGTGTGTTGTTCTTTGCTGGTGGAGCAAATTTTACTGTCGTAAGGGCATAACACTTACGATAGTTTGTTTTTGCAATTCCGGCGATAGAACTTCACTTACGCGTCTCCGCTTTAACGGTTTTGTATCTATACATGTTTTGTAGTTTGCATTGATGAGGGATTTCTGTGTGCAATTCTGCAATATTCGTGGGTTACGGAAGAATTTCTTTGCCACGTATACCCATCTCTCTCGCCACAAACCGGCTGTTTTGGCACTTTGTGAAACACAGGTCGATGAAAAGTCTGATCCTTCGGATTTCAGTCTTCCTGGATATAGCTTAGTGCCATTATTCGTTTCTCGCCGTGGTCTCGCCATCTATGTCCGTAGTGATATTGCTTACCAGTTACTTCCACAGTATAGCCAAACATCCACCCCGGAATTTAATTACATATGGCTTAAATTTATATTTCGTAAGCACTCCATCCACTACTGTTTTCTTTATAGAAGCCCCAATCTAGACAGGAATGCAACATTTGATGCATTCGACGCACTGTCTGATTCCATCAAAAGAATTGTTTCCCTGTTCCCTCGCACTGTAATCGTCTTAGCGGGCGATTTCAATGTACACAATTCTCAGTGGCTTCGACATTCTGGACAGACAACACCCGAAGGAAGGTATGTTGAAATTTTTGCTGAGTTAAATCACTTAACTCAACTTGTGAATGAGCCATCACGTATCCCCGATGTTGCTGGTCATACCGCCAACACACTGGACTTGTTTCTTACCTCTCAGCCTGACAAATACACGATCGATGTATTGGAACCCCTAGGCTTGTCTGACCACTGCATGATATCAGCAAAATTCTCGAACTCCCACCATCCAGTGAAAGAAAAAGCTCCTAAGAGAACACTATGGCTATACGAGAAAGCCAACTGGTGCGGCCTTAACAACTTCTTTCGGATCTTTAACTGGTCGTTGTGCTTCCTCGACAACGACGTGGACGCCGCAACTGATATTATCGTAAACATTATCCGAATTTATCCGAATTGGCATGGCAAATTTTATTCTCAGCAAGATTAAAAGCACCAGGCCTAAGGATAATACGTGGTTTGACTCGAGCTGCAAAGAGGCTATTAGGCTCAGGGAGCTAAGTTTTCGGGCCTACAAGGCAAACAGTTCTGAGGAAAACCGAAAAAAAGTTCATACGAGCCAGAAATGACTGCAACACCCCTTTTCGACGGATTAAATTCCAATCCGACCAGAAATTAAGGCGTAAAATCCTTCTATGTCCCAAAGGTAGCAAAAGTTTCTGGTCGTTTGTAAAAAACGTAAAAAACTCAACTAAGTCGTCTATACCGACACAATGACACAATGACATTCCAGCTGTCACCCCCTTAGACAAAGCTAACCTACTTGCTGCCCATTTCGCAACCAGTTCTCAGCTGCCTGCCTGTACTTTGTCTCCGCCTGTACTAGAGTGCGTAAATTCCACCATGGGACCAATCCACTTCCGCACTCGTACAGTCGCACGGGTTCTTAAAGATCTCGACATACTCAAATCCGCTGGTCCAGATGGTATTGCCCCAATAGTTCTGAAGAGGTGTTCTTCTACGCTGGCAAAACCACTGCGTAAGCTTTTTCACCTTTCCTACACCTCTGGGCTCTTTCCGAGTAGGTGGAAAACAGCATTTGTCCAGCCTATACCCAAAAAAGGCGAATCATCTTCTCCCTCCAACTACCGACCCATTGCACTAATGTCCCTTCTTTCCAAGGTCATGGAAACGCTGATTAACCGTCAGCTTATGAAATATCTTGAATCACGGAAACTCCTCAATGACCGCCAATACGGTTTCCGCAGCAACAGATCCACTGGTGATATGATGGCATATCTCGCTGAAAAGTGGAATCACTCGCTTCACCAAGCAGGTGAAAGCAAAATTGTTGCACTGGATATTTCGAAAGCATTTGACAGGGTTTGGCATGAAGCCCTTTTGTCGAAAATGCGTGCTTTTGGGATCGATGAGTCTCTCTTTCAATGGATTAGAAGCTACCTTTCGAATCGTTCAATTCAATTTGTTTTGGACGGATTCAAGTCTGACACTCACTTTGTAAATGCCGGTGTTCCCCAGGGCTCCGTTTTGTCTCTGACACTCTTTCTTATTTTTATAAATGATCTCTTGTCTGTTTCTTCTAATCCAATTCACTCCTTCGCTGACGACAGTACCCTCAGCTTCTCATATTCGTTCACCAGTTTACGACCCTGCACTTTGGTTGTAGATAATGAGCGGCAGCGTATGTTAAGCTCATTAAATTCCGATATCGACAGCATCATC
Source organism: Eumerus sabulonum (assembly GCA_951905685.1). Taxonomy (NCBI): domain Eukaryota; kingdom Metazoa; phylum Arthropoda; class Insecta; order Diptera; family Syrphidae; genus Eumerus; species Eumerus sabulonum. Next base: position 102,594,347 of record OX645060.1, read on the forward strand.
CAATGGGGTAAAAACAATAGAGTGGAATTTAATGCTTCCAAAACACAATGCTGTCTCTTGTCGTTAAAGCGTATAAATAACCCGCAGCCATTATCCATGAATGGCACTTGCATCTCAGATACTGAAAAGCTTTCCATCCTGGGTATGAGTGTTGCTCACAATCTTAATTGGAGCGACCATATATTCAGTGTCGCCAAGAATGCTGCGAAATGCCTAGGATTCCTATACAGATGCAAGAAATATTTCTCACCCTTAGATCTGGCTACAATCTATAAGGCGTTCATTCGCCCCAAATTAGAGTTTAACGCTCATGTCTGGTCCGGTGCTTCCAAGACCTCACTGCACCTACTAGACAGAATACAAAAACAAGCCATAAAACTGATAGGTGACTCCATCATTACCCTGTTTTATCGTTACTACCACCAAAAATGCTCTGATGAAATAGCCAGTTGCATTCCGCCCATTCAACATTTCTCCCGCAATACACGTCTCTCTAGGAATGCTGACCAATATACCCTGAAGCCCGCTTTCGGACGTACTGTCAAATATAGAGAATCTTTCATTAACCGAACCACACGAATCTGGAACTCCCTGCCGGATCCGGTTTTCCCCCCTCAATGCAACATGCAAGCATTTAAGATCAATGTCCATCGGCATCTCCTCTATTCCTCTTCCTCTCTACCTTCTGCCCGCACTGTGTCACCGACATAATAAGGTTATTAGACCTTGAGTGCGCGCAAATTAAAAAAAAATTAAAAAAAAAATTCCTAAACATCAATTCGGGTTTAGACAACAACACTCAACAATACAGCAGACACACAGGGTCATGAATAATCATGAATAAAATATCGAATGATTTAGAAAATAAAAGATATTTTTCTGCCATTTTTCTTGACGTTTCTAAAGCTTTCGACAAAGTTTGGCACACGGGACTACTCTATAAGCTAAACAAAATACTACCACCGGACTTGTACTCATTACTTAAAAGCTATCTTGAGCAACAACTATTCTATGTTAGATACAAGGACGAATACTCTAAACCAGGGGTTCCCAAAGTGTGCGCCGTGGCGCCCTGGTGCGCCGTAGAAAGTTAGGTAGATGAAAAGATAATAATTATATAAAAATAAAGTAAGCTTCGCGCTGCTTGTAAACTGAATTTTTAAACATACCTCAATTTGCCTCTCTTTTGACTCATCAGTCCAGCGAGAACGAGATAAATAAAAAAATGTCCAACCTGTGACATGCACAAAGCGTATTTTTTAAATCTCAATTTCTGTGCTTAAAGTGCGGTACACACCTTTGATCAAAAGTGACGTCAGTTTTGAGTGAATTGCCTCACGTACACACTAGATTTTGTTCGACACGCAAAACGTCACTCAAGTACATAATTTTGCGCAGCGAATTTGTATCTTTTCATTAAATTCACTAATTCCGGGTAACCTTCTGGACACATTACGTCCCAGAGACAACGGTAAGACTCGTAAATATTTATAAATTCTTCGAGAAATTGTCTGCTCTCATCCATGTCCAACGCTTGAATGACATAATTCATGTACACATTGTCGATCCAAACCGACATGGCCGCTGATCGTCATGCAACGACGAATATCTTTGCAACTCGTCACTCTTGATCGTCGAACGATCATTCACATCACTATCAGTTTTGTGTGACACTCAACTAAAACGTCACTTTTGATCGAAGGTGTGTACCTCGCTTAAGAAAACGTTTTTTGAACAAAGAGGTATAAATCGCAGAGGCATGTTGGTTGAGGTCCAGGTTGAGTTAGCTAATAATCAAATAGCTAAGGTAGTGCGCCGTGACGAAATACTAAACTTGTAAGTGTGCCGCGGGCTGAAGAAGATTGGGAGCCACTGCTCTAAACTGTTTACAGTCCAAGCAGGAGTCCCCCAGGGAAGTGTTCTAGGCCCACTACTCTACCTACTATATACATCAGATATACCAAACCCGACTTTACAACATACCATGTTAGCTACATTCGCTGATGATACCATTATCCTTCAAGCCAGTAAAAACCTAACAGATGCAAATGACAAACTCCAAAGACATATAAACAATACTATCGAGTGGTTTGCAAAATGGGGCATTCAAATAAACGAAGAGAAGACTGTACAGGTAATCTACACTACAAAAAGGATCGACAACACACCCGCATTAACAATGAATGGCAAACCCATACCATGGATTAAAACCCCCTGTGCAAAAAAAAAAACACAATAAAACAAAAGTTAAACATCAAACAATTGTAAAGGACATTGGTCCTACATTGTACAGATACCTTATAATTTTGTTAATACACTAACTAGATGTCAAAAAGACAGATGTTAAAATAAAGGAGGAAAAAAAAATTGTTATTTTGCTTGTGAAGCATGCACACACACCTACGGTCACAATTTATACGAGGACTGAGGGACACCAAAGAAAAACTTCTGCGAGAAACAAAAATTACACTGGACAAAACCATTGAGAATGCGTTACCTATGGAAGCATCAAAGACTGAAAGCCGAACAATGCTTAATATTCACCAGTTTCAACAAAGAGCGAGGGGTAAGAAAACTTTTTCGAATGTGAGGAATAAGAAAACTGCTAGATTTTCAGCTCAAATTGGGAACAAAACCGTTTGCTTTAGATGTGGAAAACAAACCCATATGGCCAATGAATGTCATGCAAATCGCCTTTTCTGCAGAATTTGTCGCAAAAAGAGGCATGTTTTAGATATACTACATCACAGAGGGAGACAAAGGTATTAGGAGTAATACAAGAACCTAACACCGATAGTGAGGACAGTGAAAAATTCCACGAAATTAATGTTTTGCGAATAAATGGAAAAAAATGTCAACAGAATGAATTTCCCAAATTAAAACAAAATCAATTCTGCACCCGTGCCGGTAAGTACTTTACTTCATTAAAAGTAAATGGAAAACCAATTGAGATGGAATTGGACACCGGATCTGCAAAAACCGTGGTAAATTATAAAAAGTTTACACAAAATTGGCCTACTGCTAAAATTGAACCCACCACGGTAATGCTGAATACATACTACTTTAATGGGCCGTGAATGGGTAAACGCACTGAAATTACTTAACATTATTAATACTCTCGTAGGAAGCGATATAGAGAAACGTAAACACTATTCGATACGTATAAGGATGTTTTTATATAGTAAATTAAAATACGATGAATTTTATTGCGTTTTCGACATCCATAGGGCTTATTTACATCTGGGTATGAATGATAAAAGTGCATTAATGCAGACGATAAGCACACAGAAGGGACTATTCAAAGTAAACAGACTTATGTTTGACGTCAAGACTGTCCCAAATATATGGCAGCGATTCATGGAGAAAAATATAATAAATAACCTTCAAGGGACTGCCTGTTTCTTTGATGACATAATTGTCATGGGCAGACTTTAGATGAAACTTTTCATCGTTGCATTAAACTACTTACAATGTTACAAAAATTTAACCTTCATTTAAACAAATTAAAATGTAAGTTGTTCGAAAGAAATGTAAACTACTTGGGACATAAAATTAACAAGGATAGACTGCACAAAACTGAAGAGAAAATTGAGGCCATTTCCTAGCAACGAAGTGTAGCAGTTGGGTAATCAGTAAAACACACTAATGGAGAACTTTCAATGCTTCTTTATTGCACGGATTCTAACCAACTACTAACTGACAATCATTAAGCATTTCATACAATATGGGAAGTGTTATACTACAATGTGTTATTGTATACCAATACAATTACATGTGTTACATACCACACTGCTACAGAAGTTACATCCCCTTTACCAATTGCTTATAAAAGAGCGGAAATATTAATGGACTAGAGATATCCAAAACCCATTCGACTCGCTCAAACGCGAAATAGTGAGTGACAACGTTCTAGTTCCATTTGATGAGAATCTCCCACTCGTACTGGCGACAGATGCATCCCCACATGGCCTGTCAGCAATTCTATCACACATAACTCCCAAAGGTGAAAGACCTATTGCTTTTGCTTCTAGGAGTTTAAGTAAAGCTGAAGCAAACTACAGTCAACTAGACAAAGAAGCCACCGCTATTTATTGGGGGTTACATAAGTTTTTCAACTATTGTTATGGACGAGAATTTACCTTAATTACAGACAATAAACCTTTAGTCTCAATATTTCAACCAAACAAAAACTTACCCTTGTTGACGGCACAAAATTTGTTACATTACGCTTAATTCAATTCAATTATCTTACTTGAGAGCACTGTGGCACAGTGGGTAGTGTGTTGGCCTCTGACGCCGATGACACGGGATCGAATCCTGACACAGCCATGTCATTGAACGTGTTTTTCACGGTGTTTCTCCTCAGCGGGGTTCTGACAAAACCCCCTGTAGTAAAATTGTCTTGAGTGTGTCAAAGGTTCAAAGAGCAGGCTGTCTGGCGGTGACTGGATCTATGAAGTCCACGCCAACGGCGGCTCTTGAAGTCATGCTGAACTTCCCACCCCTGGACATGTACTACGAGAGCGCCGACTGATCCAAAATGGATGTTGGCACAGGTGCCGGAGTCTACTTTGAGTCTCGGGATATGCATCGCTCCTACAGGCTCGATGATGGATGCAGTGTCTTCCAAGCTGAGGTCTTCGCTATCAAGCAGACGGCGGACCTGATCAGCAAAGGGAATATCACAGGAAAGGATCAGCATCTATGTTGACAGCCAGGCAGCCATTAAGGCTCTGCAGGCAGCATGGATAAGATCCAAACTCGTCAAACTCTGCAAGGAGAAGTTAGAAGAGATATCCAATGTAAATGAGGTGACCCTTTGCTGGGTACCTGGTCATATGAATATCTCCGAAAACGAGAAGGCGGACGAGCTGGCTAGGGTGGGATCAGGTGCTAACATTGCGCAGATCTCAGCTGAGGCCAAGGCACCACTCAGTGCGCTCTACAGGGAGATACAGACGGAGTTCTTGGTGAAAGCCAATAAGCGATGGTGTCGCTTAGATACATGCGCAACGGCGAGATTGACTTGGCCCGTCTATGATATGAAAAGAACGGAAACGGAACGGAACGGAAATCTGCTGAACTTCAATCGTGGGAACATTCGACTGGCAGTCGGTGCCCTCACCGGGCACTGCATGCTATCCTACCATGCAGCTCGACTAGGCCAGCCCTACAATGACTTCTGCAGAAGCTGCTGTGACGAAGAGGAAATTAAGTCCGTTCGTCACCTGCTGTGCGAATGTCCGGCCCTAGCCCAAAAAAGGAATATATTCCTGGGAAGATATTTCCTATCGGCACTAGAAGAGATAGGTAATATTGGGCTGAAGAGAATACTGGGATTTTTTTCTTCGTCTGGCTGGTTCAGCTCGTCGGAAAATGTATAGGTATCAACGGGTTAAACAAAACAAGTGGGCACAATGGACCTATGGGAAAAATGAAATCACACACAACATGGGTGATTGAGAGAAGCTCGGCTCAGGTTCTTCATGGACTGTAACGCCAACATACATACATACATCTTACTTGACAGCAAGGATGTGAAAAGGTGAATAACAATAATGGGAAATATGGGAAAAAAGTTTGCAATTAGGAGTAATAAATCAAGGACACAATAGGGATCAATGTTTGGAAGTGCTTTATTGGTTGTGGGATATGATCGAAAGTTAATTTCACAACAATTGAATTTGTTGTTGTTTGATATCTTAACCTATCAGGATGGAAAATGAGGGGAATAGCAACTGTACGAAAGGGTTTGCAGCAAGGATTGACTTAGCAGTGACACAATAGGGATCATCAAAGTTTAAAGGGTATTTCTTATTGGCTATTCGTTATTACAGAAAAAAGGGTTGCAGATAGGATTAATACATCAAAGATACAAAAGAGATCAAAGCTGGGAAGTTTGCTACTGGTTGTGGGATATTTTCGACTAACCTTAGGTCAGTATGTGACCAAGGGGATTTTTTGGATGAAAATCATGTTTGTTGTATGGGAGCCCCCCTTAAGTATTCATTTTATTCTGTTAGTATTTGTCGTTATACATCATCTGTCTATCACGGTTCATGAGATACAGCCTGGTGACAGACGGACGGACAGCGAAGACTTAGTAATAGGGTTCCTTTTTACCTTTGGGTACGGAACCCTAAAACACATGTTTCTAAGTAAGCAACTTTATATCGAAATTGGATTTTTATTAACCTGTGCTACGTTGAAGGGGTGTGTAATTTACTATTTACTTATTTCGTAGATTCGAATTTGAATATTCTTTACTTGTTTAAATGTGTTTTTTTAGGTTTTCGGAGAGAACAGATTAATTGCATATGTAAAAAAAATACAGTTATTTTTTGTGACAATACTCGTAAACAAAGGAACAGCTTCACTATTAATAATATTGAAAGTCTTAAAATTTCACCGAAGATAGAAAAGTTTACCTGGGCTGTGTTGAAATTGGTAAGTTTTCTTTTTTTTTTGGTTTTTCCGTTATTGTGTTAACTTTTAGCCTTTCTAGAAGTTATCTTATATAAGGAGTTACAGTTGTTTACGTCATATTAACTTAGCTATTGGAGTCAATATTGGAAATCGGAAAACCGAAGAGGAATTGAAGTAAGTCAAAACCATATATTTATGTAAAAATTAATATTAATGTCCAGTTTTTTTAGGTATTTTAATATGTATCGATTTAGGAATTCGAAGGACGACCAAATTTGTACTATAAGTACAGAAAGTAGTGCGAAGATAGTACACAAGCAGGTTCACTTGTCAATGAAAATGCGGGAATTTAGAAGGTATGTGGAGTTGTCATTAGCATTGTGGATCATTCGTATGCACTCATACATATAACGTCTCTTAGCGTCGGCATTATATTATACTTCGTTAGTATGGTGTTCTGGGTATGGTTACTGGATCCTTCTGGGTAAGGTTACTGGATCTTTCGTTCTGGATATGTGAAAACCAACAAAGCTACACGCACTCGAGAAATCCGATGGTAGCTTTAGTGTGTCCAAGGCAGTGAACCTTAGTACATACATACATTTTCAGTGGCTCGCATGTTCCACTAAAAGAGTCTCGGGGGTAATGCGCGCACGCGGGATCAAGCGAGTTTTTGGACTTGGTCCAACCACCTCGTTCTTGGTCTGCCAAGCGGTCGCCTGCCTGATGGTATTGCATCCAAGGCACGCTTCGGAAGTCGTGATGATGGCGACATTCGTCTCACGTGACCAAACCATCGAAGCATAGCCCTTTCCGTTCGGAGAAGCAGCTGCTCAACATTAAGCTCCCCGCGCACTGCCGTGTTTCTCACCCTATCCCGGTCCTTGTATTCGCGATCTTATTCTTTCGGTCGATACCCAAATTTCATGACCATAGGTGAGAGTTGGAACAAATACTGAGTTCAAAACCGCTAACTTGGCTTTGACACCAAGCTCGGTCTTCCTGATTACAGATCTTCCAAGCTGTTTCAAAATTGACCCAGCTTGGCCAATCCTGCAGGAAAGCTCAGTATTACTCCTCCCATCACTCGTGAAGAAGACCCCGAGATACTTAAACTTCTCCACCTGCTTCAATGGGACTCCACTAACATGAACATGTAGAGTGCATTGGACAGGTGTTCTGGAAATAACCAAATAACGGATTTGTCCACGTTAACCCTCATTCCAGCATCAGCACATACGGCCACAAACCTATCTAGCGCGCGCTGAAGTTCCATCTGGGAGGATGTGAGGACAACTAAGTCATCTGCAAAAAGAAGATGACTTATCCTCAACTCTCCCAATGTAAAACACTCCTCGCCTCGACTGCGCTGCAACATACAGTCCATATAAACAGGGTGCGCCGCGAGCAGTGTGCCAAAAAGCTAGAGCGTGTAGGTCTGGTCAAGACAAGAAAAAAATCGTATGGGAGGGGGGTCTATCCCCCCATTCAGCCGGGAGGGGGGTCTATCCCCCCATTCAGCCGGGAGGGGCAATTTTCTAAAAAGTTGGCTTAAATTGAAAAAAAAAATATTCAAAATCAACGGTTACATCCACAATGCCGTGATATACTTTTTTGTAAAGCTAGAAACCTCTTCTTTCATCATGTTTTTAAACCAAACTGTTTTAAGGAATAGTTTTTGAGAAATTAATTTTCAAACTCAAAATTTTGAAAAAAAAACTGGAAAGAAAAATTTCGAACTAATTTTTTTTCAAAATCTTATGTAATTAGGTACTCATTATTATTCAATAATTCAATTCTCTTATTAGTTTTTAGTTAAAAACAGAAAACCGGATGCAAAAATGTCTTGTAGTTTTTGAGAAATTAAAAAAAAAACCCAAACCACTTTTTTCTAAGAAAAACCTTTTTTTTTGGTTTTAACGCGACGGACTTGTAGGCAAATTAATGTATGTAATGTTTGAAAATTAATTTCTCAAAAACTATTCCTTAAAACAGCTTGGTTTAAAAACATGATGAAAGAAGAGGTTTCTAGCTTTACAAAAAAGTATATCACGGCATTGTGAATGTAACCGTTGATTTTGAATTTTTTTTTTTTCAATTTAAGCCAACTTTTTAGAAAATTGCCCCTCCCGGCTAAATGGGGGGAATAGACCCCCCCCCCCTCCCATACGATTTTTTTCTTGCCTTGACCAGACCTACACGCTCTAGCTTTTTGGCACACTGCTCGCGGCGCACCCTGTATAATGAGTGAACCTTAGTCTACTGCTTAAAATTCACTTTCCTTAAATTCAAAACGAAATTGACTCTAGCGCTGTGAATGAAACGGTATACCGCTGGTAATGTTCTACCTATGAAATATACTTCACTATACTGCATGGTGACAAAAGCTTTAATTGTTAGCTTGTGCTTACTATATGCCAATTCCGTAGGGACCGTGAGTCTTCATTTCCAAGACAGGAAATTTCCATTAATTCCTTAATGGAAAGGCTAGTAGAAGGTAACACTTGAATTTAAACCGGCACTGTGCACACATGTATTTAGGGATATACCTCTATTTTTAGATTGGTAGGACTATTTTCGACATCTGTGCCAAGTTCCCTATCAACATATTCATTAGCGTTTGAAATACGCTTCGTTATGTGAGCTGCTAAAAGTGTTTTTTTTTATTTATTTTTTTTTTTTTTTGAAGAAAACACCGTCGCGTTGAAGTGTGCGGAACAATGCTTTCTGAGTACCAGGATTAAAACAAAACCCATTATTATCGTGATTACAGTGAAGACCAATCAAAGCCATGTTGACTGTTTTCTACGATGAAATAACCAGCACATACATATATCAGGCTGCATTGATAGCGGATTATATTGATATTGTCCAAATATAGGCCTGATAACGTTTTTCACACTACACTAGTTTGTTATCTACACATCGATGTGAAGAAATCCTAACTCAATTGTTTAATAAATTATTTTCATTCTGTCCTTCACCATCAAAATGGGAGGTCGATAAATTACCAACACATTGAAGGGAGAAGTCGAAAAATTCACAATAGCATATGAGCCCCTTTCATAGCTTTGATATTAAATAAAGTCTTTATATGTGCATTATGTATACAGCACCTCTGCTGACATTTATTTTCTTGACAGCTAACTAAACAGGTACAGCAACAATTTTGTCACTGCTGACAGGAAGGTACCAATTTCTTAAAATTCGAATTTTATCCAAATGGAAATCCCAAAATAGTTTATTTTATTTTATTTATTTATTTATTTGTAGTAATTAAAATCATGTACAAGTAAGATACAGAATCTTTTAAATTCGCACATGCTTTATAAATGTTTGGGAATAACAAATATAAAAAGAAGAAGAAGATAACATATAAATAAAAATATGAAAAAGGAAGTTACAGGCAAGAAAGTTAACAAAGATTTGATAAGTATAATAGATTTAGGAAAAAGAGAAAATTATTTAATAAATAAAGGAAAAAAGAGACAAAAATAAAAACAACTAGAAAGGGTTTTCCATCAATAATTTTCGCTTAGGTACAGTGAAACTTCTCTATAGCGGACAGCCGCGGGGCCATAAAAAATGTCCGTTATGTAGGGGTGTCCGTTCTAGGGAGGTAACGTATGTATTTTATTCATAGAAATTGGCATGAAATTTTATGAATAAACTCAACACCGTAACACTCATTGTATAGTGTCAATTCTGTCCTTAAACACGTTTGAGTCGATTAGCCGCAAAGTTTTATGAATAAACTCAACAGCGTATTATTCAATGTATAGTGTCAATTCAGTCCTAAAACACGTGTGAGTCGATTACCCACATTCACTGTTTCTAACGGTTTACGCTTTTGGTGATGTATTGTAGAAGCAGTATACATTTGTATAAAAAGAGTGCATTGGTCTCTAGAAACGCTGCAAATATTTATGTATTAGTATGCATATAGAGCAAGGGAATGCGTATATACAATATTTTTCGTTCTCTTCCATCTTCGTTTTTGCTTCGCATGTCCGTTATAAGAGATAAAACTGCTCAATAGGCGCTGAAATTCGTGTCCGTGTCCGGAATAGAGGGGGTCCGTTGTGGAGGGGTCGAAATACACGAATAGTCCTATCTTCATGCCGGGGACCAGAGGAATTGTCCGTAGAGAGAGGTGTCCCTTATGGAGGGGTGTCCGTAAAGAGAAGTTTCACTGTACATTTTTACATTTTAAAAGCATTTTATTAATATTTTTCCAAATAACTTATTCTAGGTAAAACGCTTTAACCTATCTTAAATATCTTATCTATTTAACGTAGCATACTGCACCTGAACGGGCAAGTTTCACTGTACTTAGATAATTGTGGTTTGAAAGCGTTTGTGCAGCTCGCTTGCTTGATGTGAATGGATAGCAGGTTCCACATCTGAACCGCAAGAACAAAAAATTGTCTTGATGTTACTAAATATTTATGTTTTGGTATAATGAGTCTTAAGGAGCGTTGTGTCGTAGCGACACAGTTGATTATGATGTTGAGTGAGTTAGTGATCTAGACCAGGGCGCTCAACATCCAAACGCGTATTTCAAGTGCAAGGCCGTACAGTATCCTAGGCCAGACCTCACGTCGTCAACCAACGGATTCAACCGAAGCTAAGTTTGCGTGAATGATCGCTGCTATCTAAATGACAGTTTTGGTCATGTATATCGATTGCGAAATATTTTTACTCGGTCGTTTTTCATTGTGATTATCCAACACACTTCATTTTGCAGGAAATTTAACTTACTACACACATACAAAACAAAAACATGCTCATATGCGGAAGTATTTCGTTTAAGACAACTAAAAACTAAGAAACTAAAGGGAAAATCGAATTAAATATGTATATGTATATACGTGTGTATGTATGTGCGCATGGGCGTACCAAAATTTTCTCGAGAACCAAAGACGATATTAACATAATATTGGGTTCATTCCACGAGTAATTAGGCAACTTAGAACTGAGTAAGTTTTCAGAAAAATCGGTCCCGCCGTTTTTTGTTAGAAATTAAATAACTAAAAAATGGGCCAAACAAAATGAACAGCACGGGGTGTTCCCCAGCGGTCCCCCATCTATGTACTAACCGCACCTGACGCTGGTTGATTGTGCGGTGATCGGACGACAACCGATACATATTAGATTGCTCGGACAGTGTTGTGGTTGGGTAAGGAAACGCGCACGCATGAGCTGCTCGTGAATGTCCAATATCCAACGAGCAATTATTAAACGCACGCGCTCATGAGTAATTGGCTGTGACCATTTTTATTTTCGCACACAAACGCGAGTGTGGGCATTTATGGAAACGCATCCCGTGTGCGTACTCCACATATGCGTTAAGCGGGCCACAGACACGCTACGGATTGAATGGATCGGTTACGATTCAAACAGATAGTCGTGTGTGTGGGGCAGTTTGCTACAGATCGCAAGATTCTTGCAATCGGTGGTGTGTCTGTGGCGCAGTTGACGATTTTTGTATTTTTTTTCGGAAATTTTGAAGAGCACACTTCAGCGGAATAACGGAATGGTGTTAAAAAGTCAGCAATCTCAAGAAGTAGTAATTCTTCATACGTTTTCGCGTCCATTCACTTAATAAATTCATATGTGAAAACTCATTTCGCCTGCAGCCGTAGTGAACGTTTTTTTTTTTTTTCCTTTTCCTTTCTTCTTTTTTTTCACACAAATAAACACAACACAACAAAATTATCTTTTCTCCCCGATCCATGTTTATTCGACGGTGAACAGCGTGAAATGAAGAACGTATAACGATCCACAAGTGAGTGCCGAAATTACTTCACACAGATCCATTCAATCCGTAGCGTGTCTGTGGCCCGCTTAACGCACATGTTGAGTGCGCACATGGGGTGAGTTTAAATAAATGCACACACTCGCGCTCGTCAGCTAAAATCAGTTGATTTACTGCTCGGGAGTTGTTTTAAGGAATAGTTTTTTGAGAAATGAATTTTCAAACTCAAAATTTTGAAAAAAAAAAAAAATTAGAAAAAAAATTCGAACTAATTTTTTTCAAAATTTTATGTAATTATGTACTAATTGGGATATCTTTCAGCGTAGAGCCTTTCGGCTTCACGATCTCGACCATTCAGCTATACGCTGAAATATATCCCAATCGGAGGTGTCCCAGTCGTAGCATGTTTTCAAGAATCTAGCACGGAGTGCTAGTGCATCGAAGAAGCGAAATTACAGATGGATCAGCAACCATAGATGAAAAAATGTTGGATTTGGTCCGACGTAATCCCTCCCTTAGTACAAGGAAGATAGCTATTATGCTTGGAGTGCCCAAATCTAGAGTATGGAGAGTGCTTCATACCGAGAAGTTACACCCGTACCATTCCACACCAGTTCAATGTTTCATACATTAATTTGCCTACAAGTCTAGCCGCGTTAAAACCAAAAAATGTTTTTCTTAGAAAAAAAGTGGTTTGGGTTTTTTTTTTAATTTCTCAAAAACTACAAGACATTTTTGCATCCGGTTTTCTGTTTTGAACTAAAAACTAATAAGAACATTTAATTCTTGAAGAAGAAAATAGTACTTAATTATATAAAATTTTGAAAAAAAATTGTTCGATTTTTTTATTTTTTTTTTTTTAATTTTGAGTTTGAAAATTCATTTCTCAAAAACTATTCTTTAAAACAACTTCGCTTAAAAAGCTAAATAAAAGAAGAGGTTTCTGTCTTTACAAAAAAGTATATCACGGCATTGTGGATGCAACGGTTGATTTTTAATATTTTTTTTCTTTCTAAATTAAGTCAATTTTTTAGAAAATTGCCCCTCCCGCCTAAACGGGGGACCCCCCCTCCCATACGATTTTTTTCTTGTTTTGACCAGACCTACACGCTCTAGCTTTTTGGCACACCACTCGTGGGGCACCCTGTATATTCATATATATGTGCACATAATAGATACATCAGCAGTAGCCATCAGAAGAACTGCCACAAAGTCATATTGGGTGAGTCTGTATCGTTTCCTCTTTTAATACAACTGCCATATTAATAATATTAACATGTGCATGTTGTCATTCGATTATCGGCCGTTTAACTCGTAAGACACTGATTTTTCACATATACGTTACAGGCCAATCCTAAAAATCGGATTTGTTTTTCGTATGTATGTGTACACGAATCTGCCTTAAAAAATGAGAATTCGCTTAATTTTTTGTTCGTAATTATTGCTTCAAGTGTTTTTCGAACTTTGTATCGTCGTTTGCACGAAAAAAAAAAAGAAGAAAGTTCTTGGATCAGATGATCATTCGAGTCCGCTAGATGAACTCCCTCTCTCTCACACAGTGCTGTACATGGCGTGATACTTTCTAGCGTGACATTTCAATTGATATCGTGACATTCGACATTGTTGGTGCAGCAACTACATATTGAACTCTCAGCTTGCACACATCGATAGAGGTTAACAGTTCGCTCGCTTGCAACTTCTCGACAAGTCATTGTCCACGAACCGCTGTTTGCTTGAAACATTCGTTGTTTCTCCCATTGCTTCGTAAATTGGGCGCCAGCTATTTGTTCGGAACCTAACTCCATTGACTGTTCGAAGTCTTGGATTCGCCGTGGGACTCAAATTCTTTTCACTCAAGCTTGATAGTAGCTAATACATAGATACATATGTACATCATTTGTATACAAAAAATAAAATTTAAGTCGCATTTTTTATTTTATTTTAATCCTGCATTTGTTGGGATTTTAATTAATTTTAAACTGCAATAATGCCTTCGGATTCCGAAAAACCTCTTGAGACGTTAGAAACAAATAGAGCCTCGACCAAGGCAAGCATATCCAGAATTAAAACTATAATTGAAAGCAAATCAGCGGAATTGAAATTCAATGAATTAGAATGTGGGTTAGGTATTTTGGAATCATATTTCAAACAAGCTCTTAGTTATCAGACGCGTATCGAAGAGTTGGTTCCTACCGATATTGGACGTACCGAGGTAGAGGAATGGTATTGTGTCACAAAATCTAAAATTCTTTCGCTTATGGGGCACAATAGGAGAACGAGTGGCACTGAACCATCCTTTGCTCTTCCCTTCCCCTCTACATGTCGACTACCACAACTGAAATTGCCAAAGTTCTATGGAAAGTATTCGGACTACAAGAATTCTATAGGAACAATTAAAACATTGGTCCACAATGACAACTCGCTGACAAATATTGAAAAATTCAATCACTTAGTATCTTGCTTAAGTGACCAAGCATTTGGAACTATAAAGGCGTTTCAAGTAACGGAACAAAACTATCCAAAGGCTCTCAAGGAGAGATATGACGACAAGTGTCTCATATTTTTGGAATATATTTCTACGCTTTTTGAATTGCCCATAATGAAAGGCGTGTCAGCAATGCAGCTTCGAAACCTCGTCGACAATGTTTCAGCATTATTTGATTCGCTAAACTCATTAGGAGGCTATGAAGATATTTGCAATGCCATTATTATTTACATGGTAATGTCTAAAATGGATTCTGAAACTCCCACCAAATGGAACGAGTCCGTCAATTACCGAATTCCAACCTCAGCGAAGGCTGCGCATCAGCAATTGGAAGGTCTCAAAGGGGTGTGATTTGGCAGACCCTCTTTTTTATAAACCTCAAAAAATCGACATGCTATTAGGAGCAGATTCGTTTTTCGAAATAATGAGAAATGGCTGGATAATGTTAGGTAACCATTTGCCCACTTTACAAAAAACCGTCTTTGGTTGGATAATTTCAGGTGCATTCAATGAAACCCAAACAAAACTTAAACTTTGCAACCTTACTAAGAAAAATTCAATTGACTCTGCCGTTAGACTTGGAAGGTTATTGGAAAAATTTTGGAAAATCGAGGAGGTATCTAACAAAGGCTTTCTTATCACAGAGCAAGTAATGTGTGAGGACCATTTTGTAAAAAAATATTAAAATATTACCAAGTGGAAAATTCTCAGTTAAACTTCCCTTTAAAGACATCCCTTCATAATTAATTCGAGAGGGTCAAGAAAAGATTTTTTGCACTAGAAAAAAGGTTAGGAAAAAACCCTGAATTAAAGGCCGATTTCATGAAATTTATAAACGAATACTTGGAGTTTGGACATATGACGGTTTTAAATCAAATGTGTTTTTTCAAACCTCACTATTTCATGCCACATCAATGCGTTCTTCGTTCAGAAAGTAGTTCCACAAAATTAAGAGTTGTTTTTGATGCATCGTGTCAGACATCATTTAAGAAATCGCTTAACGACATACTGATGGTAGGGCCAACAATACAGGAAGATTTGTACTGGATCATTTTGGGATTTCGACGGCATCAATATGCCTTAATTGGGGATATTAATTAATGTATCGTCAAGTCGAGATCGCCCCTGAAGATCGGATATATCAGTTAATCCTGTGGAGAGATAATGCAACAGAGAAGCTACAAATCTACACGCTCAACACAGTAACTTATGGAGCCGCTTCGGCACCGTATCTATCTGCTCGATGTTTGCAGGAAATAGGCTTACAAAACAAAAATATTTTCCCTTTGGGAAGCGAAGTCATTCTTCGAGACTTTTATGTTGATGACTTGATTACTGGCTCAGACTCCATCGAGAACCTCCAGTTAATTCAAAATCAAGTTACACAGTTGTTGGAAGCAAGGCATTTCAAGCTTCACAAATGGCGTTTGAATGCAGTCTCGAATGCATATACCAACAAAACCACTTTTGAACTGAAAACAGAAGAAATGGTGACCACAAAGACATTAGGAATGGTGTGGAATCCAAGGGACAATTGCGTTCAGTACTTCTTTAAGGATTCTTTTCTACCAGGCAAGTATACGAAAAGGACAGTTCTTGCTTCGTCGAGTAGATTATTCGATCCCTTGGTCTTCTTGGTCCTGTCGTTGTAAAGGCAAAAATATCCCTTAAAGTATTATGGGCACAGAATTTGCATTGGGATGATTATTTTCCAACTGAATTAGAGTCATGCTGGAGGGAACTACATAGTAGATCTTCGGAATTTAAAATGTATTCGCATTCCCCGATATGTACTGCGACCCGGCATAAAAAACATTGAAAAACATGGATTTTCAGATGCCTCAATGAAGGCATATGGAAGTTGTTTTTACGCCAGGTGCACGAACTACTCTGGACGCGTATCGGTGAATTTAATAACTGTAAAATCGAGAGTCGCACCCGTAAAGATTCAATCGTTGCCACGATTAGAACTGTGTGGCGCGCAGCTGTTGGCAAGATTATGGGAAAAACTGAAGGATTCATTGAAGTTGGAGGTGAAGAAAACCCTCTTTTGGGTGGATTCGGAAATTGTACTGCACTGGTTGTCATCGCCGCCCAGTTTGTGGAAGACGTTTGTTGCCAACAGGGTAAGCAACATTCAATCTCTGACGAAAGGCGTAGTTTGGAAACATGTTCCATCGGAAAATAATCTGGCGGATCTTATATCTAGAGGTTGTTCAGTTGGAGAATTATCTCAATCGACTTGGTTTAGTGAACCGGCATTTCTTATGCGGCAATCATCAGGGTGTCCTGTGAACGACAAATTCAGCGAAGATGCTCGCAATAACTCATTGCTTGAAGCAAAGAAATAGAAAAATTATATTGACTTGCACTATAGTTGAGAGTTTGGTAGAGCAATTTTGCAGATACAGTAGTTATCCAAAAACTCTTCGGATAATAGCGTATGTTCTTCGCTTCCATAGATTTCCTAAAGGAGGAAATGATTTACGTGGAAATCCCCTCACAGCCAATGATCTCGATGAAGCACTCACAGCAATTATTTGGTGCATCCAACAAAAACACTTTAGTATGGAAATAGCAGAGATCCAATCGAAGAAGGAAATGCTGTCTTCACAGTGTATCCAAAAACTGTCGCCATTTTTGGACACTGCACAATAAAACATTGTTGCGAGTGGGAGGACGAATCCGAAACTCAGAGATGGAATACTCCACAAAATTTCCAATTCTTTTGCCAAGTGAATGTCTATTTGTTAAAAATTACATCAGACATCTTCATTTACAAAACTACCATGCGGGTCCACAAGCGTTGTTAAATTTTCTTAGAGATCGTTTTTGGGTTCCAAATGCTAGAAAATTAGTGCGGAGTGTCGTAAGAACTTGCGTTCACTGCATTAGATATAGACCTCGGTTTTTAGAACAAGTTATGGGCAACTTACCAAGGGATCGATTGACGCCGAATAGGCCTTTCTCTATTTGCGGAGTGGATTTTTGTGGTCCAATACTGACATCCTGAAAAATTCGAGGGAAGATACCTTATAAATCATACATCACAGTGTTTGTCTGTTTTGCAACGAAAGCAGTGCTTCTCGAACTTGTTTCGGATGTGAGTTCCGATGCATTCATTGCAGCCCTCAAACGATTGATAGGTAGAAGAGGCTGTCCAGCGAAAATATGTTGCGATAATGCAACTAATTTTGTCGGTGCGAAAACTAAATTAGCAATTTTTGGAAAATAATTTCTCAAAAAATCATATAAAACTAAATTCATCGATCTCGTTGCAGACTAGGGCATCGCGTTTCAGTTTATTCCGCCACGGGCACCTCATTTCGGAGGTTTATGGGAAGCAGCCGTTAAGTCAGCCAAGACGTTGCTCGTGAAGACATTTGGAGAAGCAGTCCTGACCTTCGAGGAGCTAAGTACTGCACTGACAGAAATCGAAGGAATCCTGAATTCGATATCAGTCGCCCCCCTATCGTCAGATGCAGTTGATTTAGGCGTTCTCACGCCAGGACATTTCCTTACTGGACCTCCAATCAACTCATTTCCAGATCCTTTCAAGCCCTTAATAAAAGTTTAATTTATCAACGGGTGGCAAAGAATAACTGCGCTAAAGCAACACTTCTGGCAGCGGTGGTCATCAGAATACCTGCGGGGTCTTCAACAGCGATCTAAATGGTGTACGACGAAGCCTAACATTCGAGAAAGAAGCCTAGTATTACTCCAAGACGAAAATTTCACGCCATATAAGTGGGCTCTGAGACGTGTGGAGCGGACCATTAAGGGAGACGATGACAAAGTCAGGGTAGTCGACGTCAAAACAGCCAATGGGAAATTCAGAAGGCCAATCACAAAAATAGCTCCTTAAGAAGTGGATTGATGGCAAGGCCAATTACCGGGCCCGGGATGTTGGAGCATATACATACATACATCAATTATTATACTATAAAATGTAGAAAAACTGTTATACACAAAAACATAGAAAATTTAAATTTCCCGCCCGACGTCCATATTTCTTTGTTTTAATCCCACATTCCTCCTTTCCCACATAGGAAAAACTCACCACACATTTCTCCAACCGCCCAGAACCCAAATCCCTTTCCGAAAATTTTTTATTCAAAGTTAAGACATCGAAGCGTACGCACTAACATAACAAAAATTTTAGATAAAAGTACTAACTGAAATAAAAATAATGTTAATTATTTTAATTTAATTTTTAAATATTAAAAATTCTAGTTGTGAGTTTTTACATTGCATGCAATGTTATATCTTTAGGAAGTAACAGGATTGCTTTGAATAATGAATTCAGTACACCCTTAGGAAAGCAACCTGTTGAACCAGATAAGCAATTGGTTGGAGCTGTGTTTCTTCGAACAGCAGACTCATTCTTGATACCTCGCAGAAAATAAACATTCGAAGGCCTTGTTTCTCCCTTTGGGGATGATTTACCAGAAGGAATTTTAGTTGGAAAGTCGATGACCTGTGACCAGAATGGGGCTGTTTTAGTACAAGTCGTCAACCTCGCCGATCATGCTGTTACACTTCCTCGTAATACTCCAGTAGCTACGTTCGAAGAAGCTATGGGCACCAAAGAGTTCACGTCAGGAAATTGTGCGTTACCGTCTCTTTTGAATGAGCTGCTCTTCAGGTGTCAAGTGCATCTTCAGCCAATGCAAATTGAATTGGCGCGGTGCTTGCTTAATGACTTTTGCGACATTTCCTCCAGCGGTCCGGATGATCTGCGTTGAACCAGTGTAGCGCAGCATAAAATCGAGTTGGGTACATTGAACCATCTACCAGACCATGGGCATCGCCCATTGTAATGGGGAAAAAAAAGATGGCTCCACGTGCTTCTGTGTGGATTACCGCAAACTGAACAATGGGACCATAAAGGACTCCTTCCCCTTGTCCCGAATCGACGAAACCTTAAGCGCAGTCGCTGGCTCTGATTTAGTACGGCTCATTGCCAGTCTGGCTACTGGCAGGTAGAAATCGGCGAACTTGGCCGATACCAAAAAATGTAACAGAAATCAGAAGCTTTATTGGACTATCTACGAACTGCCGCCAGTTTATACCCTGATTCTCTGAAATAGCTCGTCCCCTATGACGATTAACAGAGAAAAATATTGCATTTGATTGGTCTGCTGAATGTGACGCTGCATATAATTTAAGAAGTGCCTTATAACACCTCAGATTTTGGGTCATGTTCGTCCTGACGCTGATTTTGTGCTGGACCCCGACGCACGCTTGCGACCATGGAAAAGGAGCAGTATTGTCCCAGATTCATGAGGGAAAGGAGAAAGTAATCGCTTACTATAGTAGAGCACTCAGCAAACACGAGCGCAATTACTGCACCACCAGCAAGGAATTGTTTCCATGTTTACCTTTGTGGGCGAGATTCCTTGGTCCGTACCGACCTTTCTGCTCTTTAGTGGTTGCTGTCCTTTAAGAACCCTGAGGGTAGAATGCATTCAAAAGTACCACTTTAAATACAGCATCGCGTCGGCAAAGCACATCTAAATGCGTCGTCGAAAAGCTTCCAGTAAATTTTCATCTTCAAGTTGATGGCGAACTGTTCCACTCACTGGTCAGCAAAATAGAAAGGTCACTGGAACGTAAGGAATATACTCTAGTCGCCTTTCTCGACATCGAGGGTGCCTTTAACAATGTTGAACCATGGACCGTCACCAAAGCGCTGACTGATCTGGGTGTTACGGGATCAGTGATAGAACTGGTACGACAACTGCTAACACAAAGAGTTGTCAAAGCCAACTTCTCTGGTGCCGTCTCAACCAGAATGGTTAGCAGAAGTACACCACAGGGTGGAGTACTCTCTCCTCTCCTGTGGAACGTGGTGGTTAACGAGCTACTGCTGTTGCTTGAACAGGAAGGGTACGCTGTGACCGCCTATGCAGAAGACATTGCTATTGCCGCCACAGGAAAATTTCCCAGCAATCCATGCGACCTTATACAGAGTGCATTACATACAGTAGAAACCTGGACGCAGTACTGTGGACTTGGGGTGAACCCCAAGAAGACCGATCTAGTACTGTTTACTAACAAATATAAAATTCCGCCGCTCAACCCACCGAGGTTGGGTGGAACTCAACTAATAATCAAAGAGTATGCCAAATATCTAGCCTAGTCCTTGACAAGAGGCTGAATTGGAAACCCAACATTCTTGACCGCGTCAAGAAAGCAACTGTTGCCCTCTACAGTCGCAAAAAAGTGGTGGGCAAGAAGTGGGGTCTCCAACCAAGCATTATGCACTGGCTCTACATGGCGGTCATAAGGCCCATCCTCCTGTATGGCGTCGTAGTCTGGTGGACTGCTCTGGACAAGGCAGTCGATCGAAACCTTCTGGGGAAAGTACAAAGATCGGCCAGCTTATACATAAGCGGAGCGATCAGATCAACCCCCACGGAGGGGGGTGGGTCAACCCACCACTGAACCTTTTCTGCAAGCAAATTGCTGTCTGCGCGGCCCTGAGGATGAGGAGCATAATAAAGTGGCCCACATCACAAAAAGGCCACACAACCGTTCTAAAACACTTCGAAGTACCCATGTACACAGACTATATCATCCCGCAAAACGTGTTCACTAGGAACCTCGAAGTTGTTTTTCCATACAGGGAGGAATGGACTAAAGGGAAAGTCATATACCAAAGGACTCGATCTCCCTCTACACCGATAGCTCTAAGATGGAGTCGGGTGTAGGCACTGGAGTCTTCTCCAAGGAGCTTAACCTCAGCCTATCCTTTAGACTCCCAAAGGCCTTGCATGGCTCAGGATCAATGTAATATCCGCCAAGGATATTATCATTTGCACGGATAGCCAATCTGCGATAAAATCCCTGGCAGCGGTAACCCACAAATCAAAGACATCTCTTAACTGTCGCGTATCTCTGATGAGATGGCTGAGCAGTTCAACATTAAAGTATTGTGGGTTCCCGGGCATAGGGATATTCCAGGAAACTGCGCGGCCGACCAACTCGCAAAGGGTCTAGCACACTCAGGCTACCCACCCTCGGGTACCTAGAAACACCAATAAGTACGGTAAAGCATATGATAAAACTCCAAACCACTAAGGCGACCAACCTCCAATGGAATGAGAGTAATATCGGCTTTATCACCAAACAACTCTGGCCTAAATTAAACCTAGGACGAACCAGGGACCTAATGGCAACCAAAAGGGCAACCTTAAGTACTCTGGTGGGTGTCATTACAGGTCATTACTGCATCATTGGGAAACACGCCGCCAGACTGGGAATACCCTCCAACGACTTCTGTCGCGGCTGCATGGACGAGGAGGAGGAGGAATCAATACAGCACCTCTGCTCATGCTCCTCTTTTGCGAATCGCAGGAGGATCTACCTCGGCGCGGCCTTCTATGATAATTTAAGTGAGCTAGCAGACCATAAAATAGCTTAACTCCATCGACTTCGGCCTACGTGTGGCTTATGCCGACCACATTAACCTAACCTTTTTTGTTTTTTTTTTTTTTTGTGGTTGCGCCAAAGGATGTGGAATCTTCATAGATACCAGTAGCCCGGGCTACAGGCATGCACGATTCGCAGGCCTGGCTAAGGATGTCAGGAATGCGACTACGTGCTAAACCACACCCTGCACACTTCCAACCACTCTCCCCGCGGAACTGCCGTTAGGTACTACTTCGCGGGCCTTTTAGGCATTACTCTCGTTTGAAGCTCTGGTGTTTGTGCTATTCGCGTTACGTTGACGCTCTAAGCGCTTAAGGTCGCTCATTATGCGTACCGCCACATTACTTACGATGTCCCAGTTTTCATCGTTCTGGAGCATGTAACTTATAATATTCTCAGGAGTGAGCCTCTCCCCAAACTGTTCTTGAAGAACGATCCTCTCCCTTGTGTATCGTGGACAATGAAAAAACACATGTTCCACGTTTTCTAGAACGTTTTCGCAAT
Source organism: Eumerus sabulonum (assembly GCA_951905685.1). NCBI lineage: Eukaryota > Metazoa > Arthropoda > Insecta > Diptera > Syrphidae > Eumerus > Eumerus sabulonum. The sequence goes on from OX645060.1 coordinate 102,616,954, forward strand.
GTGGGCAGTAAGGGGCAACTTCGTGTTTGCGCTTGAAGAGGTATTCTCTAAAGCATCCGTGTCCCGTCAGAAGCTGAGTTAAGTAGTAATTTGTTTCATCGTGGTCACGTTTTACCCATACCTTGATTTCTGGTATAAGACGATGTGTCCATCTTCCCTTTACGGATCCCTTTCATACTTTCTTTTATCGTCGTTTACCCGACCGTTTCGAACTCGTTCACTTCTAAGTCTTTTCATCTCATCAGCTAGCAAGTTGATAGGTAGCATTGAGGATACGACAAGAATAGCATCGTTTGAAACCGTTCGAAATGCACTGGCGACCCTAAGTGCGCTGAGTCGGAGGACGGATTTAACTCCACGCGCGTAGGACTTGACTTTCGCGGCGTTTGCCCATATTTCTGCTGCGTACATATTTATTGAATTGGCAGCTCTTGCTATTAGTAGTCTTTTATTCTGTTTTGGGCCCCCGATATTAGTCATTAGCCTTGAAAGTGCGTTAATAGCGTTCGACGATTTTTTGGATGCATATTCAAGGTGGCGTTTGAAACGTAGCCGCGCGTCGATAATCACCCCTAGGTACTTAATGAAGGGTTGTGAAACTACTTCGTGCCGCCCGACTCTAATCGATATCGTTTCACGGACTTTCCTGCTTGTAACTAGCACTGCTTCGGTTTTGTGTTCAGCAAGTCGCAGACCAGCGTCAGTTAGCCAACGACGTACCATTTCTATTGTTTCATTGCAGTGGAGTACAACTTCTTCTGTAGTTTTTGCTACCACCACCACCGCGATGTCATCCGCAAAGCCAATGATGGATGCTTCGCTGGAAGTCGGTAGGTGTAGAATTCCATCGTACATAACGTTCCACAGCAAGGGGCCTAAGACCGAAACTTGTGGGACTCCACCAGTTACTACGTAGGTCTTAGTTCCTTCGTCAGTGTCATAGAAGAGGACTCTGTCTTCAAAGTAGCTCATTATTTTGCAGAGATAGTCCGGTATTTCAATCCTAATTGGAACAACGACTCTGGAGGCAGCCATCTGTTGAAAGCATATTGGGCTCAGTTTGCCACTTTATGTTTAGTAAACCAAATGCTTTGCAAAAAGAGGGTACCTATAACATTTACGCCAGACCGAATGTTGCCCATCGTCCCAAAATCATTGACTAGCGATGTAATCAAAATGCTTCATGACACTCCGCTAGGTGGTCACTTTGGTTCTAATAAAACGTTCGAGAAAATCAGATCATGGTTTTACTGGATTGGAGCCAGAAAAGACGTTGAGGTCCGAAGACGAGAACTAAGGGTGAACGCAGGGGTCAACAGCTGCGCAATCCACAAATCAAGAAAAACTCTTACTGTTCTTGGTGGAACGCAGATCTAAGCAAGCTCCGCAAGGACTTTCGAAAACTCTTCAATAAAGCAAAAAGTACAAGAAACGACAGAGACTGGAGCCTATACAAGATTCACTCAGAGTGTACAAGCAAACCCTGCGGAAAGAACAAATGCTGTCTTGGAAACTCTTCTGCAACAATATGGACAACATTTCAGACGCCTACAGTTTAAGGAAAATACTCAAGAAAGATCCACATTCTCCGAGCTGCCTGCGTAGATTTTTACACTGTCTAAAACCATAGACGCGGTGGGTAGTGGAGTATTCTGCAAACAACTTAAGCTGAACAAAGCTCCAAAATTACCAAATCACTGCAGCGTTTTCCAAGCTGAAGTGTAACGTACTATCCACTACGGATATCCGCATTCTCACGGATAGTCAAGTCAAGCAGCCTTAAAGTCGTTGGAGTCCTATGTGTACACATCAAAAACTAGCCTCGACTGTCGCCTGTCTCTAAACGAGATGGCCGAACAGTTCAACATACAACTTATCTAGGTACCGGGACACTGCGACATTCCAGGAAATGAATGAGACGACACACACGCCAAACAGGGAACGACGCTACAATCAATCGTGGCTGGTGAGGGAATAGCCCTTGCAACCATTAAACTTAATCTTACAAATCTTGCCAGGGCCGAGACGGACCGGAAATGGACTCAGGGACATACCTGCCTCATCACCAGGCAAATCTGGCCCCGGCTCGACGTTCAACGGACAAGGAGTATAATCTCCCTAAAAAGAACTGACATCTACAAAGTCATCGGTGTCATCTACTGGACACTGCCTTATTGACAGTCATGCGCAAAAACTAGGTATAGTTCCGAATGATTTCTGCAGAAGCTGTCTAGATGAGAAGGAGGTTGAATCCATTCACCACCTTTTCTGCACTTACCCGGCACTCTGCACAATCAGGAAACGATACCTAGGATCTTACTTCCTTAACGATCTGACAGAGGTTCAGCAAGTAGGGATATCTGATCTTCTTAACTTCTTAAGAAACACAAAATGGTTCCACGAATAAGGGGCTAAGCCCCCTCGTAGCTGCCCAACGGGCCTCCCGGGCCCATGTATGTTCTTCTCATTTCTGGCAAGACTACGATCCTGCCTACCTACCTACTAAAGGGTGAACTTCTATCTCTTTGGTGAGCCCTTCCAACGAGTAGCAATTGACATCCTTAGTCCACTACCATCTACCTAACGGGGAAATTAATATGTGATAGTCTTTGTGGATTATTTCACCAGGTTTGACGAGTTATTGCCATTCATAGACCAGACAGCGGATACTGTTGCTCAGACGCTAGTGAGGGAAGTCTTTTGTAGACTTGGAACGCCAATGGAGCTGCATTCGGACCAGGGCCGTCATTTCGAAGCGGAAGCTTTATAAAACGTGACGGAGCTTATGGGTATTCACATAACAAGAATTATGCCGTTACATCCTCAATCCGACGGCCTTGTTGAAAGAATGAATAAGACTGTGTTGCCCTATCTTTCTAAGTTCGTTAGCGATAAACAGGATTGTTGGGATGACTTTTTGCTTTTGTTTGCAATGGCATATCGGCAGGAGTCAACTAAGCAGTCACCTTTTACCTTGGCAGGGAAATAAGATTGTTTTCAGATATGATGTTCGGAGCGTCGCCCGGCGAGGTTTCTTTATGCGGCTATGCAAAGCAGCTTCTTCTTCTTAGTGGGCGCTACAGTTCGGGGTGAACCTGGGCCTCAACCAACATGCCCCTCCATCTAGCACGATCTTTCGCTAGCCTTTTCCATTGCCGCGCACCCAGTTGGTTGATGTCCCCTTCCACTTGTGTGCGCCATCTTAAGTGCGGCCGTCCTCTGCTTCTTCGTCCCTCGGGGTTGGATTCAAAGACTCTCCGGGCTGGAGCTGTGATGTCCATTCGCTCTACATGGCCCAGCCATCTTAGGCGTTGAATCCGTAGACGCCTGACTAGGCTCATGTCGCTGTACAGCCCGTAAAGTTCGTGGTTGAATCTTCTCCTCCATCTCCCGTCTTATATAGAGTCAACTTTGTCGTTCGGGAGAGGGCTCTATTACTCAGTTGCCTCCTGAGCCCAAAGAAACAGCGATTGGCAAGAGTGATTCTGCGTTTGATTTCGGAACTGATGTCGTTGTTCCAGGTCACTGCGGAGCCAAGGTAGACGAAGTCCTTAACTTCCTCGAACTTATATCTGCCTATACAAACGTTCTGGCCGAGTCGTCGGTGTTGAGCGTCCTTTTTTGATGACAGCATATATTTAGAGAGCACCGTGGCGCAGTGGGTAGTGTGTTGGCCTCTGACGCCGATGACTCGGGATCGAATCCCGACACAGCCATGTCATCGAACGTGTTTTTCACGGTGTTTCTCCTCAGCGGGGTTCTGACAAAACCCCCTGTAGTAAAATTGTCATGAAAAGCTTCTCGAAATTCGCCGTTTGGAACCGGCAATAAACTGTAGGTCCCTTTCACTTATGCGAAAATGAAATCACACACAACATGCGTGATTGAGAGAAGTTCGGCTCAGGTTCTCATGGACTGTAACGCCAAAATACATACATACATATATTTAGTTTTGCCCTCTTTTACCGCTAAACCAATTTTCGCCGCCTCCATCTCAATACTCGCAAACGCCTCATTGACATCTCGCTGTGATCTACCTATTATGTCAATATCGTCGGCGTATGCAAGGAGTTGCGAGGATTTGAAATAGATTGTGCCTCTTGTATTGGCCAGTGATTTTTGCACAATCATTTCCAATATGATGTTGAAGAAATCACACGACAGCGCATCGCCCTGCCTAAATCCTTTTTTGACATTAAAACTATCGGTAACGTGTTCACCGATTCGGATGGAGCAGCGAGCATTCTCCAAAGTCATCCTGCATAGTCTGACGAGTTTATCAGGTATGTCAAAGGTAGACAGAGCGTTGTATAGCTCGTCTCTAATTACGCTGTCGTATGCGGCTTTGAAGTCGACAAATAGGTGGTGAGTGTCGACTTGAAATTCATTGGTTTTTTCCAGGATCTGCCGTAGTGTGAGGATTTGGTCGATGGTGGATTTCCCTGGCCTGAATCCGCACTGACGAGGACCTATCAGCTTATTTACAAAAGGCTTCAGGCGTTCACACAAAACGGCAGAGAAAATTTTGTATGCGATGTTAAGGAGACTTATTCCTCTATAGTTAGCGCAATCAGAGGGGTCTCCTTTCTTGTGGATAGGGAATACGATGCTGAGACTCCATTCCTCGGGCATGCTTTCCTCTAACCATATCTTACGGATGAGCTGGTGCATGCTCCCAACCAGGTCATCCCCAGCTGCCTTGAAGAGCTCAGTAGACAGTCCGTCTGCGCCAGCAGCTTTATTCGACTTGAGCTTCGATATGGCAATCTTAACTTCGTCGAGGACAGGGGGACAGATTTCTCTGCGGTCTCCGTCGATTAGAAATGGATCATTCTGCCTGACAGCGGTATATTGACTAACATCGCCGCTATACAGTCTGCAAAAGTGGTTTTTCCATATTTTCAGCATCGACTGCGGTTCTACTACTAGGTGTCCGTTCTCATCCCTGCAGGCTTCCGTTCTGGCTTTATAACCTTGGCATGTTCGCTTTATCTGTTGATACAATTTTCGAACGTCACGCCTGCAGTAACACCTCTCCAAATCCTCAATCGCGCGCTTCTCGTGCTCGTTAATTTTTCTTCTAAGAAGCTTATGCTCGTCCCTTCTTTTTAATTCGTAAAGCTCACGAGCTGCTCTTGTTATTTTATGCAGCGAGGCCTTATATGCATTCTGCTTCGCTGTATAAATCGTTCTACACTCGTCATCGAACCAGGTGTTTCTTCGTGATGGAGCCTTGAAACCCAAAACTTCGGATGCAGAGCTTTCCAGGGCTTGTTTGCAAAGGCTCCACTGCTGTTCAATTGTGTAGTAGTTGGTTGACGGGGTATCACGCTTTGAGGAAACTCTCTTATTTGCTTTCTAACGCAATCAAATCAAAGTGAACTTAAAATGAAGTGTGGCTTGTGTTGCCTAAAAGTTGAAAGACACGAACTTAAAATTCAGTGTACGTATTGCAAGGAATATTATCATGGGAAGTGTACCAATATGGATAGAAAAGAAATTGACTTCTACGAAAAGTGTAACCAATCTTACAAGTGCCCATCGTGTCTCTCTCAGCGGAGAAAGTCAATTATTGTGGATTCTCCTGCTACTGCTCCTTCTAACGCCACTTCGTCAAAGAGTGCAATTTCCAGTCGCCATCATCCAAGCAACAACAACTTTTCACCAACACCAACTCTAACCACTCATGGAGACAGTAATACGGGTGAGCAGGTAGCATCAATGCAATTGCTTCTCAGTGAAATGGTGGAACTTAAGCACGCTGTTCTGGATGCAATGAAGAAAATTCAATCTCTGGAAGTAAGCAATGCTTCTCTTTGTAAGAAAGTAGTGCTTCTGGAAAGTAAAATTAACTTTCTGGAGCAGAGAGAGAAACAATGTTCTGTGGATATTCTTGGCCTTCCCGAAGTTAATACTTCTAACGTTGTTGAAAGTGTCAGTAAATTGTTTACTGCAATGGGAGAACAATCTACACCAGATGATATCGTCTCTTGTTTTGTCAGGACTGCAAATGCAGGGGCAGGTAACAAGAGAAAGTCAGCCAATATTGTACGCGTTAAATTTTCATCTCTCTCGCGGAAGAACGTAGTAATGGCAAAAATGCGAATACACAGAGACAAAATTTCGAACGAGCTTCTTTCCAACTGTAGCGGAGGTGCTGGCACAAATAGAGCCACCAGCAGAAAAATATTTATGAATGATTGTCTCACTGGTTTTACAAGATCGCTGCTTAATAAAGCTAATGATCTCAAACGCAACAACAAATGCAAATATGTTTGGGTGAGAAACTCAACCGTACTCATCAGGATAAAGGATGGTGATAAAGCAACAAAAATATATTCTTTTGAAGATTTGCAAAAAATTGAGGGAGTATACACCTAATTTAATTTTCAAATATCTAAAGATGATTAATTCTAATAATAACTCAAATAATACTTTTTGTACATCTTCTTCTATTAATTTAAATGATAACAATATTAACTTTTCTTTTTCTTCAGAACATTCCAATTGCTACTGTATAGATCATTCAATCAATGAACAATCTTCTGGTTTTTCAATAATCCATCAAAACATTCGCAGTTTGAGAATGAACTTTGATACATTTTCCACTCACCTCTCCTCTTTAGACCATTTACCTGAACTAATTTTTGTTTCTGAAATTTGGATTTTTAATGACGAAATTTCTGATTTTAACATACCTAATTTTTTATTTGATGCAGCATGCAATGATTCATATTCCTCTGGAGGTGTCGGTGTATTTTTTCATAGTGGCATTATAGGCAAAAAAATCAAAAAATATAATCTACAAAGTGCTGACATAATAAGTTTCTGTTGTTAAATTTCTGGTACTTGCTATTGTTTTATTTGCGTTTATCAGTAAAATTCTTTATTGACGAGTTTTCGGGGTTTTTGGAATATCAAAATTGTAAAAATATCATTCTGCTAGGTGATTTCAATATTAATATTTTATCTGACTCCACAGATGTAGATCACTTCTTGACGACTCTTTCTGCTTTCGGTTTTGAATCTTTGTTGGCTCAGCCTACTCGTTTAAATTCGTGTTTGGACCACATATTTGTAAGAGCTCACCGAAACAACAAAACTAGATTCAAAGTCGCGACATTTGATCTAAATTTAACGGATCACTGCTTGACAAGTATTCAAATGGATAGTTATGTTTCTCGTACCAAGCCAATTGAGTGTCAAACTTTCGATAAAATAGATTATATTGCTCTCAGAAACCGTTTGAACTTTGAATTCTGGGAAGAAGTTTTTAGCACAGCTGATCCCTCAATAGCCTTCGACATATTTTTAATGAAGCTGCAATCTCACATCACGGATAGCAAGCTGATAAAAAATGTTACCAACAATAAATATAAGTGTCTGAAGCAATGGATGACTCCTTCCCTCCTGAAAAAAATCCGTAAGAAACATAAGTTCTGTCTTCGAGTTAGAAAACATCCAAATAATATTAGACTTAAACAGTATTACTTAAAGCTAAGTAATGAGCTTAAAGTGGAAGTCCCTTTTTACAGAGATAATTATTTTAATACTAAATTAACAACAAGTCTTGGCAATTCCAAAAAAGAATGGCGTGTTGTTGATGAAATTCTTAATAGAAAAACTTTAGAAAAGGATATAGTTTTGAACATTAACAATTCTACTATCTCTGATCCTTTGGTAATTGCTAACAAATTTAATGACTTCTTTTGTAATATTCGTTCTCTTCAGAACTCACCGAACGACAATTTCAACTGCAGGGGTAGTTTTGACTTATTAGATACGGAAAGACAAACAGTGAGTTTTTTTTTGTGAACCATTCACTGCTCTGGAGATCCATAGGATAATACACTCTATTAAAACGTCTAATTCTACTTCCTCTGATAAGATTTCAAGTTTTATGTTGAAAAAAATCTCGTTCCAAATATATGACGTCTTATGTTTTATTTTTAATATGAGCATACAGCTAGGAATTTTTCCTCAATCTTTAAAAACGGCAATAGTAATACCACTCCATAAAAACGGTGACAAAAGTATCTTAAATAACTATCGTCCTATATCTTTGCTATCGGTATTTTCTAAAATATTTGAAAGAGGTATGAAATCACGAATACTGCGGTTTCTGGAAATTACACACTTTCTCAGTGAGTGTCAATTTGGCTTTAGAAGCGGAATGTCTACTGAAACTGCTCTTCTGAAATTAACTGGGGAATTATATCGTAGTGTTAATTCTTCAGAGATTCCAGCTTCTTTATTTATAGATATCAGTAAAGCTTTTGATATGGTGGATCACTCAATATTATGAGATAAACTTCTTCATATAGGCTTTAGAGGTTGTATATATGACTGGTTTGTCTCATATTTAAAAAATCGCAGGCAGATAATAAAGATCAAGAACATTTACAGTTCTCCGAATAGTATAGAGACTGGTGTTCCGCAAGCACGAGCGGTTTCTGGCGATAGTAGCTTTCCGACGTCATAACTTTGTATTCTAACGCTACGCCGTTGCGTTCGTGATATCCGTAAGCGCATCTCGGCTACTACAAGATAGTGGTCCGAGTCGATGTTAGCCCCTCGGAAAGTTCGAACATCAAGAACAGTGGAGGAGTGTCTGACGTCGATCGCGATGTGATCAATTTGGTTGGTAGTCGATTGATCAAAAGACAGCCAGGTGCCTTTGTGTATATCGAGGTGCGGGAAGTGCGTACTGGCTAGAAGGAGATTTCGGCCCGTAGCATGATCAACCAACCTGTGTCCGTTATCGGAGGGGGTGTCGTGTAGGCTATGTTTGCCGATGACTCGTTCAAAGATGCTTTCCTTACCCAGCTTTGCATTGCAGTCTCCTATGGCGGAGTCATCCTTGTCTTCCGTGGGGGCGTGGACGCAGATCAGGCTGATGTTAAAAAATTTAGCCTTGATACGGATTGTTATGAGGCTTTCGCTCACATGCCGAAAGCTTAGGACTTTTTGCATTAGTCCACCTCGAACAACAAATCCGCATCCAAACAATCGTTGCCCTCTCTCCGTATAGCAGTCGCCGTAGTAAATATCGCAGTTTTTCATCCGCTTTATACCTGGTCCATTCCATCGCATATCCTGGATGGCGGTGATGTCCGCTTTATAGCGGTCTAGGGCGTCCGCAAATTGTTCGGCTTCACGTGGCCTGTTTAGGGACCTAACATTCCACGTACAAAGCCGAAGATCATTGTCCTTTTTTCGTTTTTTGCAAGGGTCGTCAACATAAATCCGGTCCGTTATATCCGAGGCTTGTCGTTATTTGTGGTTTGTGGTTTTTTTTTACGGTTACGGCTTACTAAGCCGTAGTCCAACCGACTAATCCTGTTTTTTGGCGCAGGAGGCTCGCCATTCGCCCTGCAGTGGCTCTTCTCGCTTTTTAGCAGGCCAGCACCCGTCGGATAGATGCTACCCCTACGAGGCCTTTGTTAGTCCTTTGCCATCCGTGTGGTTACATTATAAGAGTATATAAACTGATGAACCTGCGCGCAAAAAAAAAAAAAAAACAAAAAAAAAAAACAGGCTGAGCTGATTAAGAGTACTTTATTAACAAGATAAAAGTTAGTAGCACACATCAAACGAGAATTTTGGAATCGATGTTCTCAAGAATATTTAAATGAACCACGAAATCGAACAAATCAGTCGCTAGGTAGAAGGGTAGAAACAGTAGTTCTGAACCTAATGAACCATCATTCTCAAAGGTAGCAAGGAAATCAACAAGTTCAGCTAAGGCCCACTCGACAACCTCGAACTCGTTCATTACATTATTGTTAATGTGATACATTTTTCTGAATCTATTTGCAAGTGACATAGAATTCATAAAATTCAACAACTCTTCACCTGGAATCCATTTTCAACGATACGGAACTGTAAGTCTGGTTCATGACAAATGGAATCTTGGAATGTATTATAATCTCGGGCGATATCAGAAATAACTCCAAGCATTAGAAAACTGCACTACAATACTTCAGCATATTTGCGTAGGAGGAACTCTGCATCCAAGTTATACAATTGCTCCAGTATATTAAACAGGAACAAGATGAGGGCGCCGCGCAGTGGTTAGTGTGTTGGACTCTGGCGCACGATGAGTGAGTTCGGATCCCGATAACACCAACGCCATCGAATGTTTATTTCGCGACGTTCCTCCTCGGTGGGGTACTGGAAAACCCCCCGTAGTAAACTTGCCATGAAAAAGCTTCTCGACTCACGCCGTTCGAAATCGGCATTAAACTGTAGGTCCCTTTCACCTGTGTGAAAAATAAATCACACACAACATGGGTGATTGAGAGAAGCTCGACTCTGGTCCTTCATGGGCTGTAACGCCACCAAAGGAGAAGAAGATGAAGATAATATAATTGCCTCAATCAAGTCCTCTGTAAAAACTAAACGAGGTGTCATCGACGGTGTCGGGAACATAGCAAGTTCATTCCTTGGAATCCTTGACTCAAGGTACGTCAGTGAAGTGTTTCAATGAATAGAAGGAATTCAATCGAACGAAGATCACCTTATGAAACTTTTAAAAAGCCGAGACGATATGGCTAAACTACAATGTACATATATCCATAGCAGACTTTTTGCCTTAGTCCACCTCGAACAACAAATCCGCATCCAAACAATCGTTGCCCTCTCTCCGTATAGCAGTCGCCGTAGTAAATATCGCAGTTTTTCATCTGCCTTATACCTGGTCCATTCCATCGCATTTCCTGGTTGGCGGTGATGTCCGCTTTATGGCGGTCTAGGGCGTCCGCAAGTTGTTCGGCTGCACGTGGCCTGTTTAGGGACCTAACATTCCACGTACATAGCCGAAGATCATTGTCCTTTTTTCGTTTTTTTGCAAGGGTCGTCAACATAAATCCGGTCCGTTATATCCGAGGCTTGTCGTTGTTTCGGAGTTTGTGGTTTTTTTACGGTTACGGCTTACTAGGCCATAGCCCAACCGACTAATCTTGTTTTTTGGGGCAGGAGGCTCGCCATTCGTCCTTCCCCGTCTGCAATTTCCATAGGAAATCTCCAGATGGCACCACGAGGAGGTGGGGATAGGACTTACTAACAGTTCGACTGCGGTGGCTCTTCTCACTTTTTAGCAGGCCAGCATCCGTCGGATAGATGCTACCCCTACGAGGCCTTTGTTAGTCCTTTGCCATCCAGGAAGAAGACGATTACGTAAGAAAATATGAACTTGTATTTAAAAATGAGAGTTATTTTTATATTATTTATTTAGGATGTCTAATTGATACCGGCAGTCCGATAACAATGATAAGGGAGATGTATTTGCCACCCATTTTAAAAAATAAAATAAATGTAAGTACTAATGTAAACTTTTTGGCATATGTCATAGGAAATATTAATTGTATTATTATTTTTGTAGGTAACGAAATACAGATAGACTTGCTAGTGGTTTTCGGTTTCGAGGAGGTGGGGATAGGACTTACTAACAGTTCGACTGCGGTGGCTCTTCTCACTTTTTAGCAGGCCAGCATCCGTCGGATAGATGCTACCCCTACGAGGCCTTTGTTAGTCCTTTGCCATCCAGGAAGAAGACGATTACGTAAGAAAATATGAACTTGTATTTAAAAATGAGAGTTATTTTTATATTATTTATTTAGGATGTCTAATTGATACCGGCAGTCCGATAACAATGATAAGGGAGATGTATTTGCCACCCATTTTAAAAAATAAAATAAATGTAAGTACTAATGTAAACTTTTTGGCATATGTCATAGGAAATATTAATTGTATTATTATTTTTGTAGGTAACGAAATACAGATAGACTTGCTAGTGGTTTTCGGACCACACAATGAATTACCCAATGATTTTGGGGCGAGACTTCTTAAAAAGGGCCAATGTTAATATTAAATTAAGCGAAACGGATTATGAAAATGAATTATCAAAAGAATGCATGGATCTAATGAATATCGAAATAGACAATAATAGTTTACAAACGAAAGGCACAGATTTTGGAAATAATACCTAAATTAGTCTAGAAGATAAAAAAAATGTAATGAGATGTTTTATACAAAGTATTTATATTGTGAGCGTCTTGATAAACCAGAAAATGTATCTCAAATGAGATTGATCTTGAGTGATGATAAGCCCTTCCACTGTTCTCCACGACGATTGTCATATCATGAGAAAGGTCATTTTGGATAAAATGTTAGGAAATGGAGTGATGAGGCCCAGTAAGTCGGAGTACGCATCCTCTATAGTTTTGGCCAGGAAAAAGACAGGTGACATCAGACTTTGGGTAGATTATCGCATTTTAAATAAAGTTACTTTAAAAGATAACTACCCTCTCCCATTAATTGATGATTTGTTGGACAGGTTAGCAGGTAAATACATATTTTCATTACTTGATTTGAAAAGTGCATTTCATCATATTCGAATGGGTGATAGTTCGATCAAATATACTTCTTTTGTTACTCCCATGGGCCAGTATGAGTATATGAAAATGCCTTTTGAATTAAAAAATGCACCCTCAGAGTTCCAACGATTCGTTAACACGGTGTTTGATGACTTGAATAAAAACGGGTAAGATAAATATTTATATCGACGATAGAATGATAGCGACTGAGACAGTGGGAAAACACATGGAGATGATGAAAGAAGTTTTTAATAGACTAGTGAGAAACAAGTTGGGATTGAGATTAGACAAGTGTCGGTTTTTAGAATCCGAAATACGATATTTTTCATTTCATTCATTCATTCTTTAATTTGTATTCATATTCTCGACTAATTAAAATTAACAATATATTTTTAACAATTCAAATAATATTCTGGAGAATAAAAGTGACATTTTGTATGTTTAAAAAAAAAAATAGTATTGACAACAGAGCTCTGATGGTTTCTGAGTTTATAGCGATCTGAGTGTCTACTATTCAGGTAACCACATCTTAAGAAGAAAATGTTCAAGACTTTATAATAGAACAAGTGCCTTAAGGGAAGCACCTTCAAGCTAATAAAGAGTCGCATGGAATGATGCAAACGGCTCTTAATACACATTTTTCTTACTACACATTTTTGAAGAGTCAGTAGCTTACACATTTTGTTGCGGGGAGCACCACGCCAGCAGTAGATTCCATATTGTAGTTTGGAATGGAATATACCAAAGTATATCCGTTTCAAGACATGCAGAGAGCACGTTTTCTTTAGATAGTTAAAGATACGCAACGTTGAGTAAAAATACTGCTTCAATGATGAGATTTGATCAGACCAACACAATTTATTGTCGATAATAATCCCTAGATACTTAAAATGGCTTACTGCCTCGATTTTAAAACAATCATTGTCACAAAACAAATGGTTAAGATATAATTCCATCTTGAGGCATACATTATCAATTGATTTTAGTTTTTTACATTTAGCGGAATGAGAGTAAATATCAATATCCGGTTTAGTTTTATTACTAACAAGCATTCTTTGTTTGGTGAACCAGCTTCGCAAAATATCTACATCATTGTTTATATCCGCAATAATATTGATTGTGCTGTTCGACACATAGGTAATGCCTAAATCGTCAGCAAATGCTGTAATGTTGCCTTTCAAGTTTTGAGTGAAAAGAGAGTTGATATAAATAAGAAAAAGGATAGGCCCGAGGACTGAACCTTGGGGCACACCAATACTTATATTGACTGAGTTACTGAAAGCCTCAGAAACCTTCACTTTTTGGATTCTTCCTTTTAAATACGATTCAAACCATTTAAAAATAAAATTTCTGACATCAATTTCGGACAATTTGTCCAAGAGGATAGTATGATCAACCGTATCGAAAGCCTTAGTGATATCAACGAAATGATTTGCACAAAGTTTATTGTCGTCAAGCCCTTTAAGGATGGTGGAGCAGAAATCGTACAGAGCATCTTCAGTTGATAAACCATGCCTAAATCCAAACTCTTTAGGGCTAAAGAAGTTATTTTTATCTAAAAAGTTCAGCATCCGCCTTTTTATTGCTTTTTCGTATGCAGTGCAGTGGTGCAGTGGTTAACATCATCGACCGTCGAGCGGAAGGTCTATAGTTCAAATTCGTTTCATAGCTAAGAAAAAGCAATTCCTATACGGAAAACTGTATGCAACACAGTTGTGAATGGAAAGCGACCAAAGGTACTGCTGCAGGCATAACACTCACAGTATATGGTCAATTTAAATTCATCCTCTGCGTATGCAATATTAACACCAAAAGTGCATGAACGAAGTACTGGGAATTATAACCAACGCGAAATTTAGTCGGCTCTCGTCCTAGGACAAACCACCCCTGAGAGTAGTCAACGAACATCTACAACCCAAAACCACTGCACTCCGTTCAGGTTGTGTGTGTGAACCTGCGCGAAACTCTCCCTCTCCCTGTTACCTTAGCTCGCACAACGTTAAAAAAAAAAACGTTATAAGGCCTTAGCCTTGAGTGCGAGTGTAACTATATAAAAAAAAAAGAGCGAAATAGGTCTATAATTTATTACTTTTATCTTTTTGATTATTCTTCTTAAAAAGTGGAATGACAATAGCGCAATTTAAGCCATTTGGGAAAGCACACTTGTATTAAATATATGGGGTAAAACAACATTGAAAGAGATTTTCTTTAGGATGTGAATAGATGACCATCTACACCGCGAGAGAGTGTATTGTTTCTTTTTTTTCTTCTACAGTTCGGGGTGAACCTGGGCCTCAACCAACATGCCCCTCCATCTAGCACGATCTTTCGCTAGCCTTTTCCATTGCCGCACACCCAGTTGGCTGAGGTCCCCTTCCACCTATGTGCGCCATCTTAAGTGCGGCCGTCCTCTGCTTCTTCGTCCCTCGGGGTTGGATTCAAACACTCTCCGGGCTGGAGCTGTGATGTCCATTCGCTCTACATGGCCCAGCCATCTTAGGCGTTGAATCCGTATACGCCTGACTAGGCTCATGTCATCTTTCTCTCGAACCGACCAAGGGCCTCCTCATCCGCTTTTGATAGTGTCCATGCTTCTGCGCCGTACAACAGGACCGGGATGATAAGGGTCTTATATAGAGTCAACTTTGTCGTTCGGGAGAGGGCTCTATTACTCAATTGCCTCCTGAGCCCAAAGAAACAGCTATTGGCAAGAGTGATTCTGCGTTTGATTTCGGAACTGATGTCGTTGTTCCAGGTCAAGCTAGACGAAGTCCTTAACAACCTCGGACTTATATCTGCCTATACAAACATTCTGGCCAAGACGTCGGTGGTGAGCGTCTTTTTTTGATGACAGCATATATTTAGTTTTGCCCTCGTTTACCGCCAAACCAATTTTCGCCGCCTCCATCTCAATACTGGCAAACGCCTCATTGACATCACGCTGTGATCTACCTATTATGTCAATGTCGTCGGCGTATGCAAGGAGTTGCGAGGATTTGAAATAGATTGTGCCTCTTGTATTGGCCAGTGATTTTTACACAATCATTTCCAATATGATGTTGAAGAAATCACACGACAGCGCATCGCCCTGTCTAAATCCTTTTTTGACATCAAAACAATCGGTAACGTGTTCACCGATTCGGATGGAGCAGCGAGCATTCTCCAAAGTCATCCTGCATAGTCTGACGAGTTTAGCAGGTATGTCAAAGGTAGACAGAGCGTTGTATAGCTCGTCTCTAATTACGCTGTCGTATGCGGCTTTGAAGTCGACTTGAAATTCATTGGTTTTTTCCAGGATCTGCCGTAGTGTGAGGATTTGGTCGATGGTGTATTTCCCTGGCCTGAATCCGCACTGACAAGGACCTATCAGCTTATTTACAAAAGGCTTCAGGCGTTCACACAAAACGGCAGAGAAGATTTTGTATGCGATGTTAAGGAGACTTATTCCTCTATAGTTGGCGCAATCAGAGGGGTCTCCTTCTTGTGGATAGGGATAACGATGCTGAGACTCCATTCCTCGGGCATGCTTTCCTCTAACCATATCTTACGGATGAGCTGGTGCATGCTCCCAACCAGGTCATCCCCAGCTGTCTTGAAGAGCTCAGTAGACAGTCCGTCTGCGCCAGCAGCTTTATTCGACTTGAGCTTCGATATGGCAATCTTAACTTCGTCGAGGTCAGGGGGACAGAATTCTCTGCGGTCTCCGTCGATTAGAAATGGATCATTCTGCCTGACAGCGGTATATTGACTAACATCGCCGCTATACAGTCTGCAGAAGTGGTTTTTCCATATTTTCAGCATCGACTGCGGTTCTACTACTAGGTGTCCGTTCTCATCCCTACGGGCTTCCGTTCTGGCTTTATAACCTTGGCATGTTCGCTTTATCTGTTGATTCAATTTTCGAACGTCACGTCTGCAGTAACACCTCTCCAAATCCTCAATCGCGCGCTTCTCGTGCTCGTTCTTCTTTCTTCTAAGAAGCTTATGCTCCTCCCTTCTTTTTAACTCGTAAAGCTCACGAGCTGCTTTTGTTATTTTATGCAGCGAGGCCTTATATGCATCCTGCTTCGCTGTATAAATCGTCCTACACTCGTCATCGAACCAGGTGTTTCTTCGTGATGGAGCCTTGAAACCCAAAACTTCGGATGCAGAGCTTTCCAGGGCTTGTTTGCAAAGGCTCCACTGCTGTTCAATTGATAGTGTGGAGGATTCAGGTGTATTGGAGAGCTTAAGGGAGACGCGATCGGTAAAAGCACGAGCGGTTTCTGGCGATAGTAGCTTTCCGACGTCATAACTTTGTATTCTTACTCTACTCCGTTGCGTTCGTGATATCCGTAAGCGCATCTCGGCTGCTACAAGATAGTGGTCCGAGTCGATGTTAGCCCCTCGGAAAGTTCGAACATCAAGAACAGTGGAGGAGTGTCTGACGTCGATCGCGATGTGATCAATTTGGTTGGTAGTCGATTGTTCAAAAGACCGCCAGGGCTCTTTGTGTACATCGAGGTGTGGGAAGTGCGTACTGGCTAGAAGGATATTTCGGCCCGTAGCATGATCAACCAACTTGTGTCCGTTATCGGAGAGGGTGTCGTGTAGGCCATGTTTGCCGATGACTCGTTCAAAGATGCTTTCCTTACCCAGCTTTGCATTGCAGTCTCCTATGGCGGAGTCATCCTTGTCTTCCGTGGGGGCGTGGACGCAGATCAGGCTGATGTTAAAAAATTTAGCCTTGATACGGATTGTTATGAGGCTTTCGCTCACATGCCGAAAGCTTAGGACTTTTTGCATTAGTCCACCTCGAACAACAAATCCGCATCCAAACAATCGTTGCCCTCTCTCCGTATAGCAGTCGCCGTAGTAAATATCGCAGTTTTTCATCCGCTTTATACCTGGTCCATTCCATCGCATTTCCTGGTTGGCGGTGATGTCCGCTTTATGGCGGTCTAGGGCGTCCGCAAGTTGTTCGGCTGCACGTGGCCTGTTTAGGGACCTAACATTCCACGTACATAGCCGAAGATCATTGTCCTTTTTTCGTTTTTTTGCAAGGGTCGTCAACATAAATCCGGTCCGTTATATCCGAGGCTTGTGGTTGTTTCGGAGTTTGTGTTTTTTTACGGTTACAGCTTACTAGGCCGTAGTCCAACCGACTAATCCCGTTTTTTTGGCGCAGGAGGCTCGCCATTCGCCCTTCCCCGTCTGCAATTTAAATAGGAAATCTTCAAATGGCACCACGAGGAGGTGGGGATAGGACATACTAACAGTGCCGCAAGTAAGTCTTGCCTCATACACATACAAAAGGTATACTTTACGGCGCAGAAAAAAAAATGCATACCACTTAACATGTTATTTGTGATATATGTATATGTATGTGGGTTTGGTGTGACCTAAAGTATAAAGTGAAGAAAAAAATTGTACACAACAAAAAAGAGTGTGAAGCTACATGAGGGGGACCATTTAGGCAAAAAAACTTAAACGACATGGATGAGTCGGTGGCAAAGATCCTCTCGTTGAAGGAATATGTTGATCCCCCAGGAAATGTTTTTGGATTAAAACGAATCGCTGTGAAACATTCACTATCGGATCTTTCATCAGAAAATATTCCGTCTACTTCAACACAAATCGCAAGTTGTGTAGATAAAACAGAAACTTAATTTTCTGGCGTTCTATCACATTTACCGTCTCCAGAGAGAGCTTCTGGATTTGGTCTCCATAGTAAAAGAAAATCTCCTTCCATATCTACTGAAAAAATAAATTCGAAAGACAAAATGGTAAATTTGCTCCGGAAACAAATAAACATCCAGGCAAACCTTTGCAATGAATTGAAGCGGTCATTAGGTGATATTGAAACACACCTAAAGGAGACCTGCCGATATCAACGGAAAATATTTAACTTGAAATTAAGAAGAGGCAAATAGACATAGAAGAAGAAAAAATGAAACTTGGTTGATGTTGAATAATCAAGATAGTTATGTTAATTATGTTTATTTACACTATGGAAAACACACTTAATTTTGAAATATATGAATTAAATTGATAAGGTTGTTCCTTAAAGCTATAGCGGTTTTATTATTAGTATTAATTTCTGATGCATCTATATTTGCTTCTGCTGTATCCACTTGGTTCTCAGAGTTCGCATCATCCAATCTTTCTATGTCTGACTTGTAATGAACATATGTATATGTTCTACAAAGCAGCGCACACATTTACGATTTGTGTCGCCTTCTGAGGTGTATAAGTTAAAAGACTTCTGTCTTTCTTTCCAGTCTACTATTGACTGCCTTTATTTTTCGTATTCTATCCTAACATAACCTACCTTAACAATAACGAGATAACCTAAGTAAATAATATCAAAGGTGATTGTGCTGTGGATTAATCGTGCTGGGGTATTGCATGTTCGGGAAATAATGACGCTGCGTTTGGGCAAAGTGCAAACAGTTGGAGTGATCGTGCTGGGCTATGGCTTGTGCAGGAAAAGACGCTGCGTTTTAGCAAAGTGCGAATGTTTGGGGTGATCGTGCTGGGTTGTGACTTGTGCAGGAAATGATGACGTTGGGTTCGGGCAAAGTGCGAATGTTTCGGGTGATCGTGCTGGGTTGTGACTTGTGCAGGAAATGATGACGTTGGGTTCGGGCAAAGTGCGAATGTTTGGGGTTATGGATACTGCTGATTAACTCGCCCTCTTTTAAGTTTGAACGTCCCTGTTCAAGATTTTTAGCACCTGGAGACGAATTGCCTCTTTGTCTACGTATCGCTCTCCAGTTTCCAGTTGCGTAGTTTGGACTTCTACTTTTCTCGGGCGTATTTTCACGTACAGTAGTAATATGACTTCAAACACGAGAACCGCGCTAACGCAATACCATGTCCATTTGCTATTTTCCAATGTAACTTTAAATTGATCGACTCTTTCGTTGTTAATGATTTGAAGTTTGTGCAAATATGTTCGAATTCGCTTTCAATCAAAATCGTCTTTTGGGCGCAGGTAAATGGATTACTTCGACAGAATTGGTTGTGCTGAATTGCCTTCCATTTATGGTTATGCTGTTCTGGAAGGTTATAAGGAATGTTCCGTTAATAATAAAATTCTGGCCATTATCTTGCACTGTAAGATTTTTATCACGGGCTATGATTAGTCCATCCTTGATGACTTTTATTTTGTCCAGATGGTCGGCTGATGTTCTTGGGCAGATGGCTTAATGATTGTTGAGAAGTTGATCGAGGCAGGTGTCGTTGTGGTTAATTTGGCAATAAGTGTAGGATATGGCTCTTTTACAATTCATGAGAGGAAAGTGGTGTTCATTACAATTAGCTGTTAAATTGTTTATTAAATCTACTACTTTATTATTATGCGCAACAGGGGATATTTCAACAAGTTGACAATCTTTTAAAACTAAAGGTATTTTGATTAAATAAACTAGAGTTTCGTTAAGGAAATACATTTTAACATCAGCAATGAAAAGTAGTTCGTTTATAGAAGTTACATAATTTTCTTTCATAATTATTGAATCTATTTCATCAATATTCAATAACAAAGGGTTTACAATATTGTTTTTTGCTAATACTAGGGCGTGCACATTGTTACGTAAATTATCTATAATTATTCTATTTCTATTTTCCATTAACTTGGTTAATATTTGCTAACTTACTGGTACTTGATAATTGTTTATGTTAGTTATATTGTTTATGCTTTCTGTTATTTCGTTAATTTTAGCTTGAATGGCTTTGTTTATCTCTATTTGCCTATTATTTTGTCTTACTAATTCATTTTCTTGCATTTTTAATATTTGGAAATCTTGATTATCTGGTGTTCCTGCAACGAATTTTATCGCTGATCCAATAAAGTCTATAAATCTGCGAGATTTACCAGGAGCTTTAAATATACGCAATAACCGCTTTATTTCATTAACATCCCGCTGTAAAATTTCCCTGATATTTTCGTCTCCTACGGTATTTATCAGCTTCATATTCTCGAAAATAATGGTGTTGATGCCTGATAAGTTGGTTGAGTGTTTTAAATAAAAATATGCGGTTGTGTAATCAGTAATTTTTGCTTGCGTGAAAGCGAAAAGAAATAATCTGCAAAAGAGGAAATTTATCTAAGGTTATTTTTGTGTACTTGTCTTCCGTCGATTACGACTGCGGTACCTAAATCTGCCTGAACTGTTTTTTCATTATACAATTTTGAAAATTTGTTCCCTATTCTTTTATTAGTTTTAAGGTAAACCTTATCCCCGGGTTTATATTTTTTGTATTTGGTTCTAATATTATGATAGCTTAGATCTCTAATTTGTTTAGTTTTGATTTTTTTAATGATTTCGTTTTTTATTTCATCAGAGGTGCCAGAAAAGATGTCTATGGGCTTATAACCTGTTATGGAGTGGATTGTACGATTATATTTAAAAGTCGAAAGGAGCAGAAGTTCAATAATATCGGTAGTTGAGTCTTTTGTGCATCTGGCTATTTCAGCCAGGGTTGAGTGAAATCGCTCAACTTGACCGTTACTTATGTGTGTTGAGATATTGAACTCGTTTTTTAAAAGAGCCTGCGTTGCAATTGATGTGAAAGCACCTTCATTATCTGTTACTATTATTTTCGAATTTCTGAAATGTGAGATTATTTCGATCAACGGATTTCTTACATCCACAGAGTTTCTGGAGGCAATATGCTTAATAATTGCGAACTTCGAAAATTTATCAACACATGTGATAAAGTATTTTTTTCCTGTGTTGTAAATATCTATGTGTAGGATTTCTCCAACATGGGTGGGGATTGGTGTTTCGCCAATTGGATGATGATCTGGTCTACGCTTATATTTATTTTCCTTGCACATCTTACATTTAGAGGCATAGGTTTTACACAATTTTTTTATGTTTGGAAAGTAATATTCTGTGATTATTTGTTTGTAGTTCTCCTGTGGTCCCCTATGTGCTCTTTCATGTTCATTTGCAATAATATTCTCTTGGTCATTCTTATTAAATACGTCCTGAACAAATTTTTTTTGTATATCTCATTTTAACTTTGGGGAACGCTTCCATAAGCTCATTCTGTATTTTTCCTAAAGTTTCGAGGCTGCAATAAATACCATTACTAATATCTACATTTACCACATTCTTGATTGTGCTTATAAGTTCTGTCATTGATCGAAATATTATAGTATGTCTAACTTGTTTTTGGAACAGAATTTTTACTTATTGGCTTTTCTCCAAACCTTCAGTAATAAAGATTTGATTCTTGAAGCAATTGATGGGATTTTCGACTGCAGGTATAACTTTGTTAATGAGCGTTCACTGTGAACGGTTTGCCCGTAGGTAGAGAATGCGTTAATATGTTGGCGAGATAGAGCATCTGCTACTTTGTTTTCTTTACCCGGTTTATAAAAAAAGTTAGGAGAATATTCTTCAATGAAAGCTCTCCATCTTTTCAGTTTGGTATTAGGATTTTTGTCGGATATCGCAAAGGTGAGTGGTTGATGATCGGTAAATATATTAATATTAGGGGCGCCATACAAGAAGTTTCGAAGACTTTTTAGAGCCCAGATTATCGCTAACATTTCACGTTCATTAGTAGCGTGATTCTCCTCGGCTCTACTCAGAGTTCGAGATATCATTGTGATTGGTCTACCACCTTGGGAAAGAACCGCACCTACAGCTTGAGATGATGCATCGGTGGTCAAATCGAAAGGTTTTCGAAAGTCCGGGTATAATAACAAGACATCTGCCGAAGCTAATATATTTTTTATTCGGTTGAAAGCACATATTACTTCTGAATTTAGTTGAATTTTAATGTTCTTGGATTTATTTTTTTCCAATGTTTCCATTTTCCCCTCTGAGGTATTTCGTTAAGGGCTTGGCTATTTGGGCGTAGTCTTATATAAAACGCCGATAATAGCCGGAGAGTCCAAGGAATGATCTTAAGGCACGAAGGTATTTCATAATTAACAATGTCCTTTACTTTATTGGGACAGGTTTTTATACCCTTTCCGGATACAAGGAAGCCCAGAAATTCTACCTCAATCTTAAACAATTTACATTTTTCAGGGGATATTCGCATGTTGGCGTGAAAAAGCTTGGCAAAAATTGTTCTAATATGTTCTAAATGCTCTTTTTCAGTTTTCGAAAATATGATTACGTCGTCAATGTAGGCATGACAGTTTTTTCCTATTTCACTTCGTAAAACGTCGTCGATTGCTCGTTGAAATATGCTGGGAGCATTTTTCAAGCCAAATGGTAATCTACAAAATTCATATTTTCCATTGTTGATGGAAAATGCAGTTTTTCCCGGTCTTTTTCTTCTAGGAGAATCTGGTCAATGGTTGTGTAATATTTGGCTTGGCCTAAATTTGATAAAATTACAGAACTTTCGGGGATGGGATAACGGTCTGCAAAAGTTTGCTCGTTTAACTTCCTGTAGTCAAACACCAACCTAGATTTTTGAGTACCGTCTTCGTTTCCCTACCACCAATATTGGGGAATTATACGGGGAATGTGATGGCCGAATGATACCGTCATTAATCATTTTTTTAATTTCCCTATTTACAAACGGAGCAGCCGCCATATTGTATGGTCTTGGTTTTGAGTAGATTGGTTCAGAATTGAATGTTCTTATGGTTGCTTTTATGTTTGTATTAAAGGGTAACTTTTCATCAGGTTGAGCAAAAACGTTTGAATACTCTTCTATCAAATTTTTAAACTCACTCTTGATATTCTCTGGAACTGAATCTGTATCGATGTCAAGGTTATTCACTTGTTCACATTTAAAGAACCTAATTTGCATTTCACCATTTTCATAAATTAACAATGACCTCTTGGTGTCGATCTGTGCTTTTATTTGTGAGAGGAAGTCATATCCAACTATTGCATCAAAGGTTTTTAAGTTGGGAAGAAGGAAGAAATCGGTGACTTTACCACATATTTTTTGTATTTTGCATTTATGAGTTACTATGTTGTCACCATTCGGAGTTCTTACTTTAAACGGCTTATTATTGCGAATGGCTTTTAAATAAGGTATATCTTTAATATAGTTTTTGGCTGTCCCCGTGTCTACTAGAATTCTCATAACAATTTTACTATCGAGCTTCTTTTCAACATAAGGGAGAGCCGACTTTACTCTAAAAAATGAATCTGGTCATCGTATTCGGAGCTATTAGGGGCTTGATATTCATTTTCATTTTCGAGTTCCACTTCGTGACGATTTCTCGTTTCTAGATCAGTATTTTTGGATTTCAAAAAATTAATACGCTGAGTTTTTGGGAAGGGGGCTCTATCGGATTCCAATGGGCGTTTGAAGGCTCTGTTCGTTTCTACAGTCTGCGGTTGTTGTCTGTATGTTTGTTTACTGCTTGTTGCTCTAAGATACTGTGATGGATTGTGGGTTTGTGCCGTTCGTCTTGAATTGTATCGGAATCTCGACGAGTTATCAACACTCATGTGATCATCTTCACTGTTTTTGTTGACTACTCATCGGTAACGTTTGTGGTACTCTTATGTAATGAGGATTGCTACGTTGGGGAATATCGTTTGATCTGGAACCAGCGTAAAGGCTGCTGTCAAAGGCTCTAGCGAAATTATACCTATTTTGGTTTGCTTCGAGTATTTGAGCTTTAGCTAATGCAGAAGGCAAGTCTTCGCAACGAGCAGAGAAGAGCATGTTGCATATGGGCTTATTAAGGCCCGAAATAAAGACACGTAATGCATCGGCTCGATATTTGGCTCCTAACGAAGAAATTAATTCATTATTACCAGAGTACTCCATCGTGATCTTGTTTATGATCAAGGTCAGGTTTTTCTCTATTTGATCATAATAATCTGCGATAGACATTGTTCCCTGGCATAAAACGCTCATTTGATTTTCGAGAATGTGAAGCGGTCTTTTATCACTGTACGTATTATCTAGTCTAGCTATAATAGCATCAAAATTTAGAACTGTGTTAAAAGAAGAAATGATCTCATCCGCAGGGCCTGTTATTTTATTCCTAATTATCGCTACTGCTTGGTAGTACCTTTCGGTGCCTACGTAATTCTTAAATAATTCCATGGCAGTGTGAGCTGCTTGTCGCCATGAGAGATAACGTGCTTGCTCGCCTGAAAACTCAGGGAGTGACTTGACTAAGTCCAATGAAATTGAACAAATAGCTGAGGAGGTTATTGCAATAGGTTGGTAACTAATTATTGCGGTTTGGTGAATGGGCTCAATAGATCTTAACTTTTCTGCTAACGTGTTTATTTGAGCAGACAGCTCATCGTGTTTTTCCGTGTTCCTGCTTGAAACTTCGGTCATATGTTTAAGAATATTTTCGCACGCTGATTCAACAGCAATCTCAATTGCCGTTGCAAGAACACTAGACGGAATCGACTCCGGTAAATTGTTAGTGGCCATATTTCTTATTTTTTATTTTACAATAAGGAAAAGGAAAAGAAATGATTTTATAGTTTTTGACAAAAAGTAGTTTAGCTTAGAAGTTTAACAATCAATTTTCTTAATAATTACTATCCACTCACACAAAGATCACGCTCATCCTTCCGCTTAGTTTCTTAGTTAATGTTTGTCCAGCCGGATATCACTTTTACACTTTCAGGGTCACGGGTGGGTGGTGTCTTTTTTGTACGCGTTTTTTTTTTTGTGTTTACAAGTACGAGTTTACTTAGTTTTTGCTCTATTATCTTCTTATGAAGATTTTTGGAGCACACAAATACTTCACGAGAAAAAAAAAAGACACAAAAAGGAAAAGTTGGGCGCCAGTTAAAAGACTTCTGTCTTTCTTTCCAGTCTACTCTTGCCTGCCTTTATTTTTCGTATTCTATCTTAACATAACCTACCTTAACAATAACGAAATAATCTAAGTAAATAATATCAAAGGTGATTGTGCTGTGGATTAATCGTGCTGGGGTATTGCATGTTCCGGAAATGATGACGCTGCGTTTGGGCAAAGTGCAAACAGTTGGAGTGATCGTGCTGGGCTATGGCTTGTGCAGGAAATGACGCTGCGTTTTAGCAAAGTGCGAATGTTTGGGTTGATCGTGCTGGGTTGTGACTTGTGCAGGAAATGACGACGTTGGGTTCGGGCAAAGTGCGAATGTTTCGGGTGATCGTGCTGGGTTGTGACTTGTGCAGGAAATGATGACGTTGGGTTCGGGCAAAGTGCGAATGTTTGGGGTTATGGATAATGCTGATTAACTTATATTGCAACTGCCTCGCTCCGAGGAGACATCTGAATTTTTTTTTTTAAAACACCTGTTGTCCTCTCAATTATGTTCATTGCTTTTGAATGCACAGTGTTGAAACGACTTTCAATGGTATTTGTCCGCCGCAGATCTATAGGGTGTCATTAAAAACGGCTCCAGAGGATATCCAGCATCGCCTGCAAATTTCAATTTAAATTGGTTGTGCAATTTATAGCAAATACTAACCTAACAGCCAAGCGTTTCGTTCACCTCTAACGAAATTATTTTGGAACATTCCTCTAACAGCACTAGAATTCCAGACATGAGAATCATGACTGGCACCGGAATGCCTGGCATCAATATATCTAATGAACATCTTATGATCACAGATCTGAAATTGAATTATATCAGAAACACATGAAAATAATAAATGCGTTATTTGCACAACTTCTCTTACTTACAATCATAGCGTTAAGACTGAAGAATACTTTTCTATTAAAGTATTTATGTTGCTCATATTTTTGTGGAGCTTGGATTTTAATATGTGTTCCATCAACACATCCAATGACCCCCGGAATGCCATACTTTTGGTAAAAGTGCATTTTTGTTTGTTCCTGCTCTTTCGTACCATTGTCAAATTTTATCCTACTTACTTACTTACTTATCAGGCCTACGATCCATGGAGGATCTGAGCTTGAGCTATAGCTGCCTTCCATCCTTGACGTATCCGGGCACGCTGCTTCCAGTTATCAAGACCAAGATGTCTTACATCCGCGATTACTTGGTCTTTATACCGGAGGTTCGGTCTTCCTCTTCTTCTCCAACCAGGAGGCTCGGAGTCGAAGACCCTCTTAGCTGGAGCGTTGATGTCCATGCGCTCGATGTGGCCGTGCCAGTGTAGTCGACGGATCCTTGCCTTTCGGACTACATCCACATCTTGGTACAGCTCGTAGAGTTCGCGGTTGTGTTTTCTTCTCCATTCACCTTCCTCACAGACGACCAAATATCCGGCGCAGAATTTTTCTTTCGAAAGAACCCAAAATCAGCTCCGCTGTCCTGCTTATCGTCCAGCTTTCGGCTCCGTACAGCAAGACTGGCAGAATGAGCGTTTTGTAAAGCATAACTTTGGTCTTTCGAGTGAGAAGTTTTGACCCCAGTTGTTTGGACAAGCCGAAGTAGCAGCGGTTGCCAAGGGCGATTCTACGCCGGATCTCCACTGTGGTGTCATTTGTGGAATTTACGTTTGCCCCGAGGTAGACAAACTCCTTAACTACCTCGAAATTGTAGCTGTCAATTGTTATGTTTTGTCCCAAGTGGTGAGCGACGGATTGGTTTTTGCTTGACAGCATGTATTTCGTTTTGTCCTCATTGATCTTAAGACCAACTCGTTTCGCCTGTTCTTCAATCGCCGTGAATGCTTCTACAATGCCACGGCGAGAACATGCGATGATGTCGAAATCATCCGCGTATCCTAGCAGCTGGATGGACTTGTAAAAGATAGTGCCTTCCCTGTTGACGCCTGCCCGTCGCACTACCTGCTCCAGCACCAGTTTGAAGAAGTCACATGACAGCGCATCTCCTTGCCGAAATCCGGTGCATGTTTCGAATGGTTCCGAGGTCCTAGAACCGAGTTGCACGGTGCATCGCGTGTTTTTTAGCGTGGCGCGACACAACTGGATCAGTTTTACCGAGATCCCGAGTTCGGCCATCGCCCCAAACAGTTCTTCACGATGAATGCTGTCGTATGCGGCTTTGAAATCGATGAAAAGATGGTGTGTATCGATTCGAAACTCGTTGGTCTTTTCCAGGATTTGTCGAAGTGTGAAAATTTGGTCTATAAATCAACTATAGACCGGGTCGGAAGCCGCACTGGTAGCTGCCGATTAGTGCGGTGCAAAATGGTTTTAGACGTTGACACAATACGCTGGACAGGATCTTGTATACGACATTGAGCAGGGATATACCTCTATAGTTCTTGCAAGAGGTAGGATCGCCTTTTTTGTGGATGGGGCATATAGAGCTGGTATACCAGTCGTCGGGCATGCTTTCATCTTCCCAAATTCTGCAGATGATCTGGTGCATGCTCCCTACCAGAACATCGCCGCCAGCCTTGAAGAGCTCTGATGGCAAGCCATCTGAGCCTGCGGCCTTGTTGTTCTTCAGCTTCTGAATAGCTGTGCCGACTTCTTCGATGCTGGGTGGGAGGACTACTTCAGCGGCTGGAGTTGGGATATCCTCGGTCCCTACCACTCTCTCTTGGTCATGCTCGTTAAGCAGCTGCTCCACTATTCCCTGCAGGTCGGTGACAAGATTACCCTCGCAGTTTCGAAGAGCCAGGGTGCCCTTTTTGAAGCCTCCTGCCTATTTTATCCATATAGGACAAATAAACTCTTTCAAGATGTCGATCATTTCTGTTATAACTTTGCAGACTGTAGACTGTGCTAAGCCTAAACCAAAGTCATTTTCAATACTGGTTTGATAACCCCTTTCAGCACAAAATCTTAACATAGTTGCAAGTCTAACAACTATAGGCACTGTCTAATATCCGAAATCGTATTTGTGATTTCGTCCAACAAATAAGCAAATGCCGCCTTATTAAGTCTAAAGTACTTATTAAACCTGTAAAAACATACAAACATTCACAATTTTGAAAAGGCATGTCTGGTTTATACTTAGCATCTGGCAAGTTAAATGGATTGTATTTTGATCTGATACTTCTTCTTACTTTTATCAAATCTTTTCTATTAATTTCCTGATCATCATGCTCATCACTACAGTCAGTTACTATAGCGATGCTATCCATATTATGAAATTTTGTGTGAATTTCACACAAAATACGTTACAAAATCAACGTTAACTACACCATTTGACAATTAAAATTTTCAAATTGACAACCAGTTTTGGTTGTGGAATGTATGTGGAACAGACAGTCGAGTCGATTAAGTTTCGTGATACCGACACTTAAAGCGACTCGACTCTCAAAACGCCTTATGTCGTTTTAATAAAACGTCTTTCGTGATCGGGGTGAACCTGAACGGAGTGCAGTGGTTTGGGTCGTTGATGTTCATTCACTACTCTCATGGGTGGTTGTTCCGCGTTGGTTATAGTCCGTAGTAATTCGTTCGAGCACTTAAGTATCACATACGGAGTGAATGAATTTTCAGTTGACCATATACTGTGAGTGTTATGCCTGCAGCAGTACGTCTGATCACTTTCCATTCACCTCTATATTGCATACTTTTTGTCCGTTTAGGAATTACTTTAAGGAAGTTCGTCCTCTTTGTAAAATTAGAAATATGTTTGTTGTGCTGGCAGGGCTTGCAGGGTCGTCACGGGCGAGCTAGTGAAGGCTCGAATTTTGATCGAAATTGTTCAACTGAGGGATGAGCGTACCTTGTATCTGATAAGTTTTGCGTTGAAATTGGTGAGGAAGATCATGTCGTCTCGAATGAATGCGTCTGACGATATTCGCAGGTGGTGGAGCCTCCCTTCGGTAATCTAGAGATACAGTGGCTTACAGGTAGTTTTTTGGTGGACACGGATTTGTAGATCGTGAAGTTGCAACCAATACAGGCCAGTATTGATTAGTTAATACTGGCTTCTCATAATGAACTGACGATTTTTTTCGAAGCGAAGTAGATCCTTCCCCGTGAACTTTTGGCATCGATATGACGTATAATACACCGTGTTCTTAGTACCAAACTCAATCCCTTTGATCTCGTTTTCGTAAGACGAGGGCCTTAATTAGTTTACCAATATTCCAATTCCCTCGTGGCTTAGAAGATTGATGTTGATTATGAGTATGACTCTCTTAACCATTTGGCATGCTTCATTCACCTCTTCCTGGATTATAAGAATATGGTTAATTAAGCCTTGCTCGAACCTCTGGGTGCCCATCGCTTTTATTTCATTGCCAGCTCGAATTAGATTCCACTCTGCCTTTACCATTGCGTTTTCTGAAATTTCAAAAAGACGCTAATTTATATGATATTACTGGTTGTTAATCTTGGCTATTGGTTCTCCAAATTCTTATCGTCTGACATTCGGCTCCGTAAAGCAGGACTGGCAAAATCAGTTTTTTGTAAAGAATAATTTTGAACTTCCTTGTTAGGAGTTTTAAGAAACCCAAGTAGCATCGGCTGATCGGCTGATCCTTCATCGGATCTCTACTAAGTTTTCATTTATAAGGTTAATATTTACCACGAGGTATACAAGCTCCTTAACTACTTCAAAATTATATCGGTGGTTATGTTCTGTCCAAGGCGGTGGTTCTTAATCGATAGCATATATTTCGTTTTATCCTCATTTCTAATACTTTTAAACCAAAGAGACCTATGTTTTCTTCAAGTGCCGTGAATGCCTCGACTACGGCGCCGGAAGTTTGCAATGATGTCAATGTCGTCCACGTATCCCAGCAGTTGGATGCTCTTGAAGAGGATAGTGCCTTCATCCTTTCAAGGACAAAATTGAAGAAATCACATGACAACGCGTCCGAAATCATCATTTTGCTCTTATTAAGTAATTCATGTTGATGTCGGAGGTGGAGACTCACCAGAAGAGAGAGGATTGTTTTCAGACAATATTGTGTGCGCGGCACTTGTAAGTTAAGTTGTGCCACGTCTAACGGTAGCCATGGTGGTTAAGTACTCGAAGTTGCTGTTGCTGAGATAATTGTGACTAAGTTTGTGTGTACGTAATTAGAGGCCTTTGCATAATTTCAAACTGAGTGATGAATGATCAAGGGACTTGTTTGGATGGACGGTCTCGTTTGGAAGCGATAGGTAGTCTGGTTGATGGGAAACGCTGTTAGGCACAGAGATCAGTGCCGAAGTGCTGTGTAGTGTACTGACACGGTCAGCTCGAATGTTGGCAATTGTAAGGCATAAGTCTTTGCACAACGCATATGCAATTTTGTTACTTAAAGTAGATGCACTGTTCACCCACATCTAAACGAAAAAATAAAATAAAAAACTATGTACTTTTTGACACGATTTGACTATAAGATAAAGTTTCTCTTTTACTGTTGTACTGGACAAGCAATCGAAATATGTGGAGCTATATGAAAACGCTTTTATGTACTATCACTATCCCAAATTAAAGTGATTTGTTAGTATTCCTTTTCAGTAGTTTTACCAAAAAATAAAGTAAGTAAGGGATCAATCAAGGATATAGATGTTGCTCTTTTCATAATTTCCCTTTAATTTTTCTAGATCGTAGATCTCATAAACCCTTTATTTCTGTTGACTGGTATTTTTCTTTGTATGCTTAAACTACATGTTTCCATAATAAACAGGATTGCTTTTTTTGTCATTTGAAGAGGTGTCGTTTGAAATGTTGGTGCAAGGGTTTTGAACTAATTGTAAGTGAATTTTTGCTGCATCTGGCAAAAACGGCGAGTGGTTAATGGCGAGAACGCAATTGTTTGTTAAAAAAAAATATTCACAGAACATCAGTCAAATTGTGCGGAACAAAGCATAAACAAACTTTCTGGAAGCGTAAACGTGCGGTCAAAATGTTACATACTGTTGTTGTTGTAAATTTCCTCTTCACTCATTTCTAATGATGATTTTGCCTGAGCTTTGGTGAACTAACGCCAGTTTTGGTCAATCAAACGGAATGTTACGGGAAACATTTTACCAATTTTAGAACGGAACTAGATACTTGCTTTTTGTTCGTTACTCATATTAAGCTGCTGCAAAAATATAATTGTCACTTGAAAACAATAGCTCGACTGCTGATCGTCCCTTGGTTATGTCATGTTGACAGAACGTCAGTGAAGGAAGTACCTCCTAGCTTTGACAGCCATCAATGTGTGAGGCCGCTTCTATGTGCTATTTCGAAAAAGTTAATTTTAACACACGGTATTTCATTTGCTTAGATATGGATGGTACTTGAACTAAAACTAACTTTAACTTAATATCAAGGCGAGCAATACTATAAGAAATTGTAATCACGAAATCTCACTTTTACAAATATTATATTCTTGCGTTATATTATTTTTCAATTTGTTAGATATTGCTTTCAATTTGTAATTCTTTTCCAAATATTTTAAACAACTGTTATTATTTTAAATTTAAGGCCAATATCTCCGGACCAGTTTCTTGCTAAATTAAATATAATGACTTTGTCATCAATAAGGGTAAGTACTCGGAATTTATATTTAATTTCTTTTCATGAAGATTCTTTTTTAGGGTTGTTCGAATATGTTGTATATCCCTTCATCTGTGTTGATTACTTCAGCATTCCGTACTCAATGCTCTAAAACTACGGACCATATTCCAACATTACTTAACAAACAATTGAAGAAAACTTCAACGGGAGAACAATTACTTGATTCATGTAATATTGTTGATATTGGAAAACAGAGTACTTTTTCGAAGTTTCTGCGTAATGTTTTTCAAGAAGATACACAACAGAAAACTATATTAAATGCAGTTTCTAATTATGCAAGCCAGACGGATTTAAATAGCCGTCTTTCGAAACCTTTAAGTGAACAAGATGATTACACTGCCTTGAAACAGAAAACTCATTTAAATTTTCAACTTCAACGTAAGAGAATTATACTATTTAATAAGAAGAAAAAAACACACTCAAAACAAAAACAGAATCTATCACATAGCTACACTGAAATTCAAGGGCTACCTTATAATCAAGTAAAGACATTTATTCTGTTTCTAAAAGATCATATTGTTATTTCATTAATATTGTATGTGAAGTTATTGCATTTTTCAAAAATTGTAATGTTTTTCTGGTGGGGATTTTACTCTTTAATTTAAGAGCTGCACAATAATCGCAGTCCCATAAAATCGCTTAAAAATTATAAGATAATCTCGTAATAAGTTCCTTTTTACTCGGTGAAACATTTTTGCCGTTTTTAGTTGAAGATAATTTCACTGATTTGTCTTGTATCTAAACTGACCCTATCACCAAATTCAGCAGATCCCCGAACAAATGATAGTTAGAAGGTTATCTGACTGTTCAACATCATTAATTTTTTTCAAATTGGAAAAAAAAAACTAAAAAAGCTCATAGCAATAGTTTTCAAACTCAAATCAATGAGTATTATTATTACAAGGTGTTGTGTTGGCCTCTGATGCCGATGACACGGGATCGAATCTCGCAACATCCATGTCAACCGGGGTACTGACAAAACCCCCTGCAGTATAATTGCCAAGAAAAGCTTCTCGAATCTCGCCGTTCGGAACCGCCAATAAATTCTAGGTCCCTGCGTCTTGTCGTGGCGGGTGGCTTAAGAGGTCATAGACCTCGAACTACGACTCGAAGACCCAAAAATAAATGGACGAACCAAAGGCATTGTGTACTCCAGGTGGTACCCGCAGCAGCCGAAATCCACCCGCGATCTCTTTGATCGCGGCCGGGGCAAGGATTCTGGAGGACCCAACATTCATTTTTAACCCTACGGCAGCCCGGAACGACACCGGCTCCTGCGGCTCATTGTCTGACCACCTGGCCCGAATGAGCATGAGCGGTGCATCCAACAGAGGCGACACCAACGGTGGCGCGGCACGGGAAACAGCAAAGGTGGAACGCGCCCCAGAATTGGGACGTACTGCTGAATGCACTGCTAAGTGCCAAAAAAGTAGAGATAAGAGGTGTGTCCGAAAATTGTGCAAAGAGGTTGACAAAGCCGAAGGCACAATGGTCGAGGCTAAACCTCTGGGGGAACCAGTTAAGAGAGTTAGGTTGACGGAGTTATCTCGTACCGAATTCGATCCGACCCTCCTTCCTGAGCTCCACCCCTCTGTCGAAGGTGCGCAGCGCGAAAAGCATGTCTGCACTTTCGGCATGCGCCTTCAACTCTCTTCCTATTACTGTGAAGGTTCAACTACCCAGTAAGATCGTGATCAGTTCCCGTAATGACGGAGCCGGAAGCTTTCATGTTTCTGCTATGGCCGGCGCTGCCGCCGAATAAGGTGGCGGGGCTGTCAGGCAGACTCCGAACGCGGAAGGCGAAGTCGTTACGGGTCCTAGCAGTCCTCGAACTGGTAAGGCTGTCCCAGACCGGCGTTCGAAGGGAGCAGGAGCTTTAACCGAAAAAGGTAAAAGCTCCCGAAAACGGAAGACCGCGCTAAGGATAGCCGCGCTAGGGAGAGAGTGTGCCATGCCTCCCTCTCCGGTGGGTGAGAAATCGGAGTCCAATGGCAGATGTGGCGACCCAGAAGGATCAAAGCGTAGGCCAGAAGGCGAAGATAGCCAAAAATCGGTCCTCGGAGGCGGGCACATAACACAACAAAACCCCTTCCTCCGAGAAGGAGATCCAAATGACCGTAAGGAGTCAGGATAGTTGGATAGTTTTTATCCAGATCAATCTACAGCATTGCAAGGCTGCTACTGCTCTTTTAAGTAGTAGAATTGCATGCAGTAGTACAAATCATCATGTTGTATCCATTCAAGAACCGTGGCTGTGGAATAAACGCTTATGTGGCCTTGGTGGTATACGTGATGCTACGATTATTTATGAGGGGCGATCCGAAAGGCCAAGGGTCGGCCTCATCATATCGAACTCACTTCGGCAACCAAACTTAGGCACTTTTGTGGACAAGATCTGGTGGCTGCTAGAGTAAACTACAAAACGCACGAAGCAATAGAACACTTCGTCGTTGTGTCTGCCTACTTTCCCTACGATTCGTTACTACCTCCACCACCGAAGGAAGTCTCTAAACTCGTAGAGCACTGTGAAGCCAGAAAGATTGGTCTCATCTTTTGTTGCGATGCTAATGCCTAAAACACTGCTTGGGGCAGCAGCAAGTGTAACACAAGAGGGGACCGTCTTTTAGACTTCATTCTCTCGTCTGATCTTACCATCAACAATGATGGCTCTCAACCAACGTTTGTTACGATAAGAGGACAGGAGGTGATTGACCTGACTCTATCCAAAAGATATGTGAAGGACATCACTAACTGGCGAGTCTTGCCTGATGCTACGCTGTCAGACCATAAATATATAGAATGCCGATTAAGTTTTGGGATTTCTTCCTTGCAACCTAGACGGAATCCGAGAAAGACGGACTGGGTACGGTTTAGAGAGGAGCTTGAGAAATCCAATCGGGCCCTACCTAAACTTAGAGCGAAACAATTGGTAGAGAACGCCGTTCATAACCCGAATAGCGCCATCACCAGTGGTCTTGAACTCGCATGTCCTGTCAGCAAAACTCCCTGCAGGAAATTGGTCCACTGGTGGAATGCCGAGCTCCAAAGTCTTCGCAGGGAAGCCAAAAGATGAGTGGAAGAAGTATCGGTCGAAGCAGAAAGAATATAAGAATCTTATTCGTAAATCGAAAAATGATTCTTATAGGACCTTCTGCGGAGAGATCAAGTCTCTGAGTGCGACTAGCAAGTTGGTTAAAGTCCTCAAACGGGGAAAACCGATAAAGCTGACGGTACCTTTACTGAGTGTTAAAAAATAAGCGGTTTTGTTACTGTTTATTTATTTTTATTACATACTGTACATGAATTTATTTCTGTGAGGTCTCACATGGCCCTTATGTTCTCCTTGTCAAATTGTATCAATTCTTTTTCTTTCTTCTTCAAATAAACGTGCTTACTCTCAACAGGTTATGGGCCCAGGGCACTCTGTCTCATTAAGATAAGTTTTCGATACACATATATTTTTTTTTCGTTTTATGGATACAAAAGATTTAACTGCTAAGAGTTAATTTTTTGATTCGGCCATCGACCCATTTATTGAAGAAGAAATCAAAGACGAATTGCCTGCAATTGAAGGATCGGTGAATATGTTTGAACATAAAATATATCATATTCATAGATTCAATGGGCAGGATTATCACCTGTGGCGTAGGCAGATGGAGATCTACATGACCGAGAACAAATTGAAGCAATACGTTTTGGGAACTTTACCCCGTCCAAACACTAACTACTCTGCGTGGGAGGAGAAAGACGCAGAGGCGCAAGCTTTCCTGATGCGTGGTCTGGAGTTACAGCAGTTAAAATATTTGTCTGGCTGCGAAACAGCTGCTGAAATGTGGTCCAGATTAAGGACCGTACATGCAGAGAAAACTGACCAGTCTGTTCAGGTGCTTTTGGATAGGTTTATCAATTGCAAGATGGAAGAAAATGAGGGCATGGCTGATTACATTTCTAAGGTTATATCTCCCGCCCAGCGCTTAAAAGACATGGATCTAGAGCAGAAGGAGCCGATGATAATAGCTAAGATTTTGGGACCTTTACCATCGAAATTTGACAATGTAAGAACTGCATGGTATGCTGTGCCGCGAGCAGCTCAAACGATCGATAAACTGACTGACCATTTGGTTAACGAAGAGGCTCTCCTAAAATCAAGGTCAAATATAAGTGAACGCGCTAGAACTTCTGAAGCTGCATATATGGCAAGCAGCAGTTGGAAGAAAGTTAACAGAGACTGTTCCTCAAAGCGCAAGGAAAGTGCAATTATTGTTCTAAGGAAGGTCAGTGGGCTAGAGAGTGCTTCAAAAAACAACGCGATCAACAAAGCCGAAACAATGCTCATACGTTTATGGTTGAAACGGATTCACGGAACAATTCATCAACAACATCTTTTGCGTATAGGGCAGAACTGTTCATGATTGGTTCACTAGAAGTTTCTAACAAAATGCGAGATATTTGGTTTGCTGATTCCGGAGCCACAGACCACATGTCTTTTCAGAGGGAGTGGTTTAAAAATGTCGTAGCTTTTGACAACAGAAATTTTCATGTTCGAGTTGGTGATGGTTTCAGTTTGAAAGCGGAAGGCATGAGCAATGTAGATGTGCAGGTGGTAAATCAAAAGAGGTGTTCTCCAATACATACAATCAAGGACGTACTTTATGTACTCCAGTTGGATAAAAATTTCATTTCTGCCCTTAAGTCTACCGAAAAGGGATTCAAGGTAACTTTTGAGGAAGGAGCTAAACGAGTTACTTTTATTAAAGGAGCTCAAATAATCGTGGATGGTATCAGAGATCATAAACTTTATAAAATGAATTTGAAGCCAATTAGAAAAATTTAAGTTAATACCGTGTGCTCTGAATCAGCCATGCTGTGGCACGAAGGTTTTGGGCACTTAAACTTCAAAATACTAGAGAAATGCATCAGAGTAAAGTCGTCGAAGGTATAAACATCAAAGATTATAACGAAAAGGATCTGTTCTGTGAGGGGTGCGCATATGGCAAGCAACACCGTTCAAGTTTTCCTAAGAATGATGCGAGACGTTCTAAAATTCCTGGTAAGATTTTTCATGTTGATTTATGTAGCAAAATATTTTATGCTTTTCAAAGATGATTATTCCAGATACTGTTTTGTATTCTTCTTTAAGAATAAAACAGGAATTTTAGAGAAACGAATGCAGTTTTATGCGGAAGTTCAAGCAGATGGACATCATATTAGGAGATTACGAACTGACGGAGGCTTAGAATTTTGTAACGATGGAGTTTACTACTAATACTTCTGTTTATTTAAGAAACCGAACAGCGTCCCGTACTCTTAATGGTAGCACACCATACGAGAAATGGCATGAAGTTAAACCGTTGGACATCTTAGAGTTTTCGGAAGCGAGTGCTATGTCCATGTTCCAAAAGAGCAGCGAAAAAAAATGGGATAGTAATTCTGTTAAGTGTCAGATGGTAGGATATAGCGAGGGAAATAAAGTATATAGAGTATACGATGCAGTGGGAAGAAAGGTTTTGATCAGAAGAGATTTTATTTCAATGAAATAGCTATTATACCCCATATTGTGGAAATCTGCCATGAGGATCAGAAGGAGGATGGACTTCCAGAAATCGCAGAAAATTGAGATCAAATCGACAAAAGTAAAATAGTACGGAAAAATCCAAGGTTACCAATTCAAAGGGACCCATAACCAAGGCGTAAAGGAAGGGATGCTGACGAAATGGCTATGATGGCTGAGTTGTGTGTGGCGCAATCAGATCCAATTAATTTGGAAGAAGCGATGGAGCATGAAGATTCTGCTAAATGGCTAGACGCAGTCAATGATGAACTTGACGCCCTTAAAGTGAACAAAACTTGGATTTTAGTTCCAAGACCAGCTGATCAAAACATAATTACAAATCGTTGGATTTTCAAAAAGAAATATAAAGCTGACGGACAAATAGACAAGTACAAAGCTCGATTGGTAGCTAGGGGCTGCTCACAAAAACGAGGGGTGGATTGACATTAAAACAGCCTTCCTTCACGGCGATTTGGATGAAATCATTTTCATGGAACAACCGTATGGTCTTGCAGAGGATGATCGTGTTTGTCTTATGAAAAGAAGCTTGTACGGATTGAAGCAGGCCTCGCGTCAATGGAACAAGAAGATGGTACAATTCTTATTGCAGCTTAGACCTAAGCAGTCAAATATGGACTCATGCGTTTTCTACAAAGAGTTAAGCCGTTTCTATCTTGCGTTGTATGTGGACGATGGCCTTGTTTGCGGAGATGATACGGCTGTCATTCAACAATTTTTAAAACAGTTATATTGTTGCGGAGATGCAAACGGACGGTTAAGTTCGAATTTCGCTGTCGAAGTTCGAAAGCTCTCTGGAAGCGGGGATTGGAATGATGTCAACTTCCAATGGAATTGTCAGAGCGTTCTAGAGATTTCGATTTAGGGGAACTTCCAACGGCGAACGTTCGAGAACACTCGCCCTCGACATACATTCAGTATGTGGTATCGAATAGCGTGTGACAAGTCAGTGTGATCAAACAGTGTAAAAATAAAAGCTCTCAATAAAGGTTTTGTTTGTGTAATAAAGTTTAAAGTGGATTGTATTGGATAATAAATAAAAGTGGTGAAGCTGCACAGATAATTGATCTGTGGTGAAAGAAATAAAAGTGTGTGTGTTTTTATTCGGATAAAAAGGACAATTGTAGTTTATCGCAATCCAGTGGTGCGAACCCTATTCGGTGTGGGAGCGAATAAATTCGTAACAATATAATGAATTCAAAATAACGTTTAAAGAAGCGGAGTTTTCTGTGGGCATGCAGATTAAGAGGAACAGAGAGCGGGTTAAATAAAAATACACCAAGAGGCTTATGCACAAAAGGTACTTGAACGTTTTCATCATAGCCAATGTACACCTGTCTCAACTCCTGCCGACCTAGGTATTAAATTTACTAAAACAGGTAATGAATATAGTGGTAAAGAAACCAAATTATTTCCTTATCGGGAAGCTATCGGTTCCTTGATGTATTTAATGATTTCTACCCGACCAGACTTAGCCTATTCTGTTGGAGTTTTGAGTCGCTACATGGAACACCCGAAACAAATGCATTGGCAAGGGACAAAACGAGTTCTTAAGTATTTAAAAGGAACACTGTCACATGGTATAACCTATGGTGTGGGTACGAACGAAACTACACTTTCAGTTTATTCCGATGCTGATTGGGCAAGTGACGTTGATACCAGACGCAGTACTACGGGATGGGTATGCTTCCTCAATGGCGGATCAGTTGCTTGGAGCTCACGGAAGCAAAGTGTCATGGCAACATCGGCTACAGAAGCAGAATTTGTAGCATTGTGTTTAGCAACGAAGGTGACCGTATGTCTGAGGCGTTTTTTATTCGAACTTAGCTGCATACAGACGGATTCAACATCTGTGTATTGCGATAATCAGAGGGCGATTACAATTGTGAATAATCCGGAATCTTCAAAGAGGACTAAGCATATCGATATACGTTCTTTTATACGTATGATCAACAACACAAGGGAGAGATGAGGGTGCAGCTCGTTTCAACAGATGACCAATTAGCCGACCCGTTGACAAAGCCGCTGTCTAAAGAAAAATTTAGTAGATTTAGAAAACTTTATGGACTTTATTAATTTTTTTTTATGCTAACTTGAATTAATTTGAAAACAAAAACGAGACAGAGTGTTAATAAATAAGCCTTTTTGTTCTTACTGATTATTTATTTTTATTACATACTGTACATGAATTTATCTCTGACAGGTCTCACATGGCCATTATGTTCTTCTTGTCAAATTGTATCAGTTCTTTTTCTTTCTTCTTCAAATAAACGTGCTTACTCTCAACACTGAGTCTAAAGCGGAAACTCTTAGTTTACTGTTTGAGACTCATTTCCCGGGAAATCTGATCGACATCGACTCGTTGCACATTCCTTCAAGGGAAACTGCAATGGAAACGAAGAAAACAACTCGGCGTAGCTGGTATATTGCGTCGCGCGTGGTTACGACTGAAGCCATTGAATTTGCAGGGGCATCATTTTATGGCTTCAAATCGCCGGGTACCGACGGAATATATCCTGTTATGTATAAGGCTTCCTATTTTCACTGCTAATCTAGCACTTGCTCACATAGCCATTCCTTGGCGCACAGTGAAAGTATTCTTCATTCCCAAAATAGGAAAAGAGGACTACTCACTTGCCAAGAGCTTCAGACCAATTAGCTAACATCCTTCCTGCTGAAAAGCATGGAGAGACTGGTAGAGTTGCACGTGCGCAAAGTTGCACTTCGAATGCACCCTTTTTCGGAGATGCAACATGCTTACCAGCGCGGAAAGTCTTGTGAGACTGCGCTTCAGAACCTAGTTGGGCCAATCGAACGCTCGCTCTAAAGGAAAGAGTACGCGCTGCGCATTTTCATCGACATTGAGGGAGCTTTTGATAACGCAACTTTCGACAGCATGTGCAACGCTGCCAGACATCATGGCGTAGATGAAGCACTGGTCCTTTGGATCAAAGCAATGCTCATGCACAGGACATTGACCGCTGATACAGGCCTCTACCACTGTGTCAAATCCAGCGTAAACGGGGGCTGCCCTCAAGGTGACGTCCTGTCTCCGCTGCTATGGTGCATGGTGGTCGATTCTCTGCTTGATGCTCTCAATGCCTCTAGAATATATGCCCAGCCTATGCAGATGACGTCGCCGGTCTTTCTGCCGGCTCACGTTTTACGACTGTCCGTCTCAAAGCACAGGTGGCGCTAAATGTGATCGATGATTGGTGTGCCAGAAATAGGCTGTCAGTCAGTCCTCTTAAGACCGATGTCGTTCTCTTTACGAGAAGGAGGAAAAATACTGACATGACTCAGCTGGTACTAAAAGGAGGCTAAGTATCTAGGAGTCATCTTAGATAGCAAGCTTCTCTGGTCAAAGCATGTTGAGTCAAAAAACACCAAAGCGTTGTCAGCTTTCTAGCAATGCAAAGGAGCTTTTGGCAAAACATGGGGTCTATCGTCGGCAAAGGTCCCCTGGATCTACACGGCAATGATAAGACCTAAAATCTCATATGCATCGGTTGTCTGGTGGAACAGACTAAAACGCAGACACGTCGTAGCCTCTTTTACCAAACTCTAAAGAATGGTTTGTCTCAGCTGCACGGGGGCCTTCCCCAGCATGCCGGGCGCGGCTCTAGATGCTATGATGAACCTTCCACCTCTTGATATATCTATCAGAGGGTGTGCGAAAGCCATGTCTCGTCTGAAGAGAAATGGCTTTTGGTATAACTCGCATAGGAATAACGTGCTTGCGTGCTTGCGCAAGTATTGTCCTGCGACCCCTGTCTCATGGACATGCCTTCTGACGTACTAACGCCCGTTATCCTACTGTGCCATAATTTTACAATCAGGTTTCCATGGCGTCATGATTGGCTATAGCTGGATACTGAACCTGGAAAGGATAGTCTTCGCATTTTCACGGATGGCTCCAAGTCTGGGCGGCAGTCCGGTGGTGGGGTTCTTCTTTGAGCGCGAAAACATCCGACTGCACTTCTCCTAAGGGAAATATGCGTCTGTCTTCCAATCAGAGATATACGCAATCCTTCTGGCCATGCACTATGTTGTGAAGCACTGGAGGAAAGGGGGAAAGCGTGTGCGTCTGTAGTGACAGCCAAGCTGCACTAAAAGCTGTGTTTAACCCCTTAACTAGCTCCAAATCAGTGCTTGAACTCAAGT
Source organism: Eumerus sabulonum (assembly GCA_951905685.1). Taxonomy (NCBI): domain Eukaryota; kingdom Metazoa; phylum Arthropoda; class Insecta; order Diptera; family Syrphidae; genus Eumerus; species Eumerus sabulonum. The sequence goes on from OX645060.1 coordinate 102,658,389, forward strand.
CTTTCTTGAACAGAGTCGGCAGACTAAATTCGTTGAGGCTTGTATGGGTTCCAGGCCATTCTAGGATCCCAGGAAATGAGATCTCTGATGAACTCGCCAGGAAGGGTTCAGAGGAGAACTTTTCAGGACCTGAACCCGCTCTAGGTCTACCTGCGTCCACGGTAAATTCCTACATTAACGATTGTGTATTTAATACACGCAACCGTAGATGGATGGATTGTCCAGGTTGCAGGATGACTAAGCGCGTATGCCCTGATGTCTGCAAAAAAACTGCAGCATTCCTCCTGTCTTTATGGATAATCGACTGCAGAAGGCTTGTGGGAGTTATCACGGGCCATTACACTTCTGCCAAGCATCTCTACGTGCTTAGCATCAGTGAGACGCCTACCTGTGCTGCATGTTGCGAGGAGGAGGATGACACTGCAGAGGATTTCCTCTGTGATTGTCCCGCCTTTGCTCGCGCACGGTGGCGCAACTTTGGAGCCGACCGACGTGGTATGTGCCGAATCCCTTAGCTCTACATCGCTGAAGCTCCTTCAAATATTTTTCTCCGGAAAATGGGGAAAATTCAGTAATGTAAGGTGTCTGTCTGGAGTACAATGGACCAGTTTTAGCGTCTGAGTGCTCCAGCGAATAGCAGAAGCCTTCAAAAAAAAAAAAAAAATGGTGGATGTGCCAGGTCTGTCCATACATCTAATGTCCTTAGCTTTTAAAAATTGGACACTTAACGCATCTTATAAATAAGAAACATATAAGATGTTATATGCCGAATGGATTTGTTCCCATGTCAGTAATGTTATCTCCTCCCGATATATTCCAGGTGAAACCATTTTATAACGGCTTTTCTTACACAAGGCCACGTCTCTGAGATCCATATATTTACAATGTAATTGCGTCAAATAAAATAGTCAAATAGTCCGACGTCAGTAACCACATTTGTTATAAAGATACTGGAGACAAAACAGGGCTGAATATAAACTGTATATAAACTCTCTTTCGCTCCTCCACAATTGACATATTCCAGGGCTGGAGCGCACGTAAGATCAAAACAACTAGATCATATTCAAGCGGATGCACCGGTAACATGAATAACAAACATCGCACACGGGAAAGGTGCATGTACAAGTAATACCTGGTCATAAAAACAAAATCACAGTGAACTGCTGACAAGATGCATTTGAGATTATTTTAATGGCTGGGCACCAAAACTATACATTATACAGTTCAACGACTGGAAACTACAACAATCCAAATAACTTCAACCCGAACAATGTATGATTTATGTTTGTACTTTTACAAACAAGAAAAAAAATTGATTTTATGTTCTCCCAATGAGAACATCACCGAACAAAAGGAAAGACTTTCAAATTTAAGTAATATTTTTATTGTATGAACTTAAACTATTCTTAAGCGAACAATAACTAAACCGAACTGACATTGAACTTAACTAAGAACTTGAACTTGAACTGAACTCGAACTTGAACTGAACTCGACTGATCACATCTTAAAACTGAACTCCTCCAGAAATGAACATGAAGTGTCTTAAATACTTTGTGCTGTTCTTCGACAGCGTCCCTTTTGTTGGACTTCATACATAAATCACGAGAACTATGTTGACGCAGCTGCATCCACTTGACTTCGCCTAAAAGCATTTGGCCATTAAGCCGCAGCTGTGTAAACAATGATCGTTCTCGTCTATTGGTTTGAAATTGCTTATGTTGCATATGATTTGACCGCAGCTTGTTTACATTGCGTACGGATCAAATCAATGCTGTTTACATTTTTAATTTTTATTGAATTTGAAGTCGAGCTCTTGTGGGTGTACACAAGTTGGCTCTGATATAACACCTCCCCCTTTAGAGTCTTCTACGGGTTGGGAAGTGACTCGTGGAAGATTGATGTTATTTACAATCTTTTTATCTTTTTTTATAAAAATTTTACATAATAGAAATACTATAGGTATAGTCAATATAATTACTATTATCATTGTAATGGAATAGACATATGTTTTTGTTGTCTTTTGTTCATATGTCAACTCATTTATAAGTTCATTGTTTTTAATATTGTTATAGTGCAATTTTTCAAAGGTTAGATTTGGCTTTTCAGTATAATTAATTGTTTTGATTGTATTGGGTATTATTACCTCATGTCTAAATTCTGTATTTTGATATGTTATATTATTTATTGTAATTTGGCAATTTTTTAGCTTTAACATGTATGTTTTTTCCAATACTATATTTTGTTTATTACAGTTTTGTTTCAGATTTTGTTTTCTTAGATTAATAGCAATAATGTGGTTCATTCCTACTGTTTTTACAGATTCTTTTGTATTTTTTACATATACACAATTAGTCATGTTTTCAGTTAATATGTTTCTTATACATTCATCATTCATTTCTGTTAAATCTTTTATTGTTTTTGTTGGAAAGTATATTTTTTCATCTTTATTTAATATAAAATGATTATCAATTTGTATTTCTAAATAATCGTCTTTGTTCGGAATAGGGATTATTTGTATCTCTTTATATAATTCTTCAGTTAGTCTTGGTACTTTAATGATGAATATAATGTTCGTTTTATATAAAGCTTAACTAAGATTTAGTTCTTCTAGATTGTTAATATTAATGTCGTAGGTGTTCATTTCTTCTATGGTTAGAATATCTCTACTTAGTACTCCTAGTCTGGAGGTCATAATTATTTCTTTAATTTTTTCTATGTCTTCATACAAATAATCAATGTTCTCTCTTAACTTAATTTCATACTGTATCTTTGCTATATCTTTTACGTAGTCGTAGCTACCTATAAATTTGTCGAGTCTATGCATAATGTTTTGAGTTTCATTATTCAAGGTATCAGTCAGTATTTGTATCTGTTTATTAAATTTGTCATTAATTATTATCTGGTTGTTTAAATGTTTGATTTCATTATGGTCGTTTAGTTCAATTATCCTTAAATGTTCTTCAATTTCTGTCTTGTCATTATTGTCCATGGTTCCAAATAAAAATTTTAAACCTGTTCCTACTATATCTAATAAACTTCTTTTGTATCTATTTTGCTTAGGATGGGGTAGAAGGGTTTCAAATTCTTTTCGTAGTTCTAACATTTTCCTAGATATGCCACTGTTTTCTTCAGGCATTCTTTCTATTTTTCCTTCCATTATTTCGATATTTTTCGCATATTCTGTCAAATTAATTATATGAAGTATTTTGTCGTAGTGTTTTATTAATTGGTACTCTTTTAACTGTATTAAGGCAAAACCATTGCCTCTATTTAGGTCTATTACTTCTAACTCCGCTTGTACTTGGTTGAGGATCGTAGTAGTCATCAAGATTAGAGTTATTCTCCGCATTATCACCATATGTTGCGATATTTGATGCCGTATCTTCAGGAGGCCTAGAATTTGATGATGTTATTTGTTGGAATTTTTTCTTTTTCCTAAATTGATCTTTGTAAAGAATACGATTGGGATTTTTCTTAAATCTGTTACCTTCTTCTAGCGTGTATTTTTTATCAGATTTGTTAATTACCTTTACCTTTTTATGTTTTGGGGTTAATTTGTTTTTAATTTTCTCGGGTTCCGTTATTTTTGCATAACGTTCATCTATTTCTTCACTTTTTCTGTTAATGTTTAATTTATTTAATATTTTAGTTTCATTTTCCTCAATACGCTTATAGATTAGCTCATTGTCGATTTTATTGAAATGTACGTCTATAGGTTTCTCTTTGATTGTTAAATGAATGACATTATTATAAGGGTCTATTGCTTTGGTAGAATTTTCTATTGGTTCAACCTCTTCATTGGCTTCTTGTATTTGACTCAAAATTCGAATGTGTACACTCAACGTACTATGAAGGCGTTCTATGTCAGAATTACCTGTATGACGATTAGCTGTACAATAATGAACATTGATTTCATTATTTTCTAAGAAATTTTTTAATGTTTCAGAGACAAAAGCGTTTTCGTTATCGAGGGTTATTTGTTTAGGTTTTTTCATATAAGTAAAGATCTTCATTAATGCGTTTAAAACATCTGTATATGTTTTATGTTTTATTGGTTCAATAGCCGCACATTTACTAAATTTATCTATACATGAAAGGTATTTTTTATTGTTGTTTAGAAACCATATATCTATGTGATAATGTTCATTAGGACTTTTGGGAGTTTCCGTTTTTTCATAAGGTAACTTTATTGGATTTCTTTCAATTTTGGTCATACATAGATGGCAATTATTTATTTGTTTATTTATGAGGGTTTTTAAATTAGGAATATAATATTTTCGAATCAATTCTAAATAAACCTTTTCTATACCAATATGATTGTTGTTTTTATGAGTTTTAAGTATTATATCATTTACTTCGTCCATTTTAATATCTTTTAAGAGCTTCATGCTCCTTTGCAATATTTGAATAGATTTTCTATTCCCCAACTTCCATTTATCTTGGAATTTCTTAAAGGTGTCTTCGTCTTCTATATAAATACCATTTAACATACTGATGTCTACTTCTTTAATAATATCTTCCAAGTCCTTCTCCTTAAATTCTCTGCGTGTGAATACAATTCTTCTCTTCCCAATATGTGGATAAATAATATTTGTTTCTTCGTCATTTTCGCTGACTTTAACAATTATTTGTCGATTGAAAATATTGATCGGTTTCTCACTTATAGGAATTAAATTTGAATTATCTGATTCGGCACTATGTTGCGTAATTAGATCGTCTTCTCCCAACATATTTATTTTCACGCGAGAGAGGGCGTCGGCTACTTTGTTTTCTTTCCCTTGTATATATTGAATATTAAAGTCATACTCTCCTAACTTAATTTTCCATCTTTGGAGCTTTGAATTGGGTTCTTTCAAATTTGAAATCCAAACTAACGGACGATGATCAGTTCTTATAGTGAACTTGCGTCCATATAAATAATGACGAAACTGTGCGGTTGCCCATACTATTGCAAGAAGTTCTTTCTCGATTGTGCTATAATTGCATTCATGTTTATTTAAGGTACGCGAAGCAAATGAGAGGGGCCCATGTGTTTGACTTAACACGGCTCCAATGGCAAAGTTACTTGCGTCGGTAGTTAGAGTAAATTCTTTTGAAAAATCTGGGTGCCTATTTATTAGGTCATTTGTCATTAAAGTTTTTAATTTATCAAAAGATTCTCTGTAGCTTTCGTTCTCAGTATTTATTTTGCTACCCTTTTTAAGGCATAACGTCATTGGTTTTATAATCGCTGCGTAGTCAGAGATAAACTTGCGGTAATATCCGGTTAATCCTAAGAAGGATTGAATTTCTTTGACTGTCTTTGGAATAGGGAAATTCTTTATTGTCTCAATTTTTTGGGGATTTGGCTTAACACCATTTGGAGTCACCACATGCCCTAAGAACTCTGTTTCTTTACGTAGAAATTCAGATTTATTCAATGATACTTTAAGATTTGCGTTCTTAAGTGTATCTAGAATTTTATGGAGTGAATCCATATGTTCTTGTAGGCTTGAGGAAAATATGATGATATCATCCAGATAAACATAGCATATTTTCCCTATGTAGTCCTTCAAGACTTCATTCATAAGTCTTTGAAAGGTTGCGGGTGCATTCTTTAAGCCGAATGGCATCCGTGTAAACTCATAGTGTCCAGATAGAGTGATAAATGCCGTTTTCTCTCTGTCTTTAGGTTCTACTTCTATTTGATAGAAACCTTTTGTTAGATCCAGTGTAGAGAAATACACTGCATGTCCTAATTTGTCTAATATTGAGTCCATGTTTGGTATAGGATATTTATCTTCCTTAGTTACATTATTTAATTTTCTATAATCGATGACCATGCGCCACTCTTTATTACCAGCGTGGTCTTCTTTTTTAGGTACGACCCAGATTGGGGCGTTATAAGGTGAAGTAGAATGCCGAATTATTTTTGATTCAAGCATTTCTTTTATTTGCCTATCCACTTCCTTTTTGTGGATCTCAGGATATCTATATATCCTCGTGTAAATAGGAGAATTATCTTCCGTAGGGATGTTGTGTTTTACGTGGTTCGTAAACGACAGATCATCGCCTTTTTTGTAAAATGCTTTATCGCATTCTTTTATTACTTTAAATAATATTTTCTTTTCTTCTTTATTTAAGTGATCTGTTCGAAGATCCTTATTGATTTCATTATTTAGCATGGAATCCATAGGTTTTATTTCATTAAAATAATTTACCGTTTTCTCATATTCTTTCTCTTCATTTTCACTGAGGAAAATAGGTATGATTTCGTTATTCAATTTTAGTGTTTTATTTTTGTAATTTATTTCTCCGTCATTCGGAATCAAAATATTGTTTCCAATTAGTCCATTATACTCTTCATTGAAGTTATGTACTTGGAATTCACAATCATTTTTGACCGATAATGCAAATTTATTCTTTGGTATTACGACGTCTTTTGTGACAACTATTGGGTTTCCTGCTGTTTTTATTGTCATTGGTTTATTACGCCATTTTGTATATTCCCTTGGTGAATCTTGTTCACGCAAAAGACTATTAGTTGCTCCAGTATCAATAAGGAGTCTTATGGTAACATTCCCTTTTTCTAATTTTATATAGGGAAGAGAGGTTCCGAGGCTGAAATGCCGAAAATTTGCTTCCGTTTGGGTTTTTCCTACATAACTAGCTACAGGTGCACGCCTAATTTGGGATGATGAAGGATCAACATCCATGGGTTCAGGTTTTTGAGGAAATTGATTATAATTATTTCTGTTATGATTGTAATTATTTTTGTTATCGTGATAATTACTATAATTGTTTCTGGGTATGTATTGTTTTGGTTGCCAGTTATTAAAATTTTGTTTCTTATTATTGTTAAATGTATTTTTATCTCGAGCTTTTGTTTCGAATCTATTCTGCCTATCTATTTCCTGAGGACGAGTAATAAAACCTGCATGATTAAGTTCATGAAGTGCTAATTCCATTTTATTTGGTTTTAGGGCATAGAGGATTGTCCTCATGTGTATCGGTAAGCGTTCCTTAAAAATATTCAAGGCTGTTTCATTATTTTTAGTAATATCAGAAATATTATTTTCTTGGAGGCATTTCTGATTTAACAATGAAAGGGTTTTTTGGATGTAATTATAAAATTTATTAACATCACCTCTATATTGAGAACCTCTTAGTTCTTCGTACAATTGGTTGCTATTTTTAAAGCCACCAAAATTTTCAATTAACATGGACTTAATATCAGTCCATTTTGTCAAGTGAGGATGTATTTCTATGCTTTGTCTGGCCCTACCTATAAATTTAGATTTCAACAGATTTATACACATTCGTTGACCTTGGTCATTGTATGTTAGTAGAGTAGGTATAATGTCGTCGACATTCTGAATGAATATTGGCAAATCTTCAGTTTTGCCGTCAAAGTTTTGGAGTCGTTCAATGTATTTCAGTGGGTTCAGTTCTAAACATCTTAAGTTTAAACTATTATTATTGTTACCTATTGCTGGTGGTACGGCTGCTGCTGCTGCTTCCATGTTGACTTGAATGTTGAGTTTTCGTTGAATGTTGAATAAATCAGCTCTTTGTTCACGCTGCGAATCTCGTCTGATTCGATTGGTGTTTTTCTTCATTAACACGTTGGGCTACAAGGATCTAAAGCCAGTTGTCTTCCTTCTTTAGTATTCGATCACGTTGCGGCTTTTATCTTACCGTTTAATAATTTTGTGTTTTTTTTTTTTTTTTTGTCTGTCTATAATGTTTCACTCACTGTTCACTATCGGTTCGAAATTATTTCCTCTCTATGAGGTTTTGTATCATTAACCATATGCGTTGGTAATGGGATACTAAATAATTTCTTCTTGTTCGCTGAATTTCAGTTAAGATGGCTAAAGATATCGATATTCGTTCGATTCTTTTACACCTTTCACTTTTCGAATATTGTTCAACAATTTATCACTTATTAAAATCCTTTTACGGTTCGTACACGGGATCTCATCTCTTCATTAATTTTCGCTTAAGTCTTTAGTGAGATCCTACCGACTGCGCCATTTATGTTTGTACTTTTACAAACAAGAAAAAAAATTGATTTTATGTTCTCCCAATGAGAACATCACCGAACAAAAGGAAAGACTTTCAAATTTAAGTAATATTTTTATTGTATGAACTTAAACTATTCTTAAGCGAACAATAACTAAACCGAACTGACATTGAACTTAACTAAGAACTTGAACTTGAACTGAACTCGAACTTGAATTGAACTCGACTGATCACATCTTAAAACTGAACTCCTCCAGAAATGAACATGAAGTGTCTTAAATACTTTGTGCTGTTCTTCGACAGCGTCCCTTTTGTTGGACTTTGATCTTCATACATAAATCACGAGAACTATGTTGACGCAGCTGCATCCACTTGACTTCGGCTAAAAGCATTTGGCCATTAAGCCGCAGCTGTGTAAACAATGATCGTTCTCGTCTATTGGTTTGAAATTGCTTATGTTGCATATGATTTGACCGCAGCTTGTTTACATTGCGTACGGATCAAATCAATGCTTTTTACATTTTTAATTTTTATTGAATTTGAAGTCGAGCTCTTGTGGGTGTACACAAGTTGGCTCTGATATAACATATGTATATGTTGGCGTTACAGTCCATGAAGGACCTGAGCCGAGCTTCTCTCAATCACCCATGTTGTGTGTGATTTCATTTTCCCATAGGTGAAAGGGACCTACAGTTTATTGCCGGTTCCGAACGGCGAATTTCGAGAAGCTTTTCATGACGATTTTACTACAGAGGGTCTTGTCAGAACCCCGCTGAGGAGAAAGACCATGAAAAACACGTTCGATGACATGGCTGTGTCGGGATTCGATCCCGTATCATCGGCATCAGAGGCCAACACACTACCCACTGCGCCACGGTGCTCGAACCGAACCCGAACAATGAGTATTTTAATAAAAATCAATTCCGAAATCCTATTCAAAGCCAATACAAACATTTTAACACTAACTATAACCGAAATCAACATATTCAGGTTATCTATAGACCACAAATTAACTCAAACAAACAACACTCTAGAAAAAGCGATAGGGATCACGAAACGCAATATTCTAATACAAATTAAATTCAATAGGAAATTTCACATTTCCTCAAAGTGATCAGAGATCCGGCAACACTTACAGACCTAGGAATATTCTAAATAAACTACTCAGAGCAACAACCAAACCAGCTATGCTAATAGCTTAGAACATTTTTCGGAGGACGCCTCAAACAGCTACCCTATATAAAAATCCTGAATGCTTTTAGACATTTTTATTTTATTATCGATACTAAAGCAGAGTTTAGTACCGTCACCCTATATGGAAAACAAAAGTTGAGATACCGGTTAGAGCCATGGGAAATACAATTTTTATTGAAACGCTTTGTAAATTCCAAATATTTAAGGAATTCAACGAAAGCGAATAAGTTTGTGGCGAGTTCCTGCAATGTGATTTCGAAAATTGTTATGATGGTATCATCTACCTATACATATATAAATCAAATTTTAAAGTCTGTCTATTCCGGGTAATCTCTAAAACGGTTTAACCGAAACTCTCTTTATCAGGAGATCGTCGAAAGTGACATAGGCTGCTTTGTTGTTTATTTACCTTATTTAACAGCAACGAAAAGGAGGTGAGTAAAAATAATTATAGAAAAAAGGTTTGCAGCTAGGATTAATATAACAAATACACAAAAGGATCATAGGGAGGAGAATAATAATTATAGGAAGGAGTTTGCAGCAAGGATTAATTTAGCAGAGATACAATAGGGATCAAAGTTCGAACTCGCGCAGGTTCAAGAGTTTTTTTTTATTTTCTCTTATGATGTGTTTACACACACAACCTGAACGGAGTGCAGTGGTTGGGGTCGTTGATGCTCGTACTCTCAGGGGTGGTTATCCTAGACCTAGATTGGACGAGAGCCGACCAAGTTCCGCGTTGGTTATAGTCCCTAGTAATTCGTTCGAGCAGTTTGGTATTGCATAAGCAGAGGATGAATTTCAGTTGACCATACACTGTGAGTGTTATGCCTGCAGCAGTACGCCTGGTCACTTTCCATTCACAACTGCGTTGCATATTTTTTTTGTCCGTATAGAAATTACTTTTTCTTGGCTATGAAGCGAATTTGAACCATAACCTTCCGCTCGGCGGTCGATGATTATAACCACTGCACCACGGCCACCCTGTGTTATTAATTACAGAAAAAAGGATTGCAGCTAGGATTAGTATATCCCTGACACAATAGGCATCATAGCAAGGAAGTGTGTTATTGACTGTGGGACGTGATCGAAAGTTAGTTTGACTAACCTTGGTTTAGTATGTGACGAAAGGAGTCTAATGAAAATACAATATTTTTGCTTACAACAATTGAATTTGTTGCAATATTCGATATCTTAACCTATCAAAAAGGAAAAGAAAGGGAATAACAATTATGCGAAAGGGTTTGCAGCAAGGATTTATTCAAGAGAGACACAATAGGGATCATCAAAGTTTGAAGGGTATTTATTATTGGTTGTTCGTAACTATGGAAAAAAGTTTTGCAGCTGGACTTAATACGACTAGGACATAATAGGGATCAAAGCTCGAAAGAGAGTATTGGCTGTGGAATATTGTCGAAAGTTAGTGTGACTAGCTTTAGGTCTGTATGTGACCAAGGGAATTTGTAGAAAATAGAATCCTCTTTTTACAAGCGAATGCCGATTAGTGATTAGAAAAAACACATACAATCATTTGAGTTACTATAGACAAATGTACCGTGGCGCAGTGAGTAGACTGTTGGCCTCTGACGCCGATGACACGGGATCGAATGCCGACACAGCCATGTCATCGAACGCGTTTTCCACGGTGTTTCTCCTCAGCGGGGTTCTAACAAAAACCAAATGATGATAACATCGACAATTGTCTATGTATGTATGGGTGTATGTTGGCGTTACAGTCCATGAAGAACCTGAGCCGAGCTTCTCTCAATCACCCATGTTGTGTGTGATTTCATTTTTCCATATGTGAAAGGAACCTACAATTTATTGCCGGTTCCAAACGGCGAAATTCGAGAAGCTTTTCTTGACAATTATGCTACAGTTGATTTTGTCAGTCCCCGTGAAAAACACGTTTGATGACATGGCTGTTGTCGTAGAGGTTTGTAGTAGTGTAAAACCAATAAAGTATATTTTTGCAAATGTGTTAACAAAGGTTTAGGTTTAGCTGCTTTTACTGTAAAGAATCAAAATGACGAAGTAACCTCGTATCAAATTGGTAGATATTTTAGTCTGGCACATGCTTTCATTTTCTATTCACGATTTCCTTCGATTACGCATATAAACGTCCATTTGGAAAATTGTCAAATGGTTTACTTTAAACGCAATAATATCGCCGCAGTTTTAGAAAATCCAAAAAATACAACATAGAATGCTTTTCTTACTTTATGTCGCAGTGATGAATTTGCAGATACGTTACTTTACGAAGAAGTTGTCATCAGAAACTGCAGCGAAAATGGGGGCAAAACAGCTGATTCTATGTTCGAAATACCAATTGAAGCTAATTATATGGAAAATACAGTTTGTAGTATACCCAAAAATAATCGCACAGCCAAAGTTTTACAAGACTGTGTGCTCATAGAATGGGATGAATAACAACGGTCCACAAAGTATCTATTGAGGCTGTAAATATAACAATGTAAGATTAGGGGGTAACATTTTTATTTGCAGGAGACTTCAGACAAACGTTGTTTCGGAACAATTGAACTCTTTGAGTCCAACCCCGAGGGACGACTCAGCAGAGGACGACCGAATCTAAGATGGGGCACACAGCTGGAAGGGGACCTTAACCAACTACGAGCACATCGCTGGAAACAGCTGGCAAAAGACCGTTCCAGCTCGAGAGATTTGGTTGCGACCTAGGTTCACATCGGACTGTAGAGCCACCTAAGTAAGCAAGCAGGTATAGACAAAGGTTACTTCTTTTTGCAGAAGGCACACGAGCAGACGAAATTAATCCGTGCTTGAAATGCTCAGTACCTTGGACACATATTGTAAAGTTTAATTTAAAACAAAATATGAGAGCACAGTCTGGTGGTACAGAATTCTGTAAAATGCTCTTAAATATTGGTGAAAGAAAATATCCGGCGATCGATTCTAACTATGACATTGAAATTCCATTTAATATCCATCCAGTGGTTGCAGATACTCAAACTCTTATAACAAACATTTATGACGATATTGAGAATCCTAACTCTAAAGAAAATTCGTGGTTAGAGATAAATTTTAGCGCCAATATTAACGAGTATGGTCACTGAATAACCGTATATTGGATAAAATTCTTGGCAATTCAGCGACATTCTTATTCATAAATACGATATGTCAAACAGAACAAGCTTTCCACTACCCAGTCGAATTTTCGAACAGTATAAATGTACCCAGCTTTCTACTCCATAAAATATACTTAAAAATTGGTATTCCCGTTAGGCCGCTTCGCAATTTGAACCCACCGGAACTCTCTAAAAGTACTAGATTACGTATCGTTAGGTTGCAAAACAATATAATCGAAGTTGCAATTAAATCCAGTTGTGGTGAAGGCGAAACGGTGTTTATACCTAGAATACCGATAATTCCATCAAATCGCCCATTTCAATTTAAAAGCTTACAATTACTTATCAGTGTTAGCTTTGCAATAACAATTAATTAATCACAGGGCCAAACTTTGATGAAAGTTGCGCCCAATATTGATTATAGAGAAGCATTACAATAGAGTTTTTAAAAAAAGTATGTCATTCTATTGGGACAACATTTTAGGTAAAAGTAAATCTTAGGTGTAGTTCAAAAATGTGTCTTACCGGCTATAAAACTCTTAATTCCTTTTTTCCCTTTTCTAAATAATAGATACATACGTATCTCTGATAAACACGTTTTGAGGAGCGCCAACAATTGATAACGGTTTTTTGTAGTGGGGTCAAAAACAAGCTTTTTTTTCAAAACCTAAATAATTTAATGTAAAATTTGCATTAAATAACAGATTTCTGGCTTTCAAAATTAGTATATTACGTCATTGAAGTGTTTGCCTTGTTCCCTACAATTTTTTTTTTTTTTTTTTATTTAAAAAATGTTACCTTATAAACGGGGCGAGATAGAACCCCCCCCCCTCCCATAGTAAAAAATGTTTGTTTTTGACCCATCTACAAAAAACCGTTATCAATTTTTGGTGCCAAATTTATGGCACACGTGCTCACGTTTTATCTTGAACCGTTTGCATTAATTATGATTATGCACAGTAAAACATTTGTGTTATTTGTATTATGATAAAGCAAATCGTACCTTGCCTTGATCCATTTGAAGCAATTAATTATTATTAGAAACTTAACGAAGTTATTCAGGCAATTTTGACGCGAACGAGGTCGTGGGAATACGCTAGTAATAAATAAAGTTGAAGCGCCCATAAAATTTATCGAAGTGGAATAATAAAGTTTGTGTATTGAATAAAAAGTCGACAGTTGTACTTTATCCCAATTCAGTGATCGAACCCTATTCTGAACGATTTAATTTTCGTAAAATTTGGTGTCAGAAGTGGGATTGGGAGTAGACGAGTGTAAAGTGGATTACTAAAGTGTATACGAGATTGCAAAGAAATGGTGAAATCAGAAAAGCTAACTATTGAACTGTTAAAAAGAGAGCCGAATGCTCGGGAACTACACACAGTGGGTAATAAAGCCAACCTAGTTGAGAGGCTCCGATCAGCGTCGGAGGAAGAAGGTGTCGACTGAGAGCCGTCGAAATGCAACTAGATAGCATTCGATATGCATCAAATTCTGGCGACTATGAATGCTATGAATGCTTCCATAGGCCGGAAACTAGAGAAACTGAAGGAAAATTCCAATTCCCTGGGCCAGAAACTGGAGACGTTAGAAGGGATGCTAGAGAATAATCCAGAAAGCTTAAGAAACATCCGGGAGGACGTCAGCGATCGATTCCAAGACGTTGAAGAGAGAATCGAGACACTAAAATCGAGGTTCGACAAGAAAGTTATTTTTTTCTTTCTTTTTGTGGCATTACAGCCCATAAAGGATCAGAGCTAAGCTTCTATCAATCACCCATGTTGCGTGTGATTCATTTTTTCACACAGGTGAGAGGAACCTAGCTGCTAAGTACGAAGGACTTAACACTAACATGAAAAAAAAGAATGATCTGATGGAAAACATCAAAAGAGCTAAATGAAATGAAAGAAACCAAGAAAAGAAAAAATTTTATGATTGAACGTTTACAAACACAGGTCAACACACTTGAACAGCAAATAATTGAAAACGATATTGACATAAAGAATATTCCCCCTTCCCCTCAAGAAAACCTAATAGAGGTAGTAAAGGGAATAGGAAAAACTGTCAATTATGAGATCAACGACACCGACATATATCGCACAAAAACAAAAAACCCCGAACGATCGACTATAGTTGCAACAATTGCGTCCAGCATAAAGAAAATGCAATTTATGAAGCAAACACTCTCCACTCGCTCCATCAAACTGAAAGCAGTATTGCAAAAAACGAACAACAACTCAAGCGTAAGCACAGCTTTGCCCGATGCTACTGTTTATACATATTAACAATCACCTGACAAAGCACAATAAACACATAATGTGGATGGCAAAGGAGAGGGCGAGACGAAAAACTGAAGATTTGTGTGGGAGAGTGCGGGACGGAATGAGAGTACTCAGCCGATTTAGTAAGCACCGTTAACGATGTTAACAAAACTACATGCACTCAATAATACCATTGTTTATAAACAAAACGATACACAAAACTCCCTATACTCAAATGGAAACAAATGAAGTACGCGTCGATTTGAATTGTATGGTAATTCGTGGTTTTAACAGCATCAACATAAATGAATTTAAGGAAAATAAATGTTGCTGACGTTTCGAAAGGATTGGAATGATTTCTGCCTTAACGTTAGCCACATCATAAATATTTTTAAAATAAGAGTATTAGTTGAGACTAATATATGTGATGATGAAAAATGTCATTACAGTATAGATGGTTTCTAAGCAGAGTTTCTGGATCGAGACAAACGTAGAGGAGGTGGAATTCTAATGTTAATACATAAGGACTTACAGTATATGCGATTAACATCTGAAAGTGTGACGTATGAAAATATCCAAATCCAAGTTAAAGGAAATAATAAGTACAACTATGTAATAGGGGTATATAGACCATCAGGTTAGAGCCGAAAAGCGTTTATCGAAGAATTTGGAAACAGCGTTGAACAACCGGAAGAAAGGGCGAAATTATGGTAATGGGTGACATGAACATCAATGTGAATGATTTGGACCTATATAGTGTAAAAGAATATTTCGAGATGCTGGCGTTACTAGGAATGACTAAGGTGATAACGGTGGTGGATCAAAATCAACGATACAACAACATCTTAACTAACACTATGCATAACCAAATGAATTCAGCTGTAATTGAAAGCTGCATCACTGATCATTACCCAATAATATACTTTCCATCTAGGCTTAAATCTGCTGCTAAAAAAAAAACACAATCAGCTTGCCCTATACATCTAACACAAAAGTTGGCGAATTAATTGCAGAAACAAATTGGAACGAAGTCATTAATGAAAATGATGCTGTCTCACCTTATCAAAAACTTCATGATAAAATGACATATATTTACTGGAATACATTGGCATAAGAAGTGTGATGGAAAATTGGCTAAGGGAATATCTGAACAACAGGCAATTTTGTGTTAAAATCAATCAGTCATACAGTCATAGGGAACATATGCGATATGGAGTGTCTCAAGGATCAAAATTGGGCCCAATCCTCTTTATTCTCTATACCAGCGAGCTGCCACGAGTATTCAAGCAAGCCATACCATTCGCGTATGCAGACGACACAGCGATAGTGGTACGGCACAGATCCTTGAGTACAGCAACATCCATAATGTAGGAGGAGTTCAATAATGCGGTGAAATGGTGTCATGATAACGGTTTAACGATCACCGCATCGAAAACTAAAATGATGCACATACGAAGTCCACAGTACAAAGCTACTCAACAACAAATTCATTATACAAATGATTCATGCAGTAGCTCAATTAGTTGTCCAATTCAGATAGTGGAGAGCTACAAATATTTGGGTGTCACCATGTAGAGCAATTTTTTGTGGGATACCCATATTGACGAGTTGCGCGTGAGCCTTAAAAAAGCTTTATATGCACTTGCCCATATAAAGTTCCTTGACACAACGTCAGTGCTAAGACAGATATATTATGCCCTAGTGGAATCCAAATTAAGATATGGAATACTGGCATGGGGCAATTTATCCGCAACACACATATAAAAACTTAAAAAAACTTTAAAACACAGCATTGAAAAAGATAAGTGTAGACTAGGTGGGTCGCAGGGCATTCAAGTTGGAGCGAAGCGATCCATTTTAAAACTCCGTTTATTATTTTATGAGTGCGCGTGAGCAATCATAACCTAAGCAAAGTAGTATCTTCTGGTACGAATACGGTGACAGTAATGCATTACAAAAACTTAGATGTTTAGCGGACCCTTAAAAGATGGTAACTGAGTTTCTTTATCGATTGTAAAAAGAATTGTGATTCTATGTTAATTCGTCCATTTGGCGATTGTGAAAAGAATTGTGGTTCTATGTTAATTCGTCCATTGGGCCTATGCTAGCTGGTGGTCATCGAAAACAGACCATCGGCATATGTTTAAAATTTTTCCCTGTATGCTTTCATTCAGGTACTGTGCAAGTGCGGAAGGACGATCGTATCAGTGAGTATTCATATGAATTTATGTTTGTGATACTATAGTCTATATCCTTACGGTCCGCGGCTATTCCAATCAAATGGATAGCAGAGTTGGTAGTGTTAAAAAAATTGCGCCTGCAAAAACAGACTTCTACCACTTTGACCCCTAAACGGGCAAAAAAGTCGTCGTATTTCGTTGACAGAACTGTTTGACGACCAAGGTTAGAACTTGCTTTCCTAGGCATGATTATTGTAGTCTAAAGGAAAAAATATATATTTTTATTTTCACAAACTTTTCTCTGAGTATTCACTATCACCATGTCAAATTTGGTTAAAATAGCTTAAAGCCTTCTGCGTTATTTTATTATCAAAATGCGGATGCGCGTGATTTCTAATGTTAAGTCTATGGTCAAAATCCGTCAAAGCGTTTAGGAGGAGTAGTCTCTCAACAAAATACATTTGGGGCTTCGCTCCAATTATCGGCGAAACGTTCACGAGAAATAACGATTTAAAGTTCTTCCAGTGGAAGATATTTTTAAGATCACCTTTATTTTGGAGTAGTATGATGACAATCGGTTTATCACGCCAATACAGCATGGGATCAACACTAGAAGGAGGGCACAAGGTATGCCTCAAGAACCCCCATTCTATAACAATTACGGGAGAAGACAGCTAAAATGCAGAGTACCAGAAGTCTTCAATACACTTCCACAAGAGCTAGCAAACATGAAAATTAGAAAAAAAAACCGGCCAAGTGCGAGTCGGACTCGCGCACCAAGGGTTCCGTACTATTATGTATAAAAACGGCAAAAAAAGCATGTCTGTTGTATGGGAGCCCCATTTATACATATATTTATTATATTCCGTCTAAGTATTTGTTGTTAAAGCAGCAACAGGAATACATAATCAGTGACATTTTATTCTCACTTTTCGGATAGTTAAAATCTAGAATGTTGTAATTTTTAGAAAATACTTATTTTTTGAGTGATTGCCAATTTGGGCTTAGACGTGGCAAATCGACTGAAACTGCTTTATTGAAATTAACTGGTGAAATATATGTATAATAGCTTAAACACTTCTCAAATACCATCAACATTATTTGTTGATATCAGTAAGGTCCTTGATATGGTTAATCATACTTTGCTACTCGATAAACTTTATAAAGCGGGTTTCAGAGGCTCCATTTATAAATAGTTTTCTTCTTATTTGCCCAACCGTTATCAAGTTGTGAAAATTAGGAATGTTTACAGTTTTGTAGACTTCTTAAATGTGGGTGTTCCCCAAGGAGCAGAATTGGGCCCAATCCTTTTTCTAATTTATGTTAATTCGTTTTTCTTACAACCTTTTAAAGGCAAAATAACTGCCTTTGCTGATGAAACATCTCTTTTCCACTCCAACACTAACTTAATTGATAGTTTTGCAGATGTTAATTATGATATGTTAAGGAGATGGTTTAATTATCATAAACTAATAATTAGCAACAAAACGAAGTACATGATATTTAATATCAATGGTAGAGTTTTCAGAGACCTTCCCTTATATTATCATGCATCATTGTGTAATCGATTTGCTCTTGAAGATTTAGTATTCAACAATCAAGAATGTTTGAAAATTGCTTCTTGATTGAACACGTGGACAGTTTTAAATATTTAGGTGTTATATTGGACCAACAACTTTGTTGGAAAGACCATTCAATATATTTGAAACAGTATCTAAATGGGGTTATAAGATAATTATTCCATCTCAGTATGCACTGCAATCTCTACCCGTTTTAAAATACTAAATGTATACTCGCACCGATATGGAACTAGCAAAAACATGTCCATTTCCGGAACTAAATGTATTATCGCACCGATATGGAACTAGCAAACCAAGTCTATGTCCGGACCTGAATGCATACATATACATGTATGACATTCGTTCACGAAATGCGGTGCGGACATTATATTCTTTCATTTCTTTTCTTCATTTCAGTTCAAGTGTGCTGTACAGTGTACACCAACTGTTCGAGCTTTATCGCCACATCTCCATACTTTTGGGTTTCTTGAAAACTACGGGGTATAACTCATACCGTATGAGAAGCATGTTCGTTGCATTTATGTTTTTTTTTTTTCGTTTTGTACATATGTGATTGATGAATAAGGGTTGAATGGAACTATGGAACTATTTTCGCTCAATTTGCGGAACGAGGGGACATGTGTCCGAGAGAGGACATAGTTCCGTGAACTATACATGTCCGGAACTACCCAACTCTACTTCGTAATGTACATATGTTTGTATGTATGTATACTTATACATAGCGTACAGATGTGTGAGTGTATGCACGTATGTACGTATCGGTTCGTATGTGTGCAAGATCGCTTGCTCCTCTTGCTCACTTGCTCCTCTCCACCTGCCGCGGCGTCGTGCGAAAGGGATGCTAGGCCAGCTGCGAGGACTGGTCGTGAGTTAGGATGGTAAAATGGGCGCCACGCGATTGCCCTAACGCCGACTTACCCGCAGCAAGAATCGCGAATTTGCTACGAGACTCGCGAAATATCCCACGCAAAAGGAAAAAAAAACACCGTGATCGTTTCCAATTAAATATGTCACAAATTTAAGTTCCTTAACCTAACATAATCTAGGTTTACAATTATTCCTTAAAACTACCCTACACCGTATGTCAATAAAAAAAGTCGAAATAAATAAAAAAATATGTATAAAATAAAAAAAAAATAAACGAATTCACTGTCCAAAAAAGTAAATAAACCGCAGCTTGAGTATTCGAACAGTCGTACCGAAACTCCTCTGACCAACGACTTAGCCCGCATCACCAATCGCGACACGCAAATTTGTGATTTCAATACCTTATACAACGAACGTGATATCCGCGACCAACGTAGGCAATAGGACACACGGTACGGCCGCGTACCGGGAACTGCTTAAAACCGTACCGGAGTTCTTCCCCGAAGATCACTCTCCGAGTACTTTGCCGAAGATTTCTCCCCGAGTTCTTCGCCGACTCTCCCTCATGTGCTACTAGGAACAAAAAAAAAAAAACAAAAATGCTGACCTTCTGGAGCAGAATTGGGCCCAATCCTTTTTCTAATTTATGTTAATTCGTTTTTCTTACAACCTTTTAAAGGCAAAATAACTGCCTTTGCTGATGAAACATCTCTTTTCCACTCCAACACTAACTTAATTGATAGTTTTGCAGATGTTAATTATGACCCAGATATGTTAAGGAGATGGTTTAATTATCATAAACTAATAATTAGCAACAAAACGAAGTACATGATATTTAATATCAATGGTAGAGTTTTCAGAGACCTTCCCTTATATTATCATGCATCATTGTGTAATCGATTTGCTCTTGAAGATTTAGTATTCAACAATCAAGAATGTTTGAAAATTGCTTCTTGATTGAACACGTGGACAGTTTTAAATATTTAGGTGTTATATTGGACCAACAACTTTGTTGGAAAGACCATTCAATATACTTGAAACAGTATCTAAATGGGGTTATAAGATAATTATTCCATCTCAGTATGCACTGCAATCTCTACCCGTTTTAAAATACTAAATGTATACTCGCACCGATATGGAACTAGCAAAAACATGTCCATTTCCGGAACTAAATGTATTATCGCACCGATATGGAACTAGCAAACCAAGTCCATGTCCGGACCTGAATGCATACATATACATGTATGACATTCGTTCACGAAATGCGGTGCGGACATTATATTCTTTCATTTCTTTTCTTCATTTCAGTTCAAGTGTGCTGTACAGTGTACACCAACTGTTCGAGCTTTATCGCCACATCTCCATACTTTTGGGTTTCTTGAAAACTACGGGGTATAACTCATACCGTATGAGAAGCATGTTCGTTGCATTTATGTTTTTTTTTTTCGTTTTGTACATATGTGATTGATGAATAAGGGTTGAATGGAACTATGGAACTATTTTCGTTCGATTTGCGGAATGAGGGGACATGTGTCCGAGAGAGGACATAGTTCCGTGAACTATACATGTCCGGAACTACCCAACTCTACTTCGTAATGTACATATGTATGTATGTATGTATACTTATACATAGCGTACAGATGTGTGAGTGTATGCACGTATGTACGTATCGGTTCGTATGTGTGCAAGATCGCTTGCTCCTCTTGCTCACTTGCTCCTCTCCACCTGCCGCGGCGTCGTGCGAAAGGGATGCCAGGCCAGCTGCGAGGACTGGTCGTGAGTTAGGATGGTAAAATGGGCGCCACGCGATTGCCCTCACGCCGACTTACCCGCAGCAAGAATCGCGAATTTGCTACGAGACTCGCGAAATATCCCACGCGAAAGGAAAAAAAAAAACACCGTGATCGTTTCCAATTCAATATGTCACAAATTTAATTTCCTTAACATAACTTAATCTAGGTTTACAATTATTCCTTAAAACTACCCTACACCGTATGTCAATAAAAAAAGTCGAAATAAATAAAAAAAATATGTATACAATAAAAAGAAAATAAACGAATTCACTGTCCAAAAAAGTAAATAAACCGCAGCTTGAGTATTCGAACAGTCGTACCGAAACTCCTCTGACCAACGACTTAGCCCGCATCACCAACCGCGACACGCAAATTTGTGATTTCAATACCTTATACAACGAACGTGATATCCGCGACCAACGTAGGCCATAGGACACACGGTACGGCCGCGTACCGGGAACTGCTTAAAACCGTACCGGAGTTCTTCCCCGAAGATCACTCTCCGAGTAATTTGCCGAAGATTTCTCCCCGAGATCTTCGCCGACTCTCCCTCATGTGCTACTAGGAACAAAAAAAAAAAAAAACAAAAATGCTGACCTTCTGCGGGCTGAACTCCACTCGTTCGCGTTTCAAGTGCTGATCGCACCCTCGGGCTATCCGCTTTCTGTGAGTTTGGTTTCCCAAAATTGATGACTACGAGCCGCCCACAAATGGGAACTGAACGAAAGATGACAACGAAAACCTTTCGAAACAATTTATTATTGGTTGTTTGTAATTATGTATATGTATAAAAGGTTAGTGTGGGAGTGTGAACGAGTGTGAACGATTTTTTTAGCGGTGCGATTTTGGATAGCCTTTTTTCGAGTTTAACAGTGTTTAAATTTATAAAATTGGACTTTAATTTGAAATTTATAAATTTGCTACTGCTAGAGATGAACATTTTAATATAAATTTAAATATGTCCAAATGCGAGAGATGCAAGTCCATAATTCGTGGAGAAACGGGAGTTAGATGTAAAGGTGTATGCGGCAAAATATTCCATAACAGCATCAAATGTTCGGGCTTGGATGAATATTCTAGCGGCATTCTCCTATCGAATAATATGATTAAATTAATGTGTGACGAATGTATGCTATATATCCATAATGTAGACGATATTGTGCGTGAAATGCAAAAGAGTGTGAATCAAAATTCGCAGTATTTAAAATTATATAAGGAAGAATTCAAAGAATCCCTCAGAAACAACGAATGCGAAATAAAACAATTACTAGAGGCGATTGAAACTAGGTATATGAAAAGGTTAGGTGAGATGAGAAAAAGCCAAGAAGTGTGCGAAAACAGTATCGAGGAAATGAAAAAGATGTGCAGTGCAGCAGAGAATTTCAAAAAGAGTGGTGAAAACATTTGCAATGAATTAAAGGAGAACAATACAAGTGTATGCAAAGAAGTGAAACAAATTGTTGTTGACATACAACAAAAAATGGCGGGAAATAAAACGTCATTTGCAGAAATAGCCAAAAATGCGAGTGACAACGGGCAAAAAAAGATGCTACCAACAATAAGAAAAGAGTTGCCATTGATCATTAAGCCGAAAGAAAAGCAAAACGTAGCAAAAACCAGGGAGGATTTGAACAAAAAAGTAGACCCACAGAACTTTAAAATATCAAATATTGAAGGAACACATAATGGTATACTTGTCATAGAAAGTCAAGATGATGAGGAAAGAAATAAAATAAAAAGAGCAATAGAAGAAAATATAGGAGAAAAGTACGATATACAAGTTCCCAATAAAATAAACCCTAGAATTATTATATCAAATATGAAATTTAAAAATAACGAAAATGAAATTATTCAAAAATTAAAAAAACAAAATAGTGTAATAACAAATAGTGAACTAAAACTTATAAAATATTTTGAAAAAAGGAAAAACAACATAACCAATTACCATGCAATCATAGAAGTCGATGCTAACTCATTTACAAAAATATTAGAGGCTGAAAAATTAAATTTAGGCTGGGAGAGATGCAAAGTCTTTGATGGGGTCGATGTAATGCGATGTTACAAATGTAAAGGTTTTAATCATAAAGCGGCGGAATGTAAGAGAGCGGATGAAATATGCGTTAAGTGCTTGCAAAAACATAAGACAAGCGAATGCAAGAATGAAGATGTTTTAAAATGCATTAACTGCGTGCGAGCCAATGAAAAACTGCAATTGGGGCTGGATGATAGGCATACAATACTAAGCCGAACTTGCCCAGTATATCTGAACAAACTTGAAGCGAAAAAGAAGAGAATAGGTTATTAGCAACTAAATAAAATCAGAGGCATCTATATCAACATTCGAGGCTTAACAAACAATTATGAGGAACTAGAGATAATAGCAGACACAAAAAAGTACGAGTTTTTAATATTGTCAGAGACACATCTAACGAAAAATATGGAGGAAAGTGAAATAAGTCTGAATGGGTACAGCGCAATATCATGTTTATCAAACTCGTCATCAACTGGAGGGACTACCATTTACATAAAAAGTCATTGGGTTATAAATGAAGTGATAAAAAAAGCAACGGATTATAAAATGTGGCTTCTAGCCTGCAAGTGCAGATTCAAAAAACTAGAATTTGTACTAGTGGCAGTGTACAGGTCACCTAGTAGTTCAGAGAGACAATTCTGTGATTTCTTCAAAGAAAATATTGAAATGCTAACCGAAAAACCGAACAACATCTTGATAGCCGGGGACTTTAATATTGACTGGGCAAAAAATCAATTGTATAAAGCGGAGATTCAAAAAATACTAAGCGACAACTTCTTAACTCAAAAAGTAGAAGATTTCACGAGAATAACAGCAACAACAAATACTATAATAGATTATGTTATAACTAATATGTCAAATTTAACAATCCAAGTTATTTCGGATAATAAAATATCAGATCACGAAAACATAGAAATTTCCATAACTGCAGATAAAGCGAATAAAACATGTGAGGATGAAATAAAGGTTTTTAAGTATATGAAACAATTATTTACATTAGAACTTAAAAAAATTGATATAACATATGACCATACATGTAATCTGCATGAGAACGCGAAAAAAATTGATAATGGTTTGAAGAGCGTGATAGAGAAATTTACTACTAACCACAATGTAAGGAATCACAACCAAAAAAACCAGTGGCATAATAGGCGACTAAAAATGTTAAAGAAAGAAAAATGTGAAAAATATTTAATAGCGAAGTTTAGTAAATCAAGCGAGAGATGGGAAGAATACAAAAGTATAAGAAACAAGTACAAATTAGAAATAAACAAGGCAAAGAATCAACACATATGTAATAAAATAAGAAGATCAAATGGACAAAAAGACATGTGGAAACAAATTAAGAAGCTGGTTCTGAAACAAAGTAAACAAAATATAAAAACTGTGATATTCGAGGGCTCAGAGCATTGTAATGCATTGAGTATTGCCAACAAATTTAATAGCTTTTTTTTGGAAAGCGTTTATGAAATTGGGAAGTCAATTGACCACGTTAGGTATATAAATTATATAGATCAAAAGGAAAGCAAGTTCAAATTCCATGAAATAACAGCCGAAGAATTAGAGAACGTATGCAAATCGTTTAAAAACAAATCAGATTTCGAAAAAATTTGTCCTAAAATGATTATTGACAATTGGAGCACGATGGGGAAAACGATACATAAAATTATAAATACTTCGCTCGCGAGCGGGGAGTTTCCGATTTCCTGGAAGGAATCTGTGATAACACCAGTTCCAAAAGTTGCGAATACGAACAAAATCGAAAAGTTTAGACCCATTAATACCTTAAAGACGATTGAGAAAATTCTGGAAAAAGTGGTTAAGAAGCAATTGATGGAATACGTTGAAAAAGAGAATATATTATCGATATATCAATCAAATTTTAGGAGAAACCACTCATGTGAGACGGCAATCAACCACGTAATAAACGAATGGAAGGGTGAGGGAAGCAAGAAAAAAACAATGGCCTTATTTTTAGATTTTAAGCGAGCTTTTGAAACTATTAACAGGGAAATCCTTTTAAGAAAATTATTTAAGTATGGGATACAAGACAAGGAGCTCAGGTGGTTTAGATCATACCTCACAAACAGAACACAAAGGACAAAAGTGAATAAGGAATACTATTCGGAATGCATTGAAGTCAATGAAGGAGTGCCGCAAGGATCAATTCTAGGCGCTCTTCTATTTATAATTTACATTAACGATATGCCTAAAGTCATAAAAATGTGCAAAATTTTAATGTACGCGGATGACACATTGATATATGCTGAGGGAAAAGATGCAGAAGAGTGCAAGAATAAGCTAAAGTTTGATATAGGACAAATAACGGAATGGTTAAAAATGAACAGATTGAAATTAAATGAAGAGAAAACTAAATTGATGGAAATAAATATGGAAAACAATATACACATCGAAATAAATGGAAAAATAATAGAAAACGTTGAAAGCATCAAGTATCTGGGAGTAATTATAGATAAGGATTTAAAAATGAATGAACATGTTGACTATGTATGCAAAAAATAGGCAAAAAAGTGGGTTTTCTTAAAAGAATACGCAAAAGGATGGACTATATTACAGCTGTAACGGTATATAATACTATAATAAAGCCTCATTTTGAGTATTGCTCGACCATCTTATACGCATGTTGCAATATGGGACACATCGAGAGACTTCAGAGATTACAGAATAAGCCTATGAGGTGTATACTAAGGTGCAACAGAATGACTCCAATAAAGTCCATGTTAGACGCACTTATGTGGCTGAACATAAATCAAAGACTGGGACTGAACACTCTGTTAGCCGTCTACAAAATAAAATATGGCCAAGCCCCAGTATATCTAACAAGTGAGGTCAGACATGTGGGTGAGGCACAACCATACCATCTGCGGAATAACGAAAACTTTAGACTGCGTCATCAAAATACAACATGTTCCAGAAATACACTGATATATAAAGGCTTTAATTTATTCAATATGTTACCAAATAATGTTAAAAACGAACAGAATATTAGAACATTTAAGAGAAAATGTATAGAATTTGTTAGAACAAAATTGTAATACCGCGAAATGTATATTTATGTATTTATTTATCATTATGTTAGTTACTTGAAAGTATTGAAATACTAATAAAGAAGACATACATACATACATACATATAATTAATTTTGTTCTGTTTTTAGTATTTGTCGTGGTAGCGGCAACAGAAATACATCATCTGTGAAAATTTCAACTGTCTCACTGTCACGGTTCATGAGATACAGCCTGGTGACAGACGGACGGACGGACGGACGGACAGCGAAGTCTTAGTAATAGGGTTCCGTTTTACCTTTGGGTGCGGAACCCTAAAAAGATAAAGAGCTTTCTTCTAAACAAGAATTCAAATACGTAATTCCTTAAATTAGTTGTTTATCTTTTTTTTAATGATGTAATTAATGTAAAGTGGAAATGTAATTAAACAAAGCTATTTAAAATCTATTGTACAATTTTGAAACGCAGTCTTCCGCAGAAAAGCCTTTACAAGGCTTCGCGGAAACATATAACTATTGTAACATTTCCTGAAAATGTAAATAAAAATTTAAGTGAAAAAATAAATAAATCTGCTGGTAATTCCAATGGGACGAATCCATGAGGTCATCCGAGAATACCACGAGGGACCAAGCGGGATCATCCTGGTGTTAAAAATACTGTAGAAAAGATTAAGAGGCGTTTCTACTGGAAATCATATCATGAATCGGTCACAAATTTCATACGCAGGTGTGAACAGTATGCGAAGGCAAAGGGATCACTTAGGAAAACTTGATTAAATATGCAGCAGTATAATGTTGGAGCTTTGTTCGAACGTACCGCCATGGACATTGCAGGCCCATTCCTAACAAGCAACGCTTGGAAACAAATACGCGCTGGTGGTGATCGACTACTTCAGCAAATAACCTGAAGGGCTTTGCATTATACCCACATTCTGATGGCATTCTGATGGAGGGCGCCGTGGCGCAGTGGTTAGTGTGTTGGACTCTGGCGCACGATGAGCGAGTTCGGATCCCGATAACACCAACGCATCGAATGTTTATTTCACGGCGTCCCTCCTCGGTGGGGTACTGGCAAAACCCCCCGTAGCATAACTTGCCTACAAAAAGCTTCTCGACTCACGCCGTTCGGAATCGGCATTAAACTGTAGGTCCCTTTCACCTGTGTGAAAAATAAATCACACACAACATGGGTGATTGAGAGAAGCTTGGCTCTGGTCCTTCACGGGCTGTAACGCCACCAAAGAAGAAGAAGATGGCATGGTCGAAAGGTTCCACCGGACGGCAGAGGAATACTTGAGAAGAGTCGTCGTCGGAGATCAGAATGACTTGGATGAACATCTCCCCTTTTCTTAATGGCGTATCGATCGGCGCAATTCAACGGCTATAATACCAGCTGAAGCCATTTTTGGAACTGATCTCCGACTTTCATCGGATCTGTAGCTCGGAATGGTACCACCGACAACTGGTGGCAGGATGGACTTCGTAACCTAAAAGAAGAAGCAGCTGAACTCTGTCCATCAGTTCATCCAGGAGCGACTGGTCAGTGATGAAATGAAGGCGAGATATGACATAAGGGTAAACACTTCTGAATTCGATCCAGGACAATTGGTATTGCTGTGCAAACCCCCAACGAGAAAAAAGCACCAAATTGCAATCAGCCTGGGACGGGCCATATGAGGTCATCAAGAAACTTAACGACGTGGTATATCAAATACCACTCTCCACTTGGAGAGGTTAGCGCCACACTGCGCTAACTGAGGGCAGTGTTGCCGACACAAAATGACGGTTGTGATCGAATTTCGCTGTTGAAGTTTGGAATGCTCTGTTACATAATCTTATAACCCGCAACACTTACAGAGCTAAGACTAGTCTGAAAAATACAACTACTCAGAGCAACAACCAAACCAGTTATGCCAATAGCTTAGAACCTATGGAGATAGGACATTTTTCGGAGCACGCCTCAAACCGCTACCCTATATAAAAATCAAGCATGCCGTTAGAAACCTATAGTTTACTGTCGATAGTGAAGCAGAGTTTAGTAGCGTCAACCCCAACATATGTCACCCTATATGAAAAACAAAAGTTGAGATACTGATTATAGCCATGGGAAATACAATTTTTACCATGGGAAATAAAATTTTTACAATTTTTGAACTGTTTTCATTGCTTATGATTATGCACAATAAACAATTACATTCAAACTCATTACTTTCATTTTTGATTTTACAATAAAGCAAATCGTACCTTGCCTTAATCCATTTAAAGCATTTAGTTATCACTAACGAAATATTGAAGCAATTTTGACGCGTACGAAGTCGCGGGTACACGTTAGTCTATATAAATACAATCCTAACGTCTGCCTGTTCCGCATAACCTCCAAATCGACTTAACCGATATCGATCACGAAGAGGAGATCGTCGGAAGTAACATATGCTACCATTTTTTTTTTATTTACTAAAGAGCAAGGAAAAGGAGGTGAATAACAGTAATTATAGAAAAACCGGCCAAGTGCGAGTCGGACTCGCGCACGAAGGGTTCCGTACTATCTATAATATAAAAATGAATCGCTAAATGTGTTGCTAAGCGCAAATCTCGAGAACCGCTGGACCGATTTCGCTAATTCTTTTTTTATAATATTCCTTGAAGTACGAGGATGGTTCTTACGGAGAGAAAAATTTAAAAAATTGTCTTAAAAAAAAAAAAACACTTTTCTATCTATAATATAAAAATATAAAAATGAATCGCTGAATGTGTTGTCGAAATTTAAAAAATTTCCTAAAAAGAAAAAAAAAATAAAAGATTCGTAACATACTTTTTTGCATCCAACTATTCCCATAAGTTTAGGGCATAACATAAAGTCGTCAACAATAAGAGACTCAATTAAGTCCCGGTATATAATACTTACATAAAAGTCAATTTGAACTTAAATACCATACCATAAAGTTTAAGTGTTAGTGAAGGGGTTCCGGTAAGGCAAAACAATTGAGTGACGTTAGTATCGTATAGTGTTGTGTGTTTGTGAGTTACTAAATATGCCTCCTATAAGGCGGCGGACAAATTTAGGCAGAAGAGCCAGAAATGCTACGAATCAAATTAATTATCACTCTAATCGTACTTCCCAGGAACGTGAAGATCGCAATGAACGTGAAAGAATTCGGTTAAGACAGACCCGTGAAGCGCGACATTTGACAAATAATGGTGCAAGTTTGAATCGAGCTGCTTTCTGTTACGATATGTCAATTGATTACAGTGCCAATGGGTTGTGTTGCGCAAATGGAAAGGTGAAATTGATACCATTGCTTCCACCTCCAGAGCCATTGTACTCATTGGTTTTAGGAATAGGAACAGATTCCATACACTTTTTGAAAAATATTCAACAATATAACAACTGCTTTCAAATGACTTCATTTGGAGCAACAAAAATAGTTAGGGAAAATTTCATGCCAACTTTTAAGGTTTGTAATAGTATTTGCAGTTGTATGTTTTTTATACATTACATATACGTTTTTTCCCTTTACAGATACAAGGTCAGTTATATCACAGAGCAGGTTCTTTGTTACCAGTGCCAGATAGCGACTACAAGTTTTTGCAAATTTATTTTATGGGCAATTCTCCACAAGAAATCAATCTACGTTGTGCACATAAAAATTCAGTGAAAAGATCAATAGTTGAACAATTACAAAACTTATTTCACGAACACAATCAGCTGATTATATTATTTAAAAGTGCAATGGATATGATGCCATCTGATGATCACAAAATTATTATCAGAGCAGATAAAACTCCTGTGGGTCAACATGCAGGACGTTTTAATGCACCTACTATCGATGAAGTTGCCATTGTTGTAGTTGGAGAAAATTTGGAGTCACGTGATATTGTTTTACATCGTCGAAATAATCAATTACAACGTATTAAGGAAACACATCGCTCATATGATGCACTCCAATATCCCATTATATTTTGGCAAGGTGAAGATGGCTATGATTTCTCAATCAAGATGATAAATCCTATTACAGGTAATTGAAATATTGGTTTATGAGATGTTACGTCATCTACTATATCACCTACTAAATAGTTTAATTTGTTATTCAACTGTCATCGTCATTATAATAGAAAAAATATTTACAGGTTCCGAAATCAACAAAAAAGTTAGTTCAATGAACTATTATTCATACCGCCTAATGATCAGAGAAAATGATGACAATCACATCTTAAAATGCCGGCGATTATGTCACAGATATGTTGTTGATATGTATGTAAAGATTGAAACGGAGAGATTAACATTCATCAGGTTGAATCAGACCAAACTTCGATCTGAAGAGTATATTCACCTTCGAGATACAATTCATTCTGACGGAAATGCAGAAAATGTTGGCAGGATGACTATTCTTCCAGCAACCTACATCGGAAGTCCTCGGCATATGCATGAATATGCTCAAGATGCCATGTCCTATGTTCGGCATTATGGCACAGCAGATTTGTTCATTACATTTACATGTAATCCACAATGGATAGAAATTAAACA
The DNA here is from genome assembly GCA_951905685.1 of Eumerus sabulonum. NCBI lineage: Eukaryota > Metazoa > Arthropoda > Insecta > Diptera > Syrphidae > Eumerus > Eumerus sabulonum. Next base: position 102,688,954 of record OX645060.1, read on the forward strand.
AGCGTTATTCCCTGGCCAATCACCTATTGATCGTCATGACATTACAGCAAGAGTCTTTAGACAAAAGTTGAAATCTTTAATGGATTTAATTGTTAAACATTGTGTGTTTGGTGAGACACGCTGCTGGATGTATTCTGTAGAGTGGCAGAAACGTGGATTGCCGCATGCACACATTTTGATTTGGTTGGTTGAAAAAATTAGGCCAAATGAAGTTGATGAAGTCATATCAGCTGAAATCCCTAATGAACAAGTAGATCCTGGCTTACATGAGGTAATTATCAAAAATATGATACATGGTCCATGTGGAACACTTAATCAAAATGCACCGTGTATGGTAGATGGTAAGTGTTCAAAACGCTATCCACGGACATTAATATCGGAAACAGTTACTGGAAATGATGGTTATCCTCTGTATCGTCGGCGATGACTAGCAGACAGTGGAAGATCAACAATTGTCAAAGTAAATCAACAAGATATTGAAATAGATAATCGTTGGATTGTTCCATATTCACCGATCTTATCAAAAACTTTCAAAGCACACATCAATGTTGAATCTTGCCATTCAGTAAAATCTATAAAGTACATATGTAAATATGTAACCAAAGGAAGTGATATGGCTGTGATTGGATTTGGTGAAGAGAATTCAAATGATGAAGTAACCCAATACCAAATGGGCCGCTATGTTAGCAGTAATGAAGCATTTTGGCGAATTTTTTCTTTTCCAATTCATGAAAGACACCCCACAGTTGTTCACTTAGCCGTGCACTTAGAAAATGGACAGAGAGTTTATTTCTCAACTCAGAATGCAGTACAGAGAGCTCACCAGCCACCATCTACTACCTTAACCAGTTTTTTAGAGACGTGCCAAAATGATAATTTCACTCAAACACTGCTATATTCTGAAATGCCAAAATATTATACTTGGAATCAATCAACAAAGAAATTTATGCGAAGGAAGCAAGGAAAATCAGTTCCAGGTTACCCAGGTGTATATTCAACCGATGCAATAGGTCGAATTTATTCCGTTCATCCAAACAACGATGAATGTTTTTATTTACGGCTGTTATTAGTTAATGTGCGTGGCCCAACACCATTCCAACATTTACGAACAGTTGATGGTGAATTGTGTGGATCTTACAGAGAAGCCTGTCATCGTTTGCAACTATTAGAAAACGATGCACATTGGGATCAAAATCTCAATGATGCTGTTATTTCATCACAAGCTCATCAAATACGAACATTATTTTCCATTATCATATGTACGTGCTTCCCATCGAAACCAATTGATTTGTGGATAAAATACAAAGCTAATATGTGTGACGATATTTTATTCAATATACGCAATAGAACAGGGAATCTGAATTTGCAAATAAGTGAAGAAATTTACAATCAGGCATTGATTTCCATTGAGGATATGTGCTTGATGATGTCAAACAAGCTATTATGCCAATTGGGAATGGCCGCGCCCAATCGCCTAATGCACGATGCTTTTCATCAAGAGTTACAACGTGAAAAATCGTATGATCTCAATACTTTGAAAGAATCGATTCAAATAAATCGTCCACTATTAAACGAAGAACAGAAGCATGTATTTGATACTCTTATGAAAGTAATAAATGATGGAACTGGAGGGATTTACTTCTTGGACGCTCCTGGTGGTACAGGAAAAACTTTTTTGATTACTTTAATGTTGTCAACAATTCGCTCAAAAAATGAAATTGCTCTAGCTCTTGCTTCATCAGGCATTGCGGCAACTTTGCTTGAAGGCGGTCGAACAGCCCATTCCGCTCTAAAATTGCCATTGAATATGCAAAGGAACGAAACTCCAACCTGCAACATTTCCAAGAATTCGGCAATGGCAAAGGTTTTGCAGCAATGTAAACTAATAGTGTGGGATGAATGCACGATGGCGCATAAAAAATCTTTAGAGGCTTTAGATAAAACCTTAAAAGATCTACGGAACAACCAAAACAAGTTTGGTGACGCAATGATTTTATTATCAGGAGATTTCCGCCAAACATTGCCAGTGGTTCCACGTTCAACGCAAGCTGATGAACTGAATGCATGTTTAAAGTCCTCTAATTTGTGGAAACATGTCAAGGTATTACATTTAAGCAAGAATATGCGTGTTATGTTGCAAAATGATCAATCTGGAGACATATTCTCTAAACAACTCATTGATATTGGTAATGGCAAATTTCCTATAGATGTACTGACTGGCTGCATCACCTTTCCTGAGAGTTTTTGTCAGTTAACGCAATCAAAAGCTGAACTCATTCAAAAAGTGTTTCCAAATGTTGCTCAAAATTACTTATTCCATGATTGGTTGAGCGAACGAGCTATACTGGCTGCCAAAACCACTGATGTAAATGAATTAAATTTAAAAATTCAAGATGACATTCCTGGCGAAATCAGGACATATAAATCAGTTGATACGGCAACTAATGAAGATGATGTCGTGAACTATCCACCGGAATTTTTAAACTCACTTGATTTGCCAGGATTGCCGCCTCACAATCTTCAATTAAAGGTTGGATCTGTAGTTATGATGTTGCGAAATATTAACCAACCGCAACTTTGTAACGGCACACGATTAGCGATTAAAAAATTACTGAATAACGTAATAGAAGCAATCATATTGAAAGGAAAGTATAAAGGAGAAAACGTTTTGATACCCCGCATCCCAATGATTCCGACTGACGTACCATTCGAGTTTAAACGACTACAGTTTCCAGTACGGCTTGCCTTTGCTATGACTATAAACAAATCACAGGGGCAGTCATTAAGTGTTTGTGGTATTAATCTAGAAAACCCGTGTTTTTCGCATGGTCAATTGTATGTTGCCTGTTCCCGTGTTGGAAAACCATCTGATCTGTTTGTTTACGCGCCAGGTAATCAAACAAAAAATATCGTGTACCATAAAGTACTACAATAAGAATAAGAAAAGATAAAATAAAATATAATAAGTAGGTATCATAATAAGAAATCGAAACTGTAATTTTCATTGTGATTTTTTAGTGACTATTAAAAGAATCTTAAGTGTTTTGTAATTTTTATTTTTCAACATTATGCAATTGTTGACTTATCAACTTTCTTTTTTTTTTTAACTTACTAGCTGACCCGCTGTCCCGAATAGCAGAATAAGTATTAAAAAAAAAAATTAAAGAATCGACTGTTAGGCGGTATAAAGTTCGCCGGGTCAGCTAGTTATGTATAAAAACGGCAAAAAAAGCATGTCTGTTGTATGGGAGCCCCATTTATACATATATTTATTATATTCTGTCTAAGTATATACAGAAATACATAATCAGTGACATTTTATTCTCACTTTTCGGATAGTTAAAATCTAGAATGTTGTAATTTTTAGAAAATACTCATTTTTTGAGTGATTGTCAATTTGGGTTTAGACGTGGCAAATCGACTGAAACTGCTTTATTGAAATTAACTGGTGAAATATATAATAGTCTAAACACTTCGCAAACACCATCAACATTATTTTACAACTTTACAAAGCGGGTTTCAGAGGCTCCATTTATAAATGGTTTTCTTCTTATTTATTCAACCGTTATCAAGTTGTGAAAACTAGGAATGTTTACAGTTCTATAGACTTCTTAAATATGGGTGTTTCCCAAGGAGCAGTATTGGGCCCAATCCTTTTTCTAATTTATGTTAATTCGTTTTTCTTACAACCTTTTAAAGGCAAAATAACTGCCTTTGCTGATGAAACATCTCTTTTCCACTCAAACACTATCTTAATTGATAGTTTTTCAGATGTTAACTATGACCTAGATATGTTAAGGAGATGGTTTAACTATCATAAACTAATAATTAGCAACAAAACGAAGTACATGATATTTAATATCAATGGTAGAGTTTTCAGAGACCTTCCCTTATATTATCATGCACCATTGTGTAATCGATTTGTTCTTGAAGATATAGTATTCAACAATCAAGAATGTTTGAAAATTGCTTCTTGATTGAACACGTGGACAGTTTTAAATATTTAGGTGTTACTTTGGACCAACAACTTTGTTGGAAAGACCATTCAATATATTTGAAACATTATCTAAATGGGGTTATAAGATAATTATTCCATCTCTGTATGCACTTCTCTACCCGTTTTAAAATACTAAATGCATACTCGCACCGATATGGAACTAGCAAAAACATGTCCATGTCCGGAACTAAATGTATTATCGCACCGATATGGAACTAGCAAACCATGTCCATGTCCGGACCTGAATGCATACATACACATATATGACATTCGTTCACGAAATGCGGTGCGGGCATTATATTCTTTCATTTCTTTTCTTCATTTCAGTTCAAGTGTGCTGTACAGTGTACACCAACTGTTCGAGCTTTATCGCCACATCTCCATACTTTTGGGTTTCTTGAAAACTACGGGGTATAACTCATACCGTATGAGAAGCATGTTCGTTGCATTTATGTTTTTTTTTTTTCGTTTTGTACGTATGTGATTGATGAATAAGGGTTGAATGGAACTATGGAACTATTTTCGTTCAATTTGCGGAGCGAGAGGACATGTGTCCGAGAGAGGACATAGTTCCGTGAACTATACATGTCCGGAACTACCCAACTCTACTTCGTAATGTACATATGTATGTATGTATGTATGTATACTTATACATAGCGTAGAGATGTGTGAGTGTATGCACGTATGTGATGCGTATGCACGTATGTACGTATCGGTTCGTATGTGTGCAAGATCGCTTGCCCCTCTTGCTCACTTGCTCCTCTCCACCTGCCGCGACGTCGTGCGAAAGGGATGTTAGGCCAGCTGCGGGGACTGGTCGTGAGCAATGGCGCCATGCGATTGCCCTCACGCCGACTTACCCGCAGCAAGAATCGCGAATTTGCTACGAGACTCGCGAAATATCCCACGCAAAAGAAAAAAAAAACACCGTAATCGTTTCCAATTCAATATGTCACAAATTTAATTTCCTTAACCTAACTTAATCTAGGTTTACAATTAATTCTTAAAACTACCCTACACCGTATGTCAATAAAAAAAGTCGAAGTAAATGAAAAAATATATGTAAAATAAAAAACAAAGGAATTCACTGTTCAAAAAAGTAAACAAACCGCAGCTTGAGTATTCGAACAGTCGTACCGAAACTCCGACCAACGACTTAGCCCGCATCACCAATCGCAACACACAAATTTGTGATTTCAATACCTTATACAATGAACGTGATATCCGCGACCAACGTAGGCAATAGGACACACGGTACGGCCGCGTACCGGGAACTGCTTAAAATCGTACCGGAGTTCTTCCCCGAAGATCACTCTCCGAGTACTTCGCCGAAGATTTCTCCCCGAGTTCTTCGCCCACTCTCCATCATGTGCTACTAGGAATAAAAAAAAAAACAAAAATGCTGACCTTCTGCGGGTTGAACTCCACTCGTTCGCGTGTCAAGCGCTGATCGCTCCCTCAGGCTATCCGCTTTCTCTCAGTTTGATTTCCCAAAATGGATGACTACGAGCCGCTCACAAATGGGAACTGACCGAAAGATGACAACGAAAACCTTTCGAAACAATTTATTATTGGTTGTTTGTAATTATGTATATGTATAATTAATTTTGTTCTGTTTTTAGTATTTGTCGTGGTAGCGGCAACAGAAATACATCATCTGTGAAAATTTCAACTGTCTAACTATCACGGTTCATGAGACACAGCCTGGTGACAGACGGACGGACGGACGGACGGACAGCGAAGTCTTAGTAATAGGGTTCCGTTTTACCTTTGGGTACGGCACCCTAAAAAAGGTTTGCAGCTAGGATTAATATATCGGAGCACGCCTCAAACAGCTACCCTATTTGTACAAATCCATAAGGACTTACAGTATATTCGATTAACATCTGAAAGTGTGACGTATGAAAACATCCAAATCCAAGTTAAAGGAAATAATAAGTACAACTATGTAATAGGGGTACATAGACCACCAGGTTAGAGCCGCAAAGCGTTTATCGGAGAACTTGGAAACAGCGTTGAACAACCGGAAAAAAGGGCGAAATTATGGTAATGGGTGACATGAACATCAATGTGAATGATTTGGACCTATATAGTGTAAAAGAATATTTCGAGATGCTGGCGTTACTAGGAATGACTAAGGTTATAACGGTGGTGGATCGAAATCAACGATACAACAACATCCTAACTAACACTATGCATAACCAAATGAATTCAGCTGTAATTGAAAGCTGCATCACTGATCATTACCCAATAATATACTTCCCATCTAGGCTTAAATCAGCTGCTGGTGTCACCATGTAGAGCAATTTTTTGTGGGATACCCATATTGACGAGTTGCGCGAAATAGAATCCTAGACGAGGATAAATAAAAAACAACTTTACTTTTTTCTTGCTTGATCACCACTGATCTGTTTTATTTTTTTCTCATCCTTATATATACGTACATATGTTGTTTGCCTAGCAGACACAAGGGACGGATGTGAGCTAGACGTTCCTGATAATCCTGATCCTTTGTGTCCTCTTGTACAATAATATTATATTGCTTTATTGTGGGTCGTCGTCTGCAGGGTGATGATGTTGTATTTATGACGGTTCTCCGAGTCGGCTGTGTAATAGCGGTTTATTGCTTTATTGTCTGCGGGTGATAATGTTGTGGCTGTGTGTGTGGGATCGTAACTCCTCCCCCCTTAGTGAAGCGACTGCCAGAGGACGTTTTTCCTCGAAGGAGCGTTTGATACATCCCTCGTATTAGAGTTGGTTCCCGTTGTGTGGTTTTCAGGAGTCCGTTGGATTTTGATTCTTGTTCTGATGAAAGCTGCTATTAAGATGATGATTATTGGGATCAATATGGTCCAGATTGATATGAGGTGAGTTTTTGAATCAGTGGTGAGTAGCTGGATCTTCTCTGGTCTAGATGGAGTCTTGTCAGTGAAAGGTGTTGGTTGATAATCGAAGAATTTATTCGACTGCGAGTTGGTGGGTGTATTACTACACTATCCCAGAAGATATCGCATGTTGTATTGATGGTCGTGTTGCGAATATCGGTAAGGAGGACATAGTTTGGTTCTGGTTGCGATATTGGGTTTGGCTCGAAATTGTCTGTAAGGTTACATACTGCAGGCTGGTTGTTGATAATGTTTCGTACGCATTCAGGAAATTTGGTTCGTTTACTTTCCTTGCCTTTACACAGGTAGATGCCTTCTATGAGATCGCATACTTCCTCAAAATAAAGTTCGTCGAATTCATGCATAGCAAGGTAGGGATATGTAGATATGGAAAACGTTTTATTGATGGGAAGAGGTATAAGATGGAAGAGGGAACATTTTTCTTGAGATGTAATGGGAATTTCAATGCTAAACACTATATCTGAATTATTATAATAAGCTTGTAAACGTAAAATTTCATATATTTGTTCGTCTGAAGAGAAATAAATGGATTGCTTTTGTAAAATGTCTCTCATTTCGTCCAGTTCTGTTTTGCTTAGTATCTGTTTGGAAATTATATGTAATTGAGCAAGGGTAACTGCTTCGGCAATATTTACTAAATGGTTGTAAAGCAAGTCTATATTGAAATTAATTCTGTGAATATATTGAAGGTATTTCAGAACTTCATGATCTGTTCTGAGTGCGTTATTTATGTGGCGAGTGATATTATCAAATCTCTCTTAACATTTTTTATTGATACTGATTTGCTGGTTTGCTGCATTTTTTTTTTAGAACATTCTGATTTAAGTTTAAATTTTTTAATTCTTCGTTAATAGCTATTGCGTCGTTCACGTCCATGTTTCCTGTTATAGCTTTTATAACAGTACCTAGTCGAAGAGGTAGCAGTCCATAACTGTCAGTCAGGTTGTGTATTTGCAGGTTTTGTCCTTGTGCTGTTGTCACTATTGTCGTCAGTAACCTGAAATTTTCTTCTCTTTTTTATTCTGCATTTATGAAGTTTCCTTGTATCGTTAGTTATAACGGTGAATCTATTGTTAGTTTTGACTTTCTGTTTTTTGAATCGTGGGGTCATTTTATTACGTCTACATTCTTTGCGGTAGATTATCTCGCCTTCTTTAAGGTCATGGGGGTCTTGCCTGTTTCTATTTCTTTTTTCTAGGTATTTGTCTCTTTTCTCCTCTAGGAGGTTTTTGATGGACTGGAAAAGTTCGGTCTGGAAAGCGTTTAATTTTTGTAAGTAGTCATGTTGATTATCGTATGTCAAAGTTTTGCTAAAAACGTATGTGCGTCCGCAAAAAAGTTCATATGGCGTATAATTTGTAGAGGAATGGATCGCGTTATTGTATGTTATGATAGTTTCGTTGAGTATATCGTCATGGTCTTTTTCCTTATATTTATCCCGAATAATTCTATATGCTTCTGTTAATGTCGAATGCATCCTTTCTACAGGAGCATTACTAGATGTCTGCTGGAAGGAGGTGACATGGAGATTGATGTTGAACTGTTTGCAGAAGTCATGGAAGATGTTTGAAGTGAACTCTGACCCTTGGTCACAAACAATCTTCCGAGGTATGCCGTGTAGACTTATAAAATGCTTAATTTGTTTAACTATGTTTAAACTATTCCGGGTTGCCAAAGTATATGCTGCACCAAATTTGGAAAACTTGTCAATAATAGTGAGAATACTTTTGTTATTAATACTAAATATATCTATGTGTATTATGTCCAATGGTTTTATAGGTGTTTCTGTCGATGCGAAAGCTATTTTGGGAGGTTGCCTATCGTATTTTTGAGTCTGGCAAGTAGTGCAATTATTAATGGTTTGAGTTATTTTGTTCCTCATATAAGGAAAAAAATAGTCTCTTCGTAAATGTTGGTATGTTTCAGTAACGCCTCTGTGGTTAGATTTTGAATGGTAGTCGTTAATGATTTGGTCTTGTTCGTCGCTTTCTGTGACGTCTGTCAAGAGTTTTGTACACCTTAGTAAGCGGAAGGTTTTGTTCTTAGCAAAATACTTTGAATAAACTTGTTGTATTAATTTAAATATTTTGTCGTCTGCCATTATTGCAGTCAGTTTGTTCGGAGGAAGGTATTCTTTAAATATATTGATAATGTCGTCTTCGGAAAATGATTCTCTAGTAATGGTGCGTCTCTGTTTGTTCCTAAAAACAATTTTTAGTATGTTTTGAGGTGGACTATTTGATATTTGGAATATTAATTGCAGATTAAATTCATTTAATGATCTCTCCGAAATGTGTATGCCATCACCTAGATTCTCTTCTGCAGAATGTATGGTGGCAGCTGTTGTATCATTAACGTTCAATTCTATTTTATCGGGGAGTTTAATGCGACTAAGCGCATCAGCGTTAGAATTTTGAGTTCCCTTTTTATAAACGATTTCATAATCGTACTCCTCGAGTTTTAATCGCCATCGGACAAGTTTGGAGTGCGGCTCTTTCAAGCTCATGAGCCACTGTAGGGGTTTATGATCAGTGACAATTTTAAATTTGTTGCCGAATAGGTAGGGGCGAAAATAGTTCGTAGCCCAGACAATAGCAAGTAGTTCCTTTTCTATTGTTGAATAATTTTGTTCTGATGTGTTTAATGTCCGGCTTGCATAACAAATTGGCTTATCACTGCCAATGGGTCCCTGAGACAGAACGGCGCCCAATGCAAAATTACTTGCATCTGTGGTTAACACAAATGGCTTAGAAAAATCGGGATACTGGAGGAGTGGGTCATTAGACAAAATATCTTTACAGAACTCGAACGCTTTTCTATAATCTTTATCAAGAGTAATCTCTGCGCCTTTTTTAAGACACCGAGTAAGTGGTTTTGTCAATTTCGCGAAATCGCGAATGAATTTGCGATAATACCCCACCAAACCAAGGAAGGATTTAATTTCCTTCGTTGTTTTTGGTATTGGGAATTCCTTAATAGCTCGAATCTTGTCAGGATTCGGTTTCACGCCATTTCTGGTGATTATATGTCCGAGGAATGCGGTTTCTTTGCGCAAGAATTCGGACTTGCTTAGTTGAATTTTTAGATTTGCTTTCCTTAATTTTTCAAATATTTTCCGTAGACTCTCTACATGTTCCTGTAGTGATGTTGAATAGACGACTATGTCGTCTAAATATACAAGACATGTTTTGCCGATGTAATCCCTTAGCACACTATCCATTACACGTTGGAATGTGGAGGGGGCGTTTTTCAGCCCAAATGGCATTCTTATGAACTCATAATGACCACTCTCCACCGTGAAGGCCGTTTTTGGAGTATCTTGCGCATCCATCTCGATCTGATGGAAACCGCTGGCCAAATCTAAGGTCGTAAAGTAGTGACATTTGCCTAGTTTGTCTAAAATTTCGCTTATATTAGGCAGAGGATACTTGTCACTTATTGTTTTGTCGTTAAGACGGCGGTAATCGATTACAATTCTCCATTTCGGTTTGTCTGCGGAGTCGGATTTTTTGGGTACGACCCATACAGGTGAACTCCATGGAGAGAAACTTGGTCTGATTATGCCTTGGTTGAGCATGTCTGAAACTTGACTTTGTACTTCCTGCTTGTGGACATACGGATAGCGGTAAGTTTTTGTGTAAATTGGTATCTCATCGGTAGTTTTAATTTGGTGTTTTATCGCATTTGAAAAGGTAAGGCTTTGTCCTTCCCTGTAGAAAATATCACTATAGCTTCTGCAAAGTTTTAAAATGTGTTTCCTTTCCTCGGCATTTAAATGGTCTAGTCGGATTTCCCTGGATATATCGTCAACGTTTTGACTTTGAAGACTGTGGTAGTCTTGAATTGGAATTTCCGAATAGTTAAGTTCTCTGGTTTCAAAATCTGCCAGTGACTGTACTTTAAGAGGATGTTGTAAAAATAGGATTTGATCAACTGGGGTATTGTTCTGCACTTCGATTTCGGCGTGCCAATTGCTTGCACTATAAATGCCTTCAATGATGTCTATGCTTGATTCAGTTCTTTTTGCGGGGACAAGGATATCACCATTTTGGTTATCTACTGGTAATTTAACAATTTTTTTTAGAGTAGGAAGGGATACTAAATTTACTTGACATGAAATTGGGTTTGTATAGAAGTGGAATTTTTGCATTTGCTGTAACTAATGTTTGATTGGGTAGATCTATGCTAGCTTTTAATGCATTTAGGGTATCCAGGCCTAATAGTCCATCGAAATATCCATGGAACTTATAGATTAGAAACACCAATTCACCAGGCTGTTGGAATTCATAGAAAATGGGTAGTTTTACTTGTTTGTTTACAACGTGTTTTCGTAAAATAGTTGTAATTGTGGTTGGCGTAATTATATTAATATCGTCAGGGTGGACGTATTCCGGATTTATGAATGATGATGAAGCTCCTGTGTCTACAAGGAATTTCAAGGGCCTGCCAAAGGGTGACGAAATATGTATATAGGGAAGTGAATGTCCATGTCTGTTTATATCTAAGTATATTGGTGTTCCGAGGCTAGAAGAGGAAAATTTGAGACATCTTCATGTTCAGGGTCATTGAAAAAGATTCCAGTTGGGTTGTCATAGAATTGGTCTAGTTGTGGATAGTAATTCTGAGGGTAATAATTTTTTGGATTATTAGAATATGTGCGTTCCTCTGTAGTAGGGTTGCTTCCGTCTTCTATAGGGTCTGTTTCATCTATTTCAGGTACATCTGGTTCATCGATATTATGAACCTCTCCAGAGTGGGGTGTATTTTGTCTAAATGTATGATTCTGATATCCGGAAGGTCTTCTTGTCGAAGTTTGAGCCGAAGTTGTATCCATCGGTTCTGGCTTAATGTAAGGTTGTTGTGTGATTGTCCTTTGATAGTCAGTTTGTTGTTGGGGTATATATTGTTGTGGTCTTTGAAAATTGTTATGTTGCTGGGGTCTATATTGTTGTGGTCTGTAAAAACTATTTTGTTGTAGGGGTCTGTATTGTTGTTGAATGAATGGTGGTCTCGTGTTCGATTGGTTAGATCTTGGGTAGTAGCGAACTGGTTGTATGGCGTTGTAATGATTTTGTCCAATCGGTATGTTTCTAATTTGGGGTTTGGGGGTAATAGATGGATTCGACGGAGGTTTGTGATCATACCTAATGTAGGACATGTTTTGTTCTTTAATACAGTTTGCGAATGCTTCAGCTAAAGATTGGGGTTTCATAGATCTTACTGTGGAACCCAAAGGTTCTTTTAATCCTGTTAGGAAAATGTTTAGACACATTTCATTATATAGTTCGCCCTTTGCCTTAATAACGTTGTTATCCTTGTTGTGGATTTGGACATGATTTCTTATTGTAGAGAGAATCTCTATCACTTCACTGTAAAACTGTTCTGTTGTTTTACTGCCTTGTCGAAGATTATGCAAATCTTTGATCAAGGAAGTTTCATTACGCTTATCCGCGTAATGTAAAATGAGGTTGGCTTTAATTTGGGACCACTCCAATGGTGTCCCGTACATATTGAGAATCTCATTAGCGGGTCCTTCAATTTTATTACGTATAGCTCGTAATAGAAGTTTTGCATACGTAGTATTCTCTATTGAAGTTACAAGGAGAAGGATTTCTTCCACATTTGTAACAAAGTCGTAAAGGAGCCGTGGATTGCCATTGTATCTTGGCAAGTCCTTAATGGCATCTGGAATTCTAAGGGCATTAAAGAGGTCATTTGGACCGAAATTATTAGAAGGATTTGACGTACCACTCGTCGCCATATTTGTGCTGTTTATTATAATGGGTGAATGCCTATATATTTCACTATCAATTTCTATATTACTCTCTTCGTTACTATTTCTTAATTCACCATTTATTTCACTGTCTCTTGAATATGGTTTAGATCTTAGTCTATGCTTAATTGTGTTGGGCATTGAATTGGGAAAAAGGATCGTGGAACTTTAAAGGATTGATAGCTTATTTTAACTACAACATGAATTGACTTACAATAAGATGAGTGTTGCCATGTTCTCTGGCTTGGTTGGTTCTGTGTTTTGTTCCTTGTGGCTTTGCTTGAGGTTCTGGGACCGAAGAGTTGTAACTCAGCCAATTGGAGTGTTGTTCCTCGGCCAATTGTGTCCCGTGCACTATTCACTATTCGTTATTTACACCACCGCTACCAGTATTCACCTGGTATTGAATTGTTTATATCTGCGAACCGGAAAATGCCACGCTACCAGTAAACCGCTGGTATTTATTTAACCGATACGCTAAACATTCACGACGTAAATAACTATGTACTATGTTTGGATTGTTGCAATCCTACCGACTGCGCCAAATAGAATCCTAGACGAGGATAAATAAAAAACAACTTTACTTTTTTCTTGCTTGATCACCACTGATCTGTTTTATTTTTTTCTCATCCTTATATATACGTACATATGTTGTTTGCCTAGCAGACACAAGGGACGGATGTGAGCTAGACGTTCCTGATAATCCTGATCCTTTGTGTCCTCTTGTACAATAATATTATATTGCTTTATTGTGGGTCGTCGTCTGCAGGGTGATGATGTTGTATTTATGACGGTTCTCCGAGTCGGCTGTGTAATAGCGGTTTATTGCTTTATTGTCTGCGGGTGATAATGTTGTGGCTGTGTGTGTGGGATCGTAACTCGCGTGAGCCTTAAAAAAAGCTTTATATGCACTTGCCCATTTGAAGTTCCTTGACACAACGTCAGTGCTAAGACAGATATATTATGCCCTAGTGGAATCCAAATTAAGATATGGAATACTGGCATGTGGCAATTCATCCGCAACACACATATAAAAACTTAAAAAACTTTAAAACTTAAAACTTTAAACACAGCATTGAAAAAGATAAGTGTAGACTAGGTGGGTCGCAGGGTGTTACGTAAAATACCATTGTGAACCAACGCCAATTGGTATAACTTTTAAATTTGCCGCCAAACGGCCATCTTTTTTTTAATGGAATTGTAAAATAAAATTGAAGAGGAACATGAAAATAAAATGTAACCACACTCTAAAACCGAATCGGAAACGGCGTGGACGTGTGTTTTATTTTTTATAGTTTTGTCTTCGGTACAATTTAAATTTTAGATTTTTTTTTTAAAGTTCTTTGCACAAATCAGTGCAATTGTTTTTCATGGCGCCCGAGCAGGGACAATAATAATTCCGATATACTTACGCGTATGTGTATACAATTTAAAGGTCGTGGAGTCCGCTTAAACGCTTAAACAGATAACTAAACAGATAACATAAAAAACCATCAAGTGCTCCAGTCAAGCGTTGCCGCAGCAAGTGCCTCGCCAGTGTCGCCCACATGTCAGAGGACAAATTAAAAAGGGAAGTTGTTGCAATCGAGGTAACGAACAAAAATTGATAGTGTAATAGCTACTGTCCAGTGCTCGCTTATATACTTTGCAGTATTATATATACATACATTACAATCACAAGCACTGTCGAACTAAGAAACACTATCAATTATTGTCACAAACGCATGCATTATGTTCTAAATAAAACAAATACATACATATATTATATATAAAACATACACACATTTATTTACATATTTAACAAGTGTTATAATCAAAGTGACAAAACATTGTAAAAGTGCATATTGAGCTACAAATACAATAACACAAAGCCGACTTGCAATACACATATGTATGTAAATTTGCTGTCTTCAGTCGCTGGCTTTTAGGTTCGTCACATCATCGTCTTCTATTGTGTGTATTCGCATTGCAAGTTATCTTCACACACAAGAACACACGCATTCATAGATATCTAATTCGCCACTTCGTTTCCAGTTTGGCAATAGCCCATTGCCTTAACAATCATTATCTGACAGGTGTGAAGAGTGCATTCAGGCAACTTGCAATTCTAATCCATCGAAGTACGTTTACACTATTAGTTGCAAAACGTAATTGAATTAAGGTGGCGAGAGTTTAGTGAGAATAGCGCATTTACTTTAAAATTCTTCGGTATACTATCTAAATTCAGATATCGTAAATACATTTTGAAAATAAAGTAATTTTTCAATTTTACGATCATCTTGATTAGTAACCGAATTGAAGTATATTTATACATTTCGTGGATAAACTAATTCCATATACGATATTGCGATTCTCTCTCTCGGAGTAGATATTAATTACGGTTGATCAAAAAAAAAAAAGTATAATGGCGACCAAAAAACGGCAAACTTCTCCATATAAAAACGAAAACCTTGAGCTATTGAAGCATCAAAGGTCGCTTATTACAGCAAATATCAACCGTATAAAAACGGCATTTGAACAAAAGACGTTGTCACAGAATCCGATCGAACTAGAATGTCGGTTGGATTTATTAAATTCATATATTGATCAGGTCATGTCATGTCAATCAGACATTGAGATGGCTGATCACAGTGACACGTTTCGCGGGGAATTAGAAGACAATTGCATATTAACGAAGTCATTACTAATGTCAGTATTGAGTAAGAGGCGCAAATCTAGTGTAGTAGAATGCTCTTTCTGTGGCCCTCATCACTCACGACTTCCAAAAATGTCTCTTCCCAAATTTTCTGGCAAATACGCTGATTACAAACATTTTATCAGCCTTTTCGAAAGTTTAGTGGATAATGACGCTAACATTCCAGACATTGAAAAGTTCAATCATTTGATTTCATGTCTATCCGGTGAAGCTTTAGGAACAGTTAAGGCTTTTCAAATCACCGAACAGAATTACCCGAAAGCGCTAGCTAGCTTGAAAAGAGTGTATGACAACAATTGTCTTATATTTTTCGATAATGTGTCAACACTTTTCGACTTACCACAAATAGCAAAGCCATCGGCAGCTGCATTACGCACAATGATAGACACCGTTTCTGCAGTTTATGATTCTTTGTTGTCTTTGGGTGATGAAAAGAACATCGCAAATGCAATCATCATTCATTTAGTGATGTCAAAGGTCGATGCAGTCACGAGGTCAAAGTGGGAGGAGCAGCTAGACTATAGCACCCTTCCATTATGGAGCGACTGTGAAGCAGCGCTTAATAAAAGATACCAGCATATATCTGCTGACGAAGCATCGACTTCTAAGTACAAATTCGATGACAAGCATTTGAAACCAAAACAAGATTTTGGTCGTCAGAAGAATCAAAGATCTTCTTTCGCTTGCGTTAAGCCACCCCAACAGAAACAGCAAAAAACACCAAAATGTGTGTTTTGTAAATCAAGTGATCATTACATCACTGCGTGTCAATCATTCACTGCACTCTCAGTATCTGAAAGGTTTGAGTTTGCGAAAAGCATCCCGATATGCATTAACTGCCTTCGAAAGGGACATACGGTTTCGAAATGCAAGTTGAGTCGGTGTAGTGTTTGCAATCGTGCACATCATTCATTGCTACATCAGCATGCAACAACATTTAACGTGCCCCAATCATTGACCTCCCATGCCATGCTCACCTCTGCTTCAAAAGATCAGGTTATTCTCGCAACTGCTATTGTGCAGATAAAAGGCAAAAATGGCGAGTATCTGCCAGCTCGAGCGCTGCTTGATTCCGGTTCGCAAATAAACTTCATAACAGAAGAACTGACGCAGAGGTTGAAACTTCGAAGAGAAGATATGTCCTTAAATGTACGTGGTATTGGTAACGCAAACACTACAGTATGTAAAAAAGTGCACGCATTGGTAAAATCCCGAATCAATGATCTTTCCTTTGCAGCAGAGTATTGGATCATGAGCTCTATATCAGCATATCAACCTGATAGTGCTATAAATACAGCGAGTTGGAAGATCCCTCGCAACATTGAATTAACTGATCCATACTTTTATAAGCCACAAAAAATTGATTTGTTGTTAGGAGCAGAAACGTTCTTTGAATTGTTGTCTGTAGGTCAAATAAAACAAGGCCCTAATCTTCCAACCATCCAAAAGACCCTACTTGGGTGGATAGTATCTGGAAAATATTCGAATTGCCCAAGTTCAAATACAAAAATTTGTAACTTGATTTGCCAATCCGAAGAAATGCCATCGTTGAACGAAATAGTTCAAAAATTCTGGGTAATGGAAGAAATTCCTGGAGAATCAAATAAGATTCCCACTCCAGAACAACAACAATGCGAAAAACATTTTGTTCAAAATACGCAACTCCTGCCGCACGGTCGTTTTGAGGTCAGGTTGCCTTTTAAAGAATCCCCATGCTTACTCGGTTCATCATTTGAAACTGCCAAACGTCGTTTTCTTTCTCTTGAACGAAAACTGTTAAAGAATGACGACTTAAGAGCAATGTATTTGGATTTCATGAATGAATACATTACTTTGGGACATATGTCACCTACGAATAATGAAATTCCTAATAGCCCACACTACTTCATTCCGCATCAATGTGTCCTTAGGCCACAAAGCACAAGTACGAAATTGCGTGTTGTTTTTGATGCCTCGAGTCGAACATCAACTCAAAAATCGTTGAATGACATCTTGATGGTTGGGCCAACCATTCAAGAGGAGCTGCATTCGACGTTGCTCCGTTTTCGCACTCATAAATATGCCATGACTGCGGACATCGCGAAAATGTATCGGCAAGTTCGTATTGCCAAAGAGCACTCGATTTTCCAGCTCGTGGTGTGGAGGCAGCATCCCACGCAACAACTTCAACATTTCAAGCTAAATACAGTCACATATGGTACTGCATCAGCGCCATTTTTGGCCATAAGATGTTTGAAAATGTTAGGCGATGCACATGAAAACTCTCACCAATTAGGGTCAAGAGTTATTCGAAAGGATTTCTACGTGGATGATCTCTTAACTGGAGCCAATGATGTCGAAACCCTAACACAAATACGTTCAGAGGTATGTCAAATTCTGGACAAGGGTGGATTTCATCTAACAAAATGGTTCTCGAACCATCCGGCGTTTTACGAATCAAAGAGTACTGAGAAGGCGATCAAATTTAATGATTCAGACTCTACGAAAACGCTCGGTATCCAGTGGTCCCCAAGGGAAGATGTTTTTTCCTTTATTTTAGATGAGAGCTTCCACGATTTACGAGCAACGAAGAGGAACATACTATCAGTTTCCTCACGTCTATTCGACCCTCTTGGATTACTATGCCCCATAATAACCAGAGCAAAAATCTTATTGCAAGAGCTTTGGATTGCCAAATTAGATTGGGATGAGTCGATTCCGTTGCGCCTTGATACCACTTGGCAGAATTTCAAAACGAATTTGACACAACTTCGCGAGGTTAAAATACCGCGGTTTGTGGAAACACATTCTTAACCGAAAATTCAGATTCATGGATTCGCCGACGCTTCGATGAGAGCATACGGATGCTGCATTTATATCCGAAGCAAATCCGCAGACGGTATCAAGTTGACGCTATTAACTGCACAGTCCAAGGTGGCCCCTTTGAAAACCAAATCGCTTCCGCGATTGGAACTTTGTGCAGCGCATACTCTCTCTAAGTTATGGATGAGAGTATCGGCAATGTTGAGTCTTGACTTTGAAAAGATTGTATTTTGGACTGATTCCGAAATCACCTTACACTGGATAAAAACCCATCCAGCAACATTGACAACATTCGTTGCGAATCGTGTGTCAGAAATCCAAGAGTGGACACAAAATGTGTCATGGAGACATGTCCCAACAAAAGAAAACCCAGCAGATATCGTCTCTAGGGGTTGTAATGTGGATGAACTAAATAGTTCCATTTGGTTCAAGGGTCCACAATTTCTTAAAAACCAACCTGATGCCTGGCCAATAAATAATCATTTCGAGCTATCGCCCAAGGGCGAAGCTTTAGAAAAGCGAAAAATTAATTTCGCTCTTGTTGTAGTCGGTAACTCTCAAAATCATCTGTTAGATTTCATCAACAAGTTCTCATCACATGCAAAACTTTTAAGTACTTTTGCATACGTAATGCGATTTGTTCAAAAATTAAAGAGCAAAACCCAATCATTTGAGGCAGTACCCACTGCCAAAGAGTTGCAATTGGCATTTCTAAAACTGATAGAAATCGTTCAATGCCATGAATTTCCGGATGAAATTCGAAACTTAAAACAAAAGGCCGCACTACCACCAAATATACAAAGGCTCAATCCATTCATGCATGATTTTCAAGATAGTGGCTACCTGTTCTCGCTACTAAGAGTAGGCGGACGTCTTCTACATGCACCGATTGAGTATGATGCCAAGTTTCCGATGTTACTAACCAAGAATTCGAACTTTGTCAAGTCGTATTTGCGGGATCTGCACGTTAAGAACTATCACGCTGGATCAAAGGCGTTGGTAGCATTGCTTCGTGAGAAGTTATGGCTTGTAAACGCCCAAAAAGCATGCAGAAAAACTGTACTGCGCTGCAGACACTGTTTCAAGTACAGACCGAAATTGCTAACGCAAATTATGGGCAACTTGCCAGCCGATCGACTAAGAGCACAACGACCCTTCCTAATATGTGGCGTTGATTTTTGCGGTCCCGTGTATACCTCGTTAAAAATTCGCGGTCGACCTCCAGTCAAATCGTACATAGCCGTTTTTATTTGGTTTACGTCAAAAGCTGTACATTTTGAATTAGCCACTGATCTCTCTTCCCATTGCTTTGTTCTCGCCCTTAAAAGGTTCATCGCTCGGAGAGGCATTCCCCAGAAACTATACTGCGACAACGGGACGAACTTCGTGGGAGCTCAGAGGAAACTCCAGGAAGCTCGCATACAATTCGAAGAAGGGAGAGCAGCAGTTCATCAATACGCGGCAGAAGAGGGATTCAGCTTCGTCTTCATCCCGCCAAGAGCTCCACATTTCGGCGGTCTGTGGGAAGCCGCCGTGAAGTCAGCAAAGGGCCTTCTACATCGAACGGTGGGAAACGCGTTGCTAACAGTGGAGGAGCTTCAAACCGTGCTAGCCGAGGTCGAAGCCGTCCTCAATTCAAGGCCAATCGCACCTTTGAGCACAGACCCCAACGACGGCGAGGCACTTACGCCCGCGCACCTGCTAATAGGCGGCCCACTACGAGCGCTTCCCCCGGAACAAGTGCCGGGGCAGCTTGTATGCTATCTCAAGCAGCAGTTCTGGCGGAAGTGGTCCAGGGATTACCTACTGGGTCTTAAGGCTCGAACCAAATGGGATCAGGAGCAGCCAAATCTCGCCGTAGGAAAGGTGGTCATGGTTCACGAAGACAACGCGCCTCCACAGCAGTGGACAATCGGAAGAGTCGTCGCAGTCATCGCAGGAGCGGACGAAAAGGTCAGAGTAGCCGACATCAAAACAAGAGGGAGTACTATACGCCGCCCAATCAATAATTGGCCGTCCTACCAACTCTTGATTGAAGCCTTACAGCCCTTCAACGCGGCCGGTGTTACGTAAAATACCATTGTGAACCAACGCCAATTGGTATAACTTTTAAATTTGCCGCCAAACGGCCATCTTTTTTTTAATGGAATTGTAAAATAAAATTGAAGAGGAACATGAAAATAAAATGTAACCATACTCTAAAACCGAATTGGAAACGGCGAGGACGTGTGTTATATTTTTTATAGTCTTGTCTTCGGTACAATTTAAATTTTAGATTTTTTTTTTTAAAGTTCTTTGCACAAATCAGTGCAATTGTTTCTCACAGGGCATTCAAGTTGGAGCGAAGCGATCCATTTTAAAACTCCGTTTATTATTTTATCAGTGCGCGTGAGCAATCATAATCTAAGCAAAGTAGTATCTTCTGGTACGAATACGGTGACAGTAATGCATTACAAAAACTTAGATGTTTAGCGGACCCTTAAAAGATGGTAACTGAGTTTCTTTATGGATTGTAAAAAGAATTTAGGTTCTATGTTAATTCGTCCATTGGGCGATTGTGAAAAGAATTGTGGTTCTATGTTAATTCGTCCATTGGGCCTACGCTAGCTGGTGGTCATCGAAAACAGACCATCGGCATATGTTCAAAATTTTTCCCTGTATGCTTTCATTCAGGTATTGTGCAAGTGCGGAAGGACGATCGTATCAGTGAGTATTCATATGAATTTATGTTTGTGATACTATAGTCTATATCCTTACGGTCCGCGGCTATTCCAATCAAATGGATAGCAGAGTTGGTAGTGTTAAAAAAATTGCGCCTGCAAAAACAGACTTCTACCACTTTGACCCCTAAACGGGCAAAAAAGTCGTCGTATTTCGTTGACAGAACTGTTTGACGACCAAGGTTAGAACGTGCTTTCCTAGGCATGATTATTGAAATCTAAAGGAAAAAATATGTATTTTTATTTTCACAAACTTTTCTCTGAGTATTTACTATCACCATGTCAAATTTGGTTAAAATTGCTTAAAGCCTTCTGCGTTATTTTATTATCAAAATGCGGATGCGCGTGATTTCTAATGTCAAGTCTATGGTCAAAATCCGTCAAAGCGTTTAGGAGGAGTAGTCTCTCAACAAAATACATTTGGGGCTTCGCTCCAATAATCGGCGAAACGTTCACGAGAAATAACGATTTAAAGTTCTTCCAGTGGAAGATATTTTTAAGATCACCTTTATTTTAGAGTAGTATGATGACAATCGGTTTATCACGCCAATACAGCATGGGATTAACACTAGAAGGAGGGCACAAGGTATGCCTCAAGAACCCCCATTTTATAACAATTACGGGAGAAGACAGCTAAAATGCAGAGTACCAGATGTCTTCAATACACTTCCACAAGAGCTAGCAAACATCAAAATTAGAAAAAAAAAGATAAAGAACTTTCTTCTAAACAAGAATTCAAATACGTAATTCCTTAAATTAGTTGTTTTTCTTTTTTTCTTTAATGATGTAATTAATGTAATGTGGAAATGTAATTAAACAAAGCTTGCTATTTAAAATCAATTGTACAATTTTGAAACGCAATCTTCCGCAGAAAAGCCTTTACAAGGCTTCGCGGAAACAATATAACTATTGTAACATTTCCTGAAAATGTAAATAAAAATTTAACTGAAAAAATAAATAAATCTGCTGGTAATTCCAATGGGACGAATCCATGAGGTCATCCGAGAATACCACGAGGGACCAAGCGGGATCATCCTGGTGTTAAAAATACTGTAGAAAAGATTAAGAGGCGTTTCTACTGGAAATCATATCATGAATCGGTCACAAATTTCATACGCAGGTGTGAACAGTAAGGGATCACTTAGGAAAACTTGATTAAATATGCAGCAGTATAATGTTGGAGCGTCGTTCGAACGTACCGCCATGGACATTGCAGGCCCATTCCTAACAAGCAACGCTTGGAAACAAATACGCGCTGGTGGTGATCGACTACTTCAGCAAATAACCTGAAGGGCTTTGCATTATACCCACATTCTGATGGCATTCTGATGGAGGGCGCGGTGGCGCAGTGGTTAGTGTGTTGGACTCTGGCGCACGATGAGCGAGTTCGGATCCCGATAACACCAACGCCGTCGAATGTTTATTTCGCGGCGTCCCTCCTCGGCGGGGTACTGGCAAAACCCCCCGTAGTATAACTTGCCTGGAAAAAGCTTCTCGACTCACGCCGTTCGGAATCGGCATTAAACTGTAGGTCCCTTTCACCTGTGTGAAAAATAAATCACACACAACATGGGTGATTGAGAGAAGCTCGGCTCTGGTCCTTCATGGGCTGTAACGCCACCAAAGAAGAAGAAGATGGCATGGTCGAAAGGTTCCACCGGACGGCAGAGGAATACTTGAGAAGAGTCGTCGTCGGAGATCAGAATGACTTGGATGAACATCTCCCCTTTTCTTAATGGCATATCGATCGGCGCAGCTCAATTCAACGGCTATAATACCAGCTGAAGCCATTTTTGGAACTGATCTCCGACTTTCATCGGATCTGTAGCTCGGAATGGTACCACCGACAACTGGTGGCAGGATGGACTTCGTAACCTAAAAGAAGAAGCAGCTGAACTCTGTCCATCAGTTCATCCAGGAGCGACTGGTCAGTGATGAAATGAAAGCGAGATATGACATAAGGGTAAACACTTCTGAATTCGATCCAGGACAATTGGTATTGCTGTGCAAACCCCCAACGAAAAAAAAGCACCAAATTGCAATCAGCCTGGGACGGGCCGTATGAGGTCATCAAGAAACTTAACGACGTGGTATATCAAATACCACAGAGGTTAGCGCCACACTGGGCTAACTGAGGGCAGTGATGCTGACACAAAATGACGGCTGTGATCGAATTTCGCTGTTGAAGTTTGGAATGCTCTGTTACATAATCTTATAACCCGCAACACTTACAGAGCTAAGACTAGTCTGAAAAATACAACTACTCAGAGCAACAACCAAACCAGTTATGCCAATAGCTTAGAACCTATGGAGATAGGACATTTTTCGGAGCACGCCTCAAACAGCTACCCTATATAAAAATCAAGCATGCCCTTAGAAACCTATAGTTTACTGTCGATAGTGAAGCAGAGTTTAGTAGCGTCAACCCCAACATATGTCACCCTATATGAAAAACAAAAGTTGAGATACTGATTAGAGCCATGGGAAATACAATTTTTACCATTGGAAATGAAATGTTTACAATTTTTGAACTGTTTTCATTACTTATGATTATGCACAATAAACAATTACATACAAACTCATTACTTTCATTTTTGATTTTACAATAAAGCAAATCGTACCTTGCCTTAATCCATTTAAAGCATTTAGTTATCACCAACGAAATATTCAAGCAATTTTGACGCGTACGAAGTCGCGGGTACACGTTAGTCTATATAAATACAATCCTAACGTCTGCCTGTTCCGCATAACCTCCAAAACGGCTTAACCGATATCGATAACGGAAGTAACATATTGTTACGAATTTATTCGATCCCCACACCAAATAGGGTTCGCACCACTGGATTGCGATAAACTACAATTGTCCTTTTTATTTAAATTGAAACACACACACTTTTAATTCTTTCACCACAGATCAACTATCTGTGTAGCTTCACCACTTTTCTTTATTATCCAATACTATCCACTTTAAACTTTATTATCCAATACTATCCACTTTAAACTTTATTACACAATACACAAACCTTTATTGAAAGCTTTTCTTTTCACCTTGGTTGATCACACCGACTTGTCACACGCTGTTTTATACCACAAACTGAATGGATGTCGAGGGCGAGTGTTCGCGCTTATATAGCTCTCGGTCCACCATCTCGAACGTTCGCCGTTGGAAGTTCCCCATAGGAAATCTCTAGAACGCTCTGACAATTCCATTGGAAGTTGACATCATTCCCATCCCCGCCTCCAGAGAGTTTTCGAACTTAACGGTCCGCTTGCATCTCCGCAACACTGCCCTCCTCCTAAACTTGTTCGTCCTCGAACAAGCGATTGGATCCTTCTCCGTAATATGGTGCTAACCTCTCTACGTGGACAATTTTATACTTCGCCCGTCTGTTTCCCATCTGCTGTATCCGGTATACCACGTCATTGAGTTTCTTGATGGCCTCATATGGTCCGTCCCAGGCTGATTGCAATTTGGGGCACAAGCCTTTTTTCCGTTGTGGGTTGTACAGCAATACCAATTGTCCGGTCTCGAATCCAGAAGTATTCGCCCTCAAGTCGTATCGCGCCTTCATTTTATTGCTGATCAAGTTCAGTCGCTCCCGGATGAACTGATGGATGGAGTTCAGCTGTTCCTTCTTTTCGGTTACGAAGTCTTCCCTGCCGCTAGTTGTCGGTAGTACCACGCCGAACTTCAAGTCCGATGGAAGTCGGAGATGAGTTCCAAAAATGGCTTCGGCGGGTGTTGTTGCCGTTGAATTGTGCTGTGCCGAACGGTATGCCATTAAGAAAAGGGGAATATGTTCATCCCAGTCCTTCTGATCTCCGACGACGACTTTTCTCAGGTATTCCTCCATCGTCCGGTTGAACCTTTCGACCATGCCATCAGATTGTGGGTGTAATGGTGTTGTCCGCGTCTTTCTGATACCTAGCATGTCACAGAGTTCTTTGAACACCGACGACTCGAAGTTTCTCCCTTGGTCTGAGTGCAGTTCCATTGGTACTCCATAACGCGAAACCCAGTTATTCACGAATGCATCCGAAATGGTTTTGGCTTCCTGGTTCGGGATGCAAAACACCTCAGGCCACTTGCTGAAGTAATCGATCACCACTAGCGCGTACTTGTTTCCAGCGTTGCTCGTTGGGAATGGGCCTGCAATGTCCATTGCGATACGTTCGAACGGTGCTCCAACATTGTACTGCTGCATATTTCCTCGAGTTTTCCTAACTGGACCCTTTGCCTTTGCACACTGTTCACACCTGCGAATGAAACGCGTAACCGACTCATGGCATCCTACCCAGTAGAAACGTCTCTTGATCTTTTCTACAGTCTTGTTAACACCAAGATGACCCCCGCTTGGTCCCTCGTGGTATTCTCGGATGACCTCTTCGATTTGTCCTTTCGGAATTACCAGCAGATCGTTTACAATGTTCCCGTCCTCACTTTTCCAACTGCGGTAGAGGCAACCGTTCTTCAGCTTCAAACTCTGCCATTGAGCCCAGTAAGCTTTCACGATTGGGCTTTCACTGGATATTTGCTGCCAACTTGGTCGAAAACCTCGTTCTTGGTAGTCGATGATGACTACCAGATCGGCGTCTTCTCGCTGCTTCCTTCCGACCTTCTCGACAGTCCAGGAATCATCTGGCAGCACCTGGAAACGACGGATATCGGTGACCTTTTCTTTGGTTTCCGCACGTGAACAATGCTTGCATTCAACGCCGCGAGTTCGGCTCGTTAATGCATCCGCATTTCTATGGCTGCTTCCTTCCGGTATTCGCGTGCTCTCGCCTGTTCTCCTTTTCGCGAATCAAACCTCGAACGCCTTCTTCTCAGATGACAATTTCTCGCCATGTGCCCCTGCTCGTTGCAGATGTAGCATCTACCTGGGAACGGGCAGCTCCTACTCACCGTTGTTTCTCTGGAACTACGCCACAATTGGCTGGAAGAACGCTTTCTCCGCAGACGACAGTCTTTTGCAATGTGCCCCTGCTGGTCGCAGATATAGCAGCTACCTGGGAACGAGCGACTCCTACTCACTGTCGTTGCTCTGGAATTACGTCGCGATTTGCTGAAGGAACGCTTTCTCCGCAGACGGCAGTTCCTCGCAATGTGCCCCTGCTGGTCGCAGATGTAGCATCTACCCGGGAATGAACCACTCCTACTCGCCGTTGTTGATCTCGAACTATCCTTGTCTTGAGATATGCGCCGTAATTTGATCGAAGGTCGGCATATCAAGAGCGATGTTTCACATGCGAGAGCGCTGGCAACTGTCTCCTTGAAAGATGTCTTCGGCAGGAGAATCAGGCTTCGTTGCGTATCGGGATCCCTTAGCCCTTGTATGATGGAATCCGTTTTTAGTTTCTCCACCACATCAACTGGAACATCCACGTAGGCTAGATGAGACAGCCTCACGATGTCGGCAGCGTACTGCTGGATGGTCTCGTTTCCACGCTGCTTGCGTCCTTTGAGTTCCAGCTTGTGCATCTCCTGCATGTGCTCACTGCCGTATCTTCGATGAAGAGCTTCCCATATGGCTGTGTAGTTCCTTCTCTGGGTCTCCGGGATGGTCTGTAGAACGTAAGCTGCTTCACCTTTAAGGGAAATTACTAGAGCGGCCACACGATCTTCTTCACCCCATTGATTCCGTTCCGCTGTTGTCTCGAACTGGAGCTTAAAGATGTTAAAAGCGCTCTTGCCGTCGAAATTGGGAGCTGTGAATTTTGGTGCTGCAGTCGGTACGACGATTCCTTGATGCTGTACGTTCTGGATAGTTTTCTCGAGTTCCAGAACCTTCTTGTCGAACCTCGATCCCAATGTCTCGATTATCTTTTCTTGATTGTTTTCGAGATCTAGAACCTTCTTGTCGAACCTCGATTCTAGTGTCTCGATTACCTTTTCCTGGTTACTTTCCAGATCGAGAACCTTCTTGTCCAGGGTCTCGATTTTCTCTTCCACGTCTTGGAATCGATCGTTGACAGCTTGCTGGATGTCTCTCAAGTTTTCGCGAGTGTTCTCTAGCATCTCTTCCAGCTTCTGATTCAGGGAAGTGGAATTTTCCTCCAACTTCCTACTTACGGCAGTGGAATTTTCCTCCAGTTTCTGACTCAGAGAAGTGGAATTTTCCTCCAGTTTCTGACTCAGAGAATTACTTACGGCAACGGAATTTTCCTCCAGCTTTTCTAGTTTCTGGTTCATGGAAGCACTCATAGCGTTCATAGCCGCGAGAATTTGCTGCATATCGAACGCTGGCTCAGTGGATGTCGACGGCTTCTCCACCCGGAATTCATAACTCTCCCAGTCGACACCTTCTTCCTGCAACGCCGATCGCAGTCTCTCCACCAGGTTGGCTTTACTTGCCACTGTGGATAATTACCGAGCATCCAGCTCTTTTTTCAGTTGTTCAATGGTCAACTTATCTAATTTCACAATTTTTCACTTTTGCAATAATTCACTTCACAACTCAAATAAAGTTTCACTCGTTTACTCGCAATCCCACTTCTGACACCAAATGTTACGAATTTATTCGATCCCCACACCAAATAGGGTTCGCACCACTGGATTGCGATAAACTACAATTGTCCTTTTTATTTAAATTGAAACATACACACTTTTAATTCTTTCACCACAGATCAACTATCTGTGTAGCTTCACTACTTTTCTTTATTATCCAATACTATCCACTTTAAACTTTATTATCCAATACTATCCACTTTAAACTTTATTACACAATACACAAACCTTTATTGAAAGCTTTTCTTTTCACCTTGGTTGATCACACCGACTTGTCACACGCTGTTTTATACCACAAACTGAATGGATGTCGAGGGCGAGTGTTCGCGCTTATATAGCTCTCGGTCCACCATCTCGAACGTTCGCCGTTGGAAGTTCCCCATAGGAAATCTCTAGAACGCTCTGACAATTCCATTGGAAGTTGACATCATTCCCATCCCCGCCTCCAGAGAGTTTTCGAACTTAACGGTCCGCTTGCATCTCCGCAACAATATGCTACCATTTTTTTTTTTATTTACTAAAGAGCAAGGAAAAGGAGGTGAATAACAGTAATTATAGAAAAAAGGTTTGCAGCTAGGATTAATATATCGGAGCACGCCTCAAACAGCTACCCTATTTGTACAAATCCATAAGGACTTACAGTATATGCGATTAACATCTGAAAGTGTGACGTATGAAAATATCCAAATCCAAGTTAAGGAAATAATAAGTACAACTATGTAATAGGGGTATATAGACCACCAGGTTAGAGCCGAAAAGCGTTTATCGAAGAATTTGGAAACAGCGTTGAACAACCGGAAAAAAGGGCGAAATTATGGTAATGGGTGACATGAACATCAATGTGAATGATTTGGACCTATGTATATAGTGTAAAAGAATATTTCGAGATGCTGGCGTTACTAGGAATGACTAAGGTTATAACGGTGGTGGATCGAAATCAACGATACAACAACATCTCAACTAACACTATGCATAACCAAATGAATTCAGCTGTAATTGAAAGCTGCATCACTGATCATTACCCAATAATATACTTCCCATCTAGGCTTAAATCTGCTGCTAAAAAAACACAGTCAGCTTGCCCTATACATCTAACACAAAAGTTGGCGAATTAATTGCAGAAACAAATTGGAACGAAGTCATTAATGAAAATGATGCTGTCTCACCTTATCAAAAACTTCATGATAAAATGACATACATTTACTGGAATACATTGGCATAAGAGGTGTGATGGAAAATTGGCTAAGGGAATATCTGAACAACAGGCAATTTTGTGTTAAGATCAATCAGTCATACAGTCATAGGGAACATATGCGATATGGAGTGTCTCAAGGATCAAAATTGGGCCCAATCCTCTTTATTCTCTATACCAGCGAGCTGCCACGAGTATTCAAGCAAGCCATACCATTCGCGTATGCAGACGACACAGCGATAGTGGTACGGCACAGGTCCTTGAGTACAGCAACATCCATAATGTAGGAGGAGTTCAATAATGCGGTGAAATGGTGTCATGATAACGGTTTAACGATCAACGCATCGAAAACTAAAATGATGCACATACGAAGTCCACAGTACAAAGCTACTCAACAACAAATTCATTATACAAATGATTCATGCAGTAGCTCAATTAGTTGTCCAATTCAGATAGTGGAGAGCTACAAATACTTGGGTGTCACCATGTAGAGCAATTTTTTGTGGGATACCCATATTGACGAGTTGCGCGTGAGCCTTAAAAAAGCTTTATATGCACTTGCCCATATAAAGTTCCTTGACACAACGTCAGTGCTAAGACAGATGTATTATGCCCAATCCAAATTAAGATATGGAATACTGGCATGGGGCAATTCATCCGCAACACACATATAAAAACTTAAAAAACTTTAAAACACAGCATTGAAAAAGATAAGTGTAGACTAGGTGGGTCGCAGGGCATTCAAGTTGGAGCGAAGCGATCCATTTTAAAACTCCGTTTATTATTTTATCAGTGCGCGTGAGCAGTCATAATCTAAGCAAAGTAGTATCTTCTGGTACGAATACGGTGACAGTAATGCATTACAAAAACTTAGATGTTTAGCGGACCCTTAAAAGATGGTAACTGAGTTTCTTTATCGATTGTAAAAAGAATTTAGGTTCTATGTTAATTCGTCCATTGGGCGATTGTGAAAGGAATTGTGGTTCTATGTTAATTCGTCCATTGGGCCTACGCTAGCTGGTGGTCATCGAAAACAGACCATCGGCATATGTTTAAAATTTTTCCCTGTATGCTTTCATTCAGGTATTGTGCAAGTGCGGAAGGACGATCGTATCAGTGAGTATTCATATGAATTTATGTTTTTGATACTATAGTCGATATCCTTACGGTCCGCGGCTATTCCAATCAAATGGATAGCAGAGTTGGTAGTGTTAAAAAAATGGCGCCTGCAAAAACAGACTTCTACCACTTTGACCCCTAAACGGGCAAAAAAGTCGTCGTATTTCGTTGACAGAACTGTTTGACGACCAAGGTTAGAACGTGCTTTCCTAGGCATGATTATTGAAGTCTAAAGGAAAAAATATATATTTTTATTTTCACAAACTTTTCTCTGAGTATTTACTATCACCATGTCAAATTTGGTTAAAATTGCTTAAAGCCTTCTGCGTTATTTTATTATCAAAATGCGGATGCGCGTGATTTCTAATGTTAAGTCTATGGTCAAAATCCGTCAAAGCGTTTAGGAGGAGTAGTCTCTCAACAAAATACATTTGGGGCTTCGCTCCAATAATCGGCGAAACGTTCACGAGAAATAACGATTTAAAGTTCTTCCAGTGGAAGATATTTTTAAGATCACCTTTATTTTGGAGTAGTATGATGACAATCGGTTTATCACGCCAATACAGCATGGGATCAACACTAGAAGGAGGGCACAAGGTATGCCTCAAGAACCCCCATTCTATCACAATTACGGGAGAAGGCAGCTAAAATGCAGAGTACCAGAAGTCTTGAATACACTTCCACAAGAGCTAGCAAACATCAAAATTAGAAAAAAAAAAGATAAAGAACTTTCTTCTAAACAAGAATTCAAATACGTAATTTCTTAAATTAGTTGTTTTTCTTTTTTTTCTTTAATGATAACGCATTTCACACGATTGGATTTGAGTAAAGGCGAGCCGATTAACAAAGCATGACTAACATTCACGCCCACTCCACACCGTGAAATGCTGAGAAAGCATTTCGCGCAATTGGGAAACCAATTAGTGAAGGGCGAATGACATGCATGACCGGTTAATAGTGCACAAATGCTGATTGATCAGAAATGCATATGCAGGCAAGTGCTATGAGCGCTATGCTAATGGTATGGGGTATGGATGGATTGCGACATAGCAATGATGCTGAGTATTTTTAACCCAAATCAAAAGTGCCCTTTGGCACTTGGTGTGTTGGAGGGGATTGCGATTCAATCAGAATCCTATAAAAGAAATGGCAATTTTAGTTGAAATTCAGAGAGAGCAGCAGTAAATAGTGAAGGACGCACCCCTTGACTCCAGAGCAGAAACACAAGGTAAAATAAAGAACTTCTTAAAAATTTAACTGTTTGTCCTTCTTATTCCTCCCTCCGTTCGGCACTCTTCCCTCAAGTAACGAGGAAGCACGGTGCCTGAGCGTAACAGAGGCTTTCCGATCACTCCGCTAATTGTGTTCTCCTTACTGATTTTGGTGTTGAATGTTAGTATTTATTCGGTGTTGCTTCCTATGTACAATACATATTCATCTCTCTCTCTCTATGTACATACATATACATATAACAGCAAAATACTATATACGGCAAAACTGCTAAACTTATGTCCTCTTTCTCTAGTAATAAATCCGCCTGTGTACATCGTATTCCCATCCGGTACCGGATTTTTTTTTTTTTTTTTTGGTTTGTTCCATCAAGGGTTATGGGCCCAGGTAATCAAAAGAAACACGTTTTTTTTATCGCAATTAAAAATTTTAATAAAGTGAAATGAGTTCCTCGCTCTACCAAATCGAAAAGTTGGACGACTCTAACTACGACGCGTGGAAGATTTTAATGAAGTCGGTGTTAATACATTGTGGTTTGTGGGAATATGTTTCGGGTGCATGTGTTGCTCCTGAGGATGGCGATGAGTTAGCAGCATGGAAATCAAAAGATGAAAGGGCGCTCGCGGCGTTGGTTTTGTGTGTTAAATCATCCCAATTGCTTCACATAAAGATTGCAACGACGTCAAAGGATGCATGGACACGATTGCATGAGATGCATTCTCCAAGTGGACCAGCGCGGAAGGTCACCGTTTTCAAATCGCTTGTGAATTTGAAGATGGCCGAAGGGTCTTCTATGCGTGAACACTTAAATAAATTTTTCGATTTGTTCGAAAAACTAAGTGAGCTAGAAATAAAGTTACAAGACGAGTTGCTGGCTATCATTATGTTGTGCAGCTTGCCTAAATCATACGATAATTTCGTGATTGCCATAGAATCCAGAGACAAGTTACCAAATACTGTCTCATTAAAAATCAAATTGTTGGAGGAGGAAAAGAGAAGAGAGAACGAAGCAAAAACCCATGATGAGATACAAGAAACCGCGTTTTTCGCGAGCAAGCAAAGATA
Organism: Eumerus sabulonum; assembly: GCA_951905685.1. NCBI lineage: Eukaryota > Metazoa > Arthropoda > Insecta > Diptera > Syrphidae > Eumerus > Eumerus sabulonum. The sequence continues at coordinate 102,720,961 of OX645060.1, forward strand.
TCACCAACAGCAGCAGCAAAAGAAACCGTCGAATCAGCGGGGTAAATGTTACAAGTGTCATAAGAGGGGACACTATGCTTCTCTTTGTCCAATAAATAAGCAAAACATAAACTGCGCAATGCTCAACCTCTCCAACACTTATACAGAGATCGATCGTTCAGCTTGGATTCTTGATAGTGGATCGACGAGTCATATATGCAGCCGAAAATCAATGTTCACCCACATTAAAATACACAGAGAAAAAATCGAATTGGCGGGCGAAAATGATCTCTTCTCCGAAGGTGCAGGTGTTGTGTATTTAAAGACAGAGACTACCAACGTTTATTTACATAATGTACTCTATGTCCCCCACTTAAAAACGAATTTCTTATCGGTGAGCAAGTTAACGAGATCGTGTAAAGCGCATTTTGATGAACATTCTGCAAAAGCAATAAATCGTGCGACAGGTGCGGAAGTTTTTCGAGCCAAACGTTCAGGTGATTTGTTCACGTTTACACCAGACCAAAATAAGTGGTACGCCGCGGTTAATAACACGAATGCGAATGTTATTGAGTGGCATCGAAAATATGGACACTTAAATTCTAAAAGTCTGGAATTATTGGCTAAAAATGAAATGGTGCGCGGTTTAAACTTTAAAACAATGCCTAAATTCGAGTGCGATATATGCCTTAAAGGTAAAATAAGTGCGTTGCCTTTCACAAAAAACACGTGGAAATCAAGTGCATCAATCCTAGAAATTGTCCATAGCGATGTATGTGGCCCGATGCCTACTTCGTCTCTTAGTGGTGCAAAATACATGGTGTCGTTCGTTGACGATTTTAGCCGAAGAATTTTCGTGTATTTTATCAAGAATAAAAGTGATGTTTTTGAAATTTATAAATCATTTAAAGCTAAAGTTGAGCTTGAAACGGGCAAAAATATCAAAATGCTTCAATCGGACAATGGTGGGGAATACGTTTATCGGGATTTTGATAGTTTTTTTTTTAAAAAGGGAAGGCATTCGTAGGCGACTCACGGTAGCATATACACCGCAGCAAAATGGTATCGCCGAGCGACTTAATCGCACCCTGGTTGAAATGAGCCGATGTATGTTGTTGGACTCAAAGTTGCCAGAGTTTTTACGGGCTGAAGCCATAAATACCGCCGCGTATTTACGTAACCGCTCACCGACGAAGATGCTTTTGGGTATGACACCACTTGAAGCTTGGAACGGTAAGAAGCCAGACGTGTCCCACCTTGAAGTATTTGGAAGGAAAGGTGTGCTGTTTGACAAATCACCACGTAAGTCCAAGTTCGCAGCCAAAGGTATTGAATGCTACATGGTGGGCTACGCAAATGAAGCAAAGGGCTACAGGCTGTACGACCCAAAGCGAAAGATAGTAATAATTGGTCGTGACGTAAGATTTTTTAAAATTGATAACAATATGAGCACGGTATTCTCAGATTACATTGATAAATCAGTCGATAAAAATGTGATTTTAAATAAACATTTATTTAAGGAAGAGGATGAGACTGCTGACATGAATTCATCCGTCGACGAGTTGTTTAACGATGCAGAGTCTAGTTTCGGGAATCCAAAGGAAGACGATTATCCTGTTAAAACAAGTGATACCGGTGCTGGGGAAGAGGTGGCTGACAGTAAAAAAAGAGATGCAGCAGGTGCGGTTGATGACGCGAATGCTGTCAATGCTGGTGGTGCTGCTGATTAAGACAGTTCAAAAGTGGTTAACGCTTCAAAGGCAATTGCTGAAACCAGAACGACGATGGAATATCGGAAAAAAACTACGTTCTGCGAAGCCGGTAAGTCCACATGTGGTTAATTTCCTTAGAGAGAGAGCATCCAATCCCCTCACGGTGAATGAAGCGAGGTGTAGTCAAGATGCGGAGAAGTGGAAAGCTGCTATGGTTTTAGAATACGAGGCACTGAAAAAAAATTGCACATGGGAGCTAGTGGACCCTCCAGATAATCGTAGAATTGTAAAATCGAAGTGGGTTTTTAACATTAAACGCGATAAGCTGGGCCACCCAGTTAAGTATAAAGCTCGCCTGGTAGCAAAAGGCTGCAGTCAACAATATGGGGTTGACTACAAGGAGATATTTTCACCTGTTGTGAGATATTCTTCAATACGACTTCTCCTTGCTTTAGCAGCTGAGTATCTACTTATTGTCCATCAAATGGACGTGGTATCAGCGTACTTGAATGGTAAGCTACAGGAGGAGGTGTTTATGTCTCAACCTGGATGCTTTATCGATGAAAACAACAAAGGCCAAGTCTGTCGATTGCGAAAGGCGATATATGGGTTAAAGCAGTCTCGTCGAAGTTGGAACAAGGAACTCGATTCTGCTCTCAGGCGGATTGGTTTTAACAAGTGCAACGGAGATGCATGTGTCTATGTGCAGAGGAGTCCTGGTAAAATTTATCTAGTAGCTGTATATGTCGACGATGTACTCCTTGCATGTTCCCATCTTGAAAATTTGGAGAGAATAAAACAACAAATAAGTGACAAGTTTGAAGTAATTGACAAAGGCCCAATCGATCCCTTTATAAGCATCGAAATTACAAGAAAGCATAATGGATTCCAGATTTCACAACGTCAACTGATTTTGAATCTTTTGGCTGACTTCGGAATGACAGATTGTAGAAGTTGTGCAACACCGTTGGAGCCAGAAACCAATTTTAAGAAGTGTGAAGACTGTTCGCATTGTGAGAAGGTAGACCTGAAGAAATATCAGTCTTTGATAGGCTCTTTGACGTACTTAGCTGTCTGCACGAGACCAGATATTATCCATTCTGTGTTCAAACTTGCCCAGTTTAACACAAACCCTCATGTCGAGCATTTAAGTGCTGCAAAACACTTGTTGAGGTACATAAGAACTACACTTAATATGAAGCTTAACTATTTTCAGACTGGTATCCGGCTTAAAGGTTATGTAGATGCTGATTGGGGGGGAAATTGTTTTGACCGAAAGTCATACACGGGATTTGCATTTTTCCTAGCTGGTGCAGCCTTTTCTTGGCACAGTAAAAAACAATAAACGATAGCCCTAAGTAGCACCGAAGCAGAGTATATTGCTCTGTCAACAGCATCTAAAGAAGTCGTTTACCTTCGGCGGTTTTTGGAGGGGATGGGCTTCAACGAGCTTGTGAGCGGCCCAACTGAGCTCTTCAGTGACAACTTAAGTTCGCAGAAGCTTGCGAGGAACCCTATTTTCCACAATCGTACGAAGCACATCGATATAAGGGCGCATTACGTACGTGATGTTGCAGAGAAGGAGCTAATTGTGTTGAAGTACACTCCCACCGATGAGATGACCGCAGACATTTTTACTAAAAACTTGAAAAAAGTAAAACACTGTCATTTTAGTAATATGCTAGGTTTGAAGTACTAAACAATCTTACATAATGAAATATTATTTTTGTTTTCTTTATCAATGCATTAATCCTATGCTGTATATACATTTTTTTTTCTTTTGATACGTAAATGAATTTGTAAATTAAAATTATAAAAAGATATTCAGTTTTGAGAGAAGGTGTTAGTATTTATTCGTTTTTGCTTCCTATGTACAATACATATTCATCTCTCTCTCTATGTACATACATATACGTATAACAGCAAAATACTATATAAGGCAAAACTGCTAAACTTATGTCCTCTTTCTCTAGTAATAAATCCGCCTGTGTACATCGTATTCCCATCCGGTACCTCCTTTTTTTTGGTTTGTTCCAACATTGAAGTCCCCTAGTAAAATTTTAACATCGTACTCCGGACAAGCTCCGTAGACGTTGTCCAGGAGGTCATAGAAGCTCTCCTTGATAGGGTCTTCAGCCTCTTCGGTAGGGGCGTGTGCACATACATATAAGGCTGATGTTATAAAATCTGCCTCTGATGCGGATCTCAACCAGGCGATCACTTATGGGTTTGATGTCGGCGACCTTAATCGCTTTCCCACGACAAATCCGCATCCCAGTAAGTGCAATCTTTTGTAACAGCTGTAATAAATGTCGTAATTTTTCTTTCTCATCATACCGTTTCCTATCCAACGTATTTCCTGGACCGCAGTAAAATCTGCCTTGTACTGTGTGAGGATTCTTCCAGCTTATGGGTAGCTCCGGGAGTGTACATAGTTCTGACATTCCAAGAGAATACTCGCAAATCATGTTCCTTTTTCGTGCGTTGTCGTCGTCGAGTATCCGTCCTCGGACACGCATCTTGCTCATTCATAACTTTTGGGTTTTTTACGTGAGCGGATTGTTAGCCCGGCGCACAACCTTACCTCCCAACGGTTGTTGAAGAGGCTATCCAGAGGGCGTCGCCGTATGTCAACTTGATCCTCTAAACGGGGATCTTTGCTGGCGCGAGATGCCAGGTTGAGAGCGATCAACAACTTTACTCTGTATGTCCGAGCCCATGCCCTCTCCATAATTCACAAGTGGTGCCCATCAAGCCCAGTCGATATAGCACATTTGCAAATATGTTAACAAATTTAGCTGTTTTTAGTGCAAAGAAACAAAATGACGAAGTAAAATCGTATCAAATTGGTAAATATTTTAGTCTGGCGCATGATGTCATTTTCTATTCATGGACGGTTTCCTCCGGTTACACATATAAACGTTCATTTGGAAAATGGTCAAAGGGTTTACTTTAATTCAGATAATGTCCCAGCAGTTTTAGAAGATCCAAAAAAATACAAAATTGCTTTGTGCCTTAGTGATGAATTTGCTACGTTCATTCCATAAATACTGAAGAAAAATTCAACCGTCATCTCGCGGAACTCCTGTTGTCATCAGGAATTGCAGCAAAAATGGGGACAAAACAGCTGGTTCTATGTTTAAAATACCAATTGAGGCTAATTATATGGAAAATCCAGTTTGTAGTATACCCAAAAATAACCGCACAGCCAAAGTTTTACAAGACTGTGTGCTCGTAGAATGGGATGAATAACAATGGTCAACAAAGTATCTATTGAGACTGTAAATAGAACAATGAAAGATTAGGGGGTAACATTTTTATTTGCAGGAGACTTCAGACAAACGTTGTTTCGGAACAACTGGTCTCTTTGAGTCCAACCCCGAGGGACGACTCAGCAGAGGACGACCGAATCTAAGGTGGCGCACACAGGCGGAAGGGGACCTTAACCAACTACGAGTACATCGCTGGAAACAGCTTGTAAAATACTGTTCCAGCTGGAGAAGTTTGTTGGTTGAGGCCCAGGTTCACACCGGACTGTAGCTCCACCTAAGTAAGTAAGGAAGCTTAAATGAACGATACCTGTTGCTGCAAAAGATACACGACCAGATGAAATAATTCCGTGTTTGAAACGCTCAGTACTTTGGAAACATATTGATATGCCTAATTTAAGACAAAATATGAGAACACACACTGGTGGCTCAGAATTCTGTAGTATGCTCTTAAATATTGGTGATGGAAAATATCCAGAGATCAATTCTATATATGACATTAAAATTCCATCTATTATCCATCGAGTGGTTGCAGATACTGAAACTCACAACAAACATCTATGACGACTCTCTGAAAAGTATTCGTGGTTTGAGATCAATGTTAGCGCCAAGAAATGATCAAGTATGGTCACTGAATATCCGTATATTGGAAATATGATTTGTAATTCAGCAAAGTTCTTATCCATAAATACGATATGTCAAATAAAACAAGCTCTTCATTACCCAGTCGAATTTTTGAATAGCGTAAATGCACCCGGCCTTCCACTTCATAAAATAAACTTGACGCTTCGCAATTTGAAACCACCGAAACTCTCTAGAAGTACTAGATTACGTATCGTTTCTTTGCAAAAGAATGATCCGGTGGTGGTGAAGGTGAAACGGTATTTATACCTAAAATACCTACCGATAATCCCATCAAATTCTTCTTCTTCTTAATGGGCGCTACATTTCGGGGTGAACCTGGGCCTCAACCAACATGTCCCTCCAACCAGCACGATCTTTTGCTAGCCTTTTCCATTGCCGCACACCCAGTTTACTGAAGCCCTTTCCACATGTGTGCGCCATCTTAAGGGCGGCCGTCCTCTGCTTCTTCGTCCCTCGGGATTGGATTCAAGGACTCTCCGAGCTGGAGCTGTGGTGTCCATTCGCTCTACATTTGGAGCATTCTCCAAAGTTATCCTGCATAGCCTGACGAGTCTGTCAGGTATGTCAAATGTAGACATAGTCTTGTATAGCTAGTCTCTAATTACGCTGTCGTATGCGGCTTTGAAGTCGACAAATAGGTGGTGAGTGTCGACTTGAAATTAATTGGTTTTATCCAGGATCTGCCGTGGTGTGAAGATCTGGTCGATGGTGGACTTCCCTGGCCTGAATCCGCACTGATAAGGACCTAGCAGCTTATTTACAAAAGGCTTCAGGCCTTCACACAAAATGGCAGAGAAGATTTTGTAGGCGATATTAAGGAGGCTTATTTCTTTATAGTTGGCGCAATCAGAGGGATCTCCTTTCTTGTGAATGAGGCATACGATGCTGAGGCTCTATTCCTCGGGCATGCTTTCCTCTGACTATATCTTACAGATGAGCTGGTACATGCTCCTAACCAGGTCATCCCCAGCTGCCTTGAAGAGCTCAGCAGACAGTCCGTCTGCGCAAGCAGCTTTATTCGACTTAAGCTTCGACATGGCAATCTTAACTTCGTCGAGGTCAGCGGGGCAGAGTTCTCTGCGGTCTTCGTCGATCAGAAATGGATCCTTCTGCCTGACAGCGATATATTGACTAACATCGCCGTTAGCATCGACTGCGATTCTACTACTAGGTGTCCGTTCTCATCCCTGCAGGCTTCCGTTCTGGGTTTATACCCTTGGCATGTTCGCTTTATCTGTTGATACAACTTTCGAACGTCACGCCTGCAGAAACACCTCTCCAAATCCTCAATCGCGCGCTTCTCGTGCTGTTTCTTCTTTCTTCTAAGAAGCTTATGCTCCTCCCTTCTTTTTAACTCGTAGAGCTCACGAGCTGCTCTTGTTCTTTTATGCAGCGAGGCCTTATATGCATCCTGCTTCGCTGTGTGAATCTTTCTGCACTCGTCGTCGAACTAGGTGTTTCTTCGTGGTGGAGGCTTGAAACCCAAAACTTCGGATGCAAAGCTTTTCAGGGCCTGTTTGCAAAGGCTCCACTGCTGTTCTATTGATAGCGTGATGGATTGAGGTGTATTGGAGAGCTTAAGGGGGACGCGATCGGTAAAAGCACGAGCGGTTTCTGGCGATAGTAGCTTTCTGACGTCAGTACTTTGTATTCTTACTCTACTCCGTTGCGTTCGTGATATCCATAAGCGCATCTTGGCTACTACAAGATAGTGGTCTGAGTCGATGTTAGCCCCTCGGAAAGTTCGAACATCAAGAACAGTGGTTGGTAGTCGATTGATGAAAAGACCGCCAGGTGCCTTTGTGTATATCGAGGTGGGGGAAGTGCGTACTGGCTAGAAGGAGATTTCGGCCCGTAGCATGATCAACCAACCTGTGTCCGTTATCGGAGAGGGTGTCGTGTAGGCTATGTTTGCCGATGACTCGTTCAAAGATGCTTTCCTTACCCTGCTTAGCGTTGAAGTCTACTAGTACAATTTTGATGTCATAGCTGGGACATTGGGCATACGTTCTGTCTAGGAGATAGTAGAACTCATCTTTGGCGGAGTCATCCTTGTCTTCTGTGGGGGCGTGGACGCAGATCAGGCTGATGTTAATAAATTTAGCCTTGATAGGGATTGTTATGAGGCGTTCGCTCACATGCCGAAAGCGTAGGACTTTTTGCCTTAGTCCAGCCCTCTCCCTATAGCAGTCGCCGTAGTAAATATCGCAGTTTTTCATCCGCTTTATACCCGGTCCATTCCATCGCATTTCCTGTTTTTTTTAATCACTAGTAGATATTCGCTTGTTATAAAAAAATTATTCTATTTTCAAAAAATTCCCCTGGTCACATACTGACCTAAGGTTTGTCAAACTAACTTTCGACAATATCCATCAACCAATAACACACTTCCGAGCTTCGAGCCCTATTGTGTAATTTCCCACGACCAATACTACACGTCCAAACTTTGAAGATCCCTATTGTGTCTTTGCTAAATTAGCTGCAACCCCTTATATATAATTATTATTCCCCTCCCTTTCCTTTCTGATAGGTTAAGATATCAAATGTTGCAACAAACTCAATTGTTGTAAACAAAACTAGTCTATATTCACTAAACTACCATGGTCACATGGTTAGTCAAACTAACTTTCGATCATATCCGACAATCAATAAAACATTTCCAAGCTATAGTCCCTATTGTGTCCTTGATATATTAATCCTAGCTGCAAACCTTTTTTCTATAATAACTTATTCACCTCCTTTTCCTCGCTGTTTAGTAATTAAAAAAAATTGGTAGCATATATTACTTCCGACGATCTCTTCTTCATGATCGAAATCGGTTAAACGCATAAACGGAACAGACAGACGTTAGGATTATATTTATATAGACTATCGTTTGAATATTTGGTTAAGTTTTTAATGGTAATTAAATGCTTCAAATTGGTCACGGCAAGGTACGATTTGCTTTATTGTAAAATTAAAAATAAAAATAATAAGTTTTTATGTAATTGTTTATTGTGCATAATCATTATCAATGGAAACAGTTCAATTTAAAACGTGTTTTCCGTGATACGAATGTACTTGTTATTTAGAAAAAAGGAAAAAAATTAAAAATAATTTAGGGTTTTCTTAGACAGTAAGACAGTAAGAGCACCGTGGCGAAGTGGGTAGTGTGTTGGCCTCTGACGCCGATGACACAGAATCAAATCCCGACACAACCATGTCATCGAACGTGTTTTTCACGGTGTTTCTCCTCAGCGGGGTTCTGACAAAACCCCCTGTAGTAAATATACATATTACATATTATATAAACTGTATTATTAAACCTCTTTACTTACTTACTTAGGTGGCGCTACAGTCCGTGGTGAACCTGGGCCTCAACCAACAAGCGTCTCCAGCTGACACGGTCTTTGGCCAGCTGTTTCCAGCGCCGCACGCCCAGTTGGTTAAGGTCCCCTTCCACCTGCGTGCGCCACCGATGATGCGGTCGTCCTCTGCCGCGCCTTTCTTCCGGAGTGGATTCGAAGACTCTTCGGGTCGGAGCTGTATTTTCCATGCGCTCTACATGGCCTAGCCCCCTTAGACGCTGTATCCGTAGACGTCGTACCAGGCCGATGTCGCTGTACAACCCGTACAGTTCTTCGTTATATCTTCTCCTCCATACACCGATTGAACAAACGGGAGCGTAGATATTGCGCAGAATTTTCGTCTCGAAACGACGAAGGGCATCTTCATCCGCTTTTGTTAAGATCCAAGCCTCTTCTCCGTAAAGGAGGACTGGGATGATTAAAGTCTTATATAGTGTCACCTTGGTTTTCCAAGAGAGGGCTCTACTTCTCAATAACCTCTTGAGCCCAAAGAAACAGCGGTTGGCAAGAGTGATTCTACGTTTTATCTCAGCGCTGGTGTTGCTGTCGCTGGTCATCAGTGAGCCAAGGTAGACGAATTCCTTGACCACTTCCGCCCATGGTGACGTTCTGGCCAATACGTCGGTGTTGTCCGTCTCTTTTAGATGAAAGCAGATATTTGGTTTTACCCGCATTAACCTTGAGACCCATTTTAGCCGCTTCTGTCTCAATGCTTGCAAAGGCCTCATTGACGTTTCACTGTGTCCGTCAGCCGGGGGCTCATAATCAAGAAATACAAGATGAAATGGAATGCACAAATTTTCAAGTACAGGCCTTGGAGACCCTATAGGGTATTTAGCTATTAATAACACTGGTTCTCATTCTCTGCCATATATAACAATCCAAAGTATTAATAACAAAAATCTTAAATTTCTTGTCGATACAGGCAGTAATAAATCCCTTATAAATCCAGATGCAGTAATTAAGAAAACCATAAAAATTGTTGGACCAGTTGAGATTCGAACTATTTTTGATAGGCATCTTATTAACAAAAAAATAGACCTGAATGATCTAAAAGAATTCAATACCAACAAACAATTATTATTTTTTGTTTTTAAGTGCCACAATTATTTCGATGGACTTATAGGCACAGAGATGATGAAGGACTTAGGCATTAGAAAAGACCTTAAGAACTCATTATTATAAACAGAAGATGTTAAGATTTCACATAATTATAAGCCCAACTTAACATCAAGGAAATATACAGTGCAGGGTCTCTGTAAAATAATTTGTTATGTTCCAGTAGATGTGAAATGTGAAAATATGTATATTGTATGTATGTATATTGGCGTTACAGTCCATGAAGGACCTGAGCCGAGCTTCTCTCAATCACCCATGTTGTGTGTGAATTCATTTTCCCATAGGTGAAAGGGACCTACAGTTTATTGCCGGTTCCGAACGGCGAATTTCGAGAAGTTTTTCATGACAATTTTACTACAGGGGGTATTGTCAGAACGCCGCTGAGGAGAAACACCGTGAAAAACACGTTCGATGAGATGGCTGGGTCGGGATTCGATCCCGTGTCATCGGCGTCAGAGGCCATCACACTACCCACTGCGCCACGCTGCTCTCAAATATATATATATTAAACAAACCTTAATAAAAGACAATTTGACAATATCTGAAGGGATTTACAATGCCCGAGACTGGTACTCATATTTGAAAGTTACCAATAGTTTAATCTTACTCAAACATTCCAACTTGATCAGTCACATCTGCTGATCACTTCGTACAAACCATATGAATATTGAAGAGGAACGGGCCATTAAAACTTTGTGTCGAAAATATAAAGATATATTTTTCCAAGAAGGCCAACATCTAACCTTTTCAAATAAAATTAAAGATGAAATAAATACGAAGGACAATGTCCCTTTTTATTCCAAATCCTATAGATATCCTTACATTCACAAGGCCGAAATCCAGAAACAAATTAGTGATATGTTGAGGCAAGGTATCATTCGTCAGAGCTACTCTCCGTGGTCCTCACCAATTTGGTTAGTTAAAATAAAAAAAAAAAAAGATCACAACGGAAAACAGAAATGGCGGTTAGTCGTTGACTACCGAAAGCTGAATGAGAAAACTGTTGACGATAAGTACCCGATCCCAAACATTACTGACATCCTGGACAAACTGGGGAAATCCATGTATTTCGGTACACTTGATCTCGCTTCAGGTTTCCACCAAATTGAAGTGAGCGCTAAGGATGTTCCCAAAACTGCGTTTTCTATTGAAAACGGCCACTATGAGTTCATTCGTATGCCTTTCGGCCTAAAGAACGCTCCATCTACATTCCAGCGGGGGATGGGCAACGTTTTACGAGAGATTCAGGGAAAGGTGTGCTTAGTATACATGGATGATATCATAGTATATTCGACTTCTCTCCAGGAACACGTTGAAAATGTAGAAGCCGTGTTTAAGAAACTAAAGGAAGCTAATTTGCAAATTCAACTAGAAAAGACCGAATTCCTTCAAAAAGAAGTCTCCTTTTTGGGTCATCTAGTGACTGCTATGGGTGTGAAACCTAACCCCGAAAAAATCAAGGCAATAAAAAAATGTCCAATACCCAAAACGAGTAAGCAAATAAAATCTTTTCTTGCACTTTTCGGTTATTACCGAAAGTTCATAAAGGATTTCGCTACGTTGACTAAGCCTATGACCGATTGTCTTCGTAAAGGGAATAGCATACGACTTGACCCCGGATGTGTAAATTGTTTTGAAGTATGTAAAACTCTTCTTTGCAATGATCCCATTCTACAATAACCGGACTTTTCAAAGCCTTTCAACGTTACTACTGATGCCAGTAACGTTGCCTTAGGTGCGATACTCTCACAAGGACCTGTTGGATCGGATAAGCCTATTTGTTACGCAAGTAGAACTTTATCCAAATCCGAACAAAATTACAGTACGATCAAAAAGGAGCTTTTAGCAGTTGTTTGGGCCACGAAATACTTCCGGCCTTACCTATTCGGTCGTAAATTTCAAATTGTCACTGACCATAAGCCACTTACATGACTCTTTTCTCTCAAAGATCCAAACTCTAAATTAATACGGTGGAAACTCAAACTTGAAGAGTACGACTATTATATCAGTTACAAATGAGGCAAGTTGAATAAAAATGCGGATGCTTTGTCGCGAATAGAGATTAACGTCAATGACGTTGTTACATCCGATGCTGACAATTTAGATCTCTTATTGCTTTTTAATAGTGTGGATAATAATGCCAGGTTATCTACAATTCATTCGGGCCCAGAAAACCTGGATGATCTAATATCTAATTAGATCCTTGAAACATTTCTTTTCTCACCATGGGATTTCCCAAAAGATAGTCGAAGATAATGGCAGTGAGTTCGTATCTACTTTTTTCAAAGACTTTCTTAATATGTACAATATACAATTACATACGACCTATGCGAAAAGTTCTACAGGAAATTCACCAGTAGAAAAATTTCACTCCACACTAACCGAGCTTATTCGAATTGTCAAGTCTCAGACAACGGACAAGCCTATTGGAGAAATCGTGGATGAAGCTGTGATAACGTACAACAATTCAATTCACTCCTCCACAAAATTAATACCTTTTGAAATATTAACCGGACACATTACCAAAAATAACCCCTTCTCAATAAAACCCACATGCAAAACAGAACAAGAATATTTGAAACAGCACATAGAGGACTATAAAAGTTTAGCTAAACTTATTAAAGAAAGAAATTTGAACAGAAAACAGAACCTTATAAACAAACTTAACAAAACTCGCGAAAATCCACCAGGTTTTAGACGAAATGAAAAAATCGTTGAATTAGACGATAGAAGAAATAAGCTAGCGCCTAGGTATATAGAAAATACTGTGATTAAAGACAATAGAATAACGTTAAATACAAAGGTAATTGATAAAAAACGAAAAAAACCGGCCAAGTGCAAGTCGGACTCGCGCACGAAGGGTTCCGTACTATTATGTATAAAAACGGCAAAAAAAGCATGTCTGTTGTATGGGGGCCCCATTTATACATATATTTATTATATTCTGTCAAAGTATTTGTTGTTAAAGCAGCAACAGAAATACATAATCAGTGACATTTTATTCTCACACCCTTAAATATGGGTGTTCCCCAAGGAGCAGTATTGGGCCCAATCCTTTTTCTAATTTATGTTAATTCGTTTTTCTTACAACCTTTTAAAGGCAAAATAACTGCCTTTGCTGATGAAACATCTCTTTTACACTCAAACACTAACTTAATTGATAGTTTTGCAGATGTTAATAATGACCTAGATATGTTAAGGAGATGGTTTAATTATCATAAACTAATAATTAGCAACAAAACGAAGTACATGATATTTAATATCAATGGTACAGTTTTCAGAGACCTTCCCTTATATTATCATGCACCATTGTGTAATCGATTTGTTCTTTAAGATATAGTATTCAACAATCAAGAATGTTTGAAAATTGCTTCTTGATTGAACACGTGGACAGTTTTAAATATTTAGGTGTTATATTGGACCAACAACTTTGTTGGAAAGACAATTCAATATATTTGAAACAGTATCTAAATGGGGTTATAAGATAATTATTTCATCTCAGTATGCACTGCAATCTCTACCCGTTTTAAAATACTAAATGTATACTCGCACCGATATGGAACTAGCAAAAATATGTCCATGTCCGGAACTAAATGTATTATCGCACCGATATGGAACTAGCAAACCATGTCCATGTCCGGACCTGAATGCATACATACACATGTATGACATTCGTTCACGAAATGCGGTGCAGGCATTATATTCTTTCATTTCTTTTCTCCATTTCAGCTCAAGTGTGCTGTACAGTGTACACCAACTGTTCGAGCTTTATCGCCACATCTCCATACTTTTGGGTTTCTTGAAATCTACGGGGTATAACTCATACCGTATGAGAAGCATGTTCGTTGCATTTATGTTTTTTTTTTTTTCGTTTTGTACATATGTGATTGATGAATAAGGGTTGAATGGAACTATGGAACTCTTTTCGTTCAATTTGCGGAACGATAAAAAAAGTCGAAATAAATAAAAAAATATATGTAAAATAAAAATAAAAAAAGGAATTCACTGTCCAAAAAAGTAAATAAACCGCAGCTTGAGTATTCGAACAGTCGTACCGAAACTCCTCTGACCAACGACTTAGCCCGCATCACCAATCGCGACACGCAAATTTGTGATTTCAATACCTTATACAACGAACGTGATATCCGCGGCCAACGTAGGCAATAGGACACACGGTACGGCCGCGTACCGGGAACTGCTTAAAACCGTACCGGAGTTTGCCCCGAAGATCACTCTCCGAGTACTTCGCCGAAGATTTCTCTCCGAGTTCTTTGCCCATTCTCCCTCATGTGCTACTAGGAACACAAAAAAAAAATAAAATTCTGACCTTCTGCGGGCTGAACTCCACTCGTTCGCGTGTCAAATGCTGATCGTACCCTCGGGCTATCCGCTTTGTCTGAGTTTGATTTCCCAAAATGGATCCCAATAGTTACCGTCCAATAAGTCTCCTTAGTAACTTTAGCAAAATACTAGAAAACTTACTTACTCACTTTGATGGCGCTACAGTTCGGGGTGAACCAGGGCCTCAACCAACAAGCCTCTCCAGCCGGCACGATCTTTGGCCAGCCGCTTCCAGTGCCGCACGCCCAGTTGGTTGAGGTCCCTTTCCACCTGTGCTCGCCACCTTAAATGCGGTCGTCCTCTGCTGCGTCGTCCCTCGGGGTTGGAGTCGAAGACTCTTCGGGCCGGATCGTTGATGTCCATTCGCTCTACATGGCCCAGCCACCTTAGACGTTGGAACCGAAGACGTCTAACTAGGCCGATGTCGCTGTACAGCCCGTACAGTTCCTGATTGAATCTCCTCCTCCACTCTCCGTTCTGCGGGCTGAACTCCACTCGTTCGCGTGTCAAGTGCTGATCGTACCCTCGGGCTATCCGCTTTGTCTGAGTTTGATTTCCCAAAATGGATGACTACGAGCCGTTCACAAATGGGAACTGACCGAAAGATGACAACGAAAACCTTTCGAAACAATTTATTATTGGTTGTTTGTAATTATGTATATGTATAATTAATTTTGTTCTGTTTTTAGTATTTGTCGTGGTAGCGGCAACAGAAATACATCATCTGTGAAATTTTCAACTGTCTAACTATCACGGTTCATGAGATACAGCCTGGTGACAGACGGACGGACAGCGAAGTCTTAGTAATAGGGTTCCGTTTTACCTTTGGGTACGGAACCCTAAAAATGATAACAAGTTAAACATTTTTTTGTGTTGAATTATTCCTTATTACATTACAGCAAACACAAAATTGTTAAGTAATAATACACATAAGTATGTATCACTAATGTGTTATGTATTAATATATTAATTCCGCTTTCAAATGATGACGTAATGAACCCTATAATGACTATCCTTGTTCAAAACGATCTCGTAAATTGCACACAAAAATCATCCGAGCATCAATCAAAACATATGTTCATAGTTATCTACAAGGAATATATAAGTTCATAGTTATCTCTCTACTGCAACTAGTGTACTAGCTGCGAACTAGCAGTCATCAGAAAGCGTAGTAAAAAATACGCCATCTTTCATAGGAGAATGTTGCATTTCAATGCAATCACCTCAACAAAATAAAAAGGAAAACACAGTAACTGCCAACGAGGGTTAGCCAACGGCAAAACCGTACCATCATGAAACTGCAAAATGCCTTTGGCCAAACATTATCAGACTTACTAACTTATCAGGCCGGCGATCCATGGAGGATCTGAGCCTCAGCTAGAGCTGCCTTCCATCCTTGACGGTCCCGGACACACCTCTTCCAGTTACCAAGACCAAGTTTTTCTGCATCCGCGAATACTTGGTCTTTATACCGGAGGTTCGGTCTTCCCCTTCCTCTCGAACCGGGAGGCTCGGAGTCGAAGACCCTCTTAGCAGGAGCGTTGGTGTTCATGCGCTCGATGTGGCCGAGCCAATGTGGTCGACGGATCTTTGCGTTCCGGACTATATCCACATCTTTGTACAGCTCGTAGTGTTCGCGGTTCTGTCTTCTGCTCCATTCACCTTCCTCACAGAGACGATCTCATATCCGGCGCAGAACTTTTCTTTCGAAAGAACCCAAAATTAGCTCCGCCGTCGTGCTTATCGTCCAGCTTTCGGCTCCGTACAGCAAGACTGACAGTATAAGCGTTTTGTAAAGCATGACTTTGGTTTTTCAAATGAGGAGTTTTGACCCTAGTTTTTTGTACAAACCGAAGTAGCAGCGGTTGCCAAGAGCGATTCTATGCTGGATCTCCACTGTGGTGTCCTTTGTGAAGTTTGCGTTTGCCCCGAGGTAGACAAACTCCTTAACCACCTCAAAAAAACATTAGCAGAAAAGTTGATAAATTACAACTGAGTCAACCAAAACAGAACGTGTCACCCACACTCATCACAACACGACCACACAAGAGGGCATATATGGCGGAATCTGCAAGTCTTCACTGTCTGCACAGTGTACGACTGCGAAGGTCGACGACCAACGAAAGTAGTGTTATTTCGCTTGGTCTATTTGTTTTTCTCTTATGGTGAATCCGGCGGCAGTTTTCTTTTAATCGTCATCGCGTTACAGAAATTGGTCATTCGAGCCGGATATCAGTGAAAAGTGATCGAGTGAAAAACGAAAAAAACAATACAACCTTTTAACAGTGCGTTAAAACAAATTCGCAGTGGGCGAATATACAAACAATTCGCGGTGCGTGAATTCAACATTTTTAACAGTGTGTGAATCAAACCTTTTTTTTTTTAAAAACAATGCGTCCGATTAATTTCGCAATGAGCGGAGATAAAACCAAATTTAGAGTACGTGAATCAATCGGTTATTTAGTGCGTGTGTGTTCCTGTGCGGTTAAATTCCCATCCCTTAAAAGAAGGGAGCATACATATCCACAAGCAAGGAAGACGGAGTCGTCGAGGGAGCAACGCGACTACCAGGTCTGTGGCACTATAATAATAGCTTTAATATATTATATACAATTATATTTATAACATGTTGCGCGATCTATTTTCCGTTAATTTAACTTGTGTGGGTCTGTCGGGTAGAGTTCTTAGTTGATCGTAATTCTGTCATAGTATTTTTTTCTTCTGGGACAAAATGAGCAAGTCAAAGGTTTCGACGTTGGTCTGGCGTCGTTCGGATGTAATCAATCATTCATTTATTTATTATTGTTATTCTAGTTACATACAATACTTCAAGATATTATATCTTGTTATAAGTATTAAAAAGTATATAAAATATCAAAAAAATCGAAAAAAAGGAACGTTTAATATAACAGTATGTACATATTGAATACAGATGCTAAGTACTATTTTATGGCAAAGACAACAAAGGAAAAGATTGTAATTAAGGTTCCGTTAAGATATGCAAAATTAGATTCCTCTGAAAGATCGTCGGTGAGTGTGTTCTCTGGAACGCGGCTGGTAAGCTGGTCGCTGAGATAAGAAAAGACCGCTCTGCAATAGTTGTGTAAAACGGGGAAAGATCAAGACAAGACCCCTACGTGATTTAGCAAAGTTAACCATCTCCTTCAGATACTGTGGACTTTTTTTATGAATAATTTTTTTGGAGATGTAACAGGTTCTTCATTTTTTGATGTTAATTTAATGGCATTCCAAATTTTTACAAATTCCTTACGGGATAGTGTCGATGAGCCGGTTCCCAAAAAATCAAGAGCGACAAGAAAAATTGTTCTTACACAGTATATTTTAAATTTAATCAAGCAGAGAAACAGATTTAGAAGTTAGTGGAAAAGATAAAGACAGATATATGATTTCAACGAAAAGAATATATACACAAGACAAATAGCTTTCGAAATTTCCAAGTTCAGAAACAAAGCGTGGAATGAGAAACCGTGTACTCTTGGCCCGAATTCCAAACCGTTTTGGAAAATTGCAAAAGTTCTTAAAAATAAAACCAAATTTATCCCTGAATTCTTTCTTTTCTTTTGGTGGCGTTACAGCCCATGGAGGACCAGAGCCAAGCTTCTCTCAATCACCCATGTTGTGTGTGATTTATTTTTCACACAGGTGAAAGGGACCTACAGTTTAATGCCGATTCCGAACGGCGTGAGTCGAGAAGCCTTTTCATGGCAAGAATACTACGGGGGGTTTTGCCAGTACCCCACCGAGGAGGAACGTCGCGAAATAAAGATTCAATGGCGTTGGTGTTATTGGGAGCCGAACTCGCTCATCGTGCGCCAGAGTCCAACACACTAACCACTGCGCCACGGCGGCCTGGTTATCCCTCACTTAGAGTACAATAATTCCTTGCTACTAACTAGTGAGGAGAAGGCAAAAGCTTTCGCTGACTTATTTGAGAAAAATTTTAATGATCCTTTGATTAATAATACCATTGTCAGCAAATGTCTTCGTTACTAATGACATTATTCAAAATACGCATAATAATAAAGCACCCGGAGTAGATACGCTTAACAACATATACTTCAAACAAGTCCCAGCTATTGGAATAACTTTTATATGCTTTATTGTTAACGCTTGCCTTAAGTTACAATATTTTCCATCCGAGTGGAAAACCTCAATGATTATACCAATCCTCAAACTAGGTAAACCTCCAAGTAATCCCAATAGTTACCGTCCAATAAGTCTCCTTAGTAACTTTAGCAAAATACTAGAAAACTTACTTACTCACTTTGATGGCGCTACAGTTCGGGGTGAACCAGGGCCTCAACCAACAAGCCTCTCCAGCCGGCACGATCTTTGGCCAGCCGCTTCCAGTGCCGCACGCCCAGTTGGTTGAGGTCCCTTTCCACCTGTGCTCGCCACCTTAAATGCGGTCGTCCTCTGCTGCGTCGTCCCTCGGGGTTGGAGTCGAAGACTCTTCGGGCCGGATCGTTGATGTCCATTCGCTCTACATGGCCCAGCCACCTTAGACGTTGGAACCGAAGACGTCTAACTAGGCCGATGTCGCTGTACAGCCCGTACAGTTCCTGGTTGAATCTCCTCCTCCACTCTCCGTTTACACAAACGGGACCAAAAATTGCACGCAGTAGGAACATATCAGATTGCCCACGAACGGTTTCAGGTACTTACACAGTATGGCAGAGAGGATCTTGTACGCGATGTTCAGGAGGCTTACTTACTTATCAGGCCTGCGATCCATGGAGGATCTGAGCCTGAGCTATAGCTGCCTTCCATCCTTGACGGTCCCGGGCACGCTGCTTCCAGTTGTCAAGACCAAGATGTCTTACATCCGCGATTACTTGGTCTTTATACCGGAGGTTCGGTCTTCCTCTTCTTCTCGAACCAGGAGGCTCGGAGTCCAAGACCCTCTTAGCTGGAGCGTTGATGTCCATGCGCTCGATGTGGCCGAGCCGGTGTAGTCGACGGGTCCTTGCCTTCCGGACTACATCCACATCTTGGTACAGCTCGTAGAGTTCGCGGTTGTGTCTTCTTCTCCATTCACCTTCCTTACAGACAGGACCAAATATCCGGCGCAGAATTTTTCTTTCGAAAGAACCCAAAATCAGCTCCGCTGTCCTGCTTATCGTCCAGCTTTCGGCTCCGTACAGCAAGACTGGCAGAATGAGCGTTTTGTAAAGCATGACTTTGGTCTTTCGAGTGAGGAGTTTTGACCCCAGTTGTTTGGACAAGCCGAAGTAGCAGCGGTTGCCAAGGGCGATTCTACGCCGGATCTCCACTGTGGTGTCATTTGTGGAGTTTACGTTTGCCCCGAGGTAGACAAACTCCTTAACTACCTCGAAATTGTAGCTGTCAATTGTTATGTTTTGTCCCAGGTGGTGAGCGACGGATTGGTTTTTGCTTGACAGCATGTATTTCGTTTTGTCCTCATTGATCTTAAGACCAATTCTTTTCGCCTGTTCTTCAATCGCCGTGAATGCTTCCACAATGCCACGGCGAGAACACGCGATGATGTCGATATCATCCGCGTATCCTAGCAGCTGGATGGACTTGTAAAAGATAGTGCCTTCCCTGTTGACGCCTGCCCGTCGCACTATCTGCTCCAGCACCAGGTTGAAGAAGTCACATGACAGCGCATCTCCTTGCCGAAATCCGGTGCATGTTTCGAATGGTTCCGAGGTCCTAGAACCGAGTTGCACGGTGCATCGCGTGTTTTTTAGCGTGGCGCGACACAACTGGATCAGTTTTACCGGGATCCCGAATTCGGCCATCGTCCCAAACAGTGCTTCACGATGAATGCTGTCGTATGCGGCTTTGAAATCGATGAAAAGATGGTGTGTATCGATTTGAAACTCGTTGGTCTTTTCCAGGATTTGGCGTAGTGTGAAAATTTGGTCTATAGTTGATTTGCCGGGCCGGAAGCCGCACTGGTAGCTGCCGATTAGTGCGGTGCAAAATGGTTTTAGACGTTCACACAATACGCTGGACAGGATCTTGTATGCGACATTGAGCAGGGATAAACCTCTATAGTTCTTGCAAGAGGTAGGATCGCCTTTTTTGTGGATGGGGTATATAGAGCTGGTATTCCAGTCGTCGGGCATGCTCTCATCCTCCCAAATTCTGCAGATGATCTGGTGCATGCTCCCTACCACAACATCGCCGCCAGCCTTGAAGAGCTCTGATGGCAAGCCATCTGAGCCTGCGGCCTTGTTGTTCTTCAGCTTCTGAATAGCTGTGCCGACTTCTTCTATGCTGGGTGGGAGGACTACTTCAGCGGCTGGAGTTGGGATTTCCTCGGTCCCTACCACTCTCTCTTGGTCATGCTCGTTAAGCAGCTGCTGGAAGTGCTGCTTAAATACATCCACTATTCCCTGCGGGTCGGTGACAAGATTACCCTCGCAGTTTCGAAGAGCCAGGGTGCCCTTTTTGAAGCCTCCTGTAAGGCCTTTGGCTTTCTTGTAAAAGGCTCGTATTTTATGTTTGTCCCTAGACTCCTCGATATCCTTGAGCTGGGAGGCTGCGAAGATTCTTTTCTTTTGTCGCAGTAGTTTCTTCTCCTCCCTTCTTCTGGCTCGGTACTCTTCTCGCGCTGCCCTGGTTTTCCTCTGCAGCGCCTTTTGGTACGCCTCGTCGGTTGCTGCCTTTTTCTGCTCACACTCGCCATCATACCACGGGTTTCTTGTCGGGGGTGGTAGGTATCCTAAGGTGGTTTCGGCTACTTCCTGAATGGCTGAGCGGCAATGCAGCCACATATTATTGGCATTTGTGTTCGACGTAGGCATTCCGTAGAGTCTTTCGCTCAGCTGCTCCCTGTAGACTCTGGCAACCTCCGGTGTGCTCAGGCGCCCAATGTCGAACCTCCTCCTGATGGGCTGGTGCAGCTTTCTGACATTGGACTGTCGAGCTCTGAATCTTGCTGCTACGAGGAAGTGGTCAGAGTCGACATTTGCCCCTCTGAATGTTCGCACATCCAGGATGTTTGACGCGTGCCTTGCGTCAATGAGCACATGGTCGATTTGGTTGGCGGTTCGACCGTCCGGAGATCTCCAGGTTGCTGTGTGGATTCGCTTGCGAGGGAATCTTGTGCTACTTATCACCGCATTACGAGCTGTCGCAAAGTCAGCGAGTCGGAAGCTGTTATCTGTTGTTGTATCGTGGAGGCTGTGCTTTCCGATCACTCCGCCAAGGGTGTTTTCCTTTCCGATTTTGGCGTTGAAGTCCCCGAGCACGATTTTTACATCGTACTCCGGACAAGCTCCGTAGGCGTTGTCCAGGAGGTCATAGAAGTCCTCCTTGATAGGGTCTTCAGCCTCGTCGGTAGGGGCGTGTGCACATATAAGGCTGATGTTATAAAATCTGCCTCTGATGCGGATCACAGCCAGGCGATCACTTATAGGTTTAAAGTCGATGACCTTCGACCTTAACCGCTTTCCCACGACAAATCCGCATCCCAGTAAGTGCAACCTTTTGTGACAGCTGTAATAAATGTCGCAATTTTTCTTCCTAATCATGCCGTTTCCTATCCAGCGTATTTCCTGGACCGCAGTAATATCCGCCTTGTACTGCGTGAGGATTCCTTCTAGTTTATGAGCAGCTCCGGGAGTGTTCAGGGTTCTGACATTCCAGGAGCATACTCGCAAATCGTGTTCCTTTTTCGTGCGTTGTCGTCTTCGAGTATCCGTCCGTGTATCCGAGGCATCTTGCTCATTCATAACTTTGTGTTTTTTTACGTGGGCGGATTGTTAGCCCACCGCACAACCGCCATTCTGGTCGGGTTTTCTCGCTGCATACGTTTGTTCACCTCCCAACGGTTGTTGAAGAGGCTATCCAGAGGGCGCCGCGAGGAGGCCGTATGTCAACTTGACCCGGGCATTTAAACAGGGATCGTTGCTGGCAGCTCGCCAGGTTGAGAGCAATCAACAACTTTACCCTGTATGTCCGAGCCCATGCCCTCCAGGAGGCTTATCCCTCTGTAATTGGCGCAGTCATATAGGTCTCCTTTCTTATGGACCGGGCAAACGATACTGAGATTCCATTCATCGGGCATGCGTTCTTCCGACCATATCTTGCAGATGAGTTGGTGCATGTTCCTGACCAGCTCATCGCCAGCTGCCTTAAACAGGTCCGCGATGAGTCCGTCTGCTCCAGCAGCTTTATAAGACTTTATAAGACTTAAGTTTCGATATCGCTCTCTTAACATCGTCTAGGTCGGGTGGACGGGATTCCCCTTCGTCTTCGTCCATTGCGAATGGTTCGCTCTGCCTGACGGCGGAATTTTGACTATCTTCGCCGTTAAACAGTCTGCAGAAGTGGTCCTTCCACAATCTCAGCATCGACTGTGATTCCACTATTAGTTGTCCGTACTCGTCCCTGCAGGCTTCTGCTCTGGCTTTATAGCCTTGGCATGTTCGTTTTACTTTCTGGTAAAATTTTCGAACGTCGTTCATGCAGTAACATATCTCCATATCCTCGATCTCGCGCTTCTCGTGCTCCTTCTTTTTCCCTCTCAGAAGCGCATACTCCTTCTTCCTTTTCTGTTTATAGAGCTCGCGGGCAGCTCTCGTCCGTCGATGCAATGTGGCCATGTATGCATTCTGTTTCTCTACATGGGCCTGTCTGCACTCATCATCAAACCAGGGGTTTCTCGACGGTGGTGGCTCGAAACCGAGTATATCTGAGGCGGCCTCTCTAATGGCTTTCTGACAGCGACTGCATTGCTGTTCTATGGTTTCTGCAGATTGCATCGGGACCTGATAGAGCTTGAGGGAGACTTCATCGGCGAAGGTCCTGGCGGTCTCCTGCGATTGCAGCTTTCCGAAGTTAAATTTTCGTGTTCTTTGATTCCGAGAAATTCGCATCCGTACCTTGGCTTCAACAAGGCAATGATCCGAGTCGATGTTGGCTCCTCGAAAGGTTCGGACATCTAGGATGCTGGAGGAGTGTCTGCCGTCGATGGCAATATGAGCGATTTGGTTGGTTGTCGATTGATCGAAAGACCGCCAGGTCCCCTTATGGATATTGAGGTGTGGGAATCGTGTACTTGCTACTACCAGGTTATGTCCCGCCATAAAGTCCACTAGCCTTGATCCGTTTTCTGACGTGGTGTTGTGTAGGCTGTGCTTTCCAATGACCCGTTCAAAGATAGCTTCCTTACCTACCTTCGCATTGAAATCTCCTAGAACGATTTTGGTGTCATAGCTGGGACATTGCGCATACGTTCTGTCTAGGTGATCATAGAAGTCGTCTTTATGTCGGTAATCTTTCTCCTCTGTGGGGGCGTGGACACATAGTAAGCTTATATGCCGAGATTGGCCTTGATGCGGATAGTTGTGAGGCGTTCCCTTACATACTGGAAGCTTAAGACTTTTTTCCTGAGTCTGCCTCGAACAACTAATCCGCATCCGAATAAGCGTTGTAGCAATTTCCGCAGTATATATCACAGTTTTTCATCCGCTTTTTGCCTGGCCCATCCCATCGCATTTCTTGGAGCGCAGTAATGTCTTCCTTATAATAGTCCAAAGAGTTGACTAGTTGTTCGGCTGCATCTGGTCTGTTGAGGGACCTAACGTTCCAGGTGCAGATCCGAAATTAGTTTCCTTTTTGACGTTTGCGGGGGTCGTCAACATGTAATCTGTCCGTGTCCGAGGCTATTGGTTGTTTCTGAACAAAATTTTTGTCTTACGCGATAGGGATGCTAGCCCCAAGCACAACCCCCAACCTGGAGGGCCAGGTTCCTCTTTCCCCAGGAACAAGGGGTCGGGTTGCTGCACACATTGGTTCACTACCTGGCGGGTGCCAGAGGCTGTGTGTCAACTTGGATTGAGCAGGGACAGAGATCGAAGCTGGCGTTTGCCAAGTTAAACGCGATCAACTTCTTTGCTCTGTTTGCTCGTTCCCTTCTCCCCTAAATACTAGAAAAAATAGTAAAAATAAAACTTCTAGATTTTCTTGAGTGCTACAATGTCCTGCCAGACCAACAATTTGGGTTCAGACAATGCCATAGCACTACACACCAAGTTTTAAGAATTTGCAATCACATTAAAGAAAAAATGAATGCAAACCAGTATACGGGTCTTGTCCTTTTGGATGTTGAAAAGGCTCTAGATAGCATATGTATGGCATGGCGGTGTTCTTCATAAACTGAAGTTATTTAGTTGTCCTTTATATCTTATAAGATTACACAAAGCATTCTTGTGAATAGAAAATTTCAAATAGATTTGGATAACATACAGTTATCATTAAAAAATATAACATCGGGCGTACCCCAAGGATCAGTATTGGCTCCATTATTGTACACAACGTAGTTGCTGATTTTCCAGAAATATGAAACTGTGAAGTAGCAATGTTTGCGGATGACACTGCTATTTTTAGTTCTATTTTTTTAGGCCATGATATTGAGAACGACTTACAACATGCGTTAAACAAAATTTACCATCATATCAAATCGTGGAAAGTCAAACTTAATGCTAAAAAAACGCAAGCTATAATAGAAAAAAAAAAAGCCTGTGCCTCACCACTTGGTCAACTTAAGATAAACAATTGTGATGTCCCATGGGTTAATTCTGTCAAATATCTAGCTGTATATTTAGGAGATTAACTTTCCGTGACCATATCTCCCCCTTATAAGTAGGAAATCACCCCTGAATAAATTTAATAAGATTTTAGTTTGTAAAGTAATTTTTCAAGCCATAATCGTGTATGCATGTCCAGTATGGAGAATTTATGCAAAATCACACATACAAAAATTACAAGTTTCACAAAACAAAATTTTGAAAATGATAACAAATTTACCTTGGTTTTATTCCACACAACTCTTACATGAACAAACCGGTGTACATCAAGTTGCAGGAAAAATTTAAATTCTCAACCAAGGATTTAATTTAAAATGTAATGAATCCAAGAATGTATTGTTACAAAATTTGATTAGTCAGTAAAAAAGCTTCTTATGTTACTTCTTTATCTTCACTATTGGTTTATTTATTCAATTACTTATTTGTTTACTCAATTGTCTACATATTTATTTATTTATTCATTAATTTATTTATTTATTAGCTTATTTATTTATTAATTAATTAATTTGTCTATTTATTTATTTGTTTGCTTATACATTTATTTGTACTGATTCTATTATTTAACTATGAAAATATTGTATAGCTAAAATTAGTTTAAATGAAGGTTTTTTTTAATTATAGTTTTTCCTTCAAATGTAATCTTCAGTCCAACATTATTACAAAAATATTTATAAAATTTTTCAGTTGTAAGATAATGTTTAAATATCAAATCTCTGAACAAGCTGCATATTATTCATTTTGTAATGCCTTAATCTATAAAAATAAATATTTTATCTTATAATGTCGAAATAGTCGGATAGCAAAAAGACGTAGACTTCTTAATTCACGTTATTTATTAATATGTAAAAGTATAATAGAAGGATGAGAAGAGCGGGTAACACGGTCGCTGGCTAACAAGAGAGTGAGGAAGAAAGGTTACAGCGACATGAACGACTGGACCTGAAGTGCTGGCAGCTCCTCAAAATATTTTAACATCTTCCGGGGGCGGAGATTTTAAGCGGATAAAGTAATTGAATGGGACGCCGAAGTGTACTCCCGTCTGGTGAACGCGGCTCACAGGCTCTAACTTTGCCATCTCTTCCAGGATAAGTAACTTTCACCATAGCCAACTTCCACAACAAACGTGGTATAAGATGATCGTAGACAAGGACTATATCACCTTCTTTCACATTATAAGAAGAGCCTTGTTTGGAAAAATGTGCCGATCGCAATAGGTTTAAATATTCCATCTTCCACCTTTTCCAAAATTGTTTGGTTTGCTCGTAGCCTATTATTCCATCTACAGCGAAGATCTTTTGCTGAAACTGTATTTATTTTATCTAGATCTATGGCGGTAAACTCCCCCTTTAAGAAATGCCACGGGGTGAGGGGGGCCAAGTCCTTTGGATCGCCGCTAGTATATGCCAGTGGACGAGAATTCACGACGTCTTCCACTTCAGTAAGAAAGGTGTTGAGTTCTTCATCGTTAAGCGTAGCTCGGCCTATTGCTGCCTTCAGTGCATCTTTTACCGTTCGCACTAAACGCTCCCAAAATCCACCCCACCACGGGGCTCGTTCCACTATGAACTTCCATGATATTCCGCGAACCGCAAGGGAATGTTTTAATTCGTTAGAGATGAGAATATTTCCTAGCCCTGAGAGTTCTGATGAACATCGCTTGAAAGTTTTTGCATTGTCCGACATGAAAGTAGCTGGGGATCCTCTTCTTGCGATGAACCGTCTGATACCCATAAGACAACTTTCGGCAGACAAGTTGGGTGCAAGCTCAAGACGGACGGCACGAACTGTGGAACAAGTAAAAAGCATTATGTAAAACTTTTTATTACCTTCTTGTTGCCTGACAAACAAAAGACCAGCAAAATCTAGGCCTGTATTTTCAAATGGTCTCGAAGCATAAATTCTTTCGATTGGCAATCCTCCTACGGGTTGATTTGCAGCTTTGCCTTTGAAACGCTTGCAAATGGTACATGAACTTGTGGTTCGCTTAATAAGTTGCCTCGCCCCAGGCACCCTATATTTTTTCCGCAACAGAGCCAAAAGTGTGTTTACTCCTGCGTGGAATCGCTGATGGTGCAAATCATTTATAATTAACCTTATAAAGTAGCATTCTTTTGGCAAGATTATGGGAAATGTTTCATCATAAGAAGACCCTGACTTGGTCGTTAGAGCAGAAAGTCGGGATCCGACTCTTAAAATTCCCCTTTCGTCCAACATAGGGTTCTAATAAATTATAGGCGAGAAAGTTCCAATCGGTTTCCTCTTGATCAAATTTTGCAGTTCGGTAAAATATGTGTTTTATCCAATATAATTCGTTTTATCCAATATAATTCGGCTGCTTTCATTTCATCCGCACTTGGAACTGGACTCTCAGATGTTATAGGATGCTGCTTGATGGATCTTGATTTGACCGCGTCAGTAAATCGAATACAGTATGAGGTAATTCTCAAGACTTTCGCTAGATTGCTGTATTTTTCTAACAGGAACAGTGGTTCTCGATCTGTTTCGACCCTCTTTAGATCGTTTTCCTCAGAAGCAGTAAGAAAAGCGTTAGTTAATTCAATCTCAAAATCATTTACCTTTGCCGGAAAGGGGAAGTCCTCTTGATTGTAAGTTCGCAGCCAATCTGGACCTTGTAGCCAAATTTTCGATTCAACCAATCTTTTCACTGAGACACCCCTCGTCAACATATCCGCAGGATTGAGTTTTCCTGAGCAAAATCCATACGGCATCGCTTGAGTACTGTTTTATTTTTCGTACCCTCCTTCTATCCACCGAAGTGTAATTTGAGAATCCGACCACAAGTTAATCGATTCGAATTTCATCTTAAAATTATCCTTCAAGTATGCATAAAGTCGTATACCGATGACTGCAGCTGTTAATTCGAGCTTAGGCAAAGTAAGTTCCGGTGTATTGTTATCCTTAATCGGGGCGATTCTATTCTTCGAACACAGATAACTTATGCTCGGTTGCCCATCAGAAAGCACATATCGAACATAAGCTACTGCTCCGTACGCTTTCGTGCTAGCATCAACAAAGATGTGTAGCTCTAACTTTGAAGGATGGCCGGTGCATATCCACCTGGGTATTGTGATGTTCTCCAGACAATGTAGCTCTGTTGTTATTTCTATCCATATTGACTGTAAAGTTGTTGGTAGGATTTCGTCCCATTTCAAGTGTAATTTCCAGGCTTCTTGAAAAGCTGATTTAAGTTTAACGATAAAAGGACCGCATACACCCAATGGATCGTAGATTCTAGCTATAAGCCCTAGCAACTCTCGCTTGGTACCCAATTGTGGTGGAACCTTTAAGTTCTTCTGCTCTATTGCATTCGCTAACTCGTCAGTTTTCAAGAACCATCTCATACCTAACACCTTCTGCATGCTTGGACATTGATTGGTCTCCGGAAACTTATCGCGTACAGCTGGTACATTGGAGTTCCATTTATGTAAATATTGGCTCGCTTCATTATATCCACAGACTCTTCGTAAGTCTTAACAGCAGCTGTTTCGTCCGAAACACTACAAATTAGGTCATCCATATAGAATGATTCTTCGAGGAGATCGCATGTATCAGAATGTCGAAAGCGCTCCTCTCTCAAATGCTTCCGTATGGTCATATTCAAGAGAAAAGGACTGCGTGCAACTCCAAAAGTCACCCTCGTCATTCGGAATTCAGCCCAATTCGGTAACTTGGTAACATTTTGTATCTTTTCGCTGAACCAAAAGAAACGATGCACATCGCGATCTTCTTTATGCAGATGAATTTGCAGAAAGAACTTTTGAATGTCTGCAACCAATCCGATTCTTTCAGTTCGAAAATTAAGTAGAATTCTTAATACATTAGGAAGTAAATTCGGTCCTGGTGAAAGAAGAGTGTTAAGAGATGGATTGTTACCTGCATGTGCCGATGCATCAAAGACTATTCTTATTTTTGAGGTATCTTTGTCATCTCGATATATGGCTCGATGAGGTAAGTAATAAATACGCTGAGGAGAATCGTACAATTCTTCGACACGTTCGACGATTCCACTTTCGATCATGTCATTTATAACTTTCTCATAATCAAATAAATCACTTGGCCGTCGCAGAAGCTTACGAATAAGGTTACCAAATCTGGATTGCGCACCCTCTTTGTAGCTATCTAAGTGGACATCTTTTCCTTTCCACAGTAACTTCGTTTCATAGTGCTCACCCCTTTTAACAATGTACTCTTCCAGTGCTATTTGTTCATCATTGCTTACTTTATCTTCATTAACTATACCGATAGTTTCCAAGTCCCAAAGATTAGGCCTGCAATGGGACTCTTCGTTAAACGTGTGCAAGGTAATAGTCGATAAGCAAACGGATTTGAAAAGGGAATTTCGCACAGACGTTCCCTGCAACGTCCAGCCAAATAATGTATTAACTGCAGCCAAATTCTGAGAAAGGAGTTCTCTTTCACCTAAAACGATACTCCAATAGTAATCCGAACCCACCAACAAATTTATACCTGCTTCTTGTGGTATATTGTTTGTATTGCAATCAGCGAACTCCAAATTTACACTGTCAATGTCTACTGTACTCGGTTCGGGCAATATAGCGTCGCAAATTTCGTTGACCTCTAGAGCAACGATAGAGACCATTTGGCCATTGTATTGACTCTGTAAAGATAAACGTACTAAATTACATTGTTGTGGGAATTTCCTACCACCAAATGTAGATATTTTTATCTGTTGCGTTCCAACAATTGGCAAATTCAGCTTTCGTGAAATACTTTGTCTTATATAAGAGCGCTAACTGCCACCGTCGATTAAAAATCGGATAAAAAGTTTCGTTGCGATGTCCGGATTTTTGACAAATGCGCGTGCCGTTTGTAAATAAACAGTTGGTGAGTTCGCAGTGCATGCAATAATCGTTATACCAGCTGTCTCGCTTCTTGGCTTCGGGGAGGTAAGGTCTTTCCTATTTAGGTTTTTGATGGGTTGCCGGTTGTCCCTTTCGCACATAGACGTAGCATGACGACCACCGCATTGTGAACATATGATGTTCCTCTTTTTACAATTTCTAGAACAGTGTCCCTTATAAGTGCATCTAAAACACCTACCATCTCTTTTTAACATCTGTTTTCTTTGTTCTACAGTGGGATTACTGCTGCACATCGTTGAGTTGTGATTTGAGAGGTGGCAAAAGTAACATGCGTTATCTCGTTCTAACGTCGACAAACCTGCAGCTGTATGTACGTGTGCGTTTTTAGTTGTTTCAGCAAGTCGAGATCCCACATTAGACCGATCCAATGCTTCGATTTCCTTTTTTAAAAATTTGAAAAGATGTTTAACTCACCACTGATTGTATTGCTCGTTGCTGATGTCGTCCTGGTACAATCCACCGCAGTTTCTCCATCTCCTTCGCTGAAATAGTCTTCAGCATCACATAATAATGGGATGATGGTACGCCCAGAGCTGTAAGTGACCGCGTTGTGGAAGTAGCAGCGTTATAGAGTCGTCTCAGTCCATTTACATCGGATTTATTGCTAATGTGTGGTAGTGACATTAAGCTTTGCATATGTCTATCGATAAGTCTCTCACTATCACCGTACTCTTCCTGTAAGAGCGAAATGGCTGCATCGTAACAATTTTGCGTAGGCGTAAAACCGGAAACGGTTTCCTTGGCTTTTCCAGATAATGCTGATAAGAGGTAATTGAATTTGTCCGAACCACTTAAAGCGGAATTTTCATGCACCACCGTCCGAAATTGCTCCCAGAACGGTAGCCATTCCGTGTAGTCGCCGTTAAATTTCCTAAGCTCGAGTTTATGAAGTTTGAGGTTATGATGAGATGATTCTGCGCGTGATGGTAATGTTTCTATTGGGACGCCCCCACGACCTTCTCGAAGCTTCGCTAACCGATGATTTAATCGAGCGACTGTAGTCAACGCTTTATCTTCATAATCTAAACATACCTCGAGTTCCCTTTAAAAATCCTCTGGCTTGAAACATGGAGCATTTCGTACCTCTAGGTTCGCTTTAGTCAGATTTTCACACGCAGCCGATATTCGTTGGAGAAAAATCGAAATCTCTTCCTCTATCGCTGAATAGCTTTCTTTATTTTCGTTATTAATTTGAGATTCCTCGCTCGCTAGATATTCAACTGCTTGTTTAGTCAATCGTGTTACCTGTCCTCTAACTACTCCTCGTCCTTGTAACTCCATTATTCGCTTCAGATTATTAATGGTCCCGGGTTTCGGCACCAATGTCGAAATAGTCGGATAGCAAAAAGACGTAGACTTCTTAATTCACGTTATTTATTAATATGTAAAAGTATAATAGAAGGATGAGAAGAGCGGGTAACACGGTCGCTGGCTAACAAGAGAGTGAGGAAGAAAGGTTACAGCGACATGAACGACTGGACCTGAAGTGCTGCCAGCTCCTCAAAATATTTCAACATAATATAGGCAATATTTAACTTAAAGTTTTTTTTTATGGGGCTATCGCTACCATTAGCAATACGGCACTGCGACCCTTGCAGATCTATTGTGCGTGCTAGCCGATTTAGCCGAGTAGCCTCTCCACTTCTATAATGAAGTTGAGAATGCTCTTCGTAGGAGCCAGGGTGATCCCCTCAGGAGTCATAACTTCACTGAGAAGGATACGCTTCCTAAGATGGCAGAGAGCAGCACACTCACACAGAATGTGTTCTGCCGTCTCCTCGTCCTCAAGACAGAGCCGATACTCAGTTTCAGACGAGAGACTAATTTTGTTTAAATGATATCTCAGACCGCAGTGTCCCGTTAGATACCTGACTAGTCTTCTGATATCCATCCTATTAAGTTTGAGTATGTCAATAGGGTGCTTGTTCAGGAGTCGTATAAGTCGTGTAGATTGACGGAGTCCCCGAACGCTGTTCCAGGTGTTGCAATTTTTCCCACTTGCCTAAGAAGTAGTTTATCTTAGACCCGGGAATGCCGCAGAATGGTTCCGGACCTATATATTTGTCACTGGAACCCTTCCTGGCAAGTTGGTCGGCAATTTCATTGCCCTTGATACCTTTATAGCCTGGCACCCACCAAAATTTAACATTGTTTCTTTTGGCGAGGTTTTGTAGGGCGTCATGGCATTCCTTGACGGTTTTTGGGTT
The DNA here is from genome assembly GCA_951905685.1 of Eumerus sabulonum. NCBI lineage: Eukaryota > Metazoa > Arthropoda > Insecta > Diptera > Syrphidae > Eumerus > Eumerus sabulonum. The sequence continues at coordinate 102,753,070 of OX645060.1, forward strand.
CGTGCTGTACGAACCCAGCGCTTTAAGCGCTGCTTGGCTATCAGAGAGTATGTTGATGGTTACTCCTCTGATGCCAGTCTCGAGATTTAGATTGACGCATGTTAGGATGGCATGCAGCTCTGCTTGGAAGATGCTGGGGCTTATTCCCAGGGCCTTCGAGACCTTGCGTTTTGGTCCAAAGATGCCGGCGCCAACGTCGAAAGCCATCTTTGAGCCATCCGTGTACCACCTCAGGCCCTTGACATTTAACAGGGGATCACTATTTTCCCATGCTGAGCGGTTTGGGATGAGTATCTCAAATCTTTTGTCAAAGGTGAAGGTGTGTGGCAATGCGTCCGAGACTGTAGTAACCATGTCTAGCTCGGGAAGGTGTTGTAATATGGACATGTGGCCTGCTGGTCAGAGAATTCTGATTGCACTGCGTAATGCCACCTTTTTGATAAAAAGGTGCAGTGGAGTGAGTCCAATGAGTGCTTCTTGGGCTGCCGTGGGGCAGGTTGGCACAGCGCCTGTGATGCCGAGACACGCTAGTCTCTGAAGGCCTTGAAGCTTAACAATTGTAGTTTTTTGCTCAACTTTTGTCCACCATACGGTGGACCCGTAGGTGACGATAGGTCTTACTATCGCGGTATATAGCCAGTGGACTACCTTAGGTTTAAGTCCCCAGGTCTTACCGTAGGTGCGTCGACAGGCCCACATGGCCTTAGTCGCTTTCATGAGTTTATTTCTCATATTGGAGTTCCAGTTGAGTCTACGGTCTAGGTCAATACCTAGATACTTTACTTCCTCTGAAAATCCTATGCGTGTGCCATTTAGTAAGATTGAGCAGGGTTGTACCTTTCTCCTCTTTGTAAATGGGGCTTAGATTGTCTTGTTTGGGTGAAAAGATAAACCCTCTCTGCCACACCAGTCAGAGATAAGTTGGAGCGCAAGCTGCATGCGCTCACAGGCAGTGACCTCGCACTTGCCCGTAACAATGACTACTAGATCATCAGCATATCCGATGACATTGTAGCCCCGAGTGGTTAGCTTGCGTAGTAGATCGTCGATTACTATTCACCAAAGCAGTGGTGAGAGGACTCCCCCTTGTAGGCATCCTCTAACCGCCGATACTGTCACTGATACCTCTCCGCATGTGGCTGATATGATATGATATACGGCTATTTAGCAGGATAGTGCAGTGGTGATCGAATCATAGCCAGTATTATCGAAGGCTCCCTCTACTTATATCGAGGAAGGCGCAGATTACCATCTCCTTTTGTGTGAAACTATTTTCAATGTGCGTCACCAAGTAGTGTGGTGCATTTTCGGTAGATCGCTCTTTGCGATATGCATACTGGTTGGTATGCAGAGGTATCTGCTTTTCCAGGACACCTCTAATATGGAGCTCTATCAGTTTCTCCATTGTTTTTAGAAATAACGAAGGCAAACTGATAGGGCGATAGGATTTAGGTTGCTCACTTGGTTTCCCATTCTTGGAGATAAAGACAAGATTGACCTCTCTCCAAACTTGGGGTATGTATCCCAGGTTGAAGCAAGACCTAGAAAGAACTATCAGTGATGGTAGAATTGTATTCAAGCCTTTCAGTAAGATCGCAGGAAAGACACCGTCTTTGCCTGGAGCCTTGTAGGGTTTGAATGAATCAATTGCCCATTTGACCCTGTCAAGGCTGAAGAGTCTACCAGAAAGGCTATTTGTTCTACTGTCGATGTTATCTATGACGTTAATTTGATCTCTAGAGGACATCGAGTACAGAGTAGAGCCAGGGAAGTGCACCTCGAGCAAAGTCTCCAGGGTTTCCTTGCGATTGACGGTAAAGGTGCCGTCTGATTTGCGAAGCAGCCCGAGCCCATTTGTGTGCTCTGGAGATAGTGCTTTGTGGAGTCGGGCCGCAGTTGGAAGCGAGTCTATGTTCTCGCAATGTTTCCTCCAAGACGTTCTCTTGGATTTCCTCAACTCGAGGTTGTATTTAGTTAGAGCAGATCTATAATCAGTCCAACTATTATACCGTTTAGCTCTGTTAAACAGCGATCTCACTTGCTGCCTTAGGGGTGACGGAGTGACTCACCTCGTTTGTTGGTATTGCTGCTGCCCCATTCCGTATGGTGCGCGTTGGCGTCGCATCCAATTACCAGGTGGTGTTTTTCCTGGTTGCAATACCTAACCAGATCCTGGACTTCAGTGGGAGGGATTTGTTGGCCGTCTCCAGGAAAGTAAGCGGAGGCGCATACAACCTCCCTTACTCCTCCATCGGTGGGGACTTCCACAATGACGGCTGCCAGGTCCCTTGTGATGAATTCTGGAATGGGAAGAAAATTTAGATTAGTGCCGATCACACATGCGGCCCTAGGAGGAGAACCTCCTGTGGCGTAAATTAGTTTACGCGACCTGTTTTGCAGGCCCATAATCTTACCTTTATGGACCCATGGTTCTTGGATTAGCCCAATGCTGATCCTGTCGCGGTACAGTCGCAGGCTAAAGGTGTCCGAGGCACTTTTGGCATGGTGCAGGTTGTCCTGCAGCACACGCAGCCCATCCATTATTTGCGACGGTAGGCCGGATCCTTCGTTCCGTAAGGCTTGTTGTTTCCTCGCCTAAAGTTTCTGGCCCGATGGGAGTGATCCTCTGATCTACTTCCCATCGAAGATTCCCCTTGTTTTGTTGGGATACGTTTGTTTCTGTTATTTGGGCGACCCTTAATGGTCGCCGGCTCAGATGTGGCAGCGGGTTTTGGCTCGTCACATCTGGGCGTGTCTACTGCAGGAATAAGTGCAAACACCATATTGCATGGTTGTAGGTTTTTCTATTTCGGCAGTAGGTGCACCCCCATGTTGCTGGTTGTAGGCTTTCCTACAGCGATTGGTGCTACATCCAAGGATGTTTTCACCTGGCTTTTGATAATCATCTTTATGATTTCAAATCTATAAGCCACCTGGCACTTAAGTTCTCTTAGTCGAGCCAGGGATTTGTCACTGACTGCCAGAAGTAAGTGCAGGAGGTTTTTCTCCTTATTTGATGTGCTCTGCATGACTCTCCAGTTCTGTGCGTGTAAGCCGTCATTTTGAGAATCCAGCATCGCCAACACCTTCGTGACGGGTAAGCCGGTGCCTTGTGGGAAGTAGTCCCGTACCATATGTGGCTTCGGGAAAGCTTCCTTTTCCACAAGCATAATATCAAGTCCACTCCTGTCCTTGATGGCCGTAAAATTGGTTTTCATCCAATCGGCCGTAGCAGGGTTGTCACACATAAAGTATAACCACCCTGACTTGTAGGTCGATCCCCTAAAGCGAGGTTTGGGTGTCTTACCCAACAGATCGATGGAGTTGTCGACTACAGCCTCCTGAACGGCTGCCATCTGCGCTGTTGTAAGGGGGTTCGTTCCCAAGTCCTTGGGGATGCCGAGTCGGATCCTCCCAGCTACACTACTGTAGCTTTTTTTATCGACCTGGTTTGGTGGAGTAGTGTCTGCGGAACGATCACGTTTCAGTTCCGGACCTCATCTTTCGTTTTGCCCTGCATTATAGCAGCTTTAAAACGTCGCTGCTCCGACGATTTGAGTTTGACGAAGCCTCTAGGTGGTACAGGCTTTTCCTCTACCTGGCTGACGGTTTCGTTCTTTGTTACATTTGGGAGCTCATCTGAGAGCATACTCACAGAATCCCCGCCAAGTGTAGTGTCGGAATCGGAAAGTGAAGACATGTCCCCTGCTTTCCGTCCGACTGCAATGTTGGCGAAAGGTGCCGGTATCACTTCCGATTTTTGAGCCGCTGAGGACTAGCCGGCGATGACATTAGAGAGTCACCAGGCTCTTTAAAAATAATTGTTATATCTATAGTTCCCACGAACACACGGGATAGAACGATCACCTGCAGCGGAGCCCAAGATACCACAGGAAGGCTTTATTTAATTTGGAGGTCGCCCGGTATCCGAAGTTCGCATACTAACAGCTAAGCACCCTCTTAGCCATGCATCTGTCGGCGTATGCTGTTCCACCTTGGAGTTGGGGGAGTGAGGGAGCGATGAGTACAAGGAAGCGGAGAGGTGGGAGGGGTCCGTAATTGCTTCTTTGCTTCGGGTTCCTCTAGAGATGGACTCTCGAGAGTCATTACCTGTACTGAGCCTCCGTACCACGACAAGGTGAGCAATTGTCACGGAGGTAACTTAAGGTTACATCTAAAGTCTAGAGATGGATACACACTTCAACATTTATATTGTTATAAGGTTTTAAAAAAATTTCTTTTTAAGATCAGGAAACACTACATTTAGACAGGTTAACTCTTACCCTTTACGGGGCAATTTCTTACATCAAGTCTCCGTAGCCAATTTCCGTACAACCGCGTTTCGCAACTACTATACTGTTGTCTCGTGTCGGCTATCCAATAAATTTGATCAGAATGATTACTTCTAATTTTTTTGCAAAATGTGTAAAGGCTTGGCTTTCCTCGTTTTTTCTCGATAACATTACATCTCTCTTTACGGTCCTTCATTGATATTTTGGTTAAATATGTCTTTATTCGAAAAAGCTTCTCGACTCACGCCGTTCGGAAGCGGCATTAAACGTAGGTCCCTTTCACCTGTGTGAAAAATAAAAAATAAATCACACACAACATGGGTGATTGAGAGAAGCTTGGCTCTGGTCCTTCATGGGCTGTAACGCCACCAAAGAAGAATATCTTTATTCCTCTGTTTAAAAATGCAATACTAAGTATCCTCTGCACATCTCTTCATTCTTATTATATTTATGTTACTTTTTCTTCACCTATTTTTTTTATTATGTTACCTAATTTTGGCTTTTACTGCGGCATTAATTCTATTTTTCTTTTAAAATACCTATGCGACTATTATTTCTTTTTCGATTTGTTTATGTCATATCGTTCTTGTTTATAATATTAATATATTGTGAAATAATAAAAATAAACTGAACTGAACTGAACTGAGCACAACAATTAAAAGAAAAAAGTGGCAAAATAATACTCTTAACCAAATTCATCTTCATATCAGGATGAAGCAAGCTAGTTGCGTACCTCAAACTATGTACCCTCGTATACATTCTTTTAATGGTTTCTGAAATAGCATCACAACATGTCATGGATTTATTTATTGTGAAATCAAGATATTTAACTTTACATAGGATATGTTTTCACCATTTATCTAGATGGGCGGGAGGCCCCGGGAGAATATTCCCAATTAGAGCACAATATTGCAACGCTTTTTTGAGTATTTAATCTGAGTTTGTTTTTCTCAGACCAATGTAAGTCCTCATTAACTTTGGTCACACAGTCCACTAACAGATTCTTAGGGCACGACATATAAATACACACATCATCTGCATACATATGTACTTTACAATTAGAAACTGCTTGAGGCAGATCATTTATAAATAAGGAGAAACATACGGACTAGACGTACCAAGAGCAATTTAAACTGTGAATCGCCTATTTTTCAAATACTCAGCCATTAACTTGAGACCAGGATTCGAAAAGCCGAATGTATTCTTCAATTTGCTTAAAAGAATTGCATGATTGATGCAGTCAAATGCCTTCGAAAAATCCAGAAGCACTAACAAGGCAGCGCCATCTGAATCCACGGCCATTCGCATATCAGTTGTTACTTTAATAACAGCAGATTCACAACTATGACTTAATCTGAATCCTGACTGCCATTTCGAGATAAATTTTCTGGTACTAACGTATTATTGAATATGGTTTGCAATAACTTTTTCAAATATCTTTGCTTGGAAGGGCGATAAACTTATTAGTCTATAATCCGACGGTACAGACGGATTCATTTTCTTTGGAACAGGAATGATTATGGCACTCTTCCATTGTTCGGGAAATTTACAAGAGTAAATACAGACATCAAATATATGACGTATGTGTTGAATTATCAAAGGCAAAATAAGTTTTATGAATTTAGGAGAAATACCATCAGCGCCCTGAGCATTAAACTTAATATACTGAATAGCCATTATAATCTCAGTGGTACCCACACATTCAAAAACAAAAGATTCAGTATTCACATAATGGACTGAGAGATTATTTTTATTATTAAATGGTAGATTCGCGCCAAAAAAAGTGTCTCATTTCGTTGGGATCTACCATGCATTTTGACATCCTTTTATTTCCACCACTCCAATATCCAAAGTTGTTGGGACCTTAAAGAAGGATTAAGTTTACTAGCAAGATATGTTCGTTTCGTATGCCGTATTAAGGACGTTACTTTATTCCGGGCTACTTGATATTGTTAGGGTTCCGTAGCCAAATGGCAAAAAACGGAACCCTTATAAATTGGTCATGTCTTTCTGTCCGTCCGTATGTCACAGCCACTTTTTTCCGAAACTAAAAGAACTATACCGTTGAAACTTGGTAAGAAGATGTATTCTGTGAACCGCATTAAGATTTTCACACAAAACTAGAAAAAAAACAACACATTTTGGGGGTTCCCCGTACTTAGAACTGAAACCCAAACATTTTTTTTTTTTTTTATCAAACCCATACGTGTGGGATGTCTATGGACAGGTCTTCAAAATTTATATTGAGGTTTCTAATATCATTTTTTTCTAAACTGAATAATTTGCGCGAGAGACACTTCCAAAGTGGTAAAATCTGGTAAAACCCCCCTGCTTGGGCTCACTGTAGGATTTAAAGTGGATACAATGTTGGATATATGCAAAATATAAGCGCAATCGCAGTGAAATAGGTATGATAGGGGGCATGCTGCCCCCTGCAACACCCCTGTTTGGGCTCACTGTAGGATTTGGAGTGGGTGCATTGTTGGTTATATACAAAGAATAAGCGCCCAAGCTTGATGAATGCCTCTTCTAAAGCAATAAATAAATAAATCGGAGATGAGGACTATTCTGAACTTTATCCAAATATAAGTTCAAATATCGATATCTCGAAAACGGAGTGAGATATCGAAAAATTGTATTCATCATTTTCGATTTATTTTGGGTCCATGTAGCTAAATCCATCGTCAGATCGCAGCGCCACCGAAATCGTACCCTCCCCACTTACCTCAAAGGAAAACCAAATAAATGCCAAAAAACAAAACAAAAATAGTAATTTTCAATTACTTCACAAACTAGAAGACATAAAACCACCCGTTTTTTTTGCGTTCGATTTAGAACTGATATAAGCATTGACCACAAAAATCCAATTCAACACTTCATTTCAAAATTTTGAGATAAATTTCACTAAACTTTTTTTTCAAACATTTTGAGTTTGCATGCGAACTTTTCAAAAAACTGTCAACATGAATAATTTAATTTAAAATTAGCATTAAAGAACAGGTTTCTGGCATTAAAAATTAATATAGTACTTCATTGTAAATGTTGCCGTTGCTTCTTAATAATTTTTTTTTCATATTAATTCATTTTTTTAGGGTTCCGTACCCAAAGGTAAAACGGAACCCTATTACTAAGACTTCGCTGTCCGTCCGTCTGTCCGTCCGTCCGTCTGTCACCAAGCTGTATCTCATGAACCGTGATAGTCAGACAGTTGAAATTTTCACAGATGACGTATTTCTGTTGCCGCTACCACGACAAATACTAAAAACAGAACAAAATTAATTATACATATACATAATTACAAACAACCAATAATAAATTGTTTCGAAAGGTTTTCTTTGTCATCTTTCGTTCAGTTCCCATTTGTGGGCGGCTCGTAGTCATCCATTTTGGGAAACCAAACTCACAGAAAGCGGATAGCCCGAGGGTGCGATCAGCACTTGACACGCGAACGAGTGGAGTTCAGCCCGCAGAAGGTCAGCATTTTTGTTTTTTTTTTTTGTTCCTAGTAGCACATGAGGGAGAGTCGGCGAAGATCTCGGGGAGAAATCTTCGGCAAAGTACTCGGAGAGTGATCTTCGGCACGGTTTTAAGCAGTTCCCGGTACGCGGCCGTACCGTGTGTCCTATTGCCTACGTTGGTCGCAGATATCACGTTCGTTGTATAAGGTATTGAAATCACAAATTTGCGTGTCGCGATTGGTGATGCGGGCTAAGTCGTTGGTCAGAGGAGTTTCGGTACGACTGTTCGAATACTCAAGCTGCGGTTTATTTACTTTTTTGGACAGTGAATTCGTTTATTTTTTTTTTATTGTATACATATTTTTTTTATTTATTTCGACTTTTTTTTATTGACATACGGTGTAGGGTAGTTTTAAGGAATAATTGTAAACCTAGATTAAGTTATGTTAAGGAAATTAAATTTGTGACATATTGAATTGGAAACGATCACGGTGTTTTTTTTTTCCTTTTGCGTGGGATATTTCGCGAGTCTCGTAGCAAATTCGCGATTCTTGCTGCGGGTAAGTCGGCGTGAGGGCAATCGCGTGGCGCCCATTTTACCATCCTAACTCACGACAAGTCCTCGCAGCTGGCCTGGCATCCCTTTCGCACGACGCCGCGGCAGGTGGAGAGGAGCAAGTGAGCAAGAGAAGCAAGCGATCTTGCACACATACGAACCGATACGTACATACGTGCATACACTCACACATCTGTACGCTATGTATAAGTATACATACATACATACATATGTACATTACGAAGTAGAGTTGGGTAGTTCCGGACATGTATAGTTCACGGAACTATGTCCTCTCTCGGACACATGACCCCTCGTTCCGCAAATTGAACGAAAATAGTTCCATAGTTCCATTCAACCCTTATTCATCAATCACATATGTACAAAACGAAAAAAAAAAAAACATAAATGCAACGAACGTGCTTCTCATACGGTATGAGTTATACCCCGTAGTTTTCAAGAAACCCAAAAGTATGGAGATGTGGCGATAAAGCTCGAACAGTTGGTGTACACTGTACAGCACACTTGAACTGAAATGAAGAAAAGAAATGAAAGAATATAATGCCCGCACCGCATTTCGTGAACGAATGTCATACATGTATATGTATGCATTCAGGTCCGGACATGGACTTGGTTTGCTAGTTCCATATCGGTGCGATAATACATTTAGTTCCGGAAATGGACATGTTTTTGCTAGTTCCATATCGGTGCGAGTATACATTTAGTATTTTAAAACGGGTAGAGATTGCAGTGCATACTGAGACGGAATAATTATCTTATAACCCCATTTAGATACTGTTTCAAATATATTGAATGGTCTTTCCAACAAAGTTGTTGGTCCAATATAACACCTAAATATTTAAAACTGTCCACGTGTTCAATCAAAAAGCAATTTTCAAACATTCCTGATTGTTGAATACTAAATCTTCAAGAACAAATCGATTACACAATGATGCATGATAATATAAGGGAAGGTCTCTGAAAACTCTACCATTGATATTAAATATCATGTACTTCGTTTTGTTGCTAATTATTAGTTTATGATAATTAAACCATCTCCTTAACATATCATAATTAACATCTGCAAAACTATCAATTAAGTTAGTGTTGGAGATGTTTCATCAGCAAAGGCAGTTATTTTGCCTTTAAAAGGTTGTAAGAAAAACGAATTAACATAAATTAGAAAAAGGATTGGGCCCAATTCTGCTCCAGAAGGTCAGCATTTTTGTTTTTTTTTTTTGTTCCTAGTAGCACATGAGGGAGAGTCGGCGAAGAACTCGGGGAGAAATCTTCGGCAAAGTACTCGGAGAGTGATCTTCGGGGAAGAACTCCGGTACGGTTTTAAGCAGTTCCCGGTACGCGGCCGTACCGTGTGTCCTAGTGCCTACGTTGGTCGCGGATATCACGTTCGTTGTATAAGGTATTGAAATCACAAATTTGCGTGTCGCGATTGGTGATGCGGGCTAAGTCGTTGGTCAGAGGAGTTTCGGTACGACTGTTCGAATACTCAAGCTGCGGTTTATTTACTTTTTTGGACAGTGAATTCGTTTATTTTTTTTTTATTTTATACATATTTTTTTTATTTATTTCGACTTTTTTTATTGACATACGGTGTAGGGTAGTTTTAAGGAATAATTGTAAACCTAGATTATGTTAGGTTAAGGAAATTAAATTTGTGACATATTGAATTGGAAACGATCACGGTGTTTTTTTTTTTTCCTTTTGCGTGGGATATTTCGCGAGTCTCGTAGCAAATTCGCGATTCTTGCTGCGGGTAAGTCGGCGTGAGGGCAGTCGCGTGGCGCCCATTTTACCATCCTAACTCACGACCAGTCCTCGCAGCTGGCTTAGCATCCCTTTCGCACGACGCCGGGGCAGGTGGAGAGGAGCAAGTGAGCAAGAGGAGCAAGCGATCTTGCACACATACGAACCGATACGTACATACGTGCATACACTCACACATCTGTACGCTATGTATAAGTATACATACATACATACATATGTACATTACGAAGTAGAGTTGGGTAGTTCCGGACATGTATAGTTCACGGAACTATGTCCTCTCTCGGACACATGTCCCCTCGTTCCGCAAATTGAGCGAAAATAGTTCCATAGTTCCATTCAACCCTTATTCATCAATCACATATGTACAAAACGAAAAAAAAAAAACATAAATGCAACGAACATGCTTCTCATGCGGTATGAGTTATACCCCGTAGTTTTCAAGAAACCCAAAAGTATGGAGATGTTTCGATAAAGCTCGAACAGTTGGTGTACACTGTACAGCACACTTGAACTGAAATGAAGAAAAGAAATGAAAGAATATAATGCCCGCACCGCATTTCGTGAACGAATTTCATACATGTATATGTATGCATTCAGGTCCGGACATGGACTTGGTTTGCTAGTTCCATATCGGTGCGATAATACATTTGGTTCCGGAAATGGACATGTTTTTGCTAGTTCCATATCGGTGCGAGTATACATTTAGTATTTTAAAACGGGTAGAGATTGCAGTGCATACTGAGATGGAATAATTATCTTATAACCCCATTTAGATACTGTTTCAAATATATTGAATGGTCTTTCCAACAAAGTTGTTGGTCCAATATAACACCTAAATATTTAAAACTGTCTACGTGTTCAATCAAGAAGCAATTTTCAAACATTCTTGATTGTTGAATACTAAATCTTCAAGAGCAAATCGATTACACAATGATGCATGTTAATATAAGGGAAGGTCTCTGAAAACTCTACCATTGATATTAAATATCATGTACTTCGTTTTGTTGCTAATTATTAGTTTATGATAATTAAACCATCTCCTTAACATATCATAATTAACATCTGCAAAACTATCAATTAAGTTAGTGTTGGAGTGGAAAAGAGATGTTTCATCAGCAAAGGCAGTTATTTTGCCTTTAAAAGGTTGTAAGAAAAACGAATTAACATAAATTAGAAAAAGGATTGGGCCCAATTCTGCTCCTTGGGGAACACCCACATTTAAGAAGTCTACAGAACTGTAAACATTCCTAATTTTCACAACTTGATAACGGTTGGGCAAATAAGAAGTAAGTTATTTATAACTGGAGCCTCTGAAACCCGCTTTATAAAGTTTATCGAGTAGCAAAGTATGATTAACCATATCAAGGACCTTACTGATATCAACAAATAATGTTGATGGTATTTGAGAAGTGTTTAAGCTATTATACATATATTTCACCAGTTAATTTCAATAAAGCAGTTTCAGTCGATTTGCCACGTCTAAGCCCAAATTGGCAATCACTCAAAAAATAAGTATTTTCTAAAAATTACAACATTCTAGATTTTAACTATCCGAAAAGTGAGAATAAAATGTCACTGATTATGTATTCCTGTTGCTGCTTTAACAACAAATACTTAGACGGAATATAATAAATATATGTATAAATGGGGCTCCCATACAACAGACATGCTTTTTTTGCCGTTTTTATACATAATAGTACGGAACCCTTGGTGCGCGAGTCCGACTCGCACTTGGCCGGTTTTTTTTTCTAATTTTCATGTTTGCTAGCTCTTGTGGAAGTGTATTGAAGACTTCTGGTACTCTGCATTTTAGCTGTCTTCTCCCGTAATTGTTATAGAATGGGGGTTCTTGAGGCATACCTTGTGCCCTCCTTCTAGTGTTGATCCCATGCTGTATTGGCGTGATAAACCGATTGTCATCATACTACTCCAAAATAAAGGTGATCTTAAAAATATCTTCCACTGGAAGAACTTTAAATCGTTATTTCTCGTGAACGTTTCGCCGATAATTGGAGCGAAGCCCCAAATGTATTTTGTTGAGAGACTACTCCTCCTAAACGCTTTGACGGATTTTGACCATAGACTTAACATTAGAAATCACGCGCATCCGCATTTTGATAATAAAATAACGCAGAAGGCTTTAAGCTATTTTAAGCAAATTTGACATGGTGATAGTAAATACTCAGAGAAAAGTTTGTGAAAATAAAAATATATATTTTTTCCTTTAGACTACAATAATCATGCCTAGGAAAGCACGTTCTAACCTTGGTCGTCAAACAGTTCTGTCAACGAAATACGACGACTTTTTTGCCCGTTTAGGGGTCAAAGTGGTAGAAGTCTGTTTTTGCAGGCGCAATTTTTTTAACACTACCAACTCTGCTATCCATTTGATTGGAATAGCCGCGGACCGTAAGGATATAGACTATAGTATCACAAACATAAATTCATATGAATACTCACTGATACGATCGTCCTTCCGCACTTGCACAGTACCTGAATGAAAGCATACAGGGAAAAATTTTAAACATATGCCGATGGTCTGTTTTCGATGACCACCAGCTAGCATAGGCCCAATGGACGAATTAACATAGAACCACAATTCTTTTCACAATCGCCCAATGGACGAATTAACATAGAATCACAATTCTTTTTACAATCGATAAAGAAACTCAGTTACCATCTTTTAAGGGTCCGCTAAACATCTAAGTTTTTGTAATGCATTACTGTCACCGTATTCGTACCAGAAGATACTACTTTGCTTAGATTATGATTGCTCACGCGCACTGATAAAATAATAAATGGAGTTTTAAAATGGATCGTTTCGCTCCAACTTGAATGCCCTGCGACCCACCTAGTCTACACTTATCTTTTTCAATGCTGTGTTTAAAGTTTTAAAGTTTTTTAAGTTTTTATATGTGTGTTGCGGATGAATTGCCCCATGCCAGTATTCCATATCTTAATTTGGATTCCACTAGGGCATAATATATCTGTCTTAGCACTGACGTTGTGTCAAGGAACTTTATATGGACAAGTGCATATAAAGCTTTTTTAAGGCTCACGCGCAACTCGTCAATATGGGTATCCCACAAAAAATTGCTCTACATGGTGACACCCAAGTATTTCTAGCTCTCCAGATAGTGGACAACTAATTGAGCTCCTGCATGAATCATTTGTATAATGAATTTGTTGTTGAGTAGCTTTGTACTGTGGACTTCGTATATGCATCATTTTAGTTTTCGATGCGTTGATCGTTAAACCGTTATCATGACACCATTTCACCGCATTATTGAACTCCTCCTACATTATGGATGTTGCTGTACTCAAGGACCTGTGCCGTACCACTATCGCTGTGTCGTCTGCATACGCGAATGGTATGGCTTGCTTGAATACTCGTGGCAGCTCGCTGGTATACAAAATAAAGAGGATTGGGCCCAATTTTGATCCTTGAGACACTCCATATCGCATATGTTCCCTATGACTGTATGACTGATTGATCTTAACACAAAATTGCCTGTTGTTCAGATATTCCCTTAGCCAATTTTCCATCACACCTCTTATGCCAATGTATTCCAGTAAATGTATGTCATTTTATCATGAAGTTTTTGATAAGGTGAGACAGCATCATTTTCATTAATGACTTCGTTCCAATTTGTTTCTGCAATTAATTCGCCAACTTTTGTGTTAGATGTATAGGGCAAGCTGACTGTGTTTTTTTAGCAGCAGATTTAAGCCTAGATGGGAAGTATATTATTGGGTAATGATCAGTGATGCAGCTTTCAATTACAGCTGAATTCATTTGGTTATGCATAGTGTTAGTTGAGATGTTGTTGTATCGTTGATTTCGATCCACCACCGTTATAACCTTAGTCATTCCTAGTAACGCCAGCATCTCGAAATATTCTTTTACACTATATAGGTCCAAATCATTCACATTGATGTTCATGTCACCCATTACCATAATTTCGCCCTTTTTTCCGGTTGTTCAACGCTGTTTCCAAATTCTTCGATAAACGCTTTGCGGCTCTAACCTGGTGGTCTATGTACCCCTATTACATAGTTGTACTTATTATTTCCTTTAACTTGGATTTGGATGTTTTCATACGTCACACTTTCAGATGTTAATCGAATATACTGTAAGTCCTTATGGATTTGTACAAATAGGGTAGCTGTTTGAGGCGTGCTCCGATATATTAATCCTAGCTGCAAACCTTTTTTCTATAAATACTGTTATTCACCTCCTTTTCCTTGCTCTTTAGTAAATAAAAAAAAAATGGCAGCATATGTTACTTCCGACGATCTCCTCTTCGTGATCGATATCGGTTAAGCCGATTTGGAGGTTATGCGGAACAGGCAGACGTTAGGATTGTATTTATATAGACTAACGTGTACCCGCGACTTCGTACGCGTCAAAATTGCTTCAATATTTCGTTAGTGATAACCAAATGCTTTAAATGGATTAAGGCAAGTTACGATTTGCTTTATTGTAAAATCAAAAATGAAAGTAATGAGTTTGTATGTAATTGTTTATTGTGCATAATCATAAGCAATGAAAACAGTTCAAAAAATGTAAAAATTTTATTTCCCATGGTAAAAATTGTATTTCCCATGGCTATAATCAGTATCTCAACTTTTGTTTTTCATATAGGGTGACATATGTTGGGGTTGACGCTACTAAACTCTGCTTCACTATCGACAGTAAACTTTAGGTTTCTAAGGGCATGCTTGATTTTTACATAGGGTAGCTGTTTGAGACGTGCTCCGAAAAATGTCCTATCTCCATAGGTTCTAAGCTATTGGCATAACTGGTTTGGTTGTTGCTCAGAGTAGTTGTATTTTTCAGACTAGTCTTAGCTCTGTAAGTGTTGCGGGTTATAAGATTATGTAACAGAGCATTCCAAACTTCAACAGCGAAATTCGATCACAACCGTCATTTTGTGTCGGCAACACTGCCCTCAGTTAGCGCAGTGTGGCGCTAACCTCTCCAAGTGGAGAGTGGTATTTGATATACCACGTCGTTAAGTTTCTTGATGACCTCATATGGCCCGTCCCAGGCTGATTGCAATTTGGTGCTTTTTTTTCGTTGGGGGTTTGCACAGCAATACCAATTGTCCTGGATCGAATTCAGAAGTGTTTACCCTTATGTCATATCTCGCCTTCATTTCATCACTGACCAGTCGCTCCTGGATGAACTGATGGACAGAGTTCAGCTGCTTCTTCTTTTAGGTTACGAAGTCCATCCTGCCACCAGTTGTCGGCGGTACCATTCCGAGCTACAGATCCGATGAAAGTCGGAGATCAGTTCCAAAAATTGCTTCAGCTGGTATTATAGCCGTTGAATTGAGCTGCGCCGATCGATACGCCATTAAGAAAAGGGGAGATGTTCATCCAAGTCATTCTGATCTCCGACGACGACTCTTCTCAAGTATTCCTCTGCCGTCTGGTGGAACCTTTCGACCATGCCATCTTCTTCTTCTTTGGTGGCGTTACAGCCCGTGAAGGACCAGAGCCAAGCTTCTCTCAACCACCCATGTTGTGTGTGATTTATTTTTCACACAGGTGAAAGGGACCTACAGTTTAATGCCGATTCCGAACGGCGTGAGTCGAGAAGCTTTTTGTAGGCAAGTTATGCTACGGGGGGTTTTGCCAGTGCCCCGCCGAGGAGGGACGCCGCGAAATAAACATTCGATGCGTTGGTGTTATCGGGATCCGAACTCGCTCATCGTGCGCCAGAGTCCAACACACTAACCACTGCGCCACGGCGCCCTCCATCAGAATGCCATCAGAATGTGGGTATAATGCAAAGCCCTTCAGGTTATTTGCTGAAGTAGTCGATCACCACCAGCGCGTATTTGTTTCCAAGCGTTGCTTGTTAGGAATGGGCCTGCAATGTCCATGGCGGTACGTTCGAACGACGCTCCAACATTATACTGCTGCATATTTAATCAAGTTTTCCTAAGTGATCCCTTTGCCTTCGCATACTGTTCACACCTGCGTATGAAATTTGTGACCGATTCATGATATGATTTCCAGTAGAAACGCCTCTTAATCTTTTCTACAGTATTTTTAACACCAGGATGATCCCGCTTGGTCCCTCGTGGTATTCTCGGATGACCTCATGGATTCGTCCCATTGGAATTACCAGCAGATTTATTTATTTTTTCAGTTCAATTTTTATTTACATTTTCAGGAAATGTTACAATAGTTATATGTTTCCGCGAAGCCTTGTAAAGGCTTTTCTGCGGAAGATTGCGTTTCAAAATTGTACAATAGATTTTAAATAGCAAGCTTTGTTTAGTTACATTTCCACTTTACATTAATTACATCATTAAAGAAAAAAAGAAAAACAACTAATTTAAGGAATTACGTATTTGAATTCTTGTTTAGAAGAAAGTTCTTTATCTTTTTAGGGTTCCGTACCCAAAGGTAAAACGGAACCCTATTACTAAGACTTCGCTGTCCGTCCGTCCGTCCGTCCGTCTGTCACCAGGCTGTATCTCATGAACCGTGATAGTCAGACAGTTGAAATTTTCACAGATCATGTATTTCTGTTGCCGCTACCACGACAAATACTAAAAACAGAACAAAATTAATTATACATATACATAATTACAAACAACCAATAATAAATTGTTTCGAAAGGTTTTCTTTGTCATCTTTCGTTCAGTTCCCATTTGTGGGCGGCTCGTAGTCATCCATTTTGGGAAACCAAACTCACAGAAAGCGGATAGCCCGAGGGTGCGATCAGCACTTGACACGCGAACGAGTGGAGTTCAGCCCGCAGAAGGTCAGCATTTTTGTTTTTTTTTTTTGTTCCTAGTAGCACATGAGGGAGAGTCGGCGAAGATCTCGGGGAGAAATCTTCGGCAAAGTACTCGGAGAGTGATCTTCGGCACGGTTTTAAGCAGTTCCCGGTACGCGGCCGTACCGTGTGTCCTATTGCCTACGTTGGTCGCGGATATCACGTTCGTTGTATAAGGTATTGAAATCACAAATTTGCGTGTCGCGATTGGTGATGCAGGCTAAGTCGTTGGTCAGAGGAGTTTCGGTACGACTGTTCGAATACTCAAGCTGCGGTTTATTTACTTTTTTGGACAGTGAATTCGTTTATTTTTTTTTTTTTATTGTATACATATTTTTTTTATTTATTTCGACTTTTTTTTATTGACATACGGTGTAGGGTAGTTTTAAGGAATAATTGTAAACCTAGATTAAGTTATGTTAAGGAAATTAAATTTGTGACATATTGAATTGGAAACGATCACGGTGTTTTTTTTTCCTTTTGCGTGGGATATTTCGCGAGTCTCGTAGCAAATTCGCGATTCTTGCTGCGGGTAAGTCGGCGTGAGGGCAATCGCGTGGCGCCCATTTTACCATCCTAACTCACGACAAGTCCTCGCAGCTGGCCTGGCATCCCTTTCGCACGACGCCGCGGCAGGTGGAGAGGAGCAAGTGAGCAAGAGAAGCAAGCGATCTTGCACACATACGAACCGATACGTACATACGTGCATACACTCACACATCTGTACGCTATGTATAAGTATACATACATACATACATATGTACATTACGAAGTAGAGTTGGGTAGTTCCGGACATGTATAGTTCACGGAACTATGTCCTCTCTCGGACACATGACCCCTCGTTCCGCAAATTGAACGAAAATAGTTCCATAGTTCCATTCAACCCTTATTCATCAATCACATATGTACAAAACGAAAAAAAAAAAAACATAAATGCAACGAACGTGCTTCTCATACGGTATGAGTTATACCCCGTAGTTTTCAAGAAACCCAAAAGTATGGAGATGTGGCGATAAAGCTCGAACAGTTGGTGTACACTGTACAGCACACTTGAACTGAAATGAAGAAAAGAAATGAAAGAATATAATGCCCGCACCGCATTTCGTGAACGAATGTCATACATGTATATGTATGCATTCAGGTCCGGACATGGACTTGGTTTGCTAGTTCCATATCGGTGCGATAATACATTTAGTTCCGGAAATGGACATGTTTTTGCTAGTTCCATATCGGTGCGAGTATACATTTAGTATTTTAAAACGGGTAGAGATTGCAGTGCATACTGAGACGGAATAATTATCTTATAACCCCATTTAGATACTGTTTCAAATATATTGAATGGTCTTTCCAACAAAGTTGTTGGTCCAATATAACACCTAAATATTTAAAACTGTCCACGTGTTCAATCAAGAAGCAATTTTCAAACATTCCTGAATGTTGAATACTAAATCTTCAAGAACAAATCGATTACACAATGATGCATGATAATATAAGGGAAGGTCTCTGAAAACTCTACCATTGATATTAAATATCATGTACTTCGTTTTGTTGCTAATTATTAGTTTATGATAATTAAACCATCTCCTTAACATATCTGGGTCATAATTAACATCTGCAAAACTATCAATTAAGTTAGTGTTGGAGATGTTTCATCAGCAAAGGCAGTTATTTTGCCTTTAAAAGGTTGTAAGAAAAACGAATTAACATAAATTAGAAAAAGGATTGGGCCCAATTCTGCTCCTTGGGGAACACCCATACTTAAGAAGTCTATAAAACTGTAAACATTCCTAATTTTCACAACTTGATAACGGTTGGGCAAATAAGAAGAAAACTATTTATAAATGGAGCCTCTGAAACCCGCTTTATAAAGTTTATCGAGTAGCAAAGTATTGTTACGAATTATTCGATCCCCACACCAAATAGGGTTCGCACCACTGGATTGCGATAAACTACAATTGTCCTTTTTATTAAAATTGAAACACACACACTTTTAATTCTTTCACCACAGATCAATTATCTGTGTAGCTTCACCACTTTTATTTATTATCCAATACAATCCACTTTAAACTTTATTACACAGTACAATCCACTTTAAGCTTTATTACACAATACACAAACCTTTATTGAAAGCTTTTCTTTTCACCTTGGTTGATCACACCGACTTGTCACACGCTGTTTTATACCACAAACTGAATGAATCTCAAGGGCGAGTGTTCGCGCTTATATAGCTCTCGGTCCACCGTCTCGAACGTTCGCCGTTGGAAGTTCCCCTTCGGAAATCTCTAGAACGCTCTGACAATTCCCTTGGAAGTTGACATCATTACAATCCCCGCTTCCACGTCATTGAGTTTCTTGATGACCTCATATGGTCCGTCCCAGGCTGATTGCAATTTGGGGCACAAGCCCTTTTTTCGTTGTGGGTTGTACAGCAATACCAATTGTCCGCTCTCGAATCCAGAAGTATTCGCCCTCAAGTCGTATCGCGCCTTCATCTTATCGCTGACCAAGTTCAGTCGCTCCCGGATGAACTGATGGATAGAGTTCAGCTGTTCTTTCTTTTCGGCTACGAAGTCTTCCCTGCCGCTAGTTGTCGGTAGTACCACGCCGAACTTCAAGTCCGATGGAAGTCGGAGATCAGTTCCAAAAATGGCTTCGGCGGGTGTTGTTGCCGTTGAATTGTGCTGTGCCGAACGGTATGCCATTAAGAAAAGGGGAAGATGTTCATCCCAGTCCTTCTGATCTCCGACGACGACTTTTCTCAGGTATTCCTCCATCGTCCGGTTGAACCTTTCGACCATGCCATCAGATTGTGGATGTAATGGTGTTGTCCGCGTCTTTCTGATACCTAGCATGCCACAGAGTTCTTTGAACACCGACGACTCGAAGTTTCTCCCTTGGTCTGAGTGCAGTTCCATTGGTACTCCATAACGCGAAACCCAGTTATTCACGAATGCATCCGAAATGGTTTTGGCTTCCTGGTTCGGGATGCAAAACACCTCAGGCCACTTGCTGAAGTAATCGATCACCACTAGCGCGTACTTGTTTCCAGCGTTGCTCGTTGGGAATGGGCCTGCAATGTCCATTGCGATACGTTCGAACGGTGCTCCAACATTGTACTGCTGCATATTTCCTCGAGTTTTCCTAACTGGACCCTTTGCCTTCGCACACTGTTCACACCTGCGAATGAAACGCGTAACCGACTCATGGCATCCTACCCAGTAGAAACGTTTCTTCATCTTTTCTACAGTCTTGTTAACACCAAGATGACCCCCGCTTGGTCCCTCGTGGTATTCTCGGATGACCTCTTCGATTTGTCCTTTCGCAATTACCAGCAGATCGTTTACAATGTTCCCGTCCTCACTTTCCCAACTGCGGTAGAGGCAACCGTTCTTCAGCTTCAAACTCTGCCATTGAGCCCAGTAAGCTTTCACGATTGGGCTTTCACTGGATATTTGCTGCCAACTTGGTCGAAAACCTCGTTCTTGGTAGTCGATGATGACTGCCAGATCGGCATCTTCTCGCTGCTTCCTTCCGACCTTCTCGACAGTCCAGGAATCATCTGGCAGCACCTGGAAACAACGGATGTCGGTGACCTGTTCCTTGGTCTCGGCGCGTGAACAATGTTTGCATTCAACATCGCAAGGTCGCCTTGATAATGCATCCGCATTTCCATGACTGCTTCCCTTCCGATGTTCGATACTGAAGTCATAACTCTGGATTCTCTCTATCCATCTAGCAAGCTGGCCTTCCGGGTTTTTGAACTGCAGCAACCACCTCAACGCTGCGTGGTCCGTCCTAAGATGAAAAGCTTGGCCATAGAGATATTTGTGGAAATGCTTGACACAGTCAACCACAGCTAAAAGCTCCCTCCTAGTTACACAGTAGTTCCTCTCCGGCTTCGATAGGATCCTACTGTAGTAAGCGATGACCCGCTCTCGCCCGTCAATCATTTGAGAGAGTACTCCTCCGATTCCATGTCCGCTCGCATCTGTGTCCAAAATAAATTTTTCTCCCGGGACAGGATATGCAAGAATCTGCGCACTGCAGAGCAATTCCTTCAGGTGAATGAACGCTTCCTCCTGCGGCTTCTCCCACTTGAATGGCCGATTGTTTTTGGTGAGCTCGTGCAAACCGCTGGCAACGTTTGCAAATCCTGGGATGAATCGCCTGTAATATGTGCAAAGTCCCAGGAATGACCTTAACTCATGAAGATTCTTCGGCCGCGGCCATTCCTTAACCGCTGAGATTTTCTCTTCATCTGTATGGACTCCTTCTGCGGTCACAACATGTCCCAAGTATTTCACCTCGTTCTGGAAGAGCGAACATTTCTTCGGGCTCAATTTCAATCCGGCTGCTTGATTACGTTCCAGTACCTCTTCAAGGTTTTAAGGTGATCGTCGAAATCCTTGCCCATGACAATTATGTGAACCAGATAGACAAGGCAAGTCCTCCAGTGAAGTCCTCTTAGCACCCGGTTCATAAGTCTTTCGAATGTGGCTGGCGCATTGCAAAGACCGAAGGGCATCACAGAGAATTGCCACAACTCTCCCCCGGCGGTGAACGCGGTCTTTTCCTTGTCTTGCTGGTCAAGCTCTATTTGCCAGTATCCACTTTGCAAGTCCAGCGTCGAGAACCACTTTGCACCAGATAATGTTTCCAAGGTATCGTCGATTCTCGGTAAAGGATAGCTGTCCTTCTTCGTTACGTCGTTCAGCTTCCTATAGTCCACGCAGAATCGGGTGCTTCCATCCTTCTTCTTAACAAGCACTACTGGCGAACTCCATGGGCTTGCAGATGGTTCGATCACGCCCTCCTTTTCCATCTCGTCGATTAGTTTGACCACCTCGCCTTCTTTCGCCAAAGGTACCCTCCTCGGTGGTTGCCGGATCGGTCTAGAGTCCCCTGTGTCTATTCTGTGCTTCACAATTGATGTTCTTCCACAGTTCTTACCATTTGCAAAAACTGTCCAATATTTACGGAGCAGGGAGAGTGCTTTACTTTTCTGCTTCTCCACTAGGTGTTGCGTCCACTCTCTGGCCATTGTTTTTAAGAAGGCTTTGTTGGACTGGATTTCCTGTTGTTTCTTACCTTCGCAGTTCATAACGGCGGCAGCTTCTTGGCACTGAGCGATCGTTGTTCCCTTGTGTATTGTCCTAGGTGTACTGGCAGGATTCAGGACTCGTACTGGAACCAATTGGTCTTGTCGGGGTTCCACCAGAGCCCTTCCAACAATAACATCGCTGGGTCGATTTCGTTTGTCGGGTTCGACCACCCACATTCGGCTTGTCCCCGCATCCTCTTCTATCTTCGCCCAAACCACAGCTTCTGCATTCGGGGGAACTGTTTGGCGCGCTTGCACGACTATTCGCCTGACCTTGTTACCCTGTCCATTATCTATTGTTAATGGGAGCTCCAAGTTGCCATACTTCATCACTTTTTGGTTGAGGTCCAATGTGAAGCCATGCCTAATCATGAAGTCGACGCCGATTATGATGTCATCAGTGATGTCCGCAACGATGAAATCATGCTGAAACTCGATGGTCCCCATCGTAACTCTTTTCTGGACCTTTCCCTTAACTTCCGCCTTCTCACCAGTTACTGTACGAAGCCTTACCTCGGAAAATGGTTCGATGTCAGAAACCAATCCGCTTCGGATGACTGAATGAGTTGCGCCCGTGTCCAACGTCAGCAGATATCGTCGCCCGTCCATCGTTCCCTCGATGACTAGGCTGGTTGCACCCCTACAGATTCGGGATACGAGGATGCTGGGGCACTCCAATGTGGGAGCCAGCGCACGCCCCTCTGCACTGACTCGTTTTAGTTTAACGGATTGTTAGGTGCACTTTTGTACCTCCACGGTCGCGTTCACTCCCATGGTCTCTTTTTGGCGAACTAGACCTCGAACGCTTCCTTCGCAGACGGCAGTTCCTCGCAATGTGCCCCTGCTGGTTGCAGATGTAGCATCTACCCGGGAATGAACCACTCCTACTCGCCGTTGTTGTTCTCGAACTATCCTGGTCTTGAGATATGCGCCGTAGTTTGATCGAAGGTCGGCATATCAAGAGCGATGTTTCACATGCGAGAGCGCTGGCAACTGTCTCCTTGAAAGATGTCTTCGGCAGGAGAATCAAACTTCGTTGCGTATCGGGGTCCCTTAGCCCTTGGATGAAAGAATCCGTTTTAAGTTTCTCCACCACATCAACTGGAACGTCCGCGTAGGCAAGATGGGATAGCCTCTCGATGTCGGCAGCATACTGTTGTATGGTTTCGTTTAAACGCTGCTTGCGCCCTTTGAGTTCCAGCTTGTGCATCTCCTGCATGTGCTCACTGCCGTATCTTCGATGGAGAGCATCCCATATGGCTGTGTAGTTCCTTCTCTGGGTCTCCGGGATGGTCTGTAAAACACCAGCTGCTTCGCCTTCAAGCGAAATTATTAGAGCGGCCACACGATCTTCTTCTCCCCACTGATTCCGTTCCGCTGTTGTCTCGAACTGGAGCTTAAAGATGTTAAAAGCGCTCGTGCCATCGTAGTTGGGAGCTGTGAATTTCGATGCTGTAGTCGGTACAACGATTCCTTGATGTTGGACGTTCTGGACAGTTTTCTCGAGTTCCAGAACCTTCTTGTCGAACCGCGTTTCCAGTTTCAGTTTATCTTTTCTTGATTATTTTCGAGATCTAGAACCTTCTTGTCGAACCTTGACTCCAGTGACTCGATTCTCTTTTCTTGATTATTCTCGAGATCTAGAACCTTCTTGTCGAATCTCGATTCTAGTGTCTCGATTCTCTCTTTGACGTCCTGGAATCGATCGTTGACTGTCTGCTGGATGTTTCTTAGGCTTTCTCGATTGTTCTCTAGCATCCCTTCTAACGTCTCCAGCTTCTGGCCCAGGGAGGTGGAATTTTCCTCCAACTTTTGATGTACGGTCGCCTCCAGTTTCTGGCTTATGGAAGTGGAATTTTCCTCTAACTTTTGATCTAATTTCTGGCTCAGGGAAGCACTCATAGCATTCATAGCCGCGAGAATTTGTTGCATATCGAACGCTGGCTCAGTGGATGTCGACGGCTTCTCCACCCCGAATTCATAACTCTCCCAGTCGACACCTTCTTCCTGCAACGCCGATCGCAGTCTCTCCACCAGGTTGGCTTTACTTCCCACTGTGGATAATTCCCGAGAATCCAGCTCTTTTTTCAGTTGTTCAATGGTCAACTTTTCCAATTTGACCATTTTCTCACTTTTGCAATAATTCACTTCACAACTCAAATAAAGTTTCACTCGTTTACTCGCAATCCCACTTCTGACACCAAATGTTACGAATTATTCGATCCCCACACCAAATAGGGTTCGCACCACTGGATTGCGATAAACTACAATTGTCCTTTTTATTAAAATTGAAACACACACACTTTTAATTCTTTCACCACAGATCAATTATCTGTGTAGCTTCACCACTTTTATTTATTATCCAATACAATCCACTTTAAACTTTATTACACAATACACAAACCTTTATTGAAAGCTTTTCTTTTCACCTTGGTTGATCTCACCGACTTGTCACACGCTGTTTTATACCACCAACTGAATGAATCTCAAGGGCGAGTGTTTCAGCTTATATAGCTCTCGGTCCACCGTCTCGAACATTCGCCGTTGGAAGTTCCCCTTCGGAAATCTCTAGAACGCTCTGACAATTCCCTTGGAAGTTGACATCATTCCAATCCCCGCTTCCAGAGAGTTTTCGAACTTAACGGTCCGCTTGCATCTCCGCAACAGTATGATTAACCATATCAAAGACCTTACTGACATCAACAAATAATGTTGATGGTATTTGAGAAGTGTTTAAGCTATTATACATATATTTCACCAGTTAATTTCAATAAAGCAGTTTCAGTCGATTTGCCACGTCTAAACCCAAATTGGCAATCACTCAAAAAATAAGTATTTTCTAAAAATTACAACATTCTAGATTTTAACTATCCGAAAAGTGAGAATAAAATGTCACTGATTATGTATTCCTGTTGCTGCTTTAACAACAAATACTTAGACGGAATATAATAGATATATGTATAAATGGGGCTCCCATACAACAGACATGCTTTTTTTGCCGTTTTTATACATAATAGTACGGAACCCTTCGTGCGCGAGTCCGACTCGCACTTGGCCGGTTTTTTTTTTAAATTGCCCCTACCTCCTGAACGGGGCGAGATAGACCCCCTCCCTCTTCATAGTAAAAATTGTTTGTTTTTGACTCCTCTACACAAAACCGTTATCAATTTTTGGGCAAAAGCTATCGTAAACCGCATTTTACATTTAATTTAATCAACTCAAATAAAACAAAAAAACATTTAATTTCATAAACATAAACCTTATGCATAAACCGTGAACCATTATTTTCTTATAATAAATCTGTAATAGGTGCCTAAGTAAATAATAATTATATTTTGCGCGGGGCGTGGCTTGATCGGTAGCGGGTGCGGAGCGCGCGGGGGCAGATTCCCAACTGAGATACGACGTCACGTCTTAGCCCGTCGCCCCCTAACCAACCAACAACTCAACTATCCCGCAGTCCACAAGAAACATAACAATCGATATATATATGTAAACGTATAATTTTGTGATTGCACAGATGAATCTAATAACTGTGCGTCTGAGACACTTCCGTCGTAAGTGCAAGTTCCTAGAATTCATCTATGCAAAGGATTATGTTTATGATTCAGATGTGCACAAATGTTACCCGTGCACAAAAAGAGAAACTAAATTACATCCTGTCATAAACTGTATCATAAACATTCTCAGGCAGATGCCTGAAGAAGCAAACTGCAGACCCTTATATATACATGCTTGTAAATACATGTAATAGCTTAAGAAATTAGTATAAAAAGGAGATGTCAAAGGACAAAACCTCAGTTCGGAAGTAGATTCCAAACAAAATAAAGATTATTTTGTTACGGTTTCTGTTTTTAAGCGATTAAATAATATAACTACTGCGCTTACACGTGAGGGCAGACGTCGTTAAAACTCGTCCGCGCGGAGGTAATTTTTCGATACGTTTGCGAATGCTAAATACTTGTACTTGATACTGTTTTCGTTGGATAATATTAATTTCAATTACTTACATCGATGTTATTCTTTTAAACTCATTTACTGCCTAGAAATAGGCAAATACTTACTATAAAACGTCAACCTAATAAAAGTTTTGAGATTTTTTGTTCATTTCCCCACATCTTAATATATAATATACCTACCTACTTCGATAATACCTACTCATATTAGAATAAAACTTAAGTGCTATTTTAAGTATGAGTTCCTTGGCTGATGATACTTTCTCCTATGTATTAAACCCAAATAACGTTCTGGAAGATGACGTCGTGCGAGCATTTCATGAAAAATTGTCTCTTCATACATCTTTCCGTCCGCGGGAAGTGGGTCTGTTCGGGTTCCCGGAACACATTGAGCCTGTGCCGCCAAATGAATCACATCTCCAAATTATTTATGATGGCGGTGTGGGTTCAATAGGACACTGATCTTATATTTATTATATCAATGGCCTTTATAATTGTTTAAAGCATATTTACTTACTTTGATGGCGCTTAAGTTCGGGGTCAACCAGGGCCTCAACCAACAAGTCTCTCCAGCCGGCCCGATCATCGGCCAGCCGCTTCCAGTGCCGCACGCCCAGTTGGTTGAGGTCCCCTTCCACCTGTGCGCGCCACCTTAAATGCGGTCGTCCTCTGCTGCGTCGTCCCTCGGGGTTGGAGTCGAAGACTCTTCGGGCCGGAGCGTTGATGCCCATTCGCTCTACATGGCCTAGCCATCTTAGACGTTGGATCCGAAGACGTCTTACCAGGCCGATATCGCAGTACAGCCCGTACAGTTCTTGGTTGAATCTCCTCCTCCATTCTCCGTTTACTCAAACGGGACCAAAGATTGCACGCAGAATTTTCCTCTCGAAACGTCCAAGAGCCTCTTCATCCGCTTTTGGTAACGTCCAAGCCTCAGCGCCGTAGAGGAGGACCGGGATGATTAAGGTTTTGTAGAGGGAGACCTTAGTTTTTCGAGAGAGGGCTCTACTACTCAATTGCCTCTTGAGCCCGAAGAAGCAGCGATTGGCAAGAGTTATTCTGCGTTTTATCTCAGCGCAGGTGTCGTTGCTGCTTGTCACTATCGAGCCAAGGTAGACGAAGTCCTTGACTACTTCAAAAATATAGCTGCCGAAGGTGACGTTCTGACCAAGACGTCGGTGTTGTGCGTCTTTCTTGGATGACAGCATATATTTGGTCTTGTCCCCATTTACCCTTAGACCCACTTTCGCCGCTTCTGCTTCAATGCTGGTGAACGCCTCATTGACGTCTCGCTTTGTTCGTCCAATAACGTCAATGTCATCTGCGTAGGCAAGCAATTGTGTGGACTTGAAGTAGATCGTACCTCTTGTATTGGCCGCAGAGTCCCGCACGATCTTTTCAAGAATAATGTTGAAGAAATGTTGACGCACTGTCACGTCACCCTGTCTAAAACATTTTTTAACATCAAAGGGGTCGGTTAGTTCACCTCCGACCTTAATGGAGCAGCGAGAGTTCTTCGTAGTCATCCTGCATAGTCTGACGAGTTTGGCAGGAATGTTAAAACATGACATGGCTCTGTACAGCTCGTCTCTATGAACACTGTCATACGCGGCTTTAAAGTCGACGAAAAGATGGTGCGTGTCGACCTGGAATTCATGGGTCTTCTCCAAGATCTGCCGTAGTGTAAATATTTGGTCTATCGTGGATTTTCCTGGTCTGAAACCACACTGGTAGGTAGGTAGGTAGGACCGTAGCCTTCCCAAAAGAAAATTTGAGAAGAACACAGATAGGCCAAGAAGGCCCGTTGTGCAGCTACGAGGGGGTTTTGCCCCCTATTCGTGGAACCATTTAATGCTTCTTAGGAAATTAGGAAGATCAGATATCCCAACTTGCTGAACTTCGGTCAGATCGTTAAGGAAGTAAGATCCTAGGTATCGTTTCCTGATTGTGCAGAATGCCCGGCAGGCACAGAGAAGGTGATGAATGGATTCCACCTCCTCTTCGTCCTGACAGCTCCTGCAAAATTCATTCGGAGTTATACCTAGTTTTTGCGCGTGACTGCCAATAAGGCAGTGTCCAGTGATGACACCAATGACTTTGTAGATGTCAGTTCTTTTTAGGGAGATAATACTCCTAGTCCGTTGACTGTTGAGCCAGGGCTAGATTTGTCTGGTGATGAGGCAGGTATGTCCCTGAGTCCATCTCCGGTTCGTCTCGGTCCTGGCGAGATTTATAAGATTGTGTTTAATGGTTGCAAAGGGTATACCCTCACAAGCCACGATTGATTGTAGCGTTGTTCCTTGTTTGGCGAGTTTGTCGGCTCTTTCGTTTCCTGGAATGTCGCTGTGTCCCGGTACCCAGATAAGTTGTATGTTGAACTGTTCAGCCATCTCGTTAAGAGATAGGCGACAGTCGAGGCTAGTTTTTGATGTGTACACGTAGGACTCCAACGACTTTAAGGCTGCCTGGCTATCCGTGAGAATGCGAATATCCGTGGTGGATATCACGTTCCACTTCAGCCAAGACAAAGCCTCTTTTATAGCCAACAGTTCCGCCTGGAAAACGCTGCAGTGATTTGGTAGTCTTAGAGCTTTGTTCAGCTTAAGTTGTTTGCAGAATACCCCACTACCCACCCCGTCTTTGGTTTTAGACCCGTCAGTGTAGAAGTATACGCAGTTTCTGCGAGGTTGAGTCTGGCGAGTCCAGTTTTGTCTATCCGGGTAGGTCGTTGTAAAGTTTTTTTCCAAGACTGTGGTGGGTTCTGTGAGGTCTAGGTATTCTGCCATAATTGACCTGTTATTCAGGATGGAGGAGTGACCAGTGATATAGCTCGACCAGTTTGAGTTTGCTTTAAGTCTAATGGCCGCTTGTGTAGCAATTTGCTTGCCGAAAATATCGAGAGGTGTAAGGTCGAGTATCATGTTAAGCGCAGCCGTTGGGGTGGACCTGAGGGCCCCGGTAATGCACATACACGCTAACCTTTGTACCTTCTCGAATTGCTTGAGGTATGTTGTCTTGTCCAGTGCTGTCCACCAGACTGTTACTCCATACATTAGTATGGGTCTGACGATCGTGATGTAGAGCCATAGGGTAATCTTGGGGTTGAATCCCCATTTTTTCCCTATGGCTTTCTTGCATGTGTAAAGTTGCTTTTTTAGCTCTTTCGATTGTGTTGCTTTTCCAGGTTAATTTCCTATCTAGTATGATGCCAAGATATTTGGCATTGGAGGAATAGTTTAATCTGGTACCAAGCAAAGTAATAGGGCAATGTTCCGGGATTTTGTGCTTCTTGGTGAATAGCACGAGCTCCGTTTTCTGGGGATTCACCCTGAGCCCGTTGCTATGCGCCCAATTGCAAAGAATTGAGAATACCGTTTGCATGCGGTCATTCAGTGTGGAAAGGTATTTACCTGAGATTGAAATGGCAACGTCACCAGCGTAGGCAATAACGTCCAGGCCTTCTTTCTCCAGTTTAATTAGTAGTTCTTTAACGACTACATTCCAGAGAAGAGGTGAGAGGTCCCAACCTTGCGGGGTTCCCATGGTAAGCACTCTGCTGGTTACTTGGCCTCCCCATTTGGACTGAATCCTGCGCGTTAATAGTAACTCGCTGATCAGTTCTGTCAGAGTCCCCTCTACCTTTAGCTTTTTTAGTAAGTTTGACTTTCTTGAAGCCAAACCTAATATAGTGGTCGCATTGGGCCAGAGGTTCCAGGGCTTCACAGTTCAATACAATGATTTGGTTCCTTTGGTTCCTACAGCTTAGCGATTCTCCAATCCCTTGTTGGGAGATTGGGATTGCAGTTGTTGATAGTCTCAACAATTTCGAGGGGGTTATCTGGTGCCAGCGGGAGCCAACATCTAGCTCGTGGTCGTTTAGGGATTTGCTCCCTGGTTACGACCTTGAGCCTAGCTCCCTCCCAAATTTCCCCTATGTCAGTAACTGTAGCCTTCAAAAGATCAACTGATCTTTCGTCGGCACAGCTTAATAGTTTGACCCTGCCTTGATACCATCCAGCGTCATCACAGATGGGCGGTGGTCCAGGGTTCTTCCTAGCAATTTTTAGGAAGTTAGCCGATAATGCGTGGTCGACCTTTTTCCATTTTTCTGCCGTCAATTTGCCGTCTGGGTCGCTATCATCTATGATTGTGACCGTCAGGCACTCCCTCGTAACCTCGCCGAAGGGCCTTAGTAGCTTGGCCGGTGCTCCCAGCCTAGCATTTTTAGCCTCTCGGTTTGGTTCCTCGGGGGACGATCTAGGCCTCTTGGCTTTTTCATTGTCCTGGGCTGGGAATCCTGTCGCCCAGGCGACCGACTCCTTAGCCTTCTCTGTTGTATGTATGTATGTATGTTGGCGTTACAGTCCATGAAGAACCTGAGCCGAGCTTCTCTCAATCACCCATGTTGTGTGTGGTTTAATTTTCACATAGGTGAAAGGGCCCTACAGTTTATTGCCGGTTCCGAACGGCGAATTTCGAGAAGCTTTTCATGACAATTTTACTACAGGGGGTTTTGTCAGAACCCCGCTGAGGAGAAACACCGTGAAAAACACGTTCGATGACATGGCTGTATCGGGATTCGATCCCGAGTCACCGGCGTCAGAGGCCAACACACTACCCACTGCGCCACGGTGCTCTCAGCCTTCTCTGTTAGATCAGTTAAATGGCCCCATCGTTTCATAATTCTCAAGGCCGCCTTTCGGTCTCTGTAGGCCTTGGTCGATGGGTTTTGCCTCTTGTTGTCGGATTTGTCTTCTGACAACTTTATGGATCGGCTTCTTGATACTCCTGCCGGAGCTTCTTCTGCCTTAGAGGTAGAGGGGATTTCGTCCCCTTCCGGTTTTTTTATGAGATCCGGACTCATTGTTTATTTTAATTGTTTTATTCATTGGATTCCCACGAGATGCGGAGAATTAAATGTCCACCTGAGCAGAGATCCGCAGTACCCAGGTAAGGCTAGCTGATCCGGAGGGCGCCAGGTATCCGGATACACCGTTTGCGACTGAGCTATTTTTGAACTGGGCTCTCAGTCTAGTCGACATCTCGGCACGGTTCGGTTGACACCTTATGTCCAGCCCAGGGGATATGGAATGGATGGGTGGGGTTGGAGTGTGGTGGGGATGATGGAAAATGGGAGTTGGGAGTTGGTGAGAGGGAATGACGGGGTCGATTATCCGTTAGTGATAAGCCCCCACACCACGTCAAGGTAGATAATCAAGTGGGGGTCTGGGGGTTCCTGCACTGGTAGGAACCTATCAGATTGTCCACGAACGGTTTCAGGTCCTTACACAGTACGGCAGAGAAGATCTTGTACGCGATGTTCAGGAGGCTTATCCCTCTGTAATTGGCGCAGTCATAAGGGTCTCCTTACTTATGGACCGGGCAAACGATACTGAGATTCCCTTCATCGGGCATGCGTTCTTCCGACCATATCTTGCAGATGAGTTGCTGCATGTTCCTAACCAGCTCATCGCCAGCTGTTTTAAACAGCTCCGCGGGGAGTCCGTCTGCTCCAGCAGCTTTATAAGACTTAAGTTTCGATATCGCTATCTTAACATCGTCTAGGTCGGGTGAACGGGATTCTTCTTCGTCTTCGTCCATTGTGAATGGTTCGCTCTGCCTGACGGCGGCATTTTGACTATCATCGCCGTTATACAGTCTGCAGAAGTGGTCCTTCCACAATCTCAGCATCGACTGTGACTCCACTACTAGTTGTCCGTGCTCATCCCTGCAGGCTTCTGCTCTGGCTTTGTAGCCTTGACATGTTCGTTTTACTTTCTGGTAATATTTTCGAGCGTCGTTCCTGCCGTAACATCCTCCATCTCCTCGATCTCGCGCTTCTCGTGCCCCTTCTTTTTCCTTCTCCGAAGCGCATGTTCCTCCCTCCTTTCCTGTTCGTAGAGCTCGCGGGCAGCTCTCGTCCGTCGATGCAATGTGGCCATGTATGCATTCTGTTTCTCGGCCTGTCTGCACTCTTCATCAAACTAGGGGTTTCTCGACGGTGGTGGCTCGAAACCGAGTATACCTGAGGCGGCCTCTCTAATGGCTTTCTGACAACGACTCCATTGCTGTTCTGTGGTTTCTGCAGATTGCATCGGGACCTGAGAGAGCTTGAAGGAGACTTGATCGGCGAAGGTCCTGGCGGTCTCCTGCGATTGCAGCTTTCCGACGTTAAATTTTGGTGTTCTTACTCGACTCCGTTGATTCCGAGAAATTCGCACCCGTACCTTGGCTGCAACAAGGTAATGATCCGAGTCGATGTTGGCTCCTCGAAAGGTTCGGACATCTAGGATGCTGGAGGAGGGTCTGCCGTTGATCGCAATATGATCAATTTGGTTGGTTGTCGATTGATCGAAAGACCGCCAGGTCCCCTTATGGATGTTGAGGTGTGGGAATCGTGTACTTGCTACTACCAGGCTATGTCCCGCCATAAAGTCCACTAGCCTTAGTCCGTTTTCCGACGTGGTGTTGTGTAGGCTGTGTTTTCCAATGACCCGTTCAAAGATAGCTTCCTTACCCAGCTTCGCATTGAAATCTCCTAGAACGATTTTGGTTTCATAGCTGGGACCTTGCGCATACGTTCTGCCTAGGAGATAGAAGTCGTCTTTATGTCGGTCATCTTTCTCCTCTGTGGGGGCGTGGACACATAGTGAGCTTATATTGTCGAGATTGGCCTTGATGCGGATAGTTATGAGGCGTTCGCTTACATACTGGAAGCTTAAGACTTTTTTCCTGAGTCTGCCTCGAACAACAAATCCGCATCCGAATAAGCGTTGTTTATTTTCTCTGTAGCAGTTTCCGTAGTATATATCACAGTTTTTCACCCGCTTTTTGCCTGGCCCATCCCATCGCACTTCTTGGAGCGCGGTAATGTCTGCCTTATAGCAGTCCAAAGAGTTGACCAGTTGTTCGGCTGCCGAAATGACCGAAATTCGTTTCCTTTTTGACGTTTGCGGGGGTCGTCAACATGTAATCCGTCCGTATCCGAGGCTATTGGTTGTCTCTGAACAAAATTTTTTTTTTAAGCGATAGGGATGTTAGCCCTAAGCGCAACCCTCAACCTGGAGGGCCAGATTCCTCTTTCCCCAGGAACAAGGGGTCGGGTCGCTGCATACATTGGTTCCCTACCTGGCAGGTGCCAGTATAGCTATCCAGGGGAGTCCATGCGGAGGCTGTGTGTCAACTTGGATTGAGCAGGGACAGAGATCGAAGCTGGCGTTTGCCAAGTTAAACGCGATCAACTTCTTTGCTCTGTTTGTTCGCTCCCTTCTCCCCTGTTTAAAGCATACAAGCATGTTTAAAACATATATTAATGCATTGTTTCCATAGTGTTAGGTATGGAATTTAATATTCAATTTCCTAGCATGCAACGTCAACCCAATAGAATAGATTGCGGGCTTTATGCAATAGCTTTTGCCACTTCTTTAATGCTTAAAATAAATCCCTCTCTACACAATTATGTACCAGGAATAATAATAAGAGCTCACTTGCGCTGTATGATTTTGAGCAACGAGTTTTTGCCTTTTCCATCTACAGCTAGATCTGTTCCTGGACGTCCGCCCGTAAATCTTTTTGATAACACAGCTTTCAAATTAGAAACGCAAAATAAAAAGGAAAATGAGAAGAAACAAAGACAGCGAGGTACGAAAAAAAATGCTGTAGCAGTATGTAAAAATAATGAAAATGATGTTGCAGAGGAAACAAGTAAAATACTTGAACTGGATGTACAAGAGATTAAAGAAAAAAATGATCTAATAATGAGGTCGCTGAAAGAGAAAAGAGAGAAATAAAATGGCTATAAATTCTATAAGGAGTAATAAACGGAAGAAGCTAACGGGAAAGGAAAATAATAATTCTATTTGACGAAGCAAACGATTAAATTCTGAGTACAGACTAGTTGAACAAGAGCGCAATACTCAAGCTCATAAAGTTGCTCGATTAAATCCCGAATACAGGCAGGTGGAGCAAGAACGCGACACTCAGGCTCGGCGAAGTGTTCGAGAAAATTAAGAATACAGACAAATTGAACAAGCACGTGATAACTTAGCACGGCAGGAAATTCGATCAAATAATAAAGCATCCTGGAAAAAAACTGCTACAAGATATTATAAAAACATCAAAGAAGGTTTTACTTATCCCTGTAG
Organism: Eumerus sabulonum; assembly: GCA_951905685.1. Lineage (NCBI taxonomy): Eukaryota > Metazoa > Arthropoda > Insecta > Diptera > Syrphidae > Eumerus > Eumerus sabulonum. Next base: position 102,787,158 of record OX645060.1, read on the forward strand.
TTGTTGTGAAAGATTGTGGTATATAAATTCGATAAGAAAACTGTCAAAACAAGGCATTACTAATAAGTTTGGCGAAGAATTTGCCACAAACACATTCAAGTTACCAAACTTAGCAGGTGAAATACTTGGAAAATTTTGTAGAACCTGTGCAAAATATATCAGTCAAGGCAATGTTCCACGATTAGCTGTTGTGAATGGTGTTGTATATGGTTATGTCTCTCTCTTTAAAACATTCATATTTATTATATTCATTACACTTATACTTAGAGTAAAAACAGTACCAAATATGAATTGTCAAATCAGTGAATAAACACATCTGGAACAGTGCGGATGTTATAATTTATTCTCAGTACATTTAAAAAATTGCGAAAAAGTCAATAAAACAACAGTCTAATAACGTCAAAAAAAAAAAAAAAAAAACAAAACAAAGTCACCTTCATCAGCGATACCAAGAGCGCTATAATAAATACATATATAACCTTCAGATATATTGTACAAACCACGTGTTCAACTAAACTGAATCAAAACGTCAGTTCGCCCTTAAATTATTCAGACAATAATTTAGAAAGCATAAAAGAAGCGGAAACATCATTAAAATTACAAATTTTAAGTCAAATAACGGACGCAAAAAACCACAGAATTGATGTCTCATTTGGGGCTAAACAACCAAACGAAATGAATTTCAATACGCAGTCTTATCATATGTCGGAGATGATGGACTACGCATCTATAATACATTTTCTCCAGATCTAAAATTTGATGAAGTGATGAAGAATTTTAAAAACTACTGAGAGCCAAGAACCAACATTGTGTTGGAACGGTACAAGTTTCTGACTGTATGTATGTATGTTACCGTTACAGTCCATGAAGGACCTGAGCCGAGCTTCTCTCAATCACCCATGTTGTGTGTGATTTCATTTTCCCATAGGTGAAAGGGACCTACAGTTTATTGCCGGTTCCGAACGGCGAATTTCGAGAAGCTTTTCATGACAATTTTACGACAGGGGGTTTTGTCAGAACCCCGCTGAGGAGAAACACCGTGAAAAACACGTTCGATGACATGGCTGTGTCGGGACTCGATCCCGTGTCATCGGCGTCAGAGGCCAACACACTACCCACTGCGCCACGGTGCTCTCAAATTTCTATCGGCAAAGCAAAAAACTGCCGAAAAAATAGATCAACTTCTTACACAATTCAAAGAACTAGTTCAAGCTTGTGATTATGGCACATTACAGAACAGTATGGTACGAGATTGAGGCGCTTATTGCTGGATATTGATGATCTCACCTTAGAAGCAGCAGAAAAACGTGCGAAGTTATACATTTTGAGTTAATCACAGTCTCAAGAGATGTCAGCAGTCTCAGAAAATATGGAAAACAGAATAAATCAAGTACAGAAGTCTAGTCAGATATTATCAGGTGGTTGCAAAGTACAGAATAATCAGCAACAGCAAAAATCGAGGAGTAACGTAAAAAACACCAACACAAACAGCTACACCAAGCCGAGGGAATCAACCAATAGATGTGAACGATGGGGAAACCGATATCATCGAAATAAATGTCCTGCCCAAGGTCAAAAATGTCATGTATGTAACAAGTTAAACCACTTTGCTAAGTACTGTAAATCAAATAAAATTAAGTCTATTTTTAATAAAAATCATAATGAAACTAATAATGAAGTTAATAATAAGGATTTAGAAAAATTAAATTGGAAGCCAGGTAATTTCTTTACTGAAATGTTCAAAATTGAGAATATTTTTGTCAATATTGAATTGGAAACGGGAGCAGATGCAAACGTCATGACTTTAAGTGCATTTAACAAAATAAATTCGAACAATAATGTATATCTCAAGAAATGTCTTGGAACTTTAATTGCATTCGGGGGCTCGAAAGTAAACAGAGTGGGTCAATGTTTGATAAATGCATATTTCGGTCACAAAATGGAAAGGAAATAAAACATTAACTTCTTGGTCGTAGTTGAAAATGTCAACACAGTTCTCAGTAAATTTGACTGTTTTAGACTCGGTTTGATGGTGCGAAACTCAGGAATGATAAATGAAGTCAAATATGAAGTAAATACTTTAATTAGAAATGTACCAACTAAATTGAATGGTTTATTTCAAGGTTTAGGTTTAGGCATGAAAATAGTTACTCGAATAATTCCTGTAATTGATCCACCTAGAAAGATTCCTTTTAAGTTGCATGCAAGACTTAAAAAAGAATTAGATAAAATAGAACGTAGTGAGGTTATAGCTAGGGTAAATAGTCCGACTACATGGGTGAGTTCATTAGTTCTCGTAGAAAAACCAGATGGATCACTACGAATTTGTCTAGATCCGCGAAACCTAAATAAGGCTCCACTACATGAGCACTATCCAATTCCAAATTTAGAATTTATCAAATTGAAACTGTCTGGAACGAAGTACTTCTCGACTCAGGACGCAAGTAAAGGTTATGGGATGTTTAAACTGGACGACAAAAGCTCTGATTTATGCACTTTACGCCCTTTGGCAGGTACAAGTTCTTGCGAATGCCGTATGGAGTAAAAGTAGCACAAGAAATTTTTCATCGTGTAATGACAGAGATGCTCATGGATATGGAAATAATTATCTATATTGACGATATCCTTGTCTACGGCAAAAACATTGAAGAGCACAATACAAAACTTAATCAAGTACTGACCCGAATGGAAATGTAGGTCTCAAACTAAATAGGGACGAATGTAAATTTGGTTTGGCTGAGGTTAAATACTTTGGTATCGTGTTCAATGAACTCGGTGTTCATACTGATCCTCAGAAGGTGGAAGCAATTATTAACATGCCATCACCAACTTCGGTGAAAGAAGTTCACAGATTCCTAGGCATGTTAACTTACTTCGGACCATTTATACAAAATTTGTCGAATGAAACCGAACCATTGAGACAATTACTAAAGGAAAATGTCGCATTCAAATGGAATGAGTATTTAGAAAGCGTATTCACCAAACTTAAGTCATTGTTCACAAAACCACCCGTTTTAGTATACTTTGATTCATTTAAGCCACTCATTATATCTGCAGATGCTTCACAATTTGCAGTAGATGGATGTCTTCTTCAAAATAATCATCCACTGGCATTTGCATCCAAAACTATGACCCAATGTCAAAGAAATTACGCCCAAATAGAAAAGGAACTATACGCAATTCTCTTTAGCTGTGAAAAGTATCACCAATATATATATGGACAAAATAGTTGAGGAGACAGACCACAAACCTTTAACCCCCCTATTCAAACAAGCTCTAGCCCATATTTCTACTAGGTTAAAAAGAATGATGCTCAGTCTTCAGGCGTTCGACTTAGATGTCACATACAAACCTGGAAAGAAGTTGTTGGTCGCAGATATGCTGTCATGAGTACCATTATGTAACAAGGAAGAAAGTCGCTTAGATGGCGAAATAAAAGTTCACGTCGGGTTACTCAAATCAAATTTAGCTATATCTCAATCAATGCTAGTAAAAACAATGGATGCAAATGCCGCAAATAAAAACATACAAAATGTATGCTACCTAATCAATAACAAGTGAACAGAAAGCAAGAAAAAATTAGATCCTGAGCTACAGGTTTTCTGGAATTACCGATCAGAGTTGTCTTACATTGACAGAATGGTATTTAAAAGTCGGGCACTAATAATCCCAAAAACATTAATTAATACTATTCTGGAATACATTCATGACGGTCACTCAAGCTGAAAGAAAAAAAAAAAAAAAAAAGAGCAAGAGGTCAAGTGTTTTGGCCAAATATGAATGCGATATTGAAAAGTTCGTGCAGAATTGTCACCCCTGCAATAAATATGTTAACAATAAGTGCAAAGAACCGTTGATACCCCATGAATTGCCAGATCTGCCATTCCAAAAAATTGGTCTTGATCTTTTCGAATGGAAAAAAGAAATATATTTCCTGTTGGTGGATTATTATTCTAAATATATTGAAATTGCAAAATTGAGGTCATCTAAGGCTAGTGAGATTATAGTACATCTCAAAACACTTTTTGCGCGGCATGGGATACCATCGGAACTCATATCCGATAACGGTCCACCATCCAAATCAATCGAATTCAGACAATTTGTAACCGACTGGAGATTCGATCATATTACAAACAGTCCATACTATCCTAAATCGAACGGTTTAGTTGAAAGAGCTATTCAAACAGTTAAGAAGGTTCTTACAAAATGTAGTGAGACAAACATGGACCCTTACCTAGGACTTCTTAACCTTCTAACAAGAGCACAATTAACTTTTTCTCCGTTACAATTGCTGATGTCGCGAAAGTTGAGATCACGACTTCCGATTACAAAAGTCGATCTGAAACCAGCAGTCGTAGACGTAGAGATATACAAACAAAAAGTCCGAGAAGATCAAACCAAAATGAAATTCAACTATGATAAACATGTAAAAGAACCAAAAGAAATAAAGCAAACAAAGCAAAGGATAATTGGGAAAAAGGGAAAGTAGTGGAGGTTACAGATATGCCAAGGTCAGTTATAGTCGAGGATGAAAAAGGTAGACAATATCGCCGTAATAATAGAGATGTCATTGAGGATAAGACCACTACTAACACTGGGCAAGGAACCAAAGTTGTGCTACTACCAGAACAAACCCAAGATGCCTTGACTTTACGATCCCGGAAACAAATCTATAAAAATAAAACAGAATGATACTTAAAGACAAGCAAAATGCATCTTCATATTTTGAAGTTAATTTAGTTGGATCGAAATTCGAATGTACTTTCATTAGTTTATTTACAATGTTTGAGGGGACATGTTGTATATGGTTATGTCTCTCTCTTAAAAACATTCATATTGTTACGAATTATTCGATCCCACACCGAATAGGGTTCGCACCACTGGATTGCGATAAACTACAATTGTCCTTTTTATTCAAATTGAAAGAAATAAAAACACACTTTCACAACGTTCGAGATGGTGGAGCGAGAGCTATATAAGCGCGAACACTCGCCCTCGACAGACATTCAGTTTGTGGTATTGAACAGCGTGTGAAAAGTCAGTGTGATCAAACAGTGTGAAAATAAAAGCTCTCAACTGAGGTTTGTTTGTGTAATAAAGTTTAAAGGGGATAGTATTGGATAATAAAGAAAAGTGGTGAAGCTACACAGATAATTGATCTGTGGTAAAACAAGAAAAGTGTGTGTGTTTTTTATTTCTTTCAATTTGAATAAAAAGGACAATTGTAGTTTATCGCAATCCACTGGTGCGAACCCTATTTGGTGTGGGGATTAAATAAATTCGTAACATTTGGTGTCAGAAGTGGGAAATGGTAAAATTGGAAAAGTTGACAATTGAACAACTGAAAAGAGAGCTGGATGCTCGGGAATTATCCACAGTGGGAAGTAAAGCCAACCTGATGGAGAGACTGCGATCAGCGTTGCAGAAAGAAGGTTTCGACTGGGAAAATCACGAGTTCGGGGTGGAGAAGCCGTCGACATCCAGTGAACCAGCATTCGATATGCAGCAAATTCTCGCAGCTTTGAATGCTATGAGTGCTTCCATATCCCAGAAATTAGATCAAAAGCTGGAGGAAGATTCCGTTGCCGTATGTAGAAAGTTGGAGGAAAATTCTGCTTCTCCAAGCCAGAAACTGGAGGAAAATTCTACTTCCCTGAGTCAGAAGCTGGAGACGGTAGAAGAGATGCTAGAGAACAATCGAGAAAGTTTGCGAGACATACAGCAAGCCGTTAACGATCGATTTCAGAATGTCGAAGCGAAAATCGAGAAACTCGACAAGAAGGTTCTAGATCTCGAAAATAACCAGGAAAAGAGAATCGAGATACTGGACAAGAGGTTCTGGAACTCGAGAGAACTTTCCAGAACGTTCAGCATCAAGGAAACGTCGCAACGGCTGCAGCATCGAAATTCACAGCCCCCAACTTTGACGGCACGAGCGCATTTAACATCTTTAAGCTCCAGTTCGAGACAACAGCGGAACGGAATCAGTGGGGAGAAGATCGTGTGGCCGCTCTAGTAATTTCGCTTAAAGGCGAAGCAGCTGGTGTTTTACAGACCATCCCGGAGACCCAGAGAAGGAACTACACAGCCATATGGGATGCTCCCCATCGAAGATACGGCAGTGAGCACATGCAGGAGATGCACAAGCTGGAACTCAAAGGGCGCAAGCAGCGTCTAAACGAGACCATACAACAGTATGCTGCCGACATCGAGAGGCTATCCCATCTTGCCTACGCGGACGTTCCAGTTGATGTGGTGGAGAAACTTATAACGGATTCTTTCATCCAAGGGCTAAGGGACCCCGATACGCAACGAAGTTTGATTCTCCTGCCGAAGAAATCTTTCAAGGAGACAGTTGCCAGCGCTCTCGCATGTGAAACATCGCTCTTGATATGCCGACCTTCCATCAAATTACGGCGCATATCTCAAGACCAGGATAGTTCCAGAACAACAACGGCGAGTAGGAGTGGTTCATTCCCGGGTAGATGCTACATCTGCAACCAGCAGGGGCACGTTGCGAGGAACTGCCCCCTGCGAAGAAAACGTTCGAGGTCTAGTTCGCCAAAAAGAGACCATGGGAGTGATCGCGACCGAGGAGGTGCAAAAGGTGCACCTAACAATCCGTTAAACTAAAACGAGCCAGTGCAGAGGGGCGTGCGCTGGCTCCCAGATTGGAGTGCCCCAGCATCCTCGTATCCCGAATCTGTAGGGGTGCAACCAGCCTAGTCATCGAGGGAACGATGGACGGGCGACGATATCTGCTGACGTTGGACACGGGCGCAACTCATTCAGTCATCCGAAGCGGATTGGTTTCTGACATCGAACCATTTTCCGAGGTAAGGCTTCGTACAGTAACTGGTGAGAAGGCGGAAGTTAGGGGAAAGGTCCAAAAAAGAATTACGATGGGTACCGTCGAGTTTCAGCATGATTTCATCGTTGCGGACATTACTGATGACATCATAATCGGCGTCGACTTCATGATTAGGCATGGCTTCACATTGGACCTCAACCAAAAAGTGATGAAGTATGGCAACTTGGAGCTCCCATAAACAATAGATAATGGACAGGGTAACAAGGTCAGGCGAATAGTCGTGCAAGCGCGCCAAACAGTTCGAGTCCTGAATCCTGCCTGTACACCTAGGACAATACACAAGGGAACAACGATCGCTCAATGCCAAGAAGCTGCCGCCGTTATGAACTGCGAAGATAAGAATCACCGGGAAATCCAGAAAAACAAACCGTTCTTGAAAACAATGGCCAGAGAGTGGACGCAACATCTAGTGGAGAAGCATAAAAGTAAAGCAATCTCCCTGCTTCGTAAATATTGGACAGTTCTTGCAGATGGTAAGAACTGTGGAAGAACATCAATTGTGAAGCACAGAATAGACACAGGGGTCTCTAGACCGATCCGGCAACCACCGAGAAGGGTACCTTTGGCGAAAGAAGGAGAGGTGATCAAACTAATCGACGAGATGGAAAAGGAGGGCTTGATCGAACCATCTGCAAGCCCATGGAGTTCGCCAGTAGTGCTAGTTAAGAAGAAGGATGGAAGCACCCGATTCTGCGTAGACTATAGGAAGCTGAACGGCGTCACGAAGAAGGACAGCTATCCTTTACCGAGAATCGACGACACCTTGGACACACTATCTGGCGCAAAGTGGTTCTCGACGCTGGACTTGCAAAGCGGATACTGGCAAATAGAGCTTGACCAGCAAGACAAGGAAAAGACCGCGTTCACTGCCGGGGGAGAGTTGTGGCAATTCTCCGTGATGCCCTTCGGTCTTTGCAATGCGCCAGCCACATTCGAGAGACTTATGAGCCGGGTGCTAAGAGGACTTCACTGGAGGACTTGCCTTGTCTATCTGGATGACATAATTGTCATGGGCAAGGATTTCGGCGATCACCTAAAGAAGCTTGAAGAGGTACTGGAACGTATTCAAGCAGCCGGACTGAAATTGAGCCCGAAGAAATGTTCGCTCTCCCAGAACGAGGTGAGGTACTTGGGACATGTGGTGACTACAGAAGGAGTCCATAGAGATGAAGAGAAAATCTCGGCGGTTATAGAATACCCGCGGCCGAAGAATCTTCATGAGTTAAGGTCATTCCTGGGACTTTGCTCATATTACAGGCGATTCGTCCCAGGATTTGCAAACGTTGCCAGCAGTTTGCACGAGCTCACCAAAAAGAATCGGCCATTCAAGTGGGAGAAGCCGCAGGAGGAAGCGTTCATTCACCTGAAGGAATTGCTCTGCAGTGCGCAGATTCTTGCATATCCTGTCCCGGGAGAAAAGTTTATTTTGGACACCGATGCGAGCGGACATGGAATCGGAGGAGTACTCTCTCAAATAATTGACGGGCGAGAACGGGTCATCGCTTACTACTGTAGGATCCTATCGAAAGCGGAAAGGAACTACTGTGTAACTAGGAGGGAGCTTTTAGCCGTGGTTGACTGTGTCAAGCATTTCCACAAATATCTCTATGGCTAAGCTTTTCATCTTAGGACGGACCACGCAGCGTTGAGATGGCTGCTGCGGTTCAAAAACCCGGAAGGCCAGCTTGCTAGATGGATAGAGAGAATCCAGAGTTATGACTTCAGTATCGAACACCGGAAGGGAAGCAGTCATGGAAATGCGGATGCATTATCGAGGCGACCCTGCGATGTGGAATGCAAACATTGTTCACGCGCCGAGACCAAGGAACAGATCACCGACATCCGTTGTTTCCAGGTGCTGCCAGATGATTCCTGGACTGTCGAAAAGGTCGGAAGGAAGCAGCGAGAAGATGTCGATCTGGCAGTCATCATCGACTACCAAGAACGAGGTTTTCGACCAAGTTGGCAGCAAATATCCAGTAAAAGCCCAATCGTGAGAGCTTACTGGGCTCAATGGCAGAGTTTGAAGCTGAAGAACGGTTGCCTCTACCGCAGTTGGGAAAGTGAGGACGGGAACATTGTAAACGATCTGCTGGTAATTCCGAAAGGACAAATCGAAGAGGTCATCCGAGAATACCACGAGGGACCAAGCGGGGTTCATCTGGGTGTTAACAAGACTGTAGAAAAGATCAAGAGACGTTTCTACTGGGTAGGATGCGATGAGTCGGTTACGCGTTTCATTCGCAGGTGTAAACAGTGTGCGAAGGCAAAGGGTCCAGTTAGGAAAACTCGAGGAAATATGCAGCAGTACATTGTTGGAGCACCGTTCGAACGTATCGCAATGGACATTGCAGGCCCATTCCCAACGAGCAACGCTGGAACCAAATACGCGCTGGTGGTGATCGATTACTTCAGCAAGTGGCCTGAGGTGTTTTGCATCCCGAACCAGGAAGCCAAAACCATTTCGGATGCGTTCGCGAACAACTGGGTTGCGCGTTACGGAGTACCGCTGGAACTGCACTCAGACCAAGGAAGGAACTTCGAGTCGTCGGGGTTCAAAGAACTCTGTGACATGCTAGGTATCAGAAAGACGCGGACAACGCCATTACATCCACAATCTGATGGCATGGTCGAAAGGTTCAACCGGACGATGGAGGAATACCTGAGAAAAGTCGTCGTCGGAGATCAGAAGGACTGGGATGAACATCTTCCCCTTGATTGAATAAACTCGTAACAATCTGGGGGCACGGCAGTGCCCCTGCCAAGTCGAGCAAAAAAGCGGCACGGCCGTACCATCCTTTTCTCGTAACATAATAGGCCATTTTCGACCCCCTATAACTTCGTTGTGGATAGAACTAGAAGTCTGAATTTTCAGTAACCAAGCAAGCATTGCATAGACACGGTATATTTCAAATTTCATTCAATTTGAACCAGTAGTTTAAGAATTATAACTAGTCAAAATTTCTTTATTTTGTCACTCACTGACTGACTCACTGACTGACTCACTGACTGACTCACTGACTGACTCACTGACTGACTGACCGATCATCAAAAGTCTAAGGCACTTCTAGCAGACGTAGAAGCTTCAAATTTGGAACACAACTAGTGTTAAGTGTATAAACCAAGGAAAAACTTAAATATTTTGCAATTTCGGTTCAGTTTTCTAGATACACCAATTTTAAGTTTTCTAGATACACCAACTGCATAAATAATCCCACAAACGTATCCCACATGTACATACATCAGTGAATGAATCTGTTTGCCTGGATACATATACATAATAAACAATGGAATAATAAGGGTAGGTAGGCTTACTGTATTCGGTATCGGCGAGTATATACATACATATGTATGTATTTACGCATCAGAAAGATTTGGTTTTACTTCAAGCATATAACCCATCTATACGTGGTGTGATTTGTTCACTAATACACTTGCACGTGCATTGCATGAATTTGAACAGTGTATATCTGGCATAGGCATTGGTATCAGCGAAATTGTGCCTACGCTGAAGAAATACATGTGTATGTACATACATAACTGTATGAGGGATACATAGGACGGGTGAGAAATGGGAGATTAGACAAATTTAAAGCAGAAGGTTAACTTTATCACCCAAAATAAATAAATATAGATATAATAAAAAGTAAAAAAAGTAATAAAAAGTTTCTTTGGTTTCTTTATGTGTATGTAGTTTCTACCTTCTAGTAAAAAGAAAGTAACTCAGTTTTAAAGAAAAGATAAAAATAGCGATCCTCGATATATTATACATACATATGTAAGTAAAGAAAGAAGTGAGAGCACCGTGGCGCAGTGGGTAGTGTGTTGGCCTCTGACACCGATATGACACGGAATGGAATCCCGACAAAGCCATGTCATCGAATGTGTTTTCACGGTGTTTCTCCTCAGCGGGGTTCTAACAAAATCCTCTGTAGTAAAATTGTCATGAAAAGCTTCTCGAAATTCGCCGTTCGGAACCGGCAATAAACTGTACACCTATGGGAAAATGAAATCACACACAACATGGGTGATTGAGAGAAGCTCGGCTTTGGTCCTTCATGGACTGTAACGCCAACATACATAAAAACATACATACATCTACAAAAAGGAATGAGATGCCATGAAAAACATAACTTGTAAAAAAACCAAGTCTCGCAACTCAGATCTTCTACCGTAAAAAGTTGTAAGATCAATGTATTACCAAGTCAGTTAATTTATTCAGTCCCTACTTAAGGGACCTTCTGCCTTGATTGATTACGTAATTAGCTAACCTAACAACATCTTATAGTGACCATACCAATATCAAAATCTTTTATGTTTTAAGTAAATATATTGACTTGGAAATCGCACTAAATAATCTAATTTAATATAATATGTATTACTTGTGAGATATATTGTGTTTTCATGCGATGGTCAGGTCAATCTATTTACTTAAAACATAAAAGATTTCGATATTGGTATGGTCACTATAAGATGTTGTTAGGTTAGCTAATTACATAATCAATCAAGGCAGAAGGTCCCTTAAGTAGGGACTGAATAAATTAACTGACTTGGTAATACATTGATCTTACAACTTTTTACGGTAGAAGATCTGAGTTGCGAGACTTGGTTTTTTTACAAGTTATGTTTTTCATGGCATATATATTATATTCATTACACTTATACTTAGAGTAAGAACTGTACCAATTATGAATTGTCAAATGAGTGAATAAACACATCATGAACAGTGCGGATCGGTATTCTTATTATAAAGAAATGTACAAACAGAACAAATGGCATGGATTTTCCAGATATTTCTGAGGTACTAAAACAACTAACGCCGATGGAAGAGAGGCTGGTAAGCTCTCGTCATGTTTTTTAAAAAATTGTTCGGAAAGGTCAAGGGTTAGGTTTTCAACACGGACTTGTAGGAAACGTTATAAACGTGCCCGTACAAATCAATAATATCGTTAGCGCACTACCTCGATCAACATATGATATTAATGTCATTACTGTGGAACCTCGATGAAAACTATGCTATAGGCATGGGCGCACAGAACAAATACGACCTGATTACGTTCGTAGAGCCGCACATTACTTGGTGAATTTGACCTGTTTAAGGAAAATGCAATCAATTTAAAAGAATCTTGGGATGTTGAAGAAGTTGACGATAATATAGAGTGTGTGATGGAGGTGTTGCAGAAGAAGGAGAGGAAGAAGAAACCACCAGTTGGTGATTGGGTGTTCCAACCTAATTCACGGAACCCTCTTGCCAAAAATTCGGGGACACCTATTTGGGATCTATTTCTACTTACTGAATTAAACCAAATAATGTGAAAGAGGGACGATGTTGCCTTTGCTACGGCCTTTAATAATTTAGCGAGTGGAATTATGACGAGTGACGACTGTTAGAAGTCGTTGTATTAGTCATTCTACGTTACCAAATGATGCTCGAGGCGCTGTCAATTTATACGCTAGTAACCGAGAAGTCCACCTGACCTAGACGAAGTCAAAATAGCGATATCAAGACTTAAGTCTAATAATTCAGTTCGATTCTGATTGTCGTGGGGTGCGCATCACAAAGAACCGATCTCTAAAGTATACTTTTATTTAAAACGTAAACAAAATGAATTGTTCAGCGTGTCAACAAAAAATTGATCGCAGCTGTTCTACAAAAATATTCTGCAACGATTGTAAGCACTATTTTCTCAATGCGTGCGTTAACATTTCGGAAGAAGACGCTGATTACTTTAAATCTAGTGGTACATCGTTTCGTTGTGACAAATGTTCAGTTTTGCGACGTCGTTCTCTTCATTTGACTGATCCGGTAGTTTCAAAACCATCTTCTTCTGCTAAAGTTCCGCAAGGCAATAGAAACAACACTCTCTCAACTCCTGTAGAGGCCACACACGTCATTGACAACGGAAATCAATGCACTCTTCAGTTGATTTACGAAAAAGTTTCGAGATTGGAAGAAACTATCAGTTTTTACAACAAATGAATGAGCTACGCAACGAAAATGCTGAGCTGAAATCGAGAGTCAACGTTTTGGAAAGTAAGTTAAATTGGCAAAGACAACAACTCCTCAGCAACTCGATAGAAATTGTGGGTGTGTCTAATGTCACCGACGCGAATGCTATCAAATTGTCTCAAACAATTTTCTCTAAATCGTTGTCTATTGACGTTCCCGACAATGACATTGAGAAATGTTACATCAAAAAAATTAAAAAAAAACCTCTTCGGACTTTATGTCGATCATCTGTTTAAAGTGCGCTAACCTGTCAACAAAGCAACGAATTATGTGCGCTAAGAGGAAGAACAAAAACAATCTCAACACACATTCGTCTGGCAGTGAGTGTGACATCAGCAGTGGCAGCAGTACTAGCAAAAAAAGGAGAGGTACTGCGATCTACATAAACGACTCTCAAACGAAATTCACCCAGGCTCTCTATATAAAGACAAAAGAAGCAGCGAAACAGAAGGGAATTAAATACGTATGGTTCAGCAACAACCAAATTCTTACGAGGAAGGTAGAAGGGGGAAAGGTCATCTCTATTAAATCTTTCAACGATCTTGCTCTCATTTAGCTAGATCGTTTTTCCTTTCTTGAAATTCTTTTTTAAATATTAAATGAATATTGATACCGATTTATTAGATGACTTTTCTACCTCCAATTTAACTGATTCAAATTGTTTTAATAGCTCCTTCTGCTGTGATAAGCTTTTTATTGTACACCAAAATGTTAGAAGTATGAGAGAAAATTTCTCAGCGCTGGTCGCTCATCTTCAATCTTTTGCTTATGTTCCAGATTTTATTTTTGTGTCTGAAATCTGGATTTATGACGTTGAAAAGAACGATTATTTTTTACCTGGTTTTAAGTTTATTTGTAAAACTAATGAAGGTTACGCTGCAGGTGGAGTTGGTTGTTTTGTTAAAGATGATTTTATGATTCTCGATGTCGTATGCGTTAATTTATTGAGTGCGGATGTTTTAAAGGTTTCAGTTGAAATTAACCATGTATTGTATGTGTTTATATGTGTCTATAGACTTCATATGTTTAATTTTGTTAGTTTTCTAACTGAGTTTTCTAATCTTCTAAATAATGAAAAGTCTAAAAACTTAATTATAGTAGGTGATTTCAACATCGACATTTTGGATAGTTGTGTAAATGTCTCTAATTATTTAGCATTACTCGCCTCACATGGCTTGACTGTCTATACCACCGAGCCCACTAGGCCTACTTCGGGTAGCTGCCTAGATCATATTTATGGGCGTTTCAGTAATGCTGTGCTTAATGAGTGCCTGAAATGTCTCTTTGATTTTAAAATCTCAGATCATTGCATGACGGGTCTGTTAGTGCCGATCTCCAAAACTAGAAGCTGTGGATATTCCGATTCGTTTCAAAGTAGAGAGAAAGTTAACTTTGGTGCATTAAAATATATTTTATGTGGTGAGTCTTGGGATAATGTTTACTCTTGTAGACGTCCAACGCATGCCTTTACAATTTTTTGTGAAACCCTGAGGAAGCACATTTCGTCTTGTTCTTATCTTCAGCCCTCGAAACAACCTGTTAAAAAACTTAAACCTTGGTTATCTAGTCTATTATTAAAGAAAGTTATTGAGAAAAACAAACTCAGAATAAAGTGTAACAAGTTTCCTGACAACACAGCACTAAAAAGCAAGTACAATAAACTATGTTTCGAACTCAAAAAAGAGATTCCTCTATGTCGTGACAACTATTACCGTGCTAAATTCAGCTCTGCGTGTGGTAATTTAAGAAATGAGTGGCGTTTGGTAAATAGCTTACTGAATAAATCCACTACGGTCAGTAAACCCACTGTGTTGCGTATAGACAATTCGGATGTTTATGACAAACTTGCTATTGCTAACGCCTTTAATTGTTATTTTGTTAATGTTGGCCGTAGTCTACTTCCCAGCCCTACACTATCAACTGGTTGTTCTTGTCCTTCCATTAGTGAATGTGCTGAGCTATTTTATAGTAGTAGTTTTGTCTTTCAGCCAATAACTTCCCTTGAAATCCTTAAAGTTATTGATAAATTGCCCAATTCTTCTTCGTGCGGTGCTGATGGTATTTCCAATTATGTACTTAAAAAAATTGCCTTTTTTGTAGTGGATGTCTTGTCTACTGTTTTTAATCGTTGTGTTCTTGAAGGGGTTTTTCCTGATTGTCTTAAGTGTGCAGACATTATTCCACTTTTAAAAAAAGGTTCCGCCGCTGTTGTCGGTAATTACAGGCCCATCTCACTTCTTTCTACTTTTAGTAAAATCTTTGAAAAACTTATGAAAAACAGAATTATAAACTTTTTAAGTAAGTCAAATTTTTTCAATCCCAATCAATTTGGTTTTTTAAGAGGCAAATCAACGGAAGATGCGCTTCTTCAGTTTTGTTCCCTTATTATGTCACACCTTGACGGGAAAAAATGTACGGCTGGTCTGTTCATTGACATTACCAAGGCATTCGATATGGTCAACCACAATATCTTATTGAGAAAACTGGATAAGGCTGGATTTCGTGGTTTCATGCTCTCCTGGTTCAGATCTTATCTTGAAAATAGGTCTCAAAGAGTAAAGATTGATAACATTAGGAGCGAAATAAGGCTCCTCAACCTGGGTGTCCCGCAAGGCTCTGTGCTTGGTCCTATTCTCTTCTTAATCTACATTAATTCTCTCTTTGCGCTCAATTTCAAGGGAATACCAACTGCCTTTGCAGATGATATTGGTTTCACCTATGGATTAAGTAACCCCTTAGATCTTGTTGCTTGCATAAATTGGGATCTTAGCCTATTGAGACACTGGTTTGCTGATCATCATTTAGTTATTAGCCCCAAAACTAAGATTATGTTTTTCAGTCTATCTTCAACCTCTGATCTCGATGCTAAGCTTTACTTTCATGCGCCTGAGTGTGGTAGATACAAACTATCAAATTACTACTGTGAGCATGACTCGTTGTCCCCCACCTATTGTAAGAACCTAACCTGTAGTGATAAATGTTTCCTAATTGAGAGTGTAAAGGAATTTAAATATTTGGGGCTTACTCTGGACTTTAGGATGAGTTTTACGAATCATACTGACTCTCTAAAAAAGTACTTTCGATGCACTCTGCGTCATTTTTATTATTTACGTAATGTTTGCTCAACTAATCTCTTAAAGGCAATTTACTATGGTATTTTCCAATCCAAGTTACAATATGGAATTGCTTGCTGGGGAGGTGCGTATCGAAATAAAATACATCCTCTGTTGGTTTTGCAAAAATTTGTCCTCAGAAAAATCTGTAGAAAGACTAATAGACACTCTAGCTTTCCTTTGTTCTGTGCTCTGCATATTCTTCCTGTGCGTCATTTGTACTGTTTCAAAGTCTTAAAATTGTTCTTTATGAAATCCGGCAATCGCAATTTTCGTTTAGTTTCGTGTTATAATCTCCGTGGTAACTTTTCGAATTTATTATCTGTACCCAACTTCCGTACCACTGCATATCGTAACTTTTATTCTGTTCTATCTATTAGATTATTTAACAAACTTCCATACTCTATCAGATCCCTAACTTCATCTGGAACATTCCAAAAACGCTTGAAAACGTGGCTCTTCAGCCTTGATTACGCTACAATAGAATCTTTTATTTCTTAAGTTTTGGTCAAATAAATTGTTCTCATTCTTGTTCTAGCTACTATCTATCTTTCTCGTTCTTCTATTCTTTTTGTTGATTTTTTGAATTGAATTAATTTTTTATACTTCGTTTCATATGTTTTTTAAGTTTTTCTTAAATTTTGTTTTATTTACAATGGTTCACCCCACCCTTAATATGTTAGTATTTAGTTTTAATTATTCAATTTGAAGTGACATTCAACTCTATTTTTTACTTTATGTATATAAATATCGATTGTCACCTTTCTTATATTGCTATATTTCTAGGAGTATGTTATATTGAAATCTTGCTGTTACGAATGAATTTATAAGAAAATAAATCTAAATCTAAATCTAAAGCCGCTGGCGCAGACGGCCTGTCTACTGAGCTTTTTAAGGCGGCTGGAGATGAGCTGGTAAGGTGCATGCACCATCTCATCTGCAAGGTATGGTAGGAGGAAAGCATGCCCGACGAATGGAATCTCAGCATCGTTTGCCCGGTCCATAAGAAAGGAGACCCCTATAACTGCGCCAACTATAGGGGAATAATTCTCCTTAACATCGCATATAAGATCTTCTCTGCCGTATTGTGTGAACGCCTGAAACCGTTTGTGGATAACCACAATAGACCAAATATTTACGCTACGGCAGATCATGGAGAAGACACAGGAATACCAAATCGACGTTCACCACCTCTTCGTCGATTTCAAGGCCGCGTATGACAGCGTATATAGAGACGAGCTGTACAAAGCCATGTCTAGTTTTAACATCCCTGTCAAACTCGTCCGACTGTGCAGGATGACAATGGAGAATTCTCGCTGCTCCATTAAGGTCGGTAATGAGCAAACCGAGACCTTTGATGTTAAAAAAGGATTTAGGCAGGGCGACGCGCTGTCGTGCAACTTTTTCAACATCGTGCTTGAAGAGATCGTGCAAGAGTCACTGGCCAACACAAGAGGTACGATTTATTTCAAGTCTACGCAATTGCTTGCGTACGCCGACGATATTGACGTAATTGGACGTAAACAGCAAGACGTCAATGAGGCTTTCGTGAGCATTGAGGTAGAAGCGGCTAAGATGGGTCTCAAGGTTAATGAGGGTAAAACCAAATACCTGCTTTCATCTAAAAGAGACGGACAACACCGACGTATTGGCCAGAACGTCACCATGGGCGGATATAACTTTGAAGTGGTCAAGGAATTCGTCTACCTTGGCTCACTGATGACCAGCGACAACAACACCAGCGCTGAGATAAAACGCAGAATCACTCTTGCCAACCGCTGTTTCTTTTCAAGAGGCAATTGAGAAGTAGAGTCCTCTCTCGGAAAACCAAGGTGACACTATATAAGACCTTGATCATCCCAGTCCTCCTTTACGGCGCAGAGGCTTGGACCTTAACAAAAGCGGATGAAGATGCCCTTGGTCGTTTCGAGAGGAAAATTCTGCGCACTATCTACGGTCCCGTTTGTTCAAATGGTGTATGGAGGAGAAGATATAACGAAGAACTGTACGGGTTGTACAGCGACATCGGCCTGGTACGACGTCTACGGATACAGCGTCTAAGGTGGCTAGGCCATGTAGAGCGCATGGAAGATACAGCTCCGACCCGAAAAGTCTTCGAATCCACTCCGGAAGGAAGGCGCGGCAGAGGACGGCCGCCTCAGCGGTGGCGCACGCAGGTGGAAGGGGACCTCAACCAACTGGGCGTGCGGCACTGGAAACAGCTGGCCAAAGACCGTGCCGGCTGGAGACGCTTGTTGGTTGAGGCCCAGGTTCACCACGGACTGTAGCGCCACCTAAGTAAGTAAGTAAGTAAGTAACCGAGAATTAGACGACCGTAACAGTGGAGTTCTGTCGATTATGGATAGTGAAGAAAGTTCACTAAGTCGATATAAAAATAGATTAAATAGAAAATGGACTCGGTTAGAAGCGGTCGCATACACAATGAAAATATGCAAATCACCACAATTAAGAGTTCGCAGAAGTCAATACCCATTAGTTCCAGCAGAAGCTATCACCATTCAAAAAAGTCAGCGTACAATATTAGAACGAGTTGTTGTTCATTTTAAACCTACGATTCAAAGGTCTATGATATACGTCGCTTGTTCTCGTGCAACTACAGCGCAAGGTCTGTTTATAGTGACTGAATCATTAAAAGCACCCCGCCCTCCAACTTGTTAAGATGCTATTGTAAAAGAAATGGCAAAGTTACGTGAGAAACCAATAGTACCAATTTTTAAATTTCTTAGAGAGCGCCATAATTTCACATAGATTATGTACCATAATGTACAGTCTTTGAAAAAACACATACCGGATATAGCCAGTTATCCACAAAAATTAGCATCAGGCATATATTTTACATCAGAAACTTGGAGTTGCACTGCGGATTCATTCTCTCTACCAGGTTTCGCCGAAATCGTAAGAACCAATGGGCCTAAGACAGCGGCCTCTAATCCTGGATTCGGAATCTCAGCTTGGGTCAAGCAAGACTTACACATCACGTCTCCCAGAAGTTACTTCCATCAATACAGTACTTTTGGTCACGTTGAAGCAGTTTCATTTGATGTACAAACAAAAGTTTCATGGAGTTCATAGACAAAAACGTTTTTTGCAACAACAATATGCCAACATTACTTTTCGGAGACTTCAACGAAGATTTTTTAAAAGACAATTGTATACTGTCATTCATGCAGAACGCTGGATATAGGACGTGATTACCACCTTGTCACACTACGCGAGGAGGCACAGAAATTGATAATATTTTTGGAAATATTTCCTGTCAAACTGGAATATATATTAGCTTGTTTAGCTATCACAAGCGTACATGGGCTCGCATATAGTTAGATCTAAATCCCATTATTTAGGTACCTAATTATAATGTTTTCTTATCAATAACTTAATTTAAAAAAAGTACGCTATTTTAAAACATCGATCAAAGTTACCACGAACTACAGGAACTTTTATATCATGTTACTTGCTGCTGCGGAACCCTTCATGGGTGAGTCCGTCTCGCACTTGGCCGCTTATTTTTTATAATCAATTATAAACATAATACTGTCAAATTGCATGCGTATATAATTCTAATTGTGCTGTGTGTTTGCGTAGTGACTCGAACTTTTAAAATAAGTAAAACTAAAGTAGCTATGATGCTATGAGTCGTATACTCGGTTAGGGATCACAAAGACCTCGGTTCACATGAAAGAGGCGCGGTTATCAAATTTAGAGAGGAAGCGAGAGCAATGCATCTAAAAATCATCGAGGCTCCAAGTAAAGAGCTAAGGGTGAGTACTTATATGCCCCCACGTTCCATAAGTTAAAAAAAACTGTTTCTTCAAGTATACCTGTGGATTAAAAGAACAGCTACCTCCCGTCAAAATCCCAACGTTCGATGAGTCGCTTCAAATGTGGCCGGAGTTCAAGGGTCTGTTTGTAGAATTAATAACTAACAGTCGCAGCATATCGGTTGCACATAAGCTACTTTACCTGAAAGCTAATTTGCAGCACCATGCTTAATGCGAAATACTTGCTTACTTAGGTGGCGCTACAGTCCGTGGTGACGTGGCACGGTCTTTGGCCAGCTGTTTCCAGCGCCGCACACCCAATTGGTTAAGGCCCCCTCCACCTGCGTGCGCCACCGTAGATGCGGCCGTCCTCTGCTGCGCCTTCCTTCCGAGGTGGATTCGAAGACTCTTCGGGTCGGAACTGTATTTTCCATGCACTCTACATGGTCTAGCCACCTTAGACGCTGTATCCGTAGACGTCGTACCAGGCCGATGTCGCTGTACAACCCCTACAGTTCTTCGTTAAATCTTCTCCTGCATACACCGTTTGACCCAACGGTACCATAGATAAAGCGCATATTTTTCGTCTCGAAACGACCAAGGCTACCTGTCCAAGCGTTTTGGACTCAACGAAAATGAATTAAAACTTTGTTGATAATCGACCAACAAAACTACTCTCAATAAAAAAGGACGATCCGCTCTGTTTCACAGATCAAGAAAGAATCCCTCGCCTTTATTAAATTCTGGTTTCGGAAGGTTAGATTACATATTTGCGAACTTCCAGTCTTAAGTTAGTTAATTTAGCAAATTATAATTATTCAAGTGAATCAAAAACAAATGTAACTTCAACAGCATCTTCATCCGCTTTTGTTAAGGTCCAAACCTCTGCGCCGTAAAGGAGGACAAGGATGATTAAGGTCTTATATAGTGTCACCTGGTTTTCCGAGAGAGGGCCATACTTCTCAATTACCTCTTGAGGCCAAAGCAACAGCGGTTGGCTGCTTACAAAGGCCTCATTGACGTCTCGCTGTGTCCGTCCAATCACGTTAATGTCGTCGGCGTACGCAAGCCATTGTGTAGACTTGAAATAAATCGTACAGGATCTTTTCAAGCACGATGTTGAAAAATTAGCATGACAGCGCGTCCCCTTGTCTAAATCCTTTTTTAACCTCAAAGGTCTCGACTTGCTCATTACCGACCTTAATGGAGCAGCGAGAATTCTCCATTGTCATCCTGCACAGTCGGACGAGTTTGGCAGGAATGTTAAAACTAGACATGGCTTTGTATAGCTCATCTCTATACACGCTGTCATATGCAGCCTTGAAATCGACGAAGAGGTGGTGAGTGTCACACAATAAAAATATATATATCACCACAATTAAAAGTTCGCAGAAGTCAATACCCATTAGTTCCAGCAGAAGCTATCACCATTCACCAAAGTCAGCGTACAATATTAGAACGAGTTGTTGTTCATTTAAAACCTACGATTCAAAGGTCTATGATATACGTCGCTTGTTCTCGTGCAACTACAGCGCAAGGTCTGTTTATAGTGACTGAATCATTCATAGCACCCCGCCCTCCAACTTGTTAAGATGCTATTGTAAAAGAAATGGCAAAGTTACGTGATAAACCAATAGTACCAATTTTTAAATTTCTTAGAGAGCGCCATCATTTCACACAGATTATGTACCATAATGTACAGTCTTTGAAAAAACACATACCGGATATAGCCAGTTACCAACAAATATTAGCATCAGACACATATTTTACATCAGAAACTTGGAGTTGCACTGAGGATTCATTCTCTCTACCAGGTTTCGCAGAAATCGTAAGAACCAATGGGCCTAAGACAGCGGCCTCTAATCCTGGTTTCGGAATCTCAACTTGGGTCAAGCAAGAGTTACACATCACGTCTCCCAGAAGTTACTTCCACCAATACAGTACTTTTGGTCACGTTGAAGCAGTTTCATTTGATGTACAAACAAGAATTTCATGGAGTTCATAGACAAAAATGTTTTTTGCAACAACAATATGCCAACATTACTTTTCGGAGACCTCAACGAAGATTTTTTAAAAGACAATTGTTTACTGTCATTCATGCAGAACGCTGGATATAGGACGTGATTACCACCTTGTCAGACTACGCGAGGAGGCACAGAAATTGATAATATTGTTACGAATTATTCGATCCCCACACCAAATAGGGTTCGCACCACTGGATTGCGATAAACTGCAATTGTCCTTTTTACCCGAATTAAAAACACACACACTTTTATTTCTTTCACCACAGATCAATTATCTGTGTAGCTTCACCACTTTTCTTTATTACCCAATACTATCCACTTTAAGCTTTATTACACAAACAAACCTTTATTGAGAGCTTCTAGTTTCACACTGTTTGATCACACCGACTTGTCACACGCTGCTTAATACCACAAACGGAGTGTCTGTCGAGGGCGAGTGTTCGCGCTTATATAGCTCTCGGTCCACCTTCTCGAACGTTCGCCGTTGGAAGTCCCCCTTCGGAAATCTCTAGAACGCTCTGACAATTGCATTGGAAGTTGACATCATTCCAATCCCCGCTTCCAGAGGGCTTTCGAACTTCGACAGCGAAATTCGAATTTGATCGTCCGTTTGCATCTCCGCAACACTGCCCTCCTCCTAAACTTGTTCGTCCTCGAACAAGCGATTGGATCCTTCTCCGTAATATGGTGCTAACCTCTCTACGTGGACAATTTTATACTTCGCCCGTCTGTTTCCCATCTGCTGTATCCGGTATACCACGTCATTGAGTTCCTTGATGACATTATATGGTCCGTCCCAGGCTGATTGCAATTTGGGGCACAAGCCTTTTTTCCGTTGTGGGTTGTACAGCAATACCAATTGTCCGGTCTCGAATCCAGAAGTATTCGCCCTCAAGTCGTATCGCGCCTTCATTTTATCGCTGACCAAGTTCAGTCGCTCCCGGATGAACTGATGGATAGAGTTCAGCTGTTCTTTCTTTTCGGTTACGAAGTCTTCCCTGCCGCTAGTTGTCGGTAGTACCACGCCGAACTTCAAGTCCGATGGAAGTCGGAGATCAGTTCCAAAAATGGCTTCGGCGGGTGTTGTTGACGTTGAATTGTGCTGTGCCGAACGGTATGCCATTAAGAAAAGGGGAAGATGTTCATCCCAGTCCTTCTTATCTCCGACGACGACTTTTCTCAGATATTCCTCCATCGTCCGGTTGAACCTTTCGACCATGCTATCAGATTGTGGATGTAATGGTGTTGTCCGCATCTTTCTGATACCTAGCATGTCACAGAGTTCTTTGAACACCGACGACTCGAAGTTTCTCCCTTGGTCTGAGTGCAGTTCCATTGGAACTCCATAACGCGAAACCCAGTTATTCACGAATGCATCCGAAATGGTTTTGGCTACCTGGTTCGGGATGCAAAACACCTCAGGCCACGTGCTGAAGTAATCGATCACCACTAGCGCGTACTTGTTTCCAGCGTTGCTCGTTGGGAATGGGCCTGCAATGTCCATTGCGATACGTTCGAACGGTGCTCCAACATTGTACTGCTGCATATTTCCTCGAGTTTTCCTAACTGGACCCTTTGCCTTCGCACACTGTTCACACCTGCGAATGAAACGCGTAACCGACTCATGGCATCCTACCCAGTAGAAACGTCTCTTGATCTTTTCTACAGTCTTGTTAACGCCAAGATGACCCCCGATCGGTCCCTCGTGGTATTCTCGGATGACCTCGTCGATTTGTCCTTTTGGAATTACCAGCAGATCGTTTACAATGTTCCCGTCCTCACTTTCCCAACTGCGGTAGAGGCAACCGTTCTTCAGCTTCAAACTCTGCCACTGAGCCCAGTAAGCTTTCACGATTAGGCTTTCGCTGGATATTTGCTGCCAAGTTGGTCGAAAACCTCGTTCTTGGTAGTCGATGATGACTGCCAGATCGGCATCTTCTCGCTGCTTCCTTCCGACCTTTTCGACAGTCCAGGAATCATCTGGCAGCACCTGGAAACAACGGATGTCGGTGACCTGTTCCTTGGTCTCGGCGCGTGAACAATGTTTGCATTCAACATCGCAGGGTCGCCTCGATAATGCATCCGCATTTCCATGACTGCTTCCCTT
This sequence comes from Eumerus sabulonum, assembly GCA_951905685.1. Taxonomy (NCBI): domain Eukaryota; kingdom Metazoa; phylum Arthropoda; class Insecta; order Diptera; family Syrphidae; genus Eumerus; species Eumerus sabulonum. Next base: position 102,811,062 of record OX645060.1, read on the forward strand.
CCGGTGTTCGATACTGAAGTCATAACTCTGGATTCTCTCTATCCATCTAGCAAGCTGGCCTTCCGGGTTTTCGAACCGCAGCAGCTATCTCAATGCTGCGTGGTCCGTCCTAAGATGAAAAGCTTGGCCATAGAGATATTTGTGGAAATGCTTGACACAGTCAACCACGGCTAAAAGCTCCCTCCTAGTTACACAGTAGTTCCTCTCCGGCTTCGATAGGATCCTACTGTAGTAAGCGATGACCCGTTCTCGTCCGTCGATTATTTGAGAGAGTACTCCTCCGATCCCATGTCCGCTCGCATCGGTGTCCAAAATAAACTTTTCTCCCGGGACAGGATATGCAAGAATCTGCGCACTGCAGAGCAATTCCTTCAGGTGAATGAACGCTTCCTCCTGCGGCTTCTCCCACTTGAATGGCCGATTCTTTTTGGTGAGCTCGTGCAAACTGCTGGCAACGTTTGCAAATCCTGGGACGAATCGCCTGTAATATGTGCAAAGTCCCAGGAATGACCTTAACTCATGAAGATTCTTCGGCCGCGGCCATTCCTTAACCGCTGAGATTTTCTCTTCATCTGTGTGGACTTCTTCTGCAGTCACCACATGTCCCAAGTACCTCACCTCGTTCTGGAAGAGCGAGCATTTCTTCGGGCTCAATTTCAGTCCGGCTGCTTGATTACGTTCCAGTACCTCTTCAAGGTTTTAAGGTGATCGTCGAAATCCTTGCCCATGACAATTATGTGAACCAGATAGACAAGGCATGTCCTCCAGTGAAGTCCTCTTAGCACCCGGTTCATAAGTCTTTCGAATGTGGCTGGCGCATTGCAAAGACCGAAGGGCATCACAGTGAATTGCCACAACTCTCCCTCGGCGGTGAACGCGGTCTTTTCCTTGTCTTGCTGGTCAAGCTCTATTTGCCAGTATCCGCTTTGCAAGTCCAGCGTCGAGAACCACTTTGCACCAGATAGTGTGTCCAAGGTGTCGTCGATTCTCGGTAAAGGATAGCTGTCCCTCTTCGTGACGTCGTTCAGCTTCCTGTAGTCCACGCAGAATCGGGTGCTTCCATCCTTCTTCTTAACAAGCACTACTGGCGAACTCCATGGGCTTGCAGATGGTTCGATCACGCCCTCCTTTTCCATCTCGTCGATTAGTTTGATCACCTCGCCTTCTTTCGCCAAAGGTACCCTCCGGTTGCCGGATCGGTCTAGAGTCCCCTGTGTCTAATCTGTGCTTCACAATTGATGATCTTCCACAGTTCTTACCATTTGCAAAAACTGTTTAATATTTACGAAGCAGGGAGAGTGCTTTACTTTTCTGCTTCTCCACTAGGTGTTGCGTCCACCCTCTGGCCACTGGTTTTAAGAAGGCTTTGTTGGACTGGATTTCCTATTGTTTCTGATCTTCGCAGTTCATAATAGCGGCAGCTTCTTGGCATTGAGCGATCGTTGTTCCCTTGTGTATCGTCCTAGGTGTACTGGCAGGACTCGTACTGGAACCAATTGGTCTTGTCGGGGTTCCACGAGAGCCCTTCCAACAATTATATCGCTGGGTCGATTTCGTTTGTCGGGTTCGACCATCCACATTCGGCTTGTCCCCGCATCCTCTTCTATCTTTGCCCAAACCACAGCTTCTGCATTCGGGGGAACTGTTTGGTGCGCTTGCACGACTATTCGCCTGACCTTGTTACCCTGTCCATTATCTATTGTTTATGGGAGCTCCAAGTTGCCATACTTCATCACTTTTCGGTTGAGGTCCAATGTGAAGCCATGCCTAATCATGAAGTCGACGCCGATTATGATGTCATCAGTAATGTCCGCAACGATGAAATCATGCTGAAACTCGATGGTCCCCATCGTAACTCTTTTCTGGACCTTTCCCTTAACTTCTGCCTTCTCACCAGTTACTGTACGAAGCCTTACCTCGGAAAAAGGTTCGATGTCAGAAACCAATCCGCTTCGGATGACTGAATGAGTTGCGCCCGTGTCCAACGTCAGCAGATATTGTCGCCTGTCCATCGTTCCCTCGATGACCAAGCTGGTTGCACCCCTACAGATTCGGGATACGAGGATGCTGGGGCACTCCAATGTGGGAGCCAGCGCATGCCCCTCTGCACTGACTCGTTTTAGTTTAACGGATTGTTAGGTACACCTTTTGCACCTCCACTTTCGCGGTCCCTCCCTTGGTCTCTTTTGGCGAACTAGACCTCGAACGGTTTCTTCGCAGGCGGCAGTTCCTCGCAATGTGCCCCTGCTGGTCGCAGATGTAGCATCTACCCGGGAATGAATCACTCGTACTCACCGTTGTTGTTCTGGAAATATCCTGGTCTTGAGATATGCGCCGTTTGATAGAAGGTCGGCATATCAAGAGCGATGTTTCACATGCGAGAGCGCTGGCAACTGTCTCCTTGAAGGATGTCTTCGGCAGGAGAATCAGGCTTCGTTGCGTATCGGGGTCCCTTAGCCCATGGATGAAGGAATCCGTTTTAAGTTTCTCCACCACATCAACTGGGACATCTGCGTAGGCAAGGTGGGATAGCCTCTCGATGTCGGCAGCATACTGTTGGATGGTCTCGTTTCAACGCTGCTTGCGTCCTTTAAGTTCCAGCTTGTGTATCTCTTGCATGTGCTCACTGCCGTATCTTCGGTGAAGAGCTTCCCATATGGCTGTGCAGTTCCTTCTCTGGGTCTCCGGGATGGTCTGTAGAACACCAGCTGCTTCGCCTTTAAGCGAAATTACTAGAGCGGCCACACGATCTTCTTCTCCCCATTGATTCCGTTCCGCTGTTGTCTCGAACTGGACCTTAAAGATGTTAAAAGCGCTCGTGCCGTCGTAGTTGGGAGCTGTGAATTTCGATGCCGCAGTCGGTACAACGATTCCGTGGTGTTGAACGTTCTGGACAGTTTTCTCGAGTTCCAGAACCTCCTTGTCGAACTTCGATTCTAACGTCTCGGCTATCTTTTCCTGATTATTTTCGAGATCTAGAATCTTCCTGTCTAGTGTCTCGATTTTCTCTTCGACATTCTGGAATCGATCGTTAACGGCTTGCTGGATGTCTCTCAAGCTTTCTCTATTGTTCTGTAGCATCTCTTCTAACGTCTCCAGCTTCTCCAGTTTCTGGCTTATGGAAGTTGAATTTTCCTCCAACTTTTGATCGAGTTTCTGGCTTATGGAAGTTGAATTTTCCTCCAACTTTTGATCGAGTTTCTGGCTCATAGCATTCAGAGCCGCGAGAATGTGCTGCATATCGAACGCTGGCTCGGTGGATGTCGACGGCTTCTCCACCCCGAATTCGTAACTCTCCCAGTCGACACCTTCTTCCTGCAACGCCGATCGCAGTCTCTCCACCAGGTTGGCTTTACTTCCCACTGTGGATAATTCCCGAGCATCCAGCTCTTTCTTCAGTTGTTCAATGGTCAACTTTTCCAATTTCCCCATTTTCTCTATCTCTTAACAATTCACTTTGTGCAATTCACAATTTAAACAAACGTTCCACTCGTTTACTCGCAATCCCACTTCTGACACTAAATGTACGAATTATTCAATCCCCACACCAAATAGGGTTCGCACCACTGGATTGCGATAAACTACAATTGTCCGTTTTATTTAAATTGAAACACACACACTTTTAATTCTTTCACCACAGATCAATTATCTGTGTAGCTTCACCACTTTTCTTTATTATCCAATACTATCCACTTTAAACTTTATTACACAATACACACACCTTTATTGAAAGCTTTTCTTTTCACACTGGTTGATCACACCGACTTGTCACACGCTGTTTTATACCACAAACTGAATGAATGTCGAGGGCGAGTGTTCGCGCTTATATAGCTCTCGGTCCACCATCTCGAACGTTCGCCGTTGGAAGTTCCCCATCGGAAATCTCTAGAACGCTCTGACGATTCCATTGGAAGTTGACATCATTCCAATCCCCCGCTTCCAGAGAGCTTTCGAACTTCGACAGCGAAATTCGAACTTAACCGTCCGTTTGCATCTCCGCAACAATATTGTTGCGAAAGTGCATTGTTGCAAAAGTGGTTCGAGAAGGTGGACCGAGAGCTATATAAGCGCGAACACTCGCCCTCGAGTGAAACTTTATTTGAGTTGTGAAGTGAATCATTGCAAAAGTGAGAAAATGGTAAAATTGGAAAAGTTGACAATTGAACAACTGAAAAGAGAGCTGGATGCTCGGGAATTATCCACAGTGGGAAGTAAAGCCAACCTGGTGGAGAGACTGCGATCAGCGTTGCAGGAAGAAGGCTTCGACTGGGAGAATCACGAGTTCGGGGTGGAGAAGCCGTCGACATCCAGTGAACTAGCATTCGATATGCAGCAAATTCTCGCAGCTATGACGGCTATGAGTGCTTCCATGAACCAGAAACTAGAAAAGCTGGAGGAAAATTCCACTTCTCTAAGCCAGAAACTAGATCAAAAGCTGGAGGAGAATTCCCTTGCCGTAAGTAGAAAGTTGGAGGAAAATTCCACTTCCAAAGGGCAGAAACTAGAGAAGCTGGAGACATTAGAAGGGATGCTAGAGATCAATCGAGAAAGCTTGAGAGACATCCAGCAAGCCGTTAACGATCGATTCCAGAATGTCGAAGAGAGAATCGAGACACTAGAATCGAGATTCGACAAGAAGGTTCTAGATCTCGAGAATAATCAAGAAAAGAGAATCGAGTCACTGGAGCCAAGGTTCGACAAGAAGGTTCTAGATCTCGAAAATAATCAAGAAAAGATAATCGAGACACTGGAATCGCGGTTCGACAAAAAGGTTCTGGAACTCGAGAAAACTGTCCAGAACGTTCAACATCACGGAATCGTTGTACCGACTGCGGCATCGAAATTCACAGCTCCCAACTACGACGGCACGAGCGCTTTTAACATCTTTAAGCTCCAGTTCGAGACAACAGCGGAACGGAATCAATGGGGAGAAGAAGATCGTGTGGCCGCTCTAGTAATTTTGCTTAAAGGCGAAGCAGCTGGTGTTCTACACACCATCCCGGAGATCCAGAGAAGGAACTACACAGCCATATGGGAAGCTCTTCACCGAAGATACGGCAGTGAGCACATGCAGGAGATGCACAAGCTGGAGCTTAAAGGACGCAAGCAGCGCGGAAACGAGACCATCCAACAGTATGCTGCCGACATCGAGAGGCTATCCCACCTTGCCTACGCAGATGTCCCAGTTGATGTGGTGGAGAAACTTAAAACGGATTCCTTCATCCAAGGGCTAAGGGACCCCGATACGCAACGAAGTTTGATTCTCCTGCCGAAGACATCTTTCAAGGAGACAGTTGCCAGCGCTCTCGCATGTCAAACATCGCTCTTGATATGCCGACCTTCCATCAAATTACGGCGCATATCTCAAGACCAGGATAGCTCCAGAACAACAACGGCGAGTAGGAGTGGTTCATTCCCGGGTAGCTGCTACATCTGCGACCAGCAGGGGCACATTGCGAGGAACTGCCGTCTGCGGAGAAAGCGTTCCTTCAGCAAATTGCGACGTAATTCCAGAGCAACGACAGTGAGTAGGAGTCGCTCGTTCCCAGGTAGCTGCTATATCTGCGACCAGCAGGGGCACATTGCAAAAGACTGTCGTCTGCGGAGAAAGCGTTCTTCCAGCGTAGTTCCAGAGAAACAACGGTGAGTAGGAGCTGCCCGTTCCCAGGTAGATGCTACATCTGCAACGAGCAGGGGCACATGGCGAGAAATTGTCATCTGAGAAGAAGGCGTTCGAGGTTTGATTCGCGAAAAGGAGAACAAGCGAGAGCACGCGAATACCGGAAGGGAAGCAGCCATAGAAATGCGGATGCATTAACGAGCCGAACTCGCGGCGTTGAATCCAAGCATTGTTCACGTGCGGAAACCAAAGAAGAGGTCACCGGTATCCGTCGTTTCCATGTGCTGCCAGAAGATGCTTGGAGTGCCGAGAAGGTTGGAAGAAAGCAGCGAGAGGATGCCGATCTGGCAGTCATCATTGACTACCAAGAACGAGGTTTTCGACCAACTTGGCAGCAAATATCCAGCGAAAGCCCAATCGTGAAAGCTTACTGGGCTCAGTGGCAGGGTTTGAAGCTGAAGAACGGTTGCCTCTACCGCAGTTGGGAAAGTGAGGACGGGAACATTGTAAACGATCTGCTGGTAATTCCAAAAGGACAAATCGACGGGGTCATCCGAGAATACCACGAGGGACCAAGCGGGGGTCATCTTGGTGTTAACAAGACTGTAGGAAAGATCAAGAGACATTTCTACTGGGTAGGATGCCATGAGTCGGTTACGCGTTTTATTCGCAGGTGTGAACAGTGTGCGAAGGCAAAGGGTCCAGTAAGGAAAACAAGAGGAAATATGCAGCAGTACAATGTTGGAGCACCGTTCGAACGTATCGCAATGGACATCGCAGGCCCTTTCCCAACGAGCAACGCTGGAAACAAATACGCGCTGGTGGTGGGTGATTACTTCAGCAAGTGGCCTGAGGTGTTTTGCATCCCGAACCAGGAAGCCAAAACCATTTCGGATGCATTCGTGAACAACTGGGTTTCGCGTTATGGAGTACCAATGGAACTGCACTCAGACCAAGGGAGAAACTTCGAGTCGTCGGTGTTCAAAGAACTCTGTGACATGCTAGGTATCAGAAAGACGCGGACAACACCATTACATCCACAATCTGATGGCATGGTCGAAAGGTTCAACCGGACGATGGAAGAATACCTGAGAAAAGTCGTCGTCGGAGATCAGAAGGACTGGGATGAACATCTTCCCCTTTTCTTAATGGCATACCGTTCGGCACAGCACAATTCATCGGCAACAACACCCGCCGAAGCCATTTTTGGAACTGATCTCCGACTTCCATCGGACTTAATATCATAAACCGTGGAAATAATCCCACCTTTATGAATAGAATTAGAGAAGAGGTATTAGACCTCACCCTAACTACCCCCTTCATAGGTAACTCGATTCAAAACTGGCATGTCTCAACAGAAACATCGATGTCAGACCATCGACAGATCTGTTTTGACATAAAAGCGGGAGATAGAATTACTAGAACATATAGACAACCGAGAGCGACAGACTGGGACACTTATAGCCTAGAAATCGCACAAACGATCGGAAACTGTCCAAACAGCATCAGAGATATAGACAGCCTCGAACTCTGCTGCGACAGCCTCAATGCTACCATCTTATCTGCTTTTCACAACGCTTGCCCAGAGAAAGTTAAGCCAGGCAACCGTACCACTCCGTGGTGGAACAACAATCTGGCCAACCTAAGAGCACTGACCAGAAAACTGTTCAACAGAGCTAAACGGACTGGTGACTGGACGCAGTATCGTGCCTCACTCACCAACTACAACCAAGAGATTAGAAGAGCCAAAAGAGACTCATGGAAAAAGTTCTGCAGCAGTCTTTCAGACATTCAGAGCAGCGCTCGCATCCACAGAGTTCTCGCTAAAGAGCACACTAACCAAATTGGTTTGTTGAGGAGAGCAGATGGCACCTACGCGGAAAATGGTACGGAAGTACTCAAAATTCTGACCAGTACGCACTTCCCGGACTCTAACATCATTCCCTCTGATCTCTCTAACATACCTCCGCAGATCAGGGCAGCTAGACCAAACAGGGAGGATTGGAAGAGAGCACGAACGATATTTCACGAGGGAAGCATAAAATGGGCCATCAATTCTTTTGACCCATACAAATCCCCGGGGGAGGATGGCATCTTCCCAGCCCTTCTTCAGAAGGGGAGTGCGCAAATCAGCCCCATGCTCATTAACATCTTTAGAACCAGCTATGCATGGGGACACATACCAACAAGCTGGACAGAGGTAAGGGTAAAATTCATTCCCAAAGTAGGCCGTAGACCCACAGACCTGCCTAAGTCCTACAGACCGATAAGCCTTACCTCTTTTTTCCTAAAAACAATGGAAAAAATCCTGGATAGGCATATCAGGGACGGTGCACTGAGAAGATCACCACTTCACAAAAACCAATATGCCTACCAGCCTGGGAAATCGACCACGCATGCTCTTCAGGAACTAACGGCCCGGATTAATAAATCCCTGAGCGATAAAGAAATTGCGATAGGTTGCTTTCTCGATATTGAGGGTGCTTTCGATAACACCGAACACACCCAAATAAAACGTTGCATCCTCAGCACAGGGGTGGACAACACCACATGCAATTGGATCCAACATATGCTTAGCAACAGGAAAATAAGCACCTCGCTAGGCAATGACAAAATCAGCGTTAACGCCGCGAAAGGATGCCCTCAAGGCGGGGTTCTCTCACCACTCCTGTGGTCCATCGTGGTCAGCGAACTGATAAGCATACTCCTCAACAATGGCTTCTATGTCCAAGGCTACGCTGACGACATAGTGATCCTGATCAGAGGCAAATTCGAAGACCCAGTCTCGGAACTCCTCCAACGGGCACTAAACCTTGTTGCAAACTGGTGCTTAAAGGTTGCACTAAATGTAAATCCTAGAAAAAGTACCATAGTCGCCTTCACCAAAAGAAGGAACAGGCACAAACTTACTAAACCTACCCTCTTTGGTAAAGCGATAGAGTTCTCAAAAGAAGTCAAATATCTAGGGATAACTCTAGACGAAAAGCTCACTTGGAACTCTCACATTACAAAGACCATTGAGAAAGCCAGGATCTCCTTATGGACCAGCAAAAGTCTCACTGGCAAAAACTGGGGCACAAACCCCAAAATGTCCCGCTGGCTATATACAGCAATCACCAGACCAATCCTTACATATGCTGCGCCCGTCTGGTGGCACAAAACAAAACAAGTATCAGTGCAAGCCAAGCTCAACAAATTGCAGAGACTAGCTTGCATCTGCATCACTGGGGCCATGAGAACAACTCCCACAGCAGCACTAGAAGTCATCACAGACCTGCCACCTCTTCATCTCCAACTGAAGAAAGAAGCAATGGTCTTCGCCCACAGGATGATAATGGAGGATGACTCTAACCGTAGGCTCTTTCACCCTGACATCCTTACAGAAATAAACAGGCATGAAACCCTAAAGATATCTCTTACAGACAACTGTCTCCCCAGATATAACTTCAGTCAAAACTACAAGGTCACATTCCCTAACCGACAAAACTGGGAACAGGATAGACCCTCCTTCAACCGTGGATCCTACGTGTGGTACACAGATGGCTCCAAAACGGACGAAGGCGTTGGTTCTGGAGTATACGGAGCAAATACAGGCACATGCATTTACGTCAGCATAGACAGTTATAACTCCGTTTTTCAAGCAGAGATATTTGCTATAGAACTCTGCCTCAGAGAAAATATAAACAGAAATATACTTAACAAAAACATTTACATCCTCTCTGACAGCAAGGCTGCACTTCAAGCCCTAAAGAGCTTTGAAATAACCTCCAAGCTGGTATGGGACTGCCTACAGCTACTTCACCAGCTGGCCAGTACAAACAGAGTTCATCTCATTTGGATACCTGGACACAGCGGCCATACAGGCAACGAAAAGGCGGACCTACTAGCAAGGAAAGGCTCTGCATCACCATTTATGATGCCACGGCCTTTCTGCGGCATACCCACTAGCACCACCAAATGCTGCATAAAAAATTGGTTAAGGAACACGACGGATCACTACTGGTCACAAACGAAAGGTAGCAGACAAGCCAAGCTGTTCCTCCCAACTACATCCCTCAAAAGAACGAAACAACTTCTCATGCTTTCGAGGAGTCAGATTCGTTTAATCACAGGTTTCCTTACTGGACACTGCCCAGTTAATAAACACCTCAAAACAATGGGCATCATACAAGATGACACTTGCCGTATGTGTAATGAAGACGAAGAAACAGCAGAGCACATACTATGCCACTGTAACTGCCTGGTCAGTACACGTCTTCGTCACCTAGGCAAGCATTATCTTGAAGCAGAAGAAATTGCTGTCAGCTCACTCAAAAGCATACTAAGTTTTATTACGGACTCAGGTTATCTGAGTGAACTGTAAGTGGGGGACATCACAATAGGCCCAATCGTGGCCGCAGTGATCAGGCGACTCTGTCCCACCCCCCAAGCCCTATCTATCTATCTATCTATCCATCGGACTTGAAATTCGGCGTGGTCCTACCGACAACTAGCGGCAGGGAAGACTTCGTAACCGAAAAGAAAGAACAGCTGAGCTCTATCCATCAGTTCATCCGGGAGCGACTGACCTTGGTCAGCGATAAAATGAAGGCGCGATACGACTTGAGGGCGAATACTTCTGGATTCGAGACCGGACAATTGGTATTGCTGTACAACCCACAACGGAAAAAAGGCTTGTGCCCAAAATTGCAATCAGCCTGGGACGGACCATATGAGGTCATCAAGAAACTCAATGACGTGGTATACCGGATACAGCAGATGGGAAACAGACGGGCGAAGTATAAGATTGTCCACGTAGAGAGGTTAGCACCATATTACGGAGAAGGATCCAATCGCTTGTTCGAGGACGAACAAGTTTAGGAGGAGGGCAGTGTTGCGGAGATGCAAACGGACGGTTAAGTTCGAATTTCGCTGTCGAAGTTCGAAAGCTCTCTGGAAGCGGGGATTGGAATGATGTCGAGAAGGTGGACCGAGAGCTATATAAACGCGAACACTCGCCCTCGACAGATATTCAGTTTGTGGTATAAAACAGCGTGTGCCAAGTCGGTGTGATCAACCAGTGTGAAAAGAAAAGCTTTCAATAAAAGTTTGTGTATTGTGTAATAAAGTTTAAGGTGGATAGTATTGGATAATAAAGAAAAGTGGTGAAGCTACACAGATAATTGATCTGTGGTGAAGGAATTAAAAGTGTGTGTGTTTTTATTAGAATAAAAAGGACAGTTGTAGCTTATCGCAATCCAGTGGTGCGAACCCTATTTGGTGTGGGGATCGAATAATTCGTAACAATATATTAGCTTGTTTAGCTATCACAAGCGTACATGGGTTCGCATATAGTTAGATCTAAATCCGATTATTTAGGTACATAATTATAATGTTTTCTTATCAATAACTTAATTTAAAAAAAATACGCTATTTTAAAACATCGATCAAAGTTACCACGAACTACAAGAACTTTTATATCATGTTACTTGCTGCTACGGAACCCTTCATGGGCGAGTCCGACTCGCACTTGGCAGCTTTTTTTTATAATCTATTATAAACATAATACTGTAAAATTGCATGCGTATATAATTCTAATTGTGCTGTGTGTTTGCGTAGTGACTCGAACTCGTCGGTTAAAATAAGTAAAACTAAAGTAGCTATGAGGCTATGAGGCGTATACTCGGTTAGGGATCACAAAGACCTCGGTTCACATGAAAGAGGCGCGGTTATCAAATTTAGAGAGGAAGCGAGGGCAATGTATCTAAAAATCATCGAGGCTCCAAGTGAAGAGCTAAAGGTGAGTACTTATATGCCCCCACGTTCCATAAGTTAAAAACACTGTTTTTTCAAGTATACCTGCGAATTAAAAGAACAGCTACCTCCCGTCAAAATCCCAACATTCGATGAGTCGCTTCAAATGTGGCCGGGTCACAAGGGTCTGTTTGTAGAATTAATAACTAACAGTCGCAACATATCGGTTGCACATAAGCTACTTTACCTGAAAGCTAATTTGCAGCACCACGCTTAATGCGAAATACTTACTTACTTAGGTGGCGCTACAGTCCGTGGTGACGTGGCACGGTCTTTGGCCAGCTGTTTCCAGCGCCGCACACCCAATTGGTTAAGGTCCCCTTCCACTTGCGTGCGCCACCGTAGATGCGGCCGTCCTCTGCTGCGCCTTCCTTCCGAGGTGGATTCGAAGACTCTTCGGGTCGGAGCTGTATTTTCCATGCGCTCTACATGGTCTAGCGACCTTAGACGCTGTATCCGTAGACGTCGTACCAGGCCGATGTCGCTGTACAATCCGAACAGTTCTTCGTTAAATCTTCTCCTCCATACGCCGTTTGACCCAACGGTACCATATTTTTCGTCTCGAAACGACCAAGGCTTCCTGTCCAAGCGTTTTGGACTCAACGAAAATGAATTAAAATTTTGTTGATGATCGACCAACAATACTACTCCCAATAAAAAAGTACGATCCGCTCTGTTTCACAGATCAAGAAAGAATCCCTCGCCTTTATTAGATTCTGGTTTCGGAAGGTTAGATTACATATTTTCGAACTTCCAGTCATAAGTTGGTTAATTTGGCAAATTATAATTATTCAAGTGAATCAAAACAAATGTAACTTCAACAGCATCTTCATCCGCTTTTGTTAAGGTCCAAGCCTCTGCACCGTAAAGCCGGACTAGGATGATTAAGGTCTTATATAGTGTCATCCTGCACAGTCGGACGAGTTTGGCAGGAACGTTAAAACTAGATATGGCTTCGTATAGCTCATTTTCGATCAATGTTCGAATGAATGATCGACTATGTGTGGTTCTAATGAACTGAACTTTATTTTCTCATAATACTGCTTAAATAGTGAATTTTGCTTATCCTACAATAAATGCAATAATACAAATTTGCTTATTCTACAGTAATACGAAATTGCTTATTCCACAATAAGAAATACGAGCCGAAAGAGGTGGAAACCGAATACAAATGTTGGTGATTTATGTTATGACACCGTCAGGTGTCATAAATTGTTGTGATTGATCACAACATGCTGGGGCCCCCTAGACGATAAAGTTTTCGTCGCAGAATATTGATGAGGCAACTGGTTCACTTCGTCGTCTACGTGGTGCTGGATTGGGAGTGGTCACGATGTTAATATTGGCAGATCTCCTTTTTCGAAGCCCTTTCAGTACAGCGATGCATCCTGCTATAATGATGAGAAGTGTTATTGCACCGCTTACTGAATACTGCTGGATCTTGTGGCTTCGGACTTGGTTCAATAGTACTTCTTGACTTTGTTGGAGAGCGATATCATGTTGTAATTTTGAGATCTGCTGTGAGACCTTTATTCCTACAACAGGTGGTTCTTCGTGGTGATAATGTTGATCAGCTAGAAAATCGGAAATGTTTGGCAGCGGTAAATAGGATGAAGTTATCCTCGTTGTTACTGACTACCTGCCAAACAGTATCATGCTTGATTGGATAATTCTACAGTTAGGTTGCAATTGCACTATTCCAGTTGACATCAATTGGGCTGTCGAAGATACCTTGCCACATGCTATGTCTACATTGACCGCGCTTGGAGTGCTATATATCCATGTGTTCGTGTGGTACATTTGTACCCAATATAATTGAGGACAGACGCTTTGGATGACGCACGAAGGTGGAATCTCTTTCGAATGTCTCAAGAGACCCATTTCACAGGAATTAATCGTTGACTCTGTTAGATACAGAGGGTGCTTCATGTCGCACCAGAATGATCCTGACGATCGTTGCCTACACATCGAAAATGACATTTCGTTCAAAGGGTAGAAGTGATCGCCTTCCAGATTGACTATTAAATACTCTGATGATGGTACAATAAACGCGAATGTTTGATCTCGCCAAGCAGGTACCGAAAGCAATTTGTAGATTTTGAATTCTTCGTTATACAAGAGTGGCAGCGTTATTTCGGCGATAACATTTTTTTCTGTCACTCTTGCTCTTGGCTGCAACTTCTTGTACAATTGAAGTATTGACTCGTGATTTCCTTCCCCTGGGATCATCATGCTTCTTGGTATATTGTCGTGGACCCGAGAGAGTTCCATTTTCAATTGATTAACTGTCAAAATTAACGGGTGAATCTGTCCATTATGCGTTGCCAGTATGATGTCTAGTATTTTGCAAATTGTAGAAGTTCATCATAGTTAACATTGCAGGGAAGGCTGTTGATATGAACATTTGAAAGGCATGTTCATTATCCTCTTGGATCTCTAACTTGGAAATCATTTTGTATATTGATTTTAACTGGATTTGAGTTGCTGCGCGATCATCCTTGAATAGGTTGATGGTGGAATCTATTATACTGGTTCGATTTTTCAATAGATTAAGAAGATGGTTTTCATTTCCTGTCATTTCTGCTATCGTCTGTTCATATTGAAGAGCAAAGTTTTGATCCAGTATGCCAAATAATTTGTTGCTGACTGTCCCGATGAAATCAAAGGGCGATCGTTTCATCCTTGGTGGTGATTCGTTGTTGGCGTGACGTAGTACATCATTGTTTACCTCAATTTGTTGTAATTGCCGATCAAATAGATGTAGACTGCTCCCACAAAGCAGAGTATTTGATTCCGACAGATTTGTGTTCAGGCAAATCTCTTTCATGTGTTTTATGAATTTCCGGTATGTATTGACCTCCGCCCAGTAGTTCGTCAAATTGAAGAACACTATGCTCTTCCACGAACCAACAACCATACTTGTATGTCCAATATCTTCGAAATATAATCCTGGGGTTGTTTCGAAGCTTGTAGCATTGTAGTTAACAGTTAAGGGTTGACCGTAGTAGGCAGAAGCGAGCATATGCAAGCAGAGGGGAATGTCTTTTTACATGCAAAGCATATGACATACCCATAATGGGAATATTCGAAGTTTCGTTAAATGTTCGTTAACTGATGCGAGCAGACGGAAAGTCTTTATGAAAGAAGACATTCCGTACGGAATTTTGACAGTATTATAATAAAAAAGAAAAAGCCAAGGTGTGGGCCAGAATTGCCCAAGCAATTGGTAGAAGCGGTAAGTGGTTTAATACTTATATATTATGAATGCAATTATGTATAATAACATTACACAATTCAGACACCGAATGTAAAAATAAGTGGATGTTGTTGCGGGAAAGGTTCAGCAAGGAGCTGAAGAAGATAGAGATGCCGTCCGAGAGTGCTTTCCTCGCCCTCGAAGAATGGCAATATTATCAGAATCTGGAGTTCTTAAGAAATTCCATGAAACCGCGAAGGTAAGCAACATTGTTCATTTACATACTTAATACATTTCAGACATTTAATCTTTTTTATTTAAGAACTGTATGCAACGAACTGGCTCCAGACGAAAATACGACGGCATCTTTTCAAGATTTCAGCTCCAGTTCGGCGTTGGATTGCTCACCAGTTCCGTCTTCAACACCGCGACGAAAAAGGAAGGCGGAAGATCCATTGGAAAGCGTTTACAACCAATTGGGACGATATTCCCGCAACTAATCCAAAAAGAAGACAGGCTGATACATCCTTCATGGAGACCATGTTGTCCTACATGGACGATCTGCCAATTG
Organism: Eumerus sabulonum; assembly: GCA_951905685.1. NCBI lineage: Eukaryota > Metazoa > Arthropoda > Insecta > Diptera > Syrphidae > Eumerus > Eumerus sabulonum. The sequence goes on from OX645060.1 coordinate 102,826,242, forward strand.
CTGTAAGGGACTCATTTTACTTGGAAATGATGCAGAGGGTGATGCAACTGCGGGTTGAACATATACAATGACATAGTTGAACATATATTATAAATAAAAATCAAAATTTAATTAACGTTCATTTTATTGGTTAACTAAAAATTTGCAAATTTCATTTCTTATGTTGATGGATGTTTTACCACCGGAATACCGTATCGTTGATGGCGCAAGAGATGGTAAATTGTTTCGGACTTCTTACCTCCATAACCCATCCTGTCGTACGCCATCAGAGTCCACCCAGTCAACATAATTGGCCGGACAATACGATGACCCATCGTCATTATTTAACATTATGTAGTTGTGCAATGCCACACAAGCCAAAACTACTTTTTCGGCGTTTTCCGGGACCATATTTAAGGTATTAAATAAAACACGCCAACGAGCGACAAGAATTCCGAAGGAAGGTTCGACGGGCTCGTGACAATCTTTTATTGAAGTTGTCCTTGTCTGCTGGTAAATGTTGTCCAGGATACGGTCGCATTAGATTGATACTCAGTGGAAAGGCGGCATCAGCTACAAAATGGCGCGGAACTTTCACTTGTGTTCCTGGCAAGTATTTGGGGGGTGGTAACGGAAGAGAGTTTTCTATGAGTCTCTTTCCAAACCGACTTGCTTGCAAAACACCTAAAATAAAACCAAAAAAGTGCATTTCTTGTTTAAAAGAACAAACAGTTATAAGAGTAATTTGTTACCTCCATCGCTCTGGCTGCCATAAGCTCCAACATCGACAAACGTAAATCGACATTTAGCATCGCACGCTGCTAATAGCACAATACTAAAGTATTTTTTGTAGCAGAAAAATTGGCTTCCACTATTCGGAGGACATCTGATGGCAACATGCTTCCCGTCAACAGCTCCAACGCAATTTGGCATGTTCCATAATTGCCAAAAGTCCTCGGCGATCTGTATATAGTCAGTCCTATTTGGTTCTGACACATATACAGGATGCAGCACATTCCACAAAACTTCGCAGGTTTCCAAAATGATCATGCGTACGGTTTCCTTTCCTAATTTGAAGGACCATGCAAGCGATTGTAAGGAATTCCCCTGCGACAGATATCTGATATTATTTTTAATATGAAGTGTTCAATAAGAAGAACCTTTTACTTACTGCAAAGTAACTGCTATTCGACATTCCGGCTGTATTGGTTTCCTTATTGACGTCTTCATTAAATAAGGCGATATTAAATCAACCAGCATGTTATAAATTACTGGAGTCATTCTTGTATATATAAAAAATTGGTCTATATCGCTTGCCTTCATGGCTTGGAAGGACACTTCATAGAACCCATGAACTGCCCTATCGCGATTAATTTTTCGAACACTACAGGAGCGCTTTTTTTTCTTCTGCAATTCATTACATTTTCTTAGCAGTATTAAACTTTCCAATATGAGATGTAACGATCCCAAAGTTTTTAATTGCTTTAATTTTTTTTCTGTTCTTAATTTCTCCATTTTTCTCACTTTTAAATAACACACCGAAAGTAAAAAAACCGAATAAAATCAATTTGACAGTTCCTTTCCTTCTGCTCGCTTATGTTTATTATGGGTAACTTGACTTTTCGTTGAAACAGAGAGGAGAATATCGTTCGGTTCTGACATAAGCTTCTGCTTGCTTCTGCCTATTATGGTTAGCCCTTAAGTTGTTGGCCAGATATAGTACTTATGGCCAGTGCTAACATGCACATCCAAATAAGTGACTTGAAACTCATTCTTCCCAACAAACCAGCAGCTTTATTTTTTGAACTTGCTTCAATTTCAGTCGAAGTTAGTGTCTCGGCATTATTTTCAATGGGCAATGGACATAATTTTGTTATTGGTCTTTTCGCGAATCTTTTGTTAGAGTACACAGTGACCGCACGAACATGTCCATCTGTTCCAGGATGTATCTCAGTGACTTTCCCCAAGTTCCATTTAGTGGGTGGAAGGCGTTCGTCCTTGATCAGTACTATATCCCCAACATTTATGTTTTCTCTCTTTTGTTTCCATTTGCAGCGATGTTGCAGCTGCGTTAGATATTCTGACGACCAGGTTTGCCAAAAATCTTGGACCATTTTTTGGATCAATAACCATCGGGAGCGATAAGTTTTATTTCGATCCTGAGTGGGATCTGGTAAGGCATTTAGTGCCGATCCAATTAAGAAGTGTCCCGGAGTTAAAATCGGACTATCATCGATGTCGTTGTTAATACCGATCAATGGGCGAGAGGTCAAGCAAGCTTCGATCTGGGTTAATGTTGTAGTAAATTCTTCAAATGTGAGCATAGTATCACCAATAACCCTTTTTAAGTGGTACTTCATAGATTTCATCCCCGCTTCCCATAATCCTCCAAAGTGGGGTGCAGCTGGAGGAATAAAATTCCTTTGTATGCCATTCAAGAGCAGTTTATCCGCTACTTGAGCTACTTGAGCACTTGTTGAGCAACAAGCTGACAAATGTTCTGTAGTTCCTTGTTAGCGCCTATAAAGGTTGTCCCGCAATCACTGTAGAAGTTTGAACAAATGCCTCTTCTGGACACAAATCTCCGAACAGCGGCTAAAAATGCTTCTGATGTGAGATCGCTGACTAATTCTAGATGAATTGCCTTAGTGGCGAAGTACACAAAAACTGCCACGTAGCCCTTTGTCGATCGATTTCCTCTTCCTTTTGCTATTCTTATTTGAAATGGCCCTGCATAATCCACTCCGGTGTGAGTGAACGGCCTTGATGGTGACACTCTCGGTGCCGGTAAAACTCCCATTATCTGCTGCCTAGTTGATGCTTTAAATCGATGACATCGAACGCAGTTGTGTAAAATTTCCGTACCAATCGCTTCGCATGGGGAATCCAATACGATAGCCTCAATGTGGCCATTGTTAGTTTATTCCGCCATGTAGTGTTTTATTATGTACATTTTCCACCAATAATTTTGTGAAATTATCAGCGTATGGCAGGATGTAAGGATGCCGTTGGGTTTGTGGCAGATTTGCGTTATCCAAACGACCCCCTACAGTTAAGATTCCATCGTCATTTATTTGGGGGTCTAGTGACAGCAGTTTATTATTCTTCGGAATGCTGTTTCCATTGGTTAAGCACCTTATTTCATCAGGGAATTCTTTTCGTTGAACTATTCGGATGATATTTTTCCTTGTCTCTTCGACTTCATCTATTGTAAGTGATCCTGAACGTCGTTCTGATAAAGTATATCTGGAGTTGTACACATATCGTCTGCAGTACGCCATTACTCTGACAAGTCTATCGTACGATGAATATTTCTCGAACATGCTTTCCTCCTCTACTTTCGATGGATTCCAATGTTTGCCCAGTGTCTTTATGGTATCTTCTTTATCAAGGTTGATGACAGATTGGCAATTAGAATCTGAAATGACATTCAGAAGTTCCTTGTGATTTCCGACCCATTTTCGGAGATGAAAACCACCACATTTCAATAATTTTATAAGCTGATCTTGAGCGTATTTGCAATCACGTAAAGTATCACCTCCGGACATTAGGTCGTCAACGTAGAAGTCTTCCTTTAAAATGCTTGCAGCAATTGGATAATCTTGTTGCTCATCAGATGCTAATTGATGAAGTGTTTTGACAGCAAGGTACGGTGCGGAAGCTGTTCCGTATGTGACAGTGGTAAGTTTGTAGTTCTTAATTTTTTCATTTGATGAGTTCCTCCATACTATCCGCTGATAGTTTTGATGCTTTTCGTTAATTTTAATTTGACGGTACATCTTTTCGATGTCCACCGTGTAGACATATCTGTGTCTTCTCCAACGTATAATAATGGTAGTTAAGTCAAATTGTAGCCTTGGGCCCACCAGCATAAGATCGTTGAGGCTAACTCCGGTTGATGTTTTCGATGACGTGTCGAACACTACTCTTAATTTTGTCGTAATGTTGTCGGGTTTAATGACAGCATGGTGTGGCATATAGTACACCCCTTCGGTTTGTTTTTCATTTAAAGAAACTTCGACCATATGACCAAGACTTCTAAATTCTTTTATTACCTTGGTATACTCAAACCGCAAGGAATTGTTTGTTTTAAATTTCCTCTCCAGTTGGAGCAATCTTGCAACTGCTCGGTCTCGTGAGGCTCCTAAACTGTACTTCTGTTCCAATTGTTTATTGAATGGAATGTCAACTATATATCTTCCATCAACGTCTCGACAATGCGTTTCTTCATATATTTTTTTCGCAATTGAAGTTGTTCTGTGTCAATTGAATCTGTACTGGTACCTCCTCTTGTTCCCAGAACTGCTTGAGTTGATTTTCTAGTGTTGTTTGGGCAACCATTCTCATAATTGTCACACCAGCGCATTTGGATGCTATGCGTCCAGTAATAACCCATCCAAGTTGAGATCTTTGTGCAATGGGAAAGCCTTTTGGGCCCTTCTTTATGCCATTGAGAATGATGTCCCCGTAAACATCAGCTCCAAGAATCATATCAATGTTACCAGATATATTGAATGATGGATCGGCTAGCAATAAATTTTTTAAATTGTTGGGAATTTCAAAAGAGTCGTTTTTGTCAGGCGTTAGCCTTGTGAGCGTTGGCAGCACAAGCGTAGGAACCAGTAATTTGAATTCTGAGGCGAATCTTGGGGTTAACACCAGTTCCACTTGACTGCGTGCTGTACCAGCATTAGTTGCACCTAAGCCGCTAATTTCAGTATGTATCTTTCGTTTTGGCAGGCGCAATGACTGGACTGCTTCTTCAGTGATCAGTGTTGCCTGCGATCCTGGATCGATAAGAGCTCTCAGTTTCCTCTGATGGCCATCAACGTTTCTCGCTGTTATCAATGCTGTGGCGAGCAGCACACCTTGATTTTGATGTCCATAATTCGATTGTATTTCCTCGAACTGTCTATGTCCATTATTTCGTGAACGATTCTCAGCTTGTTGTCTTGATGTATAGTTCTCTTGGTGCAATAGAGTGTGGTGTTTTCTTTTACACTGCTTACATGTTCGCAAGCTAGTGCATGCACTATTTTTATCATGTCGTAGGCAGTTTATACATAGCTTAGCAAGTTTAACTTGCTCACATCTTTCCTTAGGAGTCCAGCTTAAAAATTAGCTGCATGAATAAAGGTTGTGGTCATTTTTGCGAAATATGCATTTAGCTCTAGTTGCTAAATGATAATTGCGAATAGCGACCTTTGATTCTTCTTTGAAATGCCTGTGTCTAGAGGTTCCCATCACTTCAAATGCTTGATATCTTCTTTGTAGGAAGTCGTACAAGGTTTGGAGGGAAGGCATCTTGTTCGGTTGTTCTGGACCTTGCTCAAATAGGTTTCTACTTTCCTGGTCTAAAGCCTTTGTCATTAAATGAACAATAAGAGGATCCCACGATGATGTGTCGAAGCCCATGGTGGATATTGCTGATAGGCCCTCCTTCGTTGCATCCAAGATTGCCTTAATGAAATTCGATGGTGACTGGTTTCCCTGATGACCAGATTTGAGCATTTTTTCAATATGCACTCCAAAAATTTTCCTTTCATTATTGTATCTTCCCCTTAAAGTTTCCCAGGCCGATGTATAATTTGCACTTGAAATGGTTAAATGCTGGATAAGTTGCATCGGTTCTCCTTCCAAATGCGTTTTCAGGTACTCCATCTTTTCTGTAGTACTGAGTGTGACTTTGTTGTGTATAATTGTTGTGAATATATCACAAAACGATTGCCATTCTAAATAGTTTCCTTTAAATATCGGAATTTTTAATTGTGGCAGCCTTACCTCCACTTGTTGATGTCTTTCTACAACCTTCAATTGGTTGGTTTCGCTGGATTAGAAGCCATGTTATGAAGACATCGATTTAATTCCTGTTGTACTTCTTTGTACTCCTCTCCTATTACATAGCCTGTTTGCAAATCATCTTCAGATGCGTTGATCATGAAGTCTTCGTGCAACTCGGTGAAGCTTCTAGATTGCTCTAGCAGTATTTTTTGTTGGAAATCATGGACTTCAGTTGTATAGCCTATCAGAGTGGCTTTTTCATATTCCATTATATTGTTGATAATGGCGTTCATCTTTATTTTTAATTTGCGTAACCTCTGTGATTGCTCACGGCCTATCTTCTCTTCTGAGGGTACTGGTTCGCTGACGTATGGCCTTGTTTTCTGTATTTTTGTCTTTAGTTCTTCATACAATTGTTGAACTTTCTTCACTGTATTCTTCTGCATGTACGGGGTGTCATGCTTTACTACTTCCTCAATTTTTTTGTGGATGTCCAGATTTCCTCTATCCGTTGTAGCTTTTCTTCCAAATATTTAGCAGTTTTCGTACTGTCCTTTGCAATATTTCTGCTAATTTTCTCCAACTCCTCTGCTAGAGATTTTTTGTCTAGCTACGATACTATAAACCTCTGTTTCATCTAACACCATTTTTAATTTCTAATCTGGATGCACTTTTAAATCACTACCAATGTGAGCCCTGATTACGCTTATTCACTACCAGTGTGAGCCCTGGTTACGCTTTATTCACTACCAGTGTGAGCCCTGGTTACGCTTATTCACTACCAGTGTGAGCCCTGGTTACGCTTTATTCACTACCAGTGTGAGCCCTGGTTACGCTTATTCACTACCAGTGTGAGCCCTGGTTACGCTTTATTCACTACCAGTGTGAGCCCTGGTTACGCTTATTCACTACCAGTGTGAGCCCTGGTTACGCTTATTCACTACCAGTGTGAGCCCTGGTTACGCTTTATTCACTACCAGTGTGAGCCCTGGTCACGCTTTATTCACTACCAGTGTGAGCCCTGGTTACGCTTATTCACTACCAGTGTGAGCCCTGGGTACGCTTATTCACTACCAGTGTGAGCCCTGGTTACGCTTTATTAGGTTGCTGTTCTTTCCTCGAAGGACCAATTTTCGATCAATGTTCGAATGAATGATCGACTATGTGTGGTTCTTATGAAACGAACTTTATTTTCTCATAATACTGCTTAAATAGTGAAATTTTGCTTATCCTACAATAAATGCAATAATACAAATTTGCTTATTCTACAGTTATACGAAATTGCTTATTCCACAATAAGAAATACGAGCCGAAAGAGGTGGAAACAGAGTACAAATTTTGCTGATTTATGTTATGACACCGTCTGGCGTCAGGTGTCATAAATTGTTGTGATTGATCACAACACTATACACGCTGTCATATGCAGCCTTGAAATCGACTAAGAGGTGGTGAGTGTCGATTTGGTATTCCTGGGTCTTCTCCAAGATCTGCCGTAGCGTATATATTTGGTCTATTGTGGATTTACCTGGCCTGAAACCACACTGGTAAGAGCCGAACAGATTATCCACAAACGGTTTCAAGCGTACACACAATACGGCAGAGAAGATCTTATATGCGATGTTAAGGAGACTTATTCCCCTATAGTTGGCGCAGTTATAGGGTCTCCTTTCTTATGGAGCGGGCAAACGATGCTGAGATTCCATTTGTCGGGCATGCTTTCCTCCGATAATACCTTGCAATTGAGATGGTGCATGCACCTTACCAGCTCATCTCCAGCCGCCTTAAGAAGCTCAGCAGACAAGCCGTCTGCGCCCGCGGCTTTATTAGACTTAAGTCTCGATATCGCTATTTTGACTTCGTGTAGGTCGGGTGGACGGAATTCTCTTACATCGCTGTCCATTACGAACGGGTCGTTGTGCCTAGCAGCGGTATCTTGTCTGTCATCGTCGTTATACAGTCTGCAGGAGTGGTCTTACCAAGTCCTCAGGATCGACTGTGATTCTACTACCAGTTCTCCATTTTCATCCCTGCAGGCCGCCGCTCTGGCTTTGTAGCCATGGCATGTTCGTTTTACCTTATTGTAAAACATCCGGACGTTATTCCTGCGGAAGCATCTCTTTATCTCCTCGATCTCACGCTTTCCGTGTTCCTCTTCTTTCCTCTGAGAAGCGTGTGTTCCTCTCTTCTCTTCTGCTCATAAATTTCGCGAGCAGCTCTCGTCCGTCAAGAGGGGTGTCTAGGTGTTGACGGTTTGAGACCCAGCACCTCTGAGGCAGCGTCTCTGACGGCGCTCTGGCAATGCGCCCATTCCTGTTCTATTGGTTGCGCTACTGTGGGCGGAGAGGTTGAAGGAGATACGATCGGCAAAGATGCTGGCAGTCTCTTGCGATTGTGGCTTCCCGACGTCAAACTGACGTTGTCCTACTCGACTCCTAAGCATTCTTGATATCCTCATTCGCACCTTGGCTACAACAAGGTAGTGGTCCAAGGCGATGTTGGCCCCTGGGAAGGTTCGTACGTCAAAAATACTGGAGGAGTGTCTTGCGTCGATCGCTATGTGATTAATCTGGTTGGTGTTCGATTGATCAAAAGACCGCCAGATACCCTTTTGGATGTTGAGATGGAGGAATCGTGTGCTTGCTACAAGAAGGTAACGCGCCGTTGGGAAATCAATTAGCCCAAGTCCGTTGTCGGAAGTGGTGTTATGGAGGCTATGCTTTCCTATGATCGACTCAAATATGTCCTCTTTGCCCAGTTTTACATTATTGCGAAATACCGATTCGAGTTTCGAGTTTGTTTGAACGATCCTAGTCAAGCGATATTAGAACATTCGACTGTCGAAGGACAATCAATTCATACTGTTGTTTCACCAGCCGAAATGTGAAAACGAACCGTAGAACAGAAGCAACGTATCAGGGGGACTACATGTACATAATGCGACCACTACTACGTGTCCAATGTGTCAAGGCGCCCACTCAGTACGTATTTGTTCCAAATTCAAGACCATTGATGCCAAGAAGAGGCAGGAATTGGTGAGGAAGAAAATGAATGGATGAATTTTTATTGCGAATCATTTAAAAGTTACATTGGTTATCGCACAATTTACATAATTTGTTCAGAGAAATGATGTACATGAGAAATCTTACTACTGAGAAATATTTTATACAGTCATTAATATAAAATTTATATGAAGCAAGCATTCTGGGAAAACAACAAGAAAAAACCCAATACAATAAAAACAAAAAAAAAACTAATAATGTAAATAAATAGACTAACACATAAATAAATAAATATATAAATAGGTAAATAAATTTATAAATAAATAAATACAAATATATAAATAAATAAATAATCAGATTCTAAATAAATAAATTAACAATGAATAAGTAATAATAGAAATAAAAATAAATATAAGTTAAAGGATTCTCGTAAGAGAAATCCAAAAAAAAACCGCGAACGCCAACCTTGAGGCTGGCCCAACCGTCCGACTTACATTCAAACACAAATCTATATTATTAAAAGAACAAGTTTATTATGACTTGAATGGTATACGCTCGCCGAGAGACTGCCACCTCGATGTTGCTCGCCTACGTTTGTCGCCTCGCATAAACCTCGTTCCCACGCTGACACAGGTGTTCCCGTTGCATCCCAGTAGTTCCCATGATCGTGTTCGGTGCATAAGCCGCGGCTCATATTCGGATACATTCACTGAGCGCTGTTGTCTGGTCGGAGGCGCGTACATGTTGTGTCAGCATATCTACCGACACATTGGCTGATGCAATTCACTGTCAAGGTCGAATATCTGCAGGTCGTTGTCGTTGGCGATGTGTTAACTTTGATTTGTATATTTGTGTATTTATTGTTAATTTATTTATTTATTTATATTTCCATTTATTTATACATTTATATAAGTTAACACATCGCCAACGACAACGACCTGCAGATATTCGACCTTGACAGTGAATTCCATCAGCCAATGTGTCGGTAGATATGCTGACACAACATGTACGCGCTTCCGACCAGACAACAGCGCTCAGTGAATGTATCCGAATATGAGCCGCGGCTTATGCACCGAACACGATCATGGGAACTACTGGGATGCAACGGGAACACCTGTGTCAGCGTGGGAACGAGGTTTATGCGAGGCGACAAACGTAGGCGAGCAACATCGAGGTGGCAGTCTCTCGGCGAGCGTATACCATTCAAGTCATAATAAACTTGTTCTTTTAATAATATAGATTTGTGTTTGAATGTAAGTCGGACGGTTGGGCCAGCCTCAAGGTTGGCGTTCGCGGTTTTTTTTGGATTTCTCTTACGAGAATCCTTTAACTGGCGCCCGAGCAGGGACCGGCAAAAAAACCATATCCTTTTTGCCTGTGGATCAGCAGAAACAGGAACCAGTACGCCCTATCGGGTGAACGTCATTGTACCCATGAGAACACAATGGCCATTCTGAGTTCCTGATGCCAACCTTCCGCATACCCATGGGAACATGCGGATATCCTAGAAGGCTAAAGGATACGGTAGTGAAGATTGTTCGTACCGCGAGTAGGTCTCTTACAATCATTAACGTTTGAGACCAAAAGGGAATTCTACGAAACTTCCTTTGCCGGCCCCAACCGCGACCGATCACGCGTTACTTATTTTTCCTTTTTTTTTTCTCTCTCTCCCTCCATTTAAAAAGAAAAAAAAACAAAGAATAAATCGGAAGAACTAATTAGCAAAAAACAAAAGACAATTTCAGTGATGCGAAACATTTCAAAGTAAGGGAAGACGAGGATTTGTATGTATTATAGATCTAGATCTAGTGAAAGAATAAATTGTGAAATTTCAAATGAAACAAGATAGAAAGCATTAGCAAAAAAGAAAAGAAGAAAAAAAGATAATTGTGTGTTAGAGTGTGAGATTAAATTAAGTAAAAGGAAAAATCCACAGAAAAGTTGGTGCGTGCATGTGCAGTAAAATTGCGTGTATGATAAGTGCTTGGAAAAAATATTAATAAGAAGAATTAATGAAAAATAAGTGCAGAGAAAATCTGAGAAAGTAAGTAAACGGTGTTGTGTTACAAATTCTCAAAAAAGGGAAACAATTCACACTGAAAAATATAAGTTGCATAAAATAGTGTTCTCCGAAACCCCCAAGGCCGCAACTCTGTAAGTACACTGTTCTCATTGTTGTTATTCCTATTTAAATCGAACGAAGCTAAGCACTATGGATACAATTGCTAAGTCTGTAACTGACCTAACAGGAGCGGTTAATGCCATTCTTACCCAACTCAAAGGTCTTGAAAAACGTGCAAGCAAACGTCCGTAGGTATTACCGTTGAGGATGCTGTAGAACTTTGCCCACCGCGGAATGAGTCCGAGCTGAAGGATATTTCGAGGTTGCCCGATTGCGTTAAAGAGCTGCAAGTCTTCGATGGCAACCCTACACAATACGTGTCATGGGTGCATATAGTCGAAAGTATATTAAAGGATTTTGAAATCGTCAAGTCAAAACCCATTTATCGGGCAATCCTCCAACATATCCGACAAAAAGTTCGTGGCCCTGCCGATGCGGCCTTAGTTTCTTACAATATTTTTGACAACGATTGGCCATCCATTAAACAGTGTCTCTCTCTGCATTACGCGGACAAGAGAGACATGAGAACTCTGGAGCATCAGCTCAACCAACTCTGTCAACGAAATTCGAAGTTGGATGAATTCTATGCCGCGGTAAACCATCAACTGTCGTTGATGATAAATAAGATAAAAACCGAATCCTTTAGTGAGGAAACGGTAAACGCGTTAATAGAAACATATAGGAATCGCGCTCTCGACGTCTTCATCCGGGGCCTCAACGGCGATTTGTCAAGGATGCTTATCATCCAAAAGCCCAAAACGCTTCCTGAGGCCTACTCGGCCTGTCTCGAAATTCAAAACCTGAATTATCGTAGCCATTCCATTCACTCCGCGTCCACCCCGAATACCATAACAGCTCCCGTGAACCAGATATTTAGGAACGATCAGAGACCCATCTTGCCACCAAGAAAATTTCCACCACATTTCTCAAACGGACCAAGGCAACAATCTCGTTCTACGACTCAGCATGAAGCTGGTCCGCCGCCAAGGCCCTTCGCGCCGAAACCACACGAAAAAATGGATGTCGACAGGTCAGTGCAGTCGAGGCAGATAAATTATATGAATCGCCCACATGGGGTTAACCCTTTTAAAAGGCGAGCGAAGTCCGAAAACTACCCAAACAAGCATCAACGCTTGTATAACACACAAGCCTACGAGGAATGTCGGAATGATGAGTATGAGGAAGCAGGAGAGGAGCTCGTTGACGAGGAAATAAATTTTATGACGGGCGCCTCTCCAGCGTTCCATACATAGACTATATAACAAGCAATGGCAAAAGGCTCAGTTTTCTGGTGGACACCGGAGCCAATAAAAACTTTATAACCCCTTCATTAGCCGACAATTGCGCGTCCATCCCCAAGCCTTTTACAGTACACTCCGCCGCTGGCAAGATTCAAATCAGCAAATACATACAGGGTAGATTCTTTGAAAAGGCCGGGAACAACACGCTCCTTACTTTCTATGTTCTGCCGGGCCTCTCATCTTTTGATGGTATCATAGGCGATGATACCCTCAAACAATTAGAGGCAATCATTGACAGGAAACAAAATGTGTTGACCTTATCGCCAGGCATTCGAATCCCCCTCAGGGAAAAAACGTCGACAGAAATAAATGTCGCGTTGGATTCGAGCCTCCCGGAAGACGTGAAATCCCGCCTAAAAGCCTTAATCCAAAAGTTCGCGCCTGTCTTCGGGCCGATCAATGATAGTGAGGTAATTGGCACGTCCGTGGAAGCCGAAATAAGAACCAGCACGGACGAGCCGATTTACTCCAAAAGCTACCCGTACCCTGCCTGCCTGCGAGGGGAGGTCGAAAACGAGATCAAGAAGTTGTTGAGTGAAGGGATCATCCGCCCTTCGAGAAGTCCGTACAACTCGCCAATTTGGGTGGTCCCCAAAAAACCTAAACCTACCGGCGAGAAGCAACACCGTATGGTTGTAGACTATAAACGCCTTAATGCAGTCACGATCTCGGACACCTACCCTATACCCGACATCAACAGCACACTCGCTAGCCTTGGCAAGGCGAAATATTTCACCACTCTGGACCTTACCTCCGATTTTCATCAAATACCGTTGAAACCATCCGACATACCTAAAACTGCTTTTTCAACCATGAATGGGAAGTACGAGTTCCTGAGGCTCCCGTTCGGCCTAAAGAATGCTCCGGCCATTTTCCAACGGATGATTGACGACGTCCTGAAGGAATACATAGGTAAAATCTGCTATGTATACATAGACGATGTGATCATTTTTGGAAAAGACGAGCTAGACCATCTCAAGAATATCGAAACAATTTTCGCTAGACTCCTCGAAGTGAACCTTAAGGTCAATTTGGACAAAACCCACTTCATGAAGACCGAAGTCGAGTTCTTGGGGTATGTCATAACGCCCGAAGGAATAAAACCAGACGCGAAGAAAGTGTCAGCCATTCGACAAATCCAACCACCCGAGACACTAAAAGAGTTAAAGAGCTTCCTCGGGCTAACGTCGTATTACCGTAGGTTCATTCGTGATTATGCCAAAGTCGCTAAACCGCTGACGAACATAACGAGAGGAGTGAACGCGCAGATTAAAGCAAGCGAATCAAAGCGTGTTCCCATCCACTTGAGTGAGGAGGCGCTCCAAGCTTTCAATGATCTCAGGCTGCTCTTAACGTCATCCGAGGTATTGGCCTTCCCCGATTTCGAGAAGCCCTTCAACCTGACAACTGACGCTTCCAATTTCGCCTTAGGAGCGGTGCTATCCCAAGGAGACCCGGGAAAAGATAGACCTATAGCTTACATATCGCGATCACTTAACAAAACCGAAGAGAATTACGCGACGAATGAGAAAGAAATGCTCGCTATAGTCTGGGCCCTAGACAACCTCCGATCTTATGTCTACGGCTCAAGAAAGATCCGAATCTATACGGACCATCAGTCCCTGACCTTTGCCCTTGGCAATAGGAATTATAACGCGAAATTGAAGCGTTGGAAATCTCGCATAGAGGAGTATAACTGTGAGCTGATATATAAACCTGGCAAATCGAATCACGTTGCCGACGCCTTGTCCAGGCTGAGGATGGAGATGAATCACTTGCCTGCTTCGGTGCTTGCCGAACCAGCGCGAAGTGCACGATCAGACAACGATAGTTGTGCAACGGAAACCGCCAGCGAAAGGGCTGACAGCAATCCGACAGAGACTGCTTCGGAAGGGGGCACATCAACCGAAACCGCACACAGTGCTGAACAGGATAGTACCGACCTCATTCCTCACGTCGAAGCTCCGATTAATGTCTTTCGTAACCAGATTATTATAAAGATAGGTAGGGGCACTGAAATATACGAGGAGCCACATCCTGGGTATGCAAGACATTATGTGGCGATAGAGAACCCAGACAAGACAGAACTGACAAATATTCTTGTACGAAGATTAAGGCCGAACGTGGTTAATGGTATTAAAATTCCCGAGTCCCACATACAAATGTTACAGGAGGTATATTTGGGATGCTTCACGAAGTATAAATTGCGACTAACCCAGAGAATAGTAGAGGACGTGAGAAACGAAAACCGGAAATGTCAGCTGATTACGGACGAACACCGACGAGCTCACAGAAACGCAAGAGAAAACAAAGATCAACTGCTCGAGAAGTATTATTTCCCCAGCATGAGCAGCCTAATTAAGAAATATACGAGCAACTGTGAAATCTGCAAGCTCAACAAATATGATAGACATCCCAGCAAACCGGAGATCCAACCTACGCCTGTTCCATCGTATCCATGCGAAATACTCCATATGGATATCATGGAAATACAAAATGAAAAGTTTCTCACGTGCCTAGACAAATTCTCCAAATTTGGTAAGATGTTCCACATAAAGAACCGATCAGTCCTCCACCTGAGGGACAAGATCACCAAAGTCCTCCACTACTTCACGGCTCCGAGAATATTGGTGACAGACAATGAAAGCAGTTTCATCAGCCCAATTATCGAAAGTTTCCTACGGTCACTGGGGATCGAACTGTTCCGAACACCAGTGCATCGTAGCGAAGCCAATGGGCAAGTCGAAAGATTTCATTCGACAATAATAGAGATCTATCGATGCTTAAGGGCAGAATTTAAGAACTTACGCCTGAGGGAACTGCTCAATATAGCCGTTGACAGATATAACAACACGGTACACTCTGTCACCAAGAGAAAACCCGCGGATGTGTTCTTTAACAGAGCACAACGTATCAACTACCAGAAACTCTTAGATTTCAAGGAGAGGGTGAATAACGACCTTAAGTATGAAATCAAACGGAAGCAAGCGGCAGACAGGGTTAGGTTAAATAAAAGAAAATCAAAACCAAAAAGTTACGACAGGGGCGATAAAATCTATACGGCCCGTAAGGGTATTAAAGCTAAACACAAGCCACTCTTCCGGGGGGAAACGGTGGCGAAAGATAATAAGGTCACCGTAGTCACCTCTACTGGAAGGAAAATACACAAAGCACATATTAAGAATATATGAAGTTATAGTCATACATAACCCATGCACATAACGCAAACTCACATGCGCGCATACCCAACGCACTTTTAACATTTGTAACAATGAAATGAATAAAGTAATACTCGCACGCAAAATAACATGAAAAGAAAAGCTATAATAGTATATTAAGAAAAACGCACATATAAATTTATATACGACTGCACGATAAGTTAGATTTGCACTCTAAATCCTTATATCTTTTATAACTTTGTCATTATGAATTAAGGAAAAACACACACACGAATTTATATATCGTTGCACGATAAGTTAGGCTTTGCACCCTTAATTCTTATGTGTATTATAATTTTGTCATTATGTTAACTATGATAAGATTGAGAATATTGTATTAATGAACTTATTTAATGTTAAATCTTAAAAAACTCTATGTAATCTTTACGCTCGCCACAAGCCACCAAGTTTACATTTTCAGACTTATTTGCCTGCTCGCCCTAACAACAATCCATGGGCTCCAAGTGTTCCAGTACACCGGTCCACTCGTCCCCATTAAAGAAGGCAGAGCATCGATAGTCAACGGAAATTTAAACCTCGTCCATGTTATCAGTCTTAGCCAATTTGAGCGACGGATAGCAGAGGTCACGAACTCCATCGAAAGGTACATCACGGATCAGGGGAACAAGCGGTCACTTAACTACTTGCTTACCGAAATCACGGATCGCATCAGACAGCTGAAGAGAAGGCCACAAAGAAAAGAAAGGTCTATCAACTGGATTGGGTCTGCGTGGAAATGGGTTGCCGGGAACCCGGATGCTGAACAAGCAAGTAGTTAAGTGACTGGGACAGTATTCTCGAAAGCCAGCAGCACATTGTGGAGAACAACAACCACCAATACAAAGTGAATGGAAAAGTCTTCGGGGTAATCGAGGATATGGCAAAGAAGATCAATTGGGTCATCGCCAGTTCCAACAGCGAAAGAGCGGTAGCAGATGTTCTAAGGTTCAGGCAAGATATCCTGGACGAAGTCTTATTAATAAAGGAAAAGGTCAACGAAATAGTTCGAGCCTGCCAGCTAGCGAAAAGCGGTGTCGTAAACACGAACCTCCTGAACCACGACGAAATCAACATGCTGGTAAGCGAACTGGAAACACTCCCTTACGAGAATGAAATCGAAGCAGTTGAGTTCGGAACGCCTTCAATTTATACGAACGGATCGACGCTTTTGTACATCCTGTCAATGCCGAAGGTTAAGAAGGAGGATTACAACCTGCTCCTAACGAAACCGTCGATAACCAACGGTAGGCAGGTTAACATCGACTACGATAGGGTTCTCATCAACCAGCAGGAGACCTATGGCGTAATAAAGGACTGTCTATCAATAAATAACTCTACCGTCTGTAAAGAGGAGTCATTGGTAAAAATCCCAGAGGACCACTGCATAGCCAGGCTACTTAAGGGAGGCCACGCGGCATGTACATACCGGACTAGCACACACGAAGTAATCGAACTGATCAAAGGAAGCACTATCTTCGCGACCAACCTCAATGGCCAACTGACTGCGGGAAACATCACGCAGTCCTTGAGGGGAACTTTTGTTATCCAGTTGAACAACGAGACGATCCAGATAAAGAATAGGACGTTTACAAGCTCCACATACACCACTCTTCAGGTCTTACCACCAGCAATGGTGAACATTACCACCAAAGGACACGAAGTGGACCTCGAATTTGTCCATGCACTTAGCCTTCAGAACATCGAACGCCTCGGTAACCTAACCAATCGAATGAAGGTCGCAACCGTATCAGACATCATCATAGTAATACTGCTTATATCATTTGCCTCCATTATGTGGCGTAAGGTAAGCGGAAGACTGAGCCTCCCGACATTGAGGTTGCCTCAGGGCACTCCAGCCGTGATTTCGGATTAAGAAGAACCAGCCACCAAAAGATGATGCCGCTGATCTGCGGGGCGCAGATTTTTGAAAGGGGAGGAGTTAACACATCGCCAACGACAACGACCTGCAGATATTCGACCTTGACAGTGAATTGCATCAGCCAATGTGTCGGTAGATATGCTGACACAACATGTACGCGCTTCCGACCAGACAACAGCGCTCAGTGAATGTATCCGAATATGAGCCGCGGCTTATGCACCGAACACGATCATGGGAACTACTGGGATGCAACGGGAACACCTGTGTCAGCGTGGGAACGAGGTTTATGCGAGGCGACAAACGTAGGCGAACAACATCGAGGTGGCAGTCTCTCGGCGAGCGTATACCATTCAAGTCATAATAAACTTGTTCTTTTAATAATATAGATTTGTGTTTGAATGTAAGTCGGACGGTTGGGCCAGCCTCAAGGTTGGCGTTCGCGTTTTTTTTTGGATTTCTCTTACGAGAATCCTTTAACTCAGATTATAAATAAATAAATAAATATGTAAGTAAATAAATAAAGAATTAAATATAAAAATAAATTAACAAAGATGTAGGTATAAAACATAAAAAAAGTACAGATGACTTTGCAAGGGTATCAAAATCATGTATCATGGTATTGGTTTAACTCGTTTAACAAAGGGTTGTCAGGGATATCGCATCTGATTCGAAATGTTTCAGATAGTTTACGTATCCTGCAAGAGATCATTTCAACATTGGTTCTGCGATGCAAATCCAAAGTAGAATGAAACCAAGGCAGCTTAAGCATCATTTTTAATATTTTATTTTGCGATATTTGTAACTTCTTTATGTAACACTTGGCACAGTCACCCCAAACTTGGCATCCATACAGAAGAATTACTTGAAAAATGGTTTTGTGTAAAACAATTTTGTTTGCATTTGAGAGCATAGATTTTCGGTTAATAAATGGGTATAACATTCTAATTGCAACATTTATTTTTTTAAGGGTCTTAGCATGGTGCTCATTAAATATTAATTTTTGGTCCAGATATATACCGAGATACCTCACGGATGTTTGCAATGGTACTGAATTACGTAAGATGTTGAGTTGATTAGATGGAAGGAAACAAGACTTTCTTTTTCGAGTAAAAAAGATAGCTTGAATCTTTTCGGCGTTAAGCTTTATTTTCCATTTCTTGTAATAAAGCTCTAATAATAAGGCAGCGTTTCTTAAGTTCGACTCTATGTTGAGACCGAACACATGCGACGATAATATTGCGGTATCGTCTGCATACATCGCCACATCACAGGACGGAAGTATAGGCGCAGGTTCAAGAGTTTATATTCTCTTATGATGTGTTATATACACACAACCTGAACGGAGTGCAGTGGTTTGGGTCGTTGATGTTCGTTAACTCTCAAGGGTGGTTGTCCTAGATAGGACGAGTGCCGACCAAATTCCACGTTGGTTATAGTCCGTAGTAATTCGTTCAAGCACTTTAATATTGCATACGCAGACGATGAATTTCAGTTGACCATATAATGTGAGTGTAATGCCTGCAGCAGTACGTCTGGTCACTTTCCATTCACAACTGGGTTGCATACTTTGGCTGAGGAGATTCTCAACTTAAAGAAAATCAATGCTCAATCAATCAATTGGAAAGCGACTCTCTGCGGCAAAAAGTGAGTAATCTTGAGAGCAGGCTGCAAAATGCTGTCGTGGGCGTTTCCCATGTCAATGAGAACAATGCTCGCGAGATCGCTCATACAATTTTTTGTGATGCTCTTGGTGTTAGTGTTTCCGACGATGAGATTGTGAAATGCTTCGTAAAAAAACAGCAAAGGACGACTGGGGAAGTTAGAAGCAGCAGAAGCAACAGCAGTCAAAAGAGCATCATTTCTGTCCATCTCTCTTCTACTGTTTTGAAAAATAAACTTATACAGAGTAAGAAAACAAAGAGAAATATGTAAAAAATATGAAAAAATGTAAATATGTATGGGTTAAGAATGGTCTTATTTTGTTAAGGAAAGTTGAAAAAGGCAGGATTACTGCGATAAGATCGCTTGATGATCTTGAAAATTTTTCTAAAGATCTATCAAAGAATTTAAGCAAATGATGTCCAACACCTATGTAGTTCACAATAACATTAATCCTGTCTTTGATACCCTTAGCAATATTAACTTTTTTGGTTTAAAATTTAATACTGATTCCATACTGATAGTGCATGAAAACATCCGAAGCCTGAGAAGAAATTTTAATTCCTTAGTCGCTAATCTTGATTCTTTTGACAGAAAGCCTGACTTCGTTTTTGTTTCTGAAATTTGGATTTTTGAATCTGAAATTGACGATTTCATTATTCCTGGCTATAATTTCTTTGCAATCCCTAATGAGTCTTATGCTGCAGGTGGTGTTGGAGTATTTGCTAAAGATAAATTCAATTTGAATTTCATAAATTGCAATTTTGAAAGTGCAGATGTTTTAAAAATATGCTGTAATATTGACAACGTAGCCCTCACTTTAATGTGTCTGTACAGGCTACATTCTTATACCTTAGAATGTTTCATTGGAGAACTTTCAGGTTTTTTAAACCATAATAAAGCTGCGGATCTTATATTGCTAGGCGATTTTAATCTCGATTTGTCTTCTTACAATGATATTACCGATTTGTATTGCACAGTCTTAGCTGAGTTTGGTTTGTTTTCTCTTGTGAATGGTATCACGCGGCCCTGTTCTGTATCCTGTTTAGATCATGTGTTTGCTCGCTTCTCGAATTTTTCACCTAATACTTGTGCCGGTATAAGCCTTGACTTACAGATTACAGATCATTGCATGACAGGTATTTTGATTAATAATCTCAGAAGCAGAACTTATTGCAAAGACAATAGTTTTTCCCTTCCATCAAAAACCATAATTGAATTTAACCATCTGAATCACAGACTTCTCTTTGAAAGTTGGGAGGAAGTATATAATGAGACTGATGCTAACCAAGCATACGAACAATTTTTAACAATTCTGAATAACCATGTCAAAGATTCCAGTAGGACCATTAAACCGAAAAGATCTGATATTCGATTAAAACCTTGGTTGAACAGAAATATTTTAAGGAAGGTTAAGTTAAAGAATAAACTTGGGGTTAAATGCTCGAAACATCCTCAGAACACCTCTTTGATAAAACGATATAAAAATATTGGCAGGAAACACAACAAAGACATAAAAGATTGCCGCGACCATTACTGTATGTATGTATGTTGGCGTTACAGTCCATGAAGAACCTGAGCCGAGCTTCTTTCAATCACCCATGTTGTGTGTGATTTCATTTTCACATAGGTGAAAGGGACCTACAGGTTAATTGCCGGCTCCGAACGGCGAATTTCGAGAAGCTTTTCAAGACAATTTTACTACAGGGGGTTTTGTCAGAACCCCGCTGAGGAGAAACACCGTGAAAAACACGTTCGATGACATGGCTGTGTCGGGATTCGATCCCGAGTCATCGGCGTCAGAGGCCAACACACTACCCACTGCGCCACCGTGCTCTCACCAGCATAAAAGTGGATAGAGCCAGAAACACGATTATTAATATACACTTTGAAACTACGGTTTGACACAAAGCTTTTGATAATTTTACACAAAAATGGGGGAAAATTGAAATTTAGCATTTTGTATATGAGGCCGTCATGCCATACTGAATCAAATGCTTTTTCGATATCAAGTAGGATCATACCTGTAGATTTGCCTATTGCACGATTTCTCTTGATAAGATTACATATTCTTAAGACCTGATGTGAAGTACCGTGGTTACGTCTAAAGCCGAACTTTTCATTAGGAAATATTTTCTTATCTTCTATTAAATTTAACAGCTTTTCTTTAAGAATTCGTTCGTATATCTTACTGACCGAGCTTAATAGGCTTATAGGTCTATAGCTTTCAAGTGCGCCTACGGGTTTTCCTGCTTTTGGTATTGGAATTATCTTTGCTAATTTCCAAGTATCTGGAAAATATTGAATTTTAAGGCACGAGTTAATGACAAAGGTAAGAAACCCTATTCCCCTTTTTGGTAATTTGTTTAAATAAATATTTTTTCCACTTGTTTTCCGAACAATTAAGCTGTTAGGAATAGATACAGTGTCATTTACTGTAATAAATTCATTTGACGGAGTTAAGTGACTAGAAAAGTTGAATGTTCTTAAAGCATCATTTACAATTGCATCCCCCAGGTGATGGGATACCATATGATTTTGGGCAAAATTTTCCGCCAAGGCATTTGCTTTTTCCTTATCTGTGCGATACACATTCGTACCGCTCTTAAGGCTGGGGATTTCTTTGTGTTTGCTTTTGATAAATTTTACAATATTCCAGAAAGGTTTAGAGCTCTTATCTAGAGAATTTAACTTTATATTCCACACTCTATTACGAAATTCTTGAGATTTAAAGTGTATCGCATTGTTAAGTTGTTTAACTAGAACACCTATGGTTGGTTGACGATATCTTTGCCAGTTCCTCCGGTACATGTTTCTTAATCTTATTAGCTCAAGGATATGTTCAGGCAGTTTCAGGCAGTAACCTTTTTTTCTAACTTTTCGTATGCTGGTACTTACAGAACTAAGAACATAGTTCGAGAATTGCTGAACAATGGAGTCAACGTCTTTCTTAGTAGTTACCAGATCAAGGTTCATTGAATCACCTCGAAGTTGTCGTTTTATATTATTGCGATACTTGGCCCAGTCGGCGTTCTTCAAATCCAGACTGTATTGCACTTTTTCCAAGCCTTACCAACGAATCTTCGAAAGCACCGGATTAAGGCCTGAGCTCAAATCGTTTAAAGAAACTGGTTGAGACATATATACCGGAGACATTAGTAACAAGAAAGTCGAGTACAGATGGACTTCCGACATTGTTAGCTGAGACATAGGAAGGACAAAGCGGAAACATAATAGAAATAGGTAGCATAACACACAGATCAGACAATACATTACCCCACGAATTTGCCCTAGTGCAACCCCAATCTTTGTGCCTACAATTCAAATCACCTCCAACAATGAATGCACCATTCAAGGTTAAAAGCTTTCGTAAGTCATTTTTAAAAGCACTTCTTCTGTGTTCGCGTGCCAAGTTTGTTATTTTACCCGGAAAATATATACAGTAAATTTTAACTTTTCTCCAATTTGAAAGAGTAATTTCAATACCTACATTTTCAATATAATGAGTTTGCATGGCAAAAGCTGATGTTGAATTGATCTCTTAATCAGTATTGCGACACCCCACCTCTTCTACCTTCTCTATCGACTCGATAACATTTGTACTGCGGGCTAGATATTCGAGTACTAGAATTTAACCACGTTTCAGTTACCAATGCAATATCGACATTGTTATTAGTTAGGAAATTTATAAGTTCAACATGCTTGCTCCTAATACCTCTGGCATTCCATGTTATAATATTAATATTAGTAGTATTGCTTAAATTACTTAACATTATTGTACAAAAACTTAGTCGCTAATTGTGCGATAACATTAAACTGATCTACTTTAGTCTTGCACGAACCTAGTTTAGTAATCATTTCCATTACCAATGCATTTATCGCCGGGGCTGGACACAGGCTGATTGTTGTTGGGTAATGTAGAAGATGGGGGCATTGCGGCCGATTGAAGTGCAGTGTGCTCCCAAGCATTGTTCCGAGTGACATTTGTTTTGTTACTATTCCTGACTGGTTTAGCTGGCAACGACGGGAATTCGCTCATAGACAGCGGGAGAATGTTGACGTTTTTTGTGTTGTTGGTGATGTTATTTTCATGACGTAATGAATTTTGAGAATTTGTGGATCTTGTTTTTTGTCTCATTTCTATATATTTATTTCTGCTAGCACATAAAGTGTCGCACATTTCAGTGTGTTCGTATTAGGACAGTCGGCAGTATAGTGATGACCAGCACAGTGAGAGCAATATGTTTTGACGTGGCAGTTCTTTGCGCCGTGCCCAAACATTTGGCAATTACGACATTGCGTTATCCTATTTTTGTGTTGACGATGGAAGCTCCAAGTTATTTGTGTGTGAAACACGGAACGAACATTTGTTTTCAGATCAGTTAGTTTGATTGATCCGTTTTCAATAAATATTAAATAAGTTTCGCAATATTTTCATGAGTCTTTGTTATTTTTTTTATGTCTTTACACTTGATTCCGAGTCTAATCAGTTCGTTTTTCAACAAGGTGGTATCACATTCACCGAGACCGAACAATACAACTTTAAAAGCTTTTTCATTTTTCAAGTCATGAGTGAAAAATTGACAGTTTTCAGATTTTAAGTAATCTAACACTGTTTTGTGAGAATCTATAGTCTCACACATGATTTTTATACCGATCGAAATCAGCTTAATGGAGTAGTCTGCAACACCAATAGAACTCATTAAATTGTGAACAAAATCCGGGGTCTTTTGAAGAAGTTTTATTGGGGGTACCGGAATTTTTTTAGTCTTCTTTGACACCACAGTATCGTCCATATGTCCATGGAGTACAATGGACCAGTGATTGCGTCTGAGTGCTCCAGCGGATAGCAGAAGCCTTCAACAAACAAAAAAAAACATCGTCCATATCACTTTCATTGTCACTATAAGGGAGACATTGAAGGGGACTCCAATAGTTCGAATAAATTTTATTTTTACTTGTCGAAGCCATTGTTGGGTTCGATTCGCATTTTTTTGGTTTTTTATCCGAGGACAAATCGCTGTCCCCGGAATTTGGGGATCTCGCGCGTTTGTTAATTTTAAAGAAATTATAAGTACAACAGAGAGCGAAAGTATGCGTGAAGAGAAAGGTGAGGAAGAAAAGGCTTTGCTTCAATTGTTTGTCAAATACACATTACAGTCAGGCTTGTACGAGCAAGTTTTCGTGTTCTACTTGCCAACAAAAACATCACTAATTGCTTCACACAGCGAATGAAGCGCATGTCGGTGTTTGCTCAACCCCTTCCTCCCTTCATCATCAGAACCAGATCATCTAGGAACCGCAGCACCAAACAATGGAACAGCGTCGGCTCATAACGCGTTAACAGCCAAAAACATAATAGTCCTTTTGACTACAGCTCTCGTCAAGGTATAGACAAACGAGGGCCAACCAACTACGCTTCGAGCACTATTAGATCCCGGATCTGAGGGCTCCTTCATCAGCGAGTCGGCGGTACACTCGCTACAATTGAAAAGAGAAAAAAGCAATGTGAGAATCTTCGGTGTAGGGGAAACAAACACGGTGAAACATGAAGTATGCTTTACCCTTTTTTCAAACGCAAACGAAGTGTTTAGTCTGAAGGTCACTGCTTGGGTTTTTCCTGAATGAACAGCAATGCTGCCATCTCACAACATAAATTATGCTAAGTGGAGTCACATTAAGCATTTTAAACTTGCAGACCCACTATTTAATCTGCTTAGAAAGGTCAATGTCCTACTTGGTAGTGAAGTCTACACCCGTATCATTCTCGATGGCATCATAAGAGGGGAAATGGGAACCCCTATGGCACAGAGGACGGAGCTGGGATGGGTTCTTTCAGGGAGCGTCCCACCACAGCCCCAATCAACAGTCATGGCTTTCCATACATCCATAGAGGAATAAAAATTGGAGAAAATGTTTCAACGGTTCTGGGAACTGGGAGAAATTAGAAGGGAAAAGATGTTTTCAGCAGAGGAGAAGGAGTGTGAAAAACATTTCTCGCAAACGCGTCGACGTAAAGCAGATGGCAAATATATTGTCGAAACACCCTTCAAGGAAGGTGTGCGACCTGCACTTGGGTTATCACAACGATCGGCGTTGGTGAGATTCCTGCAATTGGAGAAAAGGTTTCAATCCAACTCGTAGTTTTACGAGGAATGTAAAAGGGTGTTCAATGAATATAAGGTTTTAGGGCATATAATGGAAATGGATCCCACAACTCTTAGAAATGCTCATTACTACGTTCAACACCATGCAGTTATATAAGAGTCGAGTTCAACGACAAAACTTAGGATTGTGTTTGACGCCTCCTGCAATATGTCGGATGGAACATCGGTCAACGGCCAGTTATGCGTCAGTCCAAAACTGCAGGACGACATTGTGGATCACATTGATGTATCGGCAAATTTGGGTATCACCGGACGATGCTGTTTATCAACTAGTCTTATGGAAGGATGTCGAGGGAGATGAAATTAAAACGTACCGTCTTAACAAAATCACATTCGGAACTGCTTCGGCTCAATATTTCGCCGTTCGGACAATTCAACAGCTCGCGATTGACGAATGGTGCAACTGTCCATTTTCATCTGACATTGCTAGAAATAACTTTTATTTCGATGATGGAGCCGACTCTGAAAGGAAAGCCATAGAAATGCAATCGTAGCTCACGGAGGATTTCTATTACCAAAATGGATTAGCAACAGGGGAAGGCTGTTGGCATTCATTCCCAAAGAGAAGAGAGAGGTAGAGCTACCTCTGTCTTTCGATGAACGGAACCCTGTAAAAACGTTGGGCATACAGTGGCATCCTGCGACAGATAAACTGATGCTTAAAATCTCATTAGAAAACTACAGGATGCTTACCAAGCGAACGATCCTGTCGGACATTGCTAGCTTATATGACCTAATGGGATGGCTCGCACCCTGTGTTATTCGAGGTAAAATTCTCATGCAGCAAATTTGGAAAGAAAAACAAAACTAGGACGAGCAGTTACCTTCGTCCATTGTCGCTTCGTGGTGAGTTGAAACGTGAGTTTCACACTCTCAATGCGATCGAAATCCCTCGATGTACAAGGATCACCATGAGTTCGCAAGTAGAACTTCACGGTTTTCGCAATGCCTCTGAGAAGGCATATGCAGCAGCGAAATATCTACGAGCTGTTCACGGCAACAGACTCACGACAAATCTTACCGTCGCGAAAACAAAGGTCGCACAAGTTCAAACCAAATCTGTGGCCCGGTTAGAATTATGTGTGGAGACCTATTGTTAGCTCGCTTACTAGTCCACATCATCAAAATTTACGAGATTCCAATCTGCACAAATATTTGTTTCGTACGACTCTGAAAATCTCACTAGCGTGGATCAGATCTCCACCTTATATAAGAACAACATTCGTTGCGAATTGTGTATCTGAGATTCAGGAATCGATGGACACAGCGTGCTGGATATGTGTTTCTTCGAAGAACGATCCCGCAGACGTCGCATTTCGAGGAGTAGCACTACAAGAGCTCGTTAATAATTAAATATGGTGGCATGGACCGCCATTTTTACACCGCTTCGATGATAAACAGGAACAACCACAGGAAATGATGACGACAGATATAGAATTAACGACGGTGAAACCATCAAAACCAAAAGGAATTGTGATTGCGCCAATACCTCCATGTCAAAATCTGTATCATCTTTGCGTTCATGTCGCGATTTTTCTAGTCAACAGTCTTTTAGGGGGGTTCTCTTCTCTTAACAGATTGCCTCGAGTCACAGGTTAGCGGCGATTTATCTCTAACCTACGAGATAAGGTCAAAGGAAGGCTCGCTCGATTAACTGGGTCTTTGTCTCCAGACGAGATTGAAGCAGCGAGAAAGCGATTAATTACAACGGTGCAACAAGAATTGTCTCCGGATGAAATAGCAAGGATACCTCATGGTGAGTTAGTACAACGAAAGAGTAAACTGGCGCGCCTCCCACCAGTTCTTGCCAAAAGCTAAGTTTTAAGAGTAGGAGGTTGGTCGGAAAACGCGGATTTAATATATTCACAGCGTCATCCTATAATATTACCCGCACACAATCCAATTACCTCTCTCATCACTCATAAGACACACCTTAAAACGTTGAATGGGGGTCAGCAGCTGATGATGACAACACTGCGGTCGGGTATTGGGTACTGCAGCTCAAAACCAATATCAAAAAAATGCATTCATAAGTGTTTGAAGTGCTTCGGATTCAAAGCTATTGGAATGCAGCAACAAATGGGGAATCCCAGTGCCAGCGCCACGAATGAATCAAGCACGACCATTTCAAACATAAATTAAAGGCATGGAAGAGGTTATGCAACAAAATTACATAGCCATACTTCGCTATCTTTGTGTGCTTCAGCACCAAGGTCATACAAGGTCATACATCTTGAATTGCATTCCTCGCAACATTAAAAAAGCTTCACAGAGTGTCACGGCCTTTGAACTCACCTATACAGCGATTGAGGAACAAATCTTAAGGGTGCCGCTTAAGCGTTGTAATCAAACAATACATATATGTCCAAGCAGGTAGCAAATAAAAGAAAATGAATGAAAATGAAAATGATAAAGCACCATCTACGGGGAATAATTGGTTATCACAGACTCACGTTTGAAGAGTATGCAACCGTGTTAACACAAATTAAAACGTGTCTTAGCTCGCGTCCGCTGTATCCGATATCTCAGGGATTCCCAAAGTGTGCGCCGCGGCGCCCTGGTGCGACGTAGAAAGTAAAGAGGGACGCCACGTCGTGAGTTATGTAGAATATAAGATAATAATTACATTAAAAATAAAATAATACGTATTTCTTGTATATTATATCTCATATCTTTATACACATTTCATTTTAAATTCACAAAAATACAAATTTATTTAAGCTTCGCGCTACTTGTAAACTGAATTTTTAAACATACTTCACCTTGCCCCTCTTTTGACACATCAGTTCAGCGAGAACGAGGTTAATAAAAAAATACCAGCCTGACATGCGCAATGCGTATTTTTCAAATCTCAGTGAGTGAATGATATATATAAATTCTCCAAATAAGTCGAAGACAAGGTGTTTATTTCTGTGCTTAAGACAGCGTTTATTGAACAAAGAGGTATAAATCGCAGCGAGAAGTAAAAGCAAAAACGGAAAATATATTCAGTAGTTCAGAAACGATTACTGAAGGGTAGGAAGTGTCGTCGAGTTTTGTTTTAATTATGTTGCTTTATTTTTCGTCAAAAATCTCACGCGAATTGGAAAGATTTTTATTCAATAAACGGAGGGAAGTTCAAGTGATATAGAAACAGCATTTACTAGTGTCGGCGAAGAAGCAAGCCTAAGTACCTAACAACGCACTGTTAGCATAGTTCAAGGTGGCATAGAGGGTGGTTAAATGCAAAAACGTCATACTATTGCAGAAGAGCTTATTTTACCGACTGCTCTCTACATGGTGAAGCTTATGGTGGAAGAATCAACAGGAAAATTAATTTCCAAGGTACCGTTATCAAACAATACTATCACTTTTACCAATTATTAGAAAAAATGAAAGGCAAGGATTTTGGCTTACTTACTTACTTAGGTGGCGCTACAGTCCCGTGTGAACCTGGGCCTCAACCAACAAACTTCACCAGAATGATCTTTTGCCAGCTGTTTCCAGCGACGCACTCCCAGTTGGTTAAGATCCCCTTCCACCTGTGTGCGCCACCTTAGATTCGGTCGCCCTCTGCTGCGTCGTCCCTCGGGGCTGGACTCGAAAACTCTTCTGGCCGGGGTAGTGTTTTCCATTCGTTCTACATGGCCTAGCCATCTTAGACTTTGGATCCGCAGGTATCGTACCAGGCGATGTCGTTGTAGAGCCCGTATAGTTCGTCGTTGTATCTTCTCCTCCACTCCCCGTTTACACAAACGGATTGTACGCAGAATTTTCCTCTCGAAACGACTAAGGGCCTCTTCATCGGCTTTCGTTAAAGTCCAGCCCTCTGCGCGATAGAGTTTTGTACAGCGCAACTTTGGTCTTTCGAGAGATGGCTCTACTTCTCAACTGCCTCTTGAGCCCAAAGCGGCAACGGTTGGCAAGAGTCATTCTGCGTTTGATTTCAGCGCAGGTGTTACTGTCGCTGGTCACTAGTGAGCCAAGTTAGACAAAGTCCTTGACCACTTCGAATCTGTAGCTGCCAATTGTGACGTTCTGGCCGAGACGTCGGTGTTGCGCGTCTTTTTTGGTTGAGAGCATACATTTCGTTTTACTCTCGTTAACAGAAAGACCCATTTTAGCCGCATCTGCTTCAATGCTTTCGAAAGCTTCTTGACGTCCCGCTGTGTTCGTCCAATTACGTAAATATCATCCGCGTATGCAAGCGGTTGCGCAAACTTGAAATAGATCGTACCTCTTGTGTTGGTCAGTGAGTCTCGTTTGATAATTTAAGTGCGTCACCTTGTCTAAATCCTTTTTTAACATCAAAGGAGCAGCGAGAGTTATCCATTGTCATTCTTCACAATCTGACGAGTTTAGAAGGGATACCAGAACTAGACATGGCGCTATATAGCTCGTCTCTATGCGCACTGTCAAACGAATAATGGAACTGCGTTTCATCGAATCGAAAAAAAAACACAATGTTTATTTTGATGGTCAACGGAGAACTTATTTTTTTCTGTTATTGATTCGTTACAATAAGAAAACTGGTCTGCACTTGTGATTGTTGGATTCGCTTTTATACCTTGATGTTGTTGCGTTATTCGTTTTGCCTTTGGTGTCATCCGCCGGTGTCGTTGAATCAGCTGGATTGATTTTATTGTAGTTTGCTGATGTCGCCATCAATGACCCAATTCTTGGTGGTTTAGGGGGAACGGCCGTATGTTGTAGCGTTGCACTTTCTTCTAGGGGATTGACCGCCTGTTGATGAGTTGCGTTAACAAATGTTACTTAGGCGGCCTTGAAATTGATGGGTGTCGATTTCGTATTGTTGGGTCTTCTCCAAGATCTGCCGAAGTGTGAAAATCTGGTCTATTGTGGATTAACCTGGCCTGAAACCACACTGATAAGAACCTATCACATTATCCACAAAGGGTTTCAGTCGTTCACACAGTACGGCAGTGCAGTAAACTACGTAAAAACTAGTCCGCTAAAGGCTATACTTTTCTTACTATGCACAGATATGGGAGCTGAATATACAGCAATGCTGAATTACTGCAATTCACAATGGCTTTCACGTGGAAATGTCTATTTCGTGTGTTCGAATTACACGAAGAAATTCGCACTTTTTTATAATAAGAACGACATGAAAACGCCATATACTTTTCTGAACCAGATTTTTTGCATAAACTAGCATATTTGTGCGACTTGTTTGAGAAACTTAATAAATTGAATCTATCTTTGCAAGGCAATAACACGCACATTCTGAAACTATTGGAGAAGATTGCGACGTTCAGAAATAAATTGAAGTTGTGAATAAAATAGATGAATCAAAGTGGTAGTCAAGATTGCTTCCCGCAATTGTTTAAATATGCGGCATCTAATGAACCGCTTGTCTCACAAGACCTGATAGCCTTTTTCACGGAACACCTTTCAAAACTCATCGAAAGGTTTTTAAATTATTTTGCAGATGATGATGACGAAAAGTTTGCGTGGACATCACAAGAGGAAGAGAGTCGCATTGAACTCTCTTGCCACAGCAGCCTTAGAAGTAGAGTCACCAGTTCCGGGTTGGTGAAGTTTTGGTTATCTATTCAAAATGAATATCCAAATTTATCTTCCAAAGCATTAAGAATTCCGTTTGCAACATCATATTTGTGTTAAGCTGGATTTTCAGCTGTAGCTGTAATCAAGACAAATATCGCTTAAGGATCAATGTGGAGCAAGAAATGAGCGTAGCAGTATCAGGCCTTATTCCCGGCTTTGAAAAACTGTATGGAGATCAGCAGGCTCACACGTCACATTTATTTGACTGAGTAGCAATTGTATATTATGTTTGTTTTTCTTAGGTCTCTCTTATTTTTTTCTGTTCCAACTCTGATATCTTATATATCTCATATTGTAGATGTTTTAATTTTTGTGTTTGTCAGTATATATTTTTTCAAATAGCCAGGTTAGGGCGTCGTGACAAAATATTAAACTTGTAAGTGCGCCGAGGGCTGAAATAGATTGGGAACCACTGCGATATCTGAAAACCCAGAGGATTTGTCGTACCTGACACCAGGACACTTCTTAATTGGGACATCCCTGTACACCGTATCCGAGAGAGATCTAACCGAGTCTAAGACCAACTACTTACAAAGATGGCAGATAATGCAAAAAATCCGTCAAGAGTTCTGGAATAAATGGAGGACTTAATATTTGGCGCGACTACAGCAAATACTGAAATGGTTAGTTCCAAACGGTAAAGTTAAAATCAGACAATCAGTGATATTACCGGATGAGACGCCACCAAACCTTTGGCGATTGGAAAAAGTATCGAAACGCACCCGGGAGCTGAAGGAAGAAACCGCGTCATCACAATCAAGACTGCAACCACATCTCTTAAGCGACCTGTAACCAAGACATGCTTCTTACCAAGAATGAATGAATAAGCCTTCATAGACACGCATGCACACATACCACATAATTGAATAATCTTTGTGAATTTCAATACCTATTCTCAAAAAACATTTACAAATAATTTATGAACCATTTATAACCTGTTATTGCCACACACCATTCCCCACCTACATGTTTGTGTTGATGTGAACGTCACCCGTGTACAACGCAGACACCACAAAATATGAATCAGCCTGAAGAAGTTTCTGCGGATCAACGATCTGGCAGACGAGCAGCGGACCCAAAACAGCTGTTCAATGGTTTCATTCTGTAATCAATAAATCAGTGGAAGCTTTTGTTAGCGAGATTCACCTACAGACGGGTCGGTGGTGTTAATAAAGAATTTGGCTTAAAAATTAAACCGTTATTTTTCACGTCCACTTCTTGGTTTCGAAAGCCTTATCAGTCGCCAATCAGTGTTCCTGGCGACACAATCAAGATAGCGAGTGATTGGATGAAAACCAGGTATGAAATCAAGGCGTCCGCGCGGGGGTTTCAGAAAGGCGATTTCATATGGCTGTACAATTCCCATCAGCAAAATGGTAAGTCAAAAAAGCTGCAGCAAAACTCGAAAGGCCCCTACCGCATAATAACACGAATAAGTAATGTACTTTACAAAATTCGGCGGGGATAAAAAGGCAAGCTGAAAGTATCACCGATGCAGGATCGCCTGCATCGGTACCACGAAAGTAATGATGACGCTTTTGTTCGGGGCCAACAAGCTAAACGAGATGTTGTTTAACTATGGTAATACTTTCAGAATATAAAGCGATGACAGGAAGTAAATATTGGGGGATGGCAGAAAACCTCAGATGCCCCTTAGTCACAGAATTCTCGAGTTTCGGCGAACCGACAATGGGAATCAAGCAAAATGTTACAAATGATACAAGTGTTGAACACAAAATTTACGATTAACAACGAAAAAAACTCGCAGGCATTACAATTTACTGAATTCTGCCCTTGTTTATGACCAGGGATAGGATTTTGCCTTTTTTTCCGCAATCGTATGACGCTATACACTAAAAACAAACACGTTTAACGTTCCGCTCGTGCCAAATATATGTATTTTATTTTGCATTTTCTTTCGTTATTGCCTTTTTTTGCTTTTTCCCATATTGTTCATCATTTCAGCATTTCTAAAGTAATACATGAAAAATAATCAAATATACGCACAAAAAGCTAATGTACTCAATATACAATATTCATGCATACGTATTCATATGCATACGCATACACGAAATTCAGTTTCTGCTAGTTGCAGACAAAGCAGTGAGGACGCAGCTAGCTTACATTAAAACCAATTTCGAATTTCTAGTGGCCCGAAAAGACCATATTTTTGAAAGCTTACAGAAAAGAGGTTATTTAAAAGCTAAAGTTTTTTCTAAATTCCAACAGTACCCATTTTTTTTTTATATTAAGGAAATACGATGGGAGAAGTCCTCCATATTTTAGACAAAATCAAGCGCGACTTAGTAACAGCGGAAGGGACGGTTGCAAAAGATGCTTTTGAGAAGTTCAAATCCGTTTTTTTCTGTGAATAGGGGACTCGAGAGAGTGGAGCAAATAAATTGCGTTATTAGAACAGATGCAAACCATGAGCTCCCTGCAAATGTTGAAGCGGGTGATGTTGAGCGCTTCAACTGGCCTCCACTTGTCTCTGCTGGTGTAGAGAGATATTTCAGCTGCCTTAAAGCACTGTTAAGGGACAATCGCAGGCGGCTGTTGCCTGAAAATTTTAAAAAACTTATGGCAGTTCAAAGCTGCTATAATTAATTTTGTTTTGTTTGTTTCAATAAATGCCTTTTTATGCCTTTTTGGGTGTTTTATTTTACCTTTCTTTTAATTTTTCTTCTTCTTCTTTGGTGGCGTTACAGCCCATGAAGGACCAGAGCCAAGCTTCTCTCAATCATCCATGTTGTGTGTGATTTTTTTTTTCACACAGATGAAAGGGACCTACAGTTTAATGCCGATTCCGAACGGCGTGAGTCGAGAAGCTTTTTCATAGCAAGTTTACTACGGGGGGTTTTGCCAGTACCCCGCCGAGGAGGAACGTCGCGAAATAAACATTCGATAGCGTTGGTGTTATCGGGATCCGAACTCGCTCATCGTGCGCCAGAGTCCAACACACTAACCACTGCGCCACGGCGCCCTCTTTTAAATTTTAGGTCCACAAAATTCTATCCCTGTTTATGACTGTAACTTTAACTGTTATGTACTAAATATATACGTATTGGTGGAATGGATAATATATGCAACAAATGTGAAAGAAATGGAAGGCAGAAGCTACTGGGCTATGTTGTAGTGGTGGCAAAGTAGATATACCTACGATGGTTCGAAAGAACCATCATCAGTTTTAAAAGGACTGAATCAGGCTTACATCCATCCTCAAAACATGTATTGAGTCATTCAAGATAATATTGTTACGAACATTAAATCGAGTCCGAATAGGGTTGGATCACTGGATTGCGATAAAATACACTTTTTATTCAATACACACACACTTTTGTTATTTCACCTCAGAGCTGCAAAGAATACCGACTGGGGCTCAAGAATAACAAATAAGAAGGGTACGACACTGCTTAGAGCATTAAACTCAAACAATATAAGCTTCGTAAGCACAGGAGAACCAACCTATGGGCCCAGCGACATTAACAAGAAACCTGATCTAATAGACTTTTGCATTTATAAAAATATTCAGAGAACAAACTTAACAGCCAAAACCTGTTATGACCTCTCATCGGACCACTCTCCCATCATCGTAACTTACCAAACTAAAGTCACCCCAACCATGAACAATACTCGACTTTGTAACAAAAAAACTGACTGGAGTACATTCAAAGACATAATAGAATCAGATCTTCTTACAAATATTCCACCGAAAACACCTGACAACATAGAAAGTGCTATCATACACTTAAACGACACAATACTCTTGGCTGCAAGCAGATCCACACCTCAACTAAAACCTAAGAAGAATCTGACGTATACCCCGCCACACATTCTAACGAAAATCAAACAAAAACGAAAACTGAGAAAACAATGGCAAAGCAATAGATCGCCAGAATTAAAAACGAAACTTAACCAAGCCACGAAAGAAATCAAGGAACTCTTGCAAAACATCAAGAATAAATGCCTAAATGAATACCTTTCAAATCTGACTCCTACTCCGCAAACAAATTATTCATTTTGGAAAGCAACAAAAAAGCTTAAAGTGACGGTTTCACATCAACCCCCCATCCAAACTCAAAACAAAACGTGGTCTAGATCTAACTTAGAAAGGGCTACAGCACTAGCGACGTTCTTTGCCAAAACCTTCACAAACGAAAAAGACTAAAAACCCCACAACTTAAACTTTGAAAACAGTAATGAAAACATGTTGATTAAACCGACCACTACAAATGAACTAAGGTATCTCATTAAATATAAAACCAAAGCCAAAAGGAGTACTGGCTATGACCTAATAAGTGGACAAATTTTAAAAGAATTACCAGACCATGGCCTAGTGTTTATAAGAAATATTTTTAATGCCATATTACGACAGCAGTACTTTCCTAAAACCTGGAAAATTGCAGAAGTAAAAGCTATCCCCAAGCCAGGTAAAGATCCAACAAAAGCTATACACGCTAGACTTCAACCACTACTTGACCAAAACAAAATTGTACCCAATCACCAATTCGGATTTAGACAACAGCAACACAAATAAGATCTCAAGGGACTTAGAAATGAATAAATATTGTTCTGCAGTATTTCTTGACGTATCCAAAGCTTTTGACAAGGTTTGGCACACGGGACTACTTTACAAACTAAGCAAAATATTACCACAAAACTTTTATATTTTATTAAAAAGCTATATCGAGCAAAGACTCTTCTACGTGAAGTATAACGACGAATGTTCCAAGCTATTTAGCGTCTCAGCCGGGGTCCCTCAGGGAAGTGTCCTAGGCCCGGTGCTCTACTTGATCTATACAGCCGATATACCAACCCCAACAACACATAATTCGATGTTAGCTACTTTTGCTGACGATACAATCATACTACAAGCTAATAAAAACCAAACATGTGCAATCCAAAAACTACAAGAGCATCTCAACAACACAATTCAGTGGTTCACAAGATGGGGCATTGAAATTAACGAAGAAAAGACAGTACATGTGACTTATAGACTAAAAAGAATTGACAATACATCCCCTTTAACAATAAATGGAAGACACGTTAAAACTAGTGACTGCGCCAAGTACCTCGGCATGTATATCGACAGGAAATTGACATGGAAACAACATATACAAGAAAAGCGTAACCAAATAAAAGACAAATTCCGAAAACGTTACTGGATGCTTGGAAAGAACTCCAGACTATCAATTGACAATAAGCTACTTATATACAAGACAATTATAAAACCCATTTGGACTTATGGACTTCAACTATGGGGAACAGCCAAAAACTCCAACATACACAAATTACAACGCACACAGAACAAGATATTACGGACCATTACAAACGCAGACTGGTATGTGCCCAACGATGAAATCCACAAAGATTTACATCTCAAAATTGTGATAGAGGAAATAAAACTACTCAGCGCCAAGCATGAACTAAAAATCTTACTGCATACAAATCACGAAATACGTACGATCCCTATTCACGAACGACTGCAAAAACGACGACTAAAACGATCTCGACCAGTTCGTAGGTTTACATGAAAACTGGAGCAGGCCCAAAATCTCTCAGGGGACAACAGCGAGCGACAAGAGATCCTCTCTCGCGACAACAACGAGCGACAAGAGGCGCTCGGAGTGAATAAAACCTCCAACGCTTCAGGTAGACTAAATCCTACCTATGCCACTTCTTCATCAGAGAAACAGCTGTAAAGGACATTGGTCCTACACTGCACTTATCTCCTTTTTTGTTTTCCTTCGTTTATGTTGTAACAGTAACAAAATGTCAAAAGACAGAGGTTAAATAAAAAAAAACAAAAAAAAATAAAATCAGAGCTATTGTCTGAGCACTTCACCTTTTACACATCCTTTGCACTTTATTACACACTTTGTCTCTACTTGATTACTTTCGCACTGGCTTACCGACTGACCACTCGTTATTCCGAAAACTGAATGCTCCCGAGCGTTCGCGCTTATATAGCCCTCGGTCCACTTTCTCGAATGTTCGCCACCAGACGTTCTCCTTCGGAAGACTCTAGAAGACTCTGACATTCAGCAGTATGCCGTTGAAAGTTACCGTCATTTCCATTTTACCTTCACCAGAGCATTCCAATCTTCAACAGCGAAATTCGAACATAATCATGCCGATCTTTGAATACGGCGGATTGACTGCGGCGGGACTTCACTCAATCCGCAACACTTCACTTCCGCAGTTTAACCCTATCATTGAATACGACGGATGCACTACATTATCGGTCGGAAGAACCTCATTACCGATTTTCTTTTATACCAGCTGTGTTCTGTCATTTTGAATTGTTTGTACAAGAAATTTATTTCAAATTCGGAATAAATTGAAATTATGGGCACGATTGCAATTTTTTCTAATCGTCACAAAATAAGAAGTATGGCAAAGAATTTTTTTTGTAACCCAATGCTAAGTTGAGAAGAATTTTCTTAATAGAAGTTACCGAAGTTAAAGACAGCCATCCTCACAGTACACAAACAGAAATGTACATAATGGAGGCAAAAAAATAAATTTTGCAAAGCTTCATTTAAAATAAAATAATTTTTTTTTCAAAAATTTTAAAATTTTTTTATATTGCTGGCTGGAATCCGCATCAATTGTGTTGCGGTTGAGAAACGTCACAATTTGTATAGAGAGCGGATCGTATGCGTATTCAATGATGGCTGGTTTTTAGACTTCCTTACCGACATTTACTCACTTGCGTTTTCAATGATGGCCAAACTGAAAAAGTGAGAGATTCTCCCGCCGCAGTCAATCCGCCGTATTCAATGATCGGCATGAATTTGATCCTTCTCCGCAGTATGGCGCTAACCTCTCTAAGTGGACAATCCTTTACTTCGCCCATCTGTTTCCAATCTGAAATCTATGAGCAGAAGAGAAGAGAGGAACACACGCTTTTCAGAAGAAAGAAGAGAGAGCACGGAAAGCGTGAGATCGAGGAGATGGAGAGATGCTTCCGCAGGAATGACGCCCGTAAGTTTTACAAAAAGTAAGGCGAACATGTCATAGCTACAAAGCCAGAGCGGCGGCCTGCAGGGATGAAAATGGAGAACTGATGATAGAGTCGGTGTCGATGCTGAGGATTTGGAAAGACCACTTCTGCAGACTGTATAACGGCGATGACAGACAAGATACTGCTGTCAGGCATAACGAGCCATTCGTAATGCACCACGATGTAACAGACGGCCTGTCTGCTGAGCTTCTTAAGGAGGCTGGGCGCAGACGGCCTGTCTGCTGAGCTTCTTCAGGCGGCTGGAGATGAGCTGGTAAGGTGCATGCACCATCTCATTTGCAAGGTATGGTCGGAGGAAAGCATGCCCGACGAATGGAATCTCAGCATCGTTTGCCCGGTCCATAAGAAAGGAGACCCATATAACTGCGCCAACTGTAGGGAATTAAGTCTCCTTAACATCGCATATAAGATCTCCTCTGAGGTATTGTATGAACTTCTGAAACCGTTTGTGGATAACCTGATCGGCTCTTATCAGTGTGGTTTCAGGCCAGGTAAATGCACAACTGACTAAATATTTACGCTACGGCAGATCTTGGAGAAGGGGGGCCCAATGCCCTAGCTACGACAACATCTGACTGTTGCATCTGACAACAGACTAAGACTAATTGATTTCCTAGCGGGGCGTAACCTCCTTGTAGCAAGCACGCGATTCCCCCATCTCAACATCCACAAGGGTACCTGGCGGTCTTTTGATCAATCGACCACCAACCAGATTGATCACATTGCGATCGACGCCAGACACTCCTCCTGTATTCTCGATGTACGAACCTACCGAGGGGCCAACATCGACTCGGACCACTACCTTGTTGTAGCCAAGGTACGAATGAGGATATCAAGAATGCTTTGGAGTCGAGTAGCACAACGTAAGTTTGACGTCGGAAAGCTACAATCGCAAGAGACTGCCAGAATCTTTGCCGATCGTGTCTCCTCCAACCTCTCTCAAAATCCGTCCACAGCAGCACAAACAATAGAGCAGGAATGGGCGCATTGCCAAAGAGCCGTCAGAGACGCTGCCTCAGAGGTGCTGGGTTTCAAACCACCATCTAGAAACCCCTGGTTCGATGAACAATGCGAACAAGCCCATGCAGCAAAACAAGAGGCATATAAAGCCATGCTGCAACGACGGACGAGAGCTGCTCGCGAAATCTATGAGCAGAAGAGACGAGAGGAACACACGCTTCTCAGAGGAAAGAAGAGGAACACGGAAAGCGTGAGATCGAGGAGATGAAGAGATGCTTCCGCAGGAATAACGCCCGGATGTTTTACAATAAGGTAAAACGAACGTGTCATGGCTACAAAGCCAGAGCGGCGGCCTGCAGGTATGAAAATGGAGAACTGGTAGTAGAATCACAGTCGATCCTGAGGACTTGGAAAGACCACTCCTGCAGACTGTATAACGACGATGACAGACGAGATACCGCTGCCAGGCAGAACGGCCCGTTCGTATTGGACGGCGATGTAAGAGAATTCCGTCCACCAGACCTAGACGAAGTCAAAATAGCGATATCGAGACTTAAGTCTAATAAAGCCGCAGGCGCAGACGGCATGTCTGCGGAGCTTCTTAAGGCGGCTGGAGATGAGCTGGTAAGGTGCATGCACCATCTCAATTGCAAGATATTGTCGGAGGGAAGCATGCCCGACGAATGGAATCTCAGCATCGCTTGCCCGGTCCATAAGAAAGGAGACCCTATAACCGCGCCAACTATAGGGGAATAAGATCTTCAGTGTGGTTTCAGGCCAGGTAAATCCACAATAGACCAAATCTTTACGCTACGGCAGATCTTGGAGAAGACCCAGGAATACCAAATCGACACTCACCACCTCTTCGTCGACTTCAAGGCTGCATATGACGGCGTGTATAGAGATGAGCTATACAAAGCCATGTCTAGTTTTAACATCCCTGCCAAACTCGTCCGACTGTGCAGGATGACAATGGAGAATTCTCGCTGCTCCATTAAGGTCGGTAATGAGCAAACCGAGACCTTTGATGTTAAAAAAGGATTTAGGCAAGGTGACGCGCTGTCATGCAACTTTTTCAACATCGTGCTTGAAAAGATCGTGCAAGATTCACTGGCCAACACAAAAGGTACGATTTATTTCAAGTCTACGCGATTGCTTGCGTATGCCGACGACATTGACGTGATTGGACGGACACAGCGAGACGTCAATGAGGCCTTTGTAAGCATTGAGGTAGAAGCGGCTAAGATGGGTCTCAAGGTTAATGAGGGTAAAACCAAATATCTGCTTTCATCTAAAAGAGACGGACAACACCGACGTATTGGCCAGAACGTCACCATGGGCGATTATAACTTTAAACTGGTCAAGGAATTCGTCTACCTTGACTCACTGATGACCAGCGACAACAACACCAGCGCTGAGATAAAACGCAGAAGCACTCTGGCTGAAACCGCTGTTTCTTTGGGCTCAAGAGGCAATAGAGAAGTAGAGCCCTCTCTCGGAAAACCAAGGTGACACTATATAAGGCCTTTATCATCCCAGTCCTCCTTTACGGCGCAGAGGCTTGGACCTTAACAAAAGCGGATGAAGATGCCCTTGGTCGTTTCGAGAGGAAAATTCTACGTACTATCTACGGTCCCGTTTGTTCAAACGGTGTATGGAGGAGAAGATATAACGAAGAACTGTACGGGTTGTACAGCGACATCGGCCTGGTACGACGTCTACGGATACAGCGTCTAAGGTGGCTAGGCCATGTAGAGCGCATGGAAAATACAGCTCCGACCCGAAGAGTCTTCGAATCCACTCCGGAAGGAAGGCGCGGCAGAGGACAGCCGCATCATCGGTGGCGCACGCAGGTGGAAGGGGACCTTAACCAACTGGGCGTGCGGCGTTGGAAACAGCTGGCCAAAAACCGTGTCAGCTGGAGACGCTTGTTGGTTGAGGCCCAGGTTCACCACGGACTGTAGCGCCACCTAAGTAAGTATGGGGGGTGGCCGTGGTGCAGTGGTTAACATCATCGACCGCCGAGCGGAAGGTTTATGGTTCAAATTCGCTTCATAGCCAAGAAAAAGTAATTCCTAACGGACAAAGAGTACGCAACGCAGTTGTGAATGGAAAGTGACCAGACGTACTGCTGCAGGCATAACACTCACAGTATATGGTCAACCGAAATTCATCCTCTGCGTATGCAATACTAAAAGTGCTTGAACGAATTACTACGGACTATAACCAACCCGGAATTTGGTCGGCTCTCGACCTATCTAGGCCTAGGACAACCACCCCTGAGAGTAGTGAGCGAACATCAACGACCTCAACCACTGCACTCCGTTCAGGCTGTGTGTGTCAACACATCATAAGAGAATATAAAAACTCTTGAACCTGCGCGAGTCTCTAAAAAAATAAAAAAAAATAAAAAAGTAAATAAGATCTTGGAGAAGACCCAGGAATACCAAATCGGCACTCACCACCTCTTCGTCGATTTCAAGGTTGCATATGACAGCGTGTATAGAGATGAGCTATACATAGCCATGTCTAGTTTTAACATCCCTGCCAAACTCGTAAGACTGTGCAGGATGGCAGTGGAGAATCCTGGCTACTCCATTAAGGTCAGTAATGAGCAAACCGAGACCTTTGATGCTAGAAAAGGATTTAGGCAAGGTGACGCGATGTCATGTAACTTTTTCAACATCGTGCTTGAAAAGGTCGTGCAAGAGTCACTGGCCATCAAAAGAGGTACGATTTATTACAAGTCTACGCAATTGCTCGCGTACGCCGATGACATTGACGTGATTGGACGGACACAGCGAGACGTCAATGAGGCCTTTGTAAACATTGAGGTAGAAGCGGCTAAGATGGGTCTCAAAGTTAATGAGGGTAAAACCAAATATCTGCTTTCATCTAAAAGAGACGGACAACACCGACGTATTGGAGTGGTCAAGGAATTCGTCTACCAGCGCTGAGATAAAATGCAGAATCACTCTTGCCAACCGCTGTTTCTTTGGGCTTCAGAGGCTATTGAGAAGTAGAGCCCTCTCTCGGAAAACAAAGGTGACACTATATAAGACATTAATCATCCCAGTCCTCCTTTACGGCGCAGAGGCTTGGACCTTAACAAAAGTAGATGAAGATGCCCTTGTCTGTTTTGAGAGGAAACTTCTGCGCACTATCTACGGTCCCGTTTGTTCAAATGGTGTATAGAGGAGAAGTTATAACGATGAACTGTACGGGTTGTATAGCGACATCGGCCTGGTACGACGTCTACGGATACAGCGTCTAAGGGGGCTAGGCCATATAGAGAGCATGGAAAATACAGCTTCGACCCGAAGAGTCTTCGAATCCACCCCGGAAAAAAGGCGCGGCAGAGGGCGGCCGCATCAACGTTGGCGCACGCAGGTGGGAGGGGACCTTAACCAACTGGGCGTGCGGCGCTGGAAACAGCTGGCCAAAGACCATGCCAGCTGGAGACGCTTGTTGGTTTAGGCCCAGGTTCACCACGGACTGTAGCGCCACCTAAGTAAGTAAGTAAGTTTCCAATCTGCTGTATTCGATATACCACCTCATTAAGTTTCTTGATGACCTAACTACCTGCAACCGTCCCAGACTGGTCGCAATTCGGGGTACAAGCCTTTTTTTCGTTATGGGTTGTACAGCCATACCAATTGTCCTGGCTCCCGATGTGTTCGCCCTTAAGTCAAAACTCGTCTTCATTTTACCACTGACCAGGTTTAGTCACTCTCGGATGAACTGATGGATAGAGTTCAGCTGCTGCTTCTTTTCGATTACGAGGTCCACCCTGCCACTAGTTGTTGGTAGTACCACGCCGAACTTCAGATATGATGGAAGTCGGAGATCAGTTCCAAAAATGGCTTCAGCTGGTCCTTCAGCTGGTCGCCGTTGTGCTGTGCCGATCGATACGCCATAAAGAATAGGGGAGGATGTTCATCCCAGTCCCTCTGATCTCCAACGACAACTTTTCTCATGTATTTCTTCATCGTCTGGTTGAACCTTTCGACCATATCATGAGATTGTGTGTGCCTTTCTGATACCTAGCATGTCGCAGAGTTCTTTGAACACCGACCACTCCAAGTTCCTTCCTTGGTCTGAATGCAGTTCCAGCGGTACTCCGTAAGGTGCAACCAAGTTATTCCCGAAAGCATCCGAAATGATTTTGGTTTCTTGTTTCGGCCATTTGCTGAAGTAGTCAATCACCACCAGCGCGTAGTTGTTTCCGGCGTTGCTCGTTGGGAGTGGGCATGCTATGTCCATGGCGATACGTTAGCACGATGCTCCAACATTGTACTGCTGTATATTTCCTTGGGATTTCCTAGGTGGTCCCGTTGCCCTCGCACACTGTTCACACCTGCGAATAAAATTCGTGATCAATTCATGGCATCCCAGTCAGGAGAAACGCCTCCTAATCTTTTTTTACAGTCTTGTTAACACCAAGATAACCCGCGCTTGGTCCCTCGTGGTATTCTCGGATGACCCCATCGACCTGTCTCTTTACAATGTCCCCGTTCTCACTTTCCCAACCGCGATAGAAGCAATCTTTCCTTAGCTTCAAATCCTGCCATTGAGCCCAGTAAGCTTTTACGATTGGGCTTTCACTGGATATTTGCTGCCAAGTCGGTCGAAAACCTCGTTCTTTGTTATCGATGATGACTGCCAGGTCGACATCTTCTCGCTGCTTCCTTCCGACTTTCAGTTTCTGCACCATAGGCTAGATGAGACAGCCTCTCGATATCGGCAGCATACTGGGATGGTCTCGTATATCGCTGCCCGCGCCCTTTAAGCTCCAGCTTGTGCATTTCTTGCATGTGCTCGCTGCCGTATCTTCAATGAAGAGCATCCCAAATGGCTGTGTAGTTCCTTCTTTGGGTTTCCAGAATGGTCTGTAGTATATCACCTGCTTCACCTTTAAGGGAAATTACTAGAGCGGCCACAGGGTCTTCTTCTCCCCATTGATTCCGTTCCGCCTTTGTCTCAAATTGGAGCTTACAGAAGCTAAACGCACTCGTGCCGTCGAAGTTGAGATCTGTGAATTTCGATGCTGCAGCCGAAGCGACACTTCCTTGATTTTGAACGTTCTGGAACGTCCAGTGTCTCGATTCTCTCTTCGACGTCCTGAAATCGATCGTTGACGGCCTGCTGGATATCTGGCAAGGTTTCTCGATTGTTCTCTAGCATCTCTTCTAACGTCTCCAGCTTCTGGCTCAGGGAAGTGAAATTTCCTTACGGCAGCAGATGAACCGGCGGATAGAGTTTTGCTGCTACTTCATTTCGGTTACGAAGTCCATTCTGTCGCCAGTTGTCGGTAGTACCACGCCGAACTTCAGATCCGATGGAAGTCGGAGATAATTTCCAAAAATGGCTGGTACATTCGCGTATAATTATTTTGTGCCGATGGATAAGCCATTAAGAAAAGCGGCAGATGTTCATCCCTTGGTCGGAGTGCGCGCAACCCAGTTATTCACGAATTCATCCGAAATGGTTTTGGCTTCTTGGTTCAGTATGCAAAACACTTCAGCCCATTTGCTGAAGTACATTAGCTTAAGAAGCTATTTTAGGTACATCACGCTATGATCTGTGAGATTGGAACTATAGTAAAAAATGCCACGGGAATAGGAATAATAAAGGAACACTGGATAAGAGTACTTGGACCTTATAAAATGTGGTTATGTAATAATATTATGTTGGTGTTTATATAATTAGTAGTACTTTTCTAGTAGGTATTTTGAAGTACATTTGCGTACACGATAGTTATATTTTCTTGCGGTAGAAGAACATACTAGTTTTTTCCGCAACCTGATCTTGACAATGGAACATATAGTTGTTTGCGTGAAAAACAGTCTTTACCTAAACCAATTCTTACGTGCTTAAATGTTTGCCCGGGACTTTATTAATTGTTACGGCAAACGACACCTTAACGGGAAATTGTATTTTTTTTAAGTTAAAAGTCGAACCATTGGGAATCATTGCGACCAGTCAAAACTATAGCAACGATCACATTGTTGCCAAAAAATATGACTTGGGGTCTGGTTCCTTTATGTAAATTTAGTGGTGAGGGAATATGGGGGAAAGCCACTCGGATTTAGAGATTTGAGAAATTATTGTTTGTAATGTACCGCATCTTCTTGATCCAATACATTATCAACGGAATTGTAGTTCACGCAATATCCTGGAAATTTAATCAGTATTATGTCAATAATTTCGTCAATACCACTATTTCTAGCCCTAACCAATATTTCCTTTTACACATTCGCTGATAGTCCC
Organism: Eumerus sabulonum; assembly: GCA_951905685.1. Lineage (NCBI taxonomy): Eukaryota > Metazoa > Arthropoda > Insecta > Diptera > Syrphidae > Eumerus > Eumerus sabulonum. The sequence continues at coordinate 102,871,172 of OX645060.1, forward strand.
TGTTTTATACTTCCACTACATCTGGGTAGACTTTGGAGATTAGGTCTTCAATGCTGCTAACTTTCTCACGTAAATTGTGATCAATTTCAATTTTGTTTTAAGAATAAGATACTTTTCCGTCACTTATTAAAAGTACCTTTTGAGGAATATTTGTACTGTCTTCACCCACATTTACTCTCATATCAGTAGATAATTTGAGGGTATGAAAAACTTCGATAACGGGGAAGTTTTAAAGCAAGGCTTCAAAAGCAAACATGACAGTGATCCCACCCATAATTTTGTCAGGAATTGTAATATCTTTAAGACTCCTATACATGTATGAATCATGGTGGATTCATTCCATATTATTAAACTGACATCTTGCAAAACTTTTCCCAAATGGCCATTTTTACGAATAAAGCACACAATATCTTTCTCCAAAGGAACAGTAAGAGGCAGTTTAAAAGTTGAATGAGCGACGCGACGACCTGCTAATTGAGTTGCAGCGATATTCGGCGAAATAACCTCCAAAGCCAATGTGTATTGCGCTGATCATTGCCTACTCTGCTACTGCTCTGTTTAGCTCTTCCAGTTTTTCTCTTTCATTTTCTTCACTCTTACATATTTATCTATTTTTAACAACCTTATATTTTTTTACATTGTACTATTTTCGTTTCCTTTTATATTCTCAATTGATTTTTTTATCTAATCTGCCAGTATTATCGTCCTTTCATGGAAGCCGACCATTCATTATTTATTATTTGTAAAAGCCTATTGTTGTTTATAACTACTGTTTACTTTCACCTTACTGCTCGCCCTCTCTCCGCTCCCACCCCCCCAACAGGTTTTCCGTTTGTGAATGTTTCGCGAAATTGATAATTCGTTGGGGAAGTACTCTGCTCCAGAGGGTAACTGCATTAAAGCAACAAAGACGCTGCTAAACATAATAAATAATAACAATAAGGGAGTTCGCATGTGTCACATTAACGTACAAAGCATTGTGAACAAAATTGATGAGGTACGCCTGCTTTTTGGAGATGAATCCATGGATTTTATTTGTCTATCCGAAACTTGGTTAAAGCCGGAAATGTGTTCTGACCTTTTCAAATTGAATGGGTACACAATGTATCGTTCCGATAGGATTTGTAGGCCTGGTGGGGGTGCTGCAATATACGCCAAAAAACATTTCAAGGTAAAAGTAGTCAGCCAGTCATCAGAGACAGATGATATCGAATATATTTTTGCAGAGGTGTCAGTGCACGGTGCAAAAATACTAATAGGAACTATATACATGGCACCTAATGTTGCGTGTTATACAAAAGTTAGGAATTTGCTTGAGGAGTTCGGATCTTCTTATCAAAAAGTTGTTTTGTGTGGTGATCTTAATTTAGATATATTAAGAGGCAAATATAAACACCTCGTTGATGCAGTTAAGTCATTGGGTTTTCATTTTGCGAATGACGTTTACCCCACTCATTTCGCACATAATAAAACAGCATCACTACTTGATGTCTTCCTTTTATCACAGACAGACATAACCGCCCACTATGACCAAATCCCATCCCCTGGTTTCTCATACCACGATATTATAATTTTAACTTTGAATGTCGTCCCTCCATGTACTAATGAAGCGTTTGTTAATTTTCGTCACTTCTCATCTGTTAATGTCAATAAGTTGTTTGCAGATTGTTGTAGTCTTAACTGGTCGCCACTGTATTGTACGTCAGATGTGAATTTTCAACTTTCGGTGTTTAAAAACAATATTGACTACTTACTTGACAATCATGTACCCGTTAAGACGAAAAAAGTGAGAAATCCCAGTATTCCTTGGCTTTCCCAAGAGATTCAGGACATGATACGAAAACGCAATCTGTTGTATTACAGATGGCGTAGATACAAATGCTCTTTCATGTACAATGTTTATCGACAAATGAGAAATCATGTTACGTGTCTGATCCGTAGAAGCAAGTGTCAGTATTATCAAGCTAAATTTGACTCCAATAAGTCAAGTGCTGCATTCTGGAAATCTATAAAGCAAATTGGCCTAACTAAAAGTGAGCCGGTCCGTACTGGTGTCGACGTTAATGAGCTCAATAAAAAGTTTGTAAGCAGTGCACCTGCAAATAAAGATCCTATCGACTTTTCCTTCTTTGGGGGCGAAACAACAAACACCGGAACTTCGCAATCCTTCTCTTTTCAGTGTGTTGATGAAATCACAGTTGGTGAGGCCATCCTTGCCGTTAAATCAAATTCTGTAGGGCTTGACGAAATCCACCCCAAATTCGTGAAAATTTTGTTACCTGTTGTACTTAAACACCTCACGCATATTTTCAACACAGTAATAACAACAGGTATTTTCCCCTCGATATGGAAGCAAGCAAAAATTTTACCCATACCAAAATCGCACTCTCAGGGAAACCACGATTTTAGACCCATTGCTATTCTTCCCTTCCTAAGTAAAGTTTTTGAAAAAGTGATCTGCAATCAAATTAAACTTTTCCTCGATAAAACCAAATTAATTGATAATAACCAATCAGGCTTTAGACAAAAGCATAACTGCATCACTGCATTACTTAAGGTTTCTGATGACGTAAGAGCTGGTATTGATGAAGATATGATTTCTCTAATCATATTCTTAGATTTCTCGAAAGCTTTTGATTCAGTAAGCCACCCTATACTTCTGTACAAGTTAAAGAATCAATTCGCCTTTGATCGTTACGCGTGTCAACTTGTAGGATCATATCTTCAAGATAGGAATCAAACCGTCTACTATGACGACAAAATTTCTACATGTCTACCCCTTACGTCAGGTGTACCCCAAGGATCCGTTCTGGGACCTCTCCTTTTTACCCTCTTCATAAATGACATCCATAAACAGATACACAATTGTGACTACCATATTTATGCCGACGATGTCCAGTTATATAAAAAGTTTACTAAGTCAGATGTTTCATCAAATGTTAGTGTCATTAACTCGGATTTAAATAACATCTATCTATGGTCACAGCACAACCGTTTGAGTCTTAATCCATCTAAAACCAAGGCACTTAGAATAGACAAAACCCATTTAGAGTTACCTCCCATCAATGTTGTACTCAATAATGAAACAATCCAGTTTGTTGACAAAATAAAAAATCTGGGAGTGTACTTCAATCATAAGCTCGACTGGAATGATCATATAAACTTTATTGTTTCAAAAATATATGGCATCCTAAGGGGATTAAGCCCCACAAAATTGTGTCTACCTCCCGCTGTAAAACTCAAACTGATTCAATCCTTCGTTTTACCTACTGTGCTATATGGTAGTGAAATTTTTGCATGTTTGGACTCAGTCTCGTCGAGGAAACTTAATGTCGCGTTAAATAACTGTGCTAGATATGTCTTTAATCTGAAACGATATGACCACATTTCCGGATTTACCAAAAAAATCGCTGGCTGTACCCTAGATGCGCTTTTAAAATACAGAACGGTCCTCTTACTACACAAGATTGTTCACAATAAAGCTCCTACTTACTTGACAAGCAAAATAAAATTCGCTCGGTCGCAAAGAACCCTGAAAATAATACCTCCGAGATATAGATTTTTGATTAGTAGACGTCAATTCTTCATAAATGCAGTCGGTCTCTGGAATAATCTTCCCATAAATCTAAGGGGTGTGAGCGTGGAGAAACACTTTAAAAAAGGGCTTTTCCAATACTATGCTAGTAGTTATTAACAACATGTCGGCTTCAAACTTCAAACTTTAAACTATAACTATAATCTACTTCTATGTCTATTTAGATATTATCTTTCTTTTTTCTTTTCTTCCTTCTATTGTATACACTTCTTTACCTAGTTACATTCCTTTTTTTTTCACTTAACTTTTATATATTGTCAACTTACGGAATAATTTAAGAATACACCTATAAATTGTAAATTTGTATTTTCCTGTACAAGACCAAAAGTTTTATAACTTATAATTGTACAGAGTTGAATAAATCAAATGAATAAATGAATAAAGCTAATTTTCCCTAAAACCTAACTTTTGGTGATATCGATTTGTAACGTTAGTCTTGCCGGCTCCGCCTGAGGCATAAAAAAAAAGTTTTTCCTTCAGTCAAACGAACACTATTCCAAGCACAATTGTACGCCGTAAGCTGGTCTAGATTATAAGGGACTGGATTATAAGGAACAACCCACCTAATATCCGCTCTCATTTCTGTTGACACGAAAAGTTCCTGTTTTCGCCATTAACTGCAGATCTGCGCCTGTAGCTTGTTAAACCGTCATCACCGGTTTGTGTTTCAGAAATAAAAGGCCTAGGACACATTTTAGAACAAATGTCGTTTATCATACATGGTGACGTAGGATTATGAAATCCGCAAGGACCATGTATCAAATTTTCTATAACAATATTATGAAGTATGAGGTATTTCAGTCGATATTATTTCATCTTTAGAATCCAATTGTACTCTGTTGGCTTTGTTAGCTATAATAAAAGGTGGGCGTAAGGTAAACCCCATTTTGGCCATTCTACTCCCTAAACAAAGACTTGAGTTGGCCCAAGGATATTGTTTCTTGGTAGCTGGGTCTATAATTTTCCCTAGTTTTATTGAAATACTCTGGAAAACAAAATATGCCTATCGTTAGATTTTTGTTCGGGTAATAACTCATTTTTTATTTCTGGCCATTCGGGGCTACAGGTGAATGTAATAAAGAGATCTGTTCTTCCAAACTTTGTGACTTTCGAAGCATCTTGACTTTTTCCGTTCGTATATCTTACAGATCCTGTAAATACCGATGGCAATGTAACTTGCTGGCCAATATTAGAAGCGCCTATATTGCCATCATTAATCACGGCACCTGTTAAATTAATGTATTCTTCTGCCCTCAATTTTTTTATTTATTTTGGTGAAATCAAGCAACTCATTTTTATCATTATTGCCACCGTACACACATTATTAGTTGAATAATCCATTGAAATAATGTAAGTTGTCAAAGTTACCTCTTGTCACCATTGAGTGTAAGGCGTAAAATTGCAAACATGATACAGTTGTAGATCTGGCAGCACCATTCTGTTGTAGAATATTGTTACGAAATTTTCAATCCCACACCAAATAGGGTTCGCACCACTGGATTGCGATAAACTACAATTGTCTTTTTATCCGAATTAAACCACACACTTCTCTTTATTTCACCACAGATCAATTATCTGCGCAGCTTCACCACTTTGCTTTATTAACCAATACTATCCACTTTAAGCTTTATTCCACAAGCAAACCTTTATTGAAAGCTTTTATTTTCCCACTGTTTTATCGATTGGTCGAATGTTCGCCGTCGGAAGTTCCCCTTCGGAAATCTCTAGAATGCTCTGACAATTAGAGATGCGCAAAATAGTTCCAACCGCGGAACGAACATGGAACCGTTCTTTTCCTGATCGGAACCAGTTCCAGGAACTAGTTCCTCGGAACTACAATACATATGTATTTAACTTTTTTGTTACTGAATTCAATGGCAAAATGAAAAGTTACGATAGATTTTTTAAAAACATGTTTTATTATCATTTCAAACCAAAAGCAACCATAAAAAATTAGTTTAGTTTATTTCATTTATTCATTTTATTTATTTGTTTCAGAAACTGAGAAAATAACACATAAAATATGTACATAAATCATGCATGCATACTCGCACCGATATGGAACTAGCGAACCATGTCCATGTCCGGACCTGCATACTCATTACTCGCACCGATATGGAACTAGCAAAAACATGTCCATGTCCGGAACTAAATGTATACTCGGACCTATCGGAACTATCAAAAACATGTCCATGTCCGGAACTAAATGTATACTCGGACCGATATGGAACTAGCAAAAACATGTCCATGTCCGGAACTAAATGTATACTCGGACCGATATGGAACTAGCAAAAACATGTCCATGTCCGGAACTAAATGTATACTCGGACCTATCGGAACTATCAAAAACATGTCCATGTCCGGAACTAAATGTATTATCGCACCGATATGGAACCAGCAATTGCAAACCATGTCCATGTCCGAACCTGTATGCGTACTCGCACCGATATTGAACTAGCAAACCATGTCCATGTCCGGACCTGAATGCATACATACATGTATGACATTCGTTCACGAAATGCGGTGCGGGCATTATATTCTTTCATTTCTTTTCTTCATTTCAGTTCCAGTGTGCTGTACAGTGTACACCAACTGTTCGAGATTTATCGCCACATCTCCATACTTTTGGGTTTCGTGAAAACTACGGGGTATAACTCATACCGTATGAGAAGCATGTTCGTTGCATTTATGTTTTTTTTTTTTTCGTCTTGTACATATGTGATTGATGAATAAGGGTTGAATGGAACTATGGAACTATTTTCGTTCAATTTGCGGAACGAGAGGACATGTGTCCGAGAGAGGACAGAGTTCCGTGAACTATACATGTCCGGAACTACCCAACTCTACTGACAATTAGCATTACGCCGTTGACAGTTGACATCATCGCAATCTCCGCTCCAAGAGAGCTTTCGAACTTCGACAGCGAAATTCGAACCTAACCGTCGGCTTGTGTCTCCGCAACACTGCCCTCCTCCTAAACTTGTTCGTCCTCGAACAAGCGATTGGATCCTTCTCCGTAGTATGGCGCTAACCTCTCTACGAGGACAATCTTATACTTCGCCCGTCTGTTTCCCGTTAAGTTTCTTGATGACCTCATATGGTCCGTCCCAGGCCGATTGCAATTTGGGGCACATGCCTTTTTTTCGTTGTGGGTTGTACATCAATATCAATCGGGGTGGCCGTGGTGCAGTGGTTAACATCATCGACCGCCGAGCGGAAGGTTTATGGTTCAAATTCGCTTCATAGCCAAGAATAAAAGTAGTTTCTATACCGCCAAAAAGTATGCAACGCTGTTGAGAATGGAAAGTGACCAGACGTACTGCTGCAGGCATAACACTCACAGTATATGGTCAAACGAAATTCATCCTCTGCGTATGCAATACTAAAAAAGTGCTTGAACGAATTACTACGGACTATAACCAACGCGGAATTTGGTCGGCTCTCGTCCTATCTAGGTCTAGGACAACCACCACTGAGAGTAGTGAACGAACATCAACGACCCGAACCACTGTACTCCGTTCAGGTTGTGTGTGTCAAACACATCATGAGAGAATATAAAAACTCTTGAACCTGCGCGAGTCTCTAAAAAAAAAAAATTGGCCGGTCTCGAATCCAGAAGTGTTTGCCCTCAAGTCGTATCGCGCCTTCATTTTATCGCTGACCAAGTTCAGTCGCTCCCGGATGAACTGGTGGATGGGGTTCAGCTGTTCCTTCTTTTCGGTTACGAAGTCCTCCCCGCCGCTAGTTGTCGGTAGTACCACGCCGAACTTCAAGTCCGATGGAAGTCGGAGATCAGTTCCAAAAATGGCTTCAGCTGGTGTTGTTGCCGTTGAATTGTGCTGTGCCGAACGGTACGCCATTAAGAAGAGGGGAAGATGTTCATCCCAGTCCATCTGATCTCCAACGACGACTTTTCTCAAGTATTCCTCCATCGTCCGGTTGAACCTTTCGACCATGCCATCAGATTGTGGGTGTAATGGTGTTGTCCGAGTCTTTATGATGCCTAGCACGTCACAGAGTTCTTTGAACACCGACGACTCGAAGTTCCTTCCTTGGTCTGAGTGCAGTTCCATTGGTACTCCATAACGCGCAACCCAGTTGTTCACGACTACATCCGAAATGGTTTTGGCTTCGTGGTTAGGGATGCAAAACACCTCAGGCCACTTGCTGAAATAATCGATCACCACCAGCGCGTATTTGTTTCCAGCGTTGCTCGTTGGGAATGGGCCTGCCATGGCCATGCGTTCGAACGGTGCTCCAACATTGTACTGCTGCATATTTCCTCGAGTTTTCCTAACTGGACCCTTTGCCTTTGCACACTTTTCACACCTGCGAATGAAACGCGTAACCGACTCATGGCATCCTACCCAGTAGAAACGTCTCTTAATCTTTTCTACAGTCTTGTTAACACCAAGATGACCCCCGCTTGGTCCCTCGTGGTATTCTCGGATGACCTCGTCGATTTGTCCCTTTGGAATTACCAGCAGATCGTTTACCATGTTCCCGTCCTCACTTTCCCAACTGCGGTAGAGGCAACCGTTCTTCACCTTCAAACTCTGCCATTGAGCCCAGTAAGCTTTCACGATTGGGCTTTCACTGGATATTTGCTGCCAAGTTGGTCGAAAACCTCGCTCTTGGTAGTCGATGATGACTGCTAGATCGGCATCTTCTCGCTGCTTCCTTCCGACCTTCTCGATAGTCCAGGAATCTTCTGGCAGCACATGGAAACGACGGATGTCGGTGACCTGTTCCTTGGTTTCGGCACGTGCACAATGTTTACATTCAACATCGCAAGGTCGCCTCCATAATGCATCCGCATTTCCATGACTGCTTCCCTTCCGGTGTTCGATACTGAAGTCATAACTCTGGATTCTCTCTATCCATCTAGCAAGCTGGCCTTCCGGGTTCTTGAACTGCAGCAACAACCTCAACGCTGCGTGGTCCGTCCTAAGATGAAAAGCTTGGCCATAGAGATATTTGTGGAAATGCTTGACACAGTCAACCACGGCTAAAAGCTCCCTCCTAGTTACACAGTAGTTCCTCTCCGGCTTCGATAGGATCCTACTGTAATAAGCGATGACCCGTTCTCGCCCGTCAATCATTTGAGAGAGTATTCCGCCGATTCCATGTCCGCTCGCATCGGTGTCCAAAATAAACTTTTCTCGCGGGACAGGATATGCAAGGATCTGCGCACTGCAGAGCAATTCCTTCAGGTGAATGAACGCTTCCTCCTGCGGCTTCTCCTACCTGAATGGCCGATTCTTTTTGGTGAGCTCGTGCAAACTGCTGGCAACGTTTGCAAATCCTGGGACGAATCGCCTGTAATATGTGCAAAGTCCCAGGAATGACCTTAACTCATGAAGATTCTTCGGCCGCGGCCATTCTTTAACCGCCGAGATTTTCCCTTCATCTGTATGGACTCCTTCTGCAGTCACCACATGTCCCAAGTACCTCACCTCGTTCTGGAAGAGCGAACATTTCTTCGGGATCAATTTCAGTCCGGCTGCTTGAATACGTTCCAGTACCTCTTCAAGCTTCTTAGGTTGATCGTCGAAATCCTTGCGCATGACAATTATGTCATCCAGATAGACAAGGCAAGTCCTCCAGGGATGTCCTCTTAGCACCCGGTTCATAAGTCTTTCGAATGTGGCTGGCGCATTGCAAAGACCGAAGGGCATCACAGAGAATTGCCACAACTCTCCCCCGGCGGTGAACGCGGTTTTTCCTTGTCTTGCTGGTCAAGCTCTATTTGCCAGTATCCGCTTTGCAAGTCCAGCGTCGAGAAACGCTTTGCATCAGATAGTGTGTCCAAGGTGTCGTCGATTCTCGGTAAAGGATAGCTGTCCTTCTTCGTGACGTCGTTTAGCTTCCTATAGCCAACGCAGAATCGGGTGCTTCCATCCTTCTTCTTAACTAGCACTAATGGAGAACTCCATGGGCTTGCAGATGGTTCGATCACGCCCTCCTTTTCCATCTCGTCGATTAGTTTGATCACCTCTCCTTCTTTCGCCAAAGGTACCCTCCTCGGTGGTTGCCGGATGGGTCTAGAGTCCCCTGTGTCTATTCTGTGTTTACAATTGATGTTCTTCCACAGTTCTTACTTATCAGGCCAGCGATCCATGGAGGATCTGAGCCTGAGCTATAGCTGCCTTCCATCCTTGACGGTCCCGGGCACGCTGCTTCCAGTTGTCAAGACCAAGATGTCTTACATCCGCGATTACTTGGTCTTTATACCGGAGGTTCGGTCTTCCTCTTCTTCTCGAACCAGGAGGCTCGGAGTCGAAGGCCCTCTTAGCTGGAGCGTTGATGTCCATGCGCTCGATGTGGCCGAGCCAGTGTAGTCGACGGATCCTTGCCTTCTGGACTACATCCACATCTTGGTACAGCTCGTAGAATTCGCGGTTGTGTCTTCTTCTCCATTCACCTTCCTCACAGACAGGACCAAATTTCCGGCGCAGAATTTTTCTTTCGAAAGAACCCAAAATCAGCTCCGCAGTCCTGCTTATCGCCCAGCTTTCGGCTCCGTACAGCAAGACTGGCAGAATGAGCCTTTTGTAAAGCATGACTTCGGTCTTTCGAGTGAGGAGTTTTGACCCCAGTTGTTTGGACAAGCCGAAGTAGCAGCGGTTGCCAAGGGCGATTCTATGCCGGATCTCCACTGTGGTGTCATTTGTGGAATTTACGTTTGCCCCGAGGTAGACAAACTCCTTAATTACCTCGAAATTGTAGCTGTCAATTGTTATATTTTGTCCCAGGTGGTGAGCGACGGATTGGTTTTTGCTTGACAGCATGTATTTCGTTTTGTCCTCATTGATCTCAAGACCAACTCGTTTCGCCTGTTCTTCAATCGCCGTGAATGCTTCCACAATGGCACGGCGAGAACACGCGATGATGTCGATATCATCCGCGTATCCTAGCAGCTGGATGGACTAGTAAAAGATAGGGCCTTCCCTGTTGACGCCTGCCCGTCGCACTATCTGCTCCAGCACCAGGTTTAAGAAGTCACATGACAGCGCATCTCCTTGCCGAAATCGGGTGCATGTTTCGAATGGTTCCGAGGTCCTAGAACCGAATTGTACGGTGCATCGCGTGTTTCTTAGCGTGGCGCGACACAACTGGATCAGTTTTACCGGGATCCCGAATTCGGCCATCGCCCCAAACAGTTCTTCACGATGAATGCTGTCGTATGCGGCTTTGAAATCGATGAAAATATGGTGTGTATCGATTCGAAACTCGTTGGTCTTTTCCAGGATTTGTCGAAGTGTGAAAATTTGGTCTATAGTTGATTTGCCGGGCCGGAAGCCGCACTGGTAGCTGCCGATTAGTGCGGTGCAAACTGGTTTTAGACGTTCACACAATACGCTGGACAGGATCTTGTATGCGACATTGAACAGGGAAATACCTCTATAGTTCTTGCAAGAGGTAGGATCGCCTTTTTTGTGGATGGGGCATATAGAGCTGGTATTCCAGTCGTCGGGCATGCCCAAATTCCCAAATTCTGCAGATGATCTGGTTCATGCTCCCTACCAGAACATCGCCGCCCGCCTCGAAGAGCTCTGATGGCAAGCCATCTGAGCCTGCGGCCTTGTTGCTCTTCAGCTTCTGAATAGCTGTGCCGAATTCTTCGATGCTGGGTGGGAGGACCACTTCAGCGGCTGGAGTTAGGATTTCCTCGGTCCCTACCACTCTCTCTTGGTCATGCTCGTTAAGCAGCTGCTGGAAGTGCTGCTTAAACACATCCACTATTCCCTGCGGGTTGGTGACAAGATTACCCTCGCAGTTTCGAAGAGCCAGGGTGCCCTTTTTGAAGCCTCCTGCAAGGCCTTTGGCTTTCTTGTAAAAGGCTCGTATTTTATGTTTATCCCTAGACTCCTCGATATCCTTGAGCTGGGAGGCTGCGAAGATTCTTTTCTTTTGTCGCAGTAGTTTTTCTTCCTCCCTTCTTCTGGCTCGGTACTCTTCTTGCGCTGCCCCGGTTTTCCTCTGCAGCGCCTTTTGGTACGCCTCGTCGGTTGCTCCCTTTTTCTGCTCACACTCGCCATCATACCACGGGTTTCTTGTCGGGGGTGGTAGGTATCCTAAGGTGGTTTCGGCTACTTCCAGAATGGCTGAGCGGCGATGCAGCCACATATTATTGGCATTTGTGTTCGATGTAGGCATACCGTAGAGTCTTTCGCTCAGCTGCTCCCTGTAGACTCTGGCAACCTCCGGTGTGCTCAGGCGCCCAATGTCTAACCTCCTCCTGATGGGCTGGTGCAGCTTTCTGGCATTGGACAGTCGAGCTCTGAATCTTGCTGCTACGAGGAAGTGGTCAGAGTCGACCTTGGCCCCTCTGAATGTTCGCACATCCAGGATGTTTGAAGAGTGCCTTGAGTCAATGAGCACATGGTCGATTTGGTTGGCGGTTCGACCGTCCGGAGATCGCCAGGTTACTGTGTGGATTCGCTTGCGAGGGAATCTTGTGCTACTTATCACCGCATTACGAGCTGTCGCAAAGTCAGCGAGTCGGAAGCCGTTATCTGTTGTTGTATCGTGGAGGCTGTGCGAAGTGATCGGAAAACTCCGCCAAGGGTGTTTTCCTTACCGATTTTGGCGTTGAAGTCCCCGAGCACGATTTTTACATCGTACTCCGGACAAGCTCCGTAGGCGTTGTCCAGGAGGTCATAGAAGTCCTCCTTGATAGAGTCTTCAGCCTCGTCGGTAGGGGCGTGTGCACACATAAGGCTGATATTATAAAATCTGCCTCTGATGCGGATCACAGCCAGGCGATCACTTATAGGTTTGAAGTCGATGACCTTCGACCTTAACCGCTTTCCCACGACAAATCCGCATCCCAGTAAGTGCAACCTTTTGTGACAGCTGTAATAAATGTCGCAATTTTTCTTCCTAATCATACCGTTTCCTATCCAGCGTATTTCCTGGACCGCAGTAATATCCGCCTTGTACTGCGTGAGAATTCCTTCTAGTTTATGAGCAGCTCCGGGAGTGTACAGGGTTCTGACATTCCAGGAGCATACTCGCAAATCGTGTTCCCTTTTCGTGCGTTGTCGTCGTCGAGTATCCGTCCATGTATCCGAGGCATCTTGCTCATTCATAACTTTAAGTTTTTTTTACGTGGGCGGACTGTTAGCCCGCCGCATAACCGCCATTCTGGTCGGGGTTTTTTTCGCTGCATACGTTTGTTCACCTCCCAACGGTTGTTGAAGAGGCTATCCAGAGGGCGCCGCGAGGAGGCCGTATGTCAACTTGACCCGGGCATTTAAACAGGGATCGTTGCTGGCATCTCGCCAGGTTAAGAGCAGTCAACTACTTTACCCTGAATGTCCGAGCCCATGCCCTCTTTCCACAGTTCTCACCATCTGCAAAAACTGTCCAATATTTACGAAGCAGGGGGAGTGTTTTGCTTTTTTGCTTCTCCACTAGATGTTGCGTCCACTCTCTGGCCATTGTTTTCAAGAACGGTTTGTTTTTCTGGATTTCCCGGTGCTTCTTATCTTCGCAGTTCATAACAGCGGCAGCTTCTTGGCATTGAGCGATCGTTGTTCCCTTGTGTATTGTCCTAGGTGTACTGGCAGGATTCAGGACTCGTACTGGAACCAATTGGTCTTGTCGGGGTTCCACGAGAGCCCTTCCAACAACTATATCGCTGGGTCGATTTCTTTTGTCGAGTTCGACCACACACATTCGGTTTGTCCCCGCATCCTCTTCTATTTTTGCCCAAGCCACAGCTTCTGCATTCGGGGGAACTGTTTGGCGCACTTGCACAACTATTCGCCTGACCTTGCTACGCTGTCCATTATCCATTGTTAATGGGAGCTCCAAGTTGCCATACGTCATCACTTTTTGGTTGAGGTCCAATGTGAAGCCATGGCTAATCATGCAGTCGACGCCGATTATGATGCCATCAGTGATGTCCGCAACAATGAAATCATGCTTAAACTCGACGGTACCCATCGTAATTCTTTCCTGGACCTTTCCCTTAACTTCAGCCTTCTCGCCAGTTACTGTACGAAGCCTTACCTCGGAAAAAGGTTCGATGTCGGAAACCAATCCTCTTCGAATGACTGAATAAGTTGCGCCCGTGTCCAAAGTCAGTAGATACCGTCGCCCGACCATCCTTCCCTCGATGACTAGGCTGGTTGCACCCCTACAGATTCGGGATACGAGGATGCTGAGGCACTCCAATGTGGGAGCCAGCGCATGCTCCTCTGCACTGACTCGTTTTAGTTTAACGGATTGTTAGGTGCACCTTTTGCACCTCCACGGTCGCGTTCACTCCCATGGTCTCTTTTTGGCGAACTAGACCTCGAACGCTTTCTTCGCAGACGGCAGTTTCTCGCAATATGCCCCTGCTGGTCGCAGATGTAGCATCTACCCGGGAATGAACCACTCCTACTCGCCGTTGTTGTTCTTGACCTATCCTGGTCTTGAGATATGCGCCGTAGTTTGATGGAAGGTCGGTATATCAAGAGCGATGTATCAAATGCGAGAGCGCTGGCAACTGTCTCCTGGAAAGATGTCTTCGGCAGGAGAATCAGGTTTCGTTGCGTATCGGGGTCCCTTAGCCCTTGGATGAAAGAATCCGTTTTCAGTTTCTCCACCACATCAACTGAAACATCCGCGTAGGCAAGATGGGATAGCCTCTCGATGTCGGCAGCGTACTGCTGGATGGTCTCGTTTCCACGCTGCTTGCGATGTGCTCACTGCCGTATCTTCGATGAAGAGCTTCCCATATGGCTGTGTAGTTCCTCCTCTGGATTTCCGGGATGGTCTGTAGAACACCAGCTGCTTCACCTTTAAGGGAAATTACAAGAGCGGCCACACGATCTTCTTCTCCCCATTGATTCCGTTCCGCTGTTGTCTCAAACTGAAGTTTAAAGATGTTAAAAGCGCTGGTGCCGTCGTAGTTGGAGGCTATAAATTTCGATGCTGCAGCCGGTTCGACGCTTCCTTGATGCTGAACGTTCTGGATAGTTTTCTCGAGTTCCAGAACCTTCTTGTCCAGTGCCTCGATTCTCTTTTCCTGGTTATTTTCGAGATCTAGAACCTTCTTTTCGAACCTCGATTCTCTCTTCGATGTTCTGGAATCGATCGTCGACAGCCTGCTGGAGGTTTCTTAGGCTTTCTCGATTGTTCTCTAGCATCTCTTTTACCGTCTCCAGCTTCTGGCTCAGGGAAGTAGAATTTTCCTCCAGTTTCTCTAGTTTCTGGTTTAGAGAAGTGGAGTTTTCCTCCAACTTTCCTCAAGTTTCTCCAGTTTCTGGCTCAGAGAAGTGGAATTTTCCTCCAACTTTTGATCTAGTTTCTGGGATATGGAAGCACTCATAGCATTCATAGCTGCGGAATTTGCTGCATATCGAATGCTGGCTCACTGGAAGCCGACGGCTTCTCCACCCCGAACTCGTGATTCTCCCAATCAACACCTTCTTCCTGCAACGCTGATCGCAGTCTCTCCACCAGATTGGCCTTACTTCCCACTGCGGATAGTTCTCGAGCATCCAGCTCTCTTTTCAGTTGTTCGATGGTCAACTTTTCCAATTTAACCATTTTCTCACTCTTTCAATAATTCACTTCTAATAGTTCAATACACAATTTGAATAAACGTTTAACTCGTTTACTCGCAATCCCACTTCTGACACCAAATGTTACGAAATTTTCAATCCCACACCAAATAGGGTTCGCACCACTGGATTGCGATAAACTACAATTGTCTTTTTATCCGAATTAAAACACACATCGGGGTGGATAAGCCGTCGACATCCAGTGAGCCAGCATTCGTTATGCAGCAAATTCGCGTGGCTATGAATGCTATGAGTGCTTCCATATCCCAGAAACTAGAGGCGACCATACACGAAAAACTGGAGGAAAATTCCGCTGTCGTAAGTAGAAAGTTGGAGGAAAATTCCACTTCTCTAAGCCAGAAACTAGAGAAACTGGAGGAAAATTCCACTTCTCTGAGCCAGAAGCTGGAGACGGTAGAAGAGATGCTAGGGAACAATCGAGAATGTTTGAGAGACATCCAGCAAGCCGTCAACGATCGGTTCCAGGGCGTCGATTGCAGAATCGATACACTGGATAAGAAGGTTCTGGATCTTGAAAATAACCAGGAAAAGAGAATCGAGACACTGGACAAGAAGGTTCTAGATCTCTAAAATAATCAAGAAAAGATGATCGAGACCTTGGAATCGAAGTTCGACAAGAAGGTCCTGGAACTCGAGAAAACTGTCCAGAACGTTCAGCGTCAAGGAATCGTTGTACCGACTGCAGCATCGAAATTCACAGCTCCCAACTTCGACGGCACGAGCACTTTCAACATCTTTGAGCTTCAGTTCGAGACAACAGCGGAACGGAATCAATGGGGAGAAGAAGATCGTGTGGCCGCTCTAGTAATTTCTCTTAAAGACGAAGCAGCTGGTGTTCTACAGACCATCCCGGAGACCCAGAGAAGGAACTACACAGCCATATGGGAAGCACTTCCCCGAAGATACGGCAGTGAGCACATGCAGGAGATGCACAAGCTGGAACTTAAAGGACGCAAGCAGCGTGGAAACGAGACGATCCAACAGTATGCTGCCGACATCGAGAGGCTATCCCATCCTGCCTACACGGACGTTCCAGTTGATGTGGTGGAGAAACTGAAAACGGATTCTTTCATCCAAGGGCTAAGGGACCCCGATACGCAACGAAGTCTGATTCTCCTGCCGAAGACATCTTTCAAGGAGACAGTTGCCAGCGCTCTCGCATGTGAAACATCGCTCTTGATATGCCGACCTTCCATCAATTTACGGCGCATATCTGAAGACCAGGATAATTCCAGAACAACAGCGGCGAGTAGGAGTGGTTCATTCCCGGGTAGATGCTACATCCGCGACCAGCAGAGGCACATTGTGAGGAACTGCCGTCTGCGGAGAAAGCGTTCCTTCAGCAAATTGCGACGTAATTCCAGAGCAACGACAGTGAGTAGGAGTCGCCCGATCCCAGGTAGCTGCTATATCTGCGACCAGCAGGGGCACATTGCAAAAAACTGTCGTCTGCGGAGAAAGCGTTCTTCCAGCAAATTGTGGCGTAGTTCCAGAGAAACAACGGTGAGTAGGAGCTGCCCGTTCCCAGGTGGATGCTACATCTGTAACGAGCAGGGGCACATGGCGAGAAATCGTCATTTGAGAAGAAGGCGTTCGAGGTTTGATTCGCGAAAAGGAGAACAAGCGAGAGCACGCGAATACCGGAAGGGAAGCAGCCATAGAAATGCGGATGCATTAACGAGCCGACCTCGCGGCGTTGAATGCAAGCATTGTTCACGTGCGGAAACCAAAGAAGAGGTCACCGATATCCGTCGTTTCCATGTGCTGCCAGAAGATGTTTGGAGTGCCGAGAAGGTTGGAAGAAAGCAGCGAGAAGATGCCGATCTGGCGGTCATCATCGGATACCAAGAACGAGGTTTTCGACCAACTTGGCAGCAAATATCCAGTGAAAGCCCAATAGTGAAAGCTTACTGGGCTCAATGGCAGAGTTTGAAGGTGAAGAACGGTTGCCTCTACCGCAGTTGGGAAAGTGAGGACGGGAACATTTTAAACGATCTGCTGGTAATTCCAAAAGGGCAAATCGACGAGGTCGTCCGAGAATACCACGAGGGACCAAGCGGACCATCTTGGTGTTAACAAGACTGTAGAAAAGATCAAGAGACGTTTCTACTGGGTAGGATGCCATGAGTCGGTTACGCGTTTCATTCGCAGGTGTCAACAGTGTGCGAAGGCAAAGGGTCCAGTAAGGAAAACTCGAGGAAATATGCAGCAGTACAATGTTGGAGCACCGTTCGAACGTATCGCAATGGACATCGCAGGCCCATTCCCAACGAGCAACGCTGGAAACAAATACGCGCTGGTGGTGAGCGATTACTTCAGCAAGTGGCCTGAGGTGTTTTGCATCCCGAACCAGGAAGCCAAAACCATTTCGGATGCGTTCGTGAACAACTGGGTTGCGCGTTATGGAGTACCAATAGAACTACACTCAGACCAAGGAAGGAACTTCGAGTCGTCGGTGTTCAAAGAACTCTGTGACATGCTAGGTATCAGAAAGATACGGACAACACCATTACACCCACAATCTGATGGCATGGTCGAAAGGTTCAACCGGACGATGGAGGAATATTTGAGAAAGGTCGTCGTTGGGGATCAGAAGGACTGGGATGAACATCTTCCCCTTTTCTTAATGGCATACCGTTCGGCACAGCACAGCACAAAAAACGGCAACAAAACCAGCCGAAGCCATTTTTGGAACTGATCTCCGACTTCCATCTGACTTGAAGTTCGGCGTGGTACTACCGACAACTAGCGGCAGGGAGGACTTCGTAACCGAAAAGAAGGAACAGCTGAACTCCATCCATCAGTTCATCCGGGAGCGACTGAACTTGGTCAGCGATAAAATGAAGGCGAGGTACGACTTAAGGGCGAACTCTTCTGGATTCGAGACAGGACAATTGGTATTGCTGTACAACCCACAACGAAAAAAAGGCATGTGCCCCAAATTGCAATCAGCCTGGGACGGACCATATGAGGTCATCAATAAACTTAACGATGTGGTGTACCGAATACAGCAGACGGGAAACAGACGGGCGAAGTACAAGATTGTCCACGTAGAGAGGTTAGCGCCATATTACGGAGAAGGATCCAATCGCTTGTTCGAGGACGAACAAGTTTAGGAGGAGGGCAGTGTTGCGGAGATACAAACCAACGGTTGAGTTCGAATTTTGCTGTGGAAGTTCGAAAGCTCTCTGGAAGCGGGGATTGGAATGATGTCAGCTTCCAATGGCGTAATGCTAATTGTCAGAGCATTCTAGAGATTTCCGAAGGGTAACTTCCAACGGCGAACATTCGAGAAGTTGGACCGACAGCTATATAAGCGCGAACACTCGCCCTCGGCATGCATTCAGTTTGTGGTATTGAACAGCGTGTGACAAGTTGGTGTGATCAAACAGTGTGAAAATGAAAGCTTTCAATAAAGGGTTGTTGGTGTAATAAACTTTAAAGTGGATAGTATTGGATAATAAAGAAAAGTGGTGAAGCTGCACAGATAATTGATCTGTGGTGAAACAAGAAAAGTGTGTGTGTTTTCATTCGGATAAAAAGGACAATTGTAGTTTATCCAGTGGTGCGAACCCTATTCGGTGTGGCATCGAATAATTCGTAACAATATGTATGTAGTACCCGTCATTGCCATACGGAAATAGTAATGAATATTGAAGCTCAGAAAATCGTTGAAATTAACCATCTCTCGCATTCAACATATTGGATACCATTATCCTCGTCTATCAAAAGAACAGCTACTTCGTATACTATTGGCATATTATTCAGAAATAAATGATCTTTGGGAAGCTTTACATCAGCATGGATAATAAGTCTTAGATCACTCATTAGTCTATTTTGGGGATTGTTTTTAGAACTCTGAATATATGTACGTACTACAATGGTTAAGATATTGTTGAATATTTCGTAACATTTGGTGTCAGAAGTGGGATTGCGAGTAAACGAGTTAAACGTTTATTCAAAGTGTGAATTGGACTATTAAAAGTGAATTATTAAGAGAGTGAGAAAATGGTGAAATTGTAAAAGTTGACCATCGAACAACTGAAAAGAGAGCTGGATGCTCGGGAATTATCCACAGTGGGAAGTTAAGCCAACCTGGTGGAGAGACTGCGATCAGCGTTGCAGGAAGAAGGTGTCGACTGGGAGAATCACGAGTTCGGGGTGGAGAAGCCGTCGACATCCACTGAGCCAGCGTTCGATATGCAGCACATTCTCGCGGCTCTTAATGCTATGAGCCAGAAAGCCGATCAAAAACTGGAGGAAAATTCCGCTGCTGTAAGTAGAGAGTTGGAGGGAAATTCCACTTCTCTGAGTCAGAAATTGGGGGAAAATTCTACTTCCATAAGCCAGAAACTGGAGGCGACCGTACATCAGAAGTTGGAGGAAAACTCTACTTCTCTAAACCAGAAACTAGAGAAACTGGAGGAAAATTCTACTTCCCTGAGCCAGAAGCTGCAGACCGTAGAAGAGATGCTAGAGAATAATCGAAAAAGCTTGAGAAACATCCAGCAGACAGTCAACGACCGATTCCAGGACTCGAGGAATCGAGGTTCGACAACAAGGTTCTAGATCTCGAGAATAATGAAGAAAAGAGAATTGAGACACGGGAGTCGAGGATCGACAGAAAGGTTCTAGATCTCGAGAACAACCAGGAAAAGAGAATCGAGACACTGGACAAGAAGGTTCTGGAACTCGAGAAAACGCGGCGTTGAATGCCAACATTGTTCACGAGCCGAAACCAAGGAACAGGTCACCGACATCCGTCGTTTCCATGTGCTGCCAGAAGATTCCTGGACTGTCGAGAAGGTCGGAAGGAAGCAGCGAGAAGATGCCGATCTGGCGGTCATCATCGGGTACCAAGAACGAGGTTCTCGACCAACTTGGCAGCGAATATCCAGTGAAAGCTCAATCGTGAAAGCTTACTGGGCTCAATGGCAGAGTTTGAAGCTGAAGAACGGTTGCCTCTACCGCAGTTGGGAAAGTGAGGACGGGAACATTGTAAACGATCTGCTGGTAATACCGAAAGGACAAATCGAAGAGGTCATCCGAGAATACCACGAGGGACCAAGCGGGGGTCATCTTGGTGTTAACAAGACTGTAGAAAAGATCAAGAGACGTTTCTACTGGGTAGGATGCCATGAGTCGGTTACGCGTTTCATTCGCAGGTGTGAACAGTGTGCGAAGGCAAAGGGTCCAGTTAGGAAAACTCGAGGAAATATGCAGCAGTACAATGTGGGAGCACCGTTCGAACGTATCGCAATGGACATTGCAGGCCCATTCCCAACGAGCAACGCTGGAAACAAGCACGCGCTAGTGGTGATCGATTACTTCAGCAAGTGGCCTGAGGTGTTTTGCATCCCGAACCAGGAAGCCAAAACCATTTCGGATGCATTCGTGAATAACTGGGTTTCGCGTTATGGAGTACCAATGGAACTGCACTCAGACCAAGGGAGAAACTTCGAGTCGTCGGTGTTCAAAGAACTCTGTGACATGCTAGGTATCAGAAAGACGCGGACAACACCATTACACCCACAATCTGATGGCATGGTCGAAAGGTTCAACCGGACGATGGAGGAATACCTGAGAAAAATTGTCGTCGGAGATCAGAAGGACTGGGATGAACATCTTCCCCTTTTCTTAATGGCATACCGTTCGGCACAGCACAATTCAACGGCAACAACACCCGCCGAAGCCATTTTTGGAACTGATCTCCGACTTCCATCGGA
Organism: Eumerus sabulonum; assembly: GCA_951905685.1. Classification (NCBI taxonomy): domain Eukaryota; kingdom Metazoa; phylum Arthropoda; class Insecta; order Diptera; family Syrphidae; genus Eumerus; species Eumerus sabulonum. The sequence continues at coordinate 102,892,075 of OX645060.1, forward strand.
CTTGAAGTTCGGCGTGGTACTACCGACAACTAGCGGCAGGGAAGACTTCGTAAACGAAAAGAAAGAACAGCTGAACTCTATCCATCAGTTCATCCGGGAGCGACTGAACTTGGTCAGCGATAAAATTAAGGCGCGATACGACTTGAGGGCGAATACTTCTGGATTCGAGACCGGACAATTGGTATTGCTGTACAACCCACAACGGAAAAAAGGCTTGTACCCCAAATTGCAATCAGCCTGGGACGGACCATATGAGGTCATCAAGAAACTCAATGACGTGGTATACCGGATACAGCAGATGGGAAACAGACGGGCGAAGTATAAAATTATCCATGTAGAGAGGTTAGCACCATATTACGGAGAAGGGTCCAATCGCTTGTTCGAGGACGAACAAGTTTTGGAGGAGGGCAGTGTTGCGGAGATGCAAGCGGACCGTTAAGTTCGAATTTCGCTGTCGAAGTTCGAAAGCCCTCTGGAAGCGGGGATTGGAATGATGTCAACTTCCAATGGAATTGTCAGAGCGTTCTAGAGATTTCCGAAGGGGAACTTCCAACGGCGAACGTTCGAGAAGGTGGACCGAGAGCTATATAAGCGCGAACACTCGCCCTCGACAGACATTCAGTTTGTGGTATTGAACAGCGTGTGAAAAGTCAGTGTGATCAAACAGTGTGAAAATAAAAGCTCTCAACAAAGGTTTTGTTTGTGTAATAAAGTTTAAAGTGGATTGTATTGGATAATAAATAAAAGTGGTGAAGCTACACAGATAATTGATCTGTGGTGAAAGAAATAAAAGTGTGTGTGTTTCAATTTAAATAAAAAGGACAATTGTAGTTTATCGCAGTCCAGTGGTGCGAACCCTATTTGGTGTGGGGATTGAAATAATTCGTAACAGTATTGTTAATTAGAATTTATTGTTAAAACCAAATGTGACTTGAAAACTTTTATTTATAATGTACAGGGGTTATTTTAATATTGTTCAATTTCTTCCACGTGCCTTCGTCTTGAAGCTGGCTGTCACACACCCAAAACAAAATGGACGAAGGAAAGAGGCAGAAAGTCCCCGTCACGGCTGACATGAGCTGTCAGGCATTGATGAGTGACAGGGTGCCTCTGAACCCTCATTCAAATCTTGAACATCCTGCCCGGTCGAACTCCGTTCGAGGTAGTCTGGTTCCAGGATTCGACATAGTTTCTGTACTGCCCGGGTGCACATACCATTTGCTGTCTTCAAAGTAGCGTTGCGTATCAATCCATCACTACCCGGATGGACTTCAACCACGCGGCCCAATCTCCAGTGCGTCGGCGCGAGGTTGTCATGACGAACGACCACAATATCGCCCAACTGTACGTTCCCCACACGCCGCTGCCACTTGCTGCGCGTTTGTAAGGTAGACAAGTACTCGTCGCTCCACCGTTGCCAAAAGCGTTGATGTACCTGCCGTAGCCACTGCCAATGTTTGACACGATTGATGGGGACGTCGGTGATATTTGGTTCTGGAACGGCAATCAAAGGAGCTCCAATGAGAAAATCGCCTGGGGTAAGTGCAAACTTCTCCTCTGGATCGTCGTGTATTGGTGTAAGAGGACGAGAATTGAGGCACGCCTCTATGCGCACCGCCAATGTTTGCAGCTGGGTGTACCATAAACTTTGTGCCCCGACAAATCGAACCAAATGTCGTTTCGCAGACTTGATTGCAGCCTCCCATAACCCACCCTGGTGTGGTGCGCGTGGGGTAATGAAATGCCAGCGGGTGCCCATATGCGCTAATGACTGTTGGGTCTGCTCCCCTTGCCAAATCGCCAAATCCTTCTGAAGAAGCCGGTTGGCTCCAACAAACGCTGTGCCGTTGTCACTGTATAAGTCTCGGCATGGTCCACGTCTACTAATGAACCGTGTATACGCATCCAAAAATGCTTGCGATGATAGATCATCTACGACCTCTATGTGCACCGCCTTCGTTGCCATGCAAATGAATAGAGCCAGATAAGCCTTGACTGTCGATCGGGACCTCTTCGTTCCAGTGCGCAGTGTAAAGGGACCGCAGTAATCGACACCTGATGCGATGAAAGGCCTAGCAGGATTCACCCGGTGTTCTGGTAATGGTGCCATTTGCTGGATGATAGTTGCACTACGATGACGTCGACAGATGACACAGTTATGTATGTAGGTCCGAATAGATTGTCTAGCGTTCAAGATCCAGAAACGACTGCGAAGCGTCTGCAACATCAGCTGTGTGCCACCGTGTAGAGTGTCATCATGTGTATCTTTGATCAGCAACCAAACGAGAGCACCGTTCCTCGGCAAAATGATTGGGAAGCGATGATCATGAGGAACAAATGCTTTGTGGAGTCGACCACCCACCCGCAAGATACCATTTTCATCGAGAAGAGGGTTGAGCGGAAGCAATCGGCTGGAACTGGAAATGACGCCTTTTTGGGGAAAACCGCAAAACATATACCACTGTCCGCAATAGTCGTGTGAGTGTACTAAAACGCTCCGTCAAAGGAATAACCTGACCATCCTTTCGTCGTGTTTGCAGTTCGAACACCATTGAGGTAACCATCGTTGTTATAACTACTTTCTCTTCGCTTGTCATGACATCTAGTTCGACTGGGGTGAGCGACGTATATCTCCTTAAAGGTGTCCCAGCATCCTTCAACCACTCCGGGCCCTGTAGCCAGAGCTTATGCCTTAAAAACTCCTGACCCCCGATGCCCCGACTGGCACAATCGGCAGGATTTTGAGCCGTCCGAACGTGATGCCAACAATTGGGAGACGTCAGTTTCTGTATTTGACTGATTCGATTTGCAACATAGGGTTTAAGAGTCGAAGGTTGCTTATGTATCCAACATAATACGATACTCGAGTCCGACCATAAGTAATACGGAGTATCTGTGAGACCAAATACGTCACGGACATTTCGAAGCGTTGATGCTAGTAGGGTTGCAGCACAGAGTTCCAGGCGAGGAATTGTAGTACCGTGTATCGGGGCAACCTTGGTGCGTGCAGTCAGTAGTGATATTCGAACCTGCTTGTCTAATCCAATTGTCCTCGTATAAATGACCGCAGCGTATGCACGCGCACTCGCATCGCAGAAACCATGAAGAGCAGTTGTGGTTCCATTCTCCATTCCCAACCATCGTGGGATTGTAAAGTGATGTAAAGCTTCGAGCCCACTGCGGAATTTAAGCCATGCTTCACACAGTTCACTTGTGAGAGGGGCATCCCAAGTGATGCCCTTGGCCCAAAGTGTTTGAATGAAGATCTTCCCAGTAACCACCACAGGAGCCAGTAAACCCGTTGGATCGAACAGTCGTGCCACTTCACTTAAGACCCGCCGCTTCGTTGGAGTCTTAGGCTGGGGATCCAATGACACCCTGAACAGGAAGTGATCAGTAACTGGATCCCATTGCAAACCAAGAACAGATGTCGTCGACGGACGGATAACAAGTTCCTCAGTAGATGTAGTCTCTCCAGTTATATGACTTACCACTTGCTGACTGTTTGAGCTCCACTTGCGCAAATTGAAGTGTCCAGCTGCAAGAATCCTATCAACATTGGTAGCTAGGAGTTTAGCATCGTGCATTGAGTTGCAGCTCGTAAGGAAGTCATCTACATAAAACGACGTAAGTATGGTATCCCGCGCAGACGGGCAGTATGCTACGTTAGATAGATAAGATATTTAAGATAGGTTTAAGCGTTTTACCTAAAATAAGTTATTTGGAAAAATATTAATAAAATGCTTTTAAAATGTAAAAAAAAAAATGTAAATGTAGTGTCCGTATCGCATTATATGGGCTGGAAGCCATGCCGTAGGTTACCGTTGTCAACCGATAAATTCCGATCGGGACAGATGGTGATTCCCTCCATATGATCCGCTGGTAATCTCGATGTTTAGGAGTGACGAGTATCTGTCGGAACATTTTTTCCACATCAGCAGTGAGAGCAATGCGGAAGCGACGAAAACGGAGCAGTATATTGAGTAACGAATCCTGAATGGTAGGACCAACCAATTGTATGTCGTTCAGGGAAACACCAGTACTTGTCCTTGCAGAAGCGTTGAACACGACTCGAAACTTATCCGTAACGGCATGATGGGGAATATAGTAACAATTGGTGTGGTCGTCAGATTGATCCACACGCTCCATGTGCCCAAGCGCAGCGTATTCACGTAAGAATGCGACGTATTTTTCCCATAGTTCTTTATTGGTAGACAGGCGCCGTTCTAAGCTGTAGAATTGCTGTAAGGCCTGTTGATATGAGTCCCCAAGCTGTGTTGCATCAGGACGAAAGGGGATAAACACCACATACTGCCCATCCCCTGTCCTAGAATGTGTAGTGGCAAATATGCGATCACACTCATTGTCGTTTACGTTCTCACCAGGCACCTCTTCAAGTTTCCAGAATTTCTGCACAAGGTCCTCCAATCCAATATCATCTTCACACACACGAGCGTGAAAGGTATGCGGTTGCAATGCTGCCGTAGGAGTTGCTGCAACAGGTCCAAAAACAACCCATCCGAATTCCGTTTGTTGAGCATGGGGCTCGTCTGAATTGCCATTGACTACACCCTCTTTAATGATCAGACCCCACACATCTGAGCCAAGAAGTACCTCAATATCAGCAGGTGTACCGAACGAAGGATCGGCCAGCTGAAGACCAACCAAATGATGCCACTGATTCACGTCAACTTGCACCGTTGGAAGAGTTGAGGTTATTGACGGAAGAACCAATGCATTGACCATCAATACAAAATTGGAGTAAATTGACTTGAGCTTGAGCTTGACGCTGCCTTTAGTATTGGTATGTGCGAAAGCACCGATGCCTTCCACTGTGACTGCATACTTACTCCTGCGGAGATTCAAAAGGTGAGCAAACTTATCTGAGACAAAACTTACCTGCGGTCCTGGATCGCAGAGGATACGAGCTACGTGTTGTACAGATGAATCCCCGTATGCATATGCACGCGCTGTTGCAAGCAGGACAATGCAGTGGTCACGAGTGAGGCAGGTGATCACGGGCGTTGATAGTCACAAAGATGATTGCGCCCCCACTAATGGGTCAGTGACGTGGGCGATATGGTTTGCTTCTGTAGGCTGCATAGTTGACCTTGACGAAATCGTGGCCAGCATCTCCGATTCACGACAGAACAATGTATGATGCTTACGGCCACACCGCTTACATCCGCCAGAGGGACACTGTCTGGAAGTATGTCCCTGTTTTAAACAGTTGAAGCATAAACGGGAGTTCTTCAAGGCATCGAAACGTTGATCCGGGTTCATAGCAATGAGAAGTTGACATCGTGAAATTCGGTGAACTCCTTGACAATGCGCACATTTCCCTTCATCAGCTGTCACCAGATGTGATTTTACCAAAGGTAACATACGATGTTGTTGACGTGATGATTGTGATTCACAGCGAGTGGAGACCTTTACTAATTCCGTAGCGAGACTGTGTGCTCGTTTTTCTAAGAACTTCAGCAGATCCGCCAGGCGCGGGATCTGATTGGAGGAACAGTAGAGACACCACTCCCGCTGCGTCGTCGATGGAAGTTTTGAAATAACGATCGGGACCGCCAATGCATCCCAACTATCCACTGGCAACTGCATGACACGTAAAGCCCTTAGTGATTCATGCACCGTATCCACAATTATCAGAAGAGTTTTTGACGTTTCATCTGATACTGGCTTGATGTTCAGAAAACGAGCAACATGTATTTCAGCCAGCAGTTTTGGATTATCGAACCGCTCCTTCAACGCTTTCCACACTTCTTGGTAACCGCCAGAATACAATCCGCCCATCAGCGGCACTTTGGTTGCGCACACCGCTTGCCGAAGTTTATTCAATTTGTAAGCTTCTGGGTACTCCTGCTCATGCACCAAAGTCTCAAAGGCATCTTTGAAACCCAGCCAGTTGTGTAACGAGCCATCGAAAGACGGAATGACCAGTGGGTCTAATTTCAAATCGAAGTTGTTCGCTGGCGTAGTAACGGGAACCATGTGTTGATTGGAATGTTGATCTGGTTCGCGTAATCGTCTGTTGAGAACGACACACGTCTTGTTGTATGTACTCTCCACCTGTGCCCAGAGCTCATCATGTGCTTCAAGCTCTCCTTCCTTTGCCTGGCCTACTAGCACCTCGTGATTTTTTACGAAGCGATTATAATGTGCCACAACTGAGCTTAATTCCTGCTCGAGTTGGGAAGCATCACATTCGCCAGAATCCACACCACATACACGTTCGTGAACACGTTTGATGGCATTTATCGCCGCCATCCGTAAATTTAATTCTGTCATTTCTACTGCATGCAAAATTCCTCACAGGAGGCACCAAATGTTAATTAGAATTTATTGTTAAAACCAAATGTGACTTGAAAACTTTTATTTATAATGTACAGGGGTTATTTTAATATTGTTCAATTTCTTCCACGTGCCTTCGTCTTGAAGCTGGCTGTCACACACCCAAAACAAAATGGACGAAGGAAAGAGGCAGAAAGTCCCCGTCACGGCTGACATGAGCTGTCAGGCATTGATGAGTGACAGGGTGCCTCTGAACCCTCATTCAAATCTTGAACAAGTATTGTTTTAAGAACTTCCGACGGTACGCTTGAATCTTGAATCTTATCTTATTTTTTTAGCAGACCACGTATGTTGCTAACTACTTAAAGCGATACGGCCTAAGCTCCATAATTATGACAAATATCCTTTTTAAATTGGTCTTTTCAGTTTTGTACTTACGAACAGAATCGGCATTATGCCTGATCCACAATACTGCGGGGGTGCGAGGCACTTTACCTGTTACGAGAAATGCCTCGACGCATGCATTGAAAATGACAATTCAATTTTTCCGACTGCTCCATGTCAAAGTAAACGCACACTACATACACAGATACAGCATACACATCAATACACAGCAACAGTTGTTCAAACGCACAGAAATTTTCGACGTGTTTGACTTTTGTCTGCTTTGGTTACGTGAGTTTACGTTTTCTCTCGCTCTTATTTTTTCTTATTTCCTCTCATTTTTCAATGAACGTAAGCTCGCCAACGCAAACGCAGTATTTAAGACTACCCCATTGAATTGCTTGGGTTGGATGTCTCAGCTAGCACTAACGCAGTATTGTGGATCAGGCATTAAGCTGTGGGTCCTCTTCACCTGTGTGAAAAGTAAATCACACACAACATGGGGGATTGAGAGAAGCTCGGCTCTGGTCCTTCGTGGGCTGTAACGCCACCAAGGAAAAGGAAAGATACCATAATTTATACAAATGCCTTACTAATTCGTTAACAATGCTTTTTATTTTCTATCTACACAAAGAGTAATCATTCCACCACGTTCGTTTTTATTTTATTTATTTATTTATTTTTTTTTTTTCAGAAAATCAAAGAAATAAATAATGTTTTTAAGTTCAAGACTTTGATGGTAAAACTTACAGTATGTATATGCTGCTCAAAAACATTCAACTAATGATTTTCGTATTCCAGAAAAAGAACTATTACTTGTACAGTATTATTTATAGCAAGATACTCATAAATCATTTTTACGAGCCCAAACATTTTTACGAAACAGGATCATCCCGATTAGAAGTCGTAGAAGGGTTAAAATTGTTGCTAGGTAAACATAATAAACTATGTCATCAAAGAGTCAATATTTTTTTAAATACATGTATGTCATTGTTTGTAGAACTTGCCAATTTGAGAGTGATGAAAACTACATCTAACGACTCCAAAATAATGCGTAAAATACAGTTACAGACACTGAATTTTTAAAAATGAAACATTTTTTTTATATTTATGTTTATTAAAATAATAAAGCATTTACACAAAAAGTCTGTTTTATAATGTGTTCTAAATCAAACGTAGATTTCATTTATGAAATTTCCCTAAACAGTAAAGTAAAGAAAGTTTCAAGTACACCGTAGAGCAATAATATCGCCGATAATATCGACAATAGCAATTGTTGTTTTCTTGCCGTGAGAATTCTTTCTTGCTGCTTACGGAGGAATCCAAATAAAAACGTTCGAATATTGAATGTTCTATTTCCTAAAATGTTTCGATACAATTTAAACACATATATATGTACATATATCTATTGGATTTGTACTTACGCTTTTGTGCGTCCTCCCGCAGCTGATGACAGACAAGAAATGAGTGCAAACGTTTAAATTCAAATGACAAGTTCATGATCGACTATACGTCGCTACGCTAACCACTATTAGATGTCTCTGCGGGAGTGCGCACAAAAGGGCAAGTACGTTCACAATGGTGATTCCTAAACTATTAACATTGATAGTTTTAAGCTAATAATTAACATCCCCACCTCCGTGAATCTAACCCATTGATTCACTAACTCCGACATCCAGTTTAGCCAGCAAGCAGGCAGGTCGCTTGATGACACCCGATTTCACTTGCACTTCGGCAGCTCTTACTTGGAAGTCTCTTCCTGGAAACACTTTAGTTATCCGTCCCGTAGGCCACTTGGAACGATGGATGTTGCTATCACATACAAGTACCAAATCGCCGATTGCAAGCGGTGTAACCGGGCGGTACCATTTCGTTCTTCGGCATAGATCCGGAAGATACTCCGCTAACCACCTCTTCCAGAAGCGGTGATGAATTTGTTGTACTTTTCGCCATTGCTTCCTTGTTATTATGAATTCTTCCTCCCGGGGATGGGGTGTTTGGTCTGAGTTTGATGTACCTATGAGAAAGTAATTTGGCGTTAAGGGTTCATCGTTTGGGGAATCTAATGGAATGTGAGTTAACGGTCACGAGTTGACTATGTTTACGGCTTCGCACATCAGGCTGTAAAGACTAAACTCGTAAAGGCTTTCCTTGAACAAGGCATGCCCCATGGCCCTTTTTATACTTCTAACGAGGCGCTCCCAGCACCCGCCAGCATGCGGGTTCAGAGGACAGTTGAAAACCCATTCTATATTCCTGCTAGCGAGGGCATCGACTATCCTTCCCTGGTCAAGTTCTTTTAGCTGTCTTCGAAGTTCTCGGTCAGCACCGACGAAATTTGTACCATTATCGGAGCGAATGCGCACTGGAGTACCACGGCGATTCATGAAATTGCGTATACACATAAGACATGTGTCCGTGGATAAATCTCTTGCGATTTCCAAGTGCACAGCCCGCGTTGTCAAACACGTGAAGAGCGCTATCCACCTTTTTTCCCTTCTTCGGCCGTTGATAACCGGGAATGGGCCCATGTAATGAAGGCCTACGTATGAAAACGGCCTCACGAACGGAGTTACCCTATCCGGCGGTAGCTGACCCATTAACGGAACGATTGGCATTGCTTTAGTCCTTTTACAAGTTGGACATGTCTTCGCTATGCGCCGAACAACAGCTCTTATGTGAGGTATCCAATATCGACGTCGGATCTCTGCGATGATTGTGTTCTCATTTTGATGTTTCCATAGGCAATGATAGTAGTTCACTATAAGATTGGTCACATGATGTACTTTTGGAATGATTATCGGCCTGCGAGTGTATAAGGCAACTGTTTCGGCGTTATTTATACGTCCATTTACGCAGATAACACGAAATTCATTCAAACAAGGCGTTAACTTCCACAATTGACTGCTTTTTTCCACATTACCTTTCACGGTCAAGTCATCATAATCTTGGGGGAATGCACTTATTTGAACTCCGCGACAGATGGCTAGGTCGGCTATGTTTAATTCCGTTGCACACAATCCACCCCGTTTCCTTTTACTCTTGGTTAGCATACAATTTTCTTTAAAGCGTAGCATCCAACCCACTACCCTTTTTAACTTGTTAAATGAAGAAAATCGAGAAAAGTAATCATTCGCTGTATATGTCAACAGAACAAATTTATTGCGTATCTCCTCGTTCGTCTCCGGAACAGGTTTGCCAATCGGCCACGTTGTTTCACTTTCAATAAGGAACTTTGGGCCGCTTATCCAGAATGAATCACGTGTTGCACTCTTTAAACGCGTTCCAAAGTCGGCCGGATTAGATACACTGGGGACCTCCACTCCGAGATATCAGTACCTTCCAGGATCTCGTTCACTCGGTGTGCCACGTAGGGTTTGTACCGCCTGTGGTCGGACGCTATCCAAGATAAGACTGTTCGCGAGTCACTCCACATAACGACTTTCGACGGCCTTATGTTATGTCTCGACAAGATTATTTGGCGAAGGCGCGTGGCTAGAACCGCAGATTGAAGTTCCAGGCGCGGAATTGATGTTAATTTGAGCGGTGCACATTTTGCTTTGCCAGCCACGAATGTTAGATGGATTTCACCAGTTTTTTCTCGTACCCTCCAGTAACCCACCGCGGCGTACGCTATCTCGCTGGCGTCCGCAAAGATGTGTAGCTCAACCGGCACACAGAAGAAGTCAGCACTATAGCACCGAGGGACACTTATGTCTTCCACCTCCTTTAGTTTTTTCAACCACTTCAGCCACATTCCATATGCTTCAGCAGGAATGTCCTGGTCCCACCCTATCTGAGCACGCCATATGATTTGGAGCATAACTTTCGCAATAAGAGAGTATTCTGTTGCTAGTCAAAAGGGGTCGAAGACTGACATGGTTATACTTAAAGTCTCGCGTTTGGTAGGCTTCCTCTCGCACCTTAGCAATGCAGGATTAATCTTTCCGAACGCCATTACGAACTGAAGCGCGTCTCGTGTTGTGTCCCAGTGCATACCCAAGACCTTCTGAAATTTCGCAGTTTCACCCTTTTCGAGGTTCAGAATTGATGTTTTTTCTTGGTCTTCATTGAATCTGTTACTAACTACCATGGAGTTTGAAACGAATCTCTTCAAGTCAAAACCTCCTTGTTTATGAATCCAAACTACTTCCCCGGAAACTTTCACGGCCTCCTCTTCATCGACAAAACAATGGACGAAATCGTCGACATAATGGTTCTCAACTATGGCCTTCGCTGCTGCTGGGAATTCAGACCGAAAACTATCCGCGTTCCTGTTTTTGACGAATTGCGCAGAACAAGGCGAACAAGTAGCTCCGAAGGTCATGACGTTCATAACGTATTCTTCCATGGCTTCGTTCCGATCGGTCCTCCATAACAGGCGTTGTGAGTCCTGGTCTTCTTTGAGGATTTGTACCTGGTGAAACATCTCGACGATGTCGGCGCAGACACCTACGGGCCTTTCCCTGGTCTTGGCATTGATCCGGACCGCTTAGCAAGACTGAATTTAACTAAACGCCGTTCACCTTAGCCGCTGCATCGAATACTATGCGTACCTTACCTGGTTTGTTCGGATTGGTAACGCCAAAGTGAGGCAAATACCACGTTCGAGGTCCAACACTAGACGCTTCAGCCACGCTTAATTTTCTTAGATAGCCTTTCTTTATATACTCGTCCACGATGCGGCAGTATTTCCTTCGATATGCGTCATCCCGTTGAAACTGGTTTTCTAGGGTTTTTTGTCTTTTCTCTGTCATCTGCCTACTTTGTGGCAAAGTCACCTCATCTATCTCCATAATAATCCAGTTTCAAAGCGCCGATCCTTCCGCCTAGTGGTTCTTTCCAGCAACAGCTTAGCCCGCACATTCGCTGAAGAATCCGTTTCTTTAACGACACATCGCACGTCTAGGTTCTCGTTGATTATATAGTCGTTCACCTTTTGTTCTAAGTCATCCAACGATGTACTTTTGATTTGCGCGAAGAATGCGCAGTGGCCCTGCCTTGGCGTGCCATCTTTCTCTTCGCCATATACGACCCAGCCTAGATTGGTCAAAATCACAGCCGGCCCTTTCCATCCTTCCGCAGCAATCCGACGTGGCACTCCTAAATGTGCGTGATCGAGCCCGATCAAGAGTTCTGGTGTAGCATTTGAATACTGGCTGATAGGGAGGTTTTTTCTATACCGGTGTTTCATGTGCAACTTGGTGATATCCAATGTTTGTGCGGGAAGTTTTAGATCCTTAACAGTCCTGACGTTCACGAGATTGAATCGTTTACTGTTCGGCCAACTTCCAGATACTTGCACGTTTACACGCCTTGATGACTCGGTAATAGTCTTGTTGCCAACCCATTGGAGAGTTAGTTCATCCTTTTCACCTTTCAGACCAAGTTGATTCGCTAGACTTTCGTTTATAAGGGACACTGATGAGCCCTCATCGAAAAATGCATAACAAGCGACCTCCTTACCGCAGGCGTGAAGTTTAACCGGCAGAATCTTAAACAATAACTTAGTCGAAGAGCATTCCTTAACTACATTTGTAAAAGAGGCCTTCAGATGACCTGCCTTAGTTGCCTGAACCACCTCGCTACCTAGCCTTGACCTAGGCTGAGTTGTCCGTTTAACCACTTGAGGTACCTTAGGTAACCCACTCATGGTCTGTCCCACTGCGTTACCTACTTCAGTCGAGTCATGGAGTAGTTTGTGAATCCTTCTGGAACAACTGCTCATGCTACAATCATGCTGTCGCGTACAAATATTACCTCTGTGACCAATGCCCAGACAGTTGAAACACAGCCGAAATTGACGGGCAACTCGCCATCGTTGACCTACGTCCATATCTAAAAACCGGCTACACTTTGTTAGCACATGTTGACCTGAGCATAACCTGCACACATTGTCCAAATGATCTCCATCACTAGTTTCGTTGACGTGAAGCAGACGCGTTCGACTAGCACTTCTAATGTTGGTATGTTGCAGCTGATCGTTAAAACTTATACAAGTCACATTCACCATAGTGGCTAACTCACGCAACCATTCGCAAAAGTGCTGAACCGATGCCCTTGGTCTGATATTGATAGCGTATCTAGCCCAATCTAATCTTCGTTGCACTGGAAGCTTTTGTACTAATTCCTCCATGAGCATTGGATTGCACAAATGATGTTCGCTCTGAGCCGACTCCAAAAACGATACTAAATTTTGGACCTTAGTCGCGAATGGGACCAACTGATCGATACGATTCTCCGGGATAGTCGGAATACCTCGTATTTTCTCGATTTGGCTTTTGACCAATTGATCCGGCCTACCAAAATTCTCATGTAATGTGTCAACAATACGCTGAACATTTCTGCTGTGGATCAATAAACACTCAACGGTTTCCTTCGCCTTGCCCTTAAGTGCTCTTTGAAGTCTTATTAAATTCTGGCGCTCCGTTAACTGGTGCTCCTCAGTGGATAGCTTAAAGGACTCTAGGAACATCGGCCATTGTTCCGCACGTCCATCAAACTCTGGAAGGTCATACAACTTCTCACGATGGTCTATTCTTGAGGACGATAGAGTGCGATTTAACTCTTCGAGAACAGTGGCTAACGTCCGAGAATCTTCACTGGCATCCACTGCCGACATCTTAGAAACGTTGGTACCCGACTGTCCATCTACGTTATTATCCACGCGGTCTTCCAAAAGCCTTTGTTGCTGCTCATTTGTTCGTTCGTTCTATTGTTTTTCCAGATGTTGGCGCCGTCGTTCGCTTTCTTCCAGACATCGATTGCTCCTTTTCACTTCAACCTGAAGTTCTAGAATCTGCTCCATCATTCTGTTCAACTTATCTTCCAACGAAGCATCACGCGACGTTCCTGCTTCGAGTTCTGTCGAATGATCACTTGGAGCTACTGCATTTAGGTCATGTGCCGTCGTGTTCGATTCATTCTGATAGATATTCGCGTCCTCCATGTCAGCTTTTCTTGTCGAGCGTGTTATTGGCATAATTCAATGTAACGCAATATTACCGTATTCTAGTCCCGTACGAAACGGTATATAATTCCCTAGCCTATACTACCGTTACTCCCGCTACCTCACTGAACCCAAGCCAAATCAAATTCTACACAAGCACAGCAAAAACAAAACTCACCCGAATCGTTTTCCCCTCTTGCACACCAACTTGCAGAAAAGCAATTCGATTTGTCTTGACGGAGTCGTTTTCCCCTCTTGCACACCAACTTACAAATCAGTAATTCGATTTTACTTCTTGAAATCCACCGAAAAGCGAAATAAAAAATGTTGTTTTCTTGTCGTGAGAATTCTTTCTTGCTGCTTACGGAGGAATCCAAATAAAAACGTTCGAATATTGAATGTTTTATTTCCTAAAATGTTTCGATACAATTTAAACACATATATATGTACATATATCTATTGGATTTGTACTTACGCTTTTGTGCGTCCTCCCGCAGCTGATGACAGACAAGAAATGAGTGCAAACGTTTAAATTCAAATGACAAGTTCATGATCGACTATACGTCGCTACGCTAACCACTATTAGATGTCTCTGCGGGAGGGCGCACAAAAGGGCAAGTACGTTCACAATATTCACCAAGAGACGACATTAACTAGTGAAGAACTCAGATGTTTTTTGACGTGATAACGTCCTATAAATCGATGAACACCGGCCGCACGTACGAAAAAGTATGACTCATTGTCACGTTCCGCCTGAGCGAAACAAACGACAGAGAGGCATCTATTTAAAACAACATATATACGTATACTGAATTAATCGTCACTGGAGTCACTGCTGGCGGTGCGGGCTAAGTCGTTGAACAGAGTAATATCGGCACGGGTGTTCGAATCCTCGGATTGGAGTTTCATTTTCTTTTTGGATAGTGAATTCTTTTTGACGTGATAACGTCTCATAAATCGATGAACACTGGCTGCACGTACAAAAAAGTATGACTCATTGTCACGTTCCGCCTGAACTGAGCGTGCAAGCGAGAGCGCGAAACAAGCGATAGAGAGGCATCTATTTTGCCTATGGGATAGAATTTTGTTTGCATATTTGAGGGCATGAAAAAAACTGTGCGATGGTGTAGGCATACTTTAAGGAGTAATCAGTAATCCAGATGATACATACATACACGCATACACCCTAATTCTGTTCTTAGACGACAAATACGATTCTGAAGGATTCGTGTGAAAAAGTCCGGAGTTTGTATGTTGGATATACATATATATGTACATTTGTATGTGCCCAATTTCAAATCGAAAAAAATCCTCACAGCCAATTACTCATGAACGCGTGCCTTTATTAATTGCTCGGTGGGTAGCGCACACTCACGAGCAGCTCCTGAGAGTTTGCGTTTCGTTACCAAATCACAACACTGTCCGAGCAATCTCAGATGTATCGGCTGTCGTCCGAATACCGTAATTAATCAGCTCGGGTGTGGTTAGTATTTAGATGGTGGACCGCTTGGGAACACCGCGTGTTGTTCATTTTTCTGCAATGTTTTCTAATGACGTTATCACGTAAAATAATCGTCCGTAAGCCGACTTTACAGACAACCAACATTTTTTTATTTATTTATTTGTTATTTATCTTAGTTACCTATATACAGAATAACATGCTTATTTATTATACCTATTATCTGCGAAATATTAAGAGTTTATATGCAGAAAATTGGGTGTCAATATTTATAAATTAAATTTGATTAAATTAACTTGTTACGAAAAGAAGGCGTTGAACACAACCATTTCTTTTGACAGCTGTTTTTTCTTAGTCGATCCATTTGTCATTCTGTAAATACTTCACCCCTTTCTTTTGTCATACGTCAAGGAATAAAGAGCACGTGAAAACAGTTGTGCTGCATTTTAAATTTCAATCATTGTCGCTGGTCCTTCGAGCCGGATTTAATCCAATTAAATCTGGGACATCATGGACGATTTAATAGCATTACAGGAAAATGCAAAAGGTTTAATGCAGCAAGCATTCGCAAACCTGAAAGGGAAGGCGGAACAAATATCAGTCGGACAAATTCAGGCTCGGTTGGAACTACTGGACAAAAGGATGGCGGAAATTGAAGATCGACACAAGGAAATCCTATCACTAAGTGCTAATACAAGGGGTAATACAAAAATTCCATATTTTAGGGACAACTTCTTGCAGGAAGTTGAAGAAATTCATGTTGACGAAGAGGCAAAATTCCTAGATGCTTTGCATGCACTCCAGTCATCAAGCAAGGAACAAGAACGCCCAACCGCATCAAGTAGAAAATTGCCGAACATAGAAATTCCCAAGTTCTCGGGAAAATACTCGGATTGGGCATCGTTTAAGGATCTATTCACTTCATTGACAATCAACGATGCGAATCTAACGGATGTGGAGCGACTACAATACCTAAAGTCAAGTCTTAGTGGGGAAGCTGCTAATCTTGTGAAAGGTATCTGCGTTACCGCAGAAAATTATCAAAGAGCGTGGGAAAAGCTGACATCTTTCTATGACAATAAGAGGGTACTTATTCATGAATGTCTAAATGATTTGTTCAACCTTAAGTCAATGACATTCGAATCCCACACCACCTTAAAACAACTAAGGGATGGAACAGCGGAGGCCGTAGAAACATTGGAAATGTTGAAGAGACCAGTCAACGGAATGGAGGACTTTCTAGTGTTTATTACTACGCAAAAGTTCGACTCAGCTACAAGACGTGACTGGGAGTTATCCCTGGACAGCGGTTCTAGCCCCGTCACTTGGATACAACTGGATAAATTCATGACATCCAGAATTCAAGCATTGGAGCGCTCTGAGATGAAACAACCACCAAACGTAATTCAAAAAAATAAACTTCAGGCAATAAAAAAACTGAAAATTTCAAGCCATGTAGTTGCAAAAGTCAAAGTTGGTTGTTCGTGTTGCCAAGGAGACCACTATATTGCAGGTTGCGATCAATTTCATAGCTTCTCGGCTGAAAAACGTCTTAACCTCGTTATCGATAAACAATTGTGTTTCAACTGCCTAGGATCGCATTTAAAACGTGAGTGCCGATCGAAAAAGAGATGCATCACCTGTCAAGGACGGCATCACACGCTACTACACAGAGCCCAGGAAGATATGAAGAACTCTTCGTCTAGTACACCGCAAGATGCCTCCAACATTTCGGTGCACACAGTAAACAAAGTCTCTCATCAACCATTTCAAGTTCGTCTTGCCACTGCTGTCGTTATTGGATTTTCTGAAAAGCGACAGCCTGTGGCCATCCGTGCGCTTGTTGATCCCTGCTCCGAAGTTTCGTTCGTTGCCGAATCGCTAGCACAGCGTTTAATGTTGCCTCGGAAATCAACGTTTGTGCCAATATCAGGAGTAGGAGGCGTTTCAAGTCAGACGGTAAGGAGCAAAGTAACCCTTGTCATTTCGCCATACTTTTCCAGTTCATCAACTTGGAGACTCACCGCACTTGTGTTGCCCAAGCTTACGCAGTACCTTCCATCGCGCTTTTTGGTCAATTCAGACTTATCCTTTATGGAGGGACTCAGACTAGCCGACCCACATCCAGACACTGGTGAGCCTATAGAGATGATATTGGGCGCTGACATTTTTGCTCAAGTCATTGAAGATGGTCTACGTAAATCCAGGGACGAACAGTTAGTTGCTCAAGCCACAGGAATCGGATGGATACTAACTGGATCTCTTTCATCAAATGATCAACATCAGTCACCTCACGCAGTAGCGAATCCGGTAACCAGCTTGCAGTGTATAGTGGATAAGGATCTCTCAACACAGATCGAGCGTTTTTGGATCCAAGAAGAGGTTATACCACACGTGTCTACTATGCTTACCATGGAAGAGGTCGAATGTGAAGAACATTTTTTGTTGACTCATAAACGCAGTGAAGACGGCCGATATATCCTGAGATTGCCCTTTAAGAAAAGTACTCAGGCTCTGGGAAATTCAAAACAATCCGCCCTTGCTATGCTCTATCGAATGGAGAGCCGCTTCAAGTCTAAACCAGAATTCCAGAAATCGTATACAGAATTCCTATCGGAGTACGAAGAACTAGGTCACATGAAAAGAGTGCCATCAGAAAATTTCGCCCAACCGGGTAAGTCCTTTTATCTGCCTCACCATGGGGTTGTTAAGCTTACTGATGGAAAGCCTAAGATACGTGTTGTCTTTAATGGATCGGTACAGTTGAATAACGGCCATAATATAAACGATCTATTGCATGTCGGACCAAAGTTGCAAACCGATATTTATGATGTCATCCTTCGCTGGCGTATGTACCGCTTCGCCTTTTCTGCCGATATCCAGAAAATGTTTCGGCAGATACAGATCGATCCAGCAGATCAAGTTTATCAAAGCATTTTGTGGCGAGCCTCAGTTGACCAAGATGTTTGTTCGTATCATCTCACGACTGTTACATACGGCCTAGCGAGTTCTCCGTATCAAGCTGTAAGAACTTTACACCAACTGGCAAGTGATGAAAATATTCGCTTTCCTCGCGCATCAAGACTACTGAAAGAAAACACCTATGTTGACGATATACTCGCAGGAGCTGATACTTTAGTTGAGGCTTGTGACTTGAAATCGGAGTTAATCGAACTACTCATGGCGGGCGGGTTCCCTTTGGGTAAGTGGTCGGCTAATCATCCTCTTTTATTGTCAGATATCCAAAGGGGCGAAGTGTCCGACGCTTATCAGCATACATGGCAGCAGTTTGAAGAGGTCCAGGCCCTTGGGATATCGTGGCAACCAACAGCTGATGTGTTCTTCTTCCGATTCGACGGTCTTAACAGTACAAAACAATTCACAAAGAGGAGATGTCTCTCATTCATTGCTCAACTCTATGATCCTATGGGTTGGATCACTCCAGTGACAATCGGCTTTAAGATCTTTATGCAGTCGTTATGGCATAGTGGTTTACAGTGGGATGACGCACTCCCACCTCAAATGCTGCATACCTGGTCTCTACTGATGGCAAGACTCGAGCATTTAGATAGATGCTCAATACCCCGGTGGATGGGATTCCTAAAGTCCACTCAACTTCTGGAGTTCCATTGCTTCTCAGACGCCTCTGAGTTAGCATATGCAGCGTGCGTATATCTCCGAAGTGTGAGTGAAGAGGGTATTGCTCAAGCCATATTGATATCCTCGAAATCGAAGGTGGCCCCCTTGAAGGTTGTTTCACTCCCCCGGCTAGAATTATGTGGAGCAGTATTACTTGCAAGACTTGTTAAGAGGATTCAATCAATTCTGTGTCTCCAGGATATTGCTTGTCATTGTTGGATGGACTCGACAATAGCTCTCTCTTGGATCCAAAAACATCCTTCAACATGGAAAACATTTGTCGCCAATAGGGTCTCCGAGATCCAGGTGAGTCTAAATCATGCTTCTTGGCATCATATTCCAGGTGACCGTAACCCAGCGGATCTCGCCACTCGGGGAAAATCATCGCAGGAAGTGGCCGAGTCAATATTATGGCGCTTTGGACCAGCCTGTTTAACAAATTCATCGTCTGCATGGGATACCTCTAGCAACTTTCAAAATCTTGACCACTGTCCGGAAACTCGAACTACAGCATGCTTAACATCTATCACTACATGCGAGGGGTTCGACCTTCTAAATCGATACAGTTCACTTCAAAAGCTTTTAAGAATCACCGCGCGTTGTTTTCAATTCATTCGACGCATACGCTATCCACAATCTATTGTTGGTGAATTGACGCCATCTCGGTTGAATGAAGCCTTGCTCTTTTGGGTGAAACACGTGCAAAATCTGCACTTTTCCAAGGAATTGAAATACTTAGTCTTACAAAATCCAGTACCACCAAGAGGTATACTCAGACGTTTAAAACCCTTTGTAGATGATCAAGGTATACTGCGCGTTGGAGGTCGCCTAAAACATTCTATCCTACACCCCGATGAAATGAATCCAATCGTTATCCCTAGCCGATCTTACCTAACGAAGTTGCTCATCTGGGATGCCCACGCAAGGAATCTACATGGAGGAACGCAGTTAACTCTTAGCCATTTGCGACAAAGGTTTTGGATTTTGAGGGGCCGACAAGTTGTGAAATCGGTTATCTACCAATGTATGCGATGCTGGCGACAAAGGGCTTCACCATCTACACAACTCATGGGGGACCTACCAGCAAGACGAGTTCGTCCGAGTCGACCATTTCTTCATTCAGGGGTTGATTTCGCTGGGCCCATCAATCTTCGTCTTTCCAAAGGCCGCGGCACCAAGCGCTACAAGGGATATATAGTAGTCTTCGTTTGCTTGTCTACCCGGGCCGTACATCTGGAGGTTGCATCTGGGTATTCTACCGAAGACTTCCTTCAAGCATATCGGCGATTTGTAGCCCGACGCGGCATATGTTCAAGTATCTCAAGTGACTGCGGTACAAATTTTATAGGCGCCGATAAAGAGTTGCGGAATCTTTTCAAACAAGCAAGTAAGCAAGGTGAAGAGATTGCTCATATATTATCTAATGATGGGACAGAATGGCGTTTTAATCCCCCATCTGCTCCTCACTTTGGTGGTATTTGGGAGGCGGCGGTTAAGTCCGTAAAGATGCATTTAAAGAGAGTTATTGGAGAAACACTGCTAACATTTGAGGAAATGTATACTCTGCTTACCCAGATCGAGGCATGCCTCAACTCGAGGCCTCTACAGCCAATTTCGGATGATCCATCAGACCTCACAGCTCTTACTCCGGCGCACTTCTTGATAGGAACGTCAACACTTACGGTGCCAGAACCATCGACTCTGGACACAAGTTCAAACCGACTTTCCCGTTGGCGCCTACTCCGACAAATGTATGAGCACTTCTGGAGCAGATGGTCCTCGGAGTATCTTCCCGAGTTGCAGCAGCGCCGCAAATGGTGTAGCCGTCAGCGTTTGGTGAAGGTTGGAGATCTGTGCTTGGTCCGACCAAATCAATATCCACCGTGCAAGTGGCCATTGGCTCGTGTCGTCGACGTCAAACCCGGGTCAGATGGCTTGGTTCGTGTGGTGCATCTTAAGACATCGAATTCTACTCTTGTCCGACCTATCACGAAGATCAGTGTACTTCCTTTGGCGCAAGAAGACTATTCGCCCGGTGCTGGCGAAGGCGGGCGGGATGTTACGAAAAGAAGGCGTTGAACACAACCATTTCTTTTGACAGCTGTTTTTTCTTAGTCGATCCATTTGTCATTCTGTAAATACTTCACCCCTTTCTTTTGTCATACGTCAAGGAATAAAGAGCACGTGAAAACAGTTGTGCTGCATTTTAAATTTCAATCATTGTCGCTGTGGTCCTTCGAGCCGGATTTAATCCAATTAAATCTGGGACATCATGGACGATTTAATAGCATTACAGGAAAATGCAAAAGGTTTAATGCAGCAAGCATTCGCAAACCTGAAAGGGAAGGCGGAACAAATATCAGTCGGACAAATTCAGGCTCGGTTGGAACTACTGGACAAAAGGATGGCGGAAATTGAAGATCGACACAAGGAAATCCTATCACTAAGTGCTAATACAAGGGGTAATACAAAAATTCCATATTTTAGGGACAACTTCTTGCAGGAAGTTGAAGAAATTCATGTTGACGAAAAGGCAAAATTCCTAGATGCTTTGCATGCACTCCAGTCATCAAGCAAGGAACAAGAACGCCCAACCGCATCAAGTAGAAAATTGCCGAACATAGAAATTCCCAAGTTCTCGGGAAAATACTCGGATTGGGCATCGTTTAAGGATCTATTCACTTCATTGACAATCAACGATGCGAATCTAACGGATGTGGAGCGACTACAATACCTAAAGTCAAGTCTTAGTGGGGAAGCTGCTAATCTTGTGAAAGGTATCTGCGTTACCGCAGAAAATTATCAAAGAGCGTGGGAAAAGCTGACATAACTTCAAGTATTATCACATACCGTGACAGCCTTAAATGGTCACAGGTTTTCAATTATAACAAAGTAAAGGAATTTTCCAATAAAGTAAGTATGTATTCCTCTCAAAATAAAAATAAACAACTCGTTGGCCTTTGATATATGTAAAGTCAGAATTCATGAATTCTAAAAATACAAAAAATTCATTAAGAAGCATGTGATTAATTTTTTGAGTTTAACTTATTTTAAGATATTATTTTATTATTATTTGTTTTGTTGAAAATGTTAAATATTTATGCTTATTGACGATCAGTGGCGCGCAACTTTTCCTCAACGGCCTCCCTTGAAGCTTCTGACAAATCAGTGGCTTGATATCATACAGTATTAATATTTTGTGTAGCCTCGTTTAGCGGACACTCTTTGCTCTTCTTGGCATGGAGTTTACTAGACTCGAGCATACCTTTGGGGGAATATTATCCCATTCGAGCTTTAGGCTATGAACGGTCGAGTAACAGACCTTAACAACGGCGACTCGGGAGAAAAACCAACCAACTTGATATGCGTGACTCGAGACGACTGGCAAGAGATCGTGATGGCTGGAGTATCTTGTTGCTTGAGGCCCAAGACCACACCCATCTGTAGGGCCACGAATAAGAAGAAGAAGAATCTATTATGAGGGTCACGGTATATAAATATGTATGTATATGTCTATTGAAAATTGCGAGTGAAACACTAAAATAGTAATATATAGATAAATTATATTCATGCCGATCACTGAATACGGCGGATTGACCGCGGCAGGAGAATCTCTCACTTTTTCTATTTTGCCATCATTGAAAACGCAAGTGAGTAAATTTCGATACAGAAGTCTAAAATCCAGCCATCATTGAATACGCATTCGATCCGCACTCTATACAAATTGTGACGTTTCTCAACCGCAAAACAAATGATGCGGATTCTAGTCAACAATATGAAAAAAATTGAAAATTAAAAAAAATGTGTAATTTTATTTTAAATGAAGCGTTGCAAAAATTCTTTTTTTGCCTCCATTATGTACATTTCTGTTTATGTATTGTGAGGATGGCTGCTTCGACTTCAGTAACTAGTTCTCATGCCGATCATTGAATACGGCGGATTGACTGCGGCGGGAGAATCTCTCACTTTTTCTGTTTTGCCATCATTGAAAACGCAAGGGAGTAAATGTCGATAAAGAAGTCTAAAATCCAGCCATCATTGAATACGCATTCGATCCGCACTCTATACAAATTGTGACATTTCTCAGCCGCAACACAGTTGTTGCGGACTCCACTCAGCAATATGAAAAAAATTGAAAATTTAAAAAAAAAAAGAATTTTATTTTAAAATGAAGCGTTGCAAAATTTCTTTTTTTGCCTCCATTATGTACATTTCTGTTTGTGTATTGTGAGGATGGCTGTCTTCGGTAACTAATTCTATTGATCCGTGTTTCTCATCAAACACACTCACACACACAGAAAATTCTTATCCACTTAGTATTGGGTAACAAAAAAATATTCTTTGTCATACTTCTTATTTTGTGACGAATATGAATTTGAAACAAATTTCTTGTACAAACCAGTACAAACAATTCAAAATGACAGAACACAGCTGATATAAAAGAAGATCGGTAATGAGGTTCTTCCGACCGATAATGTAGTGCATCCGCCGTATTCAATGATAGGGTTAAGCTGCGGAGGTGAAGTGATGCGGATTGGATGAACTCCCGCCGCAGTCAATCCGCCGTATTCAATGATCGGCATGATTGGTTTACTTTTAGCCAGAAGGAAATCGTTTGTAAACTTCTTGCGGATTTTAATTTATTATGTGTTTTTTTATTCCCATCCCGCAGCCCGCATCCCGGAGATCCAAGTGCCGTACATGGATGATGGCATTGGGTCAGTGTTACGCTTTAACGTCTATTGTTTTTACCCCATTGGATGATGCTGTCGATATTGGAATTTAGTGAGCTTAATATATGTATAAATATGCTGCCGCTCACTGTTTACAGGCGAAGAGCAGGGTCGTAAAGTAGTGAACGAATATGAGAAGCTAAAGTTACTGTCGTCAGCGAAGGAGTGGTTTTGATTAGAAGTGGCAGACAGGAGATCATTTATAAAAATGAGAAAGAGTGTCGGAGACAGGACGGATTCCTGGGGAACACCAGACGTTAGGAAATAGATGTCAGACTTGAAACTGTCCAAATCAACTTGAACTTAACGATATGAAAGGTAGCTTCTAATCCATTGAAAAAGAAAGTCATCGATCCCGAATGCATCCATTTTCGACAAAAGAACTTCGTGCTAACTTCTGTCTAATGCATCGAATCATCCTGTGTAACTATTTTAATTTCCCCTGCTTAGTAAAGCGAGCGATTCCATTTGTCGATTAGATTTTTTGGAGTTTACTCCTTTAGAATCGTTTCATATATAGAGCACGGTATGAAAAATATATGGGTAGTAACATCAAACGTTAACAAACAGGGAAGGTCACATGAGTGAGTGAGTTTATTGGAGTTTACTCCTTAAGAATCGTTTCATATATAGAGTGAAGGGTCACATTTTCTCTGGGCAATATACTCGCGCATCTCATAGCGCGTCCAGACTGGGCTGGACTGGACTGGACGCAACTAGACTTCAGGGGGCTGGCCTGGACGGGATTTGTCTGGACTGAAATGGACAGAACTGGACTGGGCGAAACTGATCTGGACAAGGTGGGACTGGACTGGACTGCAATGGACTGGACTGGATTGGACGGGGCTGGTCTGGACGGCACCGGACTGGGCAGGGTTGGCCTGGACTGGACGGGCCTGGTCTGAACCTGACTGGATGGGACTGGACTGGGTGGGACTGGATTGGGCAGAATTGGACCGGACAAGACTGGGCTGGACTGGACTGGACGCGACTGGACTTGAGGGGGCTTGCCTGGACGGGATTTGGCATGGCTAGATGGGACTGGAATGGATGGAACTGGACTGGACGGGACTGATCTGGATATAGTGGGACTGGACTGGACGGGACTGGAATGGACTAGACTGGGCGGGACTGAACTGGACGGGACTGATTGGAGTTCTCAAAGTGTGCGGACGTGTTTTTTTAAACAAGCAACAGAACATCTCAGACTTAGTCATTTTCAAGTGCAAAGAATTTTTGCTATTAACTTCTCAATTTCGTCCTCTATTCCTTTTGTTTTTTCCATCTTTATCAACCATTTGACAATAAAACAAAAGGGTTTGTAAATCTTTATTTTTTTGTTATCAAGTTAAGTTTATATACAAGTGGGATCTAAGCTTGTTACCGAACACATCCTCAAAGAGTTCCCACTACCTTACCCCAAGCTTTACCAATGGATAAGTTCGCGTCATCTTCCAGCCTATAAAAGGAAGGAAGTAATAAAAACTTTCTCTTTCTTTTCATCTTGGGCTTGGCGAAGGAAAACGTGGCCGTGGATAACTCCGTCGTACACCCAGATTTTATCTACAGTTTATATTAAATCGTTCCATTAAGCTGCTCTAAAATACAGATTAACTACATATTCTTATATTAAATTATCCTATTAAATTATTCTAAAGATTTGAATTGATTAATTTACTTATAAACTATTGAATTATCTTAAATAAATATTATATGAAAACTACACGAAATAACTACATATTCTT
Source organism: Eumerus sabulonum (assembly GCA_951905685.1). Taxonomy (NCBI): domain Eukaryota; kingdom Metazoa; phylum Arthropoda; class Insecta; order Diptera; family Syrphidae; genus Eumerus; species Eumerus sabulonum. Next base: position 102,917,284 of record OX645060.1, read on the forward strand.
ATATCAAATTGTCCTATTAAATTGTACTAAAGATTTGAATTGATACATTTTCTATTAAACTATTAAACTATTGAAGTATTTTAAATAAATACTAACTGAACACTACATGGGGGCTCAACCGGGATGAACGCCAACATATGTCATTGAATTACAGTATAAAACATAGCACCTGTCATCGGTAACGTGGACGTGTGTGTGTGTTAATAAAGCAACGTGGACGACGGTAACGAAACGAGGGAGAAAAACACACACTTCAAACTAATCGAACGGTATGTCTAGAAAACAGAAAAGGCTACAAAGAAATTCGCACTTTGATAGCGGCATGGCTTCAACAAGTGGCATTTCCCCTATTGACGATTGTGCTAGTGCAGTAAAAATTAATTTTTCCGATGTGGAGCATATCGTGGGAAAATTTAGCGGCAGCGAAACAGAGAGCGTGAAAAAGTGGATTAACGACTTCGAACAATACGCAGACGTGTTTCAATGGAATGACCTTCAGAAGTTTGTATTTTGCAAAAGATCTCTACAGGGAACGGCTAAATTATTTATCGACTTTGAATCCAAACCATTAAATTACCTCGATTTAAAGCAGCAATTATTGGGTGAGTTTCAAGTAAAATTATCAAGCGCTGAAGTGCATGCTCGACTTCGAGCAAGACGGAAGAGAAGGGATGAATCTTTTCGTGAGTATATGTATCATATGGTGGATATAGCTTCTCAAGCTGAAGTTGATCAATTTTCTATTATCACTTACATTATTGACGGCATTTATGATAATTCCAGTGATAAAATCATTTTGTACGGCGCCAAAGACATTAAGGAATTCAAAGAAAAACTACTGGTGTATGAAAAAATCAAGAAGAACGAAGAAACGAAACACGGAACGGAGAAGAAAAACCATCAGACGCAAATTCCATCCGTCAAAAGACGAATTATTAGTGATCAGCGGTATTGCTTCAATTGCGGATCAAATGAACACGAGCATCATAATTGTCCACAAAATGATAAGGGTCCGAAATGTTTTAGATGCAACAAGTATGGACATAAAAAACCTGATTGCAAAGAAGATATTCCACCGTCCAAACTAAAATTGATGACCTTGAAGAAAGAGGAGAATGTAAGTACCAGTAATGATTCGAAAAATAATCCTCAGCGAAATATGTGTTATAAAAGAATGCTATATGAAACTCATTTTTCCAAAATTCAATTTTAGGAATCCCCCTATCATAATATCTGGTTTGGGATCTAATGTTGCTACTAAAGGTTCAGGTAGAACGTCTGTGGAAATCGGGGATGAAATCTTTCATAACATTGAAATTCATGCAATTGATGACGATTGTTTAAAATGCGATATGATAATTGGCATGAACTTGTTGCAGTGGGCTGATGTTAAAATAGAAGCGGGTAAAATAACAATTGTAAAACGGAATGGCGGGGAGAAGTGCATCTCGGGAGAAAAAGAAATAACGCAAGTAAAGGGGTCGACATGCTTTTTGGCAAGCATAAATATAGACACAGAAACCGAAAGTAAGCTAAACATAACGGGATTGGAAAATGTTAAAGCAGAAGAAGCTGAAAAGGTACTTGTTCTTATTAAAAATTATTCTCCTCAAATTCCAGAAAAATCACCAGTAACAATGAAAATTGTCACAATGGACGATGAACCGTTTTACAGACCTCCTAGGAGATTTCCACCTTTGGAACAGAAAATAGTTGAGGCGCAAATAAAAGAGTGGATGAACGATGGTGTCATAACAGAGAGTTCTTCGGATTACGCAAGCCAGGTAGTGCTGGTAAAAAAGAAAGATGGGTCTCACAGACTTTGTATCGACTTCCGAGGAGTAAACAAGAAAATTATAAAGGAAAGGTATCCCCTTCCTAATATTGAAGAACAACTCGATAAATTGCAAGCTGCGAGGTATTTTACAACGCTGGATTTGGAAAATGGGTTTTTCCATGTTCCGATAGATGTGTCAAGCAGAAAATTCACGTCGTTCGTCACTCATTGCGGACAGTTCGAGTTTTGTAAAGTGCCTTTTGGGCTTTGTAACTCGCCACACGTATTTCAAAAGTATATCAATTCCATACTCAAAGATCTAATAAACCGGGAAGTTGTAATCGTCTATATTGACGATGTCATCATTCCATCGCAAACGATTGAAGATGGAATTATGAGGCTAGAGGAAGTGCTAAGTGTAGCTTCGAACAACGGCCTAAAAATCAAATGGAAGAAGTGTAAATTCCTTCAAAGCGATATTGAATATCTTGGGCATCGGATAAGAAACGGCAGTATTTCACCGTCTCCATCTAAATCTAAGGCAGTTATAAATTTTCCTATTCCATCAACAGCTAAGCAACTACAAAGTTTTCTCGGTCTTGCTAATTATTTCCGAAAATTTATTCCAGATTTTGCTCGTAGGGCTCGTCCATTGTCCGATATGTTGAAGAAGGGCGTACGTTTTAAAATGGATATCCCACAGATGGATGCGATTAACGATCTGAAAAGGGCTCTGGTAACTGAACCGGTTCTAAGGATTTTTAAATATGGAGCAGCCACGGAATTACATACGGACGCGTCAAGGGATGGGTATGGAGCAGTGCTTTTACAACGTGATTCGGAAGACAACAACCTGCATCCAACATACTACATGAGCAAGAAAACGTCACCCGCTGAGCAAAACTACAGTTCATACGAGCTCGAAGTTTTGGCTATAGTCGAAGCGCTAAAGAAATTCAGGGTGTATCTTCTAGGACAGAGATTTAAACTAATCACAGACTGTAAGGCATTTCAATGTACAATGCAGAAGAAGGACTTAACAACTAGAGTTGCAAGATGGGCACTACTCTTGGAAGAGTTCGATTATTTGATTGAGCATAGGTCGGGTGCAAGGATGAGACATGTCGACAGCTTAAGTCGTAATCCAGTAGTGCTCTGCATCGACAGTTCTACAAATAGTAACTTCCTTCGGAAACTATCTGAATCTCAGCGCAAAGATGATCGTTTAAACTCTATAATAGAAATTTTAAAAGATAAACCGTATAAAGACTACCTTATGTACAATAATATACTTTGCAGGAATCTAAATAATAACACTGTTTTTGTCGTTCCAGATAATATGATAAATAACATAATAAAAGAAGTTCACGATAGAGGTCATTTCCATCACAAGAAAATGCTAGAAATTATTGAAAAGGAGTTTTTTATACCGGGGCTGCGAACTAGGATTTCAAAACATATATCAAATTGCGTACACTGTATTCTGGCAGAAAGGAAAGCCGGAAAACAAGAGTGTCTGTTACAGTCGATTCCCAAGGGAGAGCAACCGCTGGAGACATTGCACATCGATCATTTAGGTCCTATGCAGGCTACGAGGAAGAAGTACAGATATATCCTCTCAGTTATCGATGCATTTACGAAATTTCGTTGGTTGTTTCCTACGAAAACCTTATCAAGCGAAGAAGCGGTTCAAAAACTGCAGGTCATAAGTGAAACTTTCGGGGATCCTAAAAGAATTGTGGCAGATAAAGGAGGAGCATTCACGGCAAACTGTTTCAAGGATTACTGTAAGGACCGTAACATTAACTTACATTTTATTACCGTAGGGGTCCCGAGGGGGAATGGACAAATCGAACGTCTCCACTCAACGATTATTGCAACCTTAACAAAGCTAACTATTGACGATGAAGATAAGTGGTATCAATATGTCAAGCCATTGCAACAAATGTTAAATTCAACTTATCAACGAGCCATTAAAACCACGCCTTTTCAACTATTTGTAGGTATTGAAATGAAAACGCAGAGGGACTTAAAGATTATGGAGGTCATCGAAGATGAGTATATCCGGCAGTTCGAAGAAAGTAGAGAACAACGACGACAACAAGCTAAAGAAGAGATCAGGAAAATACAAGCTGAGAACAAGCATAGTTTTGATAAACGAAGAAAAGAAGCAGTAAAATACGATCTAGGAGATTTGGTGGCAATTGAAAAGGTTCAGTTTGGCGTTGGTCAAAAAATCCGACCAAAATTTATGGGACCATATCGCATCATCAACATCAAGGGATTTGATCGTTATCAGGTTCAGAAAGAAGGCGAACATGAGGGACCTATCAAGACTGAAACCAGCGCAGACAAAATGAAACCGTGGCCTAGCACAAGCGTCAATGATCAATGCTCTATATACAGCGAAGAAGAGCTATCTTCCGGGGAGGAAGATATCTCAGGACGGCCGAGTGGGGCCTAAGCTTGTTACCGAACACATCCTCAAAGAGTTCCCACTACCTTACCCCAAGCTTTACCAATGGATAAGTTCGCGTCATCTTCCAGCCTATAAAAGGAAGGAAGTAATAAAAACTTTCTCTTTCTTTTCATCTTGGGCTTGGCGAAGGAAAACGTGGCCGTGGATAACTCCGTCGTACACCCAGATTTTATCTACAGTTTATATTAAATCGTTCCATTAAGCTGCTCTAAAATACAGATTAACTACATATTCTTATATTAAATTATCCTATTAAATTATTCTAAAGATTTGAATTGATTAATTTACTTATAAACTATTGAATTATCTTAAATAAATATTATATGAAAACTACACGAAATAACTACATATTCTTATATCAAATTGTCCTATTAAATTGTACTAATGATTTGAATTGATACATTTTCTATTAAACTATTAAACTATTGAAGTATTTTAAATAAATACTAACTGAACACTACATACATACATATACATATAACCGGTTCGAACTATATAACAATAATGGTCAGGTGTGGAAATTGTGAAGAAGACATCCTCAGCGAAGGTGCTTCGCATGCACTAGAAAATTGCACTTTGGCTGTACCACCATCACAGCCAGAACCTTCAGGGGAATGTCGACTGAACAAAAGAAAACCTGGAAACGTCAATATTGCCGTTCGCGTCCCGCAACATCCGGTGATCAAGCCCCGCGAGAAGATGGATTTTCTGATGCAAACTAGCACAGAGCATCTTCAGAGACCTTCAGCGCAGATGTCAAAAACGACATCCTTGAAATTAAAGAAACGCTGAAAAATATCTAGGATCTGTGGAGTTTCTAACAAGGGGTTATAATGACGTGAAGGATACTATACGTAAAAACAATGAACTCCTACGTAAACTAACTGGTCAAATCAACGATTTAAGATCACAATGTGAACAGAAAGACTCGATCATTACAAACTTGCAAAAACAAATTTACAAATTGGAACAAGACAGTATCAGAAATAACATAGAAATTACAAATATTCCAATGAGCAAAGACGAGAATCTCTTGGACGTGATTAAAGATGTTGCAGATGCTAACGGTGCTGAAATAAAACAAACTGATATTGAAAATGTCCATCGGGTAGTTACAAAACAAACCCTAAAAGCGCCAAAAATAATAGTATCGCTCACGAATGCTATATGTAAAAAAAAATCGGCCAAGTGCGAGTCCGACTCGCGCACGAAGGGTTCCGTACCATCTGTATACATAAATATGAAAGAGACTATGTATCATCAGTCTTCACATTAAATCACATTTTTTGTATGATGACAGATCTTGGTTGCAGGCAGGTTTTATCGGCATATTACTTTGATAATCAAAAATCTTCATGATGAGATAAAGTTGATCATCAAAGTGTAACTTGAATTCAAATCAATTATCTTACTTGACAGCAACGATGTGAAAAGGTGAATAACAATAAGGGGAAATATGGGAAAAAGGTTTGCAGCTAGGATTAATTCATCAAAGACACAAAAGAGATCAAAACTGGGAAGTTTGCTACTGGTTGTGAGAAATTGTCGACTAACCTTAGTTCAGTATGTGACCAGGGGATTTTTTGGATGAAAATCATGTCTGTTGTATGGGAGCCTCCCTTGAATATTCATTTTGTTCTGTTTTTAGTATTTGTCGTGGTAGCGGCAACAGAAATACATCACCTGTGAAAATTTCAACTGTCTAACTATCACGGAGAGCACCGTGGCGCAGTGGGTAGTGTGTTGGCCTCTGACGCCGATGACTCGGGATCGAATCCCGACACAGCCATGTCATCGAACGTGTTTTTCACGGTGTTTCTCCTCAGCGGGGTTCTGACAAAATCCCCTGTAGTAAAATTGTCATGAAAAGCTTCTCGAAATTCGCCGTTCGGAACCGGCAATAAAACTGTAGGTCCCTTTCACCTATGTGAAAATGAAATCACACGCAACATGGGTGATTGAGAGAAGCTCGGCTCAGGTTCTTCATGGACTGTAACGCCAAAACACATACATACAACTATCACGGTACATGAGATACAGCCTTGTGACAGACGGACGGATGGACGGACAGCGAAGTCTTAGTAATAGGGTTCCGTTTTACCTTTGGGTACGGAACCCTAAAAAATATAATAAAAGCCGCTAAAACTCGAGGCCCGATGAAAGCACATAGCATTATAAAAAATCTAAACAGTCCCGATGTCACCGAAAGCCGTAAAACAGTCAACTAACTGCAGCAAACAAACAGCTACTATGGCAAATGAAAACAAGGGCCAAAAGTGCAGGTTGGAAGTTTACATGGATTGCTGATGGTATGATTCTGGTTCGCAAAAACGAGGGAGCAACAGTTTTACGTTTAATATTTGCACAAACTTCACGTCAAACACAACAAATAAAAATCAAAACGTCAATATGTTTGACTTAAACGAAAATGACAACTATGAAAATGAGTGTGTTCAATTGTCAAATGTTAATTATAAGTTATATGTTATGTTCACCGACATAAATGTTAATGAAATAAAAAGCTTGAATTTTCTATGCCTGTATATGAACATAAGGTCCTTAAGAAAGAACTGGAATAATTTCGTATGTTGCATTAGTAACCTAATCAAATTTATAAAGATTATTATTTTAGTGGAAACAAATATTTTTGATGAAGAAAATGATCTCTATAAGCTTGATGATTTTAACGCATAATTCTTAAACAGACCGAACAGAAATGGTGGTGCGATATACGTCAGAAAAGAACTTCGGTATGAAAAAATTAATTATACAACAATGAGCTACGAAAATATGCAAATTCAATTAAAAAATATAAAACACACAGAGCTAAATGAGTGCCACTTTATAGAAGAATTTGAAATGCAAGTAAATTCTGTGAATGACAATCATAATCTAGTTATTATAGGAGACATGAATAAAGATGTGGGCAATGATGAAGATATTTATGCAGCAAGATACCTCGAAGCCTTAAGTGGTAAAGGCCTGCAAAACGTTGTACAGTCAAGTGCAAGAGTAGACTTGAGCAGAGGTTCCAACACAACAATTGACCACTGTTTGGTTGAATCAAACATATTCGATCACTACACTTTAATGTATGGAATGCCAAACGACTTAAAACCTCAGAGCAAAGTAACGCGAAAAACAGTTCTAAGCGAAGACAAAGTACGTGAATTAATGTCGAGAGTTAATTGGAACCTCCTGATCAACGAAGTAAATGTGGATGCTTTTTATGATAAGCTGACTGAAATATTCAATTTTGTGTATAAAAAGACCTACATAGATATCAAGGTAAAGGAGAGAAGAAAACCTAAACCTTGGATAACAGCTGAAATCTAAGCTTTATGCAAGGAAAGAGATAAGATGTACAGTAAGTGGAAAAATAGTAGATTATGCCAGAGTTATGAAAATTAGTATAAAAACTTCCGAAATTATGTTAATAGAAGGATTATAACTATAAAATCGGAGTATTATAAAAATAAATTCGTAGAGTATAGAAAGGATGCAAACAACACCTGGCGACTTATAAACAACAATTGCTACACAATTCAAGGATGAAATAAGATCGATTACTCACAAATGCAACATAAAAAACTATAATGGTAGAGAATCCAATACAACCCAGTCAATGTTCTTCGGACAATTATCGGAAATCGAAATAAGCAACATATTGAGCAAGATTAATGCAAATAAATGTCCAGGCTCGGACAATATCAGGGCTAAAGACCTGAAAAGAAGCTCCAGTGTCTTAGCACCTACAATAACGCAGCTGGTGAATAAGTCTTTGGATGAAAGTAAATCTCCGGAGAAACTTAAAATTGCAATTTTTCGACCAATTTACAATTCCGGGAAGAAAACTGATGTCTCCAACTATCGCCCTATCTCTACATACCAGCAATTGACAAAGTTTTAGAAGAGGTAATGGCGAGACGCTTACAAGATTATATTGAAAATTTTAAAATCATAAATAAAAATCAGTATGGCTTTTTGAGAAACCGGAATGCGAACCAACTATTGAGAGAATTTGCCAACAATATTAACAGCAGTCTGAATAAGAACTTCCATTCGTTGGTGATGTTTATAGATTTCAAGAAAGCTTTTGATACACTTTGCCACACGAGAATAATTAAAATGCTGGGGAAGATAGGCGTTCGTGATCGTGCACTGGATTGGCTTGCGAGCTATCTCCTAAATAGAAGTTTTAAGATAAAAATATCGGACAGCTGTAGTAATCTGCAAAAGGTTGAATTTGGTGTACCTCAAGGATCTATCCTGGGTCCTCTCCTATTCATTATATATGTTAACGATATGTTAACGACGCAAAATAGCGTCGGTTTTCAATATGCCGATGACACAGCCATAATCGTGAGCGACAGGGATATTAATACTGCAAGTGAAACAATGCAATCAGAATTCAATAGCATCGTACGATGGTGTCATGATAACGGTCTTATCATTAACTCGAAGAAAACCAAACTTATGCATATTCGTCCTCACTACATAAAGAAATCACCACTTAGGATAAAGTTCCATAATTTCGAGTGCCTGCATAGGTCTCAGCAAATATCGGATACAGATGACTGCACAGAGTATATTGCTGAAGTTGATGTGTATCGATATCTAGGCGTGGAAGTTGATTGCAATTTTAAGTGGGACTATCATATAAAATACTTAGGCAGACGACTTCGGCAGTCGTTATACGCTCTTTACCACCTGAGATATTTCACGTCATTTGAAGTATTAAAGCAAGTCTACCACTCCCTGGCGGAGTCGGTACTTCAGTACGGAATAACAGCGTGGGGCAATGCAGCGCAGAGGGCTCAGAGGGCTCAAAACCGAATTTTTAAAATTTTCTTGCGAGGTAAGTATGGTAGTCGATGTGTAAGTTATTTGTGTAGTCCTAGTGAATATCTAAACATGCTAACCGTCCCAAAACTTTTTCTTTTTATTCTAATTAATGAGACGTACAACGACCAACGTTTCAAGCATCCGATTGATCATTGCGTCAACACCAGGCAAAGAGCAGATAGATTGTTGAAAATACCGAGGATACACAACTCGTATGGAAGACAACAGCTTTCCTATGTGATCCTGAAAATGTATGTATGTATGTTGGCGTTACAGTCCATGAAGAACCTGAGCCGAGCTTCTCTCAATCACCCATGTTGTGTGTGATTTCATTTTTCCATAGGTGATAGGGACCTACAGTTTTATTGCCGGTTCCGAACGGCGAACTTTGAGAAGCTTTTCATGACAATTTTACTACAGGGGGTTTTGTCAGAACCCCGCTGAGGAGAAACACCGTGAAAAACACGTTCGATGACATGGCTGTGTCGGGATTCGATCCCGTGTCATCGGCGTCAGAGGCCAACACACTACCCACTGCGCCACGGTGCTCTCAATCCTGAAAATATTTAATCTAATTCCACGTTCTCTACGGAGTATACAGCCCTTACAAACCAGAAAAAACACTTTGAAGAAATTTATAATGTCAAGCAACGTAAACATTTAATGTTATATTGCATTTACTATGCGTTTTACAAGAACTAAAGAGAATTGTAAAGTAAAACCAAGCGAATAATCTTCTGCAGAAAAGCCGCCAGGCTTCGCAGATACTTTAATGTCTTGTATGTAATTTTAAGAATAAATTTTAGAAAAATAATTATAAGATACTGTTGTAAGGCTAACCGACGTTTCACATGGACTCTCTTCTACCGCTTCAAGGTAATATCCAGCTTGGAAGAGATAACTCCATGGAGATGTCGGAAGGCTTATGTTATATAGAATTTAAAACCACACATATGTAATGTAAATACTTAAGTAATTAAGACAATAAACTGAAACTGAAACTGGACCGGATTAAGCTGGACTGGACGGAGCTGGTCTAGACCGGACTGGATGGGACTGGACTGGACGAAACTGCACTGGACAAGACTGGGCTGGACGGGGCTGGCCTTGACTGTTCTGGACGGAATTGGGCTGGACGAGGCTTGCCTGGACCGGACTGGATGAGACTGGACAGCGTTGGACTGGACTGGACGGGGCCTCTCTGGACCGGACTGGATGGGACTGGACCGGACGAAACTGGACTGGACAAGACTGGGCTGGACGGGACTGGACTGGACTGGAATGGACGGGACGGGGTTGGTCTGGACGGGACTGGAATGGACGGGACGAGGTTGGTCTGGACGGGACTGGAATGGACGGGACTGGAATGGACGGGACTGGACTAGACGGGGCTGGTCTGGACGGGACTGGACTGGACGGGACTGGACTGGACGGGACTGGACTGGACGGGACTGGACTGGACGGGACTGTTCTGGATCGGACCGGACGGGACTAGAATGGACGGGACTGCTCTGGACTGCGGCTAGTACAAATTTGAAAGAAGAACTCAACTTAAATCTAGTTGATGGTAGGACACTGAGGACAACTAGATATGGTACAACCATTGATGCAATGTTTTCGCGTTTCGTAACTCACGTAACTTCTGATGTTCATAAATCGTATTTTAGTTTTCACAAACCTAATGTCATAATATTTAACAATGATGTTACTATTTCCGAAATAAATAATGTAGTGTAAGAAATATGTTTTTGTGTACCATAATTTAAGTAATATATTTTATTAAATTAATATGAATAAACATATCAACATAGAAATTAATTTACTTTCTCTGCCTATGATATATATTTTAAGGGGTTGGGTGGGTTTCAGAGGTGCAAAAAAAGGGTATTTTTGCTTTTTTTTTTAATACATATGTACAATCATATGTTTTATTTAAACAATTCAGCATATTCAAGATACATATTTGAGCAGTATTTTGTGAAATTTTTTATTTGAAAATTCCGAAAACTCAGCCGTTCGTACCTCATCTTCCTTGACTTCTAAAAAAAATGTTCTTGCCGTGGACAGCATAACTCATTATTGTTTCATCTAAAATCAAAAAACCAAAAATATTTCGTTAGTACATGGATAATTCTCGTTATCGAACGAAGATTTTTTTTTTTTTTTGTTACAACTAATTTTTTCGAGCCAATACATGGCGAAAATTTGACCAAAAAATATGTTTTTTGTAAGTCTGTAAAAAATTCAAATATTAATTTTTTTTCCTTCGTCCAATAACGAGAATTTCCAATGTACTAACGAAATATTTTTGGTTTTTTGATTTTAGATGAACCAATAATGAGTTATGCTGTCCACGGCATGAACATTTATTTTTTTTTAGAAGTCAAGGAAGATGAGGTACGAACGGCTGAGTTTTCGGAATTTTTAAATAAAAATTTCACAAAATACTGTTCAATATGTATCTTTGATATGCTGAATTGTTTAAATAAAATATATGATTTTACATATTAAAAAAAAAAATAGTAAGAATACCCTTTTTTTAACCTCTGAAACCCACCTAATCCCTTAAGATAATCATTTTTAAGGAGTAAACTCCAGTTACGCGTCGGAGCTGACACGCACAATTTTTAATTGTTTATTTCAAACAACGACAAACCGTAAGATTTGCAAATGTTTCTTTACACTGCGACTAGTTATGTAACTAACGAGCAATTTACTTTTCTTATTTGAAAAGGGTAAGTAAATGAATGGCTAACAATTTACTACATATTCTTCAGATAATTGTGAATATACATGTACGTATTCGTTGTTTGCCCCTAGCATTGAATAATAGCAGCAAAAGGATAGATGGGATTTAATCCATCTAAGGCGTTGGAGGTTAAAATCACTCCGAGCGCCTCTTTTCGCTCGTTATTGTCGCGTTAAGAAGATTTGTTACTTCCTCGTTTTGTTTTGTTTTGTTTATTGTACTTTGACCCTGAAGTTAACTCTTCAAAACGACTAGGTTTGCTTAGGTCCCAATGAAAGTCGCTATTTCTGATGTACCATGGTGCATTCACAATACTTCTAAGGAACAAGCGCTGGATAATTGCAATATTGGTTTGGCGGGCACATCCCCACAGTTGAGCGCCATAGTACCGCACTGGTGTTAGGACCTGATTATAGGTATATAGAAAAATTGCATTATTATTCGATAGCCTCTTAACGCTCATGATCTTTTGTCGTAGTAAGTTGTGATGCCCGCTATGTATGTTTCGCATTGGAGTTTCCTCCCAATGTGTATTTAGCCTTGTGCATTATAATAAGCTATTGATATTCACTTGATGAAATTGAATGCCCGGGAGGTCTGCCACTGTTGTTGTTTTAAACCTCAAAGAATTAATATTTTTCTTCTTCAAAGTCATCAATGGTATCTCGTATAATATCAGCACTGTCTCCTCTCGCGCAGTTATCTGAATGACTGTATGGTAAAAGTTACAATTCTTCAACTTAATATGTGATTAGTTTGTGAGGCGAGTTTCAGAGATCAAACAAATGACTGTTTTTTTCCTATCTTATACGGTATTTAGCTGGTTCAAATGTTTGTATAAACCGTTCGAGATCCATGCCATGATCGTTAAGAGCTCGTGCATTATTGTTGAAAGAATTTTATTGAGACCTTCCCGCTTGTGTAGCTTTCTAAGATATTAACAAGAGTATCTCCGCTTGTGCTTGGGTCTTTTCTGGCAGGATAAGCCTTTCTTTGTTTCTTTGGTGACGTTACAGCCCATAAAGGACCAGAGCCAAGCTTCTCTCAATCACCGATGTTGTGCGTGGTTTATTTTTCACACAGATGAAAGGGACCTACAGTTTAATGCCGATTCCGAACGGCGTGAGTCGAGAAGTTTTTCATGCCAATGTAAATTCCGGATGTTTCGCCAGTACCCCGCCGAGGAGGAACGTCGCGGAATAAGGATTCGATGGCGTTGTTGTTATCGGGATCCGAACTCGCTCATCGTTCGTCAGAGTCCAACACATTAACTACTGCGCCACGGCGCCCGCAGGATAAGTACATTTGACTAATTGCGAAAATTAGTGAATATGAATATTCAAATCTGTTGAATTATTTCCATTCGGTTTCTGTTGAACACTGATATTTTCGGTAGTACATTTGTTGTTGCGGTTCGGATATTCATTTGAGAATTTGCGTTTGTTTGGCGATTAAGTTTGCTATCTCTTATTTTTTACAATTATTTTACTACAGCACATCCGCAGTAGTTCGCAGACTGGGCATCCCCACAGTTATTGCATTAAGCACGGATATCTGATGGTTGGGTAAGTTAGCGATGCTCTGCTCTCCTTCGTATTTCAGACATCTAGGAGGCCCAAATTGTTGACATCAGGTGCATTGAGGGACAAGCTAGGAAGTTCTTACAGGCTCTGTGGATGTTAAATCGATTCTTCTACCGATTTTTGAATGTCGGCCAGTTCACAGTACATACACTATGATTGGCTTCGTTCTCATAGTAAAGCACTATAATAATAACTGTTTATGAATGATTCCAACAATTTTTGTCGGAAAATTGTTTCTAGTGAACCCATAGCTCATCAGCGCGGGGCAGAATGTTAAGCTTCTAAACACTTTATTCATTACCTTTTCATTTATCTTAATCATTACGCTATTTTTTATTCTTCAACTTTATAACCGCTGTTGCAACATCAGCGAAATGATATTCTCTAATCTCTAGTATTTTCCAATCGCAGCGATCCATGGAGGATCTGAGCCTGAGCTATAGCTGCCTTCCATCCTTGACGGTCCCGGGCACGCTGCTTCCAGTTGTCAAGACCAAGATGTCTTACATCTGCGATTACTTGGTCTTTATACCGGAGGTTCGGTCTTCCTCTTCTTCTCGAACCAGGAGGCTTGGAGTCGAAGGCCCTCTTAGCTGGAGCGTTGATGTCCATGCGCTCGATGTGGCCGAGCCAGTGTAGTCGACGGATCCTTGCCTTCTGGACTACATCCACATCTTGGTACGGCTCGTAGAATTCGCGGTTGTGTCTTCTTCTCCATTCACCTTCCTCACAGACAGGACCAAATTTCCGGCGCAGAATTTTTCTTTCGAAAGAACCCAAAATCAGCTCCGCAGTCCTGCTTATCGCCCAGCTTTCGGCTCCGTACAGCAAGACTGGCAGAATGAGCCTTTTGTAAAGCATGACTTTGGTCTTTCGAGTGAGGAGTTTTGACCCCAGTTGTTTGGACAAGCCGAAGTAGCAGCGGTTGCCAAGGGCGATTCTATGCCGGATCTCCACTGTGGTGTCATTTGTGGAATTTACGTTTGCCCCGAGGTAGACAAATTCCCTAATTACCTCGAAATTGTAGCTGTCAATTGTTATATTTTGTCCCAGGTGGTGAGCGACGGATTGGTTTTTGCTTGACAGCATGTATTTCGTTTTGTCCTCATTGATCTCAAGACCAACTCGTTTCGCCTGTTCTTCAATCGCCATGAATGCTTCCACAATGGCACGGCGAGAACACGCGATGATGTCGATATCATCCGCGTTTCCTAGCAGCTGGATGGACTAGTAAAAGATAGGGCCCTCCCTGTTGACGCCTGCCCGTCGCACTATCTGCTCCAGCACCAGGTTTAAGAAGTCACATGACAGCGCATCTCCTTGCCGAAATCCGGTGCATGTTTCGAATGGTTCCGAGGTCCTAGAACCGAATTGCACGGTACATCGCGTGTTTCTTAGCGTGGCGCGACACAACTGGATCAGTTTTACCGGGATCCCGAATTCGGCCATCGCCCCAAACAGTTCTTCACGATGAATGCTGTCGTATGCGGCTTTGAAATCGATGAAAAGATGGTGTGTATCGATTCGAAACTCGTTGGTCTTTTCCAGGATTTGTCGAAGTGTGAAAATTTGGTCTATAGTTGATTTGCCGGGCCGGAAGCCGCACTGGTAGCTGCCGATTAGTGCGGTGCAAAATGGTTTTAGACGTTCACACAGTACGCTGGACAGGATCTTGTATGCGACATTGAGCAGGGATATACCTCTATAGTTCTTGCAAGAGGTAGGATCGCCTTTTTTGTGGATGGGGCATATAGAGCTGGTATTCCAGTCGTCGGGCATGCTTTCATCTTCCCAAATTCTGCAAACGCTGGAGACGATCTTGTATGCGACATTGAGCAAGGATATACCTCTATAGTTCTTGCAAGAGGTAGGATCGCCTTTTTTGTGGATGGGGCATATAGAGCTGGTATTCCAGTCGTCGGGCATGCTTTCATCTTCCCAAATTCTGCAGATGATCTGGTGCATGCTCCCTGCCAGAATATCGCCGCCAGCCTTGAAGAGCTTTGATGGCAAGCCATCTGAGCCTGCGGCCTTGTTGTTCTTCAGCTTCTGAATTGCTGTGCCGACTTCTTCGATGCTGGGTGGGAAGACTACTTCAGCGGCTGGAGTTGGGATTTCCTCGGTCCCTACCACCCTCTCTTGGTCATACTCGTTAAGCAGCTGCTGGAAATGCTGCTTAAATACATCTACTATTCCCTGCGGGTCGATGACAAGATTACCCTCTCAGTTTCGAAGAGCCTGGGTGCCCTTTTTGAAGCCTCCTGCAAGGCCTTTGGCTTTCTTGTAAAAGGCTCGTGTTTTATGTTTATCCCTAGACTCCTCGATATCCTTGAGCTGGGAGGCTGCGAAGATTCTTTTCTTTTGTCACAGTAGTTTTTCTCCTCCCTTCTTCGGCTCGGTACTCTTCTTGCGCTGCCCTGGTTTTCCTCTGCAGCGCCCTTTGGTACGCCTCTTCGGTTGCTGCCTTTCTCTGCTCACACTCGCCATCATACCACGGGTTTCTTGTCGGGGGTGGTAGGTATCCTAAGGTGGTTTCGGCTACTTCCTGAATGGCTGAGCGGCAATGCAACCACATATTATTGGCATTTGTGTTCGACGTAGGCATACCGTAGAGTCTTTCGTTCAGCTGCTGCCTGTAGACTCTGGCAACCTCCGGTGTGCTAAGGCGCCCAATGTCGAAACTCCTCCTGATGGGCTGGTGCAGCTTTCTGACATTGGACAGTCGAACTCTGAATCTTGCTGCTACGAGGAAGTGGTCAGAGTCGACATTTGCCCCTCTGAATGTTCGCACATCCAGGATGTTTGACCAGTGCCTTGCGTCACTGAGCACATGGTCGATTTGGTTGACGGTTCGACCGTGTGGGGGACCGTGAGGGAATCTTGTGCTGCTTATCACCGCATTACGAGCTGTCGCAATGTCAGCGAGTCGGAAGCCGTTATCAGTTGTTGTATCGTGGAGGCTGTGCTTTCCGATCACCCCGCCAAGGGTGTTCTCCTTACCGATTTTGGCGTTGAAGTCCCCGAGCACGATTTGTACATCGTACTCCGGACAAGCTCCGTAGGCGTTGTCCAGGAGGTCATAGAAGTCCTCCTTGATAGGGTCTTCAGCCTCATCGGTAGGGGCGTGTGCACATATCAGGCTGATGTCATAAAATCTGCCTCTGATGCGGATCACAGCCAGGCGATCACTTATAGGTTTAAAGTCAATGACCTTCGACCTTAACCGTTTTCCCACGACAAATCCGCATCCCAGTAAGTGAAACCTTTTGTGACAGCTGTAATGAATGTCGCAATTTTTCTTCCTAATCATACCGTTTCCTATCCAGCCTATTTCCTGGACCGCAGTAATACCCGCCTTGTACTGTGTGAGGATTCCTTCTAGTTTATGAGCAGCTCCGGGAGTGTACAGGGTTCTGACATTCCAGGAGCATACTCGCAAATCGTGTTTCTTTTTCGTGCGTTGTCGTCGTGGAGTATCCGTCCGTGTATCCGAGGCACCTTGCTCATTCATAACTTGGTTTTTTTTTTACGGGGGCGGATTGTTAGCCCGCCGCACAACCGCCATTCTGGTCGGGGTTTTGTCGCTGCATACGTTTGTTCACCTCCCAACGGTTGTTGAAGAGGCTATCCAGAGGGCGCCGCGAGGAGGCCGTATGTCAACTTGACCCGGGCATTTAAACAGGGATCGTTGCTGGCATCTCGCCAGGTTGAGAGCGATCAAACAACTTTACCCTGTATGTCCGAGCCCATGCCCATGCACTATCATACAAATTGTAAATAAATACCTTGGCACGGGCTGCTTACAGTGTGCGGTGCGTCATGCGTTGTCAGCATGAACCTTATGACGTTTATGAATTTTTCGAATTCTCTTGTAATTTAGGCTTTGCCTCACTTTTTTTTACTTTGCTTCACATTAAATTCTTTTTATTGTACTTAAGTAAGCTAATTTTTCTGTGTAAATACCAGTCGATAAAAAATGTGGCCTACGTGCGGCCCGCAAGGTCCACACGACTAACTTCCCAGTGGAAAAAATTAAAACACCCATTTAATTTCATATTTTTTCAAATTTGTAAGTCTTATGTTTATGTTGACAGCATTCATCGTGAAGAACTGTTTGGCGCGATGGCCGAATTCGGGATCCCAGGAAAACTGATCCAGTTGTGTCGCGCCACGCTAAAAAAAAGCGATGCACCGTGCAACTAGGTTCAAATACTTCGGAACCGTTTCAAACATGCACTGGATTTCGGCAAGGCGATGCGCTGTCATGTGACTTACTCAACCTGGTGCTGGAGCAGATAGTGCCACGGGCAGGCGTCAACAGGGAAGGCACTATCTTCTACAAGTCCGTCCAGCTGCTAGGATACGCGGATAATATCGATATCATCGCGTGTTCTCGCCGTGGCATTGTGGAAGCATTCATGGCGATTGAAGAACAGGCGAAACGAGTTGGTCTTAGGGTCAATGAGGACAAGACGAAGTACATGCTGTCAAGCAAAAACCGATCCGTCGCTCACCACCTGGGACAAAATATAACAATTGACAGCTACAATTTCGAGGTAGTTAAAGAATTTGTCTACCTCGGGGCAAACGTAAATTCCACAAATTACACCACAGTGGAGATCCAGCATAGAATCGCCCTTGGCAACCACTGCTACTTCGGCTTGTCTTAACAAGTGGGTCAAAACTCCTCACTCGAAAGACCAAAGTCATGCTTTACAAAACGCTCATACTGCCAGTCTTGCTGTACGAAGCCGAAAGCTGGACGGTAAGCAGGACAGTGGAGCTGATTTTGGGTTCTTTCGAGGGAAAAATTCTGCGACGGATATTTGGTCCTGTCTGTGAGGAAGGGGAATGGAGAAGAAGACACAATCGCGAACTCTACGAGCTGTACAAAAATGTGGATGTAGTCCGGAAGGCAAGGATACGTCGACAACACTGGCTCGGCCACATCGAGCGCATGGAAATCAACGCTCCAGCTAAGAGGGTCTTATACTCCGAGCCTCCTGGTTCGAGAAGAAGAGGAAGACCGAACCTCCGGTATAAAGACCAAGTAATCGCGGATGTAAGAAATCTTGGTAGTGATAACTGGAAGCGTGCCCGGGACCGTCAAGAATGGAAGGCAGCTATAACCCAGGATCCGATCCTCCATGGATCGTTGGCCTGATAAGTAAATAAGTATGTTTATGTTGATGAAGATCGAAATACTGTTTTCAGAAAATCAATGGCCTACATATAAACACTTATTTCTACAATTACTACAATATTTGATGAATAGTGAAATTTTCTTCTTCATATTACAAAAAAACCATCAAATTCATTCATTCATCCATTCATCAACCCAAAATGCTGAATTAACATTTCGGTAATTATTTGGAAAAAGGCCCTAATCGCCGATTTCGACGAAATTCGAATATGTTAAAATAGGCTTTGTCCTGACCGTTTTGATATATTTTAGGTCGGACTAGTTTCAAGGATATAAGCTTTTGAATCTCCCATACAAAATACGGATTTGGCTTATTTTAGACAAATTATAGGTTTGCCTGGGCCTATGCAACTAGTTTTGAATGGCCAATTTTTTCACGTACAGGTTTTATAACTGAAAATCTTATTATCCGTCAGGGTGGGGTTGGTGGAGAGGTTATCTAACGGCATCGGCATCTATTCTTGATTCCCTTGCAAGCTTAGACCCGAATTAATACGATTATTATGAGAAATCCTATTGAGCTTAAGACAGTGTGAGGAATGTTGTGATAATGCATCTGACTGCGTAATTCCAGTTGTTGAAGTTTGATCTGCACTCGAAGTTCATTCAACTCTTTATTGAGGAGTCGGTATATGATCCATTGTATTGCATTTTGAATTTTTATATCATGAACTAATCTGGTATATGAAGTTTGAAATTCAGACAGGTAGATTTGTTGCCCTGGAAGTGTCAAGCTTATCCTTTGCCATATATTTGGGTTGAAGCTTCAGCAAACCATTCCCGCTTACGTCCGTTTTGGCGCTTGGAAACTACATTATGCGTAGTTTCTTTGTTGACTGCAAGGGGTCAACACTGGTCCAAACAGAATTGGCCTTGATGGGTTTTACCTCACATATTGATAGATCTGAATTGTTGTTCAGTAAGCTGATCTCACACATGTTCAAGTTAGCTCCGGATTTGTAGACGGGGTAAGTTTGCCTACATAGATGATCATCTCCATTAATTGCAGTGCATCTAGACCGTTCATCTTCGGTTACGTGATATTATTGGTCATGATGAGCAATCACAGCTAGAATGTTTGTCGTTACGTGGCATTAATTGCTGCTGGAATGGGAATCGACTTATATGCCAAAAGTTCTTCTAGGCCGAGTAAGGGCAACTCAAGGTTGAAGATGATGGTGTTAGAAATAACGTGTCGCTTGACATTCATTCATTTATGGAGCTGTGATATTTGGTCAGGTTTCACTAGCATCCAAAGCCCTGGTGGATGAAGTTTCCTTCTTATTTTGCCCACTTCAATTTTAAGTTGTTGGTAGGTGACTAACAGATGGTTGACTCGTCCTTGGCGTATATCTAACAAAACGTCTGCTATGGATATATGCACATTGTAGTTAAGCCATATCGTCTTGGCTTTGTAAGAGTTTCATAAGGTGATCTTCGTTCGATTGAATTCCTTCTAGTCATTGAAACACTTCACTGACGTACCTTGAGTCAAGGATTCCAAGGAATGAACTTGCTATGTTCCCGACACCGTCGATGACACCTCGTTTAGTTTTTACAGAGGACTTGATTGAGGCAATTATATTATCTTCATCTTCTTCTCCTTTGGTGGCGTTACAGCCCATGAAGGACCAGAGCCGAGCTTCTCTCAATCACCCATGTTGTGTGTGATTTATTTTTCACACAGGTGAAAGGGACCTACAGTTTAATGCCGATTTCGAACGGCGTGAGTCGAGAAGCTTTTTCATGGCAAGTTTACTACGGGGGGTTTTTCCAGTTCCCCTCCGAGGAGGAACGTCGCGAAATAAACATTCGATGGCGTTGGTGTTATCGGGATCCGAACTCGCTCATCGTGCGCCATATTCCAACACACTAACCACTGCGCCACGGCTTAATAGACTGGAGCTATTGTATAACTTGGATGCAGAGTTCCTCCTTTTTTTTTTTTTTTTTTAGAGACTCGCGCAGGTTCAAGAGGTCTCCATATTTTCATATTCTCTTATGATGTGTTGACACACACAACCTGAACGGAGTGCAGTGGTTGGGGTCGTTTGATGTTCGTTCACTACTCTCAGGGGTGGTTGTCCTAGGCCTAGATAGGTCGAGAGCCGACCAAATTCCGGGTTGGTTATAGTCCGTAGTAATTCGTTCAAGTACTTTAGTATTGCATACGCAATTATGCTGAAGTATTGTAGTGCAGTTTTCTAATGCTTGGATTTATTTCTGATATCGCCCGAGATTATAATACATCCCAAGATTCCATTTGTCATGAACCAGACTTACAGTTCCGTATCGTTGAAAATGAATTCCAGGTGAAGAGTTGTTGAATTTTATGAATTCTATGTCACTTGCAAATAGATTCGGAAAAATGTATCACATTAACAATAATGTAATGAACGAGTTCGAGGTTGTCGAGTAGGCCTTAGCTGAACTTGTTGATTTCCTTGCTACCTTTGAGAATGATGGTTCATTAGGTTCAGAACTACTGTTTCTACCCTTCTACCTAGCCACCATTTTGTTCGATTTCGTGGTTCAGTTAAATATTCTTGAGACCATCGATTCCAAAATTCTCGTTTGATGTGTGCTACTAACTTTCATCTTGTTAATAAAGTACTCTTAATCAGCTCAGCTTTGGTTTTTTTTTTTTTTTTTCGCGCAGGTTCAAGAGTTTATGTACTCTTATAATGTAACCACACGGATGGCAAAGGACAAACAAGGGCCTCGTAGGGGTAGCATCTATCCGACGGGTGCTGGCCTGCTAAAAAGCGAGAAGAGCCACTGCAGTGGAACATCTTGCGGCACTGTTAGTAAGTCCTATCCCCAACTCCTCGTGGTGCCATCTGGAGATTTCCTATGGAAAATGTAGACGGGGAAGGGCGAATGGCGAGCCTCCTGCGCCAAAAAACAGGATTAGTCGGTTGGGCTACGGCCTAGTATGCCGTAACCGGAAAAACCACAAACTCCGAAACAACGACAAGGCTCGGATATAACGGACCGGATTTATGTTGACGACCTTTGCAAAAAAAGAAATAAGAACAATGATCTTCGGCTTTCTACGTGGAATGTTAGGTCCCTAAACAGGCCACGTGCAGCCGAACAAATTGCGGACGCCCTAGACCGCTATAAAGCGGACATCACCGCCATCCAGGAAATCCGATGGAATGGACCGGGTATAAAGCGGATGAAAAACTGCGATATTTACTACGGCGACTGCTATACGGAGAGCGGGCAACGATTGTTTGGATGCGGATTTGTTGTACGAGGTGGACTAAGGCAAAAAGTCCTAAGCTTTCGGCATGTGAGCGAAAGCCTCATAACAATCCGTACCAAGGCTAAATTTTTTAACATCAGCCTGATCTGCGTCCACGCCCCCACGGAAGACAAGGATGACTCCGCCAAAGATGCGTTCTACGATCTCCTAGACAGAACGTATGCCCAATGTCCCAGGTATGACATCAAAATTGTACTAGGAGACTTCAATGCTAAGCTGGGTAAGGAAAACATCTTTGAACGAGTCATCGGCAAACATAGCCTACACGACACCACCTCCGATAACGGACACAGGCTGATTGATCTTGCTACAGGGCGAAATCTCCTTCTGGCCAGTACGCACTTCCCGCACCTCGATATACACAAGGGCACCTGGCGGTATTTTGATCAATCGACTACCAACCAGATTGATCACTTCGCGATCGACGTCAGACATTCCTCTACTATTCTTGATGTTCGAACTTTCCGAGGGGCTAACATCGACTCGGACCACTATCTTGTAGTAGTCAAGATGCACTTACGGATATGACGAACGCAACGGAGTAGAGTAAGAATACAAAGTTATGACGTCGGAAAGCTACTATCGCCAGAAACCGCTCGTGCTTTTACCGATCGCGTCCCCCTTAAGCTCTCCAATACACCTGAATCCTCCACACTATCAATAGAACAGCAGTGGAGCCTTTGCAAACAAGCCCTGAAAAGCTCTGCATCCGAAGTTTTGGGTTTCAAGGCTCCACCACGAAGAAACACCTGGATCGATGACGAGTGCAGGAGGGTTCATGCAGCGATGCAGGATGCATATAAGGCCTCGCTGCATAAAAGAACAAAAGCAGCTCGTGAGCTCTACGAGTCAAAAAGAAGGGAGGAGCATAAGCTTCTTAGAAGAATGAAGAACGAGCACGAGAAGCGCGCGATTGAGGATTTGGAGAGGTGTTACTACAGGCGTGACGTTCGAAAATTGTATCAACAGATAAAGCGAACATGCCAAGGTTATAAAGCCAGAACGGAAGCCTGCAGGGATGAGAACGGACAACTAGTAGTAGAACCGCAGTCGATGCTGAGAATATGGAAAAAACACTTCTGCAGACTGTATAGCGGCGATGTTAGTCAATATACCGCTGTCAGGCAGAATGATCCATTTCTAATTGACGGAGACCGCAGAGAATTCTGTCCTCCTGACCTCGACGAAGTTAAGATTGCCATATCGAAGCTCAAGTCGAATAAAGCTGCTGGCGCAGACGGACTGTCTGATGAGCTCTTCAAGGCAGCTGGGGATGACCTGGTTGGGATCATGCACCAGCTCATCCGTAAGATATGGTTAGAGGAAAGCATGCCCGAGGAATGGAGTCTCAGCATCGTATGCCCGATCCACAAGAAAGGAGACCCCTCTGATTGCGCCAACTATAGAGGAATGAGCCTCCTTAACATCGCCTACAAAATTTTCTCTGCCGTTTTGTGTGAACGCTTGAAATCTCTTTTAAAAAAGCTGATAGGTCCTTATCAGTGCGGATTCAGACCAGGGAAGTCCACCATCATCCAAATCTTCACGCTACGGCAGATCCTGGAAAAAAACCAATGAATTTCAAGTCGACACTCACCACCTATTTGACGACTTCAAAGCCGCATTCGACAGCGTAATTAGAGACGAGCTATACAACGCTATGTCCACCTTTGACATACCTGCTAAACTCGTCAGACTATGCAGGATGACTTTGGAGAATACTCGCTGCTCCATCCGAATCGGTGAACACCTTACCAATAGTTTTGATGACAAAAAAGGATTTAGGCAGGGCGATGCGCTGGCGTGTGATTTCTTCAACATCATATTGGAAATGATTGTGCAAAAATCACTGGCCAATGTAAGAGGCACAATCTATTTCAAATCCTCGCAACTCCTTGCATACGCCGACGACACTTACATAATAGGTACATCACAGCGAGATGTCAATGAGGCATTTGAAAGTTGGTCTGGCGGTAAACGAGGGCAACACTAAATATATGCTGTCATCAAAAAAGGACGCTCACCACCGACGTCTTGGCCAGAACGTTTGTATTGGCAGATATAAGTTCGAGGTAGTTAAGGACTTCGTCTACCTTGGCTCCGCAGTCA
Organism: Eumerus sabulonum; assembly: GCA_951905685.1. NCBI lineage: Eukaryota > Metazoa > Arthropoda > Insecta > Diptera > Syrphidae > Eumerus > Eumerus sabulonum. The sequence continues at coordinate 102,941,300 of OX645060.1, forward strand.
CTTGGAACAACGACATCAGTTCCGAAATCAAACGCAGAATCACTCTTGCCAATCGCTGTTTCTTTGGGCTCAGGAGACAATTGAGTAATAGAGCCCTCTCCCGAACGATGAAGTTGACTCTATATAAGACCCTTATCATCCCGGTCCTGTTGTACGGCGTAGAAGCATGGACACTATCAAAAGCGGATTTTTGGGCCTATAAACGCAGACGGGGGATGGAGGAGAAGATTCAACCACGAACTTTACGGGCTGTACAGCGACATGGGCCTAGTTAAGCGTCTACGGATTCAACGCCTAAGATGGCTGGGCCATGTTGAGCTAATGGACACCACAGCTCCAGCCCGGAGAGTCTTTGAATCCAACCCCGAGGGACGAAGAAGCAGAGGACGGCCGCACTTAAGATGGCGCACACAGGTGGAAGGAGACCTCAGCCAACTGGGTGTGCGGCAATGGAAAAGGCATTTTGGTTGAGGCCCAGGTTCCTCCCGAACTGTAGCGCCCACTATGAAGAAGAAGAATGTAACCACACAGCCTGAACGGAGTGCTATGGTTTTGGGTCGTAGATGTTCGTTCACTACTCTCAGGGATGGTTCATCCTAGATAGGACGAGAGCGGACCGAATTTCGCGTTGGTTATAATTCTCAATAATTCGTTCATGCCTTTTTTGGTGTTACTATAACATACGCAGAGGATGAATTTCGATTGACCATTTACTGTGAGTGTTATGCCTGCAGCAGTACGTATGGTCACTTTTCATTCACAACTGTTTTGCATACTTTTTTCCGTATAGGAATAGCTTTTTCTTGGCTGTGAAACGAATTTGAGCTATAGGTTTTTCCGCTAGACGGTCGATGATGTTAACCACTGCACCACGGCCACCCCAGCTTGTTATCAACAACTGCCTTTATGGTGTCCCCAAACAAGAAATGACCTGGTGATAATACAGTTAAGTTATTTGGGTCATTGGACATTTTTGTTAGAGGTCTTGAGCATAAAATTACTTCTATTTCTGTAGTGATTGTACAAACCTCTTCCTATGTTAGTGAAGCTGTGGCTATTTTACATTGGACCAAATGTTTTGCAGATTTGACAGCTGCTTCCCATAATCCTCCAAAGTGAAGGAATGAAGCGAAAATCGATGCCTTCGGAAATGCACGAAACTGTGATTTTGTTTTGTGCTTGATTTGAATATATTGTTGTGATGTAGATCCGTCATAAGCATTTTCACAAATGGGTGAAAATATTTTAATCACATCGGATGCTGGAAGTCTGCCCCCGACACACAGAATATCATCTCGATTTAAAAGCACAGCAAGTCCTATTAATGGACTTTCTTTCTCTAGCTCTTTATACGTTTCTAAACAGCGTGTGTCTTTGCAGAAACCGTGATTTTGGATTTTCTTGATAATAATTTGCAAAGAGATTTCTAGTTCGCCTGACTTGTATACTTTGACAAACGGTAAACAGTAGGCTTTAATAACCCAAGTTTGTTGAATGAATTAGAATGCCCTATTCCTTGGAAAATCTCTTGATCGTGATCGTTGTCGTTAGTGACCAACAAGGCAGCCTGTTTCTTTTTTGCTGATTTTGCATGGGGGTGGCCAAATCGATTCCGAGCCATGCAAAAATCTGTGTGATCCTGTAGCTTCGTATCTCTGAATAAAACATCGACTGGATTTTCGGCTGACTGCACATATCGCCATTGGTCAGTTTTGGTTAGAAATAGGATTTTGGCGACTCGACCTCCAGCGAAGATCTGGAAGGATTCTGCATTTGAGTTAATCCGACTCAATAAAACCTGGGAGTCAAACCACAGAAAGCTATTAGCATTGTCCAATTTTAGTTCGCCCTTGACTCGTTTTGCGAGTTTAGCGGCTAATAACGCTGCGCATAGTTCTAGACGCGGAATTGTTATTGATCTGATTCCTGACGCTGTCTTGGTAGTTGGTGCAACTCGAGACATAGAGCACAATAGTCGCACTACGATTGTGTCGTCTTTATTAAGTGACCTGATATATACAGCAGCTCCATAAGCTTTTTCTGAGGCATCTGCAAACGTATGAATTTAATAAGACAATGTTATGGCCAAAAACATGTCTAGAAATTTGAAATTTATCTAATTCTTGGAGACCTTGATAGTATGTATTCCACCTGGTGTACATCTCTTCTGGTAAGGCAGCATCCCAGTCGTATTTTAGTTCCCACAATTCTTGCAGAAAAAGCTTGGCAACGATTACTACTGGAGTGACAATTCCAAGTGGATGAAATAATTGTGCTATGTCAGAGGATACGGACCTCTTTGTGAATCTTTTTGATGTTTTGTAATTCGTTTTTATGCAGAAGACGTATATTTTGAGCGCAATATTAATCCAAGGGTTTTGACTGTTCCTTCGTTATTGTCGTCGGTCAAAGAAATTTCCCGGTCTTCCAATGGGACATTTTCAAGTAATTGTTGTTTATTCGAGGACCATTTACTTAACTGGAACCCTCCCTCCGACAACAATGATGACTGTTGCAATTGAATATCTTTGGCTTCTGTTATGCTGTCTGCCCCAGACATATCGCCATCAACGTAGAAGTTCTTGAGTAAAACTTGGGAGCCCAATGGATATTTCGCAGAATATTCTTGAGCTAAAACTTGGAGGCATTTCGTAGCGAGATAAGGAGCCAAAGTGGTTCCGTACGACACGGTTCGAAGCTTTAACATTAAATAGATTGAGTTTGCTTGAGTCGCCACCATATTAACTGGAAATGTCCGTCTTCTTCTCGTATGCCTTTATGTCAAATTTTGGCAATCTAAAAAGCAATAGCATAGTGAATAATTCGTCTTGAATTGTCGGCCCGGCATACAGTACGTTATTTAATGACAGACGTCTTTGCCGACGCATCAAAAACGACTCGATATTTCGTTGTACTACTTTCAGACTTAAGAACGCAGTGATGGGGCAGAAAGTATATAGTGTTGTGTGAAAATTTATTGGAACTCAATCTCGGTCATCCGTCCTAATTAGATGTACTCGTTTATGAAACGTATTGTATATACAGTTTCGGATGTCGATTTAACCTGCGCTCCAACTCCTGAAATCGGCTAAGACCAATGTCACTAGATACTCCTAGGGTCATCAGAAAAGGGTGGAATGACGACGTATTTTCCAGCTGCATCTCATGATGTTGATTGGTTAAAATATTCTTCACATTTTTTTTCTGCAAGAGTGCGCCTTGATGTGGAGAACGGAACTTCTTCTGTTGGCCAAAATTGGTAATCGTTTGTTCAAGAGAAGATTCTTCGGTAAGTATTCTGTATTCTTTAGTTAATGGTGACTCTTTGTTTATCTTTCCGGTGACTATTCACCCAAACATTGCGTTTTGTAATAGTGGTAGATCGGTTCCAACCTTAATTCGCCCAAAGCAAAGTAATTGATGGAAAACTCAGCCGATGTTAGTTGGTTGTTGAATTGAGGGCCGGCTAGTCTGATATTCTTGGAAATTTTCCATGTAGATATATCAAAGGTTTGTTTTGGCTGAGGAGATACTCATATCATTTTAGGCAAAACGATTGCTTCGAGCCTGGTGGTGAAATCGGTGGTATTAAAATGTAAACTTATTTTGGCTCTCCTATGTGAATCCCTCTTAGGTGTTCCAATACATTGGATGATCATCGGGCGAAATGACAAATGTATATTTAATTTTCGAGTCATTCTTTCTGAAGTGATGTTGATTTGTGAACCGGAATCCAAAATTGCGCGACAGTTGAAGGATGAACCGTCTCGACCAATCAGTTTTATGATGACGGTGCAGAGGAATACGTAACCCTCTTTTGCTCAAATGTAACGGATGTTCGTGGATTTGGTGGTGCAGTATTAGAACTCGAATCTGGTGCACTCGGTTTTAGTTGGGTAAATTTAGGCAAGTGCACTAAGGAGTTGTGTTTCCTAGCATATTTTGTAGAGCCTCGCAGTTTGCAGTTGACGAATGTGTGTCCATCCTGCAAACAGTTTACGCAAAAGACGTTTTTTCTAACATGATGCAATCGTCCTGAAGACGCTAGATTAAGGAAGGTACGACAAGCATATTGTTGATGCTGCGCCTTGCACAACGTACAATCTTTCTTCTGAGTGGTAATGGAACTTGTCACCATGAGTAATTTTGCCTTATCTAATCGTCATCTTTTCTGCAGCTCTTGACGCCCATTTCCTTAGGCTTGGCCAGGGATTGTCCATATAGCGTGTGACTTGACTTATCAAATTTCTTCGTGAATATGTGAAGTAGTATACGATCCCATGTTCCGATACCTACGCCAAGATTACTGAAGTCATGTACAGTATACATTTTTGTATTGTGTTATTTATCCCCTCACTGCCATAGCCTCTGCCTCTGATGGTCGAGACAGTTGAGGAGACCGGGCACTTGCAATGTGGAATTACTGTACCTCTATTGAAGCAACTTGCAGGCTGACAGGTAATTATCTTCGAACAGAGTCACATGCCTTATAACTAGTTCTGCTTCTCCTGTTAAATCTGTTTTAAGGTGGAACATTTTCTCGAAGTAAGACATTTATTGTATGATTGAACAGATCATGAAATCGCGGTCATTTCAATTAATCCCAAATATCGGTAGCATTACATTAGGGAGGTTAATTTTTAGGGTTCCGTACCCAAAGGTAAAACGGAACCCTATTACTAAGACTTCGCTGTCCGTCCGTCCGTCCGTCCGTCCGTCTGTCACCAGGCTGTATCTCATGAACCGTGATAGTTAGACAGTTGAAATTTTCACAGATGATGTATTTCTGTTGCCGCTACCACGACAAATACTAAAAACAGAAGAAAATTAACTATACATATACATAATTACAAACAACCAATAATAAATTGTTTCGAAAGGTTTTCGTTGTCATCTTTCGGTCAGTTCCCATTTGTGAACGGCTCGTAGTCATCCATTTTGGGAAATCAAACTCAGACAAAGCGGATAGCCCGAGGGTACGATCAGCACTTGACACGCGAACGAGTGGAGTTCAGCCCGCAGAAGGTCAGAATTTTATTTTTTTTTTGTGTTCCTAGTAGCACATGAGGGAGAGTGGGCAAAGAACTCGGAGAGAAATCTTCGGCGAAGTACTCGGAGAGTGATCTTCGGGGAAGAACTCCGGTATGGTTTTAAGCAGTTCCCGGTACGCGGCCGTACCGTGTGTCCTATTGCCTACGTTGGTCGCGGATATCACGTTCGTTGTATAAGGTATTGAAATCACAAATTTGCGTGTCGCGATTGGTGATGCGGGCTAAGTCGTTGGTCAGAGGAGTTTCGGTACGACTGTTCGAATACTCGAGCTGCGGTTTATTTACTTTTTTTATTTTTATTTTACATATATTTTTTTATTTATTTCGACTTTTTTTATTGACATACGGTGTAGGGTAGTTTTAAGGAATAATTGTAAACCTAGATTAAGTTAGGTTAAGGAAATTAGATTTGTGACATATTGAATAACAATTACGGTGTTTTTTTTTTCTTTTGCGTGGGATATTTCGCGAGTCTCGTAGCAAATTCGCGATTCTTGCTGCGGGTAAGTCGGCGTGAGGGCAGTCGCGTGGCGCCCATTTTACCATCCTAACTCACGACCAGTCCTCGCAGCTGGCTTAGCATCCCTTTCGCACGACGCCGGGGCAGGTGGAGAGGAGCAAGTGAGCAAGAGGAGCAAGCGATCTTGCACACATACGAACCGATACGTACATACGTACATACACTCACACATCTGTACGCTATTGATAAGTATACATACATACATACATATGTACATTACGAAGTAGAGTTGGGTAGTTCCGGACATGTATAGTTCACGGAACTATGTCCTCTCTCGGACACATGTCCTCTCGTTCCGCAAATTGAACGAAAAGAGTTCCATAGTTCCATTCAACCCTTATTCATCAATCACATACATATGTACAAAACGAAAAAAAAAAAAAAAACATAAATGCAACGAACATGCTTCTCATACGGTATGAGTTATACCCCGTAGATTTCAAGAAACCCAAAAGTATGGAGATGTGGCGATAAAGCTCGAACAGTTGGTGTACACTGTACAGCACACTTGAGCTGAAATGGAGAAAAGAAATGAAAGAATATAATGCCTGCACCGCATTTCGTGAACGAATGTCATACATGTGTATGTATGCATTCAGGGCCGGACATGGACATGGTTTGCTAGTTCCATATCGGTGCGATAATACTGTTACGAATTATTCTATACCCACACCAAATAGGGTTCGCACCACTGGATTGCGATAAACTACAATTGTCCTTTTTATTTAAATTGAAACACACACAATTTTAATTCTTTCACCACAGATCAATTATCTGTGTAGCTTCACCACTTTTCTTTATTATCCAATACTATCCACTTTAAACTTAATTATCCAATACTATCCACTTTAAACTTTATTACACAATACACAAACCTTTATTGAAAGCTTTTCTTTTCACCTTGGTTGATCACACCGACTTGTAACACGCTGTTTTATACCACAAACTGAATGAATGTCAAGGGCGAGTGTTCGCGCTTATATAGCTCTCGGTCCACCGTCTCGAACGTTCGCCGTTGGAAGTTCCCCTTTGGAAATCTCTAGAACGCTCTGACAATTCCATTGGAAGTTGACATCATTCCAATTCCCCGCTTCCAGAGAGTTTTCGAACTTAACGGTCCGCTTGCATCTCCGCAACACTGCCCTCCTCCTAAACTTGTTCGTCCTCGAGCAAGCGATTGGACCCTTCTCCGTAATATGGTGCTAACCTCTCTACGTGGACAATTTTATACTTCGCCCGTCTGTTTCCCATCTGCTGTATCCGGTATACCACGTCATTGAGTTTCTTGATGACCTCATATGGTCCGTCCCAGGCTGATTGCAATTTGGGGCACAAGCCTTCTTTCCGTTGTGGGTTGTACAGCAATACCAATTGTCCGGTCTCGAATCCAGAAGTATTCGCCCACAAGTCGTATCGCGCCTTGATTTTATCGCTGACCAAGTTCAGTCGCTCCCCGATGAATTGATGGATAGAGTTCAGCTGTTCTTTCTTTTCGGTTACGAAGTCTTCCCTGCCGCTAGTTGTCGGTAGTACCACGCCGAACTTCAAGTCCGATGGAAGTCGGAGATCAGTTCCAAAAATGGCTTCGGCGGGTGTTGTTGCCGTTGAATTGAATTGAACGGTATGCCATTAAGAAAAGGGGAAGATGTTCATCCCAGTCCTTCTGATCTCCGACGACGACTTTTCTCAGGTATTCCTCCATCGTCTGGTTGAACCTTTCGACCATGCCATCAGATTGTGGGTGTAATGGTGTTGTCCGCGTCTTTCTGATACCTAGCATGTCACAGAGTTCTTTGAACACCGACGACTCGAAGTTTCTCCCTTGGTCTGAGTGCAGTTCCATTGGTACTCCATAACGCGAAACCCAGTTATTCACGAATGCATCCGAAACGGTTTTGGCTTCCTGGTTCGGCATGCAAAACACCTCAGGCCACTTGCTGAAGTAATCGATCACCACTAGCGCGTACTTGTTTCCAGCGTTGCTCGTTGGGAATGGGCCTGCGATGTCCATTGCGATACGTTCGAACGGTGCTCCAACATTGTACTGCTGCATATTTCCTCGAGTTTTCCTTACTGGCCCCTTTGCCTTCGCACACTGTTCACACCTGCGAATGAAACGCGTAACCGACTCATGGCATCCTACCCAGTAGAAACGTCTCTTGATCTTCTCTACAGTCTTGTTAACACCAAGAAGACCCCCGCTTGGTCCCTCGTGGTATTCTCGGATGACCTCTTCGATTTGTCCTTTCGGAATTACCAGCAGATCGTTTACAATGTTCCCGTCCTCACTTTCCCAACTGCGGTAGAGGCAACCGTTCTTCAGCTTCAAACTCTGCCATTGAGCCCAGTAAGCTTTCACGATTGGGCTTTCACTGGATATTTGCTGCCAACTTGGTCGAAAACCTCGTTCTTGGTAGTCGATGATGACTGCCAGATCGGCATCTTCTCGCTGCTTCCTTCCGACCTTCTCGACAGTCCAGGAATCTTCTGGCAGCACCTGGAAACAACGGATTTCGGTGACCTGTTCCTTGGTCTCGGCGCGTGAGCAATGTTTGCATTCAACATCGCAAGGTCGCCTCGATAATGCATCCGCATTTCCATGACTGCTTCCCTTCCGGTGTTCGATACTGAAGTCATAACTCTGGATTCTCTCTATCCATCTAGCAAGCTGGCCTTCCGGGTTTTTGAACTGCAGCAGCCATCTCAACGCTGCGTGGTCCGTCCTAAGATGAAAAGCTTGGCCATAGAGATATTTGTGGAAATGCTTGACACAGTCAACCACGGCTAAAAGCTCCCTCCTAGTTACACAGTAGTTCCTCTCCGGCTTCGATAGGATCCTACTGTAGTAAGCGATGACCCGTTCTCGCCCGTCAATCATTTGAGAGAGTACTCCGCCGATTCCATGTCCGCTCGCATCGGTGTCCAAAATAAACTTTTCTCCCGGGACAGGATATGCAAGGATCTGCGCACTGCAGAGCAATTCCTTCAGGTGAATGAACGCTTCCTCCTGCGGCTTCTCCCACTTGAATGGCTGATTCTTTTTGGTGAGCTCGTGCAAACTGCTGGCAACGTTTGCAAATCCTGGGATGAATCGCCTGTAATACGTGCAAAGTCCCAGGAATGACCTTAACTCATGAAGATTCTTCGGCCGCGGCCATTCCTTAACCGCCGAGATTTTCTCTTCGTCCGTGTGGACTCCTTCTGCAGTCACCACATGTCCCAAGTACTTCACCTCGTTTTGGAAGAGCGAACATTTCTTCGGGCTCAATTTCAATCCGGCTGCTTGAATGCGTTCCAGTACCTCTTCAAGCTTCCTAAGGTGATCGTCGAAATCCTTGCCCATGACAATTATGTCATCCAGATAGACAAGGCAAGTCCTCCAGTGAAGTCCTCTTAGCACCCGGTTCATAAGTCTCTCGAACGTGGCTGGCGCATTGCAAAGACCGAAGGGCATCACAGAGAATTGCCACAACTCTCCCCCGGCGGTGAACGCGGTCTTTTCCTTGTCTTGCTGGTCAAGCTCTATTTGCCAGTATCCACTTTGCAAGTCCAGCGTCGAGAACCACTTTGCACCAGATAGTGTGTCCAAGGTGTCGTCGATTCTTGGTAAAGGATAGCTGTCCTTTTTCGTGACGTCGTTCAGCTTCCTATAGTCCACGCAGAATCGGGTGCTTCCATCCTTCTTCTTAACTAGCACTACTGGAGAACTCCATGGGCTTGCAGATGGTTCGATCACGCCCCCCTTTTCCATCTCGTCGATCAGTTTAATCACCTCGCCTTCTTTTGCCAAAGGTACCCTCCTCGGTGGTTGCCGGATCGGTCTAGAGTCCCCTGTGTCTATTCTGTGCCTCACAATTGATGTTCTTCCACAGTTCTTACCATCTGCAAAAACTGCCCAATATTTACGAAGCAGGGAGAGTGCTTTACTTTTCTGCTTCTCCACTAGATGTTGCGTCCACTCTCTGGCCATTGTTTTCAAGAACGGTTTGTTTTTCTGGATTTCCCGGTGTTTCTTATCTTCGCAGTTCATAACGGCGGCAGCTTCTTGGCATTGAGCGATCGTTGTTCCCTTGTGTATTGTCCTAGGTGTACTGGCAGGATTCAGGACTCGTACTGGAACCAATTGGTCTTGTCGGGGTTCCACCAGAGCCCTTCCAACAATGATATCGCTGGGTCGATTTCGTTTGTCGGGTTCGACCACCCACATTCGGCTTGTCCCCGCATCCACTTCTATCTTTGCCCAAACCACAGCTTCTGCATTCGGGGGAACTGTTTGGCGCGCTCGCACGACTATTCGCCGGACCTTGCTACCCTGTCCATTATCCATTGTTAATGGGAGCTCCAAGTTGCCATACTTCATCACTTTTTCGTTGAGGTCCAATGTGAAGCCATGCCTAATCATGAAGTCGACGCCGATTATGATGTCATCAGTGATGTCCGCAACGATGAAATCATGCTGAAACTCGACGGTACCCATCGTAATTCTTTTCTGGACCTTTCCCCTAACTTCCGCCTTCTCACCAGTTACTGTACGAAGCCTTACCTCGGAAAATGGTTCGATGTCAGATACCAGTCCGCTTCGGATGACTGAATGAGTTGCGCCCGTATCCAACGTCAGCAGATATCGTCGCCCGTCCATCGTTCCCTCGATGACTAGGCTCGTTGCCCCTCTACAGATTCGGGATACGAGGATGCTTGGGCACTCCAATGTGGAAGCCAGCGCATGCCCCTCTGCACTGACTCGTTTTAGTTTAACGGATTGTTAGGTGCACCTTTTGCACCTCCACGGTCGCGTTCACTCCCATGGTCTCTTTTTGGCGAACTAGACCTCGAACGCTTATTTCGCAGGCGGCAGTTCCTCGCAATGTGCCCCTGCTGGTTGCAGATGTAGCATCTACCCGGGAATGAACCACTCCTACTCGCCGTTGTTGTTCTGGAACTATCCTGGTCTTGAGATATGCGCCGTAATTTGATGGAAGGTCGGCATATCAAGAGCGATGTTTCACATGCGAGAGCGCTAGCAACTGTCTCCTTGAAAGATGTCTTCGGCAGGAGAATCAAACTTCGTTGCGTATCGGGGTCCCTTAGCCCTTGGATGAAAGAATCCGTTTTAAGTTTCTCCACCACATCGACTGGAACGTCCGCGTAGGCAAGATGGGATAACCTCTCGATGTCGGCAGCATACTGTTGTATGGTCTCGTTTAAACGCTGCTTGCGCCCTTTGAGTTCCAGCTTGTGCGTCTCCTGCATGTGCTCACTGCCGTATCTTCGATGGAGAGCATCCCATATGGCTGTGTAGTTCCTTCTCTGGATCCCCGGGATGGTCTGTAAAACACCAGCTGCTTCGCCTTTAAGCGAAATTACTAGAGCGGCCACACGATCTTCTTCTCCCCATTGATTCCGTTCCGCTGGTGTCTCGAACTGGAGCTTAAAGATGTTGAAAGCGCTCGTGCCGTCGAAGTTGGGAGCTGTGAATTTCGATGCTGCAGTTGGTACAACGATTCTTTGACGCAGAACGTTCTGGACAGTTTTCTCGAGTTCCAGAACCTTCTTGTCGAACCTCGATTCCATAGTCTCGATTATCTTTTCTTGATTACTTTCGAGATCTAGAACCTTCTTGTCGAACCTCGATTCTAGTGTCTCGATTCTCTCCTCGACGTTCTGGAATCGATCGTCGACGGCCTGCTGGATGTTTCTTAAGCTTTCTCGAGAGTTCTCTAGCATCTCTTCCAGCTTCTGATTCAGGTAAGTGGAATTTTCCTCCAACTTTCTACTTACGGCAGCAGAATTTTCCTCCAACTTTTGATGTACGGTCGCCTCCAGTTTCTGGCTTATGGAAGTGGAATTTTCCTCCAATTTCTGACTCAGAGAAGTGGAATTTTCCTCCAATTTCTGACTCAGAGAAGTGGAATTTTCCTCCAGCTTTTGATCGAGTTTCTGGCTCATAGCATTCAGAGCCGCGAGAATGTGCTGCATATCGAACGCTGGCTCAGTGGATGTCGACGGCTTCTCCACCCCGAATTCGTAACTCTCCCAGTCGACACCTTCTTCCTGCAACGCCGATCGCAGTCTCTCCACCAGGTTGGCTTTACTTCCCACTGTGGATAATTCCCGAGCATCCAGCTCTTTTTTCAGTTGTTCAATTGTCAACTTTTCCAATTTTACCATTTTTTCTATCTCTTAACAATTCACTTTGTGCAATTCACAATTTAAATAAACGTTCCACTCGTTTACTCGCAATCCCACTTCTGACACCAAATGTTACGAATTATTCTATACTCACACCAAATAGGGTTCGCACCACTGGATTGCGATAAACTACAATTGTCCTTTTTATTTAAATTGAAACACACACAATTTTAATTCTTTCACCACAGATCAATTATCTGTGTAGCTTCACCACTTTTCTTTATTATCCAATACTATCCACTTTAAACTTTATTATGCAATACTATCCACTATAAACTTTATTATCCAATACTATCTACTTTAAACTTTATTACACAATACACAAACCTTTATTGAAAGCTTTTCTTTTCACCTTGGTTGATCACACCGACTTGTAACACGCTGTTTTATACCACAAACTGAATGAATGTCAAGGGCGAGTGTTCGCGCTTATATAGCTCTCGGTCCACCGTCTCGAACGTTCGCCGTTGGAGGTTCCCCTTTGGAAATCTCTAGAACGCTCTGACAATTCCATTGGAAGTTGACATCATTCCAATTCCCCGCTTTCAGAGAGTTTTCGAACTTGACGGTCCGCTTGCATCTCCGCAACAATACATTTAGTTCCGGACATGGACATATTTTTGCTAGTTCCATATCGGTGCGAGTATACATTTAGTATTTTAAAACGGGTAGAGATTGCAGTTCATGTATGTATGTATGTTGGCGTTACAGTCCATGAAGAACCTGAGCCGAGCTTCTCTCAATCACCCATGTTGTGTGTGATTTCATTTTCCCATAGGTGAAAGGGACCTACAGTTTATTGCCGGTTCCGAACGGCGAATTTCGAGAAGCTTTTCATGACAATTTTACTGCAGGGGGTTTTGTCAGAACCCCGCTGAGGAGAAACACCGTGAAAAACACGTTCGATGACATGGTTGTGTCAGGATTCGATCCCGTGTCATCGGCGTCAGAGGCCAACACACTACCCACTGCGCCACGGTGCAGTGCATACTGAGATGAAATAATTATCTTATAACCCCATTTAGATACTGTTTCAAATATATTGAATGGTCTTTCCAACAAAGTTGTTGGTCCAATATAACACCTAAATATTTAAAACTGTCCACGTGTTCAATCAAGAAGCAATTTTCAAACATTCTTGATTGTTGAATACTATATCTTAAAGAACAAATCGATTACACAATGGTGCATGATAATATAAGGGAAGGTCTCTGAAAACTGTACCATTGATATTAAATATCATGTACTTCGTTTTGTTGCTAATTATTAGTTTATGATAATTAAACCATCTCCTTAACATATCTAGGTCATTATTAACATCTGCAAAACTATCAATTAAGTTAGTGTTTGAGTGTAAAAGAGATGTTTCATCAGCAAAGGCAGTTATTTTGCCTTTAAAAGGTTGTAAGAAAAACGAATTAACATAAATTAGAAAAAGGATTGGGCCCAATACTGCTCCTTGGGGAACACCCATATTTAAGGGTGCGAGAATAAAATGTCACTGATTATATATTTCTGTTGCTGCTTTAACAACAAATACTTTGACAGAATATAATAAATATATGTATAAATGGGGCCCCCATACAACAGACATGCTTTTTTTGCCGTTTTTATACATAATAGTACGGAACCCTTCGTGCGCGAGTCCGACTCGCACTTGGCCGGTTTTTGTTGACTCTGATGGCTCACCCAGAAGGCTATATTCATGGATTTGTGCTAGTTTAATTAAGGATTGATGTACCTCCTCTTCTAGCTTGATGAATTCGTTTGTGTCATACCCGGAATTGAGTGGGTTTTGCATGAATTCTCAAACTGAATTGTGGATATCTCCGATTTTTATCCAATATCTCTGTATGGTTTTCTTTTGAAGCTCGTAAAATTGCCTTCACTCTTTAGAGCGTTCTGAGTAGCTTAATGCTTGTGTAGAGTGGCAATCATCGCTTCTTGTCTACGAATTAGCTCGTGTATGACTTGATTTTGACACCTGTGTAATTCAAAGCCAGGGTGATATTCTGATTCGGTGTCGATTGAATAGGACCTTGCCCTTTGTGCGCCAGGTTTGCTGGAAATTCTTCCTCCTGTGATGAGGATTTGTGAACATCTTTCTTCATTGTCTCAAAAATGATAATCTTTGTTTTGAATTCTTCCATATACTTAAGATAGATCGTCCTGGCAGAGTCAAAGTACTGATTGGTATAATTATCACTCCAATCGACTATGATTGGATATGTTTTTTTCGGAATGAATAATTAATTACAACTTGCATGATAGTGCAGAAGGCACTACAGTTCATTGATTAAAGATATTAGGGAATACGATTTCGCTTATGTTGCAAAACGGCAATTGAGTTGAAGAATAAAAAATAGCCTAATGGTTAAGATAAATGAAAAGGTAATGAACAAAGTGTTTAAAAACTAAACACTGGTAAGTATACCCATAGAATGAAGGATATGCTTAATTTGATACACTTTTTTGATATCTTCATTATGGCCTCCCTTCTTCGGGCGCCTTGTCGTAGCGGGAAGATTAAGAGGTCATAGACCTCAAACTAAGACTCGAAGACCCAAAAATGAATGAATAACCTAAAGAAATTGTATACTCCCTGGTGCCCGCAGCAGCAGAAATCCACCCGCGATCTCTTTGATCGCGGCCGGACCAGGAATTCTAGGGGTCCCAACATTCATTTTAAACTCCCCGGCAGCCCGGCACGACATCGACTCATGCGACCCACTGTTTGACCAATTGGTGTAAAGAAGCTGACAAAGCCGAAGGCACAATGGTCGAGGCTAAACCTCTGGGGGAATCAGTTAAGAGGGTTAGGTCGACAGATGTATCTCCTACCGAAATCGATCCGACCCTCCATTTTGAACTCCACCCCTCTCTCGAAGGTGCGCAGCGTCGACGTCTGACGTTTCGGCATGTGCCTCCAACTCTCTTCCTCTTATTGGGAAGGCTCAAACACCCAGTAAGAGCATTATCAGTTCCCGCAATGACTGAACCGGAAGCATTTAGGCTTTTTGTCATTGCCGACGCTGCCGCCGAAAAAGGTGGCGGGGCTGACAGGCTGACTCCGAACGCAGTAGGCGAAGTCGTTACAGGTTATAGCAATATTCGAACTGGCAAGGCTGTTCCAGAGCGGCGTCTGATGGGAGCAGGAGCTCTAACCGAAAAAGGTAAGAGCTCCCCCAAACGGAAGACCGCCGCCAAGGATAGCCTTGCTATGGAGAGAGTGTGCGATGCCTCCCCCTCCGATGGGGCGATGGGTAATCGGAGTCCAATGGCAGATGTAGCGACCCAGAAGGATCAAAGCATAGGTCAGAAGGCGAAGATAACCAAAAACCGCTACTCGGAGGCGGGCACATCACACAACAAAACCTCTTCCTCCGAGAAGGAGGTCCGAACGACTTTAAGGAGTCGAGAGAAGCAGTCCTCTTATAAAGAGGCGGCCACCTCCCCTCAAAAGATCAGGACAGTTTTTATCCAGATCAATCTACAGCATTGCAAGGCTGTTACTGCTCTTTTAAGTATTAAAATTGCATGCAGTAGTACAAATCATCCCGTTTTATCCATTCAAGAACCGTGGGTGTGGAATAAACGCCTATGTGGCCTTGGTGGTATACGTGATGCTACGATTCTTTATGATGAGCGATTCGAAAGGCCTACGGTCGGCCTCATCATATCGAACTCATTTTCGGCAACCAAACTTGGACACTTCTGTGGACAAGATATGGTGTCTGCTCGAGTAAGCTACAAAACGCGCGGAGCAATAGAATACTTCGTCGTTGCGCCTGCCCACGTTCCCTACGACTCGATACTACCTCCGCCTGACCTTACCATCAACAATGTTGGCTCTCAACCAACGTTTGTTACGAGAAGACTACAGGAGGTGATTGACCTGACCCTATTCAACATATGTATTGTTACGAATTTATTCGATCCCCACACCAAATAGGGTTCGCACCACTGGATTGCGATAAGCTACAATTGTTCTTCTTGAAAGAATAAAAACACACACACTTCTACTTCTTTCACCACAGATCAATTATCTGTCTAGCTTCACCACTCTTATTTATTATCCAATACTGTCCACTTTACACAAACAAACCTTTATTGAAAGCTTTTCTTTTCACCTTGGTTGATCACACCGACTTGTCACACGCTGTTTTATACCTCAAACTGAATGAATGTCAAGGGCGAGTGTTCGCGCTTATATAGCTCTCGGTCCACCGTCTCGAACGTTCGCCGTTGGAAGTTCCCCTTCGGAAATCTCTAGAACGCTCTGACAATTCCATTGGAAGTTGACATCATTCCAATCCCCGCTTCCAGAGAGCTTTCGAACTTAACGGTCCGCTTGCATCTCCGCAACACTGCCCTCCTCCTAAACTTGTTCGTCCTCGAACAAGCGATTGGACCCTTCTCCGTAATATGGTGCTAACCTCTCTACGTGGACAATTTTATACTTCGCCCGTCTGTTTCCCATCTCCTGTATCCGGTATACCACGTCATTGAGTTTCTTGATGACCTCATATGGTCCATCCCAGGCTGATTGCAATTTGGGGCACAAGCCTTTATTCCGTTGTGGGTTGTACAGCAATACCAATTGTCCGGTCTCGAATCCAGAAGTATTCGCCCTCAAGTCGTATCGCGCCTTCATTTTATCGCTGACCAAGTTCAGTCGCTCCCGGATGAACTGATGGATAGAGTTCAGCTGTTCTTTTTTTTCGGTTACGAAGTCTTCCCTGCCGCTAGTTGTCGGTAGTACCACGCCGAACTTCAAGTCCGATGGAAGTCGGAGATCAGTTCCAAAAATGGCTTCGGTGGGTGTTGTTGCCGTTGAATTGTGCTGTGCCGAACGGTATGCCATTAAGAAAAGGGGAAGATGTTCATCCCAATCCTTCTGATCTCCGACGACAACTTTTCTCAGGTATTCCTCCATCGTCCGGTTGAACCTTTCGACCATGCCATCAGATTGTGGATGTAATGGTGTTGTCCGCGTCTTTCTGATACCTAGCATGTCACAGAGTTCTTTGAACACCGACGACTCGAAGTTTCTCCCTTGGTCTGAGTGCAGTTCCATTGGTACTCCATAACGCGAAACCCAGTTATTCACGAATGCATCCGAAATAGTTTTGGCTTCCTGGTTCGGGATGCAAAACACCTCAGGCCACTTGCTGAAGTAATCGATCACCACTAGCGCGTACTTGTTTCCAGCGTTGCTCGTTGGGAATGGGCCTGCAATGTCCATTGCGATACGTTCGAACGGTGCTCCAACATTGTACTGCTGCATATTTCCTCGAGTTTTCCTAACTGGACCCTTTGCCTTCGCACACTGTTCACACCTGCGAATGAAACGCGTAACCGACTCATGGCATCCTACCCAGTAGAAACGTCTCTTGATCTTTTCTACAGTCTTGTTAACACCAAGATGACCCCCGCTTGGTCCCTCGTGGTATTCTCGGATGACCTCTTCGATTTGTCCTTTCGGAATTACCAGCAGATCGTTTACAATGTTCCCGTCCTCACTTTCCCAACTGCGGTAGAGGCAACCGTTCTTCAGCTTCAAACTCTGCCATTGAGCCCAGTAAGCTTTCACGATTGGGCTTTTACTGGATATTTTCCGCCAACTTGGTCGAAAACCTCGTTCTTGGTAGTCGATGATGACTGCCAGATCGGCATCTTCTCGCTGCTTCCTTCCGACCTTCTCGACAGTCCAGGAATCATCTGGCAGAACCTGGAATCAACGGATGTCGGTGACCTGTTCCTTGGTCTCGGCGCGTGAACAATGTTTGCATTCAACATCGCAAGGTCGCCTCGATAATGCATCCGCATTTCCATGACCGGTGTTCGATACAGAAGTCATAACTCTGGATTCTCTCTATCCATCTGGCAAGCTGGCCTTCCGTGTTTTTGAACTGCAGCAGCCATCTCAACGCTGCGTGGTCCGTCCTAAGATGAAAAGCTTGGCCATAGAGATATTTGTGGAAATGCTTGACGCAGTCAACCACAGCTAAAAGCTCCCTCCTAGTTACACAATAGTTCCTTTCCGGCTTCGATAGGATCCTACTGTAGTAAGCGATGACCCGTTCTCGCCCGTCAATCATTTGAGAGAGAACTCCTCCATCTGTGTCCAAAATATACTTTTCTCCCGGGACAGGATATGCCAGAATCTGCGCACTGCAGAGCAATTCCTTCAGGTGAATGAACGCTTCCTCCTGCGGCTTCTTGTTAAAACAAATGAAAATGTAAGTAGGCTATAAAAAACGAATGTTTGAACTGTCAAATGTTTTTGTAAAATAAATTCTTCTTGTTCTACCTTTCTAATAAAACGGGCGTGTTTTCTTTTATCTCGCTCCGCTGCCTTTAACAACAAAAACCATCAGGTTATGGGCCCAGAGAACGCGATCAGCGAGAAATAACTACACAAAAGGAAACAGAAAGGCGAGAGGTGTACCTAAAACCCTATTTCAGTCATAGATGACTATTTGGTAAGGTGATTATTGTGGATTTGTTTTCATCGTTTTTTTTATTTGCGACGGACGTAGTACATAAACGTGCAATAAAAAAAACCATAAAGAAAAATCATTGTCCACCGCTATGGCTACTCAACAGATTTCAATAGAGAAATTGCGAGGGCGTGAAAACTTCGATGTTTGGAAGATAGCGGCGAAATCGTACCTTGTGATAAAGGGTTTATGGTCATACACACAATCGGAATCCTCGGGGGAACGAGCTCTGAAAGAAAGAACAACGATTTGAAGGCCTTGTCCGAAATTACATTGCTGTTGGATCCGTCAATTTGTTCGTATATTAGCGATGCGAATACGGCGAAAGAAGCGTGGACAAATTTAACAACAGCATTTGAAGACAGCAACACACGTGGAAAAATAACAATTCTGCAACAGCTTGTAACATTGCATTTAAGTAGCTGTTCATCGATGGAAGATTACGTGTCCAAAAAAATGCTGTTGTGGTCGAAAGTGAAGCGCGTTGGGTTCAACATTGATGACGTCGTAGCCGGTTCGTTGCTGCTTGGTGGTTTGACCGAAGAATATCGTCCAATGGTAATGGGCATCGAGAATTCCGGTGGTTCACTGAAGGCTGATTCGATTAAAACAATATTGTTGCAAGAAACACAACTGAATTCGCAACCGAGTGAAAATGCCTTAGCCGCCAAATTTATAAAAAAAGAAGCCCAAATGGAAGAAGAAACTCAGTTGCTACGAATGCGGCGAGTCAGGCTATTTTGCCAAAAACTGTAAAAAGCGTAAAGAAAAAGAAAAGAAAAGTGACACCCTTCTGTTTTCGTCTTTTTTGGTAAACAATCGTGCTTCAAACGATTGGTTCGTAGATTCAGGTGCATCTTCACATATGACGATGTGCAAATCTTTTTTGAACAACACAACCGAAGCGACACACAAAGAAATTGTTGTAGCGAACAGTGCGACAGTACCAATAGAGTGTGTTGGTCAGGTGAAATTGAATATTTCTAATGGCAGTGCTATGACAACCGCAACACTGAATGACGTGCAATATGTGCCAAATTTATGTGCGAATTTAGTATCGGTTAGTCAAATGTTGAAAAACGGGAATAGCGTGCGTTTCGATAAGAAAGGATGCAGAATATTCAATCGCCATGGAAAATTGATTGCGCCGGCATCATTAGAAAACATGTTCCGATTGAACAATGTTCAAAACGTTATCATACACGATGTAAATGATGCAAACGCTAACAGTTCTTTGAGTGCGACTGCTTTTAAAGCAGGTGTAAGTTCGCAACTCTGGCATCGCCGATTGGGACACATAGGCATTGATAAATTGAAATTTTTTAAAAATTCGTTACCAGGGATGAATTTTTTTGAATTGGCAGTCTGTGAAACATGTCTCAAAGGAAAACAGACAAGACAATCGTTCAAAGGCAGAGGGAAGCGTGCCACACGATTATTGGAATTGGTACATTCGGACGTTTGTGGACCAATGTCGGTAAATTCAATAGGTGGTGGGCGATTCTTCATCACTTTCTTGGATGATTATTCGAGAAAGTTGTTCGTGTTTATCATGAGACGGAAATCAGAGGCATTCGAATGTTTTATTCGTTTTAAAAATTTCGTCGAACGTCAAACTGGACTGCGAATTGCAACGATTCGCACCGACAACGGAAAGGAATACGTCAACAGTTCTTTTCAACGACTTTGCATTCGAAGTGGGATCCAACATCAAACAACAGCACCATACACGCCTGAACAAAATGGTATGGCTGAACGGATGAACCGTACAATCATCGAGAAGGTGCGTTGTATGCTGATTGATGCCGATTTGCCGAAACCTTTTTGGGCCGAAGCCGTCACTACCGCAGCGTATATCATCAATCGAATTCCGTGTCGTAGCATTGGAATGAAATCACCTAAAGAGATCTAGTCGAACGATGCACCAGATTTAAGTGCTTTGCGAGTTTTCGGATGCAAAGCAATGGTCCACATACCGAGGGAAAAACGCAAGAAATTGGATGCGAAGTCAGCCACATGCATCTTTCTTGGTTTTTGCAGTGAATCGAAGGCATATCGTTTGTATGATATGCAGAGGAAGAAAATCGTGATCAGCCGAGATGTCATTTTTATCGAGGAACCAAATTCACAGGTAATTGATATCGACAAGGATTATACTAATTCTTCTTTATCGCCGGTAGTATGTGATAACAGCGATGATGATATTGACTTGAACGCTGACAATGTCAATTCAGGGCGCGAAGAATGCGAAGGTGAATTATCCATTGTCAAAGACAACGATACACCTGTGCCAGCTGACCACGACACGTCGAGAACCGAAAGTAGTGATTCATTTGTCAGTGGTGATGATGATGACTCGATGGACGTACCGGATAAAACCATCGAATTTCCAAATGAAGTGCGCCGATCTAAACGAATTGCCAATCAGCAGCTGCCACGCTCAAATTTCAGCGCTGTAGGGAGTGTTGAATGTGATCCAGAAGCCGTTAGGGATGCTATGTCGGATCCAAATGCCGAATCTTGGAAAAACGCAATGAGAGATGAGATGCATTCTTTGCGCGACAATCGTACGTGGAAATTAGTCGAATTGCCACCAGGGAAAAAGGCTATTCGATGCAAATGGGTGTTTAAAACCAAACGGAACACCAATGGACAAGTGATGCGACATAAAGCGAGACTAGTCGTGAAAGGGTACTCACAAAGAGAAGGCATCGATTACGAAGAAACGTTTTCTCCAGTTGTGAAATATACGTCAATACGTTTCTTATTGGCAATGGCAGCAAAATACGATTTAGATGTTCAGCAAATGGACGTCGTTACTGCATTTCTCAATGGCGATCTGAAGGAAGATATCTACATGCAGCAACCCGAAGGTTTCGACGATGGGTCGAAGCGTGTGTGCAAATTGGAAAAATCGCTTTACGGTTTGAAGCAATCAAGTCGTGTGTGGAATCAAAAACTCAACGACGTACTGATACATTTCGGTTTAAAAAGATCAGAAGCCGATCAATGTATTTACTACGTAACTAATGGCAACAAGATGCTGTTTGTTGCAATTTACGTTGACGATGTACTGATTTTCTCAAATGACAACAAACGTGTGCGTCAATTGAAGAATGAATTATGCCAACACTTGAAAATGAAATACTCGCAACAGAACAGCTGGTACGGTTGCAATCGATCAAGCGCAATACATCGCGAACATTTTGGAGCGCTTTGGTATGACCGATTGTAATCCGGTCGCCACACCACTTGACTTGAACCAAAAAATAACGTCAAAGATGTGCCCGTCCACCGACGGTGAAAAGCGTGAAATGGAAAACGTGCCATACAAGCAAGCGATTGGCAGCCTTTTATTTGCTGCACAGATTTCGCGACCAGATATCTGTTTTGCTGTGAATTTACTGAGCCGTTACAGCACCAATCCAGGGAAGGCACATTGGGGGCGATAAAACGCGTCCTTCGCTACCTCAAAGGAACCATCGAAAAGAAACTTGTTTACCACAAATCATCGAGCGAAATTATAGGTTTCTGTGACGCAGACTGGGCCAGCGATTTAGATGAACGAAAATCGACGACGGGTTATGTATTTACTGCACAGGGTGCTGCAGTATCATGGTGTACGAAACGGCAACCAACCATAGCGTTGTCGACAACGGAAGCTGAGTTTATGGCGATGGTCGCAGCAATTCAAGAATCGATATGGTTGAAAAGGCTCCAAACCGAACTTTTCATCGATGCAATACTTGCAATACTTTCCTTGGCCGCAAACAATTTTTTAGTTCATCAACGTAAAGTTTTTTTTCTTTAGAATTTCACGGTGGCATTCATTGCCCGAATAATAAACCATGTTCTTTAAAAAAAAAAAAAAAAAAAAAAAAAAAAAACAATCATTTTGCTACTGAATAAAATGTAAATAGAATTTTCATTTAGGGAAAGTGTTAAAACAAATGAAAATGTAAGTAGGCTATAAAAAACGAATGTTTGAACTGTCAAATGTTTTTGTAAAATAAATTCTTCTTGTTCTACCTTTCTAATAAAACGGACGTGTTTTCTTTTATCTCGCTCCGCTGCATTTAACAACAAAAACCATCACTTCTCCCACTTGAATGGCCGATTCTTTTTGGTGAGCTCGTGCAAACTGCTGGCAACGCTTGCAAATCCTGGGATGAATCGCCTGTAATATGTGCAAAGTCCAAGGAATGACCTTAACTCATGAAGATTCTTCGGCCGTGGCCATTCCTTAACCGCTGAGATTTTCTCTTCATCTGTATGGACTCCTTCTGCAGTCACCACATGTCCCAAGTACTTCACCTCGTTCTGGAAGAGCGAACATTTCTTCGGGCCCAATTTCAATCCGGCTGCTTGAATACGTTCCAGTACCTCTTCAAGCTTCTTAAGGTGATCGTCGAAATCCTTGCCCATGACAATTATGTCATCCAGATAGACAAGGCAAGTCCTCCAGTGAAGTCCTCTTAGTACCCGGTTCATAAGTCTCTCGAATGTGGCTGGTGCATTGCAAAGACCGAAGGGCATCACAGAGAATTGCCACAACTCTCCCCCGGCGGTGAACGCGGTCTTTTCCTTGTCTTGCTGGTCAAGCTCTGTTTGCCAGTATCCACTTTGCAAGTCCAGCGTCGAGAACCACTTTGCACCAGATAGTGTGTCCAAGATGTCGTCGATTCTCGGTAAAGGATAGCTGTCCTTCTTCGTTACGTCGTTCAGCTTCCTATAGTCCACGCGGACTCGGGTGCTTCCATCCTTCTTCTTAACAAGCACTACTGGCGAACTCCATGGGCTTGCAGATGGTTCGATCACGCCCTCCTTTTCCATCCCGTCAATTAGTTTGATCACCTCGCCTTCTTTCGCCAAAGGTACCCTCCTCGGTGAGTGCCGGATCGGTCTAGAGTCCCCTGTGTCTATTCTGTGCTTCACAATTGATGTTCTTCCACAGTTCTTACCATCTGCAAAAACTGTCCAATATTTACGAAGCAGGGAGAGTGCTTTACTTTTTTGATTCTCCACTAGATGTTGCGTCCACTCTCTGACCATTGTTTTTAAGAAGGCTTTGTTGGACTGGATTTGCTGTTGTTTCTTATCTTCGCAGTTCATAATGGCGGCAGCTTCTTGGCATTGAGCGATCGTTGTTCCCTTGTGTATTGTCCTAGGTGTACTTGCAGGATTCAGGACTCGTACTGGAACCAATTGGTCTTGTCGGGGTTCCACGAGAGCCCTTCCAACAATTATATCGCTGGGTCGATTTCGTTTGTCGGGTTCGACCACCCACATTCGGCTTGTCCCCGCATCCTCTTCTATCTTTGCCCAAACCACAGCTTCTGCATTCGGGGGAACTGTTTGGCGCGCTTGCACGACTATTTGCCTGACCTTGTTTCCCTGTCCATTATCTATTGTTAATGGGATCTCCAAGTTGCCATACTTCATCACTTTTTGGTTGAGGTCCAATGTGAAGCCATGCCTAATCATGAAGTCGACGCCGATTATGATGTCATCAGTGATGTCCGCAACGATGAAATCATGCTGAAACTCGACGGTACCCATCGTAATTATTTTCTGGACCTTTCCCTTAACTTCCGCCTTCTCACCAGTTACTGTACGAAGCCTTACCTCGGAAAATGGTTCGATGTCAGAAACCAATCCGCTTCAGATGTCTGAATGAGTTGCGCCCGTATCCAACGTCAGCAGATATCGTCGCCCGTCCATCGTTCCCTCGATGACTAGGCTGGTTGCCCCTCTACAGATTCGGGATACGAGGATGCTTGGGCACTCCAATGTGGAAGCCAGCGCATGCCCCTCTGCACTGACTCGTTTTAGTTTAACGGATTGTTAGGTGCACCTTTTGCACCTCCACGGTCGCGTTCACTCCCATGGTCTCTTTTTGGCGAACTAGACCTCGAACGCTTATTTCGCAGGCGGCAGTTCCTCGCAATGTGCCCCTGCTGGTTGCAGATGTAGCATCTACCCGGGAATGAACCACTCCTACTCGCCGTTGTTGTTCTGGAACTATCCTGGTCTTGAGATATGCGCCGTAATTTGATGGAAGGTCGGCATATCAAGAGCGATGTTTCACATGCGAGAGCGCTGGCAACTGTCTCCTTGAAAGACGTCTTCGGCAGGAGAATCAAACTTCGTTCGAATCGGGGTCCTTTAGCCCTTGGATGAAAGAATCCGTTTTAAGTTTCTCCACCACATCAACTGGAACATCCGCGTAGGCAAGATGGGATAGCCTCTCGATGTCGGCAGCATACTGTTGGATGGTCTCGTTTAAACGCTGCTTGCGCCCTTTAAGTTCCAGCTTGTGCATTTCCTGCATGTGCTCACTGCCGTATCTTCGATGGAGAGCATCCCATATGTCTGTGTAGTTCCTTCTCTGGGTCTCCGGGATGGTCTGTAGAACACCAGCTGCTTCGCCTTTAAGCGAAATTACTAGAGCGGCCACACGATCTTCTTCTCCCCATTGATTCCGCTCCGCTGTTGTCTCGAACTGGAGCTTAAAGATGTTAAGTGCGCTCGTGCCGTCAAACTTGGGGGCTGTGAATTTTGATGCTGCAGCCGGTACGACGTTTCCTTGATGGTGAACGTTCTGGATAGTTTTCTCGAGTTCCAGAACCTTCTTATCCAGTGTCTCGATTCTCTTTTCCTGGTTATTTTCGAGATCTAGAACCTTCTTGTCGAACCTCGATTCTAGTGTCTCGATTCTCTCTTCGACGTTTTGAAATCGATCGTCGACGGCCTGCTGGATGTTTCTTAGGCTTTCTCGATTGTTCTCTAGCATCTCTTTTACCGTCTCCAGCTTCTGGCTCAGGGAAGTAGAATTTTCCTCCAGTTTCTCTAGTTTCTGGTTTAGAGAAGTAGAGTTTTCCTCCAACTTCTGATGTACGGTCGCCTCCAGTTTCTGGCTTATGGAAGTAGAATTTTCCCCCAATTTCTGACTCAGAGAAGTGGAATTTCCCTCCAACTCTCTACTTACAGCAGCGGACTTTTCCTCCAGTTTTTGATCGGCTTTCTGGCTCATAGCATTAAGAGCCGCGAGAATGTGCTGCATATCGAACGCTGGCTCAGTGGATGTCGACGGCTTCTCCACCCCGAATTCATAACTCTCCCAGTCGACACCTTCTTCCTGCAACGCCGATCGCAGTCTCTCCACCAGGTTGGCTTTACTTCCCACTGTGGATAATTCCCGAGCATCCAGCTCTCTTTTCAGTTGTTCAATTGTCAACTTTTCCAATTTTACCATTTTCTCACTTTTGCAATGATTCACTTCACAACTCAAATAAAGTTTCACTCGTTTACTCGCAATCCCACTTCTGACACCAAATGTTACGAATTTATTCGATCCCCACACCAAATAGGGTTCGCACCACTGGATTGCGATAAACTACAATTGTTCTTCTTGAAAGAATAAAAACACACACACTTCTACTTCTTTCACCACAGATCAATTATCTGTGTAGCTTCACCACTTTTATTTATTATCCAATACTGTCCACTTTACCCAAACAAACCTTTATTGAAAGCTTTTCTTTTCACCTTGGTTGATCACACCGACTTGTCACACGCTGTTTTATACCTCAAACTGAATGAATGTCAAGGGCGAGTGTTCGCGCTTATATAGCTCTCGGTCCACCGTCTCGAACGTTCGCCGTTGGAAGTTCCCCTTCGGAAATCTCTAGAACGCTCTGACAATTCCATTGGAAGTTGACATAATTCCAATCCCCGCTTCCAGAGAGCTTTCGAACTTAACGGTCCGCTTGCATCTCCGCAACTGTATGTAAAGAAACTATACTGTTGCGGAGATGCAAGCGGACCGTTAAGTTCGAAAACTCTCTGGAAGCGGGGATGGGAATAATGTCAACTTCCAATGGAATTGTCAGAGCGTTCTAGAGATTTCCTATGGGGAACTTCCAACGGCGAACGTTCGAGATGGTGGACCGAGAGCTATATAAGCGCGAACACTCGCCCTCGACATTCATTCAGTTTGTGGTATAAAACAGCGTGTGACAAGTCGGTGTGATCAACCAAGGTGAAAAGAAAAGCTTTCAATAATGGTTTGTGTATTGTGTAATAAAGTTTAAAGTGGATTGTACTGTGTAATAAAGTTTAAAGTGGATTGTATTGGATAATAAATAAAAGTGGTGAAGCTACACAGATAATGATCTGTGGTGAAAGAAAAAAAAGTGTGTGTGTGTTTTTAATTGGGAAAACGTAGAAAATTGTAGTTTATCGCAATCCAGTGGTGCGAACCCTATTTGGTGTGGGGATTGAATAATTCGTAACATTTGGTGTCAGAAGTGGGATTGCGAGTAAACGAGTGAAACTTTATTTGAGTTGTGAAGTGAATCATTGCAAAAGTGGGAAAATGGTAAAATTCGAGAAGTTGACAATTGAACAACTGAAAAGAGAGCTGGATGCTCGGGAATTATCCACAGTGGGAAGTAAAGCCAACCTGGTGGAGAGACTGCGATCGGCGTTGCAGGAAGAAGGTGTCGACTGGGAGAGTTATGAATTCGGGGTGGAGAAGCCGTCGACATCCACTGAGCCAGCGTTCGATATGCAGCACATTCTCGCGGCTCTTAATGCTATGAGTCAAAAGATGGAGGAAAATTCCACTTCTCTGAGCCAGAAACTGGAGAAACTTGAGGAAAATTCCGCTGCCGTAAGTAGGAAGTTAGAGGAAAATTCCACTTCCCTGAATGAGAAACTGGAAGAGATGCTAGAGAACAATCGAGAAAGCCTAAGAAATATCCAGCAGGCCGTCGACAATCGATTCCAAGACGTCGAAGAGAGAATCGAGACACTAGAATCGAGGTTCGACAAGAAGGTTCTAGATCTCGAAAATAACCAGGAAAAGAGAATCGAGACACTGGATAAGAAGGTTCTGGAACTCGAGAAAACTATCCAGAACGTTCACCATCAAGGAAACATCGTTGTACCGACTGCAGCGTCGAAATTCACAGCTCCCAACTTCGACGGCACGAGTGCATTTAACATCTTTAAACTTCAGTTCGAGACAACAGCGGAACGGAATCAATGGGGAGAAGAAGATCATGTGGCCGCTCTAGTAATTTCCCTTAAAGGTGAAGCAGCTGACGTTCTACAGACCGTCCCGTAGACCCAGAGAAGGAACTACACAGCCATATGGGATGCTCTACATCGAAGATACGGCAGTGAGCACATGCAGGAGATGCACAAGCTGGAACTCAAAGGGCGCAAGCAGCGTTTAAACGAGACCATACAACAGTATGCTGCCGACATCGAGAGGCTATCCCATCTTGCCTACGCGGACGTTCCAGTTGATGTGGTAGAGAAACTAAAGACGGATTCTTTCATCCAAGGGCTAAGGGACCCCGATACGCAACGAAGCCTGATTCTCCTGCCGAAGACATCTTTCAAGGAGACAGTTGCCAGCGCTCTCGCATGTGAAACATCGCTCTTGATATGCCGACCTTCCATCAAATTACGGCGCATTTCTCAAGATCAGGATAGTTCCAGAACAACAACGGCGAGTAGGAGTGGTTCATTCCCGGGTAGATGCTACATCTGCGACCAGCAGGGGCACATTGCGAGGAACTGCCGTCTACGGAGAAAGCGTTCCTCCAGCAAATTGCGACGTAATTTCAGAGCAACGGCAGTGAGTAGGAGTCGCTGGTTCCCAGGTAGCTGCTATATCTGCGACCAGCAGGGGCACATTGCATAAGACTGTCGCCTGCGGAGAAAGCGTTCTTCCAGCAAATTGTGGCGTAGTTCCAGAGAAACAACGGTGAGTAGGAGCTGCCCGTTCCCAGGTAGATGCTATATTTGCAACGAGCAGGGGCACATGGCGAGAAATTGTCATCTGAGAAGAAGGCGTTCGAAGTTTGATTCGCGAAGAGGAGAACAAGCGAGAGCACGCGAATACCGGAAGGGAAGCAGCCATAGAAATGCGGATGCATTAACGAGCCGAACTCGCGGCGTTGAATGCAAGCATTGTTCACGCGCGGAAACCAAAGAAGAGGTCACCGATATCCGTCGTTTCCATGTGCTGCCAGAATATGCTTGGAGTGCCGAGAAGGTTGGAAGAAAGCAGCGAGAGGATGCCGATCTGGCAGTCATCATTGACTACCAAGAACGAGGTTTTCGACCAAGTTGGCAGCAAATATCCGGTGAAAGCCCAATCGTGAAAGCTTACTGGGCTCAATGGCAGAGTTTGAAGCTGAAGAACGGTTGCCTCTACCGCAGTTGGGAAAGTGAGGACGGGAACATTGTAAACGATCTGCTGGTAATACCAAAAGGGCAAATCGACGAGGTCATCCGAGAATACCACGAGGGACCAAGCGGGGGTCATCTTGGTGTTAACAAGACTGTAGAAAAGATCAAGAGACGTTTCTACTGGGTAGGATGCCATGAGTCGGTTACGCGTTTCATTCGCAGGTGTGAACAGTGTGCGAAGGCAAAGGGTCCAGTAAGGAAAACTCGAGGAAATATGCAGCAGTACAATGTTGGAGCACCGTTCGAACGTATCGCAATGGACATTGCAGGCCCATTCCCAACGAGCAACGCTGGAAACAAGTACGCGCTAGTGGTGATCGATTACTTCAGCAAGTGGCTTGAGGTGTTTTGCATCCCGAACCAGGAAGCCAAACCCATTTCGGATGC
This sequence comes from Eumerus sabulonum, assembly GCA_951905685.1. NCBI lineage: Eukaryota > Metazoa > Arthropoda > Insecta > Diptera > Syrphidae > Eumerus > Eumerus sabulonum. Next base: position 102,970,216 of record OX645060.1, read on the forward strand.
ATTCGTGAATAACTGGGTTTCGCGTTATGGAGTACCAATGGAACTGCACTCAGACCAAGGGAGAAACTTCGAGTCGTCGGTGTTCAAAGAACTCTGTGACATGCTAGGTATCAGAAAGACGCGGACAACACCATTACACCCACAATCTGATGGCATGGTCGAAAGGTTCAACCGGACGATGGAGGAATACCTGAGGAAAGTCGTCGTCGGAGATCAGAAGGACTGGGATGAACATCTTCTCCTTTTCTTAACGGCATACCGTTCGGCACAGCACAATTCAACGGCAACAACACCCGCCGAAGCCATTTTTGGAACTGATCTCCGACTTCCATCGGACTTGAAGTTCGGCGTGGTACTACCGACAACTAGCGGCAGGGAAGACTTCGTAACCGAAAAGAAAGAACAGCTGAACTCTATCCACCAGTTCATCCGGGAGCGACTGAACTTGGTCAGCGATAAAATGAAGGCGCGATACGACTTGAGGGCGAATACTTCTGGATTCGAGACCGGACAATTGGTATTGCTGTACAACCCACAACGAAAAAAAGGCTTGTGCCCCAAATTGCAATCAGCCTGGGACGGACCATATGAGGTCATCAAGAAACTGAATGACGTGGTATACCGGATACAGCAGATGGGAAACAGACGGGCGAAGTATAAAACTGTCCACGTAGAGAGGTTAGCACCATATTACGGAGAAGGATCCAATCGCTTGTTTGAGGACGAACAAGTTTAGGAGGAGGGCAGTGTTGCGGAGATGCAAGCGGACCGTTAAGTTCGAAAACTCTCTGGAAGCGGGGATGGGAATAATGTCAACTTCCAATGGAATTGTCAGAGCGTTCTAGAGATTTCCTATGGGGAACTTCCAACGGCGAACGTTCGAGATGGTGGACCGAGAGCTATATAAGCGCGAACACTCGCCCTCGACATTCATTCAGTTTGTGGTATAAAACAGCGTGTGACAAGTCGGTGTGATCAACCAAGGTGAAAAGAAAAGCTTTCAATAAAGGTTTGTGTATTGTGTAATAAAATTTAAAGTGGATTGTACTGTGTAATAAAGTTTAAAGTGGATTGTATTGGATAATAAATAAAAGTGGTGAAACTACACAGATAATTGATCTGTGGTGAAAGAAATAAAAGTGTGTGTGTGTTTTAAATTGGGAAAACGTAGAAAATTGTAGTTTATCGCAATCCAGTGGTGCGAACCCTATTTGGTGTGGGGATTGAATAAATTCGTAACAATACTTTCTTTATTTGCTACGCATTCTTCAACCAACGCCCAGTAGAGGGACGAATGAACAAAATAAAGGGGAACATTTTGACAGCGAAGAGATTAGGTTATTAGAGTTCTGATTAGGAGGGATAAAAGTTGTTAAGCGGGTGAACTAAAGGATTATTAATAAAAAACTTTAAATTGTCGTTTCTTTCTTTTACTGAGAAACCAATTTGTTTTTATTCCTTATAAAACGACAATTTTTGTAAAACATGAAGTTGCAGTTTACTTTTAAAATCGTAGCCTTTCCGAAGGATGACAAGACAAATATAATAGCTATAACCTCAATCATAACGGAAGATGGAAAAATGTATGTATTACCAGAGGATGTTATGTATGTTGGTGCACATAAAGAACTTCAGAAAGTAGAAACATATAATAAAGTGAAAGCAAACTTGAAAAAAAAACATGATAAAATAAGTGCATGGTTTATATTAACAGATGATCTTGAAAAAACATATATGGATGAAGCAGGAAATGTGGAATTTGAAAATAGAATTTTACAGGAGATAGATATAAAAAAAACAGTCAGATAGAAAATGCAACTTTAACCGAGATTTTAGAAAAACTAGTGGATGCCTCACAGAAAAAAGGAGAAGAAAAAAATTTAAAACATATTGCGGATAGGCTGATAGTAGATAAATTTAATAGCAAAACATCAAATGTTGATCAATGGATAAGCACATATGAAAAAGAATGTACAAGATTGCAAATACATATAGAAGAACATAAGATTGAAATATTAAGATTCTTTTTGGATGACACAAGCCAGTACTGGTATAATTCAATGATGTTGAAAGAAAAAGAAGGTCACTGGAGTACATGGAAAGACAATTTTATAGAAACATTTGGAAACAAAGGATGGAATAATAGAGCATATGCTCATTATTATATCAAGGAGGACTTCTATGACCTCCTGGACAACGCCTACGGAGCTTGTCCGGAGTACGATGTAAAAATCGTGCTCGGGGACTTCAACGCCAAAATCGGAAAGGAAAACACCCTTGGCGGAGTGATCGGAAAGCACAGCCTCCACGATACAACAACAGATAACGGCTTCCGACTCGCTGACTTTGCGACAGCTCGTAATGCGGTGATAAGTAGCACAAGATTTCCTCGCAAGCGAATCCACACAGCAACCTGGCGATCTCCGGACGGTCGAACCGCCAACCAAATCGACCATGTGCTCATTGACGCAAGGCACGCGTCAAACATCCTGGATGTGCGAACATTCAGAGGGGCAAATGTCGACTCTGACCACTTCCTCGTAGCAGCAAGATTCAGAGCTCGACTGTCCAATGTCAGGAAGCTGCACCAGCCCATCAGGAGGAGGTTCGACATTGGGCGCCTGAGCACACCGGAGGTTGCCAGAGTCTACAGGGAGCAGCTGAGCGAAAGACTCTACGGTATGCCTACGTCGAACACAAATGCTAATAATATGTGGCTGCATTGCCGCTCAGCCATTCAGGAAGTAGCCGAAACCACCTTAGGATACCTACCACCCCCGACAAGAAACCCGTGGTATGATGGCGAGTGTGAGCAGAAAAAGGCAGCAAACGACGAGGCGTACCAAAAGGCGCTGCAGAGGAAAACCAGGGCAGCGCGAGAAGAGTACCGAGCCAGAAGAAGGGAGGAGAAGAAACTACTGCGACAAAAGAAAAGAATCTTCGCAGCCTCCCAGCTCAAGGATATCGAGGAGTCTAGGGATAAACATAAAATACGAGCCTTTTACAAGAAAGCCAAAGGCCTTGCAGGAGGCTTCAAAAAGGGCACCCTGGCTCTTCGAAACTGCGAGGGTAATCTTGTCACCGACCCGCAGGGAATAGTGGATGTATTAAAGCAGCACTTCCAGCAGCTGCTTAACGAGCATGACCAAGAGAGAGTGGTAGGGACCGAGGAAATCCCAACTCCAGCCGCTGAAGTAGTCCTCCCACCCAGCATAGAAGAAGTCGGCACAGCTATTCAGAAGCTGAAGAACAACAAGGCCGCAGGCTCAGATGGCTTGCCATCAGAGCTCTTCAAGGCTGGCGGCGATGTTCTGGTAGGGAGCATACACCAGATCATCTGCAGAATTTGGGAAGATGAGAGCATGCCCGACGACTGGAATACCAGCTCTATATGCCCCATCCACAAAAAAGGCGATCCTACCTCTTGCAAGAACTATAGAGGTATATCCCTGCTCAATGTCGCATACAAGATCCTGTCCAGCGTATTGTGTGAACGTCTAAAACCATTTTGCACCGCACTAATCGGCAGCTACCAGTGCGGCTTCCGGCCCGGCAAATCAACTATAGACCAAATTTTCACACTTCGACAGATCCTGGAAAAGACCAACGAGTTTCAAATCGATACACACCATCTTTTCATCGATTTCAAAGCCGCATACGACAGCATTCATCGTGAAGCACTGTTTGGGGCGATGGCCGAATTCGGGATCCCGGTAAAACTGATCCAGTTGTGTCGCGCCACGCTAAAAAACACGCGATGCACCGTGCAACTCGGTTCTAGGACCTCGGAACCATTCGAAACATGCACCGGATTTCGGCAAGGAGATGCGCTGTCATGTGACTTCTTCAACCTGGTGCTGGAGCAGATAGTGCGACGGGCAGGCGTCAACAGGGAAGGCACTATCTTTTACAAGTCCATCCAGCTGCTAGGATACGCGGATGATATCGACATCATCGCGTGTTCTCGCCGTGGCATTGTGGAAGCATTCACGGCGATTGAAGAACAGGCGAAACGAATTGGTCTTAAGATCAATGAGGACAAAACGAAATACATGCTGTCAAGCAAAAACCAATCCGTCGCTCACCACCTGGGACAAAACATAACAATTGACAGCTACAATTTCGAGGTAGTTAAGGAGTTTGTCTACCTCGGGGCAAACGTAAACTCCACAAATGACACCACAGTGGAGATCCGGCGTAGAATCGCCCTTGGCAACCGCTGCTACTTCGGCTTGTCCAAACAACTGGGGTCAAAACTCCTCACTCGAAAGACCAAAGTCATGCTTTACAAAACGCTCATTCTGCCAGTCTTGCTGTACGGAGCCGAAAGCTGGACGATAAGCAGGACAGCGGAGCTGATTTTGGGTTCTTTCGAAAGAAAAATTCTGCGCCGGATATTTGGTCCTGTCTGTGAGGAAGGTGAATGGAGAAGAAGACACAACCGCGAACTCTACGAGCTGTACCAAGATGTGGATGTAGTCCGGAAGGCAAGGACCCGTCGACTGCACTGGATCGGCCACATCGAGCGCATGGACATCAACGCTCCAGCTAAGAGGGTCTTCGACTCCGAGCCTCCTGGTTCGAGAAGAAGAGGAAGACCGAACCTCCGGTATAAAGACCAAGTAATCGCGGATGTAAGACATCTTGGTCTTGACAACTGGAAGCAGCGTGCCCGGGACCGTCAAGGATGGAAGGCAGCTATAGCTCAGGCTCAGATCCTCCATGGATCGCAGGCCTGATAAGTAAGTAAGTAAGTAATGCTCATTATTATAAATATAAAGAAGGCTCATTATTAGATTATGCGATAAAAAAAGAAAAGTTATTATTAAAGATCAATAAAGATATGGATATAGATACAATTATAGATAGAATTGGATTTGGCTTACCAGAGAATATTAGAGAGAAAATAGATAGAGAAAAGCTAGAAAGTACAACAGATTTATTTAACGAATTAAAAAAACATGAGGGAAAAACAGGGAAAAAGGGCACTTTTAAAACAAAAGAGGTTAAACAAGATTGGAGATACAAAAATGAAGAAAAAAAAACCATGCAAGTTATGTGAAAGCTTAAATAAAGGTGCAAGATACCACCCAGAAGATAAATGTTGGTTTAAAACAAAACCAAATGGAGCAAGAGAACAACCAAAAAGTATAGGTAATAATGCAGTCATAGAAATAGAACTACAAGATAAACCAAAAAACGAATAATCACACAATTGATAAAAGTAAAAATGCTATTAGAAAATAGAATAAATATTGATGGAGTTTATGATTCAGGATCACAAATATCAATAATAAAATCAAAATTTATTAAAATAATAGAAGATAAAATAGACACTAATAAAATATCATTAAGAACAGTCAATGGTGTGACGCAAACAAATGGATTAATAACAATAGAAATCAAAATATTTGAGATAGAGAAAGAAGTAGATGTATTTAAGGTAAAGAATGATGACTTTGAAGATTTTTTAATTGGATTGGATATGATAAAATTATTTAGATTAACTCAAGATGAAAACTTGAATATTTCTCAATCAATAGAGACCAAAATAAAAACAGAGGAAAAAACAATATGTCCAAATGAAATCAAAGTAAACTTTAATGAACACGTCCAAGAAGAAGAATTTAAAGCAAAATTAGATCATTTACAAGAAAAAGAAAAATATGAAATAGAGCAATTAATCAACAAATACAAAACAATTTTTGCTAAAGACAAATATTATATAGGAACAGTAAAAGACTATGAAGCAAGAATAGATCTGTCAGTGGACAAATATTGTTGCAAACGACCATACAGATGTACGATTGAAGATAAAAAAGAAATAGAACAGCAAGTAGCAAAATTATTAGAAAAAAATTTAATAGAAGAATCTTATAGCCCTTTTGCGGCACCAGTGACTCTGGCTTTTAAAAAAGACGAAGAAAAAAAAGTCTCGATTTTGCATCGACTTTAGAGATCTGAATAAGATAGTTATACCACAAGCACAACCTTTTCCACTCATCGATGACTTAATCGTAAAAGCTAGAAACTGTAAATATTTTACAACATTGGATGTAAACTCTGCATTTTGGTCGATCCCACTAAGGATAGAAGATAGGAGAAAAACCGGTTTCATTACACAAGAAAGACACTATCAATGGACGTGTTTACCATTTGGTCTAAAAACATCGCCAGCAATATTTCAAAGAATCTTATCTAATATACTGTTACGAATTATTCGATCCCCACACCAAATAGGGTTCGCACCACTGGATTGCGATAAACTACAATTGTCCTTTTTATTTAAATTGAAACACACACACTTTTAATTCTTTCACCACAGATCAATTATCTGTGTAGCTTCACCACTTTTCTTTATTATCCAATGCTATCCACTTTAAACTTTATTATCCAATACTATCCACTTAAAACTTTATTACACAATACACAAACCTTTATTGAAAGCTTTTCTTTTCACCTTGGTTGATCACACCGACTTGTCACACGCTGTTTTATACCACGAACTGAATGTCTGTCAAGGGCGAGTGTTCGCGCTTATCTAGCTCTCGGTCCACCGTCTCGAACGTTCGCCGTTGGAAGTTCCCCTTCGGAAATCTCTAGAACGCTCTGACAATTCCCTTGGAAGTTGACATCATTCCAATCCCCGCTTCCAGAGAGTTTTCGAACTTAACGGTCCGCTTGCATCTCCGCAACACTGCCCTCCTCCTAAACTTGTTCGTCCTCGAACAAGCGATTGGACCCTTCCCCGTAATATGGTGCTAACCTCTCTACGTGGACAATTTCATACTTCGCCCGTCTGTTTACCATCTGCTGTATCCGGTATACCACGTCATTGAGTTTCTTGATGACCTCATATGGTCCGTCCCAGGCTGATTGCAATTTGGGGCACAAGCCTTTTTTCCGTTGTGGGTTGTACAGCAATACCAATTGTCCGGTCTCGAATCCAGAAGTATTCGCCCTCAAGTCGTATCGCGCCTTCATTTTATCGCTGACCAAGTTCAGTCGCTCCCGGATGAACTGATGGATAGAGTTCAGCTGTTCTTTCTTTTCGGTTACGAAGTCTTCCCTGCCGCTAGTTGTCGGTAGTACCACGCCGAACTTCAAGTCCGATGGAAGTCGGAGATCAGTTCCAAAAATGGCTTCGGCGGGTGTTGTTGCCGTTGAATTGTGCTGTGCCGAACGGTATGCCATTAAGAAAAGGGGAAGATGTTCATCCCAGTCCTTCTGATCTCCGACGACGACTTTTCTCAGGTATTCCTCCATCGTCTGGTTGAACCTTTCGACCATGCCATCAGATTGTGGATGTAATGGTGTTGTCCGCGTCTTTCTGATACCTAGCATGTCACAGAGTTCTTTGAACACCGACGACTCGAAGTTTCTCCCTTGGTCTGAGTGCAGTTCCATTGGTACTGCATAACGCGAAACCCAGTTATTCACGAATGCATCCGAAATGGTTTTGGCTTCCTGGTTCGGGATGCAAAACACCTCAGGACACTTGCTGAAGTAATCGATCACCACTAGCGCGTACTTGTTTCCAGCGTTGCTCGTTGGGAATGGGCCTGCAATGTCCATTGCGATACGTTCGAACGGTGCTCCAACATTGTACTGCTGCATATTTCCTCGAGCTTTCCTAACTGGCACCTTTGCCTTCGCACAATGTTCACACCTGCGAATGAAAAGCGTAACCGACTCATGGCATCCTACCCAGTAGAAACGTCTCTTGATCTTTTCTACAGTCTTGTTAACACCAAGATGACCCCCGCTTGGTCCCTCGTAGTATTCTCGGATGACCTCTTCGAATTGTCCTTTCGGAATTGCCAGCAGATCGTTTACAATGTTCCCGTCCTCACTTTCCCAACTGCGGTAGAGGCAACCGTTCTTCAGCTTCAAACTCTGCCATTGAGCCCAGTAAGCTTTCACGATTGGGCTTTCACTGGATATTTGCTGCCAATTTGGTCGAAAACCTCGTTCTTGGTAGTCGATGATGACTGCCAGATCGGCATCTTCTCGCTGCTTCCTTCCGACCTTCTCGACAGTCCAGGAATCTTCTGGCAGCACCTGGAACAACGGATGTCGGTGACCTGTTCCTTGGTCTCGGCGCGTGAACAATGTTTGCATTCAACATCGCAAGGTCGCCTCGATAATGCATCCGCATTTCCATGACTGCTTCCCTTCCGATGTTCGATACTGAAGTCATAACTCTGGATTCTCTCCATCCATCTAGCAAGCTGGCCTTCCGGGTTTTTGAACTACAGCAACCATCTCAACGCTGCGTGGTCCTAAGATGAAAAGCTTGGCCATAGAGATATTTGTGGAAATGCTTGACACAGTCGACCACGGCTAAAAGCTCCCTCCTAGTTACACAGTAGTTCCTCTCCGGCTTCGATAGGATCCTACTGTAGTAAGCGATGACCCGCTCTCGCCCGTCAATCGTTTGAGAGAGTACTCCTCCGATTCCATGTCCGCTCGCATCGGTGTCCAAAATAAACTTTTCTCCCGGGACAGGATATGCAAGGACCTGCGCACTGCAGAGCAATTCCTTCAGGTGAATGAACACTTCCTCCTGCGGCTTCTCCCACTTGAATGGCCGGTTCTTTTTAGTGAGATCGTGCAAACTGCTGGCGACGTTTGCAAATCCTGGGATGAATCGCCTGTAATATGTGCAAAGTCCCAGGAATGACCTTAACTCATGAAGATTCTTCGGCCGCGGCCATTCCTTAACCGCTGAGATTTTCTCTTCATCTGTATGGACTCCTTCTGCAGTCACCACGTGTCCCAAGTACTTCACCTTGTTCTGGAAGAGCGAACATTTCTTCGGGCTCAATTTCAGTCCAGGTGCTTGAATACGTTCCAGTACCTCTTCAAGCTTCTTAAGGTGATCGTCGAAATCCTTGCCCATGACAATTATGTCATCCAGATAGACAAGGCAAGTCCTCCAGTGAAGTCCTCTTAGCACCCGGCTCATAAGTCTCTCGAATGTGGCTGGCGCATTGCAAAGACCGAAGGGCATCACGGAGAATTGCCACAACTCTCCCCCGGCAGTGAACGCGGTCTTTTCCTTGTCTTGCTGGTCAAGATCTATTTGCCAGTATCCGCTTTGCAAGTCCAGCGTCGAGAACCACTTTGCACCAGATAGTGTGTCCAAGGTGTCGTCAATTATCGGTAAAGGTTAGCTGTCCTTCTTCGTGACGCCGTTCAGCTTCCTATAGTCCACGCAGAATCGGGTGCTTCCATCCTTCTTCTTAACTAGCACCACTGGCGAACTCCATGGGCTTGCAGATGGTTCGATCAAGCCCTCCTTTTCCATCTCGTCGATTAGTTTGATCACCTCTCCTTCTTTCGCCAAAGGTACCCTTCTCGGTGGTTGCCGGATCGGTCTAGAGTCCCCTGTGTCTATTCTGTGCTTCACAATTGATGTTCTTCCACAGTTCTTACCATCTGCAAAAACTGTCCAATATTTACGAAGCAGGGAGAGTGCTTTACTTTTTTGATTCTCCACTAGATGTTGCGCCCACTCTCTGACCATTGTTTTTAAGAAGGCTTTGTTGGACTGGATTTGCTGTTGTTTCTTATCTTCGCAGTTCATAATGGCGGCAGCTTCTTGGTATTGAGCAATCGTTGTTCCCTTGTGTATTGTCCTAGGCGTACTGGCAGGATTCAGGACTCGTACTGGAACCAATTGGTCTTGTCGGGGTTCCACCAGAGCCCTTCCAACAATGATATCGCTGGGTCGATTTCGTTTGTCGGGTTCGACCACCCACATTCGGCTTGTCCCCGCATCCTCTTCTATCTTTGCCCAAACCACAGCTTCTGCATTCGGGGGAACTGTTTGGCGCGCTTGCACGACTATTCGCCTGACCTTTCTACCCTGCCCATTATCTATTGTTAATGGGAGCTCCAAGTTGCCATACTTCATCACTTTTTGGTTGAGGTCCAATATGAAGCCACGCCTAATCATGAAGTCGACGCCGATTATGATGTCATCAGTAATGTCCGCAACGATGAAATCATGCTGAAACTCGACGGTACCATCGTAATTCTTTTCTGGACCTTTCCCCAAACTTCCGCCTTCTCACCAGTTACTGTACGAAGCCTTACCTCGGAAAATGGTTCGATGTCAGAAACCAATCCGCTTCGGATGACTGACGGGTCCCTTAGCCCTTGGATGAAAGAATCCGTTTTAAGTTTCTCCACCACATCAACTGGAACGTCCGCGTAGGCAAGATGAGATAGCCTCTCGATGTCGGCAGCATACTGTTGTATGGTCTCGCTTAAACGCTGCTTGCGCCCTTTGAGTTCCAGCGTGTGCATCTCCTGCATGTGCTCACTGCCGTATCTTCGATAGAGAGCATCCCATATGGCTGTGTAGTTCCTTCTCTGGGTCTCCGGGATGGTCTGTAGAACACCAGCTGCTTCGCCTTTAAGCGAAATTACTAGAGCGGCCACACGATCTTCTCCTCCCCACTGATTCCGTTCCGCTGTTGTCTCGAACTGGAGCTTAAAGGTGTTAAATGCGCTCGTGCCGTCAAAGTTGGGGGCTGTGAATTTCGATGCTGCAGCCAGTACGACGTTTCCTTGATGCTGAACGTTCTGGAAAGTTTTCTCGAGTTCCAGAACCTTCTTGTCCAGTGTCTCGATTCTCTTTTCCTGGTTATTTTCAAGATCTAGAACCTTCATGTCGAACCTCGACTCCAGTGTCTCGATTCTTTTTTCTTGATTATTCTCGAGAACTAGAATCTTCTTGTCGAACCTCGATTCTAGTGTCTCGATTCTCTCTTCGACGTCCTGGAATCGATCGTTGACTGTCTGCTGGATGTCTCTCAAGCTTTCTCGATTGTTCTCTAGCATCTCTTCTAACGTCTCCAGCTTCTCTAGTTTCTCGCTTATGGAAGTTGAATTTTCTTCCAATTTTCTACTTACGGCAGCCGAATTTTCCTCCAGTTTTTCGTGTATGGTCGCCTCTAGTTTCTGTGATATGGAAGCACTCATAGCATTCATAGCTGCGAGAATTTGCTGCATATCGAATGCTGGTTAACTGGATGTCGACGGCTTCTCCACCCCGAACTCGTGATTCTCCCAGTCGAATCCTTCTTCCTGCAACGCCGATCGCAGTCTCTCCACCAGGTTGGCCTTACTTCCCACTGTGGATAATTCCCGAGCATCCAGCTCTCTTTTCAGTTGTTCAATTGTCAACTTTTCCGATTTCACCATTTTCTCACTTTTGCAATAAATCACTTCACAACTCAAAGTTTCACTCGTTTACTCGCAATCCCACTTCTGACACCAAATGTTACGAATTTATTCGATCCCCACACCAAACAGGGTTCGCACCACTGGATTGCGATAAACTACAATTGTCCTTTTTATTTAAATTGAAACACACACACTTTTAATTCTTTCACCACAGATCAATTATCTGTGTAGCTTAACCACTTTTCTTTATTATCCAATACTATCCACTTTAAACTTTATTATCCAATACTATCCACTTTAAACTTTATTACACAATACACAAACCTTTATTGAAAGCTTTTCTTTTCACCTTGGTTGATCACACCGACTTGTCACACGCTGTTTTATACCACGAACTGAATGTCTGTCAAGGGCGAGTGTTCGCGCTTATCTAGCTCTCGGTCCACCGTCTCGAACGTCCGCCGTTGGAAGTTCCCCTTCGGAAATCTCTAGAACGCTCTGACAATTCCCTTGGAAGTTGACATCATTCCAATCCCCGCTTCCAGAGAGTTTTCGAACTTAACGGTCCGCTTGCATCTCCGCATTGTTGCATCTCCGCAACAATACTACGAAAACACAATCTCAAAAATTTTACAGAAAACTATATAGATGATATTTTAGTGTTCTCCGAAACTTTTGAAGACCATATATTACACCTAGAACAAGTTTTAAACGCGATTATAAACGAAGGATTTAGACTAAAATTGAAGAAATGTGCATTTGCATCAAAATCAGTAAAATACCTTGGACACAGAATCGAGAATAACACAGTACGACCTATTAAAGATAACTTAATTTCAATTCAAAATTTTCCAACTCCATGAATATATACCAAAAAGTTCAATAATATTAGATCCGTTACACAGATTGTTAAGAAAAGATGTGAAGTTTGATTGGTCTGAAGATTGTGAAAAATCATTTACGAAGATAAAACAACTATTATGTTCCCAACATAATAGAAAAATAGAAAAAGATTTGCCCGTCAAAATATATACAGATGCTTCAATAGAAGGCATAGGTGCAATATTGAAACAAGTGCAACGAGATGGAAAAGAAAAACCAGTGGCTTATTTTTCAAAAAAATTGAACGAGACACAAAGAAGAAAAAAAGCCATATATTCAGAATGTCTAGCAATAAATTACTGGGAACACTGGTTGATTAGAAGATATTTTGAAGTATACACAGACCACAAACCTTTGGTCTTAACATTAAAGTAAGAACAGACAAAGAATTAGGTGAGTTAACTTACTACTTGTCACAGTACGATTTTAAAATAAAGTATTTACCAGGAGAAGATAATCTTGAAGCGGATTGTCTTAGTCGAAACCCGGTATTAGAACCAATTAAAACACAAGATGTAATAAAAATAGTAAATCTGATAAAGATAAATGAAATAAAAAAAGATCAAAAGGAAAATAATATATTACAAAACTTAAAAAGAAAGATAATAGATAATAATGGAATATTCTACAAACAAGGTAAAAATAATACAAAAAAGATAATCTTATCAAAAAAACTAAGTATTAAATTAATAAAAGAAACACACACAGAATGGTGTCATATCAGACTTAGACAAACATCAAACAGAATATATCCACATTATACAGCAAAGAATTTAATGGAAAACGTAAAGAGAATATGCAAAAAGTGCAACATATGTATTAAAAATAAATCAAGAGTTCAATTAAGATATGGGCTGTTGTCACATTAGGACCAGCAACCAGACCATTTGAAATAATGTCGATTAATACGATTGGTGGATTTGGTGGTCAAAGATCGACGAAAAGATACCTCCATTTATTAGTCGACCACTTTACAAGATATGCATTCATTTTAACACCCAGAACACAATCAGCAGGCGACTTTATAAAACTAGTCCAAATACACTAGAAATAGATAAAATAAATATGATAGTCACAGATCAATATCCAGGTATTAATTCAAAAGAATTTAAACAATTTCTAGAAGAACAAAAAGTAAAACTTATATTCACAGCTTTAAATGCACCTGTTTCAAACGGCTTAAATGAAAGACTTAACCAAACCATAGTTAATAAAATAAGATGCAAAATTAACGAAATTAAAGAAAAGAAAGCTTGGACAACGATAGCAAAAGAGTGTGTAGATAAATACAACACAACAGAACATTCAGTGACAGGCTTTACACCCAAATATTTACTAGATGGAACAGACACAAGTTTGTTACCCGAAGAATTACAAGAGAAAAGAAATGCAGAAGATTGGAAAAAAGATAGAAAACTAGCATTACAAAACACCATAAAATCACACTAATATAATAAAAGAGTCTTTGATAAAAACAGAAAAGAACATCAATTTAACACAGGAGATTTGGTATATGTGGAAAACGGCAACAAATTAAACAGGAAAAAACTAGATGAACTGAGGATTGGACCATTCAAGATAATAGAAAAATTTTCAGATTCAATATATAAAATTAAAACCGGTAGAAGAAACGAAGAAAAAGGATGATTCCACCAAACAAAATTAATACCAATTGAAGATGCAATAGAGGATGAAAATTCTTGAAATAATTTTCACAGTGGGTGTGGGAGATGTAAAGAAACTATACTTTCTTTATTTGCTACGCATTCTTCAACCAACGCCCACTAGAGGGACGAATGAACAAAATAAAGGGGAACATTTTGACAGCGAAGAGATTAGGGGATTAGAGTGCTGATTAGGAGGGATAAAAGTTGTTAAGCGGGTGAACCAAAGGAATATTAATAAAAAACTTTAAATTGTCGTTTCTTTCTTTTACAGAGAAACCAATTTGTTTTTATTCCTTATATGTATATGTGAAGGACATCACTAACTGGCGAGTTGTGCCTGATGCTACGCTGTCAAACCATAAATATATCAAATTCCGATTAAGTTTCGGGATCTCTTGCTTGCAACCTAGACGGAATCTGAGAAAGACGGACTGGGTAAGGTTTAGAGAGGAGCTTGAGAACTCCACTCGAGCCCTACCTAAACCTAGAGCGAAACAATTGGTAGAGAAAGCCGTTCATAACCTGAATACCGCCATCACCAGTGGTTTTGAACTCGCATGTCCTGTCAGCAAACCTCCCTGCAGGAAATTGGTTCCCTGGTGCATTGCCGAGATCCAAAGTCTTCGCAGTGAAACCAAAAGTCTTCTGAATAGATCGCTTGAATCGAATTCGGAAGATGACTGGAATAAGTACCGGTTGAAGCAGAAAGAATATATGAAACTTATTCGTTAATTGAAAAACGATTCTTATAGGACCTTCTGCGAAGAGATCAAGTCTCTGAGTGCGACTAGCAAGTTGGTTGAAGTACTCAAACGGGGTAAACTGACAAAGCTGGATGCACTCAGAAAATCTGATGGTACTTGTACTGAGTCGAAAGCGGAAACTCTTAGTTTGCTCCTTCACACTCATTTCCCGCGAAATTAGATCGCCATCGGCTCGTTGTACACTCCTTCAAGGGAAACTGCAACGAAACCGATGAAAACAACTCGGCGTACCTGGTATATTGCGTCGCACGTGGTTCCAACTGAAGCCATTGAATTTTCTGTGGCATCCTTCGATGGCTTCACATCACGAGGCGCCGACAGAATATATCCTGTTATGCTGCAAAAAGGTATAAGGTAGCTGCTTCCTACTTTGAACAGAATTTTCACTGCTAGCCTAACACTTGCTCAAATACCCATTCCTTGGCGCACGGTGAAAACAGTCTTTATTCCCAAAATAGGAAAAAGAGGACTACTCACTTGCCAAGAATTTTAAACCAATTACTCTAACATCCTTCCTGCTTAAAAGCATGGAGATACTGGTTGAGTTGCACGTTCGCAAAGTTGTCCTTCGAATGCATCCTCTTTCGATAAGCAACATGCTTATCAGTGCGAAAAATCCTGTGAGACTGCACTTCAAAACTTTGTCGGTAGAACTTAATGCACGCTCGAAAGGAAAGAGTACGCGCTGGGCATCTTCATCGATATTGTGGGAGCTTTTGATAACGCAACATTCGAAAGCATGTGCAACGCTGCAGACATCATGGCGTAGATGAAGCACTGGTCTTGTGAATCAAAGCAATGCTTGTGCACGGGACATTGACTTCTGATGGAGGCCTCGGCCAATGTGTAAAATCCGCCGTAAACAGGGACTGCGCGAAAGGTGGCATCCTGTCCCCGCTGTTATGGTGCATGGTGATCGACTCTCTGTTTGATACTCTCAATGCCTCTGGAATCTATGCCCAGGCCAATGCGGATGATGTCGCCGTTCTTTCTGTCAGCTCATGCTTAGCGTCTGTCCGTCTCTAATAACAGGCGGCGCTAAATGTGATCGATGATGGTGTACCAGAAATGGGCTGTCGGTCGTTCCTCTTAAGACCGGTGTCATTCTCTTCACGAGAAGGAGGAAAAATACCGATACTCAGCTGGCAGGCGAAGTATCTTGGAGTCATCTTAGATAGCAAGCTTCCCTAGTGAAAGCATGTTGAGTTAAGAACCACCAAAGCACTGTCAGCTTTCTGGCAATGCAAATAAACTTTTGAAAAACATGGGGTTTATCGCCGGTAAAGGTCCCCTGGGTCTACAGAGCAATGATAAGACCTATAATCTCATCTACATCGGTTGTCTAGTGGAACAGACTAAAACGCAAACACGTCGTAGTCTCTTTCACCAAACTCCAAAGAACGGTTTGTCTCAGATGCACGGGGGCTATCCCCAGCACGCCGGGCGCTGCTCTAGATGATAGGATGAACCTTCCGCCTCTTGAAATATTTATCAAAGGGCGTGCTCTGAAAGCCATGTCTCGTCTGAAGAGAAATGGCTTTTGGTACAACTCGCATAGGAATAACAGTATGCTTGCGCAAGAATTGTCCTGCGACCCCTGTCTTATGGACATGCCTTCTGATACACTGACGTCCGTTATCCTATCGGGCCGTAATTTTACAGTCGAGTTTCCATGGCGTCAGATTGGCTCTGGCTGGATACTGAACCTGGAAAAGATAGTCTTCGCGTTTTCTCAGATGGCACCAGGTCTGGGCGGGAGTCCGGTGCTGGGGTCTTGTTTGAGCGCGAAATCATCTGACTGTTTGTCTTCCAATCAGATATATACGCAATTCTAATGGCCAGGCACTATGTTGTGAAGCACAGGTGGAGGAGGAAAAGCATATGCGTCTGCAATGACAGCCAAGCTGCACTCGAAATGTGTGCTTGAACTCAAGTCCTTCTTGAACAGAGTCGGTAGACTAAATTCATTAAGACTTGTATGGGTTCCAGGCCACTCTGGGATCCGAGCAAATGAGATCTCTGATGAACTCGCTAGAATAAGTTCAGAGGAGAGCTTCTCAGGACCTGAACCCGCTCTAGGTCTACCTGCGTTCACGGTTAATTCCCACATTAACGACTGGGTGCTTATTACACACAACCGTTAATAGAGGAGTTGTCCAGGATGCAGGATGACAAAGCGCGTGTGACCTGATGTCTGCAAGAAATCCGTAGTATTCCTCCTGTCTTTAAGGAGAATCGCCATTACACTTTTGCTAAAAAATCTCTGCGTGCTTGGCATAAGCGAGACGCGTATCTGTGCTCCATGTTGCGAGGAGGGTGACACTGCAGAGCATTTTCTCTGCGACTGCCCCACCTTTGCTCGCGCACGTTGGCTCACCCTTGGGGCCGACGTGGTGTGTGCCGAAAAGCTTCTTCTCATTTTTCTCCGGAAAACGGGGAAAATACATTATTATAAGGTGTCTGTCTGGAGTACAATGGAGCAATATTTGCGTCTGAGTGCTCCAATAGATAGCAGAAGCCTTCAGCAAAAAAAAAAATGGGCAAACGTTAACAAATTAACAAATACATGTCTAATTGTACTTTTTGTTATTAGTTGAAATTTGTTATCGCACTAATTGCTTTAGGGCTTTGAGCTTGAAGAATTTTGGGAATCATATTTGGACACAATTCTGCCAAGGGTTTTAAAACATTTTATTACTTTACACATTACATATTGATCTGAGTAAAATATTACCCATAGTATACATTTAGTACTAATTAACTAAGTTCCATCAAGTGAGCAATATTTTTTATGCTTACGTGGCAATGACGTAAGTTGAAACTCTTTTGTTCACATCTTATTTTTTATTTATTTATAGTTCTTTATTCCTTCTTAAGAATTTACAAGTTTATAAAAATACATTATCGAGTTATTAAATCAATGAAAATCAGTTACATTATGGTTAAGAAGGAAGAGCCACTTTTTAACATTAGTCAAAAATATTATTTTCTTTCTCTCCCACCTAAGGTTTTCGGGTAATAAATTAAATAGACGAGGTGCAGTAACATAAAAGAATCTTGTGAAATTGGTCTTGTGAATAGTTGGAATAGTGACGATGTTTCTGGTATTGACACGTAATTTATATCTTTCGTGATCTAACATGATAGTAACCGGAGTTTTCAAAAAATATTTTTAAGACTTTGTAGCAATAGAGGTGCCTCAATGGGAGAATTTCAAGATTTTTGAACACTGATGAGGGATTTCTGTGTGCAGTTCTGCAATTTTTTGGGTTACGGAAGAATTTCTTGGCCACGTATATCCATCTCTCTCTCCGCAAATCGGCTGTTTTGGCACTTTGTGAAACACAGGTCGATGAAAAGTCTGATCCTTCGGATTTCAGTCTTCCTGGATATAGCTTAGTGCTATTATTCGTTTCTCACCGCGGTCTCGCCATCTATGTCCGTAGTGACATTGCTTACCAGGTACTTCCACAGTATAGCCAAACATCCACCTCGGAATTTTATTTCATATGGCTTATGTTCATATTCCATAAGCACTCCGTTCACTACTGCTTTCTTTATAGAAGTCCCAATCTAGACAGGAATGCAACATTTGATGCATTCGACGCACTGTCTGATTCCATCCAAAGAATTGTTTCCCTGTTCCCTCGCACTGAAATCGTTTTAGCGGGCGATCTCAATGTACACAATTCTCAATGGCTTCGACATTCTGGACAGACAACACCCGAAGGAAGGTATGTTGAAATGTTTGCTGAGTTAAATCAATTAACTCGACTCGTGAATAAGCCATCCCGTATCCCCGATGTTGCTGGTCATACCGCCAACACACTGGACTTGTTTCTTACCTCCCAGCCTGGCAAATACACGATCGATGTATTGGAGCCCCTAGGCTCGTCTGACCACTGCGTGATATCAGCAAAATTCTCGAACTCGCACCATCCAGTTAAAGAACAAGCTCCTAAGAGAACACTATGGCTAAACGAGAAAGCCATCTGGTGCGGCCTTAACAACTTCTTTCGGATCTTTAACTTGTCGTTGTGCTTCCTCGACAACGACGTGGATGCCGCAACTGATATTATCGTAAACATTATCCGAATCGGCATGGCAAATTTTATTCCCAGTAAGATTAAAAGCACCAGGCCTAAGGATAACAGGTGGTTTGACTCGAGCTGCAAAGAGGCTATTAGGCTCAGGGAGGTAAGTTTTCGGGCCTACAAGGCAAACAGTTCTGAGGAAAACCGAAAAAAGTACATATGAGCCAGAAATGACTACAACACCCACATTCGACGGATTAAATTCCAATCCCACCAAAAATTAAGGCGTAAGATCCTTCAATGTCCCAAAAGTAGCAAAAGTTTCTGGTCGTTTGTAAAAAACTTAACTAAGTCGTCTATACCGAAGTCCATCCACAATGACATTCCAGCTGTCACCCCCTTAGACAAAGCTAACCTACTTGCTGCTCATTTCGCAACCAGTTCTCAGCTGCCAGCTTGTACTTTGTGTCCGCCTGTACTAGAGTGCGTCAATTCCACCATGGGACTAATCCACTTCCGCACTCGTACAGTCGCAAGGGTTCTTAAGGACCTCGACATACACAAATCCGCTTGTCCAGATTATATTGTCCCAATAGTTCTGAAGAGGTGTTCTTCTACGCTGGCAAAACCACTGCGTAAGCTTTTTCACCTTTCCTACACCTCTGGGCTCTTTCCGAGTAGGTGGAAAACAGCATTTGTCCAGCCTATACCAACAAAAGGCGATCCATCTTCTCCCTCCAACTACCGACCCATTGCACTAACGTCCCTTCTTTCCAAGGTCATGGAAACGCTGATTAACCGTCAGCTTATGAAATATCTTTAACTACGGAAACTTCTAAATGACCGCCAATACGGTTTCCGCAGCAAGAGATCCACTGGTGATTTGATGGCATATCTCGCTGAAAAGTGGAATCACTCGCTTCACCAAGCAAGTGAAAGCGAAATTGTTGCACTGGATATTTCGAAAGCATTTGACAGGGTTTGGCATGAAGCCCTTTTGTCGAAAATGCGTGCTTTTGGGATCGATGAGTCTCTCTTTCAATGGATTAGAAGCTACCTTTCGAATCGTTCAATTCAAGTTGTTTTGGACGGATTCAAGTCTGATACTCACTTTGTAAATGCCGGTGTTCCCCAGGGCTCCGTTTTGTCTCCGACACTCTTTCTTATTTTTATAAATGATCTCTTGTCTGTTACTTCTAATCCAATTCACTCCTTCGCTGACGACAGTACCCTCAGCTTCTCATATTCGTTCACCAGTTTACGACCCTGCACTTCGATTGTAGGTAATGAGCGGCAGCGTATGTTAAGCTCATTAAATTCCGATATCGACAGCATCATCCAATGGGGTAAAAACAATAGAGTGGAATTTAATGCATCCAAAACACAATGCTGTCTCTTGTCGTTAAAGCGTATAACGCCATTATCCATGAATGGCACTTGCATCTCAGAAACTGAAAAGCTTTCCATCCTGGGTATGAGTGTTGCTCACAATCTTAATAGGAACGACGATATATTCAGTGTCGCCAAGAATGCTGCGAAATGCCTAGGCTTCTTATACAGATGCAAGAAATATTTCTCACCCTTAGATCTGGCTACAATCAATAAGGCGTTCATTCGCCCCAAATTAGAGTTTAACGCTCATGTCTGGTCCGGTGCTTCCAAGACCTCATTGCACCTACTAGACAGAATATAAAAACGAGCCATAAGACTGATAGGTGACTCCAGCATTACCAAAACTATAGACTCGCTGGAACACCGCAGGAATGTTACCTGCCTCTCCCTTTTTTATCGTTACTACCACTAAAAATGCTCTAGTGAAATAGCCAACTGCATCCGCCCCTTCAACATTTCTCCGCAATACACGACTCTCTAGGAATGCTTACCAATATACCCTGAAGCCCGCTTTCGGACGTACTGTCAAATATAGAGAATCTTTCATTAACCGAACCACACGAATCTGGAACTCCCTGCCGGATTCGGTTTTCCCCCCTCAATGCAACATGCCAACATTTAAGATCAATGTTCATCGGCATCTTCTCTATTCCTCTTCCTTTCTACCTTCTGCCCGCACTGTGTCGCCGACATAATAAGATTATTAGACCTTGAGTGCGCGCAAATTGTTAAAAAAAAAAAAAAAAAATTCAAAACTGGGAGTTCGACGATTTACTTTAGCCATAATTCTTATTGCATGCTGTTGTTTTATTAGTAGCGGTTCTATTTTATTATAATAGGCGCCGCCCCAACAAGTAATACCCTACTGGATTTTTGATTTGAAAAAGGCGTTATACACCATTTTTAAAATACCAAATTCACTTACTCAATTAAAAACTCAGTTGTGAATGAGTGAACTCACTTTTCGATTCAAGAAATTGATCCAGATAAAAAGTTGGATCATGTACTGTTGTTGTAATGCATGTAATCAATGATCAGAAGTAGATCAAGTAGGCATAATAAAGAATACCTATTGTAGCACTTAACCTGTTTTGCCCACGGGTTTTCTGCACAGAGTGATGGGTGCTGTGTCAATATTCCGCGGTGAAATATTCTTGGAGGTTTATTCATCGCTTTGTTTAACAACTGATAAGTTAATATTTTTACTGATTTGGGATTAATCACAACCATGACCAGTGCCCTTTAAAATTGTTTTTTTTTTTTTTTTACCATTTTTATTATAAACTAGTTGGACCCGTGCTTCGCCCTCAAAATTCTTCCCCATTCAGAAAAATCCATACATATGTATGTAAGTAATATTAACCTCCGTGACAATTGCTCACCTTGTCGTGGTACGGAGGCCTAGTACAGATAATGACTCTCGAGAGTCCATCTATAGAGGAACCCGAAGATAAGAAGCAATTACGGACCCCCTCCTTACCTCTCCCCTTCCTCTATACCCATCACTCCTCTATTCCCCTAACTCCAAGGTGGAACAGCATACGCCGACGGATGCATGACTAAGAGGATGCTTAGCTTCTAGTATGCGAACCTCGGTTACCGGGCGATCTCCGATTTCAATATAGCCTTCCTGCAGTGTCTCGGGCTCCGCTGCAGGTGGCCATTTTTTCCCGTGTCCTCGTGGGAACAATTGATAATTTAAATATCTCAAAAGAGAATGATGACTCTCAAATGTCATCGCCTACTAGGGCTTGTGAGTCCTCAGCAGCTCAAAAACCGGAAGTGATGCCAGCATCTTTTGCTGGCATTGCAGCCGGACGGAAAGCTGAAGATGTGTCCTCAACTTCCGATTCCGATTCCGATACCACACTTGGCGGAGATTCTATGAGTATGCTCTCGGATGAACTCCCAAGTGTAAGAAGGAACGAAATCATCAGGCACGTAGAGGAAAAGCCTGTACCACCTGGTGGCTTCGTTAAACTCAAATCGTCGGAGCAGCGATGCTTTAGAGCTGCTATAATGCAGGGCAAACTAGAGAAGAAGCTCTAGTTTATGCAAAATCTACCCCTGCTACCAATCCGGAACTAAAACGTGATCATTCCGCAGCAAGATCGGCAATCCCCAAGTCGATAAAAAGAGCTACAATAGTGTAGCTGGGAGGATCCGACTCGGCATCGTCCCCAAAGAATTGTGATCGGCACTAATATAAATTTTCTCCCCATTCCAGAATTTATCACAAGGAACCTGGCAGCAGTCATAGTGGAAATCCCCACCGAGGGAGGAGTAAGGGAGGTCGTATGCGCCTCCGCTTACTTCCCTGGAGACGGTCAGCGATGCGATGCTAACGCGCACCATACGGAATGGGGTAGCAGCAATACAAATACAGGAAGTGAGTCACTTTTTGAATTTTTAATAAGTAATTCACTCGCCGTTGCAAATAGAGGAAAAAAACCCACATTTATAAACGCGGTTAGAGAAAAGGTGCTCGACCTCACCATCTCTAGCCGATTTATCTCTAATGTGATTGGGGACTGGCATGTCTCCAATGAAGCCTCACTGTCTGATCACCAGTATATCAGATTCAACATCTCCGGTGAGGTTAATGAGGCTGAGCCCGGATATCAGCCCGAACGGACGAATTGGGCTCGGTTCCAAGCTCAACTCGCCGCTAAAGAAGATATGCTTCTTAAGTCGATTGAATCGACAGACGAAATCGACGAAGCGGCTTACCAACTCAATGCAGCACTCATCTCATTACAAAGAGGAGAAAGGTACAACCATGCTCAATCCTACTAAATGGCACACGCATAGGGTTTTCAGAAGAAGTAAAGTATCTAGGTATTGATCTATACCGTAGGCTCGACTGGAACTCCAATATGAGAAATAAACTCATGAAAGCGACTAGGGCCATGTGGCCCTGTCGACGCACCTACGGTAAAACCTGGGGACTTAAACCTAAGGTAGTCCACTGGCTATACACCGCGATAGTAAGACCAATC
The DNA here is from genome assembly GCA_951905685.1 of Eumerus sabulonum. Lineage (NCBI taxonomy): Eukaryota > Metazoa > Arthropoda > Insecta > Diptera > Syrphidae > Eumerus > Eumerus sabulonum. Next base: position 102,993,150 of record OX645060.1, read on the forward strand.
GTCACCTACGGGCCCACCGTATGGTGGACAAAAGTTGAGCAAAAACTACAATTGTTAAGCTTCACCGCCTTCAGAGACTAGCGTGTCTCGGCATCACAGGCGCTATCAGAATTCTCTGCTCGGGAACAAATATGCCATGTTGACTCGCAGGCCACATGTCCATATTACAACAACTTCCCGAGCTGGATATGATTACTACAGTCTCGGACGCATTGCCACACACCTTCACCTCTCACAAGAGATTTGATATACTGATCCCAAACCGCTCAGCATGGGAAAACAGTGATCCCCTGCTAAACGTCAAAGGCCTTAGGTGGTATACAGATGGCTTCAAGATGGCTTCCGGTGTTGGCGCCGGCATCTTTGGACCAAACGCAACATCTCGAAGGCCCTGGGAATAAGCCCCAGCATCTTCCAAGCAGAGCTGCTTGCCAACCTAACATGCATCAATCTAAATCTCGAGACTGGCATCAGAGGAGTGACCATCAACATACTCTCTGATAGCCAAGCAGCGCTTAAAGCGCTGGGTTCGTACAGCACGAACTCAAAAACCGTCAAGGAATGCCATGACGCACTACAAGACCTCGCCAAAAGAAACAATGTTAAACTTTGGTGGGTTCCAGGACATAAAGGTATCAAGGGCAATAAAAATGCCGACCAACTTGCCAAGAAAGGTTCCAGCGACAAATATATAGGTCTGGAACCGTTCTGCGGCATTCCCAGGTCTAAGATAAATTACTTCTTAGACAAGTGGGAAAAATTGCAACACCTGTCCTTTTGGAACAGCGTTCGGGGACTCCGTCAATCTAAACGACTTATACGACCCCTGAACAAACACCCTATTGGCATACTCAAACTCAATAGGGTGGATATCAGAAGAGTAGTCAGCTATCTAACGGGACACTGCAGTCTGAGATATCATCTAGACAAAATTAGCCTCTCGTCTGAAATTGAGTGTCGGCTCTGTCTTGAGGACGAGGAGACGACAGAACACATACTTTTTGAGTGTGCTGCTCTCTGCCATCTTCGGAAGCGTATCCTTCTCAGTGAAGTTACGACTCCTGGGGTGATCACCTTGGCTCCTACGAGAAGCATTCTCAACTTCATTATAGAAGTGGAGAGGCTACTCGGCTAATCGGCAAGCAGGCACAATAGATCTGCAAAGGTCGCAGTGCCGTATTGCTAATGGTAGCACTAGCCCCATATATGAAAAAAAAAAAAGGTAATATTAACGCGGCTAAAGAAACATTAAAGTATTTGTCTAAATCCATGAAATTGTGAAATTGTGTATAATAGATAAAAGTATGAAGTTTCAACACCATTCGATTTATGAGTTTTCACTCACACTACCATGGAGTGCTTCTTTTAAAAATCTGGAGAAACATTTACGTATACATATTTACATCACCATTCGTTCTATCAACCTCAAATTCATATACGCATGGGTATAGTTTTCTTTCGCTTCGATCCGAAACCAACAATGAGAAACGCAATTTCAACCCCTCCCTCCGTTCAAAACCGTTTTGTGTATGCGTGAATTCATAAGGCAGTCATACGATTTCAATTTATTGTTCGGTCAAGCAGCGTGCTCAAGAATTTACAACAATGTGCGATATATTCCAAGAAGCAGCTTGTAAGTAAATACAGTAGAGCGTCGATTATCCGAACGTCAATTAACCGAAACGTCAGTTATCCGAACGCAACATCGGAAGCAAATAGACGTCAGTTATCCGAACGCTAGTCAGCCGCAAAGTGAATTATCCGAACTAACCTTTAAAAAGAGAAAACAAAAACGAACACGATTGTTCCTGATTTAACGGTACACTTTGAAGCGATTGCATTTGCATCTCATGAAAAACACGGACACGTACGTATCTACTCATAGCATGTATGTACATACATATGTACATATATATGTAGTGTATGCACGTGAATATTTCTGATTTCATTCGTGTCTTTTGGTTCAGTGAAGAACGTCGGTTTTCAGAATGTCGTCAGCAAGAAAAAGGAGCCGAAACGTTCTATCAATCGGAAAAAAAGGTAGAAATTATAAAGAGACTGGAAAAAGGTGAAAGTGGATCATGGCTTGCGAAGCTGTTCGATATTGGGAAAGCTACAGGCTCTGAAATTAAAAGCAAGAAGGACTTCATTTTGAAATTTGCGTCGGAGCTAGATTGTGAAGATGGGTCAAAATCAAGAAAGACAATGAAAAAACCAGAGGACCAACAATTTGAAAAGGCTATGTATTTGTGGTTTGTACAAAAAAGAACCAGAGGGGAGCCTATATCTGGGCCACTTTTATGTGAAAAAGCCATAGAATTAAACGAAAGACTAGGTGGCCCTCCTGATTTCAAGGCAAGCACAGGTTGGTTGTATTGCCTCCGTATGGCATAATATTAATTTTTTAGATTTACAGGTTAGCTTAAGAACTTTAAATCTCGTCATGGTATAAGTCAGCTAGAAATTCAAGGAGAATCATTATCTGGTGATGGATTTGCCGCTGAAAATTTTAAAGAAACCTCCTCAGCACTGGTAAAAAATGAAGGTTATTCACTCGATAACATATACAATGCTGACGAAACTGTTTTAAGGTGGAAATCACTGAAACGAAAATCCCTAGCCTCAAAAAAGGGAGGCAGCAGCACCTGGTTTTAAAGTCAAAGTGAATTATCCGAACTAACCTTTAAAAAGAGAAAACAAAAACGAACACGATTGTTCCTGATTTAACGGTACACTTTGAAGCGATTGCATTTGCATCTCATGAAAAACACGGACACGTACGTATCTACTCATAGCATGTATGTACATACATATGTACATATATATGTAGTGTATGCACGTGAATATTTCTGATTTCATTCGTGTCTTTTGGTTCAGTGAAGAACGTCGGTTTTCAGAATGTCGTCAGCAAGAAAAAGGAGCCGAAACGTTCTATCAATCGGAAAAAAAGGTAGAAATTATAAAGAGACTGGAAAAAGGTGAAAGTGGATCATGGCTTGCGAAGCTGTTCGATATTGGGAAAGCTACAGGCTCTGAAATTAAAAGCAAGAAGGACTTCATTTTGAAATTTGCGTCGGAGCTAGATTGTGAAGATGGGTCAAAATCAAGAAAGACAATGAAAAAACCAGAGGACCAACAATTTGAAAAGGCTATGTATTTGTGGTTTGTACAAAAAAGAACCAGAGGGGAGCCTATATCTGGGCCACTTTTATGTGAAAAAGCCATAGAATTAAACGAAAGACTAGGTGGCCCTCCTGATTTCAAGGCAAGCACAGGTTGGTTGTATTGCCTCCGTATGGCATAATATTAATTTTTTAGATTTACAGGTTAGCTTAAGAACTTTAAATCTCGTCATGGTATAAGTCAGCTAGAAATTCAAGGAGAATCATTATCTGGTGATGGATTTGCCGCTGAAAATTTTAAAGAAACCTCCTCAGCACTGGTAAAAAATGAAGGTTATTCACTCGATAACATATACAATGCTGACGAAACTGTTTTAAGGTGGAAATCACTGAAACGAAAATCCCTAGCCTCAAAAAAGGGAGGCAGCAGCACCTGGTTTTAAAGTCAGCAATGAGCGAGTAACAATTATGGTAGCCGCAAATGCTTCGGGAAGTCATGCTTTACCTTTGTTAATGATCGGTAAAGCTAAAAAGCCCCGATGTTTTTGGCACACAAATGAATTCATTCCAAACGTGAAAAAATTCAGGGATAAAGAAAAGAAGACCGGAAAAGTTATTCTTATACTGGACAATGCACCATCTCATCAAGAAGCGGAACCACTGAATGCGGTCAACGAACATTTTAAAGTGATTTTTTACCACCGAACGTAACAGCAATCCTACAACCAATGGATCAGGGAGTTATTGAAAAACTTAAGAAGGTATACAGGAAGCAAGTGCTACGTCGTTTGCTTTTGGCAGGAGATGAGGAAAGTGTGGTGACCTTTACAAAGAAACCTAATCTTAAGGACTGCTGTTATATGATAGCTGATGCTTGGATGACACTATCGCAGGAGAATCTGACAAAGGCTTGGAACAAATTACAACTGCAAAGGGGAGAACAAAATGCAGAACTTGACACACACAGTAACCAAAATTTAAATGAAATCGTTGATATGTTCCAGAAAATTCCAGGATTTGGCGATTGTGGCAAAGATGATGCAATGTCGTGGCTAAAAGATGATTATGATCCGGGGTTTCAAATTTTGAGCGACAATGAAATTTTGTCCACGGTCGAGGAAGAACAACAGGCAGTACAACAAGAAGAAAGCTGCCCCACTCAACTCGTGCTGTTGGAGAGAATTCGTGACTTAGCTGCGAAAAAAGGCAACAAAAACCTATTCCAAAAAAAATTGATGACTATTTTTACCTATAATTTTGCCGTAAATGTATACCACTTCTTTTTGTATATTTATATGTATTCCAAATATAATATAAAGTGCGGGCATCAAATCCTTTTAGTTTATATATGTTTATATTTATTTGAAAAGCGATAAACATCTGATTTTTTGTTTGATTCGCTTATGTGTTGGATTATTCGAATTTTCTTATCAAATTCGATTATCCGAACCATCCTTGGTCTCAATTAGTTCGGATAATCGACGCTCTACTGTATGTATTTTGAGTGTGAGATCTCGATCGTAGGTGTCTGGTTCCGATCTTACGGAGAAAACTACACACAACGTTCGTTGAGTGATTTTGCTTTCATTGTGCGCCCACCACCCCAAAGCAGAAGAACGACCAACAACAATCGTTTTCGATTTTATGAAAAAAATGTAATCTAATCGTACCAGATCTTGGTCTGTAACTCAGCTTCTAGATGAAGCAGAAAGCTGATGGACGGCTTAAAATGTTAAGAAAAGTGTTGGCTCTGTTACGTCTCTTGTTTTTGATCTATTGATCAAGAACTATTACAGTTATAGCAGGTTAAAGTAAAAAACTAACCAAACTATAAAACTTTTGATTAAAACGCTCCCAAAAATTAACCTGGCCAAAAATAACATAGCCTATGCCCTTCCCATAGCCTTAAGCAACATTAAAAATCATTAAAATCTATTCAGCGGTTTTCACGCCGAGAAAAACCCTAGCGTTTTATTTATTTATCGGCACAGTTGGATTTAATCCACCCGAAATGTTGGAGTGGTAGTATGTTTGTATGTATTTAGATTCCGTTTCCATCCTACAATTACCCACATCTTTCGACTAGATATGCTGGTCTGTACCATTTTAGTCTTCGTGTTTGCAACTCGTATGTGTAAATTAAACTATTTTATTATTAATCTACTTAAAAAAAAATTGTTTTTATTTTTCCTCTGAAGGGCAGATTCAATTTATTTCTAACTTACAATAGTTTTTACTCTACCTTAAATACTAATCCAGATGCTGCTGCTTTCGCTTGTTGAGAATTTGTTTTCACAAGTGTCATCATATTTCCGTCGTCAGGCGTGATGGAATTCGCGAACTGCGGCAGGTGTCATATGGCCAGCGTTGTGATGTTTTGCTGTTGACAATGTTGTGCTGCATGTTGTACTAGCGGAGGTTCGGCTAGTATTACCGCATACCACAATTTCTTAGCGGATAGCTAGCTAATGTAATAGGGGCACCACGTCTTAAACTTCTTGTGTGTTAACTCCTCCGCCTTTAAGTTTGAACATCCGCGTTCGATGTATTGTATGTTACCAGGTGGGGAATGGTTGTTGATACTGGCTGCTGGGTTTTAGCAACGGGGTGACCTTGGATGTTTCGGTTATCTTTTCGTTTTCTGCATGCGAAAGAGATGACGACCAGGAGAACCAGTAGAATGAAGATGTTAACTGAGAGGTTTAGTTGGTTTTTGGTTTCCAGTAGGTCAATCTTCTTTCAACGATTGACATATAGGGCCTTTATCATCTGTAGAGATAAAATCACTTCTATCTGATGTAGGCTGGGCGATGATTGGAGTATTGCGGGAAGGGTTGGTATTTGGTGATTTCGCTTGCCTTGATAATTCTCCCATTGTCCCTGATGGTGTTGTTATAATGCTTGATTATAAATGTGCCATTTAGTATCACTGTTTCACTTTCGATGATGACGGGTCCGTTGAACTGGTTTAATAGCAGTAAGCCGGGTGAAATTTCCTCGACATCAGAAATATGTTCGTTGTTGATGACGGTGCAATTTGCTTTTTCACTGCGCATGAGCATCGGGATGCATGAGGTATTTCTTAAATTTACAATATTGCCATTACAGCAAATTGTTGAACTGTTAACGGTTTTACATTTTTTCTTTAATCCATATATTTCTTCCTTACATTTTATAATTGAATTATAATCGATTCTATTTATTATTTTATTAATTTTTATTGGTTTCACAATTGGTAACTGACATACTTCTGTTGTTGTTGTGGGAAAGCTTACAATGTAAATTAAATTATTATCAGTAGTGGCTATTTTAACCTGAGCAGATTCTAATGCATCGTCAATGTTTACATACGGTATATTTTCGGATTTAATAAAGTATAAAGTGTTCAGCAATATTTATTTCTGTATTTGACAATATAAAGGAATTTATAACATTACATAGCTTCAGTCGAATGTATGGAATACGCGATATTAGCCCATTACTTCCCAAGCATCAAAAACATTGGATTTTTTTGATGAAATTAAAAAAAAAAAAAAATTACATGGAATACAATTTAAAAAAAAATTACCCAGTTTGCTGAGTCAGTCTGTCCTATAAATATGACCAGAAATTATGAAAGATAACGTCTATAAGGAAATCAACTTTTATTGAAAACTATGGCCACAAACTGTTATAAAATTAAATACTCAAAGCTTATTTTGATTGATATGCTATAAAACCATCACTGCAAAGTGTTTTCTCGCATTTACTACAAAAAGTTAGAGGTTTTTTTTTACAACCTTGTCCTTGGCAACGCCTCTGTTTATTCCTCTTCATCATGTAGTGACCAAAATTGTCGAATCTGATAGGTCGCAAAAGAACTTCGGAAGAACCTGGCGTAGGTTTACTTGCCCTCCCTTCCGAATTTTTCATCCAAGAAAACCATACCCTTCATCTGAAATCCAGCAGAGGCATGGTCTCATCTTTATTACCTGGTTGTAAATGATCCATGCATTCACTAGACACATATCTAAAACACGAATTACTAGAGACCAGTACCATTTCTTTCCTCCAAAACGTATTGGATATTTAGAAATCTACTATCTACTCCTCCCATATTTTTGTTATAGTTGCGAATAAGTTTTGGTTGATTCACGGTTATTTTAGCCTTTTCTGTCTTTGGGTATCTGTTCGTTTTCACAAAGGGTTCAACTGTATCAAAATTAGTCAAAAGACATACTACGCTGTTGTCATGCCATTGGACGCATAATATTTCATTGTTTTTATCAAAACGATGATCGGAATAACCTCGGTCTTTCTTTTTCATTTCTTGTTTTGTCATGATAGGACATTTCTTAGTCCTATTGTCTCCGACTGTTCCTGTTGCTCTGAACCCTTGAGATTTTAAATCAATCAGTAATTGCGTACTACTGAAAAAGTTATCGAAGTAGACTACATGTGCGCTGGGATCCGTACACACTCTAAGCAACTTTTTCACCACTCTTGAACTCAAGCCATCGCCAGTGCCATCTGAGATCTGACCCTTCCTGCCTGTATATAGCGAAAAGTTATAACAGTATCCACTGACTCCACACAGTGCCCAAAGCTTGTATCCAAACCTTACTGGTTTGCCTTTTATAAAATGTTTAATTCCATAATGCCCGAAGTATTTGACGATCATTTCATCAACAGCTAAATTGGATTCAAATATACCAAACTTTCGAAATGATTCGTTAGCTTTTTCTAAAAATCTGCGAATTTTAAAAGCTTTGTCAGTATTATCAATTCTTGAATGGTCATTGAAATGCAAATAGGATTTAATTTTATCAAAACGATTACGGGACATTGCTTTTTCAACAAATGGGATGTGTACATCATCATCTCTACACCAATAAAGTTTGCTTTGAGGCAAATGGTGATACGAGGAGAAAAGTAAAATTCCTATAAAAACTTTTAACTCCTTCACAGTTAGACTGAAGTTCAAATCATTTTTATAATGTTTGGCGTAGGTTAAAGTTTCGTGCACAATATATTCCAGAATCCCGTTACATAACACATTTTCGAATATTTCCACCCCTGATTTTCCTTCCAACTCCACAATCAAATTTTCCAAACATTGATTAGCAGTATTAGATTCCGGCTGTGTTTAAGAATATACTGGGTTACACTTACGCCAAGCGACTCTCTTGCTTGTCTGAGATATGACTTGATTAGGATGATCTTCCTCCACGTTATCAACCGTACATGAAAATTCCACTTGACCAACTACATCTGACACCGGTAAAACTCCCATATCATCCTCAGGACCTTCTTCTATGTCAGTCATTTCATCCACTTCGTCTGGAGGCAATATGGCAACTTCAATATCACTGAAATCTTCATCACTGAAATCTTCGATATCCTGAAGGTAGTCTGCGATTTCCGTCACCTTAAAAGCTTTTTTGTATTTCATATTCACTGGATCCATGGTCTATAAATAATGAAAAAGTATACACTTACATTCATAGGTACAATATTTTTTATTATTCGATTAAAAAAAATAAATCAAACATTTTTACTTGCCGTCGTCAATAAATTTTTCACTTTAATTCGATACACGAACTACAATCGTGTCACGAGATATAATGCGTTCGGCATAAACTTATCGACTAACGTTTCGCACACTACCTGGAAGAAACAAACGGCTGATAGGTTCAAACCTATGTATATTCGATCGTACAGGATCGAACATGATTTCGCGGCAAATAATATAGACGTGTCCCCAGTGTCATATTTATAGTACGACCTACATATTTTGAATAGGTTTGAACATGTTCCCAAAATATATTTTGTTTGTATTTTTATTTATTATATATTTGATAAAGAGCACCGTGGCGCAGTGGGTAGTGTGTTGGCCTCTGACGCCGATGACACGGGATCGAATCCCGACACAGCCATGTCATCGAACGTGTTTTTCACGGTGTTTCTCCTCAGCGGGGCTCTGACAAAACCCCCTGTAGTAAAATTGTCATGAAAAGCTTCTCGAAATTCGCCGTTCGGAACCGGCAATAAACTGTAGGTCCCTTTCACCTATGGGAAAATGAAATCACACACAACATGGGTGACTGAGAGAAGCTCGGCTCAGGTTCTTCATGGACTGTAACGCCAACATACATACATACATATATTTGATAAAGGTCTTAGAATAGTTTTTATGTACTTTGAAGTAAATAGCATTTTCTCTCAAACGATATATAAAACAGAAAATAATCCTCTTCTTGGTGTAACAAAAGTGATTAATTAAAAAAAAAAAAAATTCGTAAATGATTTTCGCCACCAAAAAAAAAAAAATATTCCAATAGAAAAATGTTGTATAAATACATATTTCATTAGAAATAACAAAAATTAAACGACTAACTTGTAAAAAAAACTTATTGAATATAGTGTCCTAAAAATAGGACAGCGGGGAGGAATGGGTTAGTTATTTCATCCTTAATTACATCTATCTAACATCATTATTGTTTTTTTTTATTTTCTTTAAACACTTTTAAAATATTATTAGTTAAGTTTGATATTTCATGGATTTTTTCCAGTGTTACTTTATTAATAGCAATTTGATTATTATTATTTTGTAATACGTTATTCATCTTTTCTACCAATATTTCAAAATCGTGGTGATCGGGATTGCCCGCGATCCATTTCCACGTGCTTTGAATAAAGTCTAATGATCCTTTTGCTTTGTTTATTTTTAGTCTACTTAGATAATTTCTCATCCTTCGTATTTGTTAATGTCGATTTGTTAATCAACCTTAATATGAAGGAACCAGTTTGGATCACTGTATTCCCTATATGCATTTTTACCAATTATGAAGTTGAATAATCAAGTATCTGGAAGTTTGTCGCACACAGGGATATAAGAGATTCGAAGAATGGTCCAAAAGCATTGAAACGTATGAAGGACCTGCCAATAAAAGAGATTAAGTTTTTATAAGACGTTTATGAACTGTCTTTCCAGATTTGGTGATAACAGTAGTGTTTTTATTTTCGGCTACTATTTCTTTCTTATATCTAGGTGACAATTTGTTTCCTATTCGTTTGTTGACTCTTACGTAAATAGTTTCTCCGACAGTATAATTTTTTGGAGGACTGTTGTCCTTATTGTGATACTCTAAATCTGTTTCCTGCTTATTTTTGATTTTCCGCATGTTCTTTCCCTTTCATATTCTAGTTGCTCTGGGTCGTTAAGTAGGTTTTTTTTTCCAAAAAATACATCTACAGGTCTTTTCCCTGTTGTCGTGTGTATTAAGTTGTTATAGTCGAAGATGGATCTATCTGGTGGTTCGGAGAGTGTTTTGTGTACCTTTTCTGTTTTAAGACATCGCATGACTTCGGAAAGAGTCGAGTGAAACCTTTCCACCTGACCGTTAACTGAGCTTGTGTAAGGTGGGGCTTCAAAAACCTGAATTTTGAATAAGTTTTTTAACATGAAGCTAATGGAATTTGAGCTTAGTGATTTTTCATTGTCCATGACAATAGGCTTTGGAACGCCAAATGATAAAACTTATTCCCTAAGAAGTTGCTTAATATCCTCTGCTGATATTGATTTTAAAATTCTAACAAGAGCGTATTTTGAAAATTTATCGATTCCAGTTAGTATGATATGTTTATCAGTAAAATAAGTATCTACATGTAAGATATGTCCGGGGAATTCTGGTATGGGGGTTTCCTGTAGCTTGGGTTTCTGTGGATATCTATCGTACTTATGTTACATAACTTAGTGATTTTTTCCATTTTGGCTATCATTTCTGGAAAGTGAATTTTGGCCGGTTTTCTTATAAATGATCTCTTGTCTGCCACTTCTAATTCAATCCACTCCTTCGCTGACGACAGTACCTTAAGCTTCTCATATTTTACAACCCTGCACTTCGGCTGTAGATAGTGAGCGGCAGCATACGCTAATCGAGTAAAGACAATAGAGTGGAATTGAATGCATCCAAAAAACAATGCTGACTCCTGTCGTTAAAACGTATAACTAACCCGCGGCCATGATCCATGAATGGCACTTACATTTGAGAAACTGAAACTGGGTATGTATGTTGCTCACAATCTCAATTGGAAGACCAGTATCGCCAAGAATGCTGCGAAATGCCTAGGCTTCTTACAGAGATGCAATAAATATTTCTCACCCTTAGATCTGATGGCGTTCATTCGCACATAATAAGAGTTCAACGCTCATATCTGGCCCGGTTCTTTCAAGACCTCCATCGTCATCCCCTCTATACATCTTCCTTTCTACTTTCTGCCCGCACTGTGTCACTGACATAATAAAGGGCTATTACACCTTGAGTGCGCACACATTATCAAAACAAAAAAAGGCTGCCTCATCTAGCCTACGCGGATGTTCCAATTGATGTGGTCGAGAAACTGAAAATTGATAAGATACCCCGAGAGGTAATGAAGCTTAATTCTCCTGCCAAACACATCTTTCAAGGAGGCACGTTATGGAGTACCGCTGGAACTGCACTCAGACCAAGGAAGAAACTTCGAGTCGTCGGTGTTCAAAGCGCTTAGCGACATGCTTACTTATTTACTTAGGTTAGGTTAGGTTAGTTGGGTGCCCTATTGATTTGAGGTCACGACTCACTTAGACTACTAAGAGTCCATTGTGCCCATTTTTAAATGCTAACCCGAGGGGAACCTGTTAGTTACCCGCAGAGCTGAACCATCCACATTCAATTAAGAACTTTAGCAGTTTGTTCAGCTTAATGTCTCTTGCCCCCTCTAAACCCGAAAAGAAATAGTTCCCGAGGTACGTAAATCTTTTTCGGGCCAGTGCAGGGCATTCACACAGTAGGTGACGAACTGATTCTATTTCCTCTTCGTCCCTACAGCTTCTGCAAAAATCGTTGTAGGGCTGGCCTAGTCTAGCTTCATTATATGATATCATGCAGTGCCCAGGAGGGCACCGACTACTAGTCGTATACTCCCTCTACCAAGATTTAGCAGTCTTTCCGTCCTTTTTTGTCATAGACAGGCCATGTTAGCCTTGCCGTAGTGCATGTATCTAATTGGCACCATCGCTTGTTGGCCTTTCCTAGTAGTTCCACCCCTATTTCTCTGAATAGTGTGCTGAGTGGCGTTCTAGCCTCAGTTGTGATCTGCGAAGTATCTGCGCCTGATCCCAGTCTGGCTAGTTCGTCCGCCTTCTCATTTCCGGAAATATTAACATGCCCTGGTACCCAGCAGATGGTTACCTCATTGACATCCGATATTTCTTCTAGTTTCTCTTTATAGAGTTTTACGAGCTTGTATCTTATCCATGTTGCTTGCAGTGCCTTAATGGCTGCCTGACTGTCAACATAGATTTTGATTCCCTTACCTGAGAAATGATCCCTAAGAATCAGAGCCGCGCCTTTTTTTTATTTTGTGAAAACGCTACAGCCATCATCAAGTCTGTAGGAGTGACACGCTTCCTGAGATTCGAAGTAGACTCCGGCTCTTGTACCGGTATCCGTTTTGGATCCGTCGGTATAGATTGCCAGTTCCTCTTCCGTATTTACCATACCACTGGCCCATTCCTCCCTGGAGGGAATCCTAATAGAGAATCTCCTCTCACAGCAAGAAAGTGGGGTGGTATAGTCCGCTTCGGTTGCGGACCTCAGGAAAGCCCATCGATCCAGGATTGATGCGTGGCCATCCAAAGACTGGATTCTTGCATCCTTAGCGCAGCCCTGGCTGCAATGCTTTCACAATACATGTCGAGTGGTGGAAGGTTCAGCATTGTTTCAAGGGCCGCCATTGGTGTGGATTTAATAGATCCGGTCACCGCCACTCAGCCAGCCCTCTGAATCCTCGTAAGATGTTGAAGGTTGCATTTCCTCTCAAGTGCTTTCCACCAGAAAATTGATCCATAGACTAAAATAGGTCTTACAACCGCGGTGTATAGCCAGTATACCACCTTTGGTTTAAAGCCCCATGTCCTTCCGAAAGCTACCCTGCACGAATATAGTGCCACGTAAGCTTTCTTGGTTCTCTCATTTATGTTGTCCTTCCAGCTAAGATTGGAATCTAGAAATATTCCAAGATACCTAGCGGATTTCTTCGGAATCAGGTCGATACCATTTATACGTGGATATGTGTAATTAAGTATTGATCTTTTTCGTGTGAAGAGGACAATCTCAGTTTTAGTTGGGCTTACCCCTAGGCCGCATTCCTTGACCCAATTATTCACCAATAGCAGCGCACAACTTAGTCTTTCACTGAGGACCTGAGGAAATTTCCCAGTTACCAGGATGGTAATGTCATCGGCATAGGCCGTGACGTTGAAACCCTGTGTCTTTAGGAGCTTTAGCAATTCGTCGACTACAAGGAGCCACAGGAGAGGCGATAGAACACCCCCCTGTGGTGTGCCTCGGTTGACTCTCACCCTTCCATTTGCTACTCCTATCGACGAATTTACTATACGAGTACTTAGCATTTGTTCAACCCATCTACAGATTCCCGAATTTATGTGGGCCATCCGTAGGCTGGACATTATTGCCTCGGTACTGACGCCTTGTCGGCGCCTTGTAGGGTTCGAATGATCTTACCGCTCACAGGATTTTTTCTTTGGTAACGATCTTATCGACTATTTCAGGCCCAGTCTGTTCCCTTACTAGTATATTTGCCGTCTCGAGTGTTCCCGCGTTTACACAGTTAGGGAAGTGACACTTTACCATCAGATTTCCTGATTGAAGAAACCTGCGTGGGAGCCTTGGCAAGGACCATTCCCAGACGAGCCGCATCCGGACATGCTCTTTTTTGCAAGTCTAATTTCCTTTTTGAGTCGCTTAACATTATCTCTGTAAGTTGACCATTCGATGGAATCCTCTTTAGCGAGGTTTCAACTATGTCTGGAGGTACGTAGCCGCTCTGCTATTCTTGCATTCCACCACGTTGGGTGGTTCTTTTTGCTTGGTTTTTTGATGGGGCAAGATCTCTCGAAGGATCGGTTTAGCTTATCGGTTAGGTTCAGTATCATCTTATCGATGTCTTTTGTGGAGTTGGAACTAGGGTTTTTCCCAATTCCATGTTGAACTTTTGCCAATTCGCCTTCCGCGGATTCCGAAAGACATAGCCATCCGTTACACAAAGATTCAGATCAAAGAGTATCCAGCAATGGATACCCGCCTTATCGGCTTCGGCTCCAGTTGCCCCGGTTCGTCGCTTTCCTTTTGCTGGGGGCTTTTCAGGATCTTTCCCATCTTTGCCCGTTTGTCCGTTGCCCCGTTGCCACTCATTGGCTTTGTCAGGGCATCTTTGGCAATGGTTTCCTCAGCCCATCTGAGTTTCCCCTTCTCCAAATAGTAGACTTAAGGTGTACAGTCTACTTATTTACTTAGGTGGTGCTACAGTTCGGTGCGAACCTGGGCCTCAACCAATAGACTCATCCAGCTGGCACGTTCTTTTGCCAGCTGTTTCCAGCGACGCACTCCCAGTTGGTAATGGTCCATTTCCGTGCGCCACCTTAGATTCAGTCATCCTCTGCTGCGTCGTCCCTCGGGGTTGGACTCGAAGACTTTTCGGACCAGAGTTGTGGTATCCATTCGCTCTACATGGCCTAGCCATCTTAGACGTTGGGTCCGCAGACGTCGTACCAGGCCGATGTCGCTGTACAGCCCGTACAGTCCGTCCGTCGAGTTTTATTCTCGAAATGATCAAGGGTCATTTCATCCGCTTTCGTTGAAGTCCAGGCCTTTGCGCCATAGAGGAGGATCGGGGTTATTAAGATTTGGTACAGCGCAACTTTGGTCTTTCGAGAGAGTGCCCTACTTCTCAATTGCCTCTTGGGTCTAAAGAAGCACTGTTGGCAAAAGTAATTCTGCGTGTGATCTCAGCGCTGGTGTTATTGTCTCTAGTCACTAGTAAGCCAAGGTAAACGAAGTCCTTGACTACTTCGAGTTTATAGCTGCCAGTTGTGTTCTGGTCGGTGTTGTGCGTCCTTTCTGGAAGACAGCATATATTTTGTTTAACCCTCGTTAACTGAAAGACCCACTTTAACCGCTTCTGCTTCAATGCTTTCGAGCGCATCTTTGATGTCATCCGCGTATACAAGCAATTATGCAGACTTGAAATAGATTGTACCTCTTGTGTTGGTCAGTGAGTATCGTATGTTATTATCAAGCGCGATGTTGAAGAAGTTACATTACTGTGCGTCACCTTTCGCAGCGTCCCTCCTCGGTGGGATACTGGCGAAACCTCCCGTAGTATACTTGCCATGAAAAAAGCTTCTCGACTCACTCCGTTCGGAATCGGCATTAAAATGTAGGTCCGTTTCATCTGTGTAAAAAATAAATCACAAGCGACATGGCAGGTTGAGAGAAGCTTGGCTCTGGTCCTACATGAGCTTTAACGCCACCTAAGCAAAAAAGCGTCATCTTGTCTAGGTCCTTCTTTAATTAATTAATTGCTAATTCGCTACCGACATTAATGGATTAGCGACAGTTCCCCATTGTCATTTTGCACAATCTGACGAGTTTGGCAGGGATGTCAAAACTAGACATGGTGCTGTATAGCTCGTCATACGCGGCCTTGAAATCGACGAAAAGGTGATGGGTGTCGATTTAGTGTTCTTGGGTCTTCTCCAAGATCTGCCGCAGTGGGAATATTTGGTCTATTGTGAATATACCTGGGCTAAAACCACACTGATACGAAACTATCAGATTATCCACAAATGATTTCAGGCGTCCACACAGTAAGTCAGAGAAGATCTTTTACGTGATATTAAGGAGACTTATTCTCCTATTGGCGCAGTTACAGGGGTCTCTTGTGATCCTCCTGAGATTCCATTCGTCAGACATGCTTTCCTCCGACCATATCTTACAGATGAGCTGGTGCATGCGCCGCTAGCCTAGCCGCTTCAAATAGCTTGGCAGATAGTTCGTCTGCGCCCGCGGCTTTATTATTCTTCAGCTTTGAAATTACTAGCTTAATTTCATATAGGTCGTTCATGTTCATTTTACTTTTTCGCAAAAGGATCTCACGCTTTTTATGCTGCCTTTTTTTCTCCCTCAAAACTGTGTGTTCCTCTCTCCGTTTCTGCTCGTAATGTTCACGAGTGGCTCTCGTCCGTCTATGTAGCATGGCTTTATGGCCCTTTGCTTTGCCACATGGGCTTGCCCGCATTGCTCATCAAACCAGGTGTTTCTAGCTGACGGTGACTTGAAACCCAGTACATATTTGATGGCACGTTGGAAATGCTCCCACTGTTGTTTCCGACCTTACTTACTTACTTATCAGGCCAGCGATCCTAGGAGGATCTGAGCCTGAGCTATAGCTGCCTTTCATCCTTGACGGTCCCGGGCACGCTGCTTCTAGTTTTCAAAACCAAGAAGTCTTACATCCGCGATTACTTGGTCTTTTTACCGGAGGTTCGGTCTTCCTCTTCTTCTCGAACCAGGAGGCTCGGAGTCGAAGACCCTCTTAGCTGGAGCGTTGATGTCCATGCGCTCGATGTGGCCGAGCCAGTGTAGTCGACGGATCCTTGCCTTCCGGACTACATCCACATCTTGGTACAGCTCGTAGAGTTCGCGGTTGTATCTTCTTCTCCATTCACCTTCCTCACAGACAGGACCAAATATCCGGCGCAGAATTGTTTTTTCGAAAGAACCCAAAATCAGCTCCGCTGTCCTGCTTATCGTCCAGCTTTCGGCTCTGTACAGCAAGACTGGCAGAATGAGCGTTTTGTAAAGCATGACTTTGGTCTTTCGAGTGAGGAGTTTTAACCCCAGTTGTTTGGACAAGCCGAAGTAGCAGCGGTTGCCAAGGGCGATTCTATGCCGGATCTCCACTGTGGTGTCATTTGTGGAATTTACGTTTGCCCCGAGGTAGACAAACTCCTTATCCTTGACGGGCACACGCTGCTTCCAGTTGTCAAGACCAGGATGTCTTACATCCGCGATTACTTGGTCCTTATACCGGAGGTTCAGTCTTCCTCTTCTTCTCGAACCAGGAGGCTCGGAGTCGAAGACCCTCTTAGCTGGAGCGTTGATGTCCATGCGCTCGATGTGGCCGAGCCAGTGTAGTCGACGGATCCTTGCCTTCTGGACTACATCCACATCTTGGTACAGCTCGTAGAGTTCGCGGTTGTGTCTTCTTTTCCATTCACCTTCCTCACAGACAGGACCAAATATCCGGCGCAGAATTTTTCTTTCGAAAGAACCCAAAATCAGCTCCGCTGTCCTGCTTATCGTCCAGCTTTCGGCTCCGTACAGCAAGACTGGCAGAATGAGCGTTTTGTAAAGCATGACTTTGGTCTTTCGAGTGAGGAGTTTTGACACCAGTTGTTTGGACAAGCCGAAGTAGCAGCGGTTGCCAAGGGCGATTCTACGCCGGATCTCCACTGTGGTGTCATTTGTGGAATTTACGTTTGCCCCGAGGTAGACAAACTCCTTAACTACCTCGAAATTGTAGCTGTCAATTGTTATGTTTTGTCCCAGGTGGTGAGCGACGGATTGGTTTTTGCTTGACAGCATGTATTTCGTTTTGTCCTCATTGATCTTAAGGCCAATTCGTTTCGCCTGTTCTTCAATCGCCGTGAATGCTTCCACAATGCCACGGCGAGAACACGCGATGATGTCGATATCATCCGCGTATCCTAGCAGCTGGATGGACTTGTAGAAGATAGTGCCTTCCCTGTTGACGCCTGCCCGTCGCACTATCTGCTCCAGTACCAGGTTGAAGAAGTCACATGACAGCGCATCTCCTTGCCGAAATCCGGTGCATGTTTCGAATGGTTCCGAGGTCCTAGAACCGAGTTGCACGGTGCATCGCGTGTTTTTTAGCGTGGCGCGACACAACTGGATCAGTTTTACCGGGATCCCGAATTCGGCCATCGCCCCAAACAGTGCTTCACGATGAATGCTGTCGTATGCGGCTTTGAAATCGATGAAAAGATGGTGTGTATCGATTTGAAACTCGTTGGTCTTTTCCAGGATTTGTCGAAGTGTGAAAATTTGGTCTATAGTTGATTTGCCGGGCCGGAAGCCGCACTGGTAGCTGCCGATTAGTGCGGTGCAAAATGGTTTTAGACGTTCACACAATACGCTGGACAGGATCTTGTATGCGACATTGAGCAGGGATATACCTCTATAGTTCTTACAAGAGGTAGGATCGCCTTTTTTGTGGATGGGGCATATAGAGCTGGTATTCCAGTCGTCGGGCATGCTCTCATCTTCCCAAATTCTGCAGATGATCTGGTGCATGCTCCCTACCAGAACATCGCCGCCAGCCTTGAAGAGCTCTGATGGCAAGCCATCTGAGCCTGCGGCCTTGTTGTTCTTCAGCTTCTGAAAAGCTGTGCCGACTTCTTCTATGCTGGGTGGGAGGACTACTTCAGCGGCTGGAGTTGGGATTTCCTCAGTCCCTACCACTCTCTCTTGGTCATGCTCGTTAAGCAGCTGCTGGAAGTGCTGCTTAAATACATCCACTATTCCCTGCGGGTCGGTGACAAGATTACCCTCGCAGTTTCGAAGAGCCAGGGTGCCCTTTTTGAAGCCTCCTGCAAGGCCTTTGGCTTTCTTGTAAAAGGCTCGTATTTTATGTCTATCCCTAGACTCCTCGATATCCTTGAGCTGGGAGGCTGCGAAGATTCTTTTCTTTTGTCGCAGTAGTTTCTTCTCCTCCCTTCTTCTGGCTCGGTACTCTTCTCGCGCTGCCCTGGTTTTCCTCTGCAGCGCCTTTTGGTACGCCTCGTCGGTTGCTGCCTTTTTCTGCTCACACTCGCCATCATACCACGGGTTTCTTGTCGGGGGTGGTAGGTATCCTAAGGTGGTTTCGGCTACTTCCTGAATGGCTGAGCGGCAATGCAGCCACATATTATTGGCATTTGTGTTCGACGTAGGCATACCGTAGAGTCTTTCGCTCAGCTGCTCCCTGTAGACTCTGGCAACCTCCGGTGTGCTCAGGCGCCCAATGTCGAACCTCCTCCTGATGGGCTGGTGCAGCTTTCTGACATTGGACAGTCGAGCTCTGAATCTTGCTGCTACGAGGAAGTGGTCAGAGTCGACATTTGCCCCTCTGAATGTTCGCACATCCAGGATGTTTGACGCGTGCCTTGCGTCAATGAGCACATGGTCGATTTGGTTGGCGGTTCGACCGTCCGGAGATCGCCAGGTTGCTGTGTGGATTCGCTTGCGAGGGAATCTTGTGCTACTTATCACCGCATTACGAGCTGTCGCAAAGTCAGCGAGTCGGAAGCCGTTATCTGTTGTTGTATCGTGGAGGCTGTGCATTCCGATCACTCCGCCAAGGGTGTTTTCCTTTCCGATTTTGGCGTTGAAGTCCCCGAGCACGATTTTTACATCGTACTCCGGACAAGCTCCGTAGGCGTTGTCCAGGAGGTCATAGAAGTCCTCCTTGATAGGGTCTTCAGCCTCGTCGGTAGGGGCGTGTGCACATATAAGGCTGATGTTATAAAATCTGCCTCTGATGCGGATCACAGCCAGGCGATCACTTATAGCTTTAAAGTCGATGACCTTCGACCTTAACCGCTTTCCCACGACAAATCCGCATCCCAGTAAGTGCAACCTTTTGTGACAGCTGTAATAAATGTCGCAATTTTTCTTCCTAATCATACCGTTTCCTATCCAGCGTATTTCCTGGACCGCAGTAATATCCGCCTTGTACTGCGTGAGGATTCCTTCTAGTTTATGAGCAGCTCCGGGAGTGTACAGGGTTCTGACATTCCAGGAGCATACTCGCAAATCGTGTTCCTTTTTCGTGCGTTGTCATCGTCGAGTATCCGTCCGTGTATCCGAGGCATCTTGCTCATTCATAACTTTGGGTTTTTTTTACGTGGGCGGATTGTTAGCCCGCCGCACAACCGCCATTCTGGTCGGGTTTTTTTTCGCTGCATACGTTTGTTCACCTCCCAACGGTTGTCGAAGAGGCTATCCAGAGGGCGCCGCGAGGAGGCCGTATGTCAACTTGACCCGGGCATTTAAACAGGGATCGTTGCTGGCATCTCGCCAGGTTGAGAGCAACCAACAACTTTACCCTGTATGTCCGAGCCCATGCCCCCAGACAAATTCTTTAACTACCTCGAAATTGTAGCTGTCAATTGTTATATTTTGTCCCAGGTGGTGAGCGACGGATCGGTTTTTGCTTGACAGCATGTACTTCGTCTTGTCCTCATTGACCCTAAGACCAACTCGTTTCGCCTGTTCTTCAATCGCCATGAATGCTTCCACAATGCCACGGCGAGAACACGCGATGATATCGATATTATCCGCGTATCCTAGCAGCTGGACGGACTTGTAGAAGATAGTGCCTTCCCTGTTGACGCCTGCCCGTGGCACTATCTGCTCCAGCACCAGGTTGAAGAAGTCACATGACAGCGCATCTCCTTGCCGAAATCCGGTGCATGTTTCGAATGGTTCCGAGGTCCTAGAACCGAGTTGCACGGTGCATCGCGTGTTTTTTAGCGTGGCGCGACACAACTGGATCAGTTTTACCGGGATCCCTAATTTGGCCATCGCCCCAAACAGTTCTTCACGATGAATGCTGTCGTATGCGGCTCTGAAATCGATGAAAAGATGGTGTATATCGATTCGAAACTCGTTGGTCTTTTCCAGGATTTGTCGAAGTGTGAAAATTTGGTCTTTGCCGGGCCGGAAGCCGCACTGGTAGCTGCCGATTAGGGCGTTGCAAAATTGTTTTAGACGTTCACACAATACGCTGGACAGGATCTTGTACGCGACATTGAGCAGGGATATACCTCTATAGTTCTTGCAAGAGGTAGGATCGCCTTTTTCGTGGATGGGGCATATAGAGCTGGTATTCCAGTCGTCGGGCATGCTTTCATCTTCCCAAATTCTGCAGATGATCTGGTGCATGCTCCCTACCAGAACATCGCCGCCAGCCTTGAAGAGCTCTGATGGCAAGCCATCTGAGCCTGCGGCCTTGTTGTTCTTCAGCTTCTGAATAGCTGTGCCGACTTCTTCGATGCTGGGTGGGAGGACTACTTCAGCGGCTGGAGTTGGAATTTCCTCGGTCCCTGCCACTCTCTCTTGGTCATGCTCGTTAAGCAGCTGCTGGAAGTGCTGCTTAAATACATCCACCATTCCCTGCGGGTTGGTGACAAGATTACCCTCGCAGTTTCGAAGAGCCAGGGTGCCCTTTTTGAAGCCTCCTGCAAGGCCTTTGGCTTTCTTGTAAAAGGCTCCTATTTTATGTTTATCCCTAGACTCCTCGATATCCTTGAGCTGAGAGGCTGCGAAGATTCTTTTCTTTTGTCGCAGTTGTTTTTTCTCCTCCCCTCTTCTGGCTCGGTACTCTTCTTGCGCTGCCCTGGTTTTCCTTTGCAGCGCCTTTTGGTACGCCTCGTCGGCTGCTGCCTTTTTCTGCTCACACTCGCCATCATACCACGGGTTTCTTGTCGGGGGTGGTAGGTATCCTAAGGTGGTTTCGGCTACTTCCTGAATGGCTGAGCGGCAATGCAGCCACATATTATTGGCATTTGTGTTCGACGTGGGCATACCGTAGAGTCTTTCGCTCAGCTGCTCCCTGTAGACTCTGGCAACCTCCGGTGTGGTCAGGCGCCCAATGTCGAACCTCCTCCTGATGGGCTGGTGCAGCTTTCTGACAATGGACAGTCGAGCTGTGAATCTTGCTACTACGAGGAAGTGGTCAGAGTCGACATTTGCCCCTCTGAATGTTCGCATATCCAGGACGTTTGACGAGTGCCTTGCGTCAATGAGCACATGGTCGATTTGGTTGGCGGTTCGACCGTCCGGAGATCGCCAGGTTGCTGTGTGAACTCGCTTGCGAGGGAATCTTTAGCTACTTATGACCGCATTACGAGCTGCCGCAAAGTCAGCGAGTCGGAAGCCGTTATCTGTTGTTGTATCGTGGAGGCTGTGCTTTCCGATCACTCCGCCAAGGGTGTTTTCCTTACCGATTTTGGCGTTAAAGTCCCCGAGCACGATTTTCACATCGTACTCCGGACAAGCTCCGTAGGCGTTGTCCAGGAGGTCATAGAAGTCCTCCTTGATAGGGTCTTCAGCCTCGTCGGTAGGGGCGTGTGCACATATAAGGCTGATGTTTTAAAATCTGCCTCTGATGCGGATCACAGCCAGGCGATCACTTATAGGCTTAAAGTCGATGACCTTCGACCTTAACCGCTCTCCCACGACAAATCCGCATCCCAGTAAGTGTAACCTTTTGTGACAGCTGTAATAAATGTCGCAATTTTTCTTCCTAATCATACCATTTCCTATCCAGCGTATTTCCTGGACCGCAGTAATATCCGCCTTGTACTGCGTGAGGATTCCATCTAGTTTATGAGCAGCTCCGGGAGTGTACAGGGTTCTGACATTCCAGGAGCATACTTGCAAATCGTGTTCCTTTTTCGTGCGTTGTCGTCGTCGAGTATCCGTCCGTGTATCCGGGGCATCTTGCTCATTCATAACTTTAAGTTTTTTTTACGTGGGCGGATTGCTAGCCCGCCGCAAAACCGCCATTCTGGTCGGGGTTTTCTTCGCTGTATACGTTTGTTCACCTCCCAACGGTTGTTGAAGAGGCTGTCCAGAGGGCGCCGCGAGGAGGCCGTATGTCAACTTGACCCGGGCATTTAAACAGGGATCGTTGCTGGCATCTCGCCAGGTTGAGAGCAATCAACAACTTTACCCTGTATGTCCGACCTTAAACCTTTGTTATTCAGCTCGACTCCGTGGCATCCTTAGTATCTTAATTCGTACCTTGGCTACAACAAGGACGTGATCCGAGTCGATGTAGGCTCCTCGGAAGGTTCGTACATCTAGGATGCTGGAGGATTGTCTGGCGTCGATCGCATCGTGATCAATCTGATCGCCAGGTTCCTTTGTGAATATTAAGAACTAGCCAGAAGTAGATTGCACTCCGCTAG
The DNA here is from genome assembly GCA_951905685.1 of Eumerus sabulonum. Classification (NCBI taxonomy): domain Eukaryota; kingdom Metazoa; phylum Arthropoda; class Insecta; order Diptera; family Syrphidae; genus Eumerus; species Eumerus sabulonum. The sequence continues at coordinate 103,016,133 of OX645060.1, forward strand.
GAAGTCGAGTAGCTGATGTCCGTTTTCGGACGTGGTGTCGTGTAGGCTACATTTTCCCGTGATCGATTCAAATATGTCCATTTTGCCCAATTTCGCATTAAAATCTGCTAAAACTGATTTTGTGCCGTATCGGGGACATTGGGCATAGGTTCTGTCTAGAAGATCGTAGAATTTTTTTTGGAGTCGATCGTCCTTTTCTTCGGTTGGGGTGTCAACCTAATGTTTCCAAAATTGGCTTTGATGCGGATTGTTATGAGGCGTTCACCTAGATCCCGGAAGCTTAAGACTTTTTGTCGGAACCTTCGTATCGGCTATCCAGTTCCTGTAGTATATGTGACAGTTTTCATCCGTCTTTTACCTGCTCCATCCCATCGCACTTTTTGGAATGCGGTTATATCTGCTTGGTGGCAGCTTTGGGTTTGCTCCAATTGATCGCTTGCACCCGGTCTGATAAGGGACTTTACATTTGTGGCAATAAAAGAGTTAAAAAGGAAGAGAGAAAGATGGAGGACTGCCGGTTAGGTAGGTAATGTAGATGAAGAGATGGAGTCAGTTGTGTAACAGACGCCGAAAGGGATAGTTCAGGAAATAAAGTACAGACGAAAGAAAGATTAAAAACAAAAACCGACCAAGTGCGAGTCGGACTCGCGCACGAAGGGTTCCGTACTATCTGTATATATAAATATGAAAGAGACTATGTATGTATGTTACCTCATCAGTCATCACATTACATCACATTTTTCGTATGATAACAGATCTTGGTTGCAGGCAGGTTATCGGCATATTACTTTGATAATCAAAAATCTTCATGATGAGATATATGTAGTTGATCATCAAAGTGTTCATTGAATTCAAATCAATTATCTTACTTGACAGCAACGATGTGAAAAGGTGAATAACAATAAATATGGGGAAAAGGTTTGCAACCAGGATTAATTCATCAAAGACACAAACATATTGTCGACTAACCTTAGTTCAGTATGTGACCAAGGGGATTTTTTGGATGAAAATCATGTCTGTTGTATGGGCGCCCCCCTTAAATATTCATTTTGTTCTGTTTTTAGTATTCGTGGTAGCGGCAACAGAAATACGTCATCTGTGAAAATTTCAACTATCTAACGATCACGGTTCATGAGACACAGCCTGGTGACAGACGGACGGACGGACGGACGGACGGACAGCGAAGTCTTAGTAATAGGGTTCCTCTTTACCTTTGGGTACGGAACCCTAAAAACTGTGAAATAATAAAGTGAGTGAACTGATGAAAAGAAACTAAATCTATTATTTCTTACATCAGAAGTGGGATAGTGACCTAAACATAACTAAAAACAATTTAAACATAAAAAGAAAAAAAAAAACAAAAAGAGTGTGAAAGTGTGAAGAGTGAGAAAAAAAAAACCGAAAATGCCGAACGCAGTGGAAATTTTAAAATCTTACAGACGACTCAGAAGATAACGGCACTAGTCCGGAAAGTAATGATGAAGAGTCTGAGACAATGAGAGACGAGATGCGAACTGACGAAAATGATGAGAGCCAAGGAATAAAAGCAAACCAGGAGAAAAATGAACACACACCATTGCAAAGTCAAACGAAGGATGAAAATCCTACTGCGTAATCTGACGAAAAGGAACAACAATGCTTCTGTGAAAAAAAAAAAAAAAACGAATGAAAGTAAGATCAAAGAGGGCGGCAAAATACATAAGCTGAAGAGGAAGCAACAATGTGAGATGGAGATGATGAAACGAGAGCTAGAATTGATGAATCGAGAATTAGAGTTACAAAAGAGAGAATGTGAGCTGATGAAACGCGAAAATGAAATGTTAAAAAGAAAGAGCGTTGATAGATCGGATACTGCCTGTGGCAGCCAAGAGAGCTTCAAAAATGTAAGAGACCTAATAGGCGAGTTTGATGGTAGCGGTAGCTCTTACGTACGTTGGGAGTCCCAGCTGCGAAACATCCAAGCAAAATATAGAGTTGATGACGACAATATGAGGATGCTGATCTCTTGCAAGTTAAAGGAAGAGCATTGCATTGGTTTCACTCCAAAGCAGACGTAACAACTGTAACGATTGAACATCTCCTCGGCGATATGCGGAAAATTTTTGCTGATCGAACTAGCCGAGTGATGCTCCGACGTAAATTTGAAATGAAGAAATGGTCGCCGAGTGAAACGTTTGCCGAATACTTTTTCGAGAAGGTTGCACTGGGTAACAGGGCAGAGGTCGCGGAGGAGAAGCTAGTGGAACATCTGATTGAAGGAATTCCCGATCACACGATGAGATGCCAAGCCAAAACGCACCGTTTTTAAGATAAGTTGGATATACTGGATGCGTTTTATAACGTCACCTTGCCAATGCAAACGCCGTCGACAACAATCCAACAACAGGGAGAAAGGCAGCGGACCAGTGAAGTCGTGAGATGTTACAACTGTAACTCCGTGGGACATGTGGCAGCCGTATGGCGCAAGCCGAAAAGGGAACTCGGATCGTGTCACGCGTGTGCCCAGACGGGGCACTACGCTGCCCATTGTCCCAATTGGAAGCCGAAGCAGGTATACTTGATAGGTACAGGAGAACGAACGGATGATTACGTAAGAAATTTTGAATTTATATTTAAGAAATCAGATTTTAATTACAAAACATCGTTAGTAGTCGCTGGCAGTCCTATATGTATAATACGCCAACGGTTCGTGCCTGAAACCGTTGTATTTAATGAACATTTAATGAATTATAGTTATTGTGGGATTAATAAAAGCCCACTTGAAATTTTTGGAAAAATAAAAAGCAGTATAATTTTTGAAGGCGAGGAATTTGAATTGAATGTTTTAGTTGTAAATGATAACACGATGCAATACCCAATAATACTTGGAAAAGATTTTTTGGAAAAGGCTAATTTAAGACTAGGAAAAAAACTGATGAAGAGAAACAAGTGAGAAAAAAGAATGCATCTACGTATGAAGAAGAATGTAAAGCTATGATGAATATCGAAACAAATGATGAAGATTTACCTGTAATTATTAATAATCTAAATTTTAAGCTAAGAGATAGGTTTGTGAAGATATTAAAGGAAAACTATTTGTGTAACCAGCGTTCCCTTGAACCCAAGACTAGATATGAGATGAAGATACGGTTGACGAATGCAAATCCATGCATTGTGGCCATAGTTTTACCAAATGACAGGTATACCTTAAAAAATGTTGAGGGTTTACAATTGGGTCAGGTGCCTGGGAAGTATATAACATTAAACCGTGGCTGAGTCATGTCTGCCGGGCTTGGGTCAATCGGGACGATTGCTTGTCAGGATGGCCGAACTGTGGCAATAAAAGAGTTAAAAAGAAAAAGAGAAAGAGAGAGGACTGCCGGTTAGGTAGGTAATGTAGATGAAGAGATGGAGTCAGTTGTGTAACAGACGCCGAAAGGGATAGTTCAGGAAATAAAGTACAGACGAAAGGAAGATTAAATACAAAAACTGTGAAATGATAAAGTGAGTGAACTGATGAAAAGAAACTAAGTCTATTATTTCTTACACATTCGAGATGCAGACTCTCAAGTCCTTTAGTCGTTTGCAGGGGTCGTCAGCTTTGTTTTCGAGGCTTGTGGTTGTTTCGGAAAAATTTATTTTTTCCGCGATACGATGATACCCCTAAGCACAACCTCCAACCAGGACGGCCAGGTTCCTCTTTCCCCAGGAAGATGGGGTCGAGTCGCTGCACACATTGGTTCACTACCCGACCGGTACCAGGGGAGCGATCCCGCGGAGGCCACGCGGAGGCTGTGTGTCAACTTAGATTGAGCAGGGACCGAGACAGAAGCTGGCGGCGGCCATGTTAAACGCGATCAACTTCTTTGCTCTGTTTGCTCGCCTCCTCTCTCCCCCTCCCCACCACCCTTTTCGACATGCTAGGAAGCAGAAAAATACGGACAACCCCATTACACCCGCAATCTGATGGCATGGTCGGAAGGTGCAACTCTATTCGTCAATTCATCGGTTTTTCCGAGCGACTGAACTTCGTCAATTATAAAATGGAGGCGAGATATGACTTAAGGGCGAACACTTCTGTATTCGAAATCAGGACAATTGCTATTACAACCCACAACGAAAAAAAGGCCTCATCCCCAAATTGCAATCAGCCTGGGACGGACCATATGAGGTCATAAAGAAACTCAATGGCGTGGAATACAGTTCATCCAGCAGCGGCTGAACTTGGTGAACTTGGTCAGTGACAAAATGAAGGCGAGATATAACTTAAGGGCGAACACTCCTGGAACACGCCAGGACAATTGGTCTTGGTTTACAACCCACAACGAAAAAAGGCTTGTGCTCCAAATTGCAATTAGCCTGGGACGACTCATGCCGAATACAGCAGACGGGAAACAGACGGGAGAAGGGTAAGATTGTCCACTTGAAGAAATTAGCGCCATACTGCGGCGAAGGATCAAACCGCTTGTTCGAGGACGAACAAGCTTAAGAGGAGAGCAGTCTTGCGAACACGAACCGACGGTTATGTTCGAATTTTGCTGTCGAAGTTTGGAATACTCTGGTGAAGCTGAAATGGAAATTATGGTAACTTTTAGCGGCATACTGCTGAATGTCAGAGCATTCTAGAGACATCTGAAGGGGAACAGGGAACGCACTGTTTTTGTTGGTGTTACAAAAGCAACATTCAACCTTTGCGGGGATCACCGTCCCGACGTACGAAAATCTGATATTTCTATCATTATCCCTGACGTGAACAAACGAAGAAAGAGCAAACAGAAAACTGCCTTCGAGAGGAAAGCAACTTGGAAAATTTAACTAGAAAAACAATTCATGCATTACCTCGATAGCCGTGAAACCGGAAAGTTGTCGTATTAATTAAAATGAAGCAATGTAATTGCAATTAAAATTAAAGAAAAAAGAAATGGAAATAAATCTTGTATGGTTTAAAGAAGCACCGTGGCGCAGTGGGTAGTGTGTTGGCCTCTGACGCCGATGACACGGGATCGAATCCCGACACAGCCATGTCATCGAACGTGTTTTTCACGGTGTTTCTCCTCAGCGGGTTTCTGACGAACCCCCCGTAGTAAAATTGTCATGAAAAGCTTCTCGAAATTCGCCGTTCGGAACCGGCAATAAACTGTAGGTCCCTGTCACCTATGGGAAAATGAAATCACACGCAACATGGGTGATTGAGAGAAGCTCGGCTCAGGTCCTTCATGGACTGTAACGCCAATATACATACATACATGGTTTAAAGAAGTAGCGGAAAGATACTTCCTTGATTGGCGCTGTAGGCATTAGTAGTTACCCAACCCAAAGTAACTACACGTGCGGGAAAATTCTAAGCTTGTTTCCTCAATTAGATTTGATCCCCCCTCATAAAAATGATAATAAGAGCTATTAAAAGTAAGGTTGTGGGTCAAGCTAAGGGGGTTCTCAATATGTATGGAACACAGGTTGACTGCCAAGAGATTAAAAGCAATTTGATAATTTATTACTCGGATAAGAGAAATGAAACTAACCTAATCAGAGACTTGCACCAGCTTAAATAAAGACGTGATTCGGTTGAATCATTTCATTCCAAGGTAGTCGAAATGCTATTTGCTTTGATGAATTATGTGAAAGTCCAAGAGCAAAATTAAAATGTAAAGCGCAAAAGCAAACATTGTACTAAGAGATGCGTCTCAACTGCTTTCTGTCGGGGATTAGGGAATCTTTAGAATCTACGGTAGGATCCAAAGACCTACAGAATTAACGGATGCCCTACATTTTTTCTTGCAAGAACAGAACCATACACAGGTTCCACGGACATCTCATCGACAACAATATTCCCATAGAGACCAAAACAGGTCAAATACTGCATACAATAACAACACGCTTAGACCTACTTTCGAAAATAGACAGCCCCTTCCAAAAACAGTTAAAATTTTTTCTCTCAACCTGTAAGACAATCCGCTCTAATAATATGGGAAGTAGTGGTCAGTTTAGGCAGATAAATCAGAGGCGTGGTGACTTTGAACGAACGTTAGACCAAATAATAGCTTAACATATAGTCACAACACTGCTTCAAGCAATAATCGAGTGCCAAATAGGAATTTAAACATAGAATCGATAGATACATATAGTGCCAACTCAAGACGTAGTTCTTGCAGCAGACAGAAAGATTTTCACAATGTTAAAGGTTATGAATTAAGAAGTAACAATCATAATATACATAAGCGTGTTAGTTTAGGTAAATAACTCAAATTTCCGCCCACAAGCCTCGGACAGCCAATAGGTTATATCGACTTAAATAAACATAGCACATTACCGTATATTAAAATCGAAAGTCTAGAAAAAAAAAATTTAATTCCTCATAGATACAAGTAATAATAAATCTTTAATTAACCCAGGCGTTTTTCAATATACAAAAACATGTTCCTCGTCCTTTTCAGATCAAAACGAATGAAACCTTATCATTTCTTGCATTTCAATTTCATATTTGCTTTGATGGCTTAATAAGAATGGTCATCCTGACACAATTTGGCGAAAGGTTAGATCTTAAAAAGTCCCTTTTAGAAGACACAAATTTTATAATGCTCCTTACTTACATGCTTTATACACTATCCATATGAGTGACTTATCTTCCAGTGGATGTCGAACATGGGAGCATGGATGATGGATGATGGGCAATTTTTAAAAGGACCTTCCAGGAAGCGTATACCTTGTCTATATGGACGATGTAATTGTCTTCTCAACATCTCTACAGGAACATATAGATAACTATATGAATGATAATGGCATATAGATTTATTGAGATGGTATTGGGCAACCAATCTTAATATATGTATAATTTCAAAAATCCGTGTTCCCTCAAAAAGAAGTACCCTTCATAGAACATATTGTATCGGCAAATGGTGTTAAGCTTAACCCCGAAAAAATTAAGGCCAATAAAAACTATCGCATACTGAAAACCCTTAAACCCAGCGCTGGGCCGTACTCCTGCCTGTCCCTCTTCCCCTCTCGTGACAGTGTTCGCACTCAGCACACACACCGATTGAGTGCTAACGCAACCGACGCGTAGCGGGTCGCGTGTGTTGTTCTTTGTTGGTGGAGCAAATCTTACTGTCGTAAGGGCATAACACCTACGGTAGTTTGTTTTTGCAAATCCGGCGAAAGCACTTCACTTACGCGTCTCTGCTTTACCGGTGTTGTATCTGTACATGTTTTGTAGTTTGCATTGATGAGGGATTTCTGTGTGCAGTTCTGCAATATTCGTGGGTTACGGAAGAATTTCTTGGCCACGTATATCCATCTCTCTCTCCGCAAATCGGCTGTTTTGGCACTTTGTGAAACACAGGTCGATGAAAAGTCTGATCCTTCGGATTTCAGTCTTCCTGGATATAGCTTAGTGCTATTATTCGTTTCTCACCGCGGTCTCGCCATCTATGTCCGTAGTGACATTGCTTACCAGGTACTTCCACAGTATAGCCAAACATCCACCTCGGAATTTTATTTCATATGGCTTATGTTCATATTCCATAAGCACTCCGTTCACTACTGCTTTCTTTATAGAAGTCCCAATCTAGACAGGAATGCAACATTTGATGCATTCGACGCACTGTCTGATTCCATCCAAGGAATTGTTTCCCTGTTCCCTCGCACTGAAATCGTTTTAGCGGGCGATCTCAATGTACACAATTCTCAATGGCTTCGACATTCTGGACAGACAACACCCGAAGGAAGGTATGTTGAAATGTTTGCTGAATTAAATCAATTAACTCGACTTGTGAATAAGCCATCCCGTATCCCCGATGTTGCTGGTCATACCGCCAACACACTGGACTTGTTTCTTACCTCCCAGCCTGGCAAATACACGATCGATGTATTGGAGCCCCTAGGCTCGTCTGACCACTGCGTGATATCAGCAAAATTCTCGAACTCGCACCATCCAGTTAAAGAACAAGCTCCTAAGAGAACACTATGGCTATACGAGAAAGCCAACTGGTGCGGCCTTAACAACTTCTTTCGGATCTTTAACTGGTCGTTGTGCTTCCTCGACAACGACGTGGACGCCGCAACTGATATTATCGTAAACATTATCCGATTCGGCATGGCAAATTTTATTCCCAGCAAGATTAAAAGCACCAGGCCTAAGGATAATACGTGGTTCGACTCGAGCTGCAAAGAGGCTATTAGGCTCAGGGAGCTAAGTTTTCGGGCCTACAAGGCAAACAGTTCTGAGGAAAACCGAAAAAAGTACATACGAGCCAGAAATGACTGCAACACCCACATTCGACGGACTAAATTCCAATCCGACCAAAAATTAAGGCGTAAAATCCTTCAATGTCCCAAAGGTAGCAAAAGTTTCTGGTCATTTGTAAAAAACGTAAAAAACTCAACTAAGTCGTCTATACCGACGCTCATCCACAATGACATCCCAGCTGTCACCCCCTTAGACAAAGCTAACCTACTTGCTGCCCATTTCGCAACCAGTTCTCAGCTGCCAGCTTGTACTTTGTCTCCGCCTGTACTAGAGTGCGTCAATTCCACCATGGGGCTAATCCACTTCCGCACTCGCACAGTCGCAAGGGTTCTTAAAGACCTCGACATACACAAATCCGCTTGTCCAGATTATATTGTCCCAATAGTTCTGAAGAGGTGTTCTTCTACGCTGGCAAAACCACTGCGTAAGCTTTTTCACCTTTCCTACACCTCTGGGCTCTTTCCGAGTAGGTGGAAAACAGCATTTGTCCAGCCTATACCAACAAAAGGCGATCCATCTTCTCCCTCCAACTACCGACCCATTGCACTAACGTCCCTTCTTTCCAAGGTCATGGAAACGCTGATTAACCGTCAGCTTATGAAATATCTTTAATTACGGAAACTTCTAAATGACCGCCAATACGGTTTCCGCAGCAAGAGATCCACTGGTGATTTGATGGCATATCTCGCTGAAAAGTGGAATCACTCGCTTCACCAAGCAGGTGAAAGCAAAATTGTTGCACTGGATATTTCGAAAGCATTAGACAAGGTTTGGCATGAAGCCCTTTTGTCGAAAATGCGTGCTTTTGGGATCGATGAGTCTCTTTTTCAATGGATTAGAAGCTAGCTTCTCAGCTTCTCATATTCGTTCACCAGTTTACGACCCTGCACTTCGATTGTAGGTAATGAGCGGCAGCGTATGTTAAGCTCATTAAATTCCGATATCGACAGCATCATCCAATGGGGTAAAAACAATAGAGTGGAATTTAATGCATCCAAAACACAATGCTGTCTCTTGTCGTTAAAGCGTATAACGCCATTATCCATGAATGGCACTTGCATCTCAGAAACTGAAAAGCTTTCCATCCTGGGTATGAGTGTTGCTCACAATCTTAATAGGAACGACGATATATTCAGTGTCGCCAAGAATGCTGCGAAATGCCTAGGCTTCTTATACAGATGCAAGAAATATTTCTCACCCTTAGATCTGGCTACACTCAATAAGGCGTTCATTCGCCCCAAATTAGAGTTTAACGCTCATGTCTGGTCCGGTGCTTCCAAGACCTCATTGCACCTACTAGACAGAATATAAAAACGAGCCATAAAACTGATAGGTGACTCCAGCATTACCAAAACTATAGACTCGCTGGAACACCGCAGGAATGTTACCTGCCTCTCCCTTTTTTATCGTTACTACCACTAAAAATGCTCTAGTGAAATAGCCAACTGCATCCGCCCCTTCAACATTTCTCCGCAATACACGACTCTCTAGGAATGCTTACCAATATACCCTGAAGCCCGCTTTCGGACGTACTGTCAAATATAGAGAATCTTTCATTAACCGAACCACACGAATCTGGAACTCCCTGCCGGATTCGGTTTTCCCCCCTCAATGCAACATGCCAACATTTAAGATCAATGTTCATCGGCATCTTCTCTATTCCTCTTCCTTTCTACCTTCTGCCCGCACTGTGTCGCCGACATAATAAGATTATTAGACCTTGAGTGCGCGCAAATTGTTAAAAAAAAAAAAAAAATTCAAAACTGGGAGTTCGACGATTTACTTTAGCCATAATTCTTATTGCATGCTGTTGTTTTATTAGTAGCGGTTCTATTTTATTATAATAGGCGCCGCCCCAACAAGTAATACCCTACTGGATTTTTGATTTGAAAAAGGCGTTATACACCATTTTTAAAATACCAAATTCACTTACTCAATTAAAAACTCAGTTGTGAATGAGTGAACTCACTTTTCGATTCAAGAAATTGATCCAGATAAAAAGTTGGATCATGTACTGTTGTTGTAATGCATGTAATCAATGATCAGAAGTAGATCAAGTAGGCATAATAAAGAATACCTATTGTAGCACTTAACCTGTTTTGTATGTATGTATGTTGGCGTTACAGTCCATGAAGAACCTGAGCCGAGCTTCTCCCAATCACCCATGTTGTGTGCGATTTCATTTTCCCATAGGTGAAAGGGACCTACAGTTTTTATTGCCGGTTCCGAACGGCGAATTTCGAGAAGCTTTTCATGACAATTTTACTACAGGGGGTTTTGTCAGAACCCCGCTGAGGAGAAACACCGTGAAAAACACGTTCGATGACATGGCTGTGTCGGGATTCGATCCCGTGTCATCGGCGTCAGAGGCCAACACACTACCCACTGCGCCACGGAGCTCTCACTTAACCTGTCACTTAACCTGTTTTGCCCACGGGTTTTCTGCACAGAGTGATGGGTGCTGTGTCAATATTCCGCGGTGAAATATTCTTGGAGGTTTATTCATCGCTTTGTTTAACAACTGATAAGTTAATATTTTTACTGATTTGGGATTAATCACAACCATGACCAGTGCCCTTTAAAATTGTTTTTTTTTTTTTTTACCATTTTTATTATAAACTAGTTGGACCCGTGCTTCCCCCTCAAAATTCTTCCCCATTCAGAAAAATCCATACATATGTATGTAAGTAATATTAACCTCCGTGACAATTGCTCACCTTGTCGTGGTACGGAGGCCTAGTACAGATAATGACTCTCGAGAGTCCATCTATAGAGGAACCCGAAGATAAGAAGCAATTACGGACCCCCTCCTTACCTCTCCCCTTCCTCTATACCCATCACTCCTCTATTCCCCTAACTCCAAGGTGGAACAGCATACGCCGACGGATGCATGACTAAGAGGATGCTTAGCTTCTAGTATGCGAACCTCGGTTACCGGGCGATCTCCGATTTCAATATAGCCTTCCTGCAGTGTCTCGGGCTCCGCTGTAGGTGGCCATTTTTTCCCGTGTCCTCGTGGGAACAATTGATAATTTAAATATCTCAAAAGAGAATGATGACTCTCAAATGTCATCGCCTACTAGGGCTTGTGAGTCCTCAGCAGCTCAAAAACCGGAAGTGATGCCAGCATCTTTTGCTGGCATTGCAGCCGGACGGAAAGCTGAAGATGTGTCCTCAACTTCCGATTCCGATACCACACTTGGCGGAGATTCTATGAGTATGCTCTCGGATGAACTCCCAAGTGTAAGAAGGAACGAAATTATCAGGCACGTAGAGGAAAAGCCTGTACCACCTGGTGGCTTCGTTAAACTCAAATCGTCGGAGCAGCGATGCTTTAGAGCTGCTATAATGCAGGGCAAACTAGAGAAGAAGCTCTAGTTTATGCAAAATCTACCCCTGCTACCAATCCGGAACTAAAACGTGATCATTCCGCAGCAAGATCGGCAATCCCCAAGTCGATAAAAAGAGCTACAGTAGTGTAGCTGGGAGGATCCGACTCGGCATCGTCCCCAAAGAATTGTGATCGGCACTAATATAAATTTTCTCCCCATTCCAGAATTTATCACAAGGAACCTGGCAGCAGTCATAGTGGAAATCCCCACCGAGGGAGGAGTAAGGGAGGTCGTATGCGCCTCCGCTTACTTCCCTGGAGACGGTCAGCGATGCGATGCTAACGCGCACCATACGGAATGGGGTAGCAGCAATACAAATACAGGAAGTGAGTCACTTTTTGAATTTTTAATAAGTAATTCACTCGCCGTTGCAAATAGAGGAAAAAAACCCACATTTATAAACGCGGTTAGAGAAAAGGTGCTCGACCTCACCATCTCTAGCCGATTTATCTCTAATGTGATTGGGGACTGGCATGTCTCCAATGAAGCCTCACTGTCTGATCACCAGTATATCAGATTCAACATCTCCGGTGAGGTTAATGAGGCTGAGCCCGGATATCAGCCCGAACGGACGAATTGGGCTCGGTTCCAAGCTCAACTCGCCGCCAAAGAGGATATGCTTCTTAAGTCGATTGAATCGACAGACGAAATCGACGAAGCGGCTTACCAACTCAATGCAGCACTCATCTCATTACAAAGAGGAGAAAGGTACAACCATGCTCAATCCTACTAAATGGCACACGCATAGGGTTTTCAGAAGAAGTAAAGTATCTAGGTATTGATCTATACCGTAGGCTCGACTGGAACTCCAATATGAGAAATAAACTCATGAAAGCGACTAGGGCCATGTGGCCCTGTCGACGCACCTACGGTAAAACCTGGGGACTTAAACCTAAGGTAGTCCACTGGCTATACACCGCGATAGTAAGACCAATCGTCACCTACGGGCCCACCGTATGGTGGACAAAAGTTGAGCAAAAACTACAATTGTTAAGCTTCACCGCCTTCAGAGACTAGCGTGTCTCGGCATCACAGGCGCTATCAGAATTCTCTGCTCGGGAACAAATATGCCATGTTGACTCGCAGGCCACATGTCCATATTACAACAACTTCCCGAGCTGGATATGATTACTACAGTCTCGGACGCATTGCCACACACCTTCACCTCTCACAAGAGATTTGATATACTGATCCCAAACCGCTCAGCATGGGAAAACAGTGATCCCCTGCTAAACGTCAAAGGCCTTAGGTGGTATACAGATGGCTTCAAGATGGCTTCCGGTGTTGGCGCCGGCATCTTTGGACCAAACGCAACATCTCGAAGGCCCTGGGAATAAGCCCCAGCATCTTCCAAGCAGAGCTGCTTGCCAACCTAACATGCATCAATCTAAATCTCGAGACTGGCATCAGAGGAGTGACCATCAACATACTCTCTGATAGCCAAGCAGCGCTTAAAGCGCTGGGTTCGTACAGCACGAACTCAAAAACCGTCAAGGAATGCCATGACGCCCTACAAGACCTCGCCAAAAGAAACAATGTTAAACTTTGGTGGGTTCCAGGACATAAAGGTATCAAGGGCAATAAAAATGCCGACCAACTTGCCAAGAAAGGTTCCAGCGACAAATATATAGGTCTGGAACCGTTCTGCGGCATTCCCAGGTCTAAGATAAATTACTTCTTAGACAAGTGGGAAAAATTGCAACACCTGTCCTTTTGGAACAGCGTTCGGGGACTCCGTCAATCTAAACGACTTATACGACCCCTGAACAAACACCCTATTGGCATACTCAAACTCAATAGGGTGGATATCAGAAGAGTAGTCAGCTATCTAACGGGACACTGCAGTCTGAGATATCATCTAGACAAAATTAGCCTCTCGTCTGAAATTGAGTGTCGGCTCTGTCTTGAGGACGAGGAGACGACAGAACACATACTTTTTGAGTGTGCTGCTCTCTGCCATCTTCGGAAGCGTATCCTTCTCAGTGAAGTTACGACTCCTGGGGTGATCACCTTGGCTCCTACGAGAAGCATTCTCAACTTCATTATAGAAGTGGAGAGGCTACTCGGCTAATCGGCAAGCAGGCACAATAGATCTGCAAAGGTCGCAGTGCCGTATTGCTAATGGTAGCACTAGCCCCATATATGAAAAAAAAAAAAGGTAATATTAACGCGGCTAAAGAAACATTAAAGTATTTGTCTAAATCCATGAAATTGTGAAATTGTGTATAATAGATAAAAGTATGAAGTTTCAACACCATTCGATTTATGAGTTTTCACTCACACTACCATGGAGTGCTTCTTTTAAAAATCTGGAGAAACATTTACGTATACATATTTACATCACCATTCGTTCTATCAACCTCAAATTCATATACGCATGGGTATAGTTTTCTTTCGCTTCGATCCGAAACCAACAATGAGAAACGCAATTTCAACCCCTCCCTCCGTTCAAAACCGTTTTGTGTATGCGTGAATTCATAAGGCAGTCATACGATTTCAATTTATTGTTCGGTCAAGCAGCGTGCTCAAGAATTTACAACAATGTGCGATATATTCCAAGAAGCAGCTTGTAAGCAAATACAGTAGAGCGTCGATTATCCGAACGTCAATTAACCGAAACGTCAGTTATCCGAACGCAACATCGGAAGCAAATAGACGTCAGTTATCCGAACGCTAGTCAGCCGCAAAGTGAATTATCCGAACTAACCTTTAAAAAGAGAAAACAAAAACGAACACGATTGTTCCTGATTTAACGGTACACTTTGAAGCGATTGCATTTGCATCTCATGAAAAACACGGACACGTACGTATCTACTCATAGCATGTATGTACATACATATGTACATATATATGTAGTGTATGCACGTGAATATTTCTGATTTCATTCGTGTCTTTTGGTTCAGTGAAGAACGTCGGTTTTCAGAATGTCGTCAGCAAGAAAAAGGAGCCGAAACGTTCTATCAATCGGAAAAAAAGGTAGAAATTATAAAGAGACTGGAAAAAGGTGAAAGTGGATCATGGCTTGCGAAGCTGTTCGATATTGGGAAAGCTACAGGCTCTGAAATTAAAAGCAAGAAGGACTTCATTTTGAAATTTGCGTCGGAGCTAGATTGTGAAGATGGGTCAAAATCAAGAAAGACAATGAAAAAACCAGAGGACCAACAATTTGAAAAGGCTATGTATTTGTGGTTTGTACAAAAAAGAACCAGAGGGGAGCCTATATCTGGGCCACTTTTATGTGAAAAAGCCATAGAATTAAACGAAAGACTAGGTGGCCCTCCTGATTTCAAGGCAAGCACAGGTTGGTTGTATTGCCTCCGTATGGCATAATATTAATTTTTTAGATTTACAGGTTAGCTTAAGAACTTTAAATCTCGTCATGGTATAAGTCAGCTAGAAATTCAAGGAGAATCATTATCTGGTGATGGATTTGCCGCTGAAAATTTTAAAGAAACCTCCTCAGCACTGGTAAAAAATGAAGGTTATTCACTCGATAACATATACAATGCTGACGAAACTGTTTTAAGGTGGAAATCACTGAAACGAAAATCCCTAGCCTCAAAAAAGGGAGGCAGCAGCACCTGGTTTTAAAGTCAGCAATGAGCGAGTAACAATTATGGTAGCCGCAAATGCTTCGGGAAGTCATGCTTTACCTTTGTTAATGATCGGTAAAGCTAAAAAGCCCCGATGTTTTTGGCACACAAATGAATTCATTCCAAACGTGAAAAAATTCAGGGATAAAGAAAAGAAGACCGGAAAAGTTATTCTTATACTGGACAATGCACCATCTCATCAAGAAGCGGAACCACTGAATGCGGTCAACGAACATTTTAAAGTGATTTTTTTACCACCGAACGTAACAGCAATCCTACAACCAATGGATCAGGGAGTTATTGAAAAACTTAAGAAGGTATACAGGAAGCAAGTGCTACGTCGTTTGCTTTTGGCAGGAGATGAGGAAAGTGTGGTGACCTTTACAAAGAAACCTAATCTTAAGGACTGCTGTTATATGATAGCTGATGCTTGGATGACACTATCGCAGGAGAATCTGACAAAGGCTTGGAACAAATTACAACTGCAAAGGGGAGAACAAAATGCAGAACTTGACACACACAGTAACCAAAATTTAAATGAAATCGTTGATATGTTCCAGAAAATTCCAGGATTTGGCGATTGTGGCAAAGATGATGCAATGTCGTGGCTAAAAGATGATTATGATCCGGGGTTTCAAATTTTGAGCGACAATGAAATTTTGTCCACGGTCGAGGAAGAACAACAGGCAGTAATCGATGGCGAAGACATTGGGGATGAAGAAAACGAGGAAAATGGCAAAAGACCGAGTCATGCGGAAGCTTTCTTAGCGTTGGAAACTGCAATGTCCTGGTACGAACAACAAGAAGAAAGCTGCCCCACTCAACTCGTGCTGTTGGAGAGAATTCGTGACTTAGCTGCGAAAAAAGGCAACAAAAACCTATTCCAAAAAAAATTGATGACTATTTTTACCTATAATTTTGCCGTAAATGTATACCACTTCTTTTTGTATATTTATATGTAATCCAAATATAATATAAAGTGCGGGCATCAAATCCTTTTAGTTTATATATGTTTATATTTATTTGAAAAGCGATAAACATCTGATTTTTTTTTTGATTCGCTTATGTGTTCGATTATTCGAATTTTCTTATCAAATTCGATTATCCGAACAATCCTTGGTCCCAATTAGTTCGGATAATCGACGCTCTACTGTATGTATTTTGAGTGTGAGATCTCGATCGTAGGTGTCTGGTTCCGATCTTACGGAGAAAACTACACACAACGTTCGTTGAGTGAATTTGCTTTCATTGTGCGCCCACCACCCCAAAGCAGAAGAACGACCAACAACAATCGTTTTCGATTTTATGAAAAAAATGTAATCTAATCGTACCAGATCTTGGTCTGTAACTCAGCTTCTAGATGAAGCAGAAAGCTGATGGACGGCTTAAAATGTTAAGAAAAGTGTTGGCTCTGTTACGTCTCTTGTTTTTGATCTATTGATCAAGAACTATTACAGTTATAGCAGGTTAAAGTAAAAAACTAACCAAACTATAAAACTTTTGATTAAAACGCTCCCAAAAATTAACCTGGCCAAAAATAACATAGCCTATGCCCTTCCCATAGCCTTAAGCAACATTAAAAATCATTAAAATCTATTCAGCGGTTTTCACGCCGAGAAAAACCCTAGCGTTTTATTTATTTATCGGCACAGTTGGATTTAATCCACCCGAAATGTTGGAGTGGGAGTATGTTTGTATGTATTTAGATTCCGTTTCCATCCTACAATTACCCACATCTTTCGACTAGATATGCTGGTCTGTACCATTTTAGTCTTCGTGTTTGCAACTCGTATGTGTAAATTAAACTATTTTATTATTAATCTACTTAAAAAAAAATTGTTTTTATTTTTCCTCTGAAGGGCAGATTCAATTTATTTCTAACTTACAATAGTTTTTACTCTACCTTAAATACTAATCCAGATGCTGCTGCTTTCGCTTGTTGAGAATTTGTTTTCACAAGTGTCATCATATTTCCGTCGTCGGGCGTGATGGAATTCGCGAACTGCGGCAGGTGTCATATGGCCAGCGTTGTGATGTTTTGCTGTTGACAATGTTGTGCTGCATGTTGTACTAGCGGAGGTTCGGCTAGTATTACCGCATACCACAATTTCTTAGCGGATAGCTAGCTAATGTAATAGGGGCACCACGTCTTAAACTTCTTGTGTGTTAACTCCTCCGCCTTTAAGTTTGAACATCCGCGTTCGATGTATTGTATGTTACCAGGTGGGGAATGGTTGTTGATACTGGCTGCTGGGTTTTAGCAACGGGTTGACCTTGGATGTTTCGGTTATCTTTTCGTTTTCTGCATGCGAAAGAGATGACGACCAAGAGAACCAGTAGAATGAAGATGTTAACTGAGAGGTTTAGTTGGTTTTTGGTTTCCAGTAGGTCAATCTTCTTTCAACGATTGACATATAGGGCCTTTATCATCTGTAGAGATAAAATCACTTCTATCTGATGTAGGCTGGGCGATGATTGGAGTATTGCGGGAAGGGTTGGTATTTGGTGATTTCGCTTGCCTTGATAATTCTCCCATTGTCCCTGATGGTGTTGTTATAATGCTTGATTATAAATGTGCCATTTAGTATCACTGTTTCACTTTCGATGATGACGGGTCCGTTGAACTGGTTTAATAGCAGTAAGCCGGGTGAAATTTCCTCGACATCAGAAATATGTTCGTTGTTGATGACGGTGCAATTTGCTTTTTCACTGCGCATGAGCATCGGGATGCATGAGGTATTTCTTAAATTTACAATATTGCCATTACAGCAAATTGTTGAACTGTTAACGGTTTTACATTTTTTCTTTAATCCATATATTTCTTCCTTACATTTTATAATTGAATTATAATCGATTCTATTTATTATTTTATTAATTTTTATTGGTTTCACAATTGGTAACTGACATACTTCTGTTGTTGTTGTGGGAAAGCTTACAATGTAAATTAAATTATTATCAGTAGTGGCTATTTTAACCTGAGCAGATTCCAATGCATCGTCAATGTTTACATACGGTATATTTTCGGATTTCATAAAGTGTTCAGCAATATTTATTTCTGTATTTGACAATATAAAGGAATTTATAACATTACATAGCTTCAGTCGAATGTATGGAATACGCGATATTAGCCCATTACTTCCCAAGCATCAAAAACATTGGATTTTTTTGATGAAATTAAAAAAAAAAAAAATTACATGGAATACAATTAAAAAAAAAATTACCCAGTTTGCTGAGTCAGTCTGTCCTATAAATATGACCAGAAATTATGAAAGATAACGTCTATAAGGAAATCAACTTTTATTGAAAACTATGGCCACAAACTGTTATAAAATTAAATACTCAAGGCTTATTTTGATTGATATGCTATAAAACCATCACTGCAAAGTGTTTTCTCGCATTTACTACAAAAAGTTAGAGGTTTTTTTTTACAACCTTGTCCTTGGCAACGCCTCTGTTTATTCCTCTTCATCATGTAGTGACCAAAATTGTCGAATCTGATAGGTCGCAAAAGAACTTCGGAAGAACCTGGCGTAGGTTTACTTGCCCTCCCTTCCGAATTTTTCATCCAAGAAAACCATACCCTTCGTCTGAAATCCAGCAGAGGCATGGTCTCATCTTTATTACCTGGTTGTAAATGATCCATGCATTCACTAGACACATATCTAAAACACGAATTACTAGAGACCAGTACCATTTCTTTCCTCCAAAACGTATTGGATATTTAGAAATCTACTATCTACTCCTCCCATATTTTTGTTATAGTTGCGAATAAGTTTTGGTTGATTCACGGTTATTTTAGCCTTTTCTGTCTTTGGGTATCTGTTCGTTTTCACAAAGGGTTCAACTGTATCAAAATTAGTCAAAAGACATACTACGCTGTTGTCATGCCATTGGACGCATAATATTTCATTGTTTTTATCAAAACGATGATCGGAATAACCTCGGTCTTTCTTTTTCATTTCTGGTTTTGTCATGATAGGACATTTCTTAGTCCTATTGTCTCCGACTGTTCCTGTTGCTCTGAACCCTTGAGATTTTAAATCAATCAGTAATTGCGTACTACTGAAAAAGTTATCGAAGTAGACTACATGTGCGCTGGGATCCG
This sequence comes from Eumerus sabulonum, assembly GCA_951905685.1. Lineage (NCBI taxonomy): Eukaryota > Metazoa > Arthropoda > Insecta > Diptera > Syrphidae > Eumerus > Eumerus sabulonum. Next base: position 103,035,447 of record OX645060.1, read on the forward strand.
TACACACTCTAAGCAACTTTTTCACCACTCTTGAACTCAAGCCATCGCCAGTGCCATCTGAGATCTGACCCTTCCTGCCTGTATATAGCGAAAAGTTATAACAGTATCCACTGACTCCACACAGTGCCCAAAGCTTGTATCCAAACCTTACTGGTTTGCCTTTTATAAAATGTTTAATTCCATAATGCCCGAAGTATTTGACGATCATTTCATCAACAGCTAAATTGGATTCAAATATACCAAACTTTCGAAATGATTCGTTAGCTTTTTCTAAAAATCTGCGAATTTTAAAAGCTTTGTCAGTATTATCAATTCTTGAATGGTCATTGAAATGCAAATAGGATTTAATTTTATCAAAACGATTACGGGACATTGCTTGTTCAACAAATGGGATGTGTACATCATCATCTCTACACCAATAAAGTTTGCTTTGAGGCAAATGGTGATACGAGGAGAAAAGTAAAATTCCTATAAAAACTTTTAACTCCTTCACAGTTAGACTGAAGTTCAAATCATTTTTATAATGTTTGGCGTAGGTTAAAGTTTCGTGCACAATGTATTCCAGAATCCCGTTACATAACACATTTTCGAATATTTCCACCGCTGATTTTCCTTCCAACTCCACAATCAAATTTTCCAAACATTGATTAGCAGTATTAGATTCCGGCTGTGTTTAAGAATATACTGGGTTACACTTACGCCAAGCGACTCTCTTGCTTGTCTGAGATATGACTTGATTAGGATGATCTTCCTCCACGTTATCAACCGTACATGAAAATTCCACTTGACCAACTACATCTGACACCGGTAAAACTCCCATATCATCCTCAGGACCTTCTTCTATGTCAGTCATTTCATCCACTTCGTCTGGAGGCAATATGGCAACTTCAATATCACTGAAATCTTCATCACTGAAATCTTCGATATCCTGAAGGTAGTCTGCGATTTCCGTCACCTTAAAAGCTTTTTTGTATTTCATATTCACTGGATCCATGGTCTATAAATAATGAAAAAGTATACACTTACATTCATAGGTACAATATTTTTTATTATTCGATTAAAAAAAATAAATCAAACATTTTTACTTGCCGTCGTCAATAAATTTTTTCCTCTCCTTTATTATTCACTAATTTTTCACTTTAATTCGATACACGAACTACAATCGTGTCACGAGATATAATGCGTTCGGCATAAACTTATCGACTAACGTTTCGCACACTACCTGGAAGAAACAAACGGCTGATAGGTTCAAACCTATGTATATTCGATCGTACAGGATCGAACATGATTTCGCGGCAAATAATATAGACGTGTCCCCAGTGTCATATTTATAGTACGACCTATTTTGAATAGGTTTGAACATGTTCCCAAAATATATTTTGTTTGTATTTTTATTTATTATATATTTGATAAAGAGCACCGTGGCGCAGTGGGTAGTGTGTTGGCCTCTGACGCCGATGACACGGGATCGAATCCCGACACAGCCATGTCATCGAACGTGTTTTTCACGGTGTTTCTCCTCAGCGGGGCTCTGACAAAACCCCCTGTAGTAAAATTGTCATGAAAAGCTTCTCGAAATTCGCCGTTCGGAACCGGCAATAAACTGTAGGTCCCTTTCACCTATGGGAAAATGAAATCACACACAACATGGGTGACTGAGAGAAGCTCGGCTCAGGTTCTTCATGGACTGTAACGCCAACATACATACATACATATATTTGATAAAGGTCTTAGAATAGTTTTTATGTACTTTGAAGTAAATAGCATTTTCTCTCAAACGATATATAAAACAGAAAATAATCCTCTTCTTGGTGTAACAAAAGTGATTAATTAAAAAAAAAAAAAATACGTAAATGATTTTCGCCACCAAAAAAAAAAAAAAATATTCCAATAGAAAAATGTTGTATAAATACATATTTCATTAGAAATAACAAAAATTAAACGACTAACTTGTAAAAAAAACTTATTGAATATAGTGTCCTAAAAATAGGACAGCGGGGAGGAATGGGTTAGTTATTTCATCCTTAATTACATCTCTCTAACATCATTATTGTTTTTTTTTTATTTTCTTTAAACACTTTTAAAATATTATTAGTTAAGTTTGATATTTCATGGATTTTTTCCAGTGTTACTTTATTAATAGCAATTTGATTATTATTATTTTGTAATACGTTATTCATCTTTTCTACCAATATTTCAAAATCGTGGTGATCGGGATTGCCCGCGATCCATTTCCACGTGCTTTGAATAAAGTCTAATGATCCTTTTGCTTTGTTTATTTTTAGTCTACTTAGATAATTTCTCATCCTTCGTATTTGTTAATGTCGATTTGTTAATCAACATTAATATGAAGGAACCAGTTTGGATCACTGTATTCCCTATATGCATTTTTACCAATTATGAAGTTGAATAATCAAGTATCTGGAAGTTTGTCGCACACAGGGATATAAGAGATTCGAAGAATGGTCCAAAAGCATTGAAACGTATGAAGGACCTGCCAATAAAAGAGATTAAGTTTTTATAAGACGTTTATGAACTGTCTTTCCAGATTTGGTGATAACAGTAGTGTTTTTATTTTCGGCCACTATTTCTTTCTTATATCTAGGTGACAATTTGTTTCCTATTCGTTTGTTGACTCTTACGTAAATAGTTTCTCCGACAGTATAATTTTTTGGAGGACTGTTGTCCTTATTGTGATACTCTAAATCTGTTTCCTGCTTATTTTTGATTTTCCGCATGTTCTTTCCCTTTCATATTCTAGTTGCTCTGGGTCGTTAAGTAGGTTTTTTTTTCCAAAAAATACATCTACAGGTCTTTTCCCTGTTGTCGTGTGTATTAAGTTGTTATAGTCGAAGATGGATCTATCTGGTGGTTCGGAGAGTGTTTTGTGTACCTTTTCTGTTTTAAGACATCGCATGACTTCGGAAAGAGTCGAGTGAAACCTTTCCACCTGACCGTTAACTGAGCTTGTGTAAGGTGGGGCTTCAAAAACCTGAATTTTGAATAAGTTTTTTAACATGAAGCTAATGGAATTTGAGCTTAGTGATTTTTCATTGTCCATGACAATAGGCTTTGGAACGCCAAATGATAAAACTAATTCCCTAAGAAGTTGCTTAATATCCTCTGCTGATATTGATTTTAAAATTCTAACAAGAGCGTATTTTGAAAATTTATCGATTCCAGTTAGTATGATATGTTTATCAGTAAAATAAGTATCTACATGTAAGATATGTCCGGGGAATTCTGGTATGGGGGTTTCCTGTAGCTTGGGTTTCTGTGGATATCTATCGTACTTATGTTACATAACTTAGTGATTTTTTCAATTTTGGCTATCATTTCTGGAAAGTGAATTTTGGCCGGTTTTCTTATAAATGATCTCTTGTCTGCCACTTCTAATTCAATCCACTCCTTCGCTGACGACAGTACCTTAAGCTTCTCATATTTTACAACCCTGCACTTCGGCTGTAGATAGTGAGCGGCAGCATACGCTAATCGAGTAAAGACAATAGAGTGGAATTGAATGCATCCAAAAAACAATGCTGACTCCTGTCGTTAAAACGTATAACTAACCCGCGGCCATGATCCATGAATGGCACTTACATTTGAGAAACTGAAACTGGGTATGTATGTTGCTCACAATCTCAATTGGAAGACCAGTATCGCCAAGAATGCTGCGAAATGCCTAGGCTTCTTACAGAGATGCAATAAATATTTCTCACCCTTAGATCTGATGGCGTTCATTCGCACATAATAAGAGTTCAACGCTCATATCTGGCCCGGTTCTTTCAAGACCTCCATCGTCATCCCCTCTATACATCTTCCTTTCTACTTTCTGCCCGCACTGTGTCACTGACATAATAAAGGGCTATTACACCTTGAGTGCGCACACATTATCAAAACAAAAAAAGGCTGCCTCATCTAGCCTACGCGGATGTTCCAATTGATGTGGTCGAGAAACTGAAAATTGATAAGATACCCCGAGAGGTAATGAAGCTTAATTCTCCTGCCAAACACATCTTTCAAGGAGGCACGTTATGGAGTACCGCTGGAACTGCACTCAGACCAAGGAAGAAACTTCGAGTCGTCGGTGTTCAAAGCGCTTAGCGACATGCTTACTTATTTACTTAGGTTAGGTTAGGTTAGTTGGGTGCCCTATTGATTTGAGGTCATGACTCATTTAGACTACTAAGAGTCCATTGTGCCCATTTTTAAATGCTAACCCGAGGGGAACCTGTTAGTTACCCGCAGAGCTGAACCATCCACATTCAATTAAGAACTTTAGCAGTTTGTTCAGCTTAATGTCTCTTGCCCCCTCTAAACCCGAAAAGAAATAGTTCCCGAGGTACGTAAATCTTTTTCGGGCCAGTGCAGGGCATTCACACAGTAGGTGACGAACTGATTCTATTTCCTCTTCGTCCCTACAGCTTCTGCAAAAATCGTTGTAGGGCTGGCCTAGTCTAGCTTCATTATATGATATCATGCAGTGCCCAGGAGGGCACTGACTACTAGTCGTATACTCCCTCTACCAAGATTTAGCAGTCTTTCCGTCCTTTTTTGTCATAGACAGGCCATGTTAGCCTTGCCGTAGTGCATGTATCTAATTGGCACCATCGCTTGTTGGCCTTTCCTAGTAGTTCCACCCCTATTTCTCTGAATAGTGTGCTGAGTGGCGTTCTAGCCTCAGTTGTGATCTGCGAAGTATCTGCGCCTGATCCCAGTCTGGCTAGTTCGTCCACCTTCTCATTTCCGGAAATATTAACATGCCCTGGTACCCAGCAGATGGTTACCTCATTGACATCCGATATTTCTTCTAGTTTCTCTTTATAGAGTTTTACGAGCTTGTATCTTATCCATGTTGCTTGCAGTGCCTTAATGGCTGCCTGACTGTCAACATAGATTTTGATTCCCTTACCTGAGAAATGATCCCTAAGAATCAGAGCCGCGCCTTTTTTTTATTTTGTGAAAACGCTACAGCCATCATCAAGTCTGTAGGAGTGACACGCTTCCTGAGATTCGAAGTAGACTCCGGCTCTTGTACCGGTATCCGTTTTGGATCCGTCGGTATAGATTGCCAGTTCCTCTTCCGTATTTACCATACCACTGGCCCATTCCTCCCTGGAGGGAATCCTAATAGAGAATCTCCTCTCACAGCAAGAAAGTGGGGTGGTATAGTCCGCTTCGGTTGCGGACCTCAGGAAAGCCCATCGATCCAGGATTGATGCGTGGCCATCCAAAGACTGGATTCTTGCATCCTTAGCGCAGCCCTGGCTGCAATGCTTTCACAATACATGTCGAGTGGTGGAAGGTTCAGCATTGTTTCAAGGGCCGCCATTGGTGTGGATTTAATAGATCCGGTCACCGCCACTCAGCCAGCCCTCTGAATCCTCGTAAGATGTTGAAGGTTGCATTTCCTCTCAAGTGCTTTCCACCAGAAAATTGATCCATAGACTAAAATAGGTCTTACAACCGCGGTGTATAGCCAGTATACCACCTTTGGTTTAAAGCCCCATGTCCTTCCGAAAGCTACCCTGCACGAATATAGTGCCACGTAAGCTTTCTTGGTTCTCTCATTTATGTTGTCCTTCCAGCTAAGATTGGAATCTAGAAATATTCCAAGATACCTAGCGGATTTCTTCGGAATCAGGTCGATACCATTTATACGTGGATATGTGTAATTAAGTATTGATCTTTTTCGTGTGAAGAGGACAATCTCAGTTTTAGTTGGGCTTACCCCTAGGCCGCATTCCTTGACCCAATTATTCACCAATAGCAGCGCACAACTTAGTCTTTCACTGAGGACCTGAGGAAATTTCCCAGTTACCAGGATGGTAATGTCATCGGCATAGGCCGTGACGTTGAAACCCTGTGTCTTTAGGAGCTTTAGCAATTCGTCGACTACAAGGAGCCACAGGAGAGGCGATAGAACACCCCCCTGTGGTGTGCCTCGGTTGACTCTCACCCTTCCATTTGCTACTCCTATCGACGAATTTACTATACGAGTACTTAGCATTTGTTCAACCCATCTACAGATTCCCGAATTTATGTGGCCCATCCGTAGGCTGGACATTATTGCCTCGGTACTGACGCCTTGTCGGCGCCTTGTAGGGTTCGAATGATCTTACCGCTCACAGGATTTTTTCTTTGGTAACGATCTTATCGACTATTTCAGGCCCAGTCTGTTCCCTTACTAGTATATTTGCCGTCTCGAGTGTTCCCGCGTTTACACAGTTAGGGAAGTGACACTTTACCATCAGATTTCCTGATTGAAGAAACCTGCGTGGGAGCCTTGGCAAGGACCATTCCCAGACGAGCCGCATCCGGACATGCTCTTTTTTGCAAGTCTAATTTCCTTTTTGAGTCGCTTAACATTATCTCTGTAAGTTGACCATTCGATGGAATCCTCTTTAGCGAGGTTTCAACTATGTCTGGAGGTACGTAGCCGCTCTGCTATTCTTGCATTCCACCACGTTGGGTGGTTCTTTTTGCTTGGTTTTTTGATGGGGCAAGATCTCTCGAAGGATCGGTTTAGCTTATCGGTTAGGTTCAGTATCATCTTATCGATGTCTTTTGTGGAGTTGGAACTAGGGTTTTTCCCAATTCCATGTTGAACTTTTGCCAATTCGCCTTCCGCGGATTCCGAAAGACATAGCCATCCGTTACACAAAGATTCAGATCAAAGAGTATCCAGCAATGGATACCCGCCTTATCGGCTTCGGCTCCAGTTGCCCCGGTTCGTCGCTTTCCTTTTGCTGGGGGCTTTTCAGGATCTTTCCCATCTTTGCCCGTTTGTCCGTTGCCCCGTTGCCACTCATTGGCTTTGTCAGGGCATCTTTGGCAATGGTTTCCTCAGCCCATCTGAGTTTCCCCTTCTCCAAATAGTAGACTTAAGGTGTACAGTCTACTTATTTACTTAGGTGGTGCTACAGTTCGGTGCGAACCTGGGCCTCAACCAATAGACTCATCCAGCTGGCACGTTCTTTTGCCAGCTGTTTCCAGCGACGCACTCCCAGTTGGTAATGGTCCATTTCCGTGCGCCACCTTAGATTCAGTCATCCTCTGCTGCGTCGTCCCTCGGGGTTGGACTCGAAGACTTTTCGGACCAGAGTTGTGGTATCCATTCGCTCTACATGGCCTAGCCATCTTAGACGTTGGGTCCGCAGACGTCGTACCAGGCCGATGTCGCTGTACAGCCCGTACAGTCCGTCCGTCGAGTTTTATTCTCGAAATGATCAAGGGTCATTTCATCCGCTTTCGTTGAAGTCCAGGCCTTTGCGCCATAGAGGAGGATCGGGGTTATTAAGATTTGGTACAGCGCAACTTTGGTCTTTCGAGAGAGTGCCCTACTTCTCAATTGCCTCTTGGGTCTAAAGAAGCACTGTTGGCAAAAGTAATTCTGCGTGTGATCTCAGCGCTGGTGTTATTGTCTCTAGTCACTAGTAAGCCAAGGTAAACGAAGTCCTTGACTACTTCGAGTTTATAGCTGCCAGTTGTGTTCTGGTCGGTGTTGTGCGTCCTTTCTGGAAGACAGCATATATTTTGTTTAACCCTCGTTAACTGAAAGACCCACTTTAACCGCTTCTGCTTCAATGCTTTCGAGCGCATCTTTGATGTCATCCGCGTATACAAGCAATTATGCAGACTTGAAATAGATTGTACCTCTTGTGTTGGTCAGTGAGTATCGTATGTTATTATCAAGCGCGATGTTGAAGAAGTTACATTACTGTGCGTCACCTTTCGCAGCGTCCCTCCTCGGTGGGATACTGGCGAAACCTCCCGTAGTATACTTGCCATGAAAAAAGCTTCTCGACTCACTCCGTTCGGAATCGGCATTAAAATGTAGGTCCGTTTCATCTGTGTAAAAAATAAATCACAAGCGACATGGCAGGTTGAGAGAAGCTTGGCTCTGGTCCTACATGAGCTTTAACGCCACCTAAGCAAAAAAGCGTCATCTTGTCTAGGTCCTTCTTTAATTAATTAATTGCTAATTCGCTACCGACATTAATGGAGTAGCGACAGTTCCCCATTGTCATTTTGCACAATCTGACGAGTTTGGCAGGGATGTCAAAACTAGACATGGTGCTGTATAGCTCGTCATACGCGGCCTTGAAATCGACGAAAAGGTGATGGGTGTCGATTTAGTGTTCTTGGGTCTTCTCCAAGATCTGCCGCAGTGGGAATATTTGGTCTATTGTGAATATACCTGGGCTAAAACCACACTGATACGAAACTATCAGATTATCCACAAATGATTTCAGGCGTCCACACAGTAAGTCAGAGAAGATCTTTTACGTGATATTAAGGAGACTTATTCTCCTATTGGCGCAGTTACAGGGGTCTCTTGTGATCCTCCTGAGATTCCATTCGTCAGACATGCTTTCCTCCGACCATATCTTACAGATGAGCTGGTGCATGCGCCGCTAGCCTAGCCGCTTCAAATAGCTTGGCAGATAGTTCGTCTGCGCCCGCGGCTTTATTATTCTTCAGCTTTGAAATTACTAGCTTAATTTCATATAGGTCGTTCATGTTCATTTTACTTTTTCGCAAAAGGATCTCACGCTTTTTATGCTGCCTTTTTTTCTCCCTCAAAACTGTGTGTTCCTCTCTCCGTTTCTGCTCGTAATGTTCACGAGTGGCTCTCGTCCGTCTATGTAGCATGGCTTTATGGCCCTTTGCTTTGCCACATGGGCTTGCCCGCATTGCTCATCAAACCAGGTGTTTCTAGCTGACGGTGACTTGAAACCCAGTACATATTTGATGGCACGTTGGAAATGCTCCCACTGTTGTTTCCGACCTTACTTACTTACTTATCAGGCCAGCGATCCTAGGAGGATCTGAGCCTGAGCTATAGCTGCCTTTCATCCTTGACGGTCCCGGGCACGCTGCTTCTAGTTTTCAAAACCAAGAAGTCTTACATCCGCGATTACTTGGTCTTTTTACCGGAGGTTCGGTCTTCCTCTTCTTCTCGAACCAGGAGGCTCGGAGTCGAAGACCCTCTTAGCTGGAGCGTTGATGTCCATGCGCTCGATGTGGCCGAGCCAGTGTAGTCGACGGATCCTTGCCTTCCGGACTACATCCACATCTTGGTACAGCTCGTAGAGTTCGCGGTTGTATCTTCTTCTCCATTCACCTTCCTCACAGACAGGACCAAATATCCGGCGCAGAATAGTTTTTTCGAAAGAACCCAAAATCAGCTCCGCTGTCCTGCTTATCGTCCAGCTTTCGGCTCTGTACAGCAAGACTGGCAGAATGAGCGTTTTGTAAAGCATGACTTTGGTCTTTCGAGTGAGGAGTTTTAACCCCAGTTGTTTGGACAAGCCGAAGTAGCAGCGGTTGCCAAGGGCGATTCTATGCCGGATCTCCACTGTGGTGTCATTTGTGGAATTTACGTTTGCCCCGAGGTAGACAAACTCCTTATCCTTGACGGGCACACGCTGCTTCCAGTTGTCAAGACCAGGATGTCTTACATCCGCGATTACTTGGTCCTTATACCGGAGGTTCGGTCTTCCTCTTCTTCTCGAACCAGGAGGCTCGGAGTCGAAGACCCTCTTAGCTGGAGCGTTGATGTCCATGCGCTCGATGTGGCCGAGCCAGTGTAGTCGACGGATCCTTGCCTTCTGGACTACATCCACATCTTGGTACAGCTCGTAGAGTTCGCGGTTGTGTCTTCTTTTCCATTCACCTTCCTCACAGACAGGACCAAATATCCGGCGCAGAATTTTTCTTTCGAAAGAACCCAAAATCAGCTCCGCTGTCCTGCTTATCGTCCAGCTTTCGGCTCCGTACAGCAAGACTGGCAGAATGAGCGTTTTGTAAAGCATGACTTTGGTCTTTCGAGTGAGGAGTTTTGACCCCAGTTGTTTGGACAAGCCGAAGTAGCAGCGGTTGCCAAGGGCGATTCTACGCCGGATCTCCACTGTGGTGTCATTTGTGGAATTTACGTTTGCCCCGAGGTAGACAAACTCCTTAACTACCTCGAAATTGTAGCTGTCAATTGTTATGTTTTGTCCCAGGTGGTGAGCGACGGATTGGTTTTTGCTTGACAGCATGTATTTCGTTTTGTCCTCATTGATCTTAAGGCCAATTCGTTTCGCCTGTTCTTCAATCGCCGTGAATGCTTCCACAATGCCACGGCGAGAACACGCGATGATGTCGATATCATCCGCGTATCCTAGCAGCTGGATGGACTTGTAGAAGATAGTGCCTTCCCTGTTGACGCCTGCCCGTCGCACTATCTGCTCCAGTACCAGGTTGAAGAAGTCACATGACAGCGCATCTCCTTGCCGAAATCCGGTGCATGTTTCGAATGGTTCCGAGGTCCTAGAACCGAGTTGCACGGTGCATCGCGTGTTTTTTAGCGTGGCGCGACACAACTGGATCAGTTTTACCGGGATCCCGAATTCGGCCATCGCCCCAAACAGTGCTTCACGATGAATGCTGTCGTATGCGGCTTTGAAATCGATGAAAAGATGGTGTGTATCGATTTGAAACTCGTTGGTCTTTTCCAGGATTTGTCGAAGTGTGAAAATTTGGTCTATAGTTGATTTGCCGGGCCGGAAGCCGCACTGGTAGCTGCCGATTAGTGCGGTGCAAAATGGTTTTAGACGTTCACACAATACGCTGGACAGGATCTTGTATGCGACATTGAGCAGGGATATACCTCTATAGTTCTTACAAGAGGTAGGATCGCCTTTTTTGTGGATGGGGCATATAGAGCTGGTATTCCAGTCGTCGGGCATGCTCTCATCTTCCCAAATTCTGCAGATGATCTGGTGCATGCTCCCTACCAGAACATCGCCGCCAGCCTTGAAGAGCTCTGATGGCAAGCCATCTGAGCCTGCGGCCTTGTTGTTCTTCAGCTTCTGAAAAGCTGTGCCGACTTCTTCTATGCTGGGTGGGAGGACTACTTCAGCGGCTGGAGTTGGGATTTCCTCAGTCCCTACCACTCTCTCTTGGTCATGCTCGTTAAGCAGCTGCTGGAAGTGCTGCTTAAATACATCCACTATTCCCTGCGGGTCGGTGACAAGATTACCCTCGCAGTTTCGAAGAGCCAGGGTGCCCTTTTTGAAGCCTCCTGCAAGGCCTTTGGCTTTCTTGTAAAAGGCTCGTATTTTATGTCTATCCCTAGACTCCTCGATATCCTTGAGCTGGGAGGCTGCGAAGATTCTTTTCTTTTGTCGCAGTAGTTTCTTCTCCTCCCTTCTTCTGGCTCGGTACTCTTCTCGCGCTGCCCTGGTTTTCCTCTGCAGCGCCTTTTGGTACGCCTCGTCGGTTGCTGCCTTTTTCTGCTCACACTCGCCATCATACCACGGGTTTCTTGTCGGGGGTGGTAGGTATCCTAAGGTGGTTTCGGCTACTTCCTGAATGGCTGAGCGGCAATGCAGCCACATATTATTGGCATTTGTGTTCGACGTAGGCATACCGTAGAGTCTTTCGCTCAGCTGCTCCCTGTAGACTCTGGCAACCTCCGGTGTGCTCAGGCGCCCAATGTCGAACCTCCTCCTGATGGGCTGGTGCAGCTTTCTGACATTGGACAGTCGAGCTCTGAATCTTGCTGCTACGAGGAAGTGGTCAGAGTCGACATTTGCCCCTCTGAATGTTCGCACATCCAGGATGTTTGACGCGTGCCTTGCGTCAATGAGCACATGGTCGATTTGGTTGGCGGTTCGACCGTCCGGAGATCGCCAGGTTGCTGTGTGGATTCGCTTGCGAGGGAATCTTGTGCTACTTATCACCGCATTACGAGCTGTCGCAAAGTCAGCGAGTCGGAAGCCGTTATCTGTTGTTGTATCGTGGAGGCTGTGCATTCCGATCACTCCGCCAAGGGTGTTTTCCTTTCCGATTTTGGCGTTGAAGTCCCCGAGCACGATTTTTACATCGTACTCCGGACAAGCTCCGTAGGCGTTGTCCAGGAGGTCATAGAAGTCCTCCTTGATAGGGTCTTCAGCCTCGTCGGTAGGGGCGTGTGCACATATAAGGCTGATGTTATAAAATCTGCCTCTGATGCGGATCACAGCCAGGCGATCACTTATAGCTTTAAAGTCGATGTCCTTCGACCTTAACCGCTTTCCCACGACAAATCCGCATCCCAGTAAGTGCAACCTTTTGTGACAGCTGTAATAAATGTCGCAATTTTTCTTCCTAATCATACCGTTTCCTATCCAGCGTATTTCCTGGACCGCAGTAATATCCGCCTTGTACTGCGTGAGGATTCCTTCTAGTTTATGAGCAGCTCCGGGAGTGTACAGGGTTCTGACATTCCAGGAGCATACTCGCAAATCGTGTTCCTTTTTCGTGCGTTGTCGTCGTCGAGTATCCGTCCGTGTATCCGAGGCATCTTGCTCATTCATAACTTTGGGTTTTTTTTACGTGGGCGGATTGTTAGCCCGCCGCACAACCGCCATTCTGGTCGGGTTTTTTTTCGCTGCATACGTTTGTTCACCTCCCAACGGTTGTCGAAGAGGCTATCCAGAGGGCGCCGCGAGGAGGCCGTATGTCAACTTGACCCGGGCATTTAAACAGGGATCGTTGCTGGCATCTCGCCAGGTTGAGAGCAATCAACAACTTTACCCTGTATGTCCGAGCCCATGCCCCCAGACAAATTCTTTAACTACCTCGAAATTGTAGCTGTCAATTGTTATATTTTGTCCCAGGTGGTGAGCGACGGATCGGTTTTTGCTTGACAGCATGTACTTCGTCTTGTCCTCATTGACCCTAAGACCAACTCGTTTCGCCTGTTCTTCAATCGCCATGAATGCTTCCACAATGCCACGGCGAGAACACGCGATGATATCGATATTATCCGCGTATCCTAGCAGCTGGACGGACTTGTAGAAGATAGTGCCTTCCCTGTTGACGCCTGCCCGTGGCACTATCTGCTCCAGCACCAGGTTGAAGAAGTCACATGACAGCGCATCTCCTTGCCGAAATCCGGTGCATGTTTCGAATGGTTCCGAGGTCCTAGAACCGAGTTGCACGGTGCATCGCGTGTTTTTTAGCGTGGCGCGACACAACTGGATCAGTTTTACCGGGATCCCTAATTTGGCCATCGCCCCAAACAGTTCTTCACGATGAATGCTGTCGTATGCGGCTCTGAAATCGATGAAAAGATGGTGTATATCGATTCGAAACTCGTTGGTCTTTTCCAGGATTTGTCGAAGTGTGAAAATTTGGTCTTTGCCGGGCCGGAAGCCGCACTGGTAGCTGCCGATTAGTGCGTTGCAAAATTGTTTTAGACGTTCACACAATACGCTGGACAGGATCTTGTACGCGACATTGAGCAGGGATATACCTCTATAGTTCTTGCAAGAGGTAGGATCGCCTTTTTCGTGGATGGGGCATATAGAGCTGGTATTCCAGTCGTCGGGCATGCTTTCATCTTCCCAAATTCTGCAGATGATCTGGTGCATGCTCCCTACCAGAACATCGCCGCCAGCCTTGAAGAGCTCTGATGGCAAGCCATCTGAGCCTGCGGCCTTGTTGTTCTTCAGCTTCTGAATAGCTGTGCCGACTTCTTCGATGCTGGGTGGGAGGACTACTTCAGCGGCTGGAGTTGGAATTTCCTCGGTCCCTGCCACTCTCTCTTGGTCATGCTCGTTAAGCAGCTGCTGGAAGTGCTGCTTAAATACATCCACCATTCCCTGCGGGTTGGTGACAAGATTACCCTCGCAGTTTCGAAGAGCCAGGGTGCCCTTTTTGAAGCCTCCTGCAAGGCCTTTGGCTTTCTTGTAAAAGGCTCCTATTTTATGTTTATCCCGAGACTCCTCGATATCCTTGAGCTGAGAGGCTGCGAAGATTCTTTTCTTTTGTCGCAGTTGTTTTTTCTCCTCCCCTCTTCTGGCTCGGTACTCATCTTGCGCTGCCCTGGTTTTCCTTTGCAGCGCCTTTTGGTACGCCTCGTCGGCTGCTGCCTTTTTCTGCTCACACTCGCCATCATACCACGGGTTTCTTGTCGGGGGTGGTAGGTATCCTAAGGTGGTTTCGGCTACTTCCTGAATGGCTGAGCGGCAATGCAGCCACATATTATTGGCATTTGTGTTCGACGTGGGCATACCGTAGAGTCTTTCGCTCAGCTGCTCCCTGTAGACTCTGGCAACCTCCGGTGTGGTCAGGCGCCCAATGTCGAACCTCCTCCTGATGGGCTGGTGCAGCTTTCTGACAATGGACAGTCGAGCTGTGAATCTTGCTACTACGAGGAAGTGGTCAGAGTCGACATTTGCCCCTCTGAATGTTCGCATATCCAGGACGTTTGACGAGTGCCTTGCGTCAATGAGCACATGGTCGATTTGGTTGGCGGTTCGACCGTCCGGAGATCGCCAGGTTGCTGTGTGAACTCGCTTGCGAGGGAATCTTTAGCTACTTATGACCGCATTACGAGCTGCCGCAAAGTCAGCGAGTCGGAAGCCGTTATCTGTTGTTGTATCGTGGAGGCTGTGCTTTCCGATCACTCCGCCAAGGGTGTTTTCCTTACCGATTTTGGCGTTAAAGTCCCCGAGCACGATTTTCACATCGTACTCCGGACAAGCTCCGTAGGCGTTGTCCAGGAGGTCATGGAAGTCCTCCTTGATAGGGTCTTCAGCCTCGTCGGTAGGGGCGTGTGCACATATAAGGCTGATGTTTTAAAATCTGCCTCTGATGCGGATCACAGGTAGGCGATCACTTATAGGCTTAAAGTCGATGACCTTCGACCTTAACCGCTCTCCCACGACAAATCCGCATCCCAGTAAGTGTAACCTTTTGTGACAGCTGTAATAAATGTCGCAATTTTTCTTCCTAATCATACCATTTCCTATCCAGCGTATTTCCTGGACCGCAGTAATATCCGCCTCGTACTGCGTGAGGATTCCATCTAGTTTATGAGCAGCTCCGGGAGTGTACAGGGTTCTGACATTCCAGGAGCATACTTGCAAATCGTGTTCCTTTTTCGTGCGTTGTCGTCGTCGAGTATCCGTCCGTGTATCCGGGGCATCTTGCTCATTCATAACTTTAAGTTTTTTTTACGTGGGCGGATTGCTAGCCCGCCGCAAAACCGCCATTCTGGTCGGGGTTTTTTTCGCTGTATACGTTTGTTCACCTCCCAACGGTTGTTGAAGAGGCTGTCCAGAGGGCGCCGCGAGGAGGCCGTATGTCAACTTGACCCGGGCATTTAAACAGGGATCGTTGCTGGCATCTCGCCAGGTTGAGAGCAATCAACAACTTTACCCTGTATGTCCGACCTTAAACCTTTGTTATTCAGCTCGACTCCGTGGCATCCTTAGTATCTTAATTCGTACCTTGGCTACAACAAGGACGTGATCCGAGTCGATGTAGGCTCCTCGGAAGGTTCGTACATCTAGGATGCTGGAGGATTGTCTGGCGTCGATCGCATCGTGATCAATCTGATCGCCAGGTTCCTTTGTGAATATTAAGAACTAGCCAGAAGTAGATTGCACTCCGCTAGGAAGTCGAGTAGCTGATGTCCGTTTTCGGACGTGGTGTCGTGTAGGCTACATTTTCCCGTGATCGATTCAAATATGTCCATTTTGCCCAATTTCGCATTAAAATCTGCTAAAACTAATTTTGTGCCGTATCGGGGACATTGGGCATAGGTTCTGTCTAGAAGATCGTAGAATTTTTTTTGGAGTCGATCGTCCTTTTCTTCGGTTGGGGTGTCAACCTAATGTTTCCAAAATTGGCTTTGATGCGGATTGTTATGAGGCGTTCACCTAGATCCCGGAAGCTTAAGACTTTTTGTCGGAACCTTCGTATCGGCTATCCAGTTCCTGTAGTATATGTGACAGTTTTCATCCGTCTTTTACCTGCTCCATCCCATCGCACTTTTTGGAATGCGGTTATATCTGCTTGGTGGCAGCTTTGGGTTTGCTCCAATTGATCGCTTGCACCCGGTCTGATAAGGGACTTTACATTTGTGGCAATAAAAGAGTTAAAAAGAAAGAGAGAAAGATGGAGGACTGCCGGTTAGGTAGGTAATGTAGATGAAGAGATGGAGTCAGTTGTGTAACAGACGCCGAAAGGGATAGTTCAGGAAATAAAGTACAGACGAAAGAAAGATTAAAAACAAAAACCGACCAAGTGCGAGTCGGACTCGCGCAAGAAGGGTTCCGTACCATCTGTAAATATAAATATGAAAGAGACTATGTATGTATGTTACCTCATCAGTCATCACATTACATCACATTTTTCGTATGATAACAGATCTTGGTTGCAGGCAGGTTATCGGCATATTACTTTGATAATCAAAAATCTTCATGATGAGATATATGTAGTTGATCATCAAAGTGTCCATTGAATTCAAATCAATTATCTTACTTGACAGCAACAATGTGAAAAGGTGAATAACAATAAATATGGGGAAAAGGTTTGCAACCAGGATTAATTCATCAAAGACACAAACATATTGTCGACTAACCTTAGTTCAGTATGTGACCAAGGGGATTTTTTGGATGAAAATCATGTCTGTTGTATGGGCGCCCCCCTTAAATATTCATTTTGTTCTGTTTTTAGTATTCGTGGTAGCGGCAATAGAAATACGTCATCTGTGAAAATTTCAACTATCTAACGATCACGGTTCATGAGACACAGCCTGGTGACAGACGGACGGACGGACGGACGGACAGCGAAGTATTAGTAATAGGGTTCCTCTTTACCTTTGGGTACGGAACCCTAAAAACTGTGAAATAATAAAGTGAGTGAACTGATGAAAAGAAACTAAATCTATTATTTCTTACATCAGAAGTGGGATAGTGACCTAAACATAACTAAAAACAATTTAAACATAAAAAGAAAAAAAAAAACAAAAAGAGTGTGAAAGTGTGAAGAGTGAGAAAAAAAAAACCGAAAATGCCGAACGAAGTGGAAATTTTAAAATCTTACAGACGACTCAGAAGATAACGGCACTAGTCCGGAAAGTAATGATGAAGAGTCTGAGACAATGAGAGACGAGATGCGAACTGACGAAAATGATGAGAGCCAAGGAACAAAAGCAAACCAGGAGAAAAATGAACACACACCATTGCAAAGTCAAACGAAGGATGAAAATCCTACTGCGTAATCTGACGAAAAGGAACAACAATGCTTCTGTGAAAAAAAAAAACGAATGAAAGTAAGATCAAAGAGGACGGCAAAATACATAAGCTGAAGAGGAAGCAACAATGTGAGATGGAGATGATGAAACGAGAGCTAGAATTGATGAATCGAGAATTAGAGTTACAAAAGAGAGAATGTGAGCTGATGAAACGCGAAAATGAAATGTTAAAAAGAAAGAGCGTTGATAGATCGGATACTGCCTGTGGCAGCCAAGAGAGCTTCAAAAATGTAAGAGACCTAATAGGCGAGTTTGATGGTAGCGGTAGCTCTTACGTACGTTGGGAGTCCCAGCTGCGAAACATCCAAGCAAAATATAGAGTTGATGACGACAATATGAGGATGCTGATCTCTTGCAAGTTAAAGGAAGAGCATTGCATTGGTTTCACTCCAAAGCAGACGTAACAACTGTAACGATTGAACATCTCCTCGGCGATATGCGGAAAATTTTTGCTGATCGAACTAGCCGAGTGATGCTCCGACGTAAATTTGAAATGAAGAAATGGTCGCCGAGTGAAACGTTTGCCGAATACTTTTTCGAGAAGGTTGCACTGGGTAACAGGGCAGAGGTCGCGGAGGAGAAGCTAGTGGAACATCTGATTGAAGGAATTCCCGATCACACGATGAGATGCCAAGCCAAAACGCACCGTTTTTAAGATAAGTTGGATATACTGGATGCGTTTTATAACGTCACCTTGCCAATGCAAACGCCGTCGACAACAATCCAACAACAGGGAGAAAGGCAGCGGACCAGTGAAGTCGTGAGATGTTACAACTGTAACTCCGTGGGACATGTGGCAGCCGTATGGCGCAAGCCGAAAAGGGAACTCGGATCGTGTCACGCGTGTGCCCAGACGGGGCACTACGCTGCCCATTGTCCCAATTGGAAGCCGAAGCAGGTATACTTGATAGGTACAGGAGAACGAACGGATGATTACGTAAGAAATTTTGAATTTATATTTAAGAAATCAGATTTTAATTACAAAACATCGTTAGTAGTCGCTGGCAGTCCTATATGTATAATACGCCAACGGTTCGTGCCTGAAACCGTTGTATTTAATGAACATTTAATGAATTATAGTTATTGTGGGATTAATAAAAGCCCACTTGAAATTTTTGGAAAAATAAAAAGCAGTATAATTTTTGAAGGCGAGGAATTTGAATTGAATGTTTTAGTTGTAAATGATAACACGATGCAATACCCAATAATACTTGGAAAAGATTTTTTGGAAAAGGCTAATTTAAGACTAGGAAAAAAACTGATGAAGAGAAACAAGTGAGAAAAAAGAATGCATCTACGTATGAAGAAGAATGTAAAGCTATGATGAATATCGAAACAAATGATGAAGATTTACCTGTAATTATTAATAATCTAAATTTTAAGCTAAGAGATAGGTTTGTGAAGATATTAAAGGAAAACTATTTGTGTAACCAGCGTTCCCTTGAACCCAAGACTAGATATGAGATGAAGATACGGTTGACGAATGAAAATCCATGCATTGTGGCCATAGTTTTACCAAATGACAGGTATACCTTAAAAAATGTTGAGGGTTTACAATTGGGTCAGGTGCCTGGGAAGTATATAACATTAAACCGTGGCTGAGTCATGTCTGCCGGGCTTGGGTCAATCGGGACGATTGCTTGTCAGGATGGCCGAACTGTGGCAATAAAAGAGTTAAAAAGAAAAAGAGAAAGAGAGAGGACTGCCGGTTAGGTAGGTAATGTAGATGAAGAGATGGAGTCAGTTGTGTAACAGACGCCGAAAGGGATAGTTCAGGAAATAAAGTACAGACGAAAGGAAGATTAAATACAAAAACTGTGAAATGATAAAGTGAGTGAACTGATGAAAAGAAACTAAGTCTATTATTTCTTACACATTCGAGATGCAGACTCTCAAGTCCTTTAGTCGTTTGCAGGGGTCGTCAGCTTTGTTTTCGAGGCTTGTGGTTGTTTCGGAAAAATTTATTTTTTCCGCGATACGATGATACCCCTAAGCACAACCTCCAACCAGGACGGCCAGGTTCCTGTTTCCCCAGGAAGATGGGGTCGAGTCGCTGCACACATTGGTTCACTACCTGACCGGTACCAGGGGAGCGATCCCGCGGAGGCCACGCGGAGGCTGTGTGTCAACTTAGATTGAGCAGGGACCGAGACAGAAGCTGGCGGCGGCCATGTTAAACGCGATCAACTTCTTTGCTCTGTTTGCTCGCCTCCTCTCTCCCCCTCCCCACCACCCTTTTCGACATGCTAGGAAGCAGAAAAATACGGACAACCCCATTACACCCGCAATCTGATGGCATGGTCGGAAGGTGCAACTCTATTCGTCAATTCATCGGTTTTTC
This sequence comes from Eumerus sabulonum, assembly GCA_951905685.1. NCBI lineage: Eukaryota > Metazoa > Arthropoda > Insecta > Diptera > Syrphidae > Eumerus > Eumerus sabulonum. The sequence goes on from OX645060.1 coordinate 103,054,868, forward strand.
CGAGCGACTGAACTTCGTCAATTATAAAATGGAGGCGAGATATGACTTAAGGGCGAACACTTCTGTATTCGAAATCAGGACAATTGCTATTACAACCCACAACGAAAAAAAGGCTTCATCCCCAAATTGCAATCAGCCTGGGACGGACCATATGAGGTCATAAAGAAACTCAATGGCGTGGAATACAGTTCATCCAGCAGCGGCTGAACTTGGTGAACTTGGTCAGTGACAAAATGAAGGCGAGATATAACTTAAGGGCGAACACTCCTGGAACACGCCAGGACAATTGGTCTTGGTTTACAACCCACAACGAAAAAAGGCTTGTGCTCCAAATCGCAATTAGCCTGGGACGACCCATGCCGAATACAGCAGACGGGAAACAGACGGGAGAAGGGTAAGATTGTCCACTTGAAGAAATTAGCGCCATACTGCGGCGAAGGATCAAACCGCTTGTTCGAGGACGAACAAGCTTAAGAGGAGAGCAGTCTTGCGAACACGAACCGACGGTTATGTTCGAATTTTGCTGTCGAAGTTTGGAATACTCTGGTGAAGCTGAAATGGAAATTATGGTAACTTTTAGCGGCATACTGCTGAATGTCAGAGCATTCTGGAGACATCTGAAGGGGAACAGGGAACGCACTGTTTTTGTTGGTGTTACAAAAGCAACATTCAACCTTTGCGGGGATCACCGTCCCGACGTACGAAAATCTGATATTTCTATCATTATCCCTGACGTGAACATACGAAGAAAGAGCAAACAGAAAACTGCCTTCGAGAGGAAAGCAACTTTGAAAATTTAACTAGAAAAACAATTCATGCATTACCTCGATAGCCATGAAACCGGAAAGTTGTCGTATTAATTAAAATTAAGCAATGTAATTGCAATTAAAATTAAAGAAAAAAGAAATGGAAATAAATCTTGTGTGGTTTAAAGAAGCACCGTGGCGCAGTGGGTAGTGTGTTGGCCTCTGACGCCGATGACACGGGATCGAATCCCGACACAGCCATGTCATCGAACGTGTTTTTCACGGTGTTTCTCCTCAGCGGGTTTCTGACGAAACCCCCGTAGTAAAATTGTCATGAAAAGCTTCTCGAAATTCGCCGTTCGGAACCGGCAATAAACTGTAGGTCCCTGTCACCTATGGGAAAATGAAATCACACGCAACATGGGTGATTGAGAGAAGCTCGGCTCAGGTCCTTCATGGACTGTAACGCCAATATACATACATACATGGTTTAAAGAAGTAGCGGAAAGATACTTCCTTGATTGGCGCTGTAGGCATTAGTAGTTACCCAACCCAAAGTAACTACACGTGCGGGAAAATTCTAAGCTTGTTTCCTCAATTAGATTTGATCCCCCCTCATAAAAATGATAATAAGAGCTATTAAAAGTAAGGTTGTGGGTCAAGCTAAGGGGGTTCTCAATATGTATGGAACACAGGTTGACTGCCAAGAGATTAAAAGCAATTTGATAATTTATTACTCGGATAAGAGAAATGAAACTAACCTAATCAGAGACTTGCACCAGCTTAAATAAAGACGTGATTCGGTTGAATCATTTCATTCCAAGGTAGTCGAAATGCTATTTGCTTTGATGAATTATGTGAAAGTCCAAGAGCAAAATTAAAATGTAAAGCGCAAAAGCAAACATTGTACTAAGAGATGCGTCTCAACTGCTTTCTGTCGGGGATTAGGGAATCTTTAGAATCTACGGTAGGATCCAAAGACCTACAGAATTAACGGATGCCCTACATTTTTTCTTGCAAGAACAGAACCATACACAGGTTCCACGGACATCTCATCGACAACAATATTCCCATAGAGACCAAAACGGGTCAAATACTGCATACAATAACAACACGCTTAGACCTACTTTCGAAAATAGACAGCCCCTTCCAAAAACAGTTAAAATTTTTTCTCTCAACCTGTAAGACAATCCGCTCTAATAATATGGGAAGTAGTGGTCAGTTTAGGCAGATAAATCAGAGGCGTGGTGACTTTGAACGAACGTTAGACCAAATAATAGCTTAACATATAGTCACAACACTGCTTCAAGCAATAATCGAGTGCCAAATGGGAATTTAAACATAGAATCGATAGATACATATAGTGCCAACTCAAGACGTAGTTCTTGAAGCAGACAGAAAGATTTTCACAATGTTAAAGGTTATGAATTAAGAAGTAACAATCATAATATACATAAGCGTGTTAGTTTAGGTAAATAGCTCAAATTTCCGCCCACAAGCCTCGGACAGCCAATAGGTTATATCGACTTAAATAAGCATAGCACATTACCGTATATTAAAATCGAAAGTCTAGAAAAAAAAAATTTAATTCCTCATAGATACAAGTAATAATAAATCTTTAATTAACCCAGGCGTTTTTCAATATACAAAAACATGTTCCTCGTCCTTTTCAGATCAAAACGAATGAAACCTTATCATTTCTTGCATTTCAATTTCATATTTGCTTTGATGGCTTAATAAGAATGGTCATCCTGACACAATTTGGCGAAAGGTTAGATCTTAAAAAGTCCCTTTTAGAAGACACAAATTTTATAATGCTCCTTACTTACATGCTTTATACACTATCCATATGAGTGACTTATCTTCCAGTGGATGTCGAACATGGGAGCATGGATGATGGATGATGGGCAATTTTTAAAAGGACCTTCCAGGAAGCGTATACCTTGTCTATATGGACGATGTAATTGTCTTCTCAACATCTCTACAGGAACATATAGATAACTATATGAATGATAATGGCATATAGATTTATTGGGCAACCAATCTTAATATATGTATAATTTCAAAAATCCGTGTTCCCTCAAAAAGAAGTACCCTTCATAGAACATATTGTATCGGCAAATGGTGTTAAGCTTAACCCCGAAAAAATGAAGGCCAATAAAAACTATCGCATACTGAAAACCCTTAAGCCCAGCGCTGGGCCGTACTCCTGCCTGTCCCTCTTCCCCTCTCGTGACAGTGTTCGCACTCAGCACACACACCGATTGAGTGCTAACGCAACCGACGCGTAGCGGGTCGCGTGTGTTGTTCTTTGTTGGTGGAGCAAATCTTACTGTCGTAAGGGCATAACACCTACGGTAGTTTGTTTTTGCAAATCCGGCGATAGCACTTCACTTACGCGTCTCTGCTTTACCGGTGTTGTATCTGTACATGTCTTGTAGTTTGCATTGATGAGGGATTTCTGTTTGCAGTTCTGCAATATTCGTGGGTTACGGAAGAATTTCCTTGCCACGTATATCCATCTCTCTCGCCACAAACCGGCTGTTTTGGCACTTTGTGAAACACAGGTCGATGAGAAATCTGATCCTTCGGATTTCAGTCTTCCTGGATATAGCTTAGTGCCATTATTCGTTTCTCGCCGTGGTCTCGCCATCTATGTCCGTAGTGATATTGCTTACCAGTCACTTCCACAGTATAGCCAAACATCCACCCCGAAATTTAATTTCATATGGCTTAAATTCATATTCCGTAAGCACTCCATCCACTACTGTTTTCTTTATAGAAGCCCCAATCTAGACAGGAATGCAACATTTGATGCATTCGACGCACTGTCTGATTCCATCCAAAGAATTGTTTCCCTGTTCCCTCGCACTGAAATCGTTTTAGCGGGCGATTTCAATGTACACAATTCTCAGTGGCTTCGACATTCTGGACAGACAACACCCGAAGGAAGGTATGTTGAGATTTTGGCTGAGTTAAATCACTTAACTCAACTTGTGAATGAGCCATCACGTATCCCCGATGTTGCTGGTCATACCGCCAACACGCTGGACTTGTTTCTTACCTCTCAGCCTGACAAATACACGATCGATGTATTGGAACCCCTAGGCTTGTCTGACCACTGCATGATATCAGCGAAATTCTCGAACTCCCACCATCCAGTTAAAGAAAAAGCTCCTAAGAGAACACTATGGCTACACGAGAAAGCCAACTGGTGCGGCCTTAACAACTTCTTTCGGATCTTTAACTGGTCGTTGTGCTTCCTCGACAACGACGTGGACGCCGCAACTGATATTATCGTAAACATTATCCGAATCGGCATGGCAAATTTTATTCCCAGCAAGATTAAAAGCACCAGGCCTAAGGATAATACGTGGTTCGACTCGAGCTGCAAAGAGGCTATTAGGCTCAGGGAGCTAAGTTTTCGGGCCTACAAGGCAAACAGTTCTGAGGAAAACCGAAAAAAGTACATACGAGCCAGAAATGACTGCAACACCCACATTCGACGGACTAAATTCCAATCCGACCAAAAATTAAGGCGTAAAATCCTTCAATGTCCCAAAGGTAGCAAAAGTTTCTGGTCATTTGTAAAAAACGTAAAAAACTCAACTAAGTCGTCTATACCGACGCTCATCCACAATGACATCCCAGCTGTCACCCCCTTAGACAAAGCTAACCTACTTGCTGCCCATTTCGCAACCAGTTCTCAGCTGCCAGCTTGTACTTTGTCTCCGCCTGTACTAGAGTGCGTCAATTCCACCATGGGGCTAATCCACTTCCGCACTCGCACAGTCGCAAGGGTTCTTAAAGACCTCGACATACACAAATCCGCTTGTCCAGATTATATTGTCCCAATAGTTCTGAAGAGGTGTTCTTCTACGCTGGCAAAACCACTGCGTAAGCTTTTTCACCTTTCCTACACCTCTGGGCTCTTTCCGAGTAGGTGGAAAACAGCATGTGTCCAGCCTATACCAACAAAAGGCGATCCATCTTCTCCCTCCAACTACCGACCCATTGCACTAACGTCCCTTCTTTCCAAGGTCATGGAAACGCTGATTAACCGTCAGCTTATGAAATATCTTTAATAACGGAAACTTCTAAATGACCGCCAATACGGTTTCCGCAGCAAGAGATCCACTGGTGATTTGATGGCATATCTCGCTGAAAAGTGGAATCACTCGCTTCACCAAGCAAGTGAAAGCAAAATTGTTGCACTGGATATTTCGAAAGCATTTGACAGGGTTTGGCATGAAGCCCTTTTGTCGAAAATGCGTGCTTTTGGGATCGATGAGTCTCTCTTTCAATGGATTAGAAGCTACCTTTCGAATCGTTCAATTCAAGTTGTTTTGGACGGATTCAAGTCTGATACTCACTTTGTAAATGCCGGTGTTCCCCAGGGCTCCGTTTTGTCTCCGACACTCTTTCTTATTTTTATAAATGATCTCTTGTCTGTTACTTCTAATCCAATTCACTCCTTCGCTGACGACAGTACCCTCAGCTTCTCATATTCGTTCACCAGTTTACGACCCTGCACTTCGGTTGTAGATAATGAGCGGCAGCGTATGTTAAGCTCATTAAATTCCGATATCGACAGCATCATCCAATGGGGTAAAAACAGTAGAGTGGAATTTAATGCTTCCAAAACACAATGCTGTCTCTTGTCGTTAAAGCGTATAAATAACCCGCAGCCATTATCCATGAATGGCACTTGCATCTCAGAAACTGAAAAGCTTTCCATCCTGGGTATGAGTGTTGCTCACAATCTTAATTGGAGCGACCATATATTCAGTGTCGCCAAGAATGCTGCGAAATGCCTAGGATTCTTATACAGATGCAAGAAATATTTCTCACCCTTAGATCTGGCTACAATCTATAAGGCGTTCATTCGCCCCAAATTAGAGTTTAACGCTCATGTCTGGTCCGGTGCTTCCAAGACCTCACTGCACCTACTAGACAGAATACAAAAACGAGCCATAAAACTGATAGGTGACTCCAGCATTACCAAAACATTAGGCTCGCTGGAACACCGCAGGAATGTTACCTGCCTCTCCCTGTTTTATCGTTACTACCACCAAAAATGCTCTGATGAAATAGCCAGTTGCATTCCGCCCCTTCAACATTTCTCCCGCAATACACGTCTCTCTAGGAATGCTCACCAATATACTCTGAAGCCCGCTTTCGGACGTACTGTCAAATATAGAGAATCTTTCATTAACCGAACCACACGAATCTGGAACTCCCTGCCGGATTCGGTTTTCCCCCCTCAATGCAACATGCAAGCATTTAAGATCAATGTCCATCGGCATCTCCTCTATTCCTCTTCCTCTCTATCTTCTGCCCGCACTGTGTCGCCGACATAATAAGGTTATTAGACCTTGAGTGCGCGCAAATTATTAAAAAAAAAAAAAAAAACACAAATTAAGTCTTACCTTGTATTACTCGGCTTTTATCGAAAATTTGTTCAAGATTTTGCAGGTATAACAAAACCAATGACAGAATGACTTCGAAAGGACTATAAAATAAAGTTAGACGCAAGATATCTAGAGCGCTAAGCAAGTCATACATTAGCAAAAAGCGAGGAAGGATACAACACCATCGAAAAAGAACTTTTGGCTGTAGTTTGAGCTACCAAGTACTTTAGGCCTTACATATACGGTAGAAGATTCCAGATAGTTACAGATCATAAGCCGCTTATACGACTCTTTTCTTTAAAAGGACCAAATTCTAAATTACATCGTTGAAGGCTGCGAATTGAGGGGTTCGATTACTATGTAACACATAGGAAAGGGAAACAAAGTCTTAACGCAGATGCCTCGTCTATACCTTTAAACGAGACGGATATCCTACACTGAGCTTCACTCCATAACAGCCTTAACGAAAATGGCAATTTGGCCACTATTCATTCCGTACAGGAAAACATGAACGATAGTATTCCTATTTCGGAACTTCCTCTAAATAAGTTTTTAAACCAAATTGTTGTTCGATCCCTGAGAATTTTATTATTTACAAGCAAATATTCGGTATTGCACTGCAAATTTGTTTGTTTTTACTCACATTTTTCGATGCACTACAGAAAGAACCAGAGAAGCAATTGAATCAAAAACAATGGCAAGCAAACGAAAAAAAAAAATCGAAAACCCCCAACATTTTATCTGCCGTTGAATACCAAACCGTATTACCGACATTACTGATATTACCAACGTAAGTCCGCTATTCATTTCGAATGAATAGCAGAATAGCGAACAGCGAAAATTCAAAGAAAGTCCGCCCCGATGAATTGCAGAATAGGGTTGTTTGTCTCAACAACTGTTAGATAATTGTCCACTAACTCACTAGATGGCTTGATTACTTTCACACTAGATTACCGACTGTTCACTGGATACTTAGTCAATGGGGAGAAGAAGACCGTGTGGCCGCCCTAGTAATTTCCCTTAAAGGTGAAGTAGCTGATGTACCACAGACAATTCCGGAGACCCAGAGAAGGAACTACACAGCCATCTGGGATGCTATTCATCGAAGATACGGCAGCGAGCACATGCAGAAAATGCACAAGCTGGAGCTTAAAGCGCGTAGGCAGCGTGGAAACGAGACCATACGGCAGTTTTTTTTTTTTATTTCCTTATTTCATCAATAAGAGATCTTAAATCTACAATTAGACTACCGAAAGTTAATTATGAGGCCGATTAACTAATGTAAAAAGTGCAATAGCAAATTGTTTTTTAAAGTCGATCTGCTCATATGAAAATTGAAATCAATATAATTAGAGATAAGGTTAGTTACTCTAAGACAACGAGCTATAGGTTCATTATGTGCATAATTTACCCTATGTTCATTCACTCGGAACAAGCAACGTCCCTTTAGCTGTCTCGATGGGGCGTACAAGTCAATCAATGATAGAAGAAGAGGGCATTTGATGTGATGAACAATACTGAGAAAATTTTTCTTCTATTTTCAAGTGACTGAATTCCTAGAAGTTGGCATCTAGTAGAATATGGCGGGATTTCGATGCTCCAACCCAATTTCTGAATAGTATACATTTTTTTTGAATCATTTTGATTCTAAGAATAAGTGATAAAGTACGGATTCCGTTTCACGCAACAATATTCTATAACTGACCTAACATAAGAGTTATATAAAGATTTAAGGGTTAAGGTGTCCTTGAAGTCTCTAAAATTACGCTTAAAAAAACCTAAAATGGAATTTGCTTTAGCTACAATATATTCTATATGCTTGACAAAGTTTAATTTCGACTCGAAATAGACACCAAGATCTTTTTTCTCTAATACTTTTTTGAGAACAAAGTTCCCAATTTTCTAATCGAAGAAAATGTGTTATAAGTTTCGACTATAGGAGAAGTACTGACATTTAGTGACGTTCAGAAAAAGTTGGTTAATTCCACACCATTCCGTTAACTTTCGTAGATCATCTTGTAAGAGAATGCATCTGAAGAACTTTAAATCATCTGCAAATAAAAGTCGACTAGAATTCAAGAAAATATCGGGCACGTCGTTAATAAAAATGAGAAAAAAAGGGGCCCAAGATGACTTCCTTGGTGGATACCCGTGGTTACTTGGATTGGTCTTGAAAGTTCTAGGTCAATGCAAACAAATTGTGTACGACCCTTAAGGTCGAAAGCCAAATAATTTTTATTTTTCAATTAAAATATATAGTCTGACTAACTCTATCGAAGGCTTTCGCAAAATCTGTATAAATTACATCAATTTGATATCCTTCCTCGAGTTTGTTCAGAACGTAATTAGAAAAAATAGGCAGTATGGTGGTTGTGGATCTCCCAGCAACAAAACCATGTTGAAATGGCGAAATATGCTCCTTTAGAAGAAATGTTAACTTATCTCAGAGAATAATTTGTTACCCGCCCCAAACTGCGTTCTCTTAATAGCGACAATATCCCCAACTTGAAACTCTACAGCAGTTTTTCTTTTTCGATTAAAAGTTCGTTTGTTTTCAGCTTGTATCTTTTCGATTTGTTGCCGAGCAGCAAATCGTATATTTTCCCTCTCATCATCATGCTGTTTCAGAAGTTCTAGTTTTACCATCTCGAATATGACGAATATGAAAGATGACGTCCAAATCTTTTTTTCGCATTGGTACACCAAATATTACCTCAAACGGTGTACGTCGAATTGATCTCTGCAGCGTACTGTTTATCGCAATTTGTACCCTCGGAACGAACTTATACCATTCGTCAGGTGAATCGACTGCCAGTTTCCTGAGAATTTCAATTACTACGCGGTTTTACCGTTCCGCTTGACCATTACCCCTAGGTATTCGAGTGGTGATGAAGATATGTTGAATATTTTGTCCAGCACAAAATTCTTTGAAAACGTTTGAACAAAACGCGCTACCTCTATTCGTAATAAAACGTCCTCTTCTTCTTAGTAGCGCTAAGGTTCGGGGTGAACCTGGGCCTCAAACAACATGCCCCTCCATCTAGCACGATCTTTCGCTAGCCTTTTCCATTGTCGCACACCCAGTTGGCTGAGGTCCCCTTCCACCTGTGTGCGCCATCTTAAGTGCGGCCGTCCTCTGCTTCTTCGTCCCTCGGGGTTGGATTCAAAGACTCTCCGGGCTGGAGCTGTGGTGTCCATTCGCTCTACAGGGCCCAGCCATCTTAGGCGTTGAATCCGTAGACGCCTGACTAGGCTCATGTCATCTTTCTCTCGAACCGACCAAGGGCCTCCTCATCCGCATGGACACTATCATGCTTCTGCGCCGTACAACAGGACCGGGATGATAAGGGTCTTATATAGAGTCAACTTTGTCGTTCGGGAGAGGGCCTTATTACTCAATTGCCTCCTGAGCCCAAAGAAACAGCGATTGGCAAGAGTGATTCTGCGTTTGATTTCGGAACTGATGTCGTTGTTCCAGGTCAAGCTAGACGAAGTCCTTAACAACCTCGGACTTATATCTGCCTATACAAACGTTCTGGCCAGGACGTCGGTGGTGAGCGTCTTTTTTTGATGACAGCATATATTTAGTTTTGCCTTCGTTTACCGCCAGACCAACTTTCGCCGCCTCGAACTCATTACTCGCAAACGCCTCATTGACATCTCGCTGTGATTTACCTATTATGTCAGTGTCGTCGGCGTATGCAAGGAGTTGCGAGAATTTGAAATATATTGTGCCTCTTGTATTGGCCTGTAATTTTTGCACAATCATTTCAAATATGATGTTGAAGAAATCCCACGACAGCGCATCGCCCTGCCGAAATCCTTTTTTGACAACAAAACTATCGGTAAGGTGTTCACCGATTCGGATGGACGATAAATTTATGTTTGCTTATAATGTTTCCAAAAATTTCGAGTTTGAGCTAATCGCCTCTATGCGTGCTATGTACTTAAGGCAGGCTAATGCAATTCATAATTCCATTAATAGAATTATGGATTTAGTTTTTGTTGATGAAGTTGACTTGCCATTTTTAAATAATAGTGTACATCTTAAACACTGAAAGTTTCACCTAATCCGATTGTATTTAATTCTTCTGTTTCTAATATTTCTAATGACCAGCCCAAGCCTTGATTTCCTAAAAGCTGATTATAATTTATTAAATAATTACTTCCTTTCTGTCGACTGGGATAAACATTTTGATTTTGATTTAAATGTGGCTTATACTAAGTTTCGAAACATATTAAATGCTGTTATATTTAGGTTAGTTCCGGCTAAGTGATCTGCTTGTTCCAATAAGGCCATCTGATTCAACAGAACTTATTGCAGAATTAAAAATATCTGGAATAAAACATCTAAAAGATCTGTTACAGAGAGATACGTTACCGTGGCGTATTGCATCGATTGAGAAAAGAATATATAATATAATTTGTAAGGACATTTGTTTACAGACAATACATTTTTTCTCTCGAGTCTAAGATCAAACAGAACTCCAAGACTTTCTGGTCGTTTATCAACACTAAACGTAAGTCTGTTGCTATACCATCTAATATGTATTACGAGGATGGGTCTACTGATGACCTTAAGCTTATTTGCGATATGTTTGCATTACATTTCGAGTCAAATTTCGAGCGATAAGGTGCAACTTGGACTATGTGCAATTACAATCATTTGGTCTACTTATACCAATTTGGTAAATTTCACTAATTTTTGTTAACGTTCCATGGAAGCCCGACTTCAAGTGGACTCGATATATACTGATTTCTCGAAGACATTTGACCGGGTTCAGCATAATGTTCTTATGAAGAAGTTGGAGATGCTTGGTTTCCACTCTAAACTGTTAAAATGGTGGGAAAGTTATATTATTAATCGTAGACAATTTGTAAAAATAGGAGCTAATCTGTTTAGGGAAATTTTTAACTTCTCTGGGTTGCTTCAAAGTAGTCACCTGTTCCTGTAGTCAAGTCTGTTCCTTATTTTCGTTAATGATCTGCCTTCTAATGTCTCTCACTCTCACTACCTTTTATATGCTGACGATTTAAATATGTATAAATCTTTATGCTCATTGGCTGATGCAAGGCAGTTACAGAATGATATCGAAATTGGTGTGATTTGAATGGAATACATTTTAACATTAGTTGTTGCGTAAAGTAGCTACTGATCGAGCTGTGACGTTCAGTTTTTCTAGCGCGCACAAATTTAAAGGAAACACAACATTATTAAATTCAATTTTAGTATTTTTCATTAATTAAATTGATGCGCACTTTAAAATTCTTTTAATTGCGCTGTCTCGTTTGCCGGCCTTTTTTTAGGGTTCCGTACCCAAAGGGTAAAACGGGACCCTATTACTAAGACTTCGCTGTCCGTCCGTCTGTCACCAGGCTGTATCTCATGAACCGTGACTGTTAGACAGTTGAAATTTTCACAGATGATATATATCTGTTGCCGCTATAACAACAAATACTACAAACAGAATAAAATAGGGGGGCCCCCATACAACAGACATCATTTTCATCCACAATGTCCCCATAGTCACATACGGACCTAAGGTTAGTCGACAATACCCCACAACGAGCAGCAAATTTCCCAGCTTTAATCCCTATTGTGTCTTTGATGTAATTGTAATTGTAATTGTAATTTATTCAGTGTATATGATTGTACATTAAGATAGTGAGAATCTTATAAGCTAGTACAATATTTATATTTAGTATTCGTACGACTTAGGATTGCTAAGACTAAAAAATTACATCGTTACGTAGGTGCTACTTTATGAAAAAAAAAAATGAATCGGAAGGAAAAAAAGAAAAAGTGAAGCTAATACATATTAAATATTATTGTTGGCCAGGTGGACCAAAATTTGTTTTTTTAAGTGTTTTGCGTTTCTGATCCTTCTTTAATGTATTGGGAGGGAATTCCACAAGCGAGTGGCATGGACCAGAAATTGACGTTCCGACGCGAGGCAAGTGTACCTAGGCTGGATTAATATAGTACTCCTTTGTGAGATTGGAAATCTTAGCTTATTGTATAGATAGTCAGGCTCCTGTGTCGTGATAATTTTGTGAATACAGCTCAATGGGAAAAACTTTAGTACGTTTTCGAATGAGCAACCGAATATGGTTTTTGAGTACGAAGAAATATGGTCGTATGGTTTAAGGTCATAAATATAACGTGCAATATTATTAAAGACAACGCACAGTTTTCGTTTGCAACTAAAATCGAGTTTGCCAAGAACTTTAAAGCAATTGAACATAATAGGCAACAACAAGATTTTGGCAAGCAATATTTTGGTCTTTTTTGGTATAAAGGAATGCGAGGTCCAAAGAAGGCGGAGGCCACCATAGATTTTGCCAACGGTTGCATTGATATGGTCGTCCCAGGTTAGAGTGCGATTGAAAATTATTCCAAGGTTTCTTATTGAGTCCACATATTCTATTACCGAATCTCCAAGTTTCAACGAGGGAAAATCAGTCAGGTCTAATTTGTTAGAGTAAATAATGAGAGCCTTTGATTTTGTCGGGTTTAAGCTAAGGTAGTTTGCTTGCGCCCAACTTAAAATTGGTTTTAGATCTTCGTTGACCTTATCGGCTGCTAGATCGATCAAGTTAGTAGGACATTGAACAAAAAGCTGCACATCATCGGCGTACATGTGTAAAGAACAGTATTTTACTATGCTAGGAAGCTCGTTAACGCAGATCGAGAAGAGGATCGGTCCGAGTATTGATCCTTGGGGTACACCATTCAGTAAGGGTAGAAATTCAGATCTTCGATCACTAACAACTACCGATTGCTGTCTTCCGGTCAAATAAGAGAATATCAACTTTGTAGATTGACTACAAAAGCTAAAATGTTTCCTGAGTTTTGAACATAAAACTGCTTGGTTCACTGTATCGAACGCTTTGGAAAAGTTGAGAAGGGTTAAAAAGGTGAGTTCTTTTTTGTCCAATCCGTTTCTTATTTCGTCCGCGATGTGTAATAGAGCAGTTTTACAGCTGCGGTTACTTCGAAAACCGGATTGGCAAGGACTCAAATGCTTCGAAGAGAGTTGTATTTGAATCTGCTTAAGGATAGCTTTCTCAAAAACTTTGGATAGGAAGGGTAATATTGATATAGGTCTATATTCTACCGGGTTACTATTGGACTTCTTAGGCATAGGCACGACCTTGGCTTTTTCCATTCAGAGGGAAAAGTAGATGTTGTTAAAATGGTGTTAAAAATATGTGTTATATAAGGTAGTATTATTGGCAGTGCAATTTTGATAAATTTAGTGTTAATTTCATCCATTCCAATTGCATTAGACCTTATTGACAATAATGCTTCGACAACATCTGCATCCGAGAGCCTTTGAAAAGAAAAAGATTTTCCAGATTCGCTACCTGGTCTGGAGTCATCAAAGTTAGAGCTTGTAAGTGGAGAACTAAATGAGTGACACGTGGTGAAAGTTTTGTTGAGTGCGTTACAGTCAAGATCATCTGGCGGTCTTATGTTTTGCTTACCGATGCCAATCTGCCGCAGATTTTTCCACAGATTCTTGCCCGAACTCGATGAATCAAGTTTGCTGGCATAGAATCGAGCTTTTGCTTTGCGAATCTCGAAAACAACTTTGTTTCGAAGGTGACAGTATTCCTTGTGGAGTTGTGGAATTTTAAAACGTTTCCAATGTTTGTACATAGCGTCTCTGTTCTTCATAAGCTCTAATATTTTGCCATTCATCCAAGAAGGAGAGGTATCATTTATGATTTTAGTTTTTAGTTTTATATGTTTCTCAAAGACGTAGTTCAAATCTTGATTAAGAAAAGCAACCTGATCATTTACGGAAGACGTGTGCAGGATTCTGTCCCAGTTAGTGTTTTGCAGATCAAATAATAAGTTTGCCGGATCAACATTTTTAAAGTCTCTATACTGGAATGTTTTTGTTTCAGGGTGATAATCGAAATCAAGAGTAAGGTATAGTAAGTTGTGCTTCGAGAAACCAGGTGCTGCGAGCTGAGTATAGAGTAGTATTTTTTCGAGGCCACTTATGAAGAATAGATCCAGCAGCGTGCTAATGTTGACCGAATGGTGGGTGGGCGTTGTGGTGTTCACCGCATTTAGGTTAAGGGCCTTCATATGGTTAATTAAATGTGTTGATATTGAGTGGTCAAGTAGGTTACAGTTCATGTCACCACTGATAACTATGTGTGGCGTGTAACAAGATGATTGTTGAAGGACATTTAAAAATGGGTCTAGTTTGATAGTGTGTTTGGGTCTATACACAGTACCTAGAAGTATATTTGTACTGCCGCACAAAATATTCAGAAACAAGTACTCTATTGGGCACCCAGGGTCGGATTTGCATATCATTTTACACTTTATTTCGTTACGAATATAGACAGCCACACCACCACCAACAGAGTGTGAGCGATCCGAGCGACAAAGTCGAAAACCTTCTACAGAGTAACAATTATCACAATTACTAGGACGAAACCAAATTTCTGATAAACAAATAATGTCGATCTTGGAGCCCACAAATAAATGTCGAAATTCATCAATTTTAGGCTTGAGACTTTGCGCGTTTATGTGTACAATGTGCAGTCCATTATGCTGAGCATTCACGATTCTTAGCATGTCACGCAAAACCCCATTTCCACCACCGCACATGGAACCCCCCCTACCGTCAGACCCGGTCGAAGACATGAGATCGATGAAGAGTTAAAGAAGGATGGGAAACGCAATTATTATTGTGTAGTAAAAGGAGAACATAACATTTGGCCATTTTCGTTACAGAAGTTAAGGAAAAAGTTTAAGGGAAAAAAAAGGAAATTTATAATAATAATTAAAACGAAATAGAAAAAGAGAAATTTGTAAGTTATTTGAAAATATTATGTAAATACGTATAATAAGATTAGTGGCAGCACTATTCTCGGGATGTGGCTAATTGAGTTTTCATCTTGGCTGTAGCATCAAGCAACCACTTGGAGCTTTCGACAAGGGAGCTTTTTTCCCCAGAAGAGAATTTGACGAAATATATTAGTCCCAGCTGCAACCCTTTTTTCTATAATTACGAACAACCAATAATAAATACCCTTTAAACTCTGATGATCCCTATTGTGTCACTGCTAAGTTTAACCTTGCTGCAAGCCCTTTCGTACAATTGCTATTCCCCTCCTTTCCCAACCATAGGTTAAGATATCAAATGTTGAAACAAATTCAATTGTTGTGAAATTAACTTTCGATCATATCCCACAACCAATAACACACTTCCAATCATTGATCCCTTTTGTGTCCTTGATATATTAATCATAGCCGCAAACCTTTTTCCTATAATTACTGTTATTTACCTTTTCACCTCCTGCTGTCAAGTAAGATAATTGATTTGGATTCAATGGACACCTTGATTGAGCTCAAAGAAACAGCGATTGGCAAGAGTGATTCTGCGTTTGATTTCGGAACTGATGTCGTTGTTCCAGGTCACTGCGGAGCCAAGGTAGACGAAGTCCTTAACTACCTCGAACTTATATCTGCCTATACAAACGTTCTGGCCGAGACGTCGGTGGTGAGCGTCCTTTTTTGATGACAGCATATGTTTAGTTTTGCCCTCGTTTACCGCCAAACCAATTTTCGCCGCCTCCATCTCAATACTCGCAAACGCCTCGTTGACATCTCGCTGTGATCCACCTATTATGTCAATATCGTCGGCGTATGCAAGGAGTTGCGAGGATTTGAAATAGATTGTGCCTCTTGTATTGGCCTGTGATTTTTGCACAATCATTTCCAATATGATGTTGAAGAAATCACCCGACAGCGCATCGCCCTGCCTAAATCCTTTTTTGATATCAAAACTATCGGTAAGCTGTTCACCGATTCGGATGGAGCAGCGAGCATTCTCCAAAGTCATCCTGCAGAGTCGAACGAGTTTAGCAGGTATGTCAAAAGTAGACATAGCGTTGTATAGCTCGTCTCAAATTACGCTGCCGTATGCGGCCTTGAAGTCGACAAATGGGTGGTGAGAGTCGACTTGAAATTCATTGGTTTTTTCCAGGATCTGCCGTAGTGTGAAGATTTGGTCGATGGTAAACTTCCCTGGCCTGAATCCGCACTGATAAGGACCTATCAGCTTATTTACAAAAGGCTTCAGGCGTTCACACAAAAGGGCAGAAAAGATTTTGTAGGGATGTTAAGGAGACTTATTCCTCTATAATTGGTGCAATCAGAGCGGTCTCCTTTCTTGTGGATCGGGCATACGATGCTGAGACTCCATTCCTCGGGCATGCTTTCCTCTAACTGGTGCATGCTCCCAACCAGCTGCCTTGAAGAGCTCAGCAGACAGTCCGTCTGCGCCAGTAGCTTTATTCGACTTGAGCTTCGATATGGCAATCTTAACTTCGTCAAGCAATCAAGTCAAGTCAATCGAGGTCAGGGGGACAGGGGGACCGAATTCTCCGCGGTCTCCGTCGATTAGAAATGGATCATTCTGCCTGACAGCGGTTTATTGACTAGCATCGCTGTTATACAGTCTGCAGAAGTGGTTTTTCCATATTCTCAGCATCGACTGCGGTTCTACTAATAGGTGTCCGTTCTCATCCCTGCAGGCTTCCGTTCTGGCTTTATAACCTTGGCATGTTCGCTTTATCTGTTGATAAAACTTACGAACGTCACGCCTGCAGTAACACCTCTCCAAATCCTCAATCGCGTGCTTCTCGTGCTCTTTCTTCTTTCTTCTGAGAAGCTTATGCTCCTCCCTTTTTAACACGTAGAGCTCACGAGCTGCTCTTGTTCTTTTATGCAGCGAGGCCTTATATGCATCCTGCTTCGCTGCATGAATCCTCCTGCACTCGTCATCGATCCAGGTGTTTCTTCGTGGTAGAGCCTTGAAACCCAAAACTTCGGATGCAGAGCTTTTCAGGGCCTGTTTGCAAAGGCTCCACTGCTGTTCTATTGATAGTGTGGAGGATTCAGGTGTATTGGAGAGCTTAAGGGAGTCGCGATCGGTAAAAGCACGAGCGGTTTCTGGCGATAGTAGTTTTCCGACGTCATAACCTTGTATTCTTACGCTACTCCGTTGCGTTCGTGATATCCGTAGGCGCATCTTGGCTACTACAAGATAGTGATCCGAGTCGATGTTAGCTCCTCGGAAAGTTCGAACATCAAGAATAGTGGAGGAGTGTCTGACGTCGATCGCAATGTGATCAAACTGGTTGGTAGTCGAATAATCAAAAGACCGCCAGGTGGCTTTGTGTATATCGAGGTGCGGGAAGCGCGTACTGGCTAGGAGGAGATTTCGCCCCGTAGCAAGGTCAATCAGCTTGTGTCCGTTATCGGAGGTGGTGTCGTGTAGGCTGTGTTTGCCGATGACTCGTTCAAAGATGCTTTCCTTACCCAGCTTGGCACTGAAGTCTCCTAGTACAATTTTGATGTCATAGCTGGCACATTGGGCATACGTTCTGTCTAGGAGATCGTAGAACTCATCTTTGGCGGAGTCATCCTTGTCTTCCGTGGGGGCGTGGACGCAGATCAGGCTGATGTTAAAAAAATTAGCCTTGATACGGATTGTTATGTGGCGTTCGCTCACATGCCGAAAGCTTAGGACTTTTTGCCTTAGTCCACCTCGAACAACAAAACCGCATCCAAACAATCGTTGCCCTTTCTCCCTATAGCAGTCGCCGTAGTAAATATCGCAGTTTTTCATTCTCTTTATACCCGATCCATTCCATCGCATTTCCTGGATGGCGGTGATGTCCGCTTTATAGCGGTCTAGGGCGTCCGCAAGTTGTTCGGCTGCACGTGGCAGCGTCTAGGATTACCAAAATGTTGTTGCAGCTCCATAATTTTTCGTAGAGTTTCTTCAGCTGAAAAAGTTTTCGGTGGAAATATTCAAATGTACTTTGAAAATCCATCGGTCACTGTCAGAATGTACTTGTATTGTTTCGTTTTCAGATCCATTGGACCAACATGATCCAGGTGAAAAGTGGGGAGTGGTTTATCCCCTTTGTCTAACTGATGAATGAATTCTTCTTGCTTGCCGAGTTTTATATTAGCTAATAAGCATTTTACGCAGTTGTTGATGCATCGTTGTATTTTTTCGTTTAGTTTGGGTATGAACAATTCTTGAGAAATTAAATGCATTGTTTTCTGTGTCCCAAAATGACCTTCATCGTGCTTCGTTTTTATTATTTCTGTCTCCATATTGCGGGGAACAACTAAAAGAGAAAATCCATTTACATCTTTGAACAACAACCCACCTTGAACTTAAAAGTTATCTAAGGGTTTCTCCTTGAGAACTGTTTTTACGGAAGACATAAAATCTTCTTATACGAACCAAGAGCTCCTGCTGAATTATGTACACAATTGGTGATCGTCTTAAGAATTCCACGTGAGCCATTTTTGTCCCTGCGCGATGTTCCACTTCGTAATTATAGTCCTGCATGTATATTACCCATCTTCTGACGGAATTAGGCAAGTCCTTTTTATTTATTGTCTGTCGAAATGCTGCTCAATCTATTACAATCTTAAATTTAGTGCCAAGATGTCTAATGCTTTAAAAACAGCGAATGTTTCCAAAACGCAACTATGCCATTGTTGCTCTGCGTTGTGGTTCTTATGAGTGTAGTATATTACAGGATGTAATTGATTATCATTACCTCGTTGTAAAAGAATTGCTCCTATGGCTTCTTGACTCGCATCTGTGTGTACCTCAGTGTCAGCCCCTTGTTGATAGATGTTAAGTACTGGTTTGGTTGTGAGAGCCAGCTTCAATGCAGCGATTGCCTGTGTTTGGGCAGCTGAAGTAATAAATTTTTAATTTTTCTTCGTTAGTTCCGTCAAAGGCTTAGCCAGAACTGAGTATGAATGGATAAAACGTCTAAAAAATCCGGTAAGACCAAGAGTCCTGCAGCTTTTTCAAGGTCTTCGGCTCTGGGAAATTAGCCACCGCTTGCATTTTTTCTTCTGATGGACTCAATGTACCGTTTTCGATCACATGTCCTAAGAATGTCACTTGCTACTGAAAAAACTTATATTGAGCCCAGTTAAAATGTAACCCATTATCTGCTGCCGTTTTGAGCACGATGTTTAGTTTAGATACATTTTCAGTGACATTCTTTTCTGATATGATGAGGTCATCCATATAAGTGTAAACGATGTTCTTAATAACCAATTCACGAAATATCAGGTGGATGTAACGAACAAAAACTGTAGGAGCATTGCACAATCCAAATGGTACTCGATTGAACTCAAATTCTCCATCGGCTGTAACGAAAGCTGTAAACTTTCTGCTGCTGTCTTCAACGGGAACATGAAAATAACCATTCTTGAGGTCTAATGTAGTATATACTTTACCACAGTGTAAATTGTCTAAAACACTTTCGATCAATGGAAGCAGGAATCGATCCTTAATTGTTGTCTTATTAATTCGCCGATAATCGATACAAACCCTCGGTGAGCCATCCTTCTTGGTTACGACAACGACTTGGCTGGCAAATGGTAAGCACGATGGTCGATTGATGTCATCTTTAAGCCAATGTTCAATCTGCTTCCTGACTATTTCTCGCTCGTTGATTGGGAGAGGACGTGGGGGTAAGTGAATAGGAGTTTCATCAGTTAAATGTGTGGACGTTTTGATAGGACAGCTACTTACGGTTTTTGGTTTATGGGCCAAAAAATAATATCTATTTTTTTACCTCAGGTGCTTATTGGACCGGTATATCAATGTCGGTACTTTCATCTGCTTCGATATTCATAATATAGTTCTCGTCTTCCTTCTGATAAAATTTTGCTTCTCCATCCACCATAATTACTTTTGCTTCTGCTATTATTGGGAACCACGTTTATGGGTCCTTGTAAGTTTATATTGTCGATTTCCAAATCTGCTTCGAAACTTCCTAAAGTACCGTACCGACCCGAACCCAAGCCAATTAAATGTATAGTATTTCTCGTTCAGGGAGGGAGGGAGCGAGCAAACAGATCAAAGAAGTTGATCGCATTTAAAATGGCAAACGCCAGCTTCGATCTCTGTCCCTACTCAATCCAAGTTGACACACAGCCTCCGCGTGGCCCCCCCCCCTGGATAGCTACCCTGGCACCCGCCAGGTAGTGGACCAATGTGTGCAGCGACCCAACCCTTGTTCCTGGGGAAAGAGGAACCTGGCCCTCCAGGTTGGAGGTTGTGCTTAGGGGTAACATCCCTATCACGTAAAAACCTACGTGTTCCGAAACGACAACAAGCCTCGGATACGGACGGATACAAAGCTGACGACCCCTGCAAACGACTAACGGACTTGAGAGTCTGCACCTGGAATGTGAGGTCCCTTAACAGACCGGGTGCAGGCGATCAATTGGAGCAAACCCTCAACTGCTATAAAGCAGATACAACCGCACTCCAAGAAGTGCGATGGGATGGACCAGGCAAAAAACGGATGAAAAACTGCGACATCTACTACGGGAACTGCTACAAGGAGAACAAACAGCGCCTATTCGGGTGCGGATTTGTTATTAGAGGAAGACTCCGACAAAAAGCCTTAAGCTTCCGAGATGTAAGCGAACGCCTCATAACAATCCGCATCAAAGCTAAATCTGGAAACATTAGCTTAATATGCGCTCACGCCCCAACGGAAGAAAAGGACGATCAACTCAAGGAAGAATTCTACGATCTCCTAGACAGAACATATGCCCAATGTCCCAGCTACGACACAAAAATAGTCCTAGGTGATTTTAATGCAAAACTGGGCAAGGAGGACACATTTGAGTCGATCACAGGAAAGCATAGCCTCCATAACACCACATCCGACAACGGATTAAAGCTAATCGATTTCCTAGCGGGGCGTAACCTCCTTGTAGCAGGCACGCGATTCCCCCATCTCAACATCCACAAGGGTACCTGGCGGTCTTTTGATCAATCGACCACCAACCAGATTGATCACATTGCGATCGACGCCAGACACTCCTCCTGTATCCTCGACGTACGAACCTTCCGAGGGGCCAACATTGACTCGGACCACTACTTTGTTGTAGCCAAGGTCCGAATGAGGATATCAAGAATGCTTAGGAGTCGAGTAGGACTACGTAAGTTTGACGTTGAAAAGCTACAATCGCATGAGACTGCCAGAATCTTTGCCGATCGTGTCTCCTCAAAGCTCTCTCAAAATCCGCCCACAGCAACACAAACAATAGAGCAGGAATGGGCTCATTGCTAGAGCGCCGTCAGAGATGTTGCCTCAGAGGTGCTGGGTTTCAAACAGCCACCACCTAGAAACCCCTGGTTCGATGAACAATGCGAACAAGCCCATGCAGCAAAACAAGAGGCATATAAAGCCAAGCTGCAACGACGGACGAGAGCTGCTCGCGAAATCTATGAGCAGAAGAGAGGAACACACGCTTTTCAGAAGAAAGAAGAGAGATCACGGAAAGTGTGAGATCGAGGAGATGGAGAGATGCTTCCGCAGGAATAACGCCCGTAAGTTTTACAACAGGGTAAAACGAACACGCCATGGCTACAAAGCCAGAGTGGCGGCCTGCAGGGATGAAAATGGAGAACTGGTAGTAGAGTCGCAGTCGATGCTGAGGATTATGAAAGACCACTTCTGCAGACTGTATAACGGCGATGATAGACAAGGTATCGCTGTCAGGCAGAACGAGCCATTCGCAATGGACCACGAAGTAACAGAATTCAGTCCACCCGACCTAGACGAGGTCAAAATAGCGATATCTAGACTTAAGTCTAATAAAGCCGCTGGCGCAGACGGCCTGTCTGCTGAGCTTTTTAAGGCGGCTGGGGATGAACTGGTAAGGTGCATGCACCATCTCATCTGGAAGGTATGGTCGGAGGAAAGCATGCCCGATGAATGGAATCTCAGCATCGTTAGCCCGGTCCATAAGAAAGGAGACCCCTATAACTGCGCCAACTATAGGGGAATAAGTCTCCTTAACATCGCATATAAGATCTTCTCTGCCGTATTGTGTGAATGCCTGAAACCGTTTGTGGATAACCTGATCGGCTCTTATCAGTGTGGTTTCAGGCCAGGTAATTCCACAGTAGACCAAATATTTACGCTACGGCAGATCTTGGAGAAGACCCAGGAATACCAAATCGACACTCACCACCTCTTCATCGATTTCAAGGCCGCGTATGACAGCGTATATAGAGACGAGCTGTACAAAGCCATGTCTAGTTTTAACATCCCTGTCAAACTCGTCCGACTGTGCAGGATGACAATGGAGAATTCTCGCTGCTCCATTAAGGTCGGTAATGAGCAAATCGAGACCTTTGATGTTAAAAAAGGATTTAGGCAGGGCGACGCGCTGTCGTGCAACTTTTTCAACATCGTGCTTGAAAAGATCGTGCAAGAGTCACTGGCCAACACAGGAGGTACGATTTATTTCAAGTCTACGCAATTGCTTGCGTACGCCGACGATATTGACGTAATTGGACGAAAACAGCAAGATGTCAGTGAGGCCTGTCGATGGGTCTCAAGGTTAATGAGGGTAAAACCAAATATCTGCTTTCATCTAAAAGAGACGGACAACACCGACGTATTGGTCAGAACGTCACCATGGGCGGATATAACTTTGAAGTGGTCAAGGAATTCGTCTACCTTGGCTCACTGATGACCAGCGACAACAACACCAGCGCTGAGATAAAACGCAGAATCACTCTTGCCAACCGCTGTTTCTTTGGGCTCAAGAGGCAATTGAGAAGTAGAGCCCTCTCTCGGAAAACCAAGGTGACACTATATAAGACCTTGATCATCCCAGTCCTCCTTTACGGCGTAGAGGCTTGGACCTTAAGAAAAGCGGATGAAGATGCCCTTGGTCGTTTCGAGAGGAAAATTCTGCGCACTATCTACGGTCCCGTTTGTTCAAATGGTGTATGGAGGAGAAGATATAACGAAGAACTGTACGGGTTGTACAGCGACATCGGCCTGGTACGACGTCTACGGATACAGCGTCTAGGGTGGCTAGGCCATGTAGAGCGCATGGAAGATACAGCTCCGACCCGAAAAGTCTTCGAATCCACTCCGGAAGGAAGGCGCGGCAGAGGACGGCCGCCTCAGCGGTGGCGCACGCAGGTGGAAGGGGACCTCAACCAACTGGGCGTGCGGCACTGGAAACAGCTGGCCAAAGACCGTGCCGGCTGGAGACGCTTGTTGGTTGAGGCCCAGGTTCACCACGGACTGTAGCGCCACCTAAGTAAGAAAGTATTTCTCGTTAACGTTTTTGTATCACCCAGCTTAGTAAAACAGTCTTTTCTTAATAAAGAAATCTCGGCACCTGTGTCAATTAATGCCTGGCATGAGTTACCATTTATACGGATTTGCTTCGAATTTATCACAGAAAATACGTTGGCTGCTTGAAATGAAGGATTACTTGATGAACAATTTTTCGACATGTGGCCCGTCCCGTTGCACTTGAAACATTTCATTTCAAAATTTTAAAAGCGCGTAACTTTCTTGTGTTGTTATGCTCGTTATTTTTCCCCACCCAGTACGCACTATTTCCGCTAAAACTACCGCCAACCTTCGATTTAAATTTCACGTAGAGTTCATGTTTCTCAAATAGTTCCGTAAGTGTTTTTGCGTCGTACAAAATTATTTTATGATCTTCACGATCAACAATTCCATTCGTTATGTACGTAATCAGCGAAATATCATCAACATCAGCTAAATGTCCATATGAATAAACATATTCCCGAAATGTTTCACCTTTTTTCATTTTGCAATTTTGAAGACGCATGTAAGTGTCTGCTTTACAATATGTTCTTTCAAATTCGGCTTTTATTGTATTTTTAAAATCGTTCGCGGGGCCCGTCAATAGTCTTCTTGCATATATTAATTTTTCGAGCTCCGACCATTTTAAAAAAGCGCGATTTCCTCGAATTCTGCTAACCACGCGGTTATCGATGAATTATTGTCGCCGCTGAACTTGGGACTAAGATTCTCTACGTCTTCGACCGAAAAACGAGCATGTGGTGTAGCGTTTGTGAAGTTGTTACACGAACCTTTACTTGTTTCAGGTTTTGCAAATTTTGTTGCCTCTTGCACATTTAGTAGACGTTCAAGTAAAACAGCTTTGACTCCAGTTGTGTCCAATCCTAAAATTCAATTTTCAACTGGTCCACGGTCCAGTTCTCCATGTTAATCAGTGATGAATTTGCTTGAGTCACGTAAATTAAATATGTAGAACAGATAGATGAACCCCCAAATATTTAGGAAATAAAAAAAGAACTAGAACGTAAATTTCATTCAAAATGTAAGAAATTAAAAGAAGTTAATTGTTAGTGATTGGATTCGGCTTCACTGCTTGACGGCTGGTTAATCACTGCGCGCATGGTTGTGCTGCCAGAAAGAATGTGGACGAAGATGAACGGGACATCCCACGCCAACATAGGCGTTACAGTCCATTAATGACCAAAGCCAAGCTTCTCTCAATCACCCATGTTGTGTGTGATTTCATTTTCCCATAGGTGAAAGGGCCATACAGTTATTGCCGGTTCCAAACGGCGAAATTCGAGAAGCTTTTCTTGACAATTATACTACAGGGGGTTTTGTCAGTACTCCGCTGAGGAGAAGCACCGTGAAAAATACGTTCGATGACATGGCTGTTGTCGGGATTCGATCCCGTGTCATCGGTGTCAGAAGCCAACACACTACCCACTGCGCCACGACGCCCTCACATGGTATAGAGTATGCTTGTCTAATTTCGTTGAAGACTGTTTCTTGGTCTGGTGGTCGTATTTATCGTGATACCATAAGATAATGAGATGAGTAACATGGTGATGTCTTGTCTTGGACGCATGGCAGGATCGATGCGTCCAAGTACTCGAAGGACTCCATCAGCATCTAGGTAGGCGCTTCGCTTATAAAGTTCGCTTTTTTTGTTAAGAGGCTTTAGATTCTCAACGCTTTGTTTGTCATTGCATTGCAGAGCTGCTATTTCAGCTGCATATCTTTCGCGCTGAAATTGACGATAGAGATGTTCTTCCGCTTCGTCGTATTCATCGCTGTTTAGACTGTTAACTGCTTTCAGCTCACATTTGAGTTGACTCTTTAGATTCTGAACAAATCGAAGAACGAGGGCTTGAGTTCTGAGAACTCGCTTGAAAAGCGTACGACGTCTATTGTTGTTATTGGAGTAGCTCTTATGTGCGTAGTTCTTCATGGGCTGCTATAACTTTCGAGATATTCGTTGGCCATTGCGCTTCTGACAAATATAGAAACTCTGGATCCCGGTACCAACTGCTCATATAGTCAAATTATGGGTACGTTTGCTATTTGGTTGCTTCGTCCGCCACATTGTGTTTTGTGATTGTTGTCTCCATTATTTCCCCAACTCGGAACTCTATGAGTTGTCGGTTACTACGTTGCTCAGAGTTAAGCCAAAAGAGAACTGTTTTCGAATCACACCAAAAGAATCGGGAACTTATCTGGAGAGTATGACAGCTTTGGATGTTAGCAGCTAGAGGGGTTCCAAGGAGTGCTGCTTCTAGTTCAAGGCGAGGGACAGACAAACCTTTAAGGGGCGCCACTCGAGTTATTGCCGCTATCAGACTGTATTTGATGGATTCATTAATTGTAACGCGAAGATAAGCCGCTGAGGTATACGCATTCTCGCTCGCATCTACAAATATATGTAGTTGGCATTCCGTCCTTTCTATGAAAGAGCCTTCATTTATATAGAAGGCGTGTTCATTTTTACCATTTTTCTAACGGCTCGCCCTCTTTGACGTCATCCCAGTCGATGAATGATCTTCATATGTCCTGTAAAAGAATTTTGAGATAAATCAGGAAATTCGACAATATGCGTAAGATTTCTCCTTTGGTGGGGTATCGGAGACCGCTTAATATGTCGCCATTCTTTCCGGTGCGGCATATGGAGTATATAAATGCATCGAAACGAGTGCACCACCACAAAGCCTAATACCTTTTCTACGCCTTCTTCCGAGTTCACACAGAGATTCTTTTTATTATTTTCTTTGCTCCCACCGAAGGTCATTACTCTCATAACATAAGTATCGGGTTCTGATTTAGACCCGTCAGCTCGCCACAGGAATCGTTGAGCATGCTGTTCTTGCTCCCTGTTACGTCAGAAAAAGAAAAACAACAAAACAAGATAATAAATAAAAATAAAATAAAAATATTCAAGAAATAAAATAAAATAAAAATATTCAAATACAATAAATAAAAATTAAATCTATTTTTGCCGATCCTATATAAAGGGACGCTGGATCATCATCACAGGCCAGTGTTACTCGACCGACAGCCCACTACACAACACGATATCGGAATTGTTTTTTATACACACATTCGAAATCTCACTAGTGCACATACCAAATTTATTTGCTAATTTCACGCATTAAAATATACATAGAACACAAAGCCAATTCAATATCGACTTTTCTTTATCGTTCTACACCACACTACACACAACACTCCCTGATAAGCAATTGGTGGAATATTTCCCTGATGTCTCCGCAAAGGGCTACGCGTCTTTCTCTAATTCTGTAAAGGATCGAGATTAGTGAAGCCAGTTGGTCCGGCCCTTTTATCAGCACAAAATTAAGCGAGACAACGTTGACCTTTGCGGCAGCGTCCCACACAAGTCGGCACTTTCCTGGCTTATTGGAATTCGTAACAGAGAATATAGGGAGATACCAAGTATTTGGAAACGACTGCTTCAGCTCCTCATTGGTAAGCTTCCTAAAGTAACCCTTACTTATGTGATCAGCGATGCGTTGTTGTAAAATGCTGTTCAATTCTGGGTTCCGAGCCATTCTTCTTTCCTAACACAATAAACGTCTTTTGGCCATAGCATAGCTATCGGGAAGAACTGGTTGGTCGTATTCCCACAGTAGGCCCGTTTAGTAGCGATCTCCTTTCTGACAGGTCATTGAATTGAGGATGTTGAGAGCTCTTTGATCATCAGAAAGCATTTTTGGTTTAGATATACCCATACTCTCTATGGCAGGAGGGAGGGAGCGAGCAAACAGATCAAAGAAGTTGATCGCATTTAAAATGGCAAACGCCAGCTTCGATCTCTGTCCCTGCTCAATCCAAGTTGACACACAGCCTCCGCGTGGCCCCCCCTGGATAGCTACCCTGGTACCCGCCAGGTAGTGAACCAATGTGTGCAGCGACCCAAACCCTTTTTCCTGGGGAAAGAGGAACCTGGCCCTCCAGGTTGGGGGCTGTGCATAGGGGTAACATCCCTATCACGTAAAAACCTACTTGTTCCGAAACAACAACAAGCCTCGGATACGGACGGATACAAAGCTGACGACCCCCGCAAACGACTAACGGACTTGAGAGTCTGCACCTGGAATGCTAGGTCCCTTAACAGACCGGGTGCCCTCAACTGCTATAAAGCAGATATAACCACACTCCAAGAAGTGCGATGGGATGGACCAGGCAAAAAACGGATGAAAAACTGCGACATCTACTACGGGAACTGCTATAAGAAGAACAAACAGCGCTTATTCGGGTGCGGATTCGTTATTCGAGGAAGACTACGACAAAAAGTCCTAAGCTTCCGGGATGTAAGCGAACGCCTCATAATAATCCGCATCAAAGCTAAATTTGGAAACATAAGCTGGATATGCGCTCACGCCCCAACGGAAAAAAATGGCGATCAACTCAAGGAAGAATTCTACGATCTCCTAGACAGAACATATGCCCAATGCCCCAACTACGACACAAAAATAGTTCTAGGAGATTTTAATGCAAAACTGGGCAAAGAGGACATATTTGAGTCGATCATAGGAAAGCATAGCCTCCATAACACCACATCCGACAACGGACTAAGGCTAATCGACTTCCTAGCGGGGCGTAACCTCCTTGTAGCAAGAACGCGATTCCCCATATCAACATCCACAAGGTAGCCAAGGTACGAATGAGGATATCAAGAATGCTTAGGAGTCGAGTAGCACAACGTAAGTTTGACGTCGGAAAGCTACAATCGCAAGAGACTGCCAGAATCTTTGCCGACCGTGTCTCCTCCAACCTCCCTCAAAATCCATCCACAGCATCACAAACAATAGAGCAGGAATGGGCGCATTGCCAGAGCGCCGTCAGAGACGCTGCCTCAGAGGTGCTGGGTTTCAAACCGCCACCACCTAGAAACCCCTGGTTCGATGAACAATGCGAACAAGCCCATGCAGCAAAACAAGAGGCTTATAAAGCCATGCTGCAACGACGGACGAGAGCTGCTCGCGAAATCTATGAGCAGAAGAGAAGAGAGGAACACACGTTTTTCAGAAGAAAGAAGAGAGAGCACGGAAAGCGTGAGATCGAGGATAAAACGAACGAACGAACGAACATGTCATGGCTACAAAGCCAGAGCGGCGGTCTCCAGGGATGAAAATGGAGAACTGGTAGTAGAGTCGCAGTCGATGCTGAGGATTTGGAAAGACCACTTCTGCAGACTGTATAGCGGCGATGATAGACAAGATACCGCTGTCAGGAGAACGAGTTATTCGTAATGGACGACAATGAAACAGAGTTCAGTCCACCCGACCTAGACGAAGTCAAAATAGCGATATCAAGACTTAAGTCTAATAAAGCCGCTGGCGCAGACGGCCTGTCTGCTGAGCTTTTTAAGGCGGCTGGAGATGAGCTGGTAAGGTGCATGCACCATCTCATTTGCAAGGCATGGTCGGAGGAAAGCATGCCCGATGAATGGAATCTCAGCATCGTTTGCCCGGTCCATAAGAAAGGAGACCCCTATAACTGCGCCAACTATAGGGGAATAAGTCTCCTTAACATCGCATATAAGATCTTCTCTGCCGTATTGTGTGAACGCCTGAAACCGTTGGTGGATAACCTGATCGGCTCTTATCAGTGTGGTTTCAGTAAATCCACAATAGACCAAATATTTACGCTACGGCAGATCTTGGAGAAGACCCAGGAATACCAAATTGACACTCACCACCTCTTCGTCGATTTCAAGGCTGCATATGACAGCGTGTATAGAGATGAGCTATACAAGGCCATGTCTAGTTTTAACATCCCTGCCAAACTCGTCCGACTGTGCAGGATGACAATGGAGAACTCTCGCTTCTCCAATAAACAAACCGAGACCTTTGATGTTAAAAAAGGATTTAGGCAAGGTGTCGCGCTGTCATGCAACTTTTTCAACATCGTGCATGAAAAGATCGTGCAAGAGTCCCTGGCTAACACAAGAGGTACGATTTATTTCAAGTCTACGCAATTGCTTGCGTATGCCGACGACATTGACGTGATTGGACGGACACAGCGAGACGTCAATGAGGCCTTTGTAAGCATTGAGGTAGAAGTGGCTAAGATGGGTCTCAAGGTTAATGAGGGTAAAACCAAATATCTGCTTTAATCTAAAAGAGACGTACAACACCGACGTATTGGCCAGAACGTCCCCGTGGGCGGATATAACTTTAAAGTGGTCAAGGAATTCGTCTACCTTGGCTCACTGATGACCAGCGACAACAACACCAGCGCTGAGATAAGCAGAATCACTCTTGCCAACCGCTGTTTCTTTGGGCTCAAGAGGCAATTGAGAAGTAGAGCCCTCTCTCGGAAAACCAAGGTGACACTATATAAGACCTTAATCATCCCAGTCCTCCTTTACGGCGCAGAGGCTTGGATCTTAACAAAAGCGGATGAAGATGCCCTTCGTTGTTTCGAGAGGAAAAAAAAATTGTTCAAACGGTGTATGGAGGAGAATATATAACGAAGAACTGTACAGGTTATACAGCGACATCGGCCTGGTACGATGTCTAAGGATACAGCGTCTAAGGTGGCTAGGCCATGTAAAGCGCATGGAAAATACAGCTCCGACCCGAAGAGTCTTCGAATCCACTCCGAAAGGAAGGTGCGGCAGAGAACGGCCGCATCATCGGTGGCGCACGCAGGTGGAAGGGGACCTTAACCAACTGGGCGTGCGGCGCTGGAAACAGCTGGCCAAAGACCGTGCCAGTTGAGGCCCAGGTTCACCACGGACTGAAGCGCCACCTAAGTAAGTAAGTAAAAAGTTTTTGGGAATTTGTTTTTTTTGCGAGGGTAGGTGAAAATCTTCAAATGACACTATGAGGACCGACAGCTCATAGTAGTGTGAGACTCTTACTCACTAAAAACATCTTCCTTCACACGTATTCTTAGTGTTAGACTACAACTGAGCTCTGGAGCTCATGCAGTAGTTTTTCACATCAGAGAAAAAAAAAAAAAAAAAAAAACCTTACATAGGTAAGGTTCCTGCAGAGCTCGCCAGTTCACACGAGTTATTATTTATTTATTATTGCGCCATATCGAACGGTTTGCTTCTTTGTGGACCGCGTAATAAACTATTTTCATCGTGTTGGCGTGTTGCTCTAGTCGTCGTTTGTGTGCGAGAAAAATCTCTAGCTGCGTTTGCGATTGTTGCGATTCCGAGATCTCTATGGATATGGGTATTTCGCAGATACCACGGCGCGAATAAACAATTGATCTCAGCATTACTTTTTTTGGGACAGCCCCATAGTTGTATACCATAAGTCCATATATGTACGTTTTACCACTTTTTTTTTTTTTAGAGACTTGCTCAGGTTCCAGAGTTAATTTATATTCTCTTATGTTTTACACACACAACCTGAACGGAGTGAAGTGGGTCGTTGATGTTCGTTCACTATTCTCAGGGGTGGTTGCCCCAGATAGGACGAGAGCCGACCAAATTCCGAGTTGGTTATAGTCCGTAGTAATTCGTTCGAGCACCTTAGTATTGCATACGCCGAGAATGAATTTCAGTTGACCATATACTGTGAGTGTTATGCCTGCAGCAGTACGTGTGGTCACTTTCCATTCACAACTGCGTTGCATACTTTTTGTCCATATAGGAATTATTTTTTTTTGGCTATGAAGCGATTTTGAACTATAGACCTTCCGCTCGGCAATTTGTTATAAATACCGAGCTTGGAATACTTTCCTAATAGCCAGTACAATTCCCGATACCCATGTTCGAGTTCTCCTCGTTTTTTCTTAACGTGAGTTTTCCATTTTAATTTCGCATCAAGTGTCATTCCGACATTAATGTTTATGAAAACTGATAAACTTTTTATTTTTCTGTAGGTAAAGTCAACCTGAACAGATTCAGTTTCAGTGAGCGCAATCCGCCAAACCTTTGTGCAACTATTTACACGATCTAGAGCATACTGTAGTTTGACATTTGCTTTTTCAACCGTTTTACCCGTTGCCAGGATGGCAGTGTCATCGGCAAACGTTGCAAATACAGTGCCTTCTGTCACGAGTATAAAGTAAGTATAACAGCGGGCCTACAACACTACCCTGCGGTACACCGGTCGTTATCGCCTTCAGGTCGGAATATTCATTTCCGTATTTAATACGGAAGAGTCTGTGTGATAGGTAGGATCTTAGAATATTATATAGCTGCTCTGGTAGAACAGGTCGTAGTTTGCACTCCAAGCCTTTGAGCCACACTTTATCAAAGGCTTGTGAGATGTCAAGAAAAACGGTTGAACAAATTAACTTTGGTTCTAGCACTTTTTCAATTACATCAGTTATTTGATGTACTTGATCTATGGTGGAATCCTTGCTTCTGAAACCAAACTGATGATCCGGTAAGAGACCTTCCGTAATTGGCTTAAGTCGATTAAGTAGAATTCTCTCGAATACTTATACGACGTAATTTCAGTCGGCGGTTTCCCGGGTTTTGGAACCATGATAACTTCTGCGACTTTCCATTGGCTTGGTTCATGTTCTAATCTAAATGCCGCATTTACGCGAAAAAGAACTTAAAGAAGTGCTTTCTTCGGCAATGCTTTAAGAATTTCTCCCGTGATTAAGTCGTAACCAGGAGCTTTGTTCGACTTTAACGATTTTAATACTTTTTTAAAGTTCTGAGAGCGTGGCTGCTGGTAGTCGGTAGTCCGTTTCTGTATTGGAGCGATTGTCGTTATCCTGGACCTGTTGGCCCTGGATGGGTTTAAAAGTATCCTCTAGGTAACGGATGAAAGTGTCCGCTTTTGCCTTATCTTCCTTGACCCATTCGCCTCTACCTTTTCTTATTGGTGGTGCCCAAATTTGCAGCTTTTTAGCACTTTTTACAGCTCCCCAAAGCGAGTAATTCGATTCTTTCTCTGAAGTCAAGTTTTCTAGATAAATGCCGATACGCTCATTCTTGTAGTCTTTAATTGCCCTTTTGAGCGAATTACACAAGTGGTATAATCGGGTTTTATCCAGCGGCGCGCGAGTTTGTTGCCATCGCTTCCGCACTTTCCATTTTTCGGTCGGAAGGAAGGCAGGGCAGAGGAAGGCCACATCAACGGTGGCGCACGCAGGTGGAAAGGGACCTTAACCAACTAGGCGTGCGGCGCTGGAAACAGCTGGCCAAAGACCGTGCCAGCTGGAGACGCTTGTTGGTTGAGGCCCAGGTTCACCACGGACTGTAGCGCCACCTAAGTAAGTAAGTATGCATTTGTTTTATTTCAGGTGGAGTACTCTTCGACGCCGCATACTGCACTGCTTGGACAAAACGATCAGCTTCGACTTCTAATTCATAGGATGTTTTTAGCGGTACTCTGAGTTCAGTGCTTTCCTCAACGTAGTTTCTGAATCTTTCCCAGTTAGTTCTCCTACTAGTTAATCTAGGTGGTCTTTGACTTTTAATTAGAGCTGAGCTCATCGTTAGTTTAACTGGAGAATGATCTGAGGAAAGGTCAATGCTCTCTTCGACTTTTAGGTAGTTTGTACTGATTCCCTTCGTAATAAAGAAGTCAATTAGATCGGGAGTTTTTGCGACATCTGACGGTCAGTACATCGGCTTTCCCGTTGAATGAAACTCGCAGCCATTTTCCATACCAGCTTGGTAGAGTGCTTTACCTTTTTGCGAGTTATATCGTGAGCCCTCGCTTTAATCCAAGCCGAAACGCGGTTGGCAATAAATTGATGAAATATTGAAAGAGCAATTTTTATTTCTAACGCGTACCGTACACATTTGCATCGTTTCAAGATCTTTACTGATTCAGGTGGAGTGGTCACTATTCTCTTTTATCAACAAGGTTGACCAACCTCTTGCCCTTCCTAATGGTTAAAATGCGTGGTAGGCACAGTAGCCTTTTATATTTATACGCGACTGCATCATCAGGTGGGTTTCAGAAATCAAGCATATGTCAATATTGTTTTCACGAACGAAAATGTCAGGTTAATTTATTTTGTTTATAATTCCATTGGCGTTCCAAGATAGAATTTATAACATTTTAGTCATATTTTAAGATTTGTGTTGGTGACCGTTAGGTCTTTCGAGGCTAAGTAGTCGCTCGAAAATAAGTCGATTCGTTTGGGTTTATTCTTCATGCTTCGCAAGAATAATCGACAAAATATTTGCCATTGAGTCTGATTTTTCAGCGCTTATCGTATGTGAGGGTGCCGTTTTTGAGCCTTGGTGTAGCGGTTTTTTAATTGTCAATGTCTTCTGACTGGTTCCCGATACAGCCAATTGAGCTTTATTTTCCTTTGTTTGGCGAATCGGCTTCGAGACCTCAGCTTTTTTGTGATATATTTCGCGACTGTTCGCATTCGTCAGATTAGAAGGATTTTGTTTTCGCAGTTTGTGACTTATTTGATGCATATTGCAGGGGATTGCCTCGAAACGGTACACTCTTGGGTCAAATGTTGACCGGCGCACTTTACGCAGCGTGGTTCTCTCTTGCAATAGGTTTGCATATGGTTGAAACCTTGGCAGCACTTGCACTGAGGAATTAGCGCTCTATTCTGTCGAGGTGGTTAGATTTTAACGACAATATCTAAGATCGTTCGATGCCGAAGATTTTCACTCGATCTCCGGTTTTTCCGAACGTTAGTCTGCATAAGGGAAGCCTGCGTTTGACTACGGATTCTTTCCCATTTATCTGATTCTTTTTACGCGCGAGAATGTCTTCCGCATCTGTTATTTTGAAACCTTTGGTTTTGAGGTCCACGATGACGTCTTCCTTTTTGCAAGAGGGGTACAGACCCCTAGCTACTACACGGATAGGTCGGTCAAACTTATTTTCGTACGTGTACCATTGCACTTTCTCTGCATCAAGTTTTGAGAAACGAGACGATAGCTATCTGGCTCGTTGACTTTAATAGTCCACGCGTCATTATTTCGCGACATTATTCGATAATAATCACTGGATGGGAGTGATTGCAAAATTGCGCGCAGTTTATAATAATCCGCGATTCCAAATACATTTACCGGTGCCAGTGAGGGTTACTTCGATCTTATTTGCTTGGAAATTTGATGGCTGCACGTACCAGGCGCTTCTTAGGTTTTACTTTTTCGGTGTTTGACACTGCAATTGAATCCCGATCTTCGGTGCGTATAGCCTTGGGCGATGACTCGGCCTTCTGTTTTTTGCCCGCTCGTTTTTTCTTAATATCCAGTTCGTTTCACGACTCAGTTCTTCTTCGTCCGTCCGGAGGCAAAACTGACGTGGTCGCAGTCCGCGATTTAAGCATACCTAGCTCCTTCTTTAGTTCGGCGCAAAGTAGCTACGTGTTATGCAATCTAGCACGTAAGATGCAGTTCTCTTCTTCGAGGCTTTGTAATTTGATCGAAGTTTGTTCGTTGACCGGAACTGCCGGTTCTAGAGAATTAGCGTCACACGCTTTTATCGTTGATCCCGTCGGTGGGGATCTTGGTATCCCTTTACTTTTCTGAAAAAGGTCTAAAATATTAAATTTATTGGAATTCATAATGTTCCCACGAGTAACGGAGAAAGGGTGGCCCGTCTGTCCAGAGATCTGCAGTAGACAGATACGGCTCACTGATCCGGAGGTCGCCAGGTATCCGGCTGCTCCGTTAGAGAGTGAGCTATTTTTTAGACTGGGCCCCCAGCCAAATTGATTCTCAGCACGGGTCGCATTACACCTTAATCCAGCCCAGTTGTTAGCAAAACTAACGATGGATTTTAGTCGCCTCTTACGAGAGGCATGCCTTACCTTGAATATATTGTAACCCCTACCCGAAGGGGGAGTTTCTAGAAATGAAGGGAGTAATTCGGAAGAGAACGGCACATTTTTCCTTAAGTTTTCTATGCTGGTTAAGGAATGACATATTAGTTTTGTATTTATCTTGATCTGACTTCTAGTTGTGGAGTAGCGGGTGATGTCTAAATGTACAATTACTTATTCCACATTCGCGGTTCGATTTGCACGTAGAGAGGTTCGGCAGAGCCTCTTGGCCTTTGCAGCTTGCCATCTCTGTGAATGATTAAATTCTTTAAATTTGTGGCACAGATTCACAGCACCACATTTTCCTTTGCAGATGCAACAGTCAGAAGATTGTTCAAGAGTATTCTCTTCTAGACCTGACGATTCAAGCTCATGTACGTTAACATAGGCTTTACCCATCGGATGCCGCTTTTCGGGAAGATTGGAAGCCGATTCATTATGGAAAGTTGGAAACGTAACTTCGCTGGCTGCGTGAGCAATCTGATATATCCTGGTGCTGAAGGTAGAAAGTGAAACAAGTGGAAGGGCTTGCTTGTTCATAGCCCAGTTTAGTTTCATTTGTGCCCGAAGCTTGTTTACCAGTTGCTGCAGTAAGTTTGGGTTATCCCTAAATAAGCAAATTTTTTTTGTAAACAATTTTCTTAGCAATAATCCATAATAAAAGTAGAACATCGTAGATATTAAGTAGTCGAAAGATATAGATTAAGTATATAGATATAGTTGGTTTTAGGGTGCCCGCCCAGGGTCGGTAAGACATCTATTGAAGTTATGATATAACTATATATTGAGGTTATAGTTATAAGTATGTCAAAATAAAAATGAATTTAAATGTAATTTAAGTTTGGGTTACTCAGATGAGCTAATAGTTCACATAGTCCATAGTGGAAGCGATGTTTTGTACGGCTAGAGCAAACTGAATGATCGTCTCGAGCCTATCCACCTTCGGGGGTGCTTTCTGCCTCAATTACTGTACCAGAGAGTCAACTGTCAGTTCCGGTCGACCGTAGAGCATTCGTAATGTATCAATCACCTCGGGAACTCCTGACAGATGTAGCAGACGGAACCTTACAGCCCTTCAAACGCCTTTGGAGTCTCATCAGGTTTTCTTCGTTAGAGAAACCACAACTGAGTGTCGAGTTCTTAAAAGTCGATATGAATAAAGGCCATTCTTCGGGGCGACTACTGAACCAGAGCAGCTCTTTGGCATTAAATGCCTCGCTGCGATTTGATCTGCCGTGAGGTGATGCCGAGACATTGTGTTGACTTTCGGGTTGTGGTCCGTAGGTGGGCTCGGTTGCCTTAGGATGGTAACAGATGTTGGAAGATGATGTATTGGCTAAGGCTCATTATTGGGAACGGTAAGGGGAGTTACGTTATGCATTTCGGTACTGAACTCTCTGGATGTAGGGGCTTGTATGATTGTATTGTTGCGAGCTTTGGAGTCTTACATGTTTGGCCTATTACTCTCTATTGTTTGGTTCTCTACGCTTGGCGTATTTGTCAATCGTTTGGTTTGTAAGTGTTGCTCTTCATGCAGTGGTAGACCCTTTTCTTCGTGGCGTTTCAACCAATGTCTCACCTTTGAATGACTTGTACTGGGCTCGTCACCTTCCGTGTCCTCCTTCTCTTCCTATTCCATACCGTGTAAGATCTGGTACTTCTTGTCAAGGAAATCTTTATCCCGCTTTTTTTTCATTTTTCGCTCTTCCTCTAATTTACTCAACTGAAGTTCCAAATTTCTCTCGGAAGATCCCTTTGATCGCTTGGATGAATATGGCAGTGCTCTACCTTGGATTTTATGTACTACTTCTGACACAGTACTTGGATTCGGAGGAGCTTCCAAGTTAGAACGCACGCACGCTTCACAGCACCAATCGCGATGTTCAATCTCGCTGGTTACGCCAATACAGTTGAAGTGGTACGAAGAGTCGCACTTGTCACACTGGACCATGTCGTCATTGTCGGGTTGATTGCATTGCTGACAATAGACAACTGATAAATCGGGCATATCTTGATTTTACCTTTGGGACGGTGGTGTACGCTACGTGTACATATCGACGAAGTGAATATATTGCTTTTTCCAGATAATGGCATACTGAAAATATACTGTGTGTAATAAATGTAGATTATTTAGATCTGGCAACCCCATCAATATTGCTATTAAGTACATACATATGTAAATGATGTTCTTAAATAAATGGTAATAGTTAGTTGAATCCAGACCTCCGAGGAGACAACAAGCTATTGCACAAAATAATAATTTACGGATACCTAAATAGTACATGGTGTCAGAAGTGAAATGGCGACATCAAATAATCGGCTACCGGTTGAACTCGATTGCTCGAACTTAGCAAAGGAGTGGCCGATGTGGAAAAGAAATTTTCTTATGTACATGATGGCCAACGCTAAAATGGAAGAACCTGAAGACCGCAAAATAGCAAACTTCTTATGGTTAATTGGTGCTAGGGCCATGGAAATTTATAACACATTATTTCCCAACGATGGATCAGTATTTGGAATAGTGGGGGCTAACAACAACGACGAAGCAGCAGGAGGCGAAGTTAGTGAAGCAGCAGCAGGTGGCGGCAATCAAAATGTACGCAACAATACGCGAACATTAGATAATGTGTTAAAAGCGTTTGATGATTATTGTGTTCCTCTTAAGAATGTAACAATGGAGTCATTCAAATTCAACACAATAATTCAAACGGAAAAACAACCATTTTCTGAATTCGAAACTGAATTGCGTAAGCAAATTCAGTATTGTGAATTCAAGTGCATATGTGGGGTATCATATGAAGAGCGCATGCTGAGAGACCGCATCATAATTGGAGTTGCAGACAAAAAATTACAGCTTAAGCTTCTTGATGGGAAAAATGAGGCTCTTAAAACGGTGATTGACACCTGCAAGATATTCGAAGCTGCAAACACTAACAAAAAGCTACTGGATAACAATCAACAACAACTACAAATACATAGCGCTACGAGGGAACAACCAAAACCAAATAAGTCAATGGTTTCTCGTCACTGTTATAACTGTGGCTATGTACCATTTTCAACAGCTCATTTGTGTGAGTGCAGAGCAAATAACATCTTTTGTTCAAATCGCGGAAGGAAAGGGCATTTTAGTAAATGGTACAAGAAGGCGAACAACAACAACAACCGAAGTGAGTTAAGAGTGGACAACAACATCAAAAACAACGTGGATCACAGACAAATGGGTTACAAGAACGAGAAAAAAGCTATAAATACTCTTACTGAGGGGAGCTCTTGGAATGATTCAGGTAACTTAATTGTAAGGCATATTGATGGGGAAAATAGTTTTAAAAATAAATCATGTATTCATAGATTAAGTAAGAAAAACATATCAAGATGGAAAAAAAAATTATTACATTAATAACCATGACGTCGAATTCAAAATCGATACCGGTGCAGATGTCAATTGCGTTCCACTTACCTTAATGAAAAAATGTCAAATTGAATTGTTAAATGAAGAAAATAATTTATGTGTCAACGACTACAATGGGAATAGAATAAAAATTTTCGGTTCAGTTACATTAAACTGTGTTGATCCTATTTCGCACATGGAACAATCTGCTCAGTTTCTTGTTGTCGATGACGCATGTGAACCTATACTCGGTTTAAAAACATGCATTGAATTTAATTTGATAACTCGATTAGATATACACTCAATTACTTTGCCAAAAACAGTTGAGGAATTTATAGAAGAGAATCAGAATCTTTTTGAGGGGTTAGGGGAACTTCCGGGTAGCATGAATATCGAATTAATAGAAAACTCAAAACCAGTGTTGCATTACAAAAAACGTATTCCATTAAGTTTAATTGAGAAATTGAAGCAGGAACTACAAAAAATGGTGGAAATGAAAGTAATTTCGCCAGTTGATTATCCAACTGAATGGGTAAATAATTTACAGGTGGTTGAAAAACCTAATGGAAAGTTGCGTTTATGTCTAGATCCGAAACCTTTAAATGCATGTATTAAAAGAGAACATTTTTTAATCCCAACCATAGATGATTTTTTAAGCAAACTAAAAGCAAAACATATTTTTACGGTGCTTGATCTTTCAAGTGGATTTTGGCATATGAAACTAGATAAAACTAGTTCTGATTTAACAACGTACATGACTCCCTTTGGTAGATACAAGTTTAATAGGGTACCTTTTGGCCTGAATTGTGCTCCTGAAATGTTTCAGCGGAGATTGGTAAAAATTTTTGGGGACATTCCGGGGGTAGTCGTCTATTTTGATGACATTGGAATCGCTGCTGAGACAGAAATGGAACACGACCAAATTTTAAAACTAGTTATTGAACGGGCGCGATCAAACAACATTAAGTTCAATGCAGAGAAAATTCAATATAAGAAAACACAAATCAAATTTATGGGGCATGTCTTAGAAAACGGGCAAATAAAGTCTCCAGAAGCATATCGCGGTGCAATTTTAAACATGAAAAGGCCGGAAAACAAACATGATGTAATGAGAATGTTAGGCCTTTTTAAGTATTTAGGGAAATTTATACCAAATTTATCACAGAAGACAGCTGCGTAATTTAACTCGGAACGACTGTAAGTTCTGTTGGAGTCACGACCACGAAACTGAAATGAAAACACTTTTGAAAATTATCGCATCTGATCCAGTTCATGCGATCTATGACCCAAATAAACCTGTGACTGTTCAAACAGATGCATCTAAAGATGGAATAGGTTGCGTTTTGATACAGGAGGGTCATCCAGTCGCATTCGCATCGCGTACATTAAGTAAATCTGAACAAAAGTGGGCACAAATCGAGAAAGAACTGTTAGCAGTGGCTTTCTCTTGTCAAAGATTTCATTTTTTTTATATGGTCGTGATTTTATTGTTGAAAGTGACCACAAACCATTAGAGGTCCTAATAAAACGTGACATTGATGATGTTTCACCTCGTTTGCAAAGATTGTTTATGTTTTTGTTAAAGTATCCTTTGATGCAATTAGTTTATAAACCTGGAAAGCAGATGTTAGTAGCTGACTGCCTTTCACGTGCTCAATTGTCAGATAATTCGGAATTCAGTGATTTATCAGGCGTCATTCATATGGTTACGAAATCAGCTTGTTTATCAAAAGAAAACTTCGATTATTATTTATCAGTTGTAGGTCAGGATGAGAAATATAATCGAATACGCACATATGTTATGAAAGGCTGGCCAACATTTCACCAGCTCGATCATTTTTCTCAAACATTTTACAAATATAAGGATGAGCTGCACTGTGAAAATGGGCTCTTGTTTAAAGATCACCGATTAGTTATCCCACATAAATTGCAGGGAAAGATAGCAAATATGGTTCATGGTCCGCATCTGGGCATCGAAAAATCTCTTTCTTCGGCTAGAATGAAATACTTTTGGCCAGGGATGTCGAATCAAATAAAGGAGTTGGTCTCGTCTTGTGAAACCTGTGAAAAATTTAGACGTAACAATCAAAAGGAACCCTTATTGCAGGAAATTTCGCCTGAATACCCATTCCACATAGTGGCTATGGATTTGTTTCAATACGCCGGCCAGGACTACATATCCTTAATTGATTCATATTCCAATTTTATTTTTGCCAAAAAACTTAAAAACAAAACATCAAAACATATTATTGAAGTAATTTCGCATATATTTAATGTTGTTGGTTTTCCCACAATTATTAAATGTGACAACAGTCCATTTGGCTCTTATGAATTTGAATTGTTTGCGAATGAATTCAATATTGTCTTAAAATTCTCAAGTCCTAGATATGCTCAGAGTAATGGACTTGCAGAAAAATAGGTCGCTATCACTAAGAATATTTTAAAACGATGTATGGAAATAGGCGAAACTGACCAATTCCAATACAGAATTTTGGAATACAATTCGACTCCAATAGCGAGTATGCATTATTCACCATCCGAGTTATTTTTTGGAAGAATAACAAAAACAAAGCTACCAATATCAAGCGCCTTGCTTTGTCGAAACAATGTAAGTGAGCAGATTGTCCAAAGTAAAATAGAAAAAAAGAAGCGAAATCAGAAATACTATTATGATGAAAGTGCTAAGGCACTACCTGCCCTAGGTATTGGGGATCAAGTTATATTTAAAAAGAATGAAAATGAATGGAACTATGGCACTGTTACTGGTATCGTTAATAAAAGATCATATATTGTAAAAGATTGTCTTGATAATTATTATAGAAGAAATCGTAGATTTATTGCTAAGACATTAAATAAAGGATTTGACACAAGTGAATTTCTAATTGATGAAAATGTAAACAAGCCTGTAATAGAAGTTAAAGATAATTTTGATAGTTTGAAAGATAAAAGTATTGTACCCGGAAACAATGGGTCCGAAAACTTTAAAAATATTAACATAGAAAACAATCTTAATGTGAATGTGGACAAACCCAAATCATCGACAGAACCTGCTCAGTCATATACTAAATCTGTAGGTGATTCAGGATCCAAATTATCTGAAAATAATAACGAGTTCAAATCAATAATTAGTACTAGGGATAATTATAACACAAGGAGTGGTCGCATTGTTCGTCCACCTAAAAGATATGGTTATGATTAAGAATAAGTAATATTGCATTGTTTAATGTAAACATAAAAAAAAGAAAAGCGTGTAATAAATGTAGATTATTTAGATCTGGCAACCCCATCAATATTGCTATTAAGTACATACATATGTAAATGATGTTCTTAAATAAATGGTAATAGTTAGTTGAATCCAGACCTCCGAGGAGACAACAAGCTATTGCACAAAATAATAATTTACGGATACCTAAATAGTACACTGTGTAGGTGCGATTTATTGAAAAAAGTAAAAGAATTTTAAAGGATGTTGCCTAAAGCAGCTACTGGTCGGACCGTGACGTTCAGTTTTTCTAGTGCGCACAAATGTAAGGGAAACAAACTTTTATTAAATTAAAATTTATTAGTTTTCATTAATTAAACTGATTGCGTACTTTAAAATTCTTTTAATTGCTCTGTTTCGTTTGCCAGCCTTTTTTCTTCTCTGGTTTCTTTGACGTCTGTCACTTTTTTCCCTGGCTGCGGACCACTTTTTCATTAGGCGAAATTATGATCAAGTTGCAAAGAATTAGTAAATGCTCGGTTATGACATTCTCTAGAATTATGTCTCCTTTAGTGTATGAGTATTGGATTCGTAATGTAGTCCTAACAAGAGTCTCTTCTCGTAAAGATCTTGGCGTAATATTCGATGTTCAACTAACCTTTTCAATGCACATTGACTATATTATATCAAAGGCCAAACCCATGCTAGGCGTCTTGTTTCGGAACCCGAACGATTTTCTAAAAACCTTATACATTTCTTTAATTCGCTAGAATACTGCTGTATAGTATGGAGTCCGTATTATAAAAACAGCGCGATTCGTATCGAGAGAACACAAAAGAGAACGCTAAATTTGTTCTTCAAAAGATCTCGTGGATCTAAAATATTCCGAATTATATTGCTAGATGCCAGCATAAAAGAAGAACTTATTACCCAGTTCTTTTCGCTTATGATGTTATTACAGCTCACATTGATTGTCCGGTTTTACTTTCTATGTTTAGTGTTTATTTCCCGTCTCGTTGTCTGCGACCTAGAGGTGTTTTTTATGTTTCGAAACATAATACAAACTATGGACAAAATGATCCTATAACTAATGCATGCAAAATTTAAATTAGTCGCCAGTGATTTTGATTTTAATATGAGTAGAGAGATTTGTAAAATCGCACTTTTGAATTATTTATAATATTGGTTAATTTGAATGAATTGTTATTTACCAGAGAAAAAAATAAATTCTACGCGGTTAACAAATCACTAATTAATACTCATCCAATTAAAGCTAAATATAAAAAAATGCGAAAAGAATATTACAAACGATTATAAATTCACAAAAGGAAGCCTACTTTCGGGCAAAATTTTCGAAAAACAAGACTGATGCTAGGATGGAGAACAGTAAACGATATGTTAGGAAAAAAATGTAGCAAACAAGGTATTCCTACTAAACTTAGATTTTCAGACGAATCTTGTACGTCAAGTCCAAAAAAGATGACAGATGCATTTAACTTGTTTTTCAATAACGCCATAACAACATCTAGACCTCTTCATTTTCATTTCATGAACATCAAACGCCCTCTTCATTTGTCCTAGAAAATGTGACTGAGGGTGAAGTTGCTAGAGCAGCTTATTCCCTGAAACCTAAATCTTTCTGTGGAACCGATGAGATAAGTAGCCTCACAATTAAAAAAATAAGTCACCTAGTTCTCAGCCCATTAACTTATGTCATCAATCTGAGTTTTTGAACAGGTGTATTTCCTGTATGCTTGAAAACATCAATAGTTGTTCCAATTTGTAAAAAAGGTGATCCCTGTGATCCTGCAAATTATAGGCCAATCTCGCTTTTGTCTTCTTTCTCCAAAATTTTCGAGAAACTAATTGCTGAAAAAATGGTTAAGTTCTTAGAAAAGTACAAGCTTCTAAATTTATGCCAATTCGGGTTTAGAAAAGGGAAGTCTACTGAAGATGCGTTAGTGGCATTTCTAGAAAAAATCCATAATGGTCTGGACAATAACTAAAAAACTTCTGGTCTGTTCCTGGATTTGACCAAAGCGTTTGATTTAGTAGACCATGAACTACTTCTGGAAAAGCTATATCGGCTTGACTTTAAGGGCAATATACTCGAATTGGTTAGATAGTTCCTTTAGGATAGAAAGCAACATATTCGAATAAATGATTTCCTTTGTGAATCTTTGCCTGGAACTGGTGTTGGCGTCCCTCAGCGCTCCATTCTGGGTCCGTTACAGTTCATCATTTATATAAATTCCATCTTTCGTCTACCTCTCAATGGCAATGTCGTTGCTTATGCTGATGACCTGGCACTATCATATATTGGTGTATGTGTGGAAAATATAAGAAACCAAATAATACTCGATCTATGACTACTAAGTAAATGGTTCTTTTATCACAAGATGGTGCTTAGCACTAAGTCATAGGTCATGTCCTTTTCTCTTTCCAACGCATTTACCCTAAGCGGCATCAGCTACCACGTGTACGGCTGCGATAAAAATTGTGCTGACGGCTGCATACACATAGAATCAGTGTCTAATTTTAAAAATCTTGGAGTTACTTTAGATTGCAAACTCAATTGGAAGCTATATATAACTAATCTAAAAAGATATGTGTACATGGCTATAAACAGGATATATTTTTTACGAAAACTAGTACCTTCAGCTGTGCTTAAGACCATTTATTACGCACTCGTAAACTCCCGCCTTGAATATGCGATAACATGCTGGGGTAGTGCTTACATAAGTAATCTAAAGCCCCTTTTCATAGCGCAAAAAAATATTATTGGTATCATGAGATTCAAATCTAGATGGGAGCCTTCGCACGCTATATTTGTCTCCACAAATATATTGTCTCTTCGACATCTGTATATATATAAGGTTCTAAACTTATTCTACCAACGTAGTGGATATATGAGTGATAGCAGGAGACATACATATTCTTTTAGATCGAGGATAGATATTACGGTTCTTAGAGTTAAAAAAGAACACTGTAGGCGGTTTGTTACAGCAATTGCGCCAGCCATTTTCATATGATTACCTAAAGAAGTACGTAGTTTGGTAGACAGCAGACATAGATTTTTTTGAGCTTTGAGAGAATGGTTGCTTTCTAAATCAGAAGTTGAAACTCTCATACAAGTTATAATTTAAACGATCTTATTCCCGACAA
Source organism: Eumerus sabulonum (assembly GCA_951905685.1). Lineage (NCBI taxonomy): Eukaryota > Metazoa > Arthropoda > Insecta > Diptera > Syrphidae > Eumerus > Eumerus sabulonum. The sequence goes on from OX645060.1 coordinate 103,099,697, forward strand.
TTTTCTTTTATTTTGGTTTTTATATTTTCTCCTCATTACGTTTCCCTCTTAGAACCCATTATGTTTCATCTCACCATAATTAAATTCCTATTAAAAATAAAAACATCGATATCGATCGATAAGTATATATCGATAAGGTATAAATATTAATACCTTTTCGCGTTTCCTCGATGTGGCCGAGCCAGTGTAGTCGACGGATCCTTGCCTTCCGGACTACATCCACATCTTGGTACAGCTCGTAGAGTTCGCGGTTGTGTCTTCTTCTCCATTCACCTTCCTCACAGACCGGACCAAATATCCGGCGCAGAATTTTTCTTTCGAAAGAACCCAGAATCAGCTCCGCTGTCCTGCTTATCGTCCAGCTTTCGGCTCCGTACAGCAAGACTGGCAGAATGAGCGTTTTGTATAGCACGACTTTGGCCTTTCGAGTGAGTAGTTTTGACCCCAGCTGCTTGGACAAGCCGAAGTAGCAGCGGTTGCCAGGGGTGATTCTATGCCGGATCTCCACTGTGGTGTCATTTGTGGAATTTACGTTTGCCCCGAGGTTTTTGCTTGACAGCATGTATTTCGCTTTGTCCTCATTGATCTTAAGACCAACTCGTTTCGCCTGTTCTTAAATCGCCGTGAATGCTTCCATAATGCCACGGCGAGAACACGCGATGATGTCGATATCATCCGCGTATCCTAGCAGCTGGATGGACTTGTAAAAGATAGTGCCTTCCCTGTTGACGCCTGCCCGTCGCACTATCTGCTCCAGCACCAGGTTGAAGAAGTCACATGACAGCGCATCTCCTTGCCGAAATCCGGTGCATGTTTCGAATGGTTCTGAGGTCCTAGAACCGAATTGCACGGCGCATCGCGTGTTTTCTAGCGTGGCGCGACACAGCTGGATCAGTTTTACTGGGATCCCGAATTCGGCCATCGCACCAAACAGTTCTTCACGATGAATGCTGTCGTAGGCGGCTTTGAAATCGATGAAAAGATGGTGTGTATCGATTCGAAACTCGTTGGTATAAATATTAATACCTTTTCGCGTTTCCTTACTCTTTCGACACCTCGACATCTTAATTTTAATTACATACATATGTAGTATGTTTACTTTCGAAACACTTGCCACCGTAACAAGCTTCCACAAAGTGTTAGATCTAAAATGCTTTTTCATGGTAAAATATGTCAGTATTTACATTAACGTATTTACATTACATTTTTGAATTATGTTATTCATATTTTTTAAAAACGAATATATTCAAGAATTTTGTAAGCATTTTAATATGTAAATAAATAAAAAAAAAATATGTTAGCGATCGCATTTAACACCACGGTTTCCCGACGAGAGGAAAGGGGAGATGTCACCTTGGATTCCCAATCGTTCGTGAATGCAACGAGACACCTTGCATTCGCTAGGTGCATGGAAGAATATGATCGAGCGTGCATTCGTTCCCACGAACATACGAGTGAAAAAATGATCGAGCGTGCATGCGTTTCTACGAGCATGCGAGTGAAATGCTGACACCGTTTCCCTTGCAAACACAGGCTGCCCGGCAAAAGCCGGCATAGGAACTAGATTATGTTTAAGACAGTTTTGTAAGTTCATTCCGTTTTTGGAACCCAACGAATAAAGTTGGATATTTTCAACCGAAAACACCCGTTGCTTTGTAAGTCGAACAGTTGTTTTTTTGTTATCCTCTTAAAGGATAATCTTAACTTCGCTTTTATTATACACTAGCTTTTGCCCGCGGCTTCGCTCGCGTTAAATTCGGGGTAACACGGTTCCCCTTTCCTGATTTAGAACACAGAAGAGAACTCGGAACAGAATGTTATTTTAATACGCTACTGTAGACGATATTATATGTCTTCCATTTGGGGATAGAATGTAAAGATTCTGGGTATTGGACACACGCGAACATGCTACATACAATTGTCCATGGGAAAAGCACGGCTTTTCTAAGTTCACCCCAGCCACCTTTAATGTTTGACCTTGCGTTTTGTTAATGGTCATAACGAAACTTAGCTTTAGAGGAAATTGTAGCCTTTTAAACTGGAACGGGAGATCTGTGGGAATTATTGGGATTCATGGGATCATTACATTTTCACCCTTTCCTACGCCGGTTAAGATAGTGGCGCTAATGATATTGCGGCCAAGTTGTGTGACACGAAGTCTCGTCCCATTACATAATCTCGGGGCATCTAAATTTCGTATAAGCATGACTGGGACGCTTAGTAGTCAAATAACAGAGTATAGGTACCGTATGCACAATAGTGTGAAGCGTGGCCCGATGCCCGCACTTAAATACAGATAGAGAGCACACAACGTTAGCGCGTTTCGGAAACATATCAGCGCCATCTATCGTAATTCAAGAGTAACACTTATTTATGTTTCGAATGTTGATTGTTTTTTCAAAAGCTGATTGATTTATGGTTGTTTTAAATAAATTATTTTATTATTCATTTGTATCATAGAACCCATACTAATTTTGCGGAGAGTCTCACACGAATTTCCATCTCCTACTGATTTCTTTTTTTGCTGCATACAAACTTAACGGGGGCTAGAAAGAAACAAAAAGTAGCCTACGTCACTCTCCATCCCTTCAACTATCTCCACTTAAAAAATCACGTCAATTCGTCGCTCAGTTTTGCCGTGAAAGACGGACAAACAGACACACACACTTTCACATTAATAATATTAGTATAGATACATTATTATAAGTATTATATTATAATTGTTATTATTATCACAACTAGTCTTAAAAAGCTTTTGTACTTGAAAGACGAAGTAAATAAATAAATAGACTTTAATATAGATATTTTAAGCTGCAACCAATCAGTAGATTCATATATACCCTTAATTGAGGAGCATGGTTGAACATTATTTATGAATTAGTTTACCAGACCGATCTCTAACGCTTGCCTAGACCATGCGTAGCCCATATTTTTACTTTGAGTGTCTATTCGGGAGGTTTTTCTGACCTATTAAAATGCGCCAGTGTAATCCCTCTCTTCAAAAAGGGCTGTTATAAAGAAAAGAGCAACTATAGAACCATTTCCTTATTTTTCTCAATATCAAAGTTATTCGAGAAGACTACTAAGAGTAGAATTTTAAAATATCTCAATAAAAATAACCTTTAAAAAAAAAAAACAGTTTGGATGTTCTCCTTAATTTTTGTACTTTCCTTTATATAGGAATTGATACTAAAAAATGCTGTGCCCGACTTGTCGGGGACAATTCTAAAGCCTTCAACATGGTTAATCATAGCATTCTTGTAGAAAAATTGCGTTGTGTGGGTTTCGGCGGGTATATCTTAGATTGGTTTACTTCCTCCCTAAAGAACAAAACACAAAAGGTAAGAATCGGGGGCAATTAAAGTAGTTCAAAGAAAATCAATTTCGGTGTTCCCCAGGGACACCGATCTTCTTCTGTTTTTATTTAATGTGAACTCTATTTCTGCGTAAAAGCTTTCACAGATGACTTCTCTTTTGCCTATAGCACAAGCACACGTTTTGACTAACCTAGTTGCTTACCTTAATAAAATACAACAATTGGAACCATCCTACAAACGTGCGCTGTTGGAAATGTTCACAAAAAAAGATCCGCCCGTCTTGCCCACTCTATCGAACTATTTAGGAGAAAAAAAGTTCTATCTGTAAGACATTTATGTTTTTTTAAAGTACTGAAAATCTTCTCTTAAAGAGCAGGATATATGCAAAGCCCCTTTTTCGATGCTTATAATACATATGCGTGGTAGCACTGAATCCGTCGTAGGCATTCTTCCTGAAAGTACACGTATCATTAGAAATCATTCCAAATTCTCAATGACAACAAAACTTTGGCTTCTTAATTTCATCACAATGAAATTGAAATCTTTTAAATCTTTTTTATTTTTATTTTTATTTCTACTTGTTGTTTTTAGTTAATTTTCATATTTTGAATCTTTTGAATTACAGTGTATAATGCTTGTTTTTACCACATAATAACATAATTTGAAGTGACATTTTATTAATTAAATACAAATGACACTAATTATTCTCTGAATTAATGCATGATATAGTATGTATCGATGTTAACTATTTTTTTGTAAAATGGATTAGATGTAATGAGAATAAAGATGAGTGGTAAAATATTAGGGCTTATGAAGAACAGAGACGCTATGTACAAACATTGGAACCGTTCTAAAATTCCAAAACTCCACAACGAATACTGTCACCTTCGAAACAAAGCTGTGTTCGAAATTCGCAAAGCAAAAGTTCGATTCTATGCCAGCGAACTTGATTTATCGAGTTCCGGCAAACATTTTAAAAAAATAAGCGGGAGATTGGCATCGGTAAGCAAAACATAAAACATGGCTGTAACGCACTCAACAAAACGTTCACTACTACTCATTCATTTCTCCACTTATGAGCGTTAACTTTGATGACCCCAGACCAGGTAGGGAAACAGGAAAATCTTTTTCTCTTCAATGGCTCACGGATGCAGATGTTGTCGAAGCATTATTGTCAATAAAGTCTAATGCAATCGGAATGGCTGAAATTAACCCTAAATTTATCGAAATTGTACTGCCAATAATACTGCCTTTTTGTAACACATATTTTTAACACCATTTGAACAACATCTACTTTTCCTTCTGAATGGAAAAAAGCCATGGTCGTATGCTGAAGAAGTCCAATAGTAACCCGGTAGAATATAGACCGATATCAATATGTATTACCTTACCTATCCAAAGTTTTTGAGAAAGCTATTTTTAAGCAGATTCAAATACACCTCTCTTCGAAGCAATTGAGTCCTTGCCAATCCGGTTTTTGAAGTAATCGAAGCTGTGAAAGTGCTCTATTACATATTACGGACGAAATGAGAAACGGATTGGACAAAAAAGAACTCGCCTTTTTAACACATCTCGACTATTCCAAAGCGTTCGATACGGTGAACCACGCAGTTTTATGTTTAAAAATCAGGAAAGATTTTAACTTTTGTAGTCAATCTACAAATTGATATTCTCATATTTGACTGGAAGACAGCAATCGGTAGTCGTTAGCGATCAAAGATCTGAATTTCTACCCTTACTGAATGGTGTGCCCCAAGGATCAATACTCGGACCGATCCTCTTCTCGATCTACGGTAACGAGCTTCCTAGCATAGTTCCATACATATGTATGTACGCCGATGATGTGCAGCTTCAATGTCCTACTAACTCGATCGATCTAGCAGCCGATAAAGTCAACGAAGATCTAAAACCAATTTTAAGTTGGGCGCAAACAAATTATCTTAGTTTAAATCCGATAAAATCAAAGGCTCTCATTTTTTACTCTAGCTAATTAGATCTGACTGATTTTTTCTCGTTGAAACTTGGAGACTCGGTAATAGAATATGTCGACTCCATAAGAAACCTTGAAAAAAATTTCAATCGCACTCTAAATTGGGACGACCATATCAATGCAACCGCTAGCAAAATCTATGGTGGTCTCCGCCTTCTTTGGGCCTCGCATTCCTTCATACCAAAAAAGACCAAAATACTGCTTGCCAAAACCTTGTTGTTGCCTATTATGTTCAATTGCTTTAAAGTTCTTTGCAAACTCAATTTTAGGTGCAAAAGAAAACTGTGCGTTGTTTACAATAATATTGCACGTTATATTTATGACCTTAAACAATATGACCATATTTCTTCGTACTCAAAAATCATATTCGGCTGCTCATTCGAAAACGTACTAAAATTGCTCCCATTAACTTGAATTCACAAAATGATCACTACACAGGAGCCTGACTATCTATATCTATACAATAAGCTAGGATTTCCAATCTCACAAAGGACTTCTAAATTAATCCAGCCTAGGAACACTTGCCTCTCGTCGGAACGTCCACTTCTGGTCCATGCCACTTGCTTGTGGAATTCCTTCCCAATACATCTAAAAAGGATCAGAAATGCAAAACACTTCAAAAACAATTTTTTTTTCCAACTGGCCAACAATAATAATTAATATTAGCTTCACTTTTTTTCTTTTTTTCTGATTCATTCATATATTCCTACAAATCGTTTTTTGTCATAAAGTAAATTGCCCTGTAGCACTTACGTAACGATGTAATTTTTTAGTATCAGCAGTCCTATGTCGTACGAATACTGAATATAAATATTGTACTAGGTTATAAGGTTTCCACTATCTTAATGTACAGTCATATGCACTGAATAAAATTACAAATTAAATTACAAATAAAATATGAAATAAAAAATATAACTGAGCTTAGGACATATAAAAATAAACTCCCAACTGAACAAATTTTGTTTTTAATTCATTATTACGTCTCTGTGAACACATTTTCACAGCGACAGGGAAAAAGAACTCAACTAGCCTTTTTCCAACAACATTGACACTTTAGCTCTTGTATACAAGGTCTGTGTTTTTCTCTTGACGATCAAAACAAAAACATAACCCAAGCTACTACGAATAATATATACGTGAACTTTATGTTGCCCAAGCAGCTATTGGTGTTGCTGCACGACAAAAAACACAAAAAACACCCACTGATGACAAAGCAGCAGGGAAAACATGGATAGCAGTGGCATGGCGATTCAACCCCCAACAAACCGACGAGACTCACATGCACACCAACATCCATGGAGTCAACGCTCACTGGATTCCACATGAATGCACATAATAATAGAATATAGGATAATCACTTATATAATATAATCACTTAACACTAGGGATGATACGGAGCTTCGACTCCGAATCCGAGATGTCAGAATCTCCGGTTTAAATTGCACCTCCGAATCTGGCTCCGGTTCCGATATAATCACAACGGAGGTTTTTCAGACCACCATCGGTAACGTAACGGTAACGACCGACGAACACATTACAATACAACTGTATTTTTACTCTTTTATTTGTTTACATCATTAGTAGATTTGCATTGAAGTTGAGAATTCATGCATGAGACGCGAGTTACCAACGGTCACGTCTCAGCCCGCCGCCCCCTAACCACCAAACAACTCAACCATCCCACAGGCCACAATACACTTAACTATTAACTCTCGGTATGTATGGATATGTATAATTTTGTGATTACATAGATTAATCTTACTTACTTACCTATCAGGCCAGCGATCCATGGAGGATCTGAGCCTGAGCTATAGCTGCCTTCCATCCTTGACGGCGTGCAGCGTGCCCGGTGCTTCCAGTTGTCAAGACCAAGGTGTCTTACATCCGCGATTACTTGGTCTTTATACCGGAGGTTCGGTCTTCCTCTTCCGTTCGAACCAGGAGGCTCGGAGTCGAGGACCCTCTTAGCCGGAGCGTTGATTTCCATGCGCTCGATGTGGCCGAGCCAGTGTAGTCGACGGATCCTTGCCTTCCGGACTACATCCACATCTTGGTACAGCTCGTAGAGTTCGCGGTTGTGTCTTCTTCTCCATTCACCTTCCTCACAGACCGGACCAAATATCCGGCGCAGAATTTTTCTTTCGAAAGAACCCAGAATCAGCTCCGCTGTCCTGCTTATCGTCCAGCTTTCGGCTCCGTACAGCAAGACTGGCAGAATGAGCGTTTTGTAAAGCACGACTTTGGCCTTTCGAGTGAGTAGTTTTGACCCCAGCTGCTTGGACAAGCCGAAGTAGCAGCGGTTGCCAGGGGTGATTCTATGCCGGATCTCCACTGTGGTGTCATTTGTGGAATTTACGTTTGCCCCGAGGTTTTTGCTTGACAGCATGTATTTCGCTTTGTCCTCATTGATCTTAAGACCAACTCGTTTCGCCTGTTTTTCAATCGCCGTGAATGCTTCCATAATGCCACGGCGAGAACACGCGATGATGTCGATATCATCCGCGTATCCTAGCAGCTGGATGGACTTGTAAAAGATAGTGCCTTCCCTGTTGACGCCTGCCCGTCGCATTATCTGCTCCAGCACCAGGTTGAAGAAGTCACATGACAGCGCATCTCCTTGCCGAAATCCGGTGCATGTTTCGAATGGTTCCGAGGTCCTAGAACCGAATTGCACAGCGCATCGCGTGTTTTCTAGCGTTGCGCGACACAGCTGGATCAGTTTTACTGGGATCCCGAATTCGGCCATCGCACCAAACAGTTCTTCACGATGAATGCTGTCGTAGGCGGCGTTGAAATCGATGAAAAGATGGTGTGTATCGATTCGAAACTCGTTGGTCTTTTCCAGGATTTGTCGAAGTGTGAAAATTTGGTCTATAGTTGATTTGCCGGGCGGGAAGCCGCACTGGTAGCTGCCGATTGGTGCGGTGCAAAATGGTTTTAGACGTTCACATAATACGCTGGACAGGATCTTGTATGTGACATTGAGCAGGGATATACCTCTATAGTTCTTGCAAGAGGTAGGATCGCCTTTTTTGTGGATGGGGCATATAGAGCTGGTATTCCAGTCGTCCGGCATGCTTTTATCTTCCCGAATTCCGCATATGATCTGGTACATGCTCCCTACCAGAACATCGCCGCCGGCCTTGAAGAGCTGTGATGGCAAGCCATCTGAGCCTGGGGCCTGGTTGTTCTTCAGCTTCTGAATAGCTGTGCCGACTTCTTCGATGCTGGGTGGGAGGACTACTTCAGCGGCTGGAGTTGGGTCCCTACCACTCTCTCTTCGTCATGCTCGTTAAGCAGCTGCATAGATGAATCTAATAACTGTAAATATGCGTCTGAGACACTTCCGTCGTAAGTGCAAGTTTCTAGAATTCATCTATGCAAAGGATTATGTTTATGATTCATATCTACACTAATGTTACCCGTGCACAAAAAGGGAAACTAAAGGACATCCTGTCATAAACGGTATCATAAACATTTACAAGCAGATGCCTGAACAAATAGAAAAAAGGCAAACTGTAATTTGTATAAACGGAGATGTAAAGGGATAAAACCGCAGTTCGGAAGTAGAGTCCAAAAAATAAAGTCAATTTATAACGATTTCTGTTTTTGAAGTGATTAAGAAATAATATAACTCGCGTGAGTTAGTGATTCGTTTGTTGGTTTAGTGAACAGATAGCTTGCCGCTTATTAGCTAGACTTTACTAACTTCTTCTTCTTTCTTTTGGTGGCGTTACAGCCCATGAAGGACCAGAGCCAAGCTTCTCTTCAATCACCCATCGTGTGTGTGATTTATTTTTCCCACAGGTGAAACAACTATTAACTATGAAGCCTAAAACAAGTGTAATATGGAACTATTTCAGTGAAATGGATTTGGATACAGCGAAGTGCAATGTATGTGAAAAAAATATTACAGGAAAGGTGGCATCACGAGATCGTTAAAAGGGCATTTGAAATCGCAGTATGCTGATTAGTATGAAGAAATGTTGAAACTAGAGAAAAACAAAAAATTAGTTATTGAAAGTGTCTCAAAAACTCCATTAGAAGAAGCTAAAATACGGGTATCACTGCACGACATCTTAAATAAGAAGCAAAAATGGGATGCGTCACATTCTAAATCCAAAGAAATTGACAAATTAATATCCGAAATGATCGCTTTAGACGACCTTCCTTTCAGTTTTGTAGAAAGTCTAGGATTTCGCCGGCTCATGCAAAATATTGTGCCAAATTACAATATGAGAGGACGCCAATTTTATAATAATAAATAAAATTATCGCGTTACTGAAAAACTTCCGTAAATTGGTAATCACCACGGATATTTGGTCTGAGCCAAGTGCTAATGTATCGTTAATAAGCTTAACGACACATGGAATAACCGAAGAATTAGAACGAGTAAGAGTTGTATTAAAATGTCGACCGCTGTATGTACGTCACACTGGAGATGTAATCGCTGAAGTTCTTAGGGACATGATGCATGTGTGGGAAATAGAAGACCATACAATTCACTGCTGTATTCGTGACGGTGGGTCAAATATGGTACGAGCAATGCATTTAACTAATATTCCTGTGTGAATTGCACTGTACATCAACTACAGCTTTGTGTTCGAAATGCTTTGAGTAAAGACAACGATATCACAACTTTAATAGCTAAATGCAAGAACATAGCGACACATTTTAGCTACTCACCGATTGCACACTCTGAATTACAAAAAATTCAAAAAGAGCAACTGAACCAGTATCCTTTGGGTGTAATACAGGATTGTAGTACAAGGTGTTATTATTATTATTATTATTATTATTATTATTATAAGCTCCATTTTTAATATTTACATTTAATATGTGTACAATATTAATATTATATAAACATTTACAAATGTAGGAAAATAACAATTTCTGTTAATATATTTTATATAGATTATAGGAAGTTTTGATTGATAATTCAAGGGCGGATATAAGCCTCCCCCAATGCTTTCCCAGCATTTTTATCTTTGGCCATTCTATCCCATGTATTACAAATTTTACATATATCATCTCTCCAACGTTTGATCTGTCTTTCGGCTCTTCTTGTACCATTTCTTGGGGTCCATACTGTTGCTTTATAGTTCCAACGGTTATCATTCATCCTTGCTATATGTCCAGCCCAGTTCCATTTTTGTTGTTTCGCTCTTACTACCCCGTCTGAGAAATTCGTCATATTCCTGATGGATTCATTTCGTATTCGCTGTCTTCTGGATATTTTTAAAATAGGTCTTTCCATTGCTCCTTGCGTTGTTCTCAGTTTTTGAGTTGATATGGCAGATAGATTCCACGTTTGGGAGCCGTAAGTCATAACTGGGAGTATGGCCGCATCGAATAGATATTTTCTGGAACCTGAGTTAAGGTTTGAATCGAAAATGTGTTTATGCCTTCAAAATTGTTTCCAGCTATTTGAAATTCTTGGGTCTATTTCTTTTTCTTCTCTGTTTTCGAGTGAAATTAGCTGTCCTAGGTAAACATATTCTCCAACATATTCTATTGCTTTATTGTTTACAATAATATCTTGTTGTTCGCCTTTGCTCATTAGTTTTGTTTCAGCATTCATTGTTAGACCTACAGTCGCGCATCCTTTTTCTAGACCTTGTATCATCTGTATCATGACTTTTAGTGTTTCTGTGTACAATATCATCCGCAAATCTCAGATTGCTTAGGTATTCACCATCTATTTTTAGTCCTAATAAATCCCAGTTCATTGAACGAAAAATATCTTCTAGGAAAGCGGAAAAGAATGCAGGTGAAAGTGGGTCTCCTTGTCTAACTCCTCGGCCTACATTAAATTTTCTACCTTTGTTTTCCAAAGAAATTCTAGCAGTACCATTCGTGTATAAGACTCGGAGTATTTTTATTATTTTGTTGTGTTCCCAGATTGTAACGTGTTTTACTGTATCGAAAGCTTTAGCAAGGTCAGTAAACACTAATACTAAATTTTGTTGGTATTCGTTGTTTTTTTCAATGATTTGGTTGACTGTTTGTAGGTGGTCTGTTGTGCTAAAACCTTGGCGAAAGCCGGCTTGTTCTCTTGGTTGTTGTTCATCTAGGATTTAACGTATGCGTCGGAAGATACATTTTGCAAATACCTTATACATATATAACTGATATTAGGCTTATGGGTCGATAGTTGTTCATATTGGTTATATCACCTTTTTCATAGAGCAATATGGTAGTTGATTCTTTCCATTTTGTTGGGAGGTGTTCAGTTTCTAAGACCATATTAAATAAATTCGTTAGACTGGATATTAGATTTGATTTACCAATTTTTAGCATTTCCGCTTTTATTCCGTCATTTCCGTAGCATTTTCCGTCTGACAGTTCTCTAATTGAGGCTTCTATTTCGGTCGGTGGGAAGATTGGAGTTTCTTCGTCATCGTTGGTTATATCTATCGTTTCGTTATGTAGTTCTGTACAGCTAAATTTAGAGGTGAAAAGTGTTTCGTAGAATTATGTGGCTATGTTGTTCATCGATTTCCTGTTTTGTATTGTCTTCTTGTTCTTTTTTAATTTTGGATACTAAAATTCTCTTCCTATATTTAATTTTTTGTTTGCACCTTTCATTGATTTTGTTTCCTCTATGGTTTGTTTTAAAACTCTGTTGTTATAGTCCTCAATATCTCTTTTCGCAGTTTTTCTACATTCTATTCTCAGATGATATAATTCGGTTCTTTCTATATTTGTGAGTTGTACCTTTTGTCGTCTCAAGGCCTTTTGGGTCTCAATGTTAATGAGGGTAAAACCAAATATCTGCTGTCATCTAATAGAGACGGACAACACCGACGTATTGGCCAGAACGTCGCTATGGGCGGATATAACTTTAAAGTGGTCAAGGAATTCGTCTACCTTGGCTCACTGATGACCAGCGACAACAGCACCAGTGCTGAGATAAAACGTAGAATCACTCTTGCCAACCGCTGTTTCTTTGGGCTCAACAGGCAATTGAGAAGTAGAGCCCTCTCTCGGAAAACCAGGGTCACACTATATAAGACCTTAATCATCCCAGTCCTCCGTTACGGCGCAGAGGCTTGGACCTTAACAAAAGCGGATGAAGATGCCTGTGTTGGAAGGAAGGTTTCCAAGAAGGAACGCAACCCTGTTTTTTTTTTGTGGTGGTTTTTTATTCTGGTTAAAAAAAAAAAAACCGTTACAATGTGGCACACGAATCTTATTCTACTTACCGATTGGCAACCTCTTCCTTTCTCTTCTTCCAACAGAATGGTGTTTCAACCCTAGAAAGATAACCTACGTCGATTCGACGTGCGCAATTTTAAAAAAATCATTGTAATTCATTCGTATATGGCGGCAGCTGCGCTTCACTTTTTTGCCAACTCAGTCACCTAAAAGAACTTGCAGAAGACACAGGTGCCGATTCGGTAAGTTTATTATAGTATATATAGATAGCCACTGAAAGAAAACTCTATACGTCGAAGTGACGTAGGTTATCTTTGGCGTCACTTCTTGTTATGAAAAAATAATGTGTTTGATTAATTTGTGTTTAAAGGTATAGTTACTTCATTAACATACGCAACATCCCTCAATCAACCACACAACATCCCTTACGGATATAGCACACGAGGATCGATAAGAGCATTAACAATGCTCTTACCCAAATTGCACCATGGCATTATCGCGAACCATCATTCAGTCCAGTGATGATGCACTGCATCAAGGATCGACTGTTTACTCAAGTGCCACTTAGTTCAGCACAAAACATCTGAGTAAACAATGAACGGTATCTCTAAGAACCCAACCTCGGTATTAGTTTGGGCGACACAAATTCATTGTTCCCGTGCAATCCGCTGGTGACATAAAGGGCCTCTCCAGGCGATCTCGAGGAGTGTGTTCTGTTGTCTTAGCCGCATTGGTAACTGGTTCACATCAGTTCCCTTAGCAAAAAACTTGCTAAGGCAGCCATATAGTTTGACATTAGTTGGTACAATAAGGTCTAATAAGCGCGAAATACCGGAAGAACTAAAAAATACGCGTTCCAGACGTGCCGGAACATCCATGTTTTGCTATGTTGGGCCCTTGACTTTAGTTTCCTACAAGCCAAAACCAAACAAAATGGTCTTTCTCCTGTCATCATGCGACGAAAATGGTACGCTTCATCCAACCACATCAAAGCCAAATATGATCCACTTCTATAATGAAACCAAAGGCGGAGTGGATACGTTCGATCAAATGTGTTCCTCGATGTCATGCAGTCGTAAAACAAACCGATAGCCCAAGGCAATGTTTTATGGCATCTTGAACATGGCCTTTATAAACGCATATGTTATTTATTGTGACAACGTTGTACATAAACAAGAAAAACCGCTAAGTCGTCGCAATTTTATGAAGCAACTTAGCAACAGCTTGATAACTCCATGGGCGATGAAAAGGCTAGAACTGCCTACTTTGCCGTCAAATATAAAGACCAAAATTAACGATCTTTTACCAAAACGAAATTCTCCTGTTTCTTCACAAGATGAAGGTGTACCTGAACCGAAGAAAGGAAAATATTGTGCCATTTGCCCATCAAGTATTAGAAGAATGACAAAGTCAATGTGCGGCAAATGCAAAAATCCTATTTGTGGAGAGCACAAGACGCTAGCTTGCCCCAACTGCCTTGAAGACCAAGATGAATAGTTTTTATTTTTATACCTACGTTCCTAATATTACTAAGAAGACTAAAAGTGAATTTATTATAGTTTGAAGTATTAATTTATGACTGTAGATGTGATCCTATTTTTAAGCTTTTTTTAAAGAAGAAAATATTTATTTTTGTATTTTTTTATGTTTTTGGCTAATAAAAATTAAACTAAATTTATGTTTTTTTTATTTATCCATAAAACAACGATATTTGTAGTAATACCTAACCATTTGCCCTAATATATTATATACGTACCTATAATATTGATTATTCAAACACATACACGTCGTATCGACGTATGATTATCTTTAACGTAACTTATATAATATAATAATTATAAGATAATAATATAAGGTTATCTTTCTAGGGTTAAGGTGACATCTGTCAGACTTGGAAACGTAATGCCAATCTCGAATAACAAACAAAGCCAATTAGTTCTGTTTCATTTGGTCGTCGACATTCCATCCCCCGTAAAGCCCTCAGGTAACGAGGATTCACCACCATGAGCCTCGACGTCCAAAACGGCCAATCGGGATACTGGGCGACGCAATTTTATTTTGTAGGCAGTGATCTGGCAATTCCGTCTTTCCCTGGATAGACCGCAATTACTCGGCCTCTTAACCATTGAGATCTCGCACACTGCGGGTCACGCAGTAAACCAAATCATTGATTCAAAGCGGTTCAGTATGTCGGCACCACTTGGCTCTTCTTGTCAAATCGGGCAAATACTGCTGGATCTATTGTTTCCAAAACGCATTTTTCAATTGTTGCCATATGCGCCATTGTTTTCGCATACACATAAGCCTCCAGTTGAATGGCCCCGGTGTTTGTGTTGAGTTCGGTGTACCAGCAAGAAATGGTTAGGAGTAATAGGTTCGGGCTCGTCAATTGTTACTGGAATATCTGTGAGAGGCCTGCTAATTGCGATATGTTCGGCCTCACATAGGACACTATGCAATGTTTCCAACGGCGGCGCATGTTTCTGCAATACAGCAAAATTAAAAATTAAATTAAATTTAGAACACGTTTAGCACATCCAATCAGCCTTTCCCAACAACCACCAGCGTTAGGATACTTAGGACAGTTAAAGATCCATTCAATTCCAAGGGGTGTCATAGCAGCCTGAACAGCATCGTGATCTAAGAAATCGTCAATTTTCTTAAGTTCATTATTAATACCGACGAAATTGGTGCCACAGTCACTTCTTATCCTTACAGGAACTCCTCTTCTGTTTATGAAATTTAGTAAACTCATAAGAAAGGCGTCAGTTGATTGATCATGACATATTTCAAGGTGAATGGCACGGATGGTCATGCAGGTGAAAATAGAAACCCATCTTTTTTCCTTGTTCCTACGATTTTTTATAGCAACCGGCCCAAACAGGTCGACACCTGTATAACTAAACGGGCTAACGTATGGAGTTATACGGTCTCTTGGTAAAGGAGCCATTATAGGTTGGCGAGGCTTAGCATCGTTGATCCGACATGTCATACACCTGAGCCTTGCTTTCCTTACTAGAGTTCTTAACGACGGTGGCCAAAATTTGCGACGGATTTCACAGGTAATAAAATCTTGATTTTGGTGATGAAATTTTCGGTGGTAATAATCCACCAGGAGTTCTGTAGGATAATGATTTTTTGGCAAAATTATAGGACGAAAGGTATAAGTGGGCAAGATTGAAGCCGCTTGCAATCTTCCTTCGGCCCTGATTACGTCATGGTGTTCATCCAACATAGGGTTAAGTGTGATTAGTGGACTATTACTTGGTATTTGTCTTTTTGATTTAAGCATAGCATATTCGGACTAAAAAACTTCTCTTTGAGCATCAATACACAAATAAATTTCGGCGGTTGACTCTTCCTTGGGTGTCAAATTGGGTGTTGTTAATTTTGTTGAATTATTTGATTGGCAATTCTGAATGAATCGGCGAACCCATGCTAAGACGCGTTTAAGTCTGGAGTAATCTGAAAATCTGGTCATATCGATTAATCTTACCGTTTTATTATTAAGCACTGCATGAAAAAACGGAGTCTTGGTTTCCAGGTTATCTTCGCTCCTTATGTTTTTCAGATCAACTTTCTCTGCTGGCCATTTGTCTGGATGTAAACGTAAGAATTGAGGACCATGGTACCACCTTGAGTTCGAATCTAATCTGACTGAAGATTTAGCACGCGTCGCTTCGTCTGCTACGTTTTCGTTTGTCGGGATCCAATTCCATTCCGACTCTTTGCTTTCTTCCAGTATTTCAGAGATTCGATGTTCAACGAATTGCTTGTAACGTCTGTTGCTCGAATTTATCCACTTTATTACCGTCTTTGAATCACATCAGTAAAATATTTGATCTACTTTCTTTGTATGTGCATCCACAATTGTCCTTTTGAGACGAACACCTAACACGGCTGCTTGTAGTTCCAGTCGTGGAATGGACATTGGCCTTATCGGAGCACATCGGGTTTTGGCAGCTACTAGTGCAACTTCGACGTCATCATTGTCTTTTAAGATCCTCCAATAGGCGACAGAGGCATATGCACTCTCACTTGCATCAGTGAATATATGCGATTCCATACGTCCTGTTTTAAAAGATATTGAATAACAACGGGGCACTGAAATCTTTTTCACGTTTTCAAGTTCTGCCAGCCACCCCTTCCATTTGACAAATATATTATATGGCAATTCCATATCCCAAGAAATTCCACTTTTCCATACTTCTTGGAGAAGTATCTTTGCATTAACAACAAAATGTGCCAAGAAACCGAACGCATCGAAAACGCTCATAATCACGCTCAACATTTCACGCTTAGTTGGAATTCGCTGGCCGATTGAAATTTGATTCGGTACCTTGTGAAATTTCAGGGAAAAAATAAATTCATCTTTTGTCGTGTTCCAAAACATACCTAAAATTCTTTCGTTCTTATCACTTATGTTTACGTTAACATCAACTACGGTGTGTGATTTGTTGAATACGCCCAATATCTTCAAAACATTTTGTGAATTAGATACGAAATTTGTCAACTCAAAATTAGCGTGTCGATGAATCCTGATCACATCTCCAATAATTGCAACTGCTTCTTCTTCCATTTCGAAGGAGTCCACAGACATCAACATAATGCTTCTCTATTATCCCTCGGGCGGCCTTTGTATGCTTTCTTTTAAACCGTTTTGCATTTGTATTTTTGATGAATTGCGCCAAGCTTGGAGAACAGGTGGCACCGAAAATCATTGCTTGCATTTGGTAAATTTCTATCATATTCTCAGGTCTGCCATGTCTCCACAAAAAACGTTGACATACTTGATCTTCCTGGCGTATATTCACTCTATGAAACATTTCTTTAATATCGCAGCACACGGCTATAGGGGCTTCACGAAACGTATTACCGTAAAGCCTTACGGGCATAATTTTAAAAAATAATTTGTTTAATTCTTTAGGTGACTGATGTATTCTACATAGATGTTGAGATGAATTATTAGTGTCTATCTTAATCACGTCGGCTATGGAGGTCTCGCTGTGTGTTTACGTTTACATCCACCGACATTGCAGTAATGCTTGCTCCTACAGTAAAAGGTGTTGTGTCCAGGCCGCAAACATGAAAAACATAATTTCAATGCCTTCACTTCTTTCCAGCGCTGATCCGTGGGCAGGTCGATAAATTCCTTGCAGACGTCGGGGGTGTGGTTTTGTTTACAAAAAAACACAGGATCGGATTTGCTGTGTTGGTGGATTGTTTGGACGTACGTGCATGACATAATTTTTTCTTTTTTCTGGTAAATGACGTGCATTGGACGTTGAATACTGTTCGATATTGCATCTATTATTTTAGCTTCCTCATTTAGCCACTCACCAAGATGTTGCAGCGTGGGATATGGCTTGAGTTTAATCTGCTGGCGGGCCCATTCTAGTTTTTTACTTAAAGGCAGTTTCGCGGAAAGTTCATCTAGTAATGTTGGAATGCACAAATGCTGAGAAGCCTTTTTCTAGCCAGTGGCACAATGTCTGCTAAATTATTTTCGGAAATTACTGGAATCGTTCGGACTTTTTCGAGTTGGCTTCTAATAAGACGTTCAGGACGTCCAAAATTCACTTCCAGCTCGTTTATGACGTCGTCAATTTTTCCCGAGTAAATCATAATAGACTCCACTGATGGAATTGCTTCCCCATACAAAGATTTTTGCAGTCGTAGTTGGTTCTCCAGAGCGCTATAATTATACGTTGCCGTCGTGTCCCGGTAGGCCGAGATAAAAAGTGGCCATTCTTCAGGTAGACCTCCAAACCGTGGTAGATCGTGCAACGTGCGACGTTCAATATAAGGCGGCATGTAAGGGGTAGGAGCATAAACATTATTATTTTTATTATTATTAGATCAAATATTGCTTACAGCAGTAAGATAATGTCATCTTATAAGTTGTGCAAGCCTCAAAGTTTACATTAAGTATAATATGTGTAGATATAATGTGAATAGTGAATAGCTTCGAAACATGAGATAACACACAGGTAACAATTTAAGTATTAAAATTCAACAATTTAAGGAATGAGAGCACCGTGGCGCAGTGGGTAGTGTGTTGGCCTCTGACGCCGATGACACGGGATCGAATCCCGACACAGCCATGTCATCGAACGTGTTTTTCACGGTGTTTCTCCTCAGCGGGGCTCTGACAAAACCCCCTGTAGTAAAATTGTCATGAAAAGCTTCTCGAAATTCGCCGTTCGGAACCGGCAATAAACTGTAGTTCCCTTTCACCTATGGGAAAATGAGACCACACACAACATGGGTGATTGAAAGAGAAGCTCGGCTCAGGTCCTTCATGGACTGTAACGCCAACATACATACATACAATTTAATGAATGAACTCAACGCAATTGTATAAAGAAATAGATAGAGAGAAAAAAAAATAAGTATTAAAAAATATCTGTGGTAGTTTCAACGGCCAGATAACGGATTAGGGAACACTTAAAGCTATAAGTACTACTAATTCTTCTAATATTTATGGGTAGAGAGTTCCACAACCGAATAGCGTCAACGAAAAACTGACGTTGGGAAATTAATTAGGCATATCTTGTTTGTAGAAGCATACTCGATCGATCTGATTGTAAGAAGCATAGCTTTTTATACAAATAGTCAGGCTCTTTAGTTTGCATGATATTGTGTAGGAGACATAATGACCTATATTTAAGTAAATTATCAAACGTGCAACCATAGATCTGCTTAGAGTATGAGGAGACATGATCGTATCTTCTTAGGTTAAAGACGAAACGAGCGATGTTATTATATGCAACATTTAGCTTCCTTCTGGAGTCATAGTCTAAGCTACAGAAGATCTCACAGCAGTATAACATTATTGGGAGAAGGAGAGTTTTCGCCAACAGGATTTTTATCCTAGGGGGCATATAGTATTGGGTGACACAGAGGGAACGAAGTCCACCGTAAACTTTACCAATAGTGCTATTTATGTGTGTAGACCACGTAAGCTACGATTGAAGGTCAGACGAAGGTTTTTGGCTGAATCAACGTACTCTATCGGGGTTTGAGCTAATTTGATTGGGGGGGAAATTAGAGAGATCCAAATTACTTTTGTCTATGACGAGAGCTTTTGATTTTTGAGCATTTAGACGTAGATCATTGTTGGTAGACCAATCAAGTATTAGCTGGAGATCTTCATTCATCAGCGTAACGGCTTCGTTTACACGATTTAGTGGACGACTCAAGTAAATTTGCGTGTCATCAGCATACATATGAATTGAGCAATGCTTAACTATTCTGGGAAGCTCATTTACATACATGGAGAATAGAAGTGGGCCAAGGATCGATCCTTGCGGGACCCCGCACTTTACAGGCAAAAAAAACGAGTGCTGATCGCCTACTGCAACCCTTTGCAGTAGGAACTTAGTAGCTTTGTGGAAGATAGTGAGAAATTGTATTCTCTTCTAAGTTTCGAGCAAAGGATAGAATGGTTGACAGTGTCAAATGCTTTAGAGAAGTCGAGCAAGGTTAAGAATGTAGCGTAACTTTTATCAACAGCTTTTCTGATATCATCCACGACCAGTAGCAAAGCAGTTTTACAGCTTCGTTTTGGGCGGAAGCCAGACTGATTTTCACATAGAAGTTTTTTGCCTGAGAGATATTTTAGTATTTGAACCGAGATCGTTTTCTCGAATACTTTTGAGAGGAATGGAAGAATTGATAATGGTCTGTATTCTACTGCAGTTCCTACCGACGTTTTTGGGATAGGTATGATCTTAGCCTCCTTCCATCGCTTGGGAAAGACCGACGTTGTTAGAATACAATTAAAGATATGAGTTATGGGATATAACATGTAAGGTAATAGCAGCTTAACAAATTTCGGGTGCACTTCGTTGAGTCCCATGGCATTGGATTTGAGGGATAGTAATGCTTCCGCGACATCTTCCTCACGCAGCCTACAGAAGTCAAAAGGTGAGTTTCTGTTTCCTTCCTGTGACCAGTCAAGGTCCACAGAGTTAATCGACGCTGTATTGCCACTACTACGCGTTAAGGAAAGGGAAGCAGGTTCAGTTGATTACAGTCAATGTTGTTAGGAGGTTTCGGCTTTTGTTTTCCTAAACCAAGTTCACGAATTCGACGCCACGCTTCTTTGCCTGACGAGCAACTGGAAAATTTATTGCTATAGAAAGCCCGCTTCGCAGATTTAATTTTGCGAACAACCTCATTACGAAGTGAGCGACATTTGCTGAAGAAGATTGTCATTCTATACTTCTTCCAACTCTTGAAAGCATTTTCACGCTGTTTTATGAGCTGAAGAATATTCGGAGTTAACCACTGGGGAGCAAAAAACTGAACTCTTTCTGACTTTAAGGGTACATGTTTATTAAAGAGGGAGACAACCCTATCTTGTAAGAATGTTACTTGATCATCAACTGAGTGCAATTGATAGATCTGTTGCCAATTAGTGCTTACAGCATCCTGTCGCAGTAAAGTATAGTTTATATCGCGGAAATCTCTAAACATGATGTTGGACTCAGGAAATTGATTTTCACCTTGATAAGTCAGAAAAAGCAAGTCATGCTTTGAGAAGCATGTTATCTTCACGATTTTATTCTTCCCTTTATTCTTTATTAAAAAGCCAACTTAATAGAGACCTTTTGTTTCACCTTTGTATCCAAAGAGGTTTTCATTTTTATTTTCAATTAGCTTTTCTCCATGTATTCTTGTCTCAGATAGACCTAGTATGTCCCAGTTTATTTTCTCGAGTGCTTTTTCTAGTTCAATCTGGTGTTTTTCTTCTTTTAAGATGCGTACATTTTTTTTTTTTTAGGGACTCGCACAGACAGGTTCAAGAGTTTTTATATTCTCTTATGACGTGTTTACACACACAACCTGAACGGAGTGCAGTGGTTGGGGTCGTTGATGTTCGTTCGCTACTCTCAGGGGTGGTTGTCCTAGACCTAGATAGGACGAGAGCCGACCAAATTCCACGTTGGTTATAGTGGAAGAATTTGGGTTGACCATATACTGTGAGTGTTATGCCTGCAGCAGTACGTCTGGCCACTTTCCATTCATAACTGCGTTGCATACTGTTTTTGTCTGTATAGGAATTACTTTTTCTTGGCTACGAAGCGAATTTAAACCATAGACCTTTCGCTCGGCGGTCGATGATGTTAACCACTGCACCACGGCCACCCCCAAACGTGCAAACATGTGTTTCATTGTTTTGTTTTGTTTTATCTTCTGTAGGTAGTGGATTTGGGGGGTTTTTGTCATGTCTCCTCACGGGGATCAGCCGACTTGAGGAGTTATTAATGTTTCTTGTATTAGAGTTCATTGGATGTTGTGTACAATCAGGTTTCGGGATCCGGTCCATCTTTTTGTTAAATATGAAATTTTCCATCTGCTATTTCTCGTTAATTGCAGGTTCGATGGTATTTAAATCCCTGGATTTTATAGGGGTTCCAAAAAACGTTGGTTTTATTCCCCCTATATTTGCCGAGTCGGTACAGAAAGTCAATATCGTTTATGAGAAACTTTACTTGTAAATTATCGTTGATTAGTTTCTATCTGCATCTAGCAGGTTAGTTTTTTGTTCGATTAAATCAATTTTTTTCATTTAATCTGTTTCCAGTTTCCCAAATTTTTCGTCTAGCTTTCTATTTGTTTCATCTAGTTTAGCACTTATATCCGAGCTCATAGTTTTTAATATTTTCATAATTAGTTAAATTTTTTCTTCCATTTTAAATTTTTGTTAGATCCTGTAAATATGCAATCTGGACGGAGTGAGAAAAGGAGACAGAGGGTGTTGTAGTTCGAAGGTTTCAAATTGGGTCGTGTCTTGGGAATAGAAGTTGGTATTGTATTGGATACAATCCTGTTATTGCATTTTGTTGCATAGATTATTGGATAGATGGCGGTGTCTTGGAAGCAATTCTAATGGTTGTTCGTTGTTTATGTACATATGTATAGATGACAGTGTTAGCGACTTGGTACAATCATTTACTCGTTCGGCGATTTGCATAGAAAGAGACAAAAGCAATTGTATATGTAGTATCTAATAGTGCTTCAAATGGCAGAACAAATACTAGTAAATTGTACTTACAGGCGGATCTAGAGAGACAGATCTTAGCGGGTGTTCAGTGCGTGCAATTGATGATGTAGTTTCAGGGGAATTATGAGTCAGGGACTTTAACGGCTTTAGAGAAATTACGAATTGTTTGAGTCACTCGTGAAATAATCCAATTTTATGGCACAGAGTGTTTTCTTTTTTTGTTTTGTTTCTCGTTTATTTCACATTTAAATAATTGTGTGCATATGTTTCGAATGCTTAATTATTATTCTTTCGCCTTGTTTTGTGTTCGCTATTTAATTGTTTATTTCTAAATTTTCATTTAAATTGAGAGCACTGTTCAAAACACGACACGACCATACCACGAGACTCCAACTTCTCTACAAGGTATTACCATTTAACAATTATTAACTATTGAATTATTCTATTCTAATCTAATCCGCTTTTATTTGTATTTAGGTGGAACAGTACCTTTTATATATTAGAACCTTTGATTAAGATTAAGGATTCGATCTGCTTATATGCTAGTAAGCAAAAAATTCCACAAATTTCGCTGGAAGAATGGTTATACCTCGATGAATTGGTGACAGTGTTACAGCCATTTGAAGAGGTCACCAGAAATATGAGTGACAGTAAAGCCAGCATTTCTTCTGTAACTCCTTTTTTTCACGTGCTCAAACAGAACCTTCAAATTCAAGTATCTGAAACTAAACCGAATTTAATAACAGTAATAATCACAAGTTTAATTATTGACCTAAGCTCAAGATTTGGTGAACTACACACTAATAACGTATTCGCACTTGCAACATACTTAGACCCGCGTTATAAACTAAAATTTTTCAATGAAGTTGTTAAAGAGCAGAAGGAATCCCAAATATTGCTTTTGCTTGATAAGTTAGAGCATTTTCGATGGTAGTAACAATAAAACAGGAGGAGGCAAGTAACATTCCTGCGGTGTTCCAGCGAGTCTAATGTTTTGGTAATGGTGGAGTCGCCTATCAGTTTTATGGTTCCTTTTTGTATTCTGTCTAGAAGGTGCAATGAGGTCTTGGAAGCACCGGACCAGACATGAGCGTTAAACTCTAATTTGGGGCGAATGAACGCCTTATAGATTGTAGCCAGATCTAACGGTGCGAAATATTTCTTGCACCTGTATAAGAAGCCTGGGAATTTCGCAGCATTCTTGCCGACACTGAATATATATTCCAATTAAGATTGTGAGCAACACTCATACCCAGGATGGAAAGCTTCTCCGTTTCTGAGATGCAAGTGCCATTCATGGATAATGGCTGTGGGTTAGTTATACGCTTTAGCGACAAGAGACAGCATTGTGTTTTGGATGCATTAAATTCCACTCTATTGTTTTTACCCCATTAGATGACGCTGTCGATATCGGAATTTAATGAGCTTAACATACGCTGCCGCTCATTATCTACAACCGAAGTGCAGGGTCGTAAGCTAGTGAACGAATATGAGAAGCTGAGGGTACTGTCGTCAGCGAGGGAGTGAATTGGATTAGAAGTAACAGACAAGAGATCATTTATGAAAATAAGAAAGAGTGTCGGAGACAAAACGGAGCCCTGGGGAACACCAGCATTTACAAAGTGAGTGTTAGACATGAATCCGTCCAAAACAACTTGAATTGAACGATTCGAAAGGTAGCTTCTAATCCATTGAAAAAGAGACTCATCAATACCAAAAGCACGCATTTTCGACAAAAGGGCTTCATGCCAAACCCTGTTAAATGCTTTCGAAATATATAAAGAAAAGCGTCTCAAGTGGACAGAAGATCCTTTGGTGTGGTGGAAAGTGAATACAAGGTTCCAGGTTTTGAAGTCAATCGTGCGACAATTTTTGTCTGCTCCACAATTATTCAGTGGGGCACAGTGGAGGGATAGGAGCCATCCACCCAATCCACTCACATATAATGTATTATGTATATGACTATGTAGTCAGCTAACCAAGGTTTGACTTGGGCAATAATTATTACTACCAAATAAACCGTCCCCAAGAGCGGACATTTTATAACGTGGTAAAGAAGTGTGTTATTTGAACTTAATCATAATCAAGAAGTGAATCAAGTGAACTTCAAGCAAATTTGTCTGTGCGGCAAGTGGCCGGTACATATGGTCCTTCGAGCCGAGAAATTCGAGACAAAAAAAAAAAACACTACAAAGAACAAACAACAAGCAACACAAGGAACGACAATCAAATACTACAAAGAACAAAGAACAACAATCAACAACCTACAAAGAACAAAGAACAAACAACGAACAAACCAACAACAACAAGCAACACAAAGAACAGCAATCAAATACTATAAAGGACAAAGAACAACAATCAAGAACCTACAAAGAACAGACAGCAACAATCAAACATTACGTACAAAGAACAAACAACGAACAAACGAATGAGGACAAACAAAAAGAACAAGAACAAAGGGAGTATTCCCTTTTTGGTTTTTTTTTCATCGAGAGACATCGAAGTCTCTCCCAGATTTGAAATCATTCCTCTCTTTCATCGAAGGTCGCCTTACTTCTCTACAGGAGTTAAATAATAAGTCAAGGGTACAATCTCAACAACAATTAACATTTAGGAAACACCAGCACGTACCACACCAAACCGGAACTACTCGATGTCGACTTTGCGGAGATGCACACAGCCTCCGCTCTGTCAAAAAATTCCTCAACATATATGTCAAAACTCGCAATAAGGTAGCGAGAGAGAACTCAGCCCGTACAAACTGCCTCAGACAGGATCATTGTTTATCAAGCTGCAATAGTAAGGGAACTTGTCTTAAATGGAACAAACTCAAAACACCCAAAACATGAGCAATCAACATCAACAATATCAACAACAGATACCGAACACATCCCAAATCAACACAACAAATCATTCGAAAAGTATCACACACATCAAATCTGAGTCCCGAAGCAGATACTTCGACAATCACGAACACTTACGCTACGCACTTCAATCAGATGAAGACAAACGTTCTATTAGTAGCTGCACTGCTGAGGATAGCCGCATCCGACGGATCACTCCATACCTTCCGAGCTTTAATCGACCCAGATTCCGAAGCATCATTCATTACAGAACGCGTCACTCAACAACTGGGGCTCAGAAAACAACGTACCTTAGCAAACGTAACTGGATTCGGACAAACATCAACGGGAACTACGCAGCATCAAACTCAGCTGACGCTATTCTCAAACACAAACCCGACTTTCAACATGCAAGTCAAAGGACACATCTTTCGCGATATAAGGAATAGACTACCGACGGCACTGATACAATACTACAATTGGGAACACTTAGCGAACTTACCTTTAGCTGACCCTTCATTCTACATACAAGGCAAAATCGACCTACTTCTAGGGGCAGATGTCTACTCCTCCATCATCCTCGAAGGTTCGGTAAAAGGCAATAGCAATGCCACAGTAGCCAAAGAACCGAACTCGGGTGGATCGTCACAGGAACTCATACCAACAAGTGCATGGATCAACCTAGGCTCAAAGACGAATCCCGCCGATATCGCTTTACAAGGACATCCACCGAGGGAACTCATCAGCAACGACATGTGGTAGCTTGTTCAACAAATCTAGAAATGATGAAACAAACCAAAGAAAAAGTTATATCAGCTTACACAATATACTTCAACAACATACATGCAGACATCATTCAATTCGTATGGCATCACGCAATTCTCAACGAGGAATTGATTCACCGGTCTTCATCAATAAGGAGGCTTATTCGCATCACAGCAATATGGCGACGATATTTTCAAAACCTACGAATCAACTCAAAACAATCTCTCGAAGTTCATCCCCTTACTGTCGAGGAACTCCAAGAGGCGAGAAATCAGCTCAGAATACTCGAGACCGGTATATTCCCATGCGAGTTGGACAACGAAGAACAAACGCATCACTTACCTGCAACCAACGGCATTCGATAATCCGATTTTCCAACATGATCACCCGTGACACACATTTCATTGTGAATACACAAACACATTGTGGATAACCAATATTAAGGGACTTGTCAAACAAACAATCCATACACAAATACATACACCACGAAACCGAAACGAACAACATAAAAACATAAACACCTTAACTAAATGGAGATACATACAACGACTCACCCAAGACTTCTGGAAACAGTGGAGTTCTATATATATACATACATATAGTGGCGTGTAAAACCGGTCGAATAAAGGAAAAAAAAATCCTGGCAATCTGTGCAGGAGTGCAGGCTGAATGGCAACGTATTCCTCACTCTACTATCGAAAAATTAGTAGGCTTGCCAAAAAGAGTGAATAGTGTTATTAAGAACAAAGGGCTCTGGACAAAATACTAAAAAATAGCAGTATATTAGGCTAACAATAAACGTGCAAAAGTGGACGAATGAACATAGTTGGATTTTTTTGGGATTTTTTTTTGTTTTTATTATTTGAATTAAATATTTTTTATTTTTTATTAGCCTTATGAAACATCAACAAATAAAACAAATCAATGGAAATTATATTAGGAATACAAAGAAATGTGTTATGAAAGATTTCCAGGATTTTTTCATTTATTCGACCGGTTTTGCACGCCACTGTACATCAGCCGCAGCAACGACCTAAATGGAAAACAGAACAACAAAACATCAACATTGGAGATCTAGTCATCGTGAAGGAAGACAATTTCCCACCAGCATCTTGGATCCTCGCTCGGGTACAACAGATCCATCCGGGTACAGATGGTCTGACGCGCGTGGTGACCATAAGAACAGCCAACACGATTCTTAAGCGGCCCATCACCAAAATCTCTGCCTTGCCAATCTCGTCGCAAATGTGAAATACCAACCCTTCTCTTCTCAGTGTTCGCAATAAAACAAAAAACCAAAACCAATCCGCTCGAATCGTTTTTTTTTTGTTTTTTTATTCTTCGCTCATCTTCATCGAAGTCCTGTTCCTCATCGAACCCCTCGCCATGATGGTCAATTCTGAAATTTCAGATCAAATAAGTGTTCTGATATGGGGAAGAAAGAAAAAAAAATCAACTCACCTGAAATCAATGTTATGTCCAGTGTCTCCGTCTCCGTGTTCCGTGTCATCTTCCAACATTTATTAATACAATGCCATTTTTCTGTTTATTTTTTCGTACTTAGTAAAATATTAATCCCACGAAGCAAGCGATGGAAGGCCAATTCACAAAAACCCTACACCACAAAAAACCAACACCACACTACTCCGCCGGACGGCCGTCTGCACCTCCGTCCATCCACCGCCGGGGCCCGGAGCATATTGCTGCACAACAACAAATACAAAAAGCACCCACTGATGGCAAAGCAGCAGGGAAAACATGAATAGCAGTGGCAGGGCGATACAACCCACCTCAAACCATAGATAAATTAACAAGAAGGCAATCTCGATGGCTTTGACAGGCATTTTGACAACTAGCCCCTACAAACTCGTTTCAATTTTACGGCGTCTTGACTATGTCATTCTGCCTTGTTCCGACGTCTTGACTCTAAGTCAATAGCATCGTTTTTAAAGCGGCCTCTAGACGCTCAATATTATTGTGCGAAATATTGCACAATTTTATTGGCTTGCTGCCCCAGACGGTTCAATATTTTTCCCAATAATTTAGTTTACCGGTCATATTTGTATTAAAGGTCAAAAGCGTTTTGATTTTCCGCAATATATCGCACAATCTTGCAATATTATCTACAGACGAACAATAATATTGTGCAATATCAAATATTGCACAATATTATTAGGCGTCTAGGGGCCGCTTTAATTACAAAAGCAACAACCAACCCTTGCGGGGATCACAGGGCAGACGTACGAAAGTTTTCCATCTTGTTAATTTATCTATGCCTCAAGCCGACGGGACGCACATGCACACCAACATCCATGGAGTCCACGCTCACTGGATTCCACATGAATGCACATAATAATAGAATATAAGGTTATCACTTATATAATATAGTTACTGAACACCATATGGATACACATGGTTAATAACATAACCACTAGCAAATTAATAAACATAAACATAACAATTTAATAAACATAACCAATCACAAATTAAACGTAAACAAACTAATTCACAAATTACTTCACGTGGAATAGACAGCTGTCTAAATGCCATCATCATCCACTCGTCAACCCAACATGGCCGTCAAGCATCCCAGCCACGAACCAAGCATGGCCGCAACACTCGTCAACCCAACATGCCCGTCAAGCATCCCAGCCACGAACCAAGCATGGCCGCAACACTCAAGAAGTTGCAGCAACATTGAGTTTGTATCGAGCCACTAGGGATATGGGTCATCCACCCAATCCACTCACATATAATGTATTATGTATATGACTATGTATAACAAAAAGCAGCTAACCAAGGTTTGACTTGGGCAATAATTATTACTACCAAATAAACCGTCCCCAAGAGCGGGCACTTTATAACGTGGTGAAGAAGTGTTTTATTTGAACTTAATCATAATCAAGAAGTGAATCAAGTGAACTTCAAGCAAATTTGTCTGTGCGTAATATAAGCTTCTCAAGTTAAAATGGACAATGGGAGCGAATTCCTTATGGTTATTGTGTATATTTCACTAAATTGAAACGTCACACAAATTTCAAAATTAAAAATTGACTTTAGAAGATAATTTAGATGAGCTTCCTATAATTTTAGCAAGCGATTTCACTACTAATTTTCAATAATATTAATTTGACATTTTTTTATTAGTTCCTTGAACATCAACAACCTACTATAGGGTTTAGAACGGCAATCGACGCAGTGATTTCAAGATATCTTAATAACATTACGTATTACAGTTATCATCGGCCAATATAATTTCTTTAATATATACCTTCTTTCTTTAATATATACCTTTCTTTAACACATACCATCGAGAACTACTAACACAGAAATGATAGAAGATACGTCGAATAATATTATCCCGTAGCTCCACTGTGAAACAGCCTGTATACTGACCAGTGTCCTATTTTATTTTTGAATATATACAGTGAGCGACAAAAGTCTACGCACGACCCCCATTCTTGCTATCTGACAAGTTCAAAAGCATTATGAAAAAATCTGATTGTGCAGTTTTGTTTCAAACCCCTTTTTATTAATAATACACCATAAAATAAACCTGGGGGCACAGCAGTGCCCCTGCCAAGTCGAGCAAAAAAGCGGCACGGCCGTACCATAACAGGTCATTTTCGACCCCCTATAACTTCCTTGTGGATAGAACTAGAAGTCTGAATTTTCAGTAACCAAGCAAGCATTGCATAGACACGGTATATTTCAAATTTCATTCAATTTGAACCAGTAGTTTAAGAATTATAACTAGACAAAGTTTCTTAATTTTGTCACTCATTGACTGACTCACTGACTGACTGACTGACCGATCATCAAAAGTCTAAGGCACTTCTAGCAGACGTCGAAGCCTCAAATTTGGAACACAACTAGTGTTTAGTGTATAAATCAAGGAAAAACTAAAATATTTTGCATATTCGGCTAAGTTTTCTAGATACACCAACTGCATAAATAATCCCATATAAATATATGGGATTACAAACGTATACATACATCAGTGAATGAATGAGTTTGCCTGTATATGAATAAACAATGGATTAATAGGGGTAGATAGGCTTACCGTATTCGGTATCGGCGAGTAAATACATATGTATGCATTTACGCATCAAAAAGATTTGATTTTACTTCAAGCATACACCCCATCTATACGTGGTGTGAATTGTTCACTAATACACTTGCACGTGCATTGCATGCATTTGAACAGTGTATATCTGGCTTAGGCATTGGTATCAGCAAAATTGTGCTTACGCTGAAGAAATACATATGTATGTACATAACTGTATGAGGAATAAATAGGACGGGTGAGAAATGGGAGATAAGGCAAATTTAAAGCAGAAGGTTAACTTTATCACCCAAAATAAATAAATATAAATATTATAAAAAGTAAAAAAAGTAATAAAAATATGTATGTGTATGTAGTTTTTACCTCCTAGTAAAAAGAAAGTAATTCAGTTTTAAAGAAAAGATAAAAATCACGGTCCTCGATATATGTATTATACATAAGTAAAGAAAGAAGGGAGAGCACCGTGGCGCAGTGGGTAGTGTGTTGGCCCTTGATGCCGATGACACGGGATCGAATCCCGACACAGCCATGTCATCGAACGTGTTTTCACGGTGTTTCTTCTCAACGGGGTTCTGACAAAACCCTCTGTAGTATAATTGTCATGAAAAGCTTCTCGAAATTCGCCGTTCGGAACCGGCAATAAACTGTAGGTCCCTTTTACCTATGGGAAAATGAAATCACACACAACATGGGTGATTGAAAGAAGCTCGGCTTAGGTCCTTCATGGACTGTAACGTCAACATACATACATACATCTACAAAAAGGAATGAGATGCCATGAAAAACATAACTTGTAAAAAAAAACCAGAAAAAAACTGCCATATAAAGACCCATTGCGCCATCTTCTCCGAATGCCATAAAACATCTGAATGCACTTCCAAAAATTTGAAATGCGCTAATTGCAATGGTACACATAAGTCAACTGACCTATCATGCGTTAGCCGCCAAAGCTTTCTTGAGATGAGAGAAAAGCTTTCGACCAAAAACAAAACACAACACATCAGGAGAGCACAACCAACTTTTGAATCCAACATTTTGGATTTTCCCTCTCTGTCACCCCAGCGTAAACTACCAGCTGACTTGGCAACCAAGGCTTCTGATAACTTCCAGTCCCCACATGTATGGACTAAGCCTACCAACAACAACAATAGTGTGAAGAACAACGAAGAACTCTTCTCTTTTGATGAAATTAATGCTCTTACTACAGAGATGATCACCTTGCTTGGTAATTGTTCTACTAAGGCGGAACAATTCAATATTATTGCTCAACTTACTATCAAATACCTGTATACATCTAGGAAATGAATTTATGTAGCGTAAACATAATATGAGGGAAACAACTAGAATTTTATTCCTTTCTTAGGAAATACAATGACTTAGCATTAGTCTCAGAAACCTGGCTAAATTCATCTGATAATTTGTCTAACTTTGAATATAAAAGCTATCGTCTGGACAGGGAAGAGAGAAGTGGTGGCGGTGTTGCCGTTGTAATTAGACGTACAATCAAACACAAATTACTTCCTATTACCAGTACGAAATTAATTGAAGCCATTGGTGTTGAAATTCCTTTTGTTAATGGTCTTTCGTTAAAAGTTTATTGTGCCTATTTTCCAGGCGGAAGAACATCACCTCAAAGGCGAATTGATCTCCGCACTGATTTCCTAAGACTAGTTAACACCAATGACTTATTCCTAGTAGGCGGCGATCTTAACTGTAGACATAGGCTCTGGGGTTGTCTTCGGGCCAATACTTGGGGCAACATCCTTGCAGACCTAAACTCAAGACATCCCTTTGAAATTCTGTATCCACCTAATCCTTCTTATGTGCCAGCCTGTAGGAATAGGAACCCATCTACTCTAGACCTATTTTTAACAAACATGCCTGATCTCTATACTCCACCCATTACCTTTAATGAACTCAGTTCGGATCATTTACCGGTGAAATGTAGTGTAATAGCTTCTCCTGTTCAATGCACAAATAGGATTTATAACTTCAGAAAAGCTAACTGGGGCTTATTTAGAAGACTTACTCGAGCAAAATTAGAAAATACACTGATTGAAAACAACAGCCGATTTGCAATAGATGAAAATGTAATCACTTTTACAACTGCCATTTTAGAAAGTGTTGAACAGTCAGTGCAGAAGAAAACGATCAGAAGGCATTCGTCCACTGTTCTCCCGCATTTTGTTCTCGAAATGATAGCACTAAGAAATACTTGCAGAACTAGATGGAGACGTACTAGAAACGATTACTATCTACAAGAATATAATAAAATGAACAGTTTGGTTAAATTCGCTATTGCCAATTTCAGAAATCAATCGTGGAATAAACGACTGCAAAATCTGGATAAAGGTAGTAAACCATTTTGGAATGTGCTTAAGGTAATTAAAGAAAAACACACAAACGTCCCTCCGCTTAAGTCAGGCAGCACTGTTTTGCTTTCTTGCTCTGAAAAAGCTAACGCGCTAGCTATCAACTTCTCTAAAAATCAATTAATTGCTAATAATCTCACCCCAGCTACACTTATTGTATCTGCTCTAGAACAGTCACTAAACTTTATAAATTCCCACCCGCTAAGTAATATTCATCCAATACATCTTAGTGAACTCAAGGACATTATACATGGTTTAAAACCTAGAAAATCGTCTGGTTTCGATGGAATAAAAAACCTATGTCTTAAGAATCTTTCTGATTTTGTACTTAAGAAATTGAAAGATCTCTTAAATAATTGCCTTACATTGGGATATTTTCCTAATAGATGGAAAGCGGCTAAGGTAATTCCTATTCTAAAGCCTGGCAAATCACCTAACTTACCTGGTAGCTATAGGCCAATTAGTTTGTTAAGCTATCTCTGTAAATGCCTAGAAAAAGTTATAAAGATCAGAATTGTATCTTTTATTGACAATAATCCCATTTTACCACGTGAACAGTTTGGATTTAGAGCTTTTCATAGCACTATTCATCAAGTGCATCGTATAACTAAAGATGTTAAAAACAATTTTTCCGAGGGCAAAAGTACTGGCATGGTGATCTTGGCATGATGGTTTATTGCACAAACTACTGAACATTCATTGTCCGCTCTATCTTATTAAAAAAATCCAATCATTCTTATCATCCCGTAGTTTTAAAGTGTCCATTAGCCAAAACCTCTCGGACAATCAACTGATTAACGCTGGTGTTCCGCAAGGATCCGTCCTTAGTCCTGCCCTCTTTAACATTTATACCTGCGATTTCCCCATCTTACCAAATTGTAACATTGCCCTATTTGCTGACGATACTTGCATTTATTCCTCTGATGTAATTGGTTTTAACATTGAAACTAATTTGCAATCGGGATTAAACATCATCGAAGAATATTGTAGCAATTGGAAAATGAAAATTAATGCTCATAAGACTCAAGCTATCTTTTTCACTCGAAAAAGAAAAGCTTGTTTCCTCCCAAGCAACAATCTTTTTATTAACGGTACTCAAGTCGAGTGGAAATCAAATGCTAAGTATCTTGGAATATACTTAGACAAGCGTTTAACATTCAGCTATCATATTCAAAAAATTACAACTAAAATTAATCTCATGATAAGAATTCTCTATCCTTTCATATGTAGAAATTCGAATTTAAACGATGCCAACAAATTGCTAATCTTTAAGGCTATATTCCAAGCAATTATGTTCTATGGGTCCCCTGTCTGGGGTAAGTGCGCAAAAAGTCATTTGCAAAAACTGCAAGTGAAGCAAAATAAAATACTGAAGATGATCCTAAACCTGCCTTGGTTCTTGTCAACAGACGAATTACATAAAACGGCTAACATAGAAATGGTTGCAACCAGAATTGAAAAACTTAACTATCATTATAACGTAGGTTGCTTATCATCCGACAATGACTTGATTTCAAATTTGGCTACATAATAAGTGCAATTCCTCTATTTTTTAGGTATTTATTTATTATGTATATATCCATTTATTTTTTTTTTATTTTTATTTATTACATTTTTTTTGTTATTTATTTATTTATTTTTTGTCATTTATTTATTTATTTTTTGTTATTTATTTATTTATTTTTTGCTATTTATTTATTTATTTTTTTATTTTTTGTCATTTAAGTTAAAGGATCCCCATAAGGGGAATCCAAAAAAATCCGAACGGAGAAGCAGAGCTTCTCCCAAACTGTTCGACTTACTCCCTTTATCCAATCAAACGCGAATTTATTTAATACGAATATATTTACGTCTATGTACCGTCACAGTCTACCTAGAACTAACTTATCGGCTAACCTGCTATTCGTAGGTAAACCCATCGCTCACGCCAAAACAGCAACGTAGACTTTTTCGTGGGAACACGCGCATCCGCTCGGTGTAAGTTCCCAGGCTGGTCGCAACGCGTGCATCCGATTTCATCAGCCAAGGGGAACGTGATCTCAGTGCACTTGCTTCAATGTATTTCGTGTGGGAACAAGCGGGATGATGGGAACCGCGCAAAATGATAACACAGCGAATTCCATTCGCTATGCTGTTTCGACCTTGCCTTTGGCTTCGGCCGATGGTGTTAACTCCTCCCCCTTCAAAAATCTACGTCCCGTAGATCCGGTAAGTGATTGGGATTCGTTGGGAGCGGGTCCTTGCTGGACCATGCCTATTGCCGGAAGTTCTAACCTCTTATTGATTTTGCGCCATGTGTAATGGGCAGTGAAGGCTAGGGCTGAAAGGATTAAGGCATATACCAGTGTTGAGATATTTGTCCTCTCTGTTAAATTGGTGAGACGCCTTATGTTCTGCAAACCTAGGTCATGGACAGCTTGGAGGTCTATTATCTGAACTCGCCTGGTAATGTTGGTTACGACAGCTGGCAGGGCTTGTAGAGTTGTAGCGGACGAGCTGGCGAATGTCCGGTTCTTGATCTTAATCGTCTCATTGTGCAGTCGGACAATAAAAGTCCCTTGTAGCATTTCTGTTAAGTTTCCCGCTTTGAGCTTCCCGTTAAAGTTAGTGAGGAAAATCGTGTCATCTTCGATAGGTTCGATAATTTCCTCATGGTTCTGACGATATTCACAGGTAGTAGAGCCTCCTTTCAACAGTCTGGGTATACAGTGGTCTTCCAGTAGCTTTTCTAGGGACTCCGATTTACAGATTGTGGAGTTACTGATTGATAGACAGCCCTTTACCAAACCATACGTTTCCTTTTGGTTAATTAGGACTCGGTCGAATTTTTTGTCAATTTGCTTCCCATCATGGATAGCCGCTTTAATTTGAAGCAAATTGAATTCTGCAATACTCACTTTCGGCATTGATAGGATGTATAATAATACCGTATTGTTAGTATAAATTACGGGCGTGCCGAATTCGATAGCCTCTATTTCATTTTCGTAGGGCAGAGTCTCTAATTCGTTCACCAACATATCGATTTCCTCGAGGTCCAGGACATTAGTGTTGATTATGCCACCTTTAGCCATTTGGCATGCTCTTACCAGCTCGTTCACCTCCTCTTTGATTATGAGGACTTGGTTGATTAGATCCTGTTCAAGCCTTTGGGTGTCCATTGCCTTTATACCATTGTTGGTTTGACCTATAATCCACTCTACTTTTGCCATTGCCTTTTCCGCTATAGCAAAAAGACGTTCGTTTATCTTGTATTGCTGGTTGTTGTTTTCGATGATCGTCTGTTGGCTTCCCAGGATCTTGTCCCAGTCTGATGCGTCTGGGTTCCCAGCAACCCATTTCCATGCGGAACCAATCCAATTTATAGACCCTTTGTCGCCTTCCTCGTAATAAGCTGATGCGTTCGATTATTTGGGATAGGTGGAGTGAAACAAGTTTCCTCTTATCAGGATTTTTAAACTCGCTCTCTAATATAGTCGTGAGATTTGAGAGTTGTTGTTCCCACTGTCCTAAGTTGACCAAGTGCACTAGATGAAAGTTTCCGTTGGTTATCCAGGCCTTTCCCTCTTTGATGGATACTAGGGGTGCATCGTACTTGAATATTGTGAACGCCTCCGTCGTAGCAGCAGTAAAGAAGAGGTACCTGAGCGATGGGGTTAATATAATGACTTAATTTAGCTGTTAGTGCTTAATTTAACATAGTTGTTAGTAAGAATATGGAATTTTAAAACTCGGATCGACAATTTACTTAGGAAATACATAAGTGCATAGTGTTGTAGTTAGTGATATAATTATGCGACTTAAATGATTAGTTTAGTATGACTACATAATTACATTATTTTTTACAGAAACTTTAAACATATATTTGTAATACAGTATAAATGGTATATGTTTAGTTATGTACATATATAATTAATTATGTAATTATCAAAGAGTAGACGGGTGCTAGGTGCAAGTGGTACCTTTAATGAAATCATAAAATCATATAGGGCTAGGTCAGTGTCAAGTGCATGGGTGCCATCTTTTTTTTTTTTTTTTTTTTTTTTTTTTTTTGTAATTTGTATGTACATATATGTATATGTATACACATATATATATACATATATATATACATATATATAAGTATGTGACTAATGCCCTTCCGACGGGGAGTTGAACCCCGGTCTCCCATATTCAAATGGGTGTAATGATCGACTATACTATCGAAAAGCTGGGGGTATGGGAGTGTTCATTTTTTTTATGTTTTTTATATGTGTTTTATGAACTCTTCTCCCCGAGGTTGTTGTCACAGTTACCCGGTTATTTTTCGCTACTATTTCTTTTCGAAATAGGGGCTTGTTTTTTGCTTTGAGGCCTTTATTTGCCGTGTATATAATATCACCTTTTTCATAGTTTTTAGGGGCTGTCCTGGCTTTGTTTCGGTATTGGTTTGCTTCTTTTTGTTTTCTTTTTATTTCTGTTCTGAGGTCTTGATTTATTTTCTTACGAAAATCCATGAGGTTTTGATAATTTATTTTCTGAGTTCTATCGAAAAATATATCGGCTGGTTTGCGTTTGGTAACTGAGTGTATACTATTGTTATATCTATCGACTGCGATGTTCAGAAGTTCCTTCAATCGCTTTTCTTTAAGTGGAATTTTTACATTGCTCTTTAATATTAGGACATTGGCCTTTCGATCAATTATTGCCTCAAGCTCTTTTAAGGTGTCATCGCCGATGATCCCATCGAAAGATTTCAATCCCGGTAAGACATAAAATTTCACTAAACTCTCGTTACCAAACGCTTCGAAAAACTTTCCCTGTACACATTCCGATATACTAATCTCTCCTCCAGCTTAACGAACCTTAAATAGACTACTTATACGTACGGTGGGCTGCTTTATCTCTGGGCTTATGAAATTCTCGTTGGCCCCCGTATCAACAAGAAACTTCAGTATGACTCCATCCCTCGTAACATATTCTATATATGGTACGCTGGATGGCCGCCCGTCATAAAATTTACTTCATCTACCGCTTCTTCCGCCTTTTCGCTATATTCTCCTAAATTATCGTCGGTCACCTCGACATCGTAAAGTCTTTGTTGTTTCCTAGGGACATTTGCGGACATTGCCCGACGTTTAAAGGGATTAGGGCGGTTCATATAATTAACTTGTCTTGAATTGATAGAGTTGTCAACTTCCATTCTTTCGAGAGGTTTCGGTCCTAACTTAGGGGGCTTATTATTTTCACGATGGGCATCATTGACCCTGTTCCATGCGGCAATTTGTGGTTTCGTTCTTTCGGGGACCCTTGGAACGAAATTTCGCGGAGGCAAATACGGTCGGTTTTCACTCTTAAAAGTTTGATTAATGGGAGCCGTCACTGTATTCAGCCCTGTTGCAGGGTGAAGCGACTGAGCTCGATAATTGACATTCTGCATCTCCAGACAGAACAAATATGCATCGGGCAGGTTCTTTGGTGCCCGAATTACAAGCATTTTTGAGAGATCGCCGTTTAGGCCACGGATGAAAACATCCAGAGCCCTATTTCGGTAGGACTCCACTAATGCTTTCACGGTTTCTTCACTATAGGCCTCCGTCTTAATTTTGTTGATCATCAACGAGAGTTGATGATTAACAGCGGCATAAAATTCGTCAAGTTTGCTATTCTTCTGGGCGAGTTGGTTTAGTTGGTGCTCTAAAGTTCGCATGTCGCGCTTGTCTACATAATGCAGCGACAAACACCGTTTTATCTCTGCCCAATTACTGTCAAATATGTTATAGGAAACCAGCGCTGCGTCCGCTGGACCTTTTACCTTCCCACGGATATGCTGCAGGATAGCACGGTAGATGGGCTTGGATTTCACTATCTCGAAATCCTTCAATGTCCCTTCCACGGAATGTATCCAAGACACATACTGCGTGGGGTTCCCGTCAAATACCTGCAGTTCTTTAACGCAGTCAGGCAACCTACGTATGTCTTTAAGATCCGCCTCAGTTTGCGGACGGGAGAGTGCTTGGGTTCGTTCAGCCACCTCAGGAGCACTGGCCGGTAAAGGAGACCTGCCCTCTATCGATGAAATACGAGTCTCGAAGCTTTTCAACTGTACTAGTATGTTGTTAATTGCCCCAGTTAACTCAGTAACAGTAGTTTGTAATTGGTCCATTTTATAATTATTTATGCCAACCAAATACCTTAAATCTATAACTTACTCTGGACAGCTGAGAGATATATGCTATCTTGGTTAAATCAACTCAAAAACCTTAAGTTTTTATTCTTTTCTTTTACTATTTCACATGCACCAGTTTCACTAGCACTGAACCCTTATTTTCTTTTTTTTCTTTTTTTTTTTTTTTTTTTTGCACAGAGTGCTCTTTTGGTTTTATATAAAAATAATAATTTTTTTGTTGCTTCGTATTCAATTGTTTATTTTTTGGCACTCAATTATTTCACTTATTATTTCACCTTTTAAGACAACCTCTTGTTTGATTCTTTTTTAATTATTTTTTTCTTTTTAACTTAATTCTGTTACCACTGCACCACTGCACTTACAATGGGATATTCATGTCACTATTCCTATTTTTATTTGTTTTTTTTTCTTTTTAACTTATTTTATTTTATAATTTTTTCCACTCTTATTAGCTTTGCTCAGATTTCCTTGGGAACTGAAAAGAAAAGTTTGCACTGATGTTTTAGTTAACCGATCGCGGGGAATGTCGATTATGGGAGCCGCTCTTTCGGAAGGTCCGTGTTCTCCTTTTTAGTCGCCAACTTTTATGCTCGAAGGCAACCTACTAAGGCACGGGTTACTTCACACGCATCCCTTCAACCCTCTGTGATTATCACTGTGTTCCCATGGGTACAGTGACATTTTATCCACCGCTTTGGAATGATGGCTGTGTTCTCATGGGTACAGCCATCTTCGTTCAATAGAACGTACCATTGCGATGTCCTTAAGGTCAACGGATGAATCGCCAGGAGGAAAGGATCGCGTATACGGAGCGGTCCCTGCTCGGGCGCCAGTTAAAGGATCCCCATAAGGGGAATCCAAAAAAATCCGAACGGAGAAGCAGAGCTTCTCCCAAACTGTTCGACTTACTCCCTTTATCCAATCAAACGCGAATTTATTTAATACGAATATATTTACGTCTATGTACCGTCACAGTCTACCTAGAACTAACTTATCGGCTAACCTGCTATTCGTAGGTAAACCCATCGCTCACGCCAAAACAGCAACGTAGACTTTTTCGTGGGAACACGCGCATCCGCTCGGTGTAAGTTCCCAGGCTGGTCGCAACGCGTGCATCCGATTTCATCAGCCAAGGGGAACGTGATCTCAGTGCACTTGCTTCAATGTATTTCGTGTGGGAACAAGCGGGATGATGGGAACCGCGCAAAATGATAACACAGCGAATTCCATTCGCTATGCTGTTTCGACCTTGCCTTTGGCTTCGGCCGATGGTGTTAACTTTTATTTATTTATTTTTTGTTATTTATTTATTTATTTTTTGTTATTTATTTATTTATTATTTTTAATATTTATATTTACTTATTTATTTATCTATTTATTCACTTATTCATGTGTTTTTGTATTATTTATTTAATTATATTTTTGTTTATTACTATTGTTTCATTTCATGTTTTTAATATATTACACTGTCAAATTTAAAATCAAGTGTTATAATCACTTCTCTCTTCCCTCCGGCGAAGCTCACAAACTTAAATTTAATGAAGGTTTTTAGTGGCTTTTCCTTCAAATATGGCTAACTCTGTGATATATTATCTAAATTATTGTATTTATTTTAGTAGTAAGGTATATATAACCAAATCTCTGTATAACCCAATTGTAATTACCTAAAATCTGTGCCACAATAAATACGAATACGTAAATACGTAAAAAAAAAACCAAGTCTCGCAACTCAGATCTTCTACAGTAAAAAGTTGTGAGATCCATGTATTACCAAGTCGGTTAATCTATTCAGTCCCTACTTAAGGGACCTTCTGCCTTGATTTATTACGTAATTAGCTAACCTAACATCTTATAGTGACCATACCAATATCAAAATCTTTTATGTTTTAAGTAAATAGATTGACTTGGAAATCGCACTAAATAATCTAATTTAATATAATATGTATTACTTGTGGGATATATTGTGTTTTCATGCAATGGCCAGGTCAATATATTTACTTACTTACTTTACTGACCAATAAAAATTTAATATATTCGGAAATGACTGGAGAGCTAGAGTCTGGAGAAAAAATAATACAGCAATGACTCCAAAAAAACTTAATTTCTACGGTAAGGCATGGTGGAGGCAGCGTGATAGTTTGAGGTGCTGTAATTGCTTCTGGTGTAGGAAATCTAGCCTTTATTGAGGTTAATATGGATCGCTATCAATACAAGGATACAAAATCTGAAAGCGTCAGCCGACAGCTTAAATCTTGGCAAGAGTTGGATGTTCCAATAAGACAATGACCCCAAGCACACCGCTCAAATTGTCAAACATTGGCTACTTTAATATGCCCCAAGACAACTACACACCCTACAACAAGGCCGGGACTTGAACGTAATCGACCATGTATGGGAGATCATGCAACATAATATAAGAAGTTATGCCATAAGTAGTGCCCCAATGCTAAAAGAGAAGCTCCAAGAAGATGAATTAAATAATTTAGTTGCTTTGATGCCCAGACGCTTGCAGGCAGTTCTAGATGCACGTGGTGGGCTTACGAAATATTAATTTTACCATTATAAGTAGTTTTACCAACTGAATTAAAGATATTTATGTTGGTTAATATGCCGTATGTAGACTTTTATCATTATTTATTTTTGTAATTTTTTATTTTTACAAAATACTTGTTAAATCAATTTATTTTATGGTGTATTATCAATAAAAAGAAATTTGAAACAAAACTGCATCATCGGATTTTTTCATAATGCTTTTGAAACTTGTCAGGTGGCAAGAATGGGGATCGTACGTATATGTAATTTGTATATTCTGTATTTATTACTTACTTACTTAGAGGGCGCTACAGTTCGGGGAGAACCTGGGCCTCAACCAACATGCCTCTCCACCTAGCACGATCTTTCGCTAGTCTTTTCCAGTGCCGCACGCCCAGTTGGTTGAGGTCCTTTTTCACCTGTGCGCGCCACCTTAGATGCGGCCGTCCTCTATTTCTTCGTCCCCCGGAGCTGCATTCAAAGACTCTACGGGCTGGAGCTGTGGTGTCCATTCGCTCTACATGGCCTAGCCATCTTAGGCTAGGAATCTTCTCCTCCAACCTCCCTCTGTGTTTATAGGACCGAAAATCGCACGCAGAATCTTTCCCTCGAAACGACCAAGGATTTCAAGGATTTCCATCCGCTTTAGATAATGTCCATGTTTCTGCGCCGTATAACTGGACCGGGATAATTAAGGTCTTGTATAAGGTCAACTTGGTCGGACGAGAGAGAGCTTTATTTATTAATTGCCTCTTGAGCCCATAGAAGCAGCGGTTGGCAAGAGTAATTCTGCGCTTGATTTCGAAACTGGTGTCGTAAATGAAGTAAATGAAGTCCTTAACTACCACAAACTTATATCTGTCAATATGCACGTTCTGTCCAAGACGTCGGTGGTAAATGTCCGTTTTCAATGGCAGTAGATATTTAGTCTTGCCCTCAATAACTGCCAAACCAATTTTTGCCGCCTCCATCTCAATACTCGCAAACGCCTCATTGACATCTCGCTGTGATCTACCTATTATGACAATGTCATCGGCGTATGCAAGGATTTAAAATAGGTTGTGCCTCTTGTATTGGCCCGTGATTTTTGCACAATCATTTCTAATATGGTGTTAAAAAAAATCACAGGACAGCACATCGCCCTGTCTAAATCCTTTCTTGACTTCGAAACTATCGGTCAGTTCTGCACCGATTCGGATGGAGCCGCGAGCGTTCTCCAGAGTCATCCTGCAAAGTCTGACGAGCTTAGCAGGAATGTCAAAAGTAAACATGGCGTTATATAGCTCGTCTCTCATTACGCTGTCGTATGCGGCCTTGAAGTCGACGAATAGATGGTGGGTCTCAACTTGAAATTCATTGGTTTTCTCCAGGATCTGCCGTAGTGTGAAGATTTGGTCGACGGTGGATTTCCCTCGCCTGAAGCCACACTGATAAGGACATATTAGCTAATTTACAAACGGCTCCAGGCGTTCACACAAAACGGCAGCGAGGATCTTGTATGCGACAAGCAATGCTGAGATTCCATTCCTTGAGCATGCTTTGCTCTGACCATATCTTACAGATGAGGCGGTGGATACTCCTGACCAGCTCACCCCTAGCTGCTTTGAAGAGCTCAGCAGGCAATCCATCTGCGCCTGCAGCTTTATTGGACTTGAGTTTCGACATGGCAATCTCAACTTCGTCGCCCTGTGCTCTTTAGGGCCTGTTTGCACTGGCTCCATTGCTGCTCTACTGACTGAGTGTAGGACTGAGGTGTATCGGAGAGCTTGAGGGAGATGCGGTTGGCAAAGGCACTGTCGATCTCCGGCGATAGTAGCTTTCCGACTTCATAGCCTAGTGTTCTAACTCTACTCCGCGGTGTTCGTGTTATCCGTTGACGTATCTTGGCTACTACAAGATAGTAGTCTGAGTCGGTGTTCGCTCCTCGAAAAGTACGAACATCAAGAATAGTGGAGGAGTATCTGACGTCGATCGCAATGTAATCAATCTGGTTGGTGGTCGATTGATCCAAAGACCGCCAGTTGCCTTTGTGTATATCGAGGTGCGGAAAGCGTGTGCTAGCTAAAACGAAATTCCTCCCCGTAGAGAAGTCGATCAGCCTCTGTCCGTTATCGGATGTGTAGTCATGTAGACTGTGTTTGCCGGTGACTCGTTCGAAGATGCTTTCTTTACCCAGCTTATACCGGCTATTATTAACGAAATATGTACGTCAAACGCATGTCAAATGTATGTCATTCACAATAATGTGCTCTTTATTCAAAATAATACATTCATTTGTCGATTGAGTTACATAATACCAAATCCAGATTCAATCGACGCAATCGACCGTTGTCGAGTCGATCGCTGACCGACACTCATAATAGGACTAGGTTAGGTTAGGTTAGGTTGACGTGGTAGGCGTAAGCCACACTTAGGCCGAAAACCCGCCCATTGTGATACCACCTGGATCAGGTTACCCTGATCCGCTACCCGGGAACCAACCGGTGCTTCTAATAAAGCGGTGGAGTTGAGCTATTTTTATGTTTGCTAGCTCACTCAGATTGTCGAAGAAGGGCGCGCCGAGGTAAATCCTCCTGCGATTCGCAAAAGAGGGACATGAGCAGAGGAGATGGTGTATTGATTCCTCCTCCTCCTCGTCCATGCAGCCGCGACAGAAGTCATTGTAGGGTAGCCCCAGTCTGGCGGCGTGTTTTCCAATGGTGCAGTGACCTGTAATGACCCCCACCAGGGTGCTTAAGGTTGCCCTCCTGGTTGCCACCAGGTCCCTGGTTCGTCCTAAGTTTAACTTAGGCCACAATTGTTTGGTGATAAAGCCGATATTGCTCTCATTCCATTGGAGATTGGTCCTCTCTAT
This sequence comes from Eumerus sabulonum, assembly GCA_951905685.1. Classification (NCBI taxonomy): domain Eukaryota; kingdom Metazoa; phylum Arthropoda; class Insecta; order Diptera; family Syrphidae; genus Eumerus; species Eumerus sabulonum. Next base: position 103,143,772 of record OX645060.1, read on the forward strand.
GGTTTGAAGCTTTATCATGTGCTTTACCGTACTTATTGGTGTTTTTAGGTACCCGAGGGTAGGTAGGCTGAGTGTGCTTGACCCTAACCTTGCGAGTTCGTCGGCCGCGCAGTTTCCTGGAATATCCCTATGCCCGGGGACCCACAGTATTTTAATATTGAACTGTTCAGCCATCTCATCTAGAGATAGGCGACAGTTAATGGATGTTTTTGATTTGTGGGTTATCGCTGCCAGGGATTTTATCGCAGATTGGCTATCCGTGCAAATGATAATGTCCTTTGTGGATATTACATTGATCCTGAGCCATGCCAGGGCCTCCGTTATCGCAGTTATTTCTGCCTGAAACACACTACAGTAATTTGGGAGTCTAAATGATAGGTTGAGGTTAAGTTCCTTGGAGTAGACCCCACTACCTACACCCGACTCCATCTTAGAGCCATCGGTATAGAGGGAGATCGAGTCCTTTGGTATGACTTTCCCTTCAGCCCATTCCTCCCTGGATGGAAAGACAACTTCGAAGTTCCTGGTGAACACATTCTGCGGGATGATGTAGTCAGTGTCCATAGGTACTTTGAAGTGTTTTAGAATAGAGGTGTGGCCTTTTTGAGATGTGGGCCATTTTCTTATGCTCCTCATCCTTAGGGCCGCGCATGCAGCAACTTGCTTGCTGAAAAGGTTTATTGGTGGAAGATGTAGTAGAACATTTAAGGCCTCCGTGGGGGTCGATCTGATCGCTCCGCTTATACATAAGCTGGCCGATCTTTGTACCTTCCCCAGGAGGTTTCGATTGACTGCTTTGTCCAGAGCAGTCCACCAGACTACGACGCCATACAGGAGGATAGGCCTTATGACTGCTGTGTAAAGCCAGTACATAATGCTTGGTTGGAGACCCCACCTCCTGTCCACTACTTTCTTGCAGCTGTAGAGGGCAACAGTTGCTTTCTTGACCCGATCAAGAATGTTGGGTTTCCAATTCAGCCTCCTGTCAAGGACTAGGCCTAGATATTTAGCCTGTTCTTTGATTGTTAGTTGAGTTCCACCCAGCCTCGGTGGGTTGAGGGGCGGAATTTTATATTTGTTAGTGAACAGTACTAGATCGGTCTTCTTTGGGTTCACCCCAAGTCCACAGTACCGAGTCCAGGTTTCTACTGTATGTAGTGCACTCTGCATAAGGTCGCATAGAGTGCTGGGAAATTTTCCTGTGACGGCAATAGCAATGTCATCCGCATAGGCGATCACAGCGTACCCTAACAACAACAGCGTAGGACTAAGAACAACATATATTTCAGTGGCCCGCATGTTCCACTAAAAGAGTCGCGCATCGAAGCATAGCACTGCCGTGTTTCTCACCCTATCCCGGCGAGTAACTCCCACAACAGCATGAAGAAATCTCATTTCGGCAGCTTGTATACGCTATCTTATTCTTTCGGTAAATACCCACATTTCATAACCTCGGATTTGTCCACGTTAACCCTCATTCCAGCATCAGCGCATACGGCCACAAAACTATCTAGCACGCGCTGGTGTTCCGTCTGGGAGATGTGGCGACAACTAAGTCATCTACAAAAAGAAGATGGCTTACCATCAATGTGAAACACTTCTCGCCTCGACTGCGGTGCAACATCCAGTCCATATACATACATATATATAATAAAAAGGAGTGGTGATAAGACGCACCCTTGGCGAAGTCCAAAGCCCACGGTGAAAGGTGTTCATTTACTACCGTTAACCCGAACAGAGCTGCTGCAGTATGTGTAAAGAGACTGAAAGGCCCTCAACAGAGGACCATCACTCCCATACTCCTGCAAAATACTCCAGAATTTACCTCGCGGAAGTCGGTCGTATGCCTTTTAGAATTCTACAAAGCAGCTCTAGATCGGTATGGCGTACTCCGAAGCCTTCTCGAGTACCATTCTTGGAGTGAAAAGCTGGATGGTTGTACTTCTACCGTGACGAAACCCGCGCTGCTCATCCCCTATCCTGGATGGACCATAGCTCTTGAATGCGCCTCCAACACCTTGGCGTAGACTTTACCGGGGACACTTAAAAGAGATATGCCCCATAGTTGGAGCACACTTTTAACCCCCCTTTTGAAAAAAGGACAATCCCCCCGATCTGCTAATCGCAAGGTGTCTCACCGCTTTCCCAGGCCACCTTAGTGACACGAGGGAGCCATAATTCTCCCCTTTTTATCCATTTCCTTAAGCATTTCTGGGCAGTTCAGCCCCTTTTAATACACGAACGTCACAAACCATCCGTTTTACACACGATGATACCACAACAAATCTATCAACGATTTCTACTGAAGAATGAATGCCTTTGTGCGGAAAGAAGGTGTTAATAATGGACATGGCATTTGCACAGCAAAAATCCAAAAACCTCTCTCCGTTCGCGTTTTGATGAGAATCGAAGTTCCTCCCAATCACACTCCCCCGTGTTGTTATATTCACACCCACGTGGGCACTGAAGTATCCCTTCAGGATATAGGAATCCGTCTCAACCACCCTATCAAGAGCAGCATCAACTTCATGCAGGAAGGTCGCATACTCTGACTCTAGATTCGGTGCATACACCTGCACCAGAGCCACAGTTGATCTTTCAGGCTTGAGTTTTAAGATCGCGTTTTCTAATGGTACTCCAATGGCCTGTCTGACAGCCCGGAACTCCCCACTCCCGCCTGTGCAGACATTTGATAGGAAGAGTTTCCGGCCGTTCGAAGGGTCCACAGTTCTATATCCTCTTTGCTTTGTCGAAGATATCCAACCGACATCCACGATATCTAACCGATACCTGGCAGCTTCCTGTATGTATGTATGTATGTATGAATGTATGTATGTATGTATGTACGTATGTATGTATGTTGGCGTTACAGTCCATGAAGGACCAAAGCCGAGCTTCTCTCAATCACCCATGTTGTGTGTGATTTATTTTTCACACAGGTGAAAGGGACCTACAGTTTAATGCCGATTCCAAACGGCGTGAGTTGAGAAGCTCTTTCATGGCAAGTATACTACGGGGGGTTTTGCCAGTACCCCGCCGAGGAGGGACGCCGCGAAATAAACATTCTATGGCGTTGGTGTTATCGGGATCCGAACTCGCTCATCGTGCGTCAGAGTCCACACACTAACCACTGCGCCACGGCGCACCTATTATTAGGATTACTTATGTATTTAGGATTCCTTTTCTTATCCATTACCAAAAAATAAAAAAAAAGATAAATTCGTTATTTGTTTAAGACAAATCCGAAATAGATTTAAATTATATGTAATACTAAGAATAGGAAAATGTATAAAAACCAAGGAAATTTAAAAATAAATTCAGTACTAAAAGAGTATTCGAAGTGTTCATTTAATGAATATTTGGTATTTCGAAACAGCGCTCAGAGTTTTCCTCACCCAGTGGAAGAAGTATAATATTGTTACGAAATTATTCGATCCCTCACCAAATAGGGTTCGCACCACTGGATTGCGATAAGCTACAATTGTCCTTTTTATCCGAATTAAAACACACACACTTTTCTTTGTTTCACCACAGATCAATTATCTGTGCAGCTTCACCACTTTTATTTATTATCCAATACTATCCACTTTAAAGTTTATCACACAAACAAACCTTTATTGAAAGCTTTTCTTTCACACTGGTTGATCACACGCTGTGTAATACCACAAACTGAATGTCATCGAGGGCGAATGTTCGCGCTTATATAGCTCTCGGTGCACCTTCTCGAATGTTCGCCGTTGGAAGTTCCCCTTCGGAAATCTCTAGAATGCTCTGACAATTAGCATTACGCCATTAGAAGTTGACATCATTCCAATCCCCGCTTCCAGAGAGCTTTCGAACTTCGACAGCGAAATTCGAACTCCACCGTCGGTTTGTGTCTCCGCAACACTGCCCTCCTCCTAAGCTTATTCGTCCTCGAACAAGCGATTGGATCCTTCTCCGTTATATGGCGCTAACCTCTCTACGTGGACAATCTTGTACTTCGCCCGCCTGTTTCCCGTCTGCTGTATTCGGTACACCACGTCGTTAAGTTTATTGATGACCTCATATGGTCCGTCCCAGGCTGATTGCAATTTGGGGCACAGGCCTTTTTTTCGTTGTGGGTTGTACAGCAATACCAATTGTCCAGTCTCGAATCCAGAAGAGTTCGCCCTTAAGTCGTACCTCGCCTTCATTTTATCGCTGACCAAGTTCAGTCGCTCCCGGATAAACTGATGGATGGAGTTCAGCTGTTCTTTCTTTTCGGTTACAAAGTCCTACCTGCAGCTAGTTGTCGGTAGTACCACGCCGAACTTCAAGTCCAATGGAACTCGGAGATCAGTTCCAAAAATGGCTTCGGCGGGTGTTGTTGCCGTTGAATTGTGCTGTGCCGAACGGTATGCCATTAAGAAAAGGGGAAGATGTTCATCCCAGTCCTTCTGATCTCCGACGACGACTTTTCTCAAGTATTCCTCCATCGTCCGGTTGAACCTTTCGACCATGCCATCAGATTGTGGGTCTAATGGTGTTGTCCGCGTCTTTCTGATACCTAGCATGTCGCAGAGTTCTTTGAACACCGTCGACTCGAAGTTCCTTCCTTGGTCTGAGTGCAGTTCCAGCGGTACTCCATAACGCGCAACCCAGTTGTTCACAAATGCATCCGAAATAGTTTTGGCTTCCTGGTTCGGGATGCAAAACACCTCAGGCCACTTGCTGAAGTAATCGATCACCACCAGCGCGTATTTGTTTCCAGCGTTGCTCGTTGGGAATGGGCCTACGCCACGATTTGCTGGAAGAACGCTTTCTCCGCAGACGACAGTCCTTTGCAATGTGCCCCTGCTGGTCGCAGGTATAGCAGCTACCTGGAAATGAGCGACTCCTACTCACTGTCGTTGCTCCGGAACTACGCCGCAATTTGCTGGATGAACGCTTTCTGCGCAGACGGCAGTTTCTCGCGATGTGGCCCCGCTGGTCGCAGATGTAGCATCTACCAGGGAATGAACCACTCTTCCTCGCCATTGTTGTTTTGGAACTATCGTGGTCTTCAGATATGCGCCGTAATTTGATGGAAGGTCGGCATATCAAGAGCGATGTTTCACATGCGAGAGCGCTGGCAACTGTCTCCTTGAAAGATGTCTTCGGCAGGAGAATCAGGCTTCGTTGCGTATCGGGGTCCCTTAGCCCTTGGATGAAAGAATCCGTTTTTAGCTTCTCCACCACATCAACTGGAACGTCCGCGTAGGCAAGATGGGATAGCCTCTCGATGTCGGCAGCATACTGTTGGATGGTCTCGTTTCCACGCTGCTTGCGTCCTTTAAGTTCCAGCTTGTGCATCTCCTGCATGTGCTCACTGCCGTATCTTCGGTGAAGTGCTTCCCATATGGCTGTGTAGTTCCTTCTCTGGGTCTCTGGGATGGTCTGTAGAACACCAGCTGCTTCGCCTTTAAGGGAAATTACTAGAGCGGCCACACGATCTTCTTCCCCCCATTGATTCCGTTCCGCTGTTGTCTCGAACTGGAGCTTAAAAATGTTAAATGCGCTCGTGCCGTCAAAGTTGGGAGCTGTGAATTTCGATGCCGCAGTCGGTACAACGATTCCTTGATGTTGAACGTTCTGGACAGTTTTCTCGAGTTCCAGAACCTTCTTATCGAACCGCGATTCCAGTGTCTCGATTATCTTTTCCTGATTATTTTCGAGATCTAGAACCTTCTTGTCGAATCTCGATTCCAGTGTCTCGATTCTCTCTTCGACGTCCTGGAATCGATCGTTGACTGTCTGCTGGATGTTTCTTAGGCTTTCTCGATTGTTCTCTAGCATCCCTTCTAACGTCTCTAGCTTCTGGCCCAAGGAAATGGAATTTTCCTCCAGTTTCTGACTCAGAGAAGTACTTACGGGAACGGAATTTTCCTCCAGCTTCTGATCTAATTTCCGGCTCAGGGAGATGGAATTTTCCTCCAGCTTTTGACTCATAGCATTAAGAGCCGCGAGAATGTGCTGCATATCGAACGCTGGCTCAGTAGATGTCGACGGCTTCTCCACCCCGAATTCGTAACTCTCCCAGTCGAAACCCTCTTCCTGCAACGCTGATCGCAGTCTCTCCACCAGGTGGGCTTTACTTCCCACTGTGGATTATTGCCGAGCATCCAGCTCTCTTTTCAGTTGTTCGATGGTCAACTTTTCCAATTTTACCATTTTCTCACTTTTGCAATAATTCACTTCACAACTCAAATAAAGTTTCACTCGTTTACTCGCAATCCCACTTCTGGCACCAAATGTTACGAAATTATTCGATCCCACACCAAATAGGGTTCGCACCACTGGATTGCGATAAGCTACAATTGTCCTTTTTATCCGAATTAAAACACACACACTTTTCTTTGTTTAACCACAGATCAATTATCTGTGCAGCTTCACCACTTTTATTTATTATCCAATACTATCCACTTTACCACTTGTGTTTATCACACAAACAAACCTTTATTGAAAGCTTTTCTTTCACACTGGTTGATCACACCGACTTGTCACACGCTGTGTAATACCACAAACTGAATGTCATCGAGGGCGAATGTTCGCGCTTATATAGCTCTCGGTGCACCTTCTCGAATGTTCGCCTTTGGAAGTTCCCCTTCGGAAATCTCTAGAATGCTCTGACAATTAGCATTACGCCATTGGAAGTTGACATCATTCCAATCCCCGCTTCCAGAGAGCTTTCGAACTTCGACAGCGAAATTCGAACTCAACCGTCGGTTTGTGTCTCCGCAACAATATTGTTGCGGAGATGCAAGCGGACCGTTAAGTTCGAAAACTCTCTGGAAGCGGGGATGGGAATGATGTCAACTTCCAATGGAATTGTCAGAGCGTTCTAGAGATTTCCTATGGGGAACTTCCAACGGCGAACGTTCGAGATGGTGGACCGAGAGCTATATAAGCGCGAACACTCGCCCTCGACATTCATTCAGTTTGTGGTATAAAACAGCGTGTGACAAGTCGGTGATCAACCAAGGTGAAAAGAAAAGCTTTCAATAAAGGTTTGTGTATTGTGTAATAAAGTTTAAATTGGATTGTACTGTGTAATAAAGTTTAAAGTGGATTGTATTGGATAATAAATAAAAGTGGTGAAGCTACACAGATAATTGATCTGTGGTGAAAGAAATAAAAGTGTGTGTGTGTTTTTAATTGGGAAAACGTAGAAAATTGTAGTTTATCGCAATCCAGCGGTGCGAACCCTATTTGGTGTGGGGATCGAATAATTCTCGTAACATTTGGTGTCAGAAGTGGGATTGCGAGTAAACGAGTGAAACTTTATTTGAGTTGTGAAGTGAATTATTGCAAAAGTGAGAAAATGGTCAAATTGGAAAAGTTGACCATTGAACAACTGAAAAAAGAGCTGGATGCTCGGGAATTATCCACAGTGGGAAGTAAAGCCAACCTGGTGGAGAGACTGCGATCGGCGTTGCAGGAAGAAGGTGTCGACTGGGAGAGTTATGAATTCGGGGTGGAGAAGCCGTCGACATCCACTGAGCCAGCGTTCGATATGCAGCAAATTCTCGCGGCTATGAATGCTATGAGTGCTTCCCTGAGCCAGAAATTAGATCAAAAATTGGAGGAGAATGCAACTTCCATAGGTCAGAAACTAGAGAAGCTAGAGACGTTGGAAGAAATGCTACAGAACAATCGAGAAAGCTTGAGAGACATCCAGCAAGCCGTCAACGATCGGTTCCAGGGCGTCGAAGAGAGAATCGATACACTGGATAAGAAGGTTCTGGATCTCGAAAATAACCAGGAAAAGAGAATCGAGACACTGGACAAGAAGGTTCTGGAACTCGAGAAAACTATCCAGAACGTACAGCTACAAGGAATCGTCGTACCGACTGCAGCATCAAAATTCACAGCTCCCAACTTCGACGGCACGAGCGCATTTAACATCTTTAAGCTCCAGTTCGAGACAACAGCGGAACGGAATCAATGGGGAGAAGAAGATCGTGTGGCCGCTCTAGTAATTTCGCTTAAAGGCGAAGCAGCTGGTGTTCTACAGACCATCCCGGAGACCCAGAGAAGGAACTACACAGTCATATGGGATGCTCTTCATCGAAGATACGGCAGTGAGCACATGCAGGAGATGCACAAGCTGGAACTTAAAGGACGCAAGCAGCGTGGAAACGAGACCATCCAGCAGTACGCTGCCGACATCGAGAGGCTGTCTCATCTAGCCTACGCGGATGTTCCAGTTGATGTGGTGGAAAAACTGAAAACGGATTCTTTCATCCAAGGGCTAAGGGACCCCGATACGCAACGAAGCCTGATTCTCCTGCCGAAGACATCTTTCAAGGAGACAGTTGCCAGCGCTCTCGCATGTGAAACATCGCTCTTGATATGCCGACCTTCCATCAAATTACGGCGCATATCTCAAGATCAGGATAGTTCCAGAACAACAACGGCGAGTAGGAGTGGTTCATTCCCGGGTAGATGCTACATCTGCGACCAGCAGGGGCACATTGCGAGGAACTGCCGTCTGCGAAGAAAGCGTTCGAGGTCTAGTTCGCCAAAAAGAGACCATGGGAGTGAACGCGACCGTGGAGGTGCAAAAGGTGCACCTAACAATCCGTTAAACTAAAACGAGTCAGTGCAGAGGGGCATGCGCTGGCTCCCACATTGGAGTGCCCCAGCATCCTCCTATCCCGAATCTGTAGAGGGGCAACCAGCCTAGTCATCGAGGGAACGATGGACGGGCGACGATATCTGCTGACGTTGGATACGGGCGCAACTCATTCAGTCATCCGAAGCGGATTGGTTTCTAACATCGAACCATTTTCCGAGGTAAGGCTTCGTACAGTAACTGGTGAGAAGGCGGAAGTTAAGGGAAAGGTCCAGAAAAGAGTTACGATGGGGACCATCGAGTTTCAGCATGATTTCATCGTTGCGGACATCACTGATGACATCATAATCGGCGTCGACTTCATGATTAGGCATGGCTTCACATTGGACCTCAACCAAAAAGTGATGAAGTATGGCAACTTGGAGCTCCCATTAACAATAGATAATGGACAGGGTAACAAGGTCAGGCGAATAGTCGTGCAAGCGCGCCAAACAGTTCCCCCGAATGCAGAAGCTGTGGTTTGGGCGAAGATAGAAGAGGATGCGGGGACAAGCCGAATGTGGGTTGTCGAACCCGACAAACGAAATCGACCCAGCGATGTCATTGTTGGAAGGGCTCTGGTGGAACCCCGACAAGACCAATTGGTTCCAGTACGAGTCCTGAATCCTGCCAGTACACCTAGGACAATACACAAGGGAACAACGATCGCTCAATGCCAAGAAGCTGCCGCCGTTATGAACTGCGAAGGTAAGAAACAACAGGAAATCCAGTCAAACAAAGCCTTCTTAAAAACAATGGCCAGAGAGTGGACGCAACATCTAGTGGAGAATCAAAAAAGTAAAGCACTCTCCCTGCTTCGTAAATATTGGACAGTTTTTGCAGATGGTAAGAACTGTGGAAGAACATCAATTGTGAAGCACAGAATAGACACAGGGGACTCTAGACCGATCCGGCAACCACCGAGGAGGGTACCTTTGGCGAAAGAAGGCGAGGTGATCAAACTAATCGACGAGATGGAAAAGGAGGGCGTGATCGAACCATCTGCAAGCCCATGGAGTTCGCCAGTAGTGCTTGTTAAGAAGAAGGATGGAAGCACCCGATTCTGCGTGGACTATAGGAAGCTGAACGACGTCACGAAGAAGGACAGCTATCCTTTACCGAGAATCGACGACACCTTGGACACACTATCTGGTGCAAAGTGGTTCTCGACGCTGGACTTGCAAAGTGGATACTGGCAAATAGAGCTTGACCAGCAAGACAAGGAAAAGACCGCGTTCACCGCCGGGGGAGAGTTGTGGCAATTCTCTGTGATGCCCTTCGGTCTTTGCAATGCGCCAGCCACCTTCGAAAGGCTAATGAACCGGGTACTAAGAGGACTTCACTGGAGGACTTGCCTTGTCTATCTGGATGACATAATTGTCATGGGCAAGGATTTCGACGATCACCTTAAGAAGCTTGAAGAGGTACTGGAACGTATTCAAGCAGCCGGATTGAAATTGAGCCCGAAGAAATGTTCGCTCTTCCAGAACGAGGTGAAGTACTTGGGACATGTGGTGACCGCAGAAGGAGTCCATACAGATGAAGAGAAAATCTCAGCGGTTAAGGAATGGCCGCGGCCGAAGAATCTTCATGAGTTAAGGTCATTCCTGGGACTTTGCACATATTACAGGCGATTCATCCCAGGATTTGCAAACGTTGCCAGCAGTTTGCACGAGCTCACCAAAAAGAATCGGCCATTCAAGTGGGAGAAGCCGCAGGAGGAAGCGTTCATTCACCTGAAGGAATTGCTCTGCAGTGCGCAGATTCTTGCATATCCTGTCCCGGGAGAAAAGTTTATTTTGGACACAGATGCGAGCGGACATGGAATCGGAGGAGTACTCTCTCAAATGATTGACGGGCGAGAGCGGGTCATCGCTTACTACAGTAGGATCCTATCGAAGCCGGAGAGGAACTACTGTGTAACTAGGAGGGAGCTTTTAGCTGTGGTTGACTGTGTCAAGCATTTCCACAAATATCTCTATGGCCAAGCTTTTCATCTTAGGACGGACCACGCAGCGTTGAGGTGGTTGCTACAGTTCAAAAACCCGGAAGGCCAGCTTGCTAGATGGATAGAGAGAATCCAGAGTTATGACTTCAGTATCGAACACCGGAAGGGAAGCAGTCATGGAAATGCGGATGCATTATCGAGGCGACCTTGCGATGTTGAATGCAAACATTGTTCACGCGCCGAGACCAAGGAACAGGTCACCGACATCCGTTGCTTCCAGGTGCTGCCAGATGATTCCTGGACTGTCGAGAAGGTCGGAAGGAAGCAGCGAGAAGATGCCGATCTGGCAGTCATCATTGACTACCAAGAACGAGGTTTTCGACCAAGTTGGCAGCAAATATCCAGTGAAAGCCCAATCGTGAAAGCTTACTGGGCTCAATGGCAGAGTTTGAAGCTGAAGAACGGTTGCCTCTACCGCAGTTGGGAAAGTGAGGACGGGAACATTGTAAACGATTTGCTGATAATTCCAAAGGGACAAATCGACGAGGTCATCCGAGAATACCACGAGGGACCAAGCGGGGGTCATCTTGGTGTTAACAAGACTGTAGAAAAGATCAAGAAACGTTTCTACTGGGTAGGATGCCATGAGTCGGTTACGCGTTTCATTCGCAGGTGTGAACAGTGTGCGAAGGCAAAGGGTCCAGTTAGGAAAACTCGAGGAAATATGCAGCAGTACAATGTTGGAGCACCGTTCGAACGTATCGCAATGGACATTGCAGGCCCATTCCCAACGAGCAACGCTGGAAACAAGTACGCGCTAGTGGTGATCGATTACTTCAGCAAGTGGCCTGAGGTGTTTTGCATCCCGAACCAGGAAGCCAAAACCATTTCGGATGCATTTGTGAACAACTGGGTTTCGCGTTATGGAGTACCAATGGAACTGCACTCAGACCAAGGAAGGAACTTCGAGTCGACGGTGTTCAAAGAACTCTGCGACATGCTAGGTATCAGAAAGACGCGGACAACACCATTACATCCACAATCTGATGGCATGGTCGAAAGGTTCAACCGGACGATGGAGGAATACCTGAGAAAAGTCGTCGTCGGGGATCAGAAGGACTGGGATGAACATCTTCCCCTTTTCTTAATGGCATACCGTTCGGCACAGCACAATTCAACGGCAACAACACCCGCCGAAGCCATTTTTGGAACTGATCTCCGACTTCCATCGGACTTGAAATTCGGCGTGGTACTACCGACAACTAGCGGCAGGGAAGACTTCGTAACCGAAAAGAAGGAACAGCTGAACTCCATCCATCAGTTCATCCGGGAGCGACTGAACTTGGTCAGCGATAAAATGAAGGCGCGGTACGACTTGAGGGCGAATACTTCTGGATTCGAGACCGGACAATTGGTATTGCTGTACAACCCACAACGGAAAAAAGGCTTGTGCCCCAAATTGCAATCAGCCTGGGACGGACCATATGAGGTCATCAAGAAACTCAATGACGTGGTATACCGGATACAGCAGATGGGAAACAGACGGGCGAAGTATAAAATTGTCCACGTAGAGAGGTTAGCACCATATTACGGGGAAGGATCCAATCGCTTGTTCGAGGACGAACAAGTTTAGGAGGAGGGCAGTGTTGCGGAGATGCAAGCGGACCGTTAAGTTCGAAAACTCTCTGGAAGCGGGGATGGGAATGATGTCAACTTCCAATGGAATTGTCAGAGCGTTCTAGAGATTTCCTATGGGGAACTTCCAACGGCGAACGTTCGAGATGGTGGACCGAGAGCTATATAAGCGCGAACACTCGCCCTCGACATTCATTCAGTTTGTGGTATAAAACAGCGTGTGACAAGTCGGTGATCAACCAAGGTGAAAAGAAAAGCTTTCAATAAAGGTTTGTGTATTGTGTAATAAAGTTTAAATTGGATTGTACTGTGTAATAAAGTTTAAAGTGGATTGTATTGGATAATAAATAAAAGTGGTGAAGCTACACAGATAATTGATCTGTGGTGAAAGAAATAAAAGTGTGTGTGTGTTTTTAATTGGGAAAACGTAGAAAATTGTAGTTTATCGCAATCCAGCGGTGCGAACCCTATTTGGTGTGGGGATCGAATAATTCTCGTAACAATATTTTCTGATGTTTTCCGCCTCCTGACTATCTACCTTGACGTGGTGTGGGGGCATCTCACCTAAGGATAATCAACTCCATCACTCCCCTTCACAAACACAAGTCCCAGCCTATTCCATATCTCCCACCAACATTTCTACTCCCCCTATCCACTCCCCATTCCCTGGGCTGGACCTAAGGTGTCAACGATACTGTGGCGAGATGTCAACGAGGCTGAAAGTCCAGCTCAAAAATAGCTCAGCCCCAAACGGTGTATGCGGATACCTGGCGTTCTCCGGATCAGCCAGCCTTACCTGTGTATCGCGGATCTCTGCACAGGCGGACATTTTATTTCTCCGCAATTAATGGGAACCAAATGGATAACACTAGAAAAAAAAAAAAAACAATCAAAATAAAAACAAAAACGAGTCCGGACCTCATGAAAAATAGATGGGGAGGAAGGCCCCTCTACATCGCAGGCTGCAAACGCTTCAAAAACTGGAGCATCAATAAGCCGCCCTAACAAATTGTCGGAAGACAATTCCGACAATGAAAAATGAGGTGCAGGAAAATAAGTACCCGGGTACTAAGTCCACTGAGGGACTTAGTTCCCTTTGAAAGGGTATTAAAACCAATGTGGGAATTTTTTTCCACATTTTAAGGGAGTTAAAGCCACTCAGATTTTCTGGAATTGAATCCCCACCTTACATGGGAACAAAATCCACTTTATCACTTTCTTGTGGGAACTTAGAGCACACCCAATTGTCTGAAGAGGATATACTTACTTCCAACAACAATATTATTGAATAAAGTTCGTGGAACTACAGTTCGATATTATTTCCAACAACAATAACGAACTATAGTTAGTTTTCAAACTCTTTTAACTCATTCTTAACGATATCATTGATGAGTACAGACGATTCGCAATATTTGTAGTTTGCCAAAGCAAACCAGTGCCAAGTTGAGTAACCGTAAAATTGTATGTTAAAATGGAAAATCGAATTGAATTTATCACGGGATTAAGAAGAAATAGTGACTTGATTTAAGGGCTAACCATAATAGGCACAAGCGAGCATATGCAAGCAGGGGGGAATGTCTTTTCACATGCAAAGCATATGACATGCCCATAATGGGAGTATACGAGGTTTCGTTAAATGTTCGTTAACTGATGCGAGCAGACGGAAGCTCTTCATGAAAGAAGATATTCCGGACGTAATTTTGACAGGTGACCTTTGATGAAAACAAAAATAAATAAAATCTATATTTATATCTATATGTATTTATTTATATCTTCTATGGATATCTATTTATCTATCTATCTTCTATCTATTTATACATATAAAAATGAATTGCTGTTCGTCTCGCTAAAACTCGAGAACGGCTGGAACGATTTGGCTAAATTTGGTCTTGAATTATTTGTGGAATTCCAGAGAAGGTTTAAAAGGTGAAAAATGAAAATGCTGTTGTCATTGTGGGAGAAAATTTACAATCTAAAAACATTGTGCTTCATCGTCAAAATAATGATTTAAACTGTGTATCTGAAACACACAGGACTTATGATGCGTTACAGTATCCTTTGATCTTCTGGCAGAGGGAAATCAAAATGATGTAACAAGTAACTAGATTGAACAAGATTAAATAATATTTTTAAATTCAATTCATCCAAGTAACAAATTAAAAATTTATCATTTTTGATTGCAGGTGTTGAAACCAACAAAAAAGTTAGCGCACAAGGGTCGTGTTGTCCGATGGTGATATGATGCTCCGGTATGAGCTTATGCGGTAGAATGATGTGGCTTACACTTGGAATCCCTTAATAATAATCTGCTGACTAAATGCTTGCGGATATGCCTTGCCAACGATTTGAACAATATTATATATAGTCATCGGTTTTCCTGGGTTCGCCAACATCCACTCATATGCAGCTTTGTCGAAATATGTCTTGTATGGTTCAAAAAAAAAAAATGTCAAGAGGCTGCGTTTTGTGCGAGGTGTGACGCAGTAGGGTTAACAACCCAATTCCAGCTTCTCTTGAAAGGTTAATGGTAGAAAGAGATATATGTATGAAGGGAAAATATCGTTTCCCCACAAATGTTTTTATTGATTTTTCTATCTTAATGTAGATACATAAAACTGAATTAGATAATAAACGGATTGAAATAAAAAAACAGTCCTTCATGGGTTTAGTAATGAATCACGCAAAAACCCAATTAATAAAAGGAAAAGCACTTGAGGATGTACTGCGCCGTGTGCGATCTTAACCACGTCCTTTCACTCTGCGCAAGGAGAGGTGAGTGAGAGAGAGAGATATTTGGCAGATTAGTATGTGTGACCGGTTCGCAGTTGAGTACTCGATCCTACAATCGGCCGTCCTGACTCAACATCCGCCTCGGATGTTCGCCTCCAGGGTTTCAACCGTCTGCTGCAGATGTCGTGCTTCTCGGTCCCTCGTACTCCCCTAGTTTCTCCACTTCGTAGCGGTCATGTTTATCTGCCTTTGACACTTTATACGGCCCGAGAAACTTCATCTTTAATTTAAGGCCAGGGCCGAATTGAGTCCTCTTTACCGTTACCAGTTCCCCAAGCTTGTAGACTCGCGGTGCTTTCCTCCTTTGATTGTAGTCAGCTATGTTTTCTCTTTGCAGGTCTAGTATATTGTCTCTCGCTTCTAGTTGGGTTTCGTTTCGATCAGAATCCAACTCCCCGACCAGCTCATGATGGAGCAAATCTCGAATTTGTCTATCCTCTCTCGACTTCATCTGCAATCCCGTGAGTACCCGAAAAGGCGAGTACTTCTTGCTTCGCGGTGGAGTGGAGTTGATAACCTGCTGCACCCGTCCTACGTATTTGCACCAGCTAATTGAGTTCCTTAGCGACAGCTTGGCTAGCATTGGTATCAATACCCTATTGATGCGCTCCACCTGCTAGTTTCCGCGTGGTACCCCGTCGTTACAACCAAATTAACAATTCCTTCTTCATCGCAATATTTTTTAAAGATCTTCGACGTAAAAGCGTTCCTCTGTCAGAAATAATTCGTCTGGGGTTCCCAAACGTCTCCGATTGTTTCGTTAACCGGTCAACTACCTCCTTGCTGGTGGTACCTTTAGTGGGTTATAACCAGACAAATTTCACAAATGCATCTGTTGCAGATTTGAAGCCACGAAATCGATGAAACCGTTTTAAATAAATGCGTAAAATGAAAATGCCAATACATAAAATCGTTATAATGAATATATGTACTTATCTTTTGATCCGGTATGTTCAACAGTTCACAAGTAAGTGAGAAGCAATGCACTCAGCAGCAGCCACCCACCCATGGTTCCAATCCCGAAAATGAGAGAAAAGAAGAAAATGCGGAAAAGTGGGACTGTAGACTGTACCAACCATGGGTCGATGTCTGCTGTTGATCGCATTATCCTAGTACTGCAACGGCAAAAAAGCATCAGCCGATCGAAAGATAACAAAATGGTTATGTATGTTTTGAAATCAATTACGATCATACATGCTGGCTCGAATCTTATCGGATATTCAAGCGAGCATGTATGATAGTGTTAGACCAATGAATTACGAACGAAATATTGGCTGGTGCTTGTACAGTGAATAACAAATTACAATGGTAAAAAAATCAAATTTCAAAGTTAAATTGTTACAATGCGTCTCAAATTGAAAGTTTAATTGCTACAATGCGTCTCAAACATGCCCCCCCCCCCCGGGGAAACCGGCAATATCACCATCCTATTTTTTGGTCGTATAAAATTGCCAGCTACAGTCTTCACAGTTGCAACGCGCACAAGGCCATCCCGTCCGGAGTGTACCTTCAGAATTCGCCCCATAACCCATTTTGTGGGTGGGAGATTAGGCTCCTTAAGAATCGCAACATCACCAGTCTTAAGATTTGGGTGATGTTTCTGCCATTTGGGTCTTTCCTGGAGAGATGTTGAGTTAGCTTTGGAAGTGTTCAGACGTGTTAATTAGTCGTTCAAAGGAATTCATAAAAAAAAAACTTTGGGATAAGTATTCTTTCGTTTCAACCCATTTTTCTTTGATCCTTTTTGTTATCAAATATTGAGACTAAATCCGTATCGAAATGAACTGCACACGATGTAACGATCCACTCCCGGCGGATGGAGACTTCATTAAATGCTGGGGTTGTAAAGGAAGTTACCACTTCGAGTGTTCAACAATTTCACGCACCACCCACAATAAAATGACTGTGGAAAGTAAAAAGGCATGGAGATGCAGTACCTGTAGGAACAAAGAAAAGGCTCGAGCCGAAGAAGACACTCAAACATCAAAGAGACCTAGAGCACCGGATTCGCCCAACTCAAAGGACGATGAAGAATCAAATGTCAACATAAGCAACAGCAATATTCAAAGCGACATCATTGAAATTAAAACAATGCTAAAAGATTATACACAGTCAATAGGCTTTATTAATCAAAGATACGATGAACTAAATGTGATCATGATTAAAAACAACGAGCTCATCGAAAAGTTAACACAACAAGTAAACGAATACAGCAAACAAAATGAAATTAAAGATGCACAAATAATACAATTGCAAACAAGAATAAATACAATGGAACAAAAGCAAATTGAGAAAAACATTGAAATAAAAAATGTCCCAAATACGAAAACAGAAAACATCTTCAAGACAGTAAAAGCAATAGGAGACGTTATAAACGCCCCTATTTGTGAAAATGAAATAGAACACATATACTGTACACCAAACAAAAAGGACCGAAAACTAACAAACATCACTGTAGGTTTTCTAAACAAAAACACAAAGATAGGCTTCATGAAAATAGCAAAAGAGAACCGTGGACTCAAATTTTCCGACATATGTGAAAAGCTCAACAGTCCAATGACGCATGAAGACAACGTAACGAGATCAACACCAATTTACATCAACAATCAGCTGACTGCATTTTTCCGACATCTACTTTGGCTGACAAAGACAAAAGCAAAGGCGACTGGCTGGTCTTATGTTTGGATAAGCAACAACAAGGTTCTTGCAAGAAAACAGGACGGCGAAAAGGTTGTTGAAATTGTCTCCGAAGAAGACGTCAACAAAATTGCTTGAACATAAGCAACCACCTGCATGAGACATACGTACTGTCATGACAGAAGAAATGACAGAAGTAGAATATGAAACTATCCACAACGTATGTTTTCAAGTTGTTAATTCATTTAAGGACAAAAAAATAAAGAACTTAATAAACAAAACTGAGACAACATGCATATATCTAAATATAAGGTCAATGAAATGAAATAATTGAATTGATTGATATAATAGTTTTGAATGAAATTAACATTAAGGAGGAAGAAAATTCATTTTACACAATCGCAGGTTATAATACCGAATTTAACAACGGAGCAACAAAAAAAGGAGGAGGAATAGCAATGTTTCTGAAAGAAGGAATATCATACGAAAGAATAGATTTGGTGACTACATCTTATGAAAGTATTGCATTAAATATCAAATACAAATATAGGCAAGGAGCAATCATTTCAATATATAGGCCACCTTGCCTCAATATTAATAACTTCATTGAAGAATTTGGTATAAATATTGACCATTTCAAACAGAGCAAAGAGCTTATTATACTGGGAGACATGAACCTAAACATACACGATACCAACAGGGCAGCGGTGAACAGGTACCTCGACACAATGTCCTCGAAAGGCCTTATAAACACAATAAAAGCAAATACTCGTGTGGAAATAGCAAGAGGCACACAGACACTTATCGACCATTGCCTAATTCGATCAAATAACACCTCCATAATGTCTGCTGTAATAGAATCATGTATATCTGACCATTATGCCATATTTTGCGGACTAGGAAAGGAAACAATACCTAGATGTCATTTCAAGTTGCAAAGTTACGCAGAAACTAAGAGAATTCAACTGGGAAGAATTAAACAAAATAACAGATGCAAATGAATACTACGAGTACGTTAAAAAAGCTTTTGATAAAATATAAGAGTTCTCTTCAGGAGCAAAAAAGACTATTAGGAGAAAACCAGAAAACCAATGGATCACGAATGAAATTTCAAACGTTTGCAAGCAAAGAGATCTATTATACAGACGGTACAAAAACAACAGGAGAAACCGAGAATATGAAGAACAATACAAAGAATGCCGAAACAATCTCAACAAAAAAGTACATAAAGCAAAAGCTAACTTTTATAAGCAACAATTTGAAAAGACAAGGAACAGTCCAAGAGACACCAGGAAGATAGTAAGCTCTATACTTGGAAGAAAAAAGAGTGATTTGGATGAAGTTATAGTGAAAAATTTCCCTATGGAAACGAATCACAACACCCTAGCCAACAAATTTGTAAAAAAGATCACCTCGGAAATTCTGCAACTTACACACAACTGCATGACAGGATGACTCAATCAAAGATGATTTCTTTGATCTCCTAGACCGAACATATACCAAATGCCCTAGCTATGATACCAAAATCATACTAGGGGATTTTAACGCTAAGCTGGGTAAAGAAAGCATCTTTGAGCGGGTCATCGGCAAACACAGCCTACATGACACCACATCCGATAACGAACATAGGCTGATCGACCTTGCCACGGGGCGAAATATTCTTGTAGCCAGCACACGATTTTCCCACCTCGATATACACAAAGGCACTTGGCGGTCGCCAGATCAATCAGTCACCAACCAGATTGACCACATCGCGATTGACGTCAGACACTCCTCCACTATTCTTGATGTTCGCACTTTCCGAGGAGCGAACATCGATTCAGACCACTATCTTGTAGTAGCCAAGATACGTCAGCGCATAACACGAACACCGCGGAGTAGAGTTAGAACACCAAGCTATGATGTCGGAAAGCTACTATCGCCGGAGATCGCCAGTGCTTTTGCCAACCGCGTCTCCCTTAAGCTCTCCGATACACCTCAATCCTCCACTCAGTCAGTAGAGCAACAATGGAGCCTGTGCAAACAAGCCCTGAAGAGCACAGCAGCGGAAGTGCTGGGCCTTAAAGCTCCACCACGACGTAACACCTGGTTCGATGACGAATGTAGAAGGATTCATGCGGAAAACCAGGAGGCATACAAAGCCTCACTACACAAAAAAACAAGAGCGGCTCGGGAGCTCTACGAGCTTAAGAGAAGGGAGGAACATAAGCTTCTCAAGAGAAAAAAGAAAGAGCACGAGAAGCGGGCGATTGAAAACTTGGAGAGGTGCTATTGCAGGCACGACGTTCGAAGATTTTATCAGCGGATAAAACGAATGTCTCAAGGCTATAAAGCCCGAACGGAGGCCTGTAAGGATGAGAACGGACACCTAGTAGCAGAATCGCAGTCGATGCTGAGAATTTGGAAATACCACTTCTGCAGACTGTATAACGGCGATGACAACCAACATACCGCCGTCAGGCAGAATGATCCATTTTTTAACGACGAAGATCGCAGAGAATTCCGTCTCCCTGACCTCGACGAAGTTGAGATTGCCATGTCGAAACTCAAGTCGAATAAAGCTGCTGGCGCAGATGGACTGTCTGCTGAGCTCTTCAAAGCGGCTGGGGGTGAGCTGGTTAGGAGCATGCACCGGCTCATCTGTAAGATATGGTCAGAGGAAAGCATGCCCGAGGAATGGAGTCTCAGCATTGTTTGCCCGATCCACAAAAAAGGAGATCCCTTTGACTGCGCCAACTATAGAGGAATAAGTCTCCTTAATGTCGCATACAAGATCTTCGCTGCCGTTTTGTGTGAACGCCTGAAGCCATTCGTAAACAAGCTGATAGGTCCCTATCAGTGTGGCTTCAGGCCAGGGAAGTCCACCATCGATCAAATCTTCACACTACGGCAGATCCTGGAGAAAACCAATGAGTTTCAAGTCGTTATGCACCATCTATTCGTCGACTTCAAGGCCGCAAACGACAGCGTAATTAGAGACGAGCTATATAACGCCATGTTTACTTTTGGCATCCCTGCGAAGCTCGTCAGACTATGCAGGATGACCTTGGAAAATGCTCGCTGCTCCATCCGAATCGGTGAGCACCTTACCAATAGTTTTGATGTCAAAAAAGGATTTAGGCAGGGCGATGCGCTGTCGTGTGATTTCTTCAACATCGTATTGGAAATGATTGTGCAAAAATCACAGGCCAATACAAGAGGCACAATCTACTTCAAATCCTCGCAACTCCTTGCATACGCCGACGACATTGACATAATAGGTAGATCGCAGCGAGATGTCAATCAGGCGTTTGCGAGTATTGAGATGGAGGCGGCAAAAATTGGTTTGGCAGTTAATGAGGGCAAGACTAAATATCTGCTGTCATCGAAAAAGGACATTTACCACCGACGTCTTGGACAGAACGTGCATATTGGCAGATATAAGTTCGAGGTAGTTAAGGACTTCATATACCTCGGCTCCGCGGTGACTTGGAACAACGACACCAGTTTCGAAATCAAGCGCAGAATTACTCTTGCCAACCGCTGCTTCTTTGGGCTCAAGAGAGAGAGAGAGGCTGAGAAGTAGAGCCCTCTCTCGTACGACCAAGTGGACCTTATATAAGACCTTAATTATCCCGGTCCTGTTATACGGCGCAGAAACATGGACTTTATCTAAAGCGGATGAGGAAATCCTTGGTCGTTTCGAGAGAAAGATTCTGCGTTCGATTTTCGGTCCCATAAACACAGAGGAGGGTTGGAGGAGAAGATTCAATCACGAACTGTACGGGTTGTACAGCGACATGAGTCTGGTCAGGCGTCTACGGATCCAACGCCTAAGATGGCTAGGCCATGTAGAGCGATGGACACCACAGCTCCAGCCCGTAGAGTCTTTGAATCCAACCCCGAGGGACGAAGAAATAGAGGACGGCCGCACCTAAGGTGGCGCGCACAGGTGGAAGGGGACCTCAACCAACTGGGCGTGCGGCATTAGAAAAGACTAGCGAAAG
Source organism: Eumerus sabulonum (assembly GCA_951905685.1). Classification (NCBI taxonomy): domain Eukaryota; kingdom Metazoa; phylum Arthropoda; class Insecta; order Diptera; family Syrphidae; genus Eumerus; species Eumerus sabulonum. The sequence continues at coordinate 103,165,382 of OX645060.1, forward strand.
ATCGTGCTAGGTGGAGAGGCATGTTGGTTGAGGCCCAGGTTCACCCCGAACTGTAGCGCCCGTTAAGTAAGTAAGTAAGTAAACACAACTGCGACAGGCAAGTGTTCTCAGGGAACACAAATACCATGGAACGGTCAAATGTTTGTAGGAGAAGCAACTAATGTAGAAATCTACAATATATTAAGAAATCTCAAAGAGAATAAATCAGCTGGATTAGATGGCTTAAGACCTAAAGATTTAAAGAAAAATGCGTCAGCACTAACGCCGATTATCACCACACTGATAAATATGTCCATAGATCAATCTTCAGTGCCTGAGCAGCTTAAAATAGCGATTGTACGGCCAATCTATAAAAGTGGCAAAAAGAATGATGTAGCAAATAATAGGCCCATCTCCATACTCTCAGTGGTGGACAAAGTCTTAGAAGAAATTGTATATAACCGGGTATACGAGTATGTGGAAAAAAACAACGTTTTAGTCAATAACCAGTTCGGATTCAGGAAAAATAAATCCGTAAATCGTTTGTTGGGAGATTTTACGGACAGAATAAATAAAAGCCTAAATAAAAATCACCACGTACTAGTTCTGTTCCTGGACTTTAAAAAAGCTTTTGACACACTGTCCCACAATAAAATTCTTTTAATGCTCGAAAAAATTGGAGTACGAGGACACTTGCTTCGATGGTTTAAGAGCTACTTGGAACATCGCAGAATGACAGTCAAAATATAGGGAAAGTACAGCGAAATGGAGAATGCTGAATTCGGAATTCCGCAGGGATCGAAATTGGGCCCACTGATTTTCATTCTATACACAAACAATCTGCTGAGCATTCTTAAAAAGAGTACATGTTTCGCATACACTGATGATACAGCAATGATAGTTAGCCACAGGGGCCTGCCAGAAGCAGAATCGATCATGCAACTAGAATTCGACATAGTGAATGCATGGTGTCACGACAACGGGCTCATTCTAAATGCCAAAAAAAACAAAAATTATGCATATAAGACCGCCGCATATCTTAAAGACAAAAATCGTAGTAAAGATGCACGACACCGACTGTCTACATAACGCAAGGCACCATTTAAGCCTACAAAAAAACGATAAATGCAGGAGAGTAATCGATATCGTATCTTCATATAAATATCTTGGAGTAATTTTGGACTACAATTTTAAATGGAATCATCATATCGATTATCTAATAAGGAAGATGCGGACAGCGAGTTATGCATTATTCCATCTAAGCCAATATTGTCCACCCCAAGTGTTGATGCAGTGCTACTTCGGTTTAGTGGAATCGCATTTAAGATATGGCATACTAGCATGGGGCGACGCTCCAAGGATATCAACGCTACAAGCAGTTCAAACAAGGATACTCAAGTTACTTATGAAAAAAAAATGCGGAAGGAACTCAACGGCATCAAATCCACCACATAAACTCAACATCTTAAATGTAGAACAACTGTACAAAATAACCATAATATCAGAATTCGCAAATGATAACACATACAAGACACCGACACAAAAATCGATCGATTAACCGACAGGTTCAGCACTCAAGGCAGATTTAAAGTACCACGATTCTGGAATGAATATGGACGAAGACAGTATGCCGTAACAGTACCATGAATTTTTAATCAAGGTTTCAAAACAAACGTCCTAAAGCTCTTGTCAAAGAAGATGCAAAACACTACTTAAACTATAATTAAATATCTATGTACTCTATTTCTTGTTCCCTTTTTTTCTCTTTTTTTTTTTTTTTTCTTTTTCAATTGAGATTGTATACTATTGAATTCCTATGTGTAAACTGAACTTCCAAAAGTCTAAAACTATGTAAAATCTTGTAATCAATCATCTGCAGACAAGCCTTAAGGTTTCGCAGATAAAAACGTAAAGTACTATAATTGTAATTTTGAATAATAGAAATAAATTGAATTGAATTGAAAAAAAAACAAAAATTGAATTTTAGGTACTCGTTGTGCCATCTCTTCCAGAATCCTTGAACCATAGCTTGGAGATGGCGATAGTTGCTTGGGATGCTCAGGTAACTTGGCTCGGGTACTGCTGTTAATGGCTCGTCTACAAGAAAATGAGAGGGGGTGAGTGGGTTTATATCAGAATCGGACAAACAGCACAAAGGACGAGAATTGATAACAGCCTCTATCTGACAAAGCACAGTGGAAAGCTCCTTAAACGTCAACACTGTGGAACACACAACTCGACGCAAGTGTGATTTTATGGATTTTACACCCGCCTCCCACAGACCTCCAAAGTGAGGTGCTGAAGGTGGTGAAAAATGCCAAGTGACTCCGTCTTCGGCTAGAGCGGAGGATATAATGTTGTTGTGTTGTTCAGACAGCATATACCTATGCATATCTGTCAGGCATCGGCGGGCTCCGTGAAAGTTTGTGCTATTATCGGTATAGACATTGCTGCATCTTCCACGGCGAGATACGAAGCGACGAAAAGCAGCAATAAACGCGTCTGTGGTGAGATCGCTGACCAACTCGAGATGGATAGCTTTCGTGGCCGTACATGTAAACAATGCAATGTAAGCCTTGGACGGTTTTGGTTTCCGCGTCCGCGACAGCTTGATTGTAATTGGAGCAGCATAGTCACAACCTGAATTTTTGAATGGGCGACTAGGTTGTACTCGACACGGCGGCAGATCTCCCATTAATTGCTGTGATGTTTGCCTCCGGCGTATGAAACAGGGCTTGCAGTGGAAAATTATGTTGCGTATAAGACCTCTCGATCCAATGATCCAGTACTGTTGGCGAACGAGGACAAACGTTTCCGAGATCCCAGGATGCAGGTAGCGTTGATGTATGTCTCTTACAATAAGTCTGGAAATAGGATGATGAGAAACCAAAATAATAGGATGTTTTAAACTAAATGAAATTAAAGCCTTCTTGATTCTTCCCCCAACACGCAGAATACCCTCGTTCTCGACGAATGGGCAAAGCTTGATCAATGATGAATGTCTGGAGAGCTGGAGACCCTTGCTTAGCGAACGAATATCCTCGGCGAATGTGTGTTGTTGAACTAGCCTTATGATAATAGTTTGTGCATGATTCAATTCCGACAAACGCAACGCTTCCTTCCGATGATTGGTAACTCCTGCGTGGCAATTGAACCCAAAACGAAGACAGTAAGCCACCACCCGTTTCATACGAGGCCAAGAGGAGAATTTTTCGACAAGAAGGTGGTGAAAAAAGTTCGTCGTCGATGCAATCAAGACCTGCGCTTTGGGAGCCTTTTCCTCAAGAGTTTCGAGCCTTCTTGAGCTTACCCTTGGCTTCGGCCATTGTGCAGAGTCGATGGAAAGCCAAGAGGGACCATTCCGCCACATGCCAGATGAAATAAGACGCGCAAGAGTAAGACCACGTGAGGCGCAATCACCAGGATTTTGTTCAGAGGCTACATGGTGCCAGACATGGCGGGGCAGAATTTCGAGAATAGCAGCTCCAGTTAATGGTTGTAAAACGCGAACCGATATAAAGGGGGCAGCCGCTGTGCCAAGGGTGACCGTACGCAACCGAAAATGTCCAATTTCATCATCAGGGTTTTCTCGCCAGCCGACGCGTTGAAAGTCAGAATGTTGGTCATCTACCCAGATCTGGCGAAACATCTTGACGACATCGGCTGTATAGACTACGCGGTGTTGACGAAAACGCAAACATATCCCTACCAAATCCCGCTGTATTGATGGACCGGCTAATAAGGAACTATTTAAAGTAACTCCATGTGGATCCTTTGAAGACCCGTCGAACACGACTCGTATTTTGTTTGTCGCAAGTTCCTTTTTTACGACCGCGTGATGTGGAAGATTCTTGCCAGCATCCGTTTTATACTGAGCGACAGGAATTCGCGTTATATGGCCAAGTTGGATATATTCAGCCATGACATCTTTATACATTTCACGAAGCTCTGGATTTAATCGAGAACTCCGTTCCATGGAATGCAGTCTAGAGATCGCCGAACTTAACGTCTCACCGAAAACAGGATCCGGATTCTTGAACGGTAACGAAACAATATACCTTCCATCATAAGAACGGCTGAAAGTTTCCTTAAAATATTGCTCGGCTGGATCCACACCTACTGTGTCGCAGCCTGGAGAAGAGACCTCTTCGACTTCCCAAAAACGCCTGAGTAAATAGTCCACATCCATGGTTAAGTGAAATGAGTCGACCGCACCAGTATCCAGCTGATCACTGTTCGAAAATTCTCCAGAAATGACCCAACCAAAGGACGTATTTTGGGCTACAGGTGAACCGTCATCTCCGATAATCTTTCCTGCCCGTAGAATGCACCATAGTTTATCGGCACTGAGAAGAATATCAATTGGAGACGAAATGCTAAAATTAGGATCAGCCACCTGCAGCCCGGCAAGATGTGGCCAAATAGAACTATAAAAACTCCGACATGGAAGATTCGAAGTCAGTTTTGGCAAAACAAACGCATCTACCCCGATGGTAGCGGAATTTACTTTGACGAATTGGTTTCGGACACGTTGGAACGTAACGGTGGCGTAGTTTTCGCGTGCGAACGATTAGGTGGCTGACACGATTCAAGAGCATTGCATCTTGCCTGAAGAAAGTCTAAAAGGGAATCGATGGTGTGATCGTCTCTTGACTCAATAAATTCTGCCCAAGCTTTGCAGGAATCTGGGTCTATCTTGCTAATGAGCAGATAAATTAGCCACGGATCGCGACCGGTTTTATCTAACGCATTCAATCCTCGCACGACCTCATCGGCACCGTCGGTTTTCTTACGAAGAGTCTGAACATTCGCGACACTCATCGAGGGAAGAGAGAGGAACGATTGAATAAAGGACCGCACAATTAAATTCATTCAAGGTATTCGTCCTGCAGCGTGCCGAACAATTTCCACACTTCTTCGATCTTATCCCGCCGATTTTGAAGCTGCTCTAACGAAACCGTGCTGTCCATTTCCTCAACGAAAGCCAACGCGCGCGTTATATGCCCTTTTGCACTTGATCTCTTTATTTTCACACTCATGATCGAAGAATTAGCAAACAACCCAAGAGTCAAACGATTCGCGAACGCGCACAGAAAAAAAAGGAAAAAACTACCAGCGAATAGTTTAAATAGTTCGAATAGTTCAAATCACAAAAAAAAGCATCCGGCTCGAAGGACCAGTTTGTTGCAGATTCGAAGCCACGAAATCGATGAAAGCGTTTTAAATAAAGGCGTAAAATGAAAATGCCAATACATAAAATCGTTATAATGAATATATGTACTTATCTTTTGATCCGGTATGTCCAACAGTTCACAAATAAGTGAGAAGCAATGCACTCAGCAGCAGCCACCCACCCATGGTTCCAATCACGAAAATGAGGGAAAAGAAGAAAATGCAAAAATGCGGAAAAGTGGGACTGTAGACTGTACCAACCACGGGTCGATGTCTGCTGTTGATTGCATTATCCTAGTATCGCAACGGCAGAAAAACATCAGCCGATCGAAAGATAACAAAATGATTATGTATGTTTTGAAATCAATTACGACCATACATGCTGGCTCGAATCTTATCGGATATTCAAGCGAGCATGTATGATCGTGTTAGACCAATGAATTACGAACGAAATATCGGCCGATGCTTGTACAGTGAATAAGAAATTACAATGGTAAAAAATTCAAATTTCAGAGTTAAATTGTTACAATGCGTCTCAAATTGAAAGTTAAATTGCTATAATGCGTCTAAAACAGCATCTACAACGACCAGAATGTAGTTATACAGCTTCTTCGTTGCCTACATTGGGCCCACATGATCGATATGGTATGTCTGCAACGGACGATCTTCCTTATCAATCGGCGTGAGAAACCCCACTTGTTTCCCTTTCTTTCTTTCAGCTAAAATGCAGACGATGCAATGGTCTACCACTGTTTTCACCTTCTTTGTTACGTCCATGATGAAGTAATTTCTGCACACGAGGTCCTCGGTGTTCTTCGCACCAAAATGCCCTTGTCTGTGCGCCGTCTCAATAATCTCCCTCTCCATGGTGGCTGGTATAGCGATCAATTCCTTGTCAGGGACCTTGTATACTAAGCCGTTTTGTAAATAGTAATCCTCATACGTCGTGTGCTCTAAAATTTTACGTGCAGCCTGGACGTTGGTACTCTTCGCTGCATCTTTCGTCTTAGTGTGCGCTTGCGGTGATGAAATCGTCTTTACTTTCGCTTCCTTCCCTCTTGGTGGAGGAACCATTCGACTCGGTCACGACCTCAACAACTTCCTCAATGTCCTCATCATTGCTCATCTTTTCATCTGCCTTTCCTTCTATTGCTCGGCGTTGTCTAAATAGGATCTTCCCTCCGTCGATGATGACTAGTGCTTCCTTAATAAGGTCATTCCCTATCACCATCTCAAACATGAAGTCCTTCTCGTCTACTACGTGCAGCTTTGCCGGGAATCGTATTTTGTCAATTATCACTGAAACTTTAATATAACCTTGGGTCGAAATTTGGTGATTTCCCAACCCTGACAACGTGATCGAAGGTGTTTTTATATTGCACCTCTTTAACTTCAAGAGAAAATCGTGTCTAGCGACACACACGTCGCTCCCTGTGTCGACCAATGCTGTAACTGGAATCCCTTCCACTAGTACCTTCTTCAGTATAACTGGCGATCTTACCCCAAACTTAACATGCCCTACATTTGTCTCCTTCATTTGTTTCCTATCTCTGTTTGTATCGCCGCATTCAAATGACCAATGCCCAAATTGATCACATTTATGATCGCATTTGTATCCTTTCGGACACACCCTTGCTATGTGCGACGGACCTCCACATTTGAAACAAATTCGGTCATCCTTTTCTTCAGTCAGAGCGGATCGTGAGGTTGCGGTTGAGTTGCTCACAGAGGTTGAGGTACTTTTGACCCGTTCGTAGGTCCTTAACTTTGCTTTGAGGTCCTCCAGTGGGCGTGCTTCATACAGGAACCACTTGTTTGCCTTTTCGTCCTGTAAACCTTCCACAAGATACTCCACTAATGATTCTTCATCAGTGAGTATTGGCTTCGCTAAGTCAATCAATCGGTACAGAAATTCTCTGGTTGTCTCTGTTTGCTGTTTCCGTGCCATACGCAACTTGCGGTGTATTTGGAGCTTGGTACTCTTTTTCCAGTGCTGCTTTCATGGAGGGCCAATCTCTGACGTTGTTTTCACCCTGAATAAACATCTTAGCGGCGCCAGTCAATAATCGCCTTCCAAAAATAATTTTTTTTGGAGTGCATCCCACCCTACAAGGGAACTAGCGTCCTCGAATTCGCGTATCCACCTGACGACATCTTGGTTTGGACCTCCAGCTAACTTTGCTAGGCTCTCTTCAACATCTCTAAATGTGAAAAGGGATGCCGGTTGACTCATTCTTGTTGGAGTGGACGCTGACCCCTGCACTACCCTTCCCGATGCCTCCGCGATTTCGAAACGATCGTCGCTTTTTCGTCATCCGAATTACTGTTCCCCTTGACGCCGTCTTTATTACCTCTACCCATGATCGATGTCTTCTCCTCAGTGATACTGCGCTGAGAGTCGACATAATCTTCGAGCCTTCTCTCTAATTCGTTTTTGTCACCTAATGTTGACAACCCTAACTGCCTTAAACTCTCTCTCAACTCATCCCTGCGCATCTCTACAATTTTCTTTCCCGAAAACATTCTCTCTTTATTTTTTACGATATTACGGTAAATTCCGTGTAATAGCAAAAAAAAAGGTATGTATATTCTACAGCAACAAGTATCGCACACGGTTTAGTACTTACAATATTTTATATTTGTTTCCTCTTTGCCAAGCGCGCCGTCGTCGTCGTCTTCGTCTTCACTGTTGTTCCTCTTCCGCTGTGCGCATGCAACCCGACATACACCATCGTCGTCGTCTTCACTGTTGTTCCTCTTCCGCTGTGCGCATGGACCCCGACATTCACCTTTGTCGTCGTCTTCGTCTTCATCTTCACTGTTGTTCCTCTGTGCGTGTGTATGCTTATTGACATACATCGTTGTCGTCGTTTTTGCGGTTGTTCACTGTGCGTGTGTTTGTTTATTGGCATACACCGTTATCGCAGCCTTTGTGGTTGTTCACTGTGCATGCGTATGTTTATTGGCGTACCCCGTTGTCGTCGTCTTTGCGGTTGATGCTGGTATTCGTTGAACTGCCGCCACTGGACGAATTTTTGTTGCAAAATCCGAACGAATTCTAGTTGCAGGTAGTCCGGGACGAGGATCTTAGTGGATCCTGTTTGAGAAATCCCGATTGAGGACCTTAGTGGATCCCGATTGAGCCCCCAAATTTGTAGGGGAAAATATCGTTTCCCCACAAATGTTTTTTATTGATTTTTTGGGTTCCGTGCGTCCAAAAAAAAGAAACCCTTACACAGGGTCACAGTCAATTATCTCCGAATCTACTGAACCGATTAAGTTGAAATTTGGTACACATATCAATTTCTGTGACCCAAAGGCAGAGGTGTGACGTCAATAGATGAAATCGGTATATGGGAGGTAATTTTTGGGGGAAAGGGTAAAAATTAAAAAAAAAATTAGAAGCTGCATCGTGTGATAAATCAAATGTAAAGTCTTATTGTTAAGATCTTAAATGTATTTTTTTTGTAATTTTAAAATAAATAGTTTCCAATTGGTTTGGGTCGTTGATGTTCGTTAACTCTCAGGGGTGGTTGTCCTAGATAGGACGAGAGCCGACCAAATTCCGCGATGGTTATAGTCCGTAGTAATTCGTTCAAGCACTTTTAATATTGCATACGCAGAGGATGGACTTCAATTGACCATATGCTGTGAGTGTTATGCTTGCAGCAGTACGTCTGGTCACTTTCCATTCACAACTGCGTTACATACTTTTCGTCCGTATAGGAACTACTTTTTCTTGACTATGAACCGAATTTGAACTATAGACCCTACGCTCGGCGGTCGATGATGTTAACCACTGCACCACGGCCACCCCATACAGATGGAACCCTTCGTGCGCGAGTCCGACTCGCACTTGGCTGGTTTTTTTCTATCTTAATGTAGATACATAAAATTTAATTAGACAATAAACGGATTGAATAAAAAAAAACAACCCTTCATGGGCTTAGCAATGAATCACGCAAAAACTCAATTAATAAAAGGAAAAACACTTGAGGCTGTACTGTGCCGTGTGCGATCTTAACCACGTCCTTTCACTGACTGAGTCTATATTACTCTGCGCAAGGAGTGGTGAGAGAGAGAGAGAGAGAGGGAAAGAGAGAGACGTTTGGCAGATTAGTATGTGTGACCGGATCGCAGTTGACTACTCGATCCTAAATGTATGTGAATCATGATTGTCCATAATTAACCATACTTTTTTGTCCTGAGAAAGTTTGACATTTTGAATAATGTGCTTTAAGAATAGCACAAAAACTGCTCATTTGACCAAACCCGACCAATTAGCGCCTCCAATACATCCTGGTGGAGCGTCGTTTAACATATGTTGCTTGAAATGCATTCTTGGAAATATTAAAATGGGCGGCACATGATTTCCAATAGCATTGACAGCCACAATCATGGTGACATTGATGTCACGTTTGCCTGAGGTCATAGTCCCAATTTGCTTCTCCCCCTTGAACGTCAAAACTTTTGGTGGAATATGCACACTTAAATTTCCGGTTTTGTCAAGATTATACATACATACTATCAGGCCCGAATTTAAGTCGAACTAGGCAATCCTTTAAAGTGTCAAAAAAAGCGGTAATGTTTGCCCGATTAAAGCTGGTTGATCTTGAGAGGCTGGTTGCTTCAGGCTTCCCTAGCAACAAAACTGGGAGGCGTTTTAAAAAGCCGTGCTTCCAGTCAGCTACAGCAGTTTGTTCCCTTGTCCATTAATCTGATACTTTTTTCTCATTAGCTGTTGCATAACTAATTGCCAGTTTGTTGTTGCAGATTTTGAGAGGCCATAGTGTAATTTAGCTGTTTTGGTTCCTCTTCGCTATTATCATTGCCAGCGGTCCTATGGTATTTGGGGTAACGGATCAAGGTTGTCTTCGAAATGTTGTGTGTTTTGGAAGCACCATACACAGTATGCTCATTATTAACTACATCCATTACACCCTCCTCCAGTGAAGTTTTGTCGACTGGAGGTCGAGCCATAATAAAACAAGGTTTACCTTGGACCGGTACATGGTACATCGAACGTGTGTGACCAAGGTACACCATGCGCACTTTATTTACTTTAACAATCGCAACTATTTTTCGTTTTAATAACTCCAATTTACCCGATATTAATTAAAAAGTTAAATAAGTTATTTATCTATAGCAATTATCCGGAGACTCCTTCCACTTGACACTTTTTCACAGCACGCTTCATTAAAACACATAAAATGTTTCTTTTGGTTTCAAAAAATATTCGGAACATATTACTAACGAGACCGAAACGTCGCACGTTAATTTGCAGAGTGAGGATACTTGTTGCGACATGGTACTTAAATTGTAGCGGTACTTTTGTCGCAAAAATATAAATACCATAGAAAATACGCTAGATTCAAGGTACACAACATTCCCCTAAATAATTTCAAAGGGCATTTCTATATTCGTATGACTACACTTTATTTTTTTACTTTTCATAACCTTGCTAATGTTCGTAGGTACATATTAGTTTGGTAAGGACGTAATTCTTCTTAACGGGCGCTACAGTTCGGGGTAAACCTGGGCCTCAACAAACATGCGCCTCCAACTAGCACGATCTCTTGCTAGCAAGAGCAAATGTAACAAAATATTGCTGTATAAAGTAATTTTCCAAGCTATAATACTTTATGCATGTCCTGTTTGGGGTGCCTGTGCAAAATCACACCTTAAAAAACTCCAAATTGCTCAAAACAAAACATTAAAAATGATGCTCAACCTCCCCTGGCTTTATTCTACGCTTGTACTGCATGAACAAACTGGTGTTTTGCAAATCAGCAGAAAAATTGAGATCACAAATGAAAAATTCTTTGCAAAATGTCAATACTCAGACAATCCTCTCATTGTTAATCTAAGTACTAATACACTGTAAAAAGTTATAGATAATACCATAGTTTTAAAAATTTAGTAAAATTTATTTATTATTTATTTATTTATTTGTTATTTATTTATTTATTTTTTTTTTTTTTTTTTTGTTATTTATTTATTTATTTATTTATTTATTTAGTCATTTATCTATTTACTTATTTATTTATTTATTTATCTATTTATTCGTTTATTCATTTATATTCTATACTCCTCATTTGTTTATATTTTTTATCCATTAAAATTCACTCTATTTAATGCTTATCATGTTCTAATGAAGAACAAATCATAAACATGTTAATTAAGTGAAGGTTTTTTTTCTCATTGTTTTTCCTTCAAAAGCCATCCATCAAAAAGTGTATTTGAAAATGAATGCATTTCTCAGTAGTAAGATAATTAGTTATCGTATCTCTGTGCAAGCTGAGTTTAAGAAACAAAAGAAAATGTAAAAATGTTATACGATGGAAATAAATGTTACTACTACTACTACTACTCTTGCTAGCCTTTTCCATTGCCGCACACCCAGCTGGCTGAGGTCTCCTTCCACCTGTGTGCGCCATCTTAAGTGCGGCCGGCCTCTGCTTCTTCGTCCCTCGCGGTAGGATTCAAACACTCTCCGGGTTGGAGCTGTGGTGTCCATTGGCTCTACATGGCCCAGCCATCTTAGGCGTTGAATTCGTAGACGCCTGACTAGACTCACGTCGCTGTAGAGCCCATAAAGTTCCTGGTTGAATCTTTATCGTCTGCGTTTATAGGCCCGAAAATCACGCGCGAAATCTTTCGCTCGAACCGACCAAGGGCCTCCTCATCCGCTTTTGATAGCGTCTGCGTCGTACAGCAGGACCGGGATGATAAGGGTCTTATATAGAGTCAACTTTGTCGTTCGGGAGAGGCTCTATTACTCAATTGCCTCCTGAGCCCAAAGAAACAGTGATTCTGCGTTTGATTTCGGATTTCGGATTTGAAATAGATTGTGCCTCTTGTATTGGATGGTGATTTTTGCACAACCACTTCTAATATGATGTTGAAGAAATCACACCACAGAGCGCGCCCTAACTCCTTTTTTTATATCAAAACTGTCGGTAAGGTTTTCACCGATTCGGATGGAGCAGCGAGCACTCTCCAAAGTTATCCTGCATAGTCTGACGAGTTTAGCGACATAGCGTAATATAGCTCGTCTCTAATTACGCTGTCGTATGCGACCTTGAAGTCGACAAATAGGTGGTGAGTGTCGACATGAAATTCATTGGTTTTTTCCAGGATCTGCTGTTTGGTCGATGGTGGACTTCCATCATCTTATTTACAAGAGGCTTCAGGCGTTCACACAAAACGGCAGAGGAGATTTTGTAGGCGATGCTAAGGAGGCTTATTCCTCTGTATTTGGCGCAATCAGAAGGGTCTCCTTTCTTGTGGATCGGGCATACGATGCTGAGACTCCATTCCTCGGGCATGCATTCCTCTGACCATATCTTACAGATGAGCTGGTGCATGCTCCTAACCAGGTCATCCCCAGCTGCCTTAAATAGCTCAGCAGACAGCCTGTTGGAGACTATGACGTCACCAAGATGCCAGTTTTTAAACTAAAGCCCTTCGGGCCTACTGTCACTTGGACAGCTTGTCAATATATATGTAGATTTTCATAGAATAATTAGAAATAAATCAGTAGCCTTTATAACGTTCCACGGAGCGGTTGCCTTTATTTTGCCATAATCAGAATTTTGAGCTCAACGCCGAATATTCTGGTCTTTAGAGCCGTTTAGCTCATTACAATAATTACTCAATAATCACCAGTCGGGAAATTCAAAGAGCAGTACGTGTATTGTTGCCCGGATCGAAGATTTTTTCAACGTACAGTCCATGAAGGACCTGAGCCGAGCTTCTCTCAATCACCCATGTTGTGTGTGATTTCATTTTCCCATGGACGAAAAGGACCTACAGTTTCTTGCCGGTTCCGAACGATGAATTTCGAGAAACTTTTCGTGACAATTTTACTACAGGGGGTTTTGTCAGAACCCCGCTGAGGGGAAACACCGGGAAAACACTTTCGTTGACATGGCTGTGTCGGAATTCGATCCCGTGTCATCGGCGTCAGAGGCCAACACACTACCCACTGCGCCACGGTGCTCTCTGATGTGCCAAGCATTTTAATTTAATTTAAATACACCGAATCACATCATTCAACTGCTTTGAATTGGATGTCGACAGATTGTGCAGTCGCTGAAGTACGCAGCATCGTTGATTGGACGTGGAGATCGCTCTATTGACAAGTAAGTGGAACACATTACGTATATATGTTGCGGCAAAACACAAAATGAGTAAGGTGTTGTTAAGTATGCTGAAACAGCTGGAAAACAACGTCATCAACTTTGGTAAGACAGGTGCAAGTAAACGTACCCCAAACTACTTGGCAAGACGTCTCTCACTTCTGGAAAAGGCCATGGAATCAGCGTCTACACAGTTTCAGGGTCTCGTTTGTGACGACGATTCAAAGAACGCTGAAATTGAGGCCATCTTCGAGAGTATTAGGCAAGTTTATTTCGACTACCAAACCAGTTTGCTAGACGCTGTCGACAAAATCAAGTCTGCAAAAAAGATGGAGGAAGACAGGCTTACATGTAGGAGATATGACCACGTCCAGAAAGGTAGACATCAAGTTGCCGAAAATCAACCTACCAGTTTTCTAGGGAACGTACGAAACTTGGCGAGCCTTTCACGATTTGTTCGTCTCAATAATACATCATAACACGGCGCTCACTGAAATTTTGAAACTTCATTATCTAAGGTCAATAGTGTCAGGAGAAGCTGAAAGGATTCTGACTCACCTGGGGATGGACAAAGGAAACTACGCAGAGGCTTGGGGAATTCTCACTGACAGGTACGACCACTAACGCTTCCTGGTCAATACGCAGCTGAAGGGCCTGTTGGATACCAGCTAAACATATTTTTTTGCTTTTTTTTTTTTTGTCGTCATCATCTGTCTATTCATCACCGCATCAACAACATAACATCCAGCCTATCGGCTTGCGCCAGCACGGATCCTACGATCCACTCACCAGACTGGTGCTGGTGTGAGTGGTATGCGGGTGGTCTAGTTGCTGATGGTCAGTTGGTAAGCAGCATCGAAGCCGATTACATGTACTCTTTGTACTACACATATTGCTTTTGAAAATAAAGAAAGTGTTAATTGTTCTATAAATTGATGCGTGTTTAATTTTTTTTTCGCTATTGTGTTCGGAACTGAACAATTCATCAGACATTAAATTGGTCCTTCGAGCCGGATCCGTGTTTGGATATAGTGAAATACGTGCGTGTGACTTCCGCTTGAGCTTATTTCGTTTACAATCGAACTATCGTGTCTTTCTATTCTAATCGTAAAATGAATAATCTCAAGATTAAACGCGGTGACGCAAAGGGACGATTAACGCGCGCGGCAGTATTTATCGAGAGCATTAGTGAGGACACACCTGTTGAGATGTTACAGATTCGCATTAATAAGTTGGATTAATCCTGGTCGGACTTTTCTTCACTTCATGACAAACTTTTAAGTGTCGTTGTGGATGGTGAAATAATTGATTTGGAAAAAGAGTTCGGGGAATACGAAGAAAAATATTTCAGTGCGCATTCTAGTTTAATGAAAGCCATTAATGAAAAAAAATCGTTTTCTCAAACGGCAGAAAAATCGATGGTTGAAACATTAGCAAACCAACAATCGGCATTCTTGAAGCATCTGAATTCAACCGCAACCAATTCAACCATTAACTTACCAACAATAAATATTCCCTTATTCTCGGGTAACTATAAAGATGGGCCATCTTTCCGCGATCTGTTTACGGGCACAGTGGATTGCAAGGCCAATCTTTCAACCACGCAAAAATTTCATTACCTAAAAATGTTTTTACGCGATGATGCTGCAAATCTAATAAAACATATACCAGTGTCTGATGCGAATTATGTTGAAGCGTGGGAACGTCTCGAAAATAGATACGATCGTGTCCATTTAATAGTGCAATCGTATATTCAATCATTTTTGTCATTACCATCGAATCATACGGGCAATGTGCAGACACTTCGAAAGTTAACCGATGGCGCGGACGAAGTCATTCGCGGACTTAGTGCTATTAAACAGGTCGGTCGCGATCCGTGGATTATTTATTTATTACTAAATAAATTAGACAATGAAACAAAACAAGCATGGGCCACCGAGGTCGGTTCTCGTAATGACTGCAGTTTTGCTGAATTTTTAACCTTTCTCCAATCGCGATGTGATGCTCTTGAGTCATGTCAATCGCTTAACCGTCCAACAGCATTACGTAATAAGGCACAATGTCAGGTAAAATCCTATTACACTGTAACTCCTGGCAATGAACCAAAATGCCCCAAGTGCGAAGGTGATCACATTTTACCACAATGTTCTCAATTTATGTCTTTAGATATAGATTCACGTCGGAGTTTCGTAAAGCAAAAATCACATTGTTTCAATTGTCTTCGCAGTGGGCACTCAAGCAACAATTGTCGATCCACATTTCGTTGTCGGATATGTAAGGCTCGTCATCATTCCTTAGTCTATTCATCAATATCCAACACTGCCCCTGTACCATTGATATCGGAAATCGGTTCCCCTGATTCATCAACATCATCAGGTGAACGCCACTCTACATCGAAAAATATCGCAAATTATCATTCGCTTGAGCTTAGCCATCGCAAACAAACTATTCTACCAACCGTATTAGCTAAGGCTCGAGATAATCAAGGAAAATTTGTGAACTGCAGAATTCTTCTGGATTCAGGGTCCCAGGTATTTTTTATTACCGATTCATTCGCCCAAATTCTCGGTCTTCGACGCAAACATGCCCGTATACCAATTCTTGGTTTATCGAGTGCTGAAGCAGGACATACAAAGGGATGTATTTCATTACAACTGCACTCATGTTGGAATTCGTCTTCATTATTAGTTGATGCATTTGTCCTCCGAAAGCTTACTTCGAATCTACCCTCCCAGCATGTTGATATTTCTTCCTGGACCCAACTATCGAATTTAGAATTAGCTGATCCTTATTTCAACCAACCATCACCTATTGACGTTTTGTTAGGAGCCGATAAGTTGTGGGAAATGTTGAAAGGGGAACAAATTCGAGAACCTTCAGGAGCACCTGTGGCTCAAAATACATCATTTGGTTGGGTCATATCCGGTGAAGTTTTTGATCAAGACCCATCCAATTCAGAGTCATCTTTTCATTCTACATATGATGTCGATCGTCTGATGCAAAGGTTTTGGGAGCTAGAGGAGGTTACCCCCTCAAAGTCTCAATCTTGCAATGAGGATCAGGCGGAAATTCATTTTCGGAAAACATTCTCGCGCTCACCAGAAGGAAAATTCATCGTTCGGCTACCTTTTAAACATACAACACCGAGTTTCGGCAACACATTGAAACTTGCGGTATCTAGGTTATACTCGATGGAACGTCGTTTCCAAAAAAACCCGGAACTTCATCAGGCATATTCCAGATTTATGCGTGATTATTTAAACCTAGGCCACATGAAGGTAATTCCACAAGAAGAGTTAGACACGGATGTCGGGAAACATTTCTATTTACCACACCACGCAGTATTTAAACCAGATAGTTCCTCTACGAAATTGCGCGTGGTTTTCGACGGTTCAGCTAAGGACTCCTCAGGACAGTCTTTGAATGATCAGTTGTTAGTTGGGCCTCCAATTCAGCGCGATTTAATAGGCGTTTGTCTGCGTTTTCGTCAACATCGTTATGTATTCACTGCCGTCATAGTCAAAATGTTTCGTCAAATTTGGGTTCATGATCAGGATATGGACTTTCGACGTATAGTCTGGAGAGAAACACCGACAGAACAAATAAAGCATTATCGTTTGTGTACCGTTACATATGGTACTGCCTCTGCCCCATTTCTGGCCTTGCGTGTATTTAAACAGCTTGCGGATGAGTATAAAACTGAACACCCTATTGCTTCTGAAATCCTTGTCCGCGACGTATATGTAGATGATGACTGGTAGTAACTCGGTGGAAGACCTCATTCATCTACAACGTGATTTGGTTGAACTTTTATCTAAGGGTAAGCTAGAACTCCGAAAGGGGTCATCGAATTGCTGGCCTCTACTCTCCTGTTTGCCACCAGACGTATGTGAATTCTCATGGACTGATCCTGAACAATCGAAAATTAGCGTGAAGGTTCTAGGAATGTTTTCGAATCCTACTAGTGATGATTTCTCATTCCACATGGGGAAATCGCGCCAACATTCATCACCAACAAGACGAATATTACCATCCGAAATAGCGCAAATCTTCGATCCCCTGGGTTTTCTAGCTCCTTCAGTAGTTTTATTCAAAATCCTTTTTCAAGAACTTTGGTCCTATGAAGGCTGGGACGACGCATTACCTGATCACCTCAGTCAGAAATGGATGACTTACCGCAACGAACTTCACCTTCTTGAACAGATTAGGGTTCCTAGGAGCATTTCCGCAATAGGAGCTGAAGAATTCCAACTTCGTGGGTTTTCAGATGCCTCATCGGTGGTATATTCCGCCGTTATATACGCTCGTTGCAAGACTGATTCGGGTGAAATCAAGACGACTATAGTCGCAGCAAAGACAAAGGTTGCTCCACTCAAACCCGTCACGATTCCACGCCTGGAATTATGTGCTGCTCTATTATTAGCACGACTGATCACCGTAGTAACATCGGCAATGACAATCAAATTTTCTAAGATCTTTGCGTGGTGCGATTCAGAGATCGTGATATACTGGCTCTCTTCGCCTCCTCGTCGATGGAATACATTTGTTGCCAACCGTACAGCTGCTATTCTCGATTCGATCCCTCGACAATCGTGGTATCATGTCTCTTCGGAATCAAACCCAGCAGATTGTGCATCGCGCGGTATTCTCCCATCGAATCTAGTCGACCATAACCTTTGGTGGAAAGGTCCATCTTGGCTATCCGTCTCAGAACAACACTGGCCTATAACGCCACTCAATTTACAAGAATCTCATTATGCGGACCCTATTCTAGAAGAAAGGCGCACAGTAAAGGTAGCACTCGCCGCAGCAATGGAAAACGACACCATGCAAGCCCTGGTCTCCAAAGTCTCATCATGGTATCGGTTGCAAAGGATCGTCGCATTTTGTCTTCGTTTTTCGATGAATTGTCGTTCAACTAAATCGAATCGATCTGCCTGTGGACTCAGTCTTGATGAAATTCAAAGAGCCAAACTCATCATCTTAAAGTATGTTCAACAGCAAGCATTTGCAGATGATATCCACCACCTTGCCAGCAACAACAACCTCCCAACAAAATCTCCACTGATCAAACTATCTCCATTTGTTGACCAGGATGGAGTCCTCCGTGTGGGAGGAAGAATCAGACAAGCAGTTGTTCCCTATAATATAAGACACCCTATTATTCTCCCTAATAATAGTAATGTTTCTTCTATTATAGTTAAGGATTTACACAACCGAAATCTGCACACAGGCGTATCTGCGACCTTCGCTATAACTCGACAACAGTATTGGATATTGGGGAGTCGAAATTTGATCCGGAAGATAGTTCATAGCTGTAAGCCGCGTGTTCTCCAAAGAAGGTGCACTAGCACCCAGCTGACGGCCGATCTACCAGCGCAAAGGATTCATCCAAGTCGACCGTTTTCTAATACAGGATGCGATTATGCTGGTCCAATCATCATCAAGTTTTGCCGCAGACGCAATCCAAAACTTTCGAAGGCCTACATTGCACTATTTGTTTGCATGTCAACGAAGGCCATTCATCTCGAAGCAGTTAGCGACCTCACCACCGATGCATTTTTGGCTGCATTGCGGAGATTTATCTCCCGGCGTGGAAGGTGCTCAAACACTTACACAGACAATGGTAGCAACTTCAAAGGTGCCCGTCGTTGCTTCGACGACATGTATAAGATCTTATTATCTCAAGCCCACAACGATCAAGTCACTGCAGCTCTCGCAAGGGACAATATTGCTTGGCATTTCATACCCCCATCGGCACCGCACTTCGGTGGTCTATGGGAAGTTGGAGTGCGATCAGTAAAGCTGCATTTACGACGGGTTATTGGTAGTTCAATTATCACATTTGAGGAATTATGTACACTATTGGCACAAATAGAAGCCATTCTAAACTCTCGTCCTTTGGGTTGTTTGTCAGATGATGATATAAGCCCTTTAACTCCAGCACACTTTCTCATAGGTGAGCCACTAACTGCTGTTCCAGAACCCAACCTCGTAGATGTCCCGCCAAGCCACCTAACTCATTGGAAACTTATCCAAGGCATGGTTCAAGGGTTTTGGAAACGTTGGCAGATGGAATATATCACAACTCTACAAGAGCGTTCAAAATGGCAGCACACCAAGGCCGATATCACACCAGGCAATTTAGTGATTATTAAGGAGCCTAATCTTCCCCCACGAAATGGCTTTTGGGACGAGTTCAAACCGTTTCTCCAGGTTCGGACAACCGCTTACGTGTCGCTACCATTTTTACCAACAGAGGTACCTTTGTACGTCCGATCACCAAGCTGGCAGTGCTCCCGATGTCCTGAAACTAGTTCCAGGGGGGCCGGAATGTTGGATACCAGCTAAACATATTTTTTTGTTTTTTTTTTTTGTCGTCATCATCTGTCTATTCATCACCGCATCAACAACATAACATCCAGCCTATCGGCTTGCGCCAGCACGGATCCTACGATCCACTCACCAGACTGGTGCGATCAAAACATGTGCTGGTGTGAGTGGTATGCGGGTGGTCTAGCTGCTGATGGCAAGATGCTGATGGTCAGTTGGTAAGCAGCATCGAAGCCGATTACATGTACTCTGTGTACTACACATATTGTTTTTGAAAATAAAGAAAGTGTTAATTGTTCTATAAATTGATTCGTGCTTAATTTTTTTTCGCTATTGTGTTCGGAACTGAACAATTCATCAGGCAGGGCCTATTCAATCAGTTT
The DNA here is from genome assembly GCA_951905685.1 of Eumerus sabulonum. Lineage (NCBI taxonomy): Eukaryota > Metazoa > Arthropoda > Insecta > Diptera > Syrphidae > Eumerus > Eumerus sabulonum. Next base: position 103,185,390 of record OX645060.1, read on the forward strand.
CGCAGATAGCAAAGATCTGCCCACATTTGACGAATTCAAACGTTTTCTAGAAACTAGGTTCCGCACCTTGGAGGCCGTCACCCATCAGCAATTCGGAGTGTTAGCAGACTCTTCTAGACCAGTACCTCATCGAAGAGCTTTCCACTCAGGGACCAGCTCCATCAAAATTTTAGCAAAATTTGTAACAAGGGACGACACGCGGTAAGCAAATGCAGCCGATTTTTAAAAAAGAGCGTCGTTGATCGTCGGCAGAATGTGGACAAATTATTAGGCATCTGTCTCAACTGTCTAGCCTATAATCACGAGGTAGAACAGTGTCCTAGCAATTATAGATGTTACTATTGTTAACAGCCACATCACTCGCTACTACATATAGCGGCCAACATTTCTCAACATCTCGATTCCCACCAATCCGCCGAGTTCTTTCTCCAACCACAGAGACCTTCTTCCTCTAAGCCATACATGTCTGCACGAAGGGCTCAGCCACAGCGTCAAGCATATCACATTGCAACAACTAATCCAGATGCACCAAATTTTCTGCCTACCAGTGGGGATCAAGAAACTTGTACGACCAAAGCACTACATGCAGTTTCGTGTATCTCGACACAGGTTTTGCTAGCTACAGCCATCATTAAGGTCAGATCATCCCCAGGGAAAACGGTTACGTTGCGAGCACTTTTGGATTCGGGTTCGGAAGCAACGTTTATAACTGAATTCGCTGTTCAACTTTTGGGTTTGAAGCCGAGACACACTTACATCGAAGTCTCTGGGCTAGGAATGGTCAGTAGTGGCACATGCAAAGGGGTTTTCGACATCGTAGTTGCATCACGGTGTACAGATTTCGAAACAGCCCTTCAGGCTTTCATTTTTAAGTCGCTGTCTGGCCAGCTGATGACTGGAGGCACTTTGACGACTTGCTCTTGGCTGATCCAACATCTCATAAGCCATCTCAAGTTGACATATTGTTAGGCAGTGATGTCTTAGCCGAAATTTTGCTACCCAACTTAGTCCGACCACAGAACAAAACATTGCCAGTTGCTCAGAACACCAGGTTCGGCTGAATCCTGTTTGGTAAAGCGCCGTTCGATAGGCCCATTCACAGCTTTCTACAAACTTGCAATCTCGAGGAACAACTTCAAAGATTCTGGGAATTGGAAGAAGATCCATTCAAACCCGTGGAACCTCAGGAGAGTGTTGAATGTGAAGAACAGTATCTGAAGAGCGTGAAGAAGTTGGCAGATGGTCATTACCAAGTTTCTCTTCCATTTAAGGGTAACATATTTCCAGTACTGGGTACGAAGGTGCCATGCAACGTTTTAGAAGTCTAGAAAGGCGGCTTGCAGCAAACATTCAATTACCCCACCAATACACGGCATGTTTGGATGAATATCTGAAATTCGGTCACATGGTTGAAATTAGGGAAGAAGCACTAGTCAGAAATAGCCACTAATTTTTACCTCATCACGCTGTTTTTAGGGAGAGCAGTTCTACAACTAAGCTAAGAGCAGTTTTCGATGCATCCTTTCGAACGACCGATGGAAGTTCTCTTAACGATAACTTGATGACGGGGCCTTCGTTACAGCAAAATGTCATCGATGTACTACTGCGATGGAGAGGTTATCGTTTCACGTTCGCTGCTGACATTGAGAAAATGTATCGGCAGATCTGGGTGACACGAGAGGATTCCTATTACCAACTCATCCTCTGGCGTAACAATCCGTCAGATCCCCCAAAGATTTTCAGACTCAAGACCGTCACCTTTGGAACAGCTGCAGCTCCGTACCTTGCCATACGAACTCTGATGGAGGTAGATAAGCAGGCAGAGCGCTCGTATTCCAAGGCCGCAAAGATGATCCAGGACGAAATGTACGTAGACGATCTATTTTCAGGAGCAGACACCGTCCAGGAAGCTAAAGAAAAATGTGGAGAAGTAAAAATGGTGTTACAGAGCGCCGGTTTCGACCTACGTAAGTGAGTGGCAAACCGCGCAGAGCTGCTGTATGGCATCCCCTGCAAAGATCACGAGTCCTCTTTCACATTGTAATTTGAAAGCTCGAACCAAATCAAGTCTTTGGGAATTCGATGGCTTCCAGTCGATGATCAGTTTTGCTTCCTATATACCCCCCGAACACGCCAAGGCCAACAAAAAGATTTATCTTGTCAACGATCGCTAAGTTGTATGATCAATGGGATGGATTTCGCCATGTATCTTTCAAACAAAATATTTTATGCAGCAACTTTGGCCCCGAACCGGGAAAATTCAAGCTTCTCAGGCGACCCGGCGCGTCCCCAGGTGGCGGATAGGGGAAGGCCACGTAGTGTGGTAGGGGTCATCGCACCCCCGCGGACCAAGAGCACTTATATTCCCAAGTCAAGGTGGTTGGAATACTTGCCGAGGACTGAATGGTGCAGGGAATACAAAAATGTGCATCGCGAACGTACGATCCCTATGTGATACCGGGCGCCCTCATATAGTACTTAGCCTTACATCTACATGGAATCTCTGTTGATGTTGACCAACAATTCTCGCCATACTCGTGGGTCCAATACATGTATAAACAACAAAACCAAAACACAACAGAAAACAAAACACTAACGGAGTCGGAGGAAGAATACCTCCTGCGCTCACCAGTACACAAAATGGAGACAGAAGATATAGAACCATCTGAACCAATCCTGTTACCACGCTCCTGTCTAATAAGATGGACAACCAAACTGCTCAGGCACCAAATGGTCCAAGCACTGATGTTGCGGTGGTCAGCGACGCCAAAAAACCTCGGCAGAAATATGTCTATTTCACCTGGGCCCAAAAGCGACGAATCGCCGCACTAATCCGGGACGGGATAGAGCCCGAAGAGGCGAGACGAAAAGAAAAAGCAAGATATGCTCTCGTGCTTGTGGAAAGGGAAGCAAACAAAAACTCAGACTTGCCAAATCCCAAACGCAACCGATATAATGACAACTCCCTTGTCGACCACATACAGAGACACCAAGTAGCTCATGTGCCGGTAAACGAAATGATCGGCCTGGATCCGCTGGTGAAGCTAAAACAAAACCCACTAAAAAAACTAGTGGAGGTGCATGAGAGCGCACGGAAGCACCCGAGCCATCCTACCGGGATGCCATTGCTCGGTGCAAGGTCGCTATCATGCACTCGCAACACCCGCAAGAGACCCTAACTGATCAACAAACAAAGTTAGTGAGGAAGAGCCTGCTAGAGGAAATGGACAAGACAGATAAGAATTGTCCTGCCCTCAGATTCGAGGCCACCTCAGCCAGAAACGGACGGCTATCTATCACCTGTCACGGCACAGAAACCAAAAATTGGCCCATGTCGTCGATTACTTCTTACTTATCAGGCCAGCGATCCATGGAGGATCTGAGCCTGAGCTATAGCTGCCTTCCATCCTAGACGGTCCCGGGCACGCTGCTTCCAGTTGTCAAGACCAAGATGTCTTACATCCGCGATTACTTGGTCTTTATACCGAAGATTCGGTCTTCCTCTTCTTCTCGAACCAGGAGGCTCGGAGTCGAAGACCCTCTTAGCTGGAGCGTTGATGTCCATGCGCTCGATGTGGCCGAGCCAGTGTAGTCGAAGGATCCTTGCCTTCCGGACTACATCCACATCTTGGTACAGCTCGTAGAGTTCGGGGTTGTGTCTTCTTCTCCATTCACCTTCCTCACAGACAGGACCAAATATCCGGCGCAGAATTTTTCTTTCGAAAGAACCCAAAATCAGCTCCGCTGTCCTGCTTATCGTCCAGCTTACGGCTCCGTACAGCAAGACTGGCAGAAAGAGCGTTTTGTAAAGCAGCGGCTGGAGTTGGGATTTCCTCGGTCCCTACCACTCTCTCTTGGTCATGCTCGTTAAGCAGCTGCTGGAAGTGCTGCTTAAATACATCCACTATTCCCTGCGGGTCGGTGACAAGATTAACCTCGCAGTTTCGAAGAGCCTGGGTGCCCTTTTTGAAGCCTCCTGCAAGGCCTTTGGCTTTCGTTTGAAAGGCTCGTATTTTATGTTAATGCCTAGACTCCTCGATATCCTTGAGCTGGGAGGCTGCGAAGATTCTTTTCTTTTGTCGCAGTAGTTTTTTCTCCTCCCTTCTTCTGGCTCGGTACTCTTCTTGCGCTGCCCTGGTTTTCCTCTGCAGCGCCTTTTGGTACGCCCTGTCGGTTGCTGCCTTTTTCTGCTCACACTCGCCATCATACCACGGGTTTCTTGTCGGGGGTGGTAGGTATCCTATGGTGGTTTCGGCTACTTCCTGAATGGCTGAGCGGCAATGCAGCCACATATTATTGGCATTTGTGTTCGACGTAGGCATGCCGTAGAGTCTTCCGCTCAGCTGCTCCCTGTAGACTCTGGCAACCTCCGGTGTGCTCAGGCGCCTAATATCGAGCCTCCTCCTGGTGGGCTGGTGCAGCTTTCTGACATTGGACAGTCGACCTCTGAATCTTGCTGCTACGAGGAAGTGGTCAGAGTCGACATTTGCCCCTCTGAATGTTGGCACATCCAGGTTGTTTGACGAGTGCCTTGCGTCAATGAGCACATGGTCGATTTGGTTGGCGGTTCGATCGTCCGGAGATCGCCAGGTTGCTGTGTGGATTCGCTTGCGAGGGAATCTTGTGCTACTTATCACCGCATTACGTGTTCTCAAGGGTGTTCTCCTTACCGATTTTGGCGTTGAAGTCCCCGAGCACGATTTTTACATCGTACTCCGGACAAGCTCCGTAGGCGTTGTCCAGGAGGTCATAGAAGTCCTCCTTGATAGGGTCTTCAGCCTCGTCGGTATAGGCGTGTGCACACATAAGGCTGGTGTTATAAAATCTGCCTCTGATGCGGATCACAGCCAGGCGATCACTTATAGGTTTAAAGTCGTTGACCTTCGACCTTAACCCCTTTCCCACGACAAATCCGCATCCCAGTAAGTGCAACCTTTTGTGGCAGCTGTAATAAATGTCGCAATTTTTCTTCCTAATCATACCGTTTCCTATCCAGCGTATTTCCTGGACCGCAGTAATATCCGCCTTGTACTGCGTGAGGATTCCTTCTAGTTTAGGAAAGAAGTGTACAGGGTTCTGACATTCCAGGAGCATACTCGCAAATCGTGTTCCTTTTTCGTGCGTTGTCGTCGTCGAGTATCCGTCCGTGTATCCGAGGCATCTTGCTCATTCATAACTTTAAGTTTTTTTTTACGTGGGCGGATTGTTAGCCCGCCGCACAACCGCCATTCTGGTCGGGGTTTTTTTCGCTGCATACGTTTGTTCACCTCCCAACGGTTGTTGAAGAGGCTATCCAGACCCGGGCATTTAAAGAGCGATCGTTGCTGGCATCTCGCCAGATTGAGAGCAATCAACAACTTTACCCTGTATGTCCGAGCCCATGCCCTCCACTACGACTGCTCTACGATTCCACAAATGATGGACGACCCAGAGCCTTCATAATGATCAATAACATCATTAAAGCCATTCCCATTTCAGAATATACGAATAAGGACCTGGCAGCTGCCATTATTCAGCTATCCACTGCGGAAGTTAGGTCAGGTACCGTAATTTGCTCAGCCTACCTAGCGCTCGACTCCACCGATCTCCGCTTCACACCACTGCAGGATCTTCTAGACTACTGTGGAAGAAGAGGCTTACAAATCTTCATATGCTGTGACGCCAGTACCTGTTAGAATTTATCTACAAGAACAACCTCATATCATAAACCGGGGAAATAGCCCCACCATTATGAATAGAATTAGAGAAGAGGTACTAGACCTCACCCTAACTACTCCGTTCATAAGTAACTCTATCATAAACTGGCATGTCTCAACAGAGACATCGATGTCAGATCATCGATAGATCTGTTTTTACATAAAAGTAGGAGATAGAATTACCAGAACATACGGACAACCGAGAGCGACAGGCTGGGACACATATAGCCTAGAAATCGCACAATAGATCGGAAACTGTCCCAATAGCATCAGAGACATAGACAGCCTCGAACTCAGCGTTTCACAACGCTTGCCCAGGGAAAGTCAAGTCAGGCAATCGTACCACTCCGTGGTGGAACAGCAATCTGGCCAAGCTAAAAGCACTGACCAGGAAACTGTTGAACAGAGCTAAACGGACTGGTGACTGGACACAGTACCGTGCCTCACTCACCAACTACAACCAAGAGATTAGAAGAGCCAAAAGAGACTCATGGAAAAAGTTATGCAGAAGTCTATCAGACATACAGAGCAGCGCTCGCATCCACAGAGTTCTCGCCAAAGAGCACACTAACCATATTGGACTGTTGAGGAGAGCAGATGGCACTTACGTGGTGAATGGTACAGAAGTACTAAAAATCTTAAGTGCGCAAATTAGCCCCATGCTTATCAACATCTTTAGAACCAGCTATGCATGGGGACACATACCAACAAGCTGGACAGAGGTAAAGGTAAAATTCATTCCCAAAGTAGGCCGTAGACCCACAAACCTGCCTAAGTCCTACAGACCGATAAGCCTTACCTCTTTTTTCCTAAAAACAATGGAAAAAATTCTGGATAGGCATATCAGGGACGGTGCCCTGAAAAGATCACTTCACAAAAACCAATATTCCTACCAGCCTGGGAAATCGACCACGCATGCTCTTCAGGAGCTAACGGCCCGGATTAATAAATCCCTGAGCGACAAAGAAATTGCGATAGGTTGCTTTCTCGATATTGAGGGTGCTTTCGATAACACCGAATACACCCAAATAAAACGTTGCATCCTCAGCACAGGGGTGGACAACACCACATGCAATTGGATCCAACATATGCTTAGCAACAGGGAAATAAGCACCTCGCTAGGCAATGACAAAATCAGCGTTAACGCCGCGAAAGGATGCCCTCAAGGCGGGGTTCTCTCACCACTCCTGTGGTCCATCGTGGTCAACGAACTGATAAGCATACTCAGCAACAATGGCTTCTATGTCCAAGGCTACGCTGACGACATAGTAATCCTGGTTAGAGGCAAATTCGAAAACACAGTCTCGGAACTCCTCCAACGGGCACTAAACCTTGTTGCAAACTGGTGCATAAAGCACTGGTGCAAAAGCACTATAGTCGCCTTCACCAAAAGGAGGAATAGGCACAAACTTACCAAACCTACCCTCTTTGGTGAAGCGATAGAGTTCTCAAAAGAAGTCAAATATCTAGGGATAACTCTAGACGAAAAGCTCACTTGGAACTCTCACATTACAAAAACCATAGAGAAAGCCAGGATCTCTGTTATGGACCAGCAAAAGTCTCACTGGCAAAAATTGGGGCACAAGCCCCAAAATGTCCCGCTGGCTATATACAGCAATCACCAGACCAATTCTTACATATGCTGCGCCCGTCTGGTGGCACAAAACAAAACAAGTATCAGTGCAAGCCAAGCTCAACAAACTGCAAAGACTAGCTTGCATCTGTATCACCGGGGCCATGACAAAAACCCCCACAGCAGCACTAGAAGTCATCACAGACCTGCCAACTCTTCATCTCCAACTGAAGAAAGAAGCAATGGTCTTCGCCCATAGACTGATCGTGGAGGATGACTCTAACCGTAGGCTCTTTCACCCTGTTATCCTTACCGAAATAAACAGGCATGAAATTCTAAAGATATCTCTTACAGACAACTGTCTCCCCAGATACAACTTCAGCCAAAACTACAAGGTCACATTCCTCAACCGACAAAACTGGGAACAGGATAGACCCTCCTTCAATCGTGGATCCTACGTGTGGTACACAGATGGCTCCAAAACGAACAAAGGCGTTGGGGCTGGAGTATACGGAGCAACTACAGGCACATGCATCTACGTCAGCATGGACAGATATAACTCCATTTTTCAAGCAGAGATATTTGCTATAGAACTCTGCCTCAGAGAAAATATAAACAGAAATATACTTAACAAAAACATTTACATTCTCTCTGACAGCAAGGCTGCACTTCTGGCCCTAAAGAGCTATAAAATCACCTCCAATCTGGTATGGGACCGCCTACAGCTACTTCACCAGCTGGCCAGAACAAACAGAGTTCATCTCATTTGGATACCTGGACACAGCGGCCATACAGGCAACCAAAAGGCGGACCTGCTAGCAAGGAAAGGCTCTGCATCACCATTTATGATGCCACAGCCCATCAGCACCACCAAATGCTGCATAAACAAATGGTTAAGGAACACGACGGATCACTACTGGTTAAAAACGAAAGGTGGCAGACAAGCCAAGTTGTTCCTCCCAACAACATCTCTCAGTAGAACGAAACAACTCCTCATGCTTTCGAGGACTCAGATTCCCTTAATCACAGGTTTCCTTACTGGACACTGCCCAGTCAACAAACACCTCAAAACGATGGGCATTATACACGATGACACTTGCAGAATGTGTAATGAAGACGAAGAAACAGCAGAGCACATACTGTGCCACTGTAACTGCCTTGTCACGTCACTTAGGCAAGTATTATCTTGAAGCAGAAGAAATCGCTGCTAGCTCACTCAAAACCATACTAAGTTTCGTCACGAACTCAGGATTTTTGGGTGGACTGTAAGTGGGGGACATCACAATAGGCCCACTCGTGGCCGCAGTGATCAGGCGACTTTGTCCCACCCCCGTACCCTCTCTAACTCTCTAACTCTTGGCTCCGAAAACTGTCGTGGGATGAAGAAATTGAATCAACGCTTTTGCAGGAATGGAATACCTTTCACGACGATTTGCAGGCGATCAACCCTATAAGACTTCCGAGATGGATTCAGACGGTCAGCACTTCAACCAAAATTGAGTTGCAAGGTTTCAGCGACGCCTCTGAAAAAGGGTATGGTGCAGCTATTTAAACGCTAGAATATAGCCATGCACGCCTGGACCGACCCGATGATAACCCTCAGTTGGATTTTATCTCCAGCATCGAGATGGGAAACCTTCGTCAGAAATCGAGTGGATGAGATCCAAGGGCTAACATCTGGCGACATCTGGAAACACATACCAACGCAACTCAACCCAGCAGATTTGGCATCACGAGGTGTATCACCATCTACATCGGTAAGCGCAACTCTTTAGTGGAGCGGACCTGCGTTTCTGCTGACAAATTGGGGTTTTGATATCCCTGAACAGCCATTCCACTCAAATACGAATAACGCCCAGAGAAGCGTAGAAGTTCATCACACTGAGATAACAGAAAACGACTTAAGATCCCTAATAGAACGCTTTTCAAACTTAGGCCGTCTTGTAAGAACCATAGGGCATGCGATTTATTTACAATACTCGAAGGCCCAATGTTAACAGATTCTCTGGTCCCCTACGTCCAGAGAAAACGAACAAGGCGCACAACATAATTGCACAGTGCGTTCAACGCGACATGTTTCCCGGGGGCGTCTGCAGGGCCAAAGGCATGGGAGCTCTTAATCCATTTAGTGACAGCGAAGGCATCATCCGAGTGGGCGGAAGGCTTAAGCACGCAGATCTCCCCTACGATCAACAACACCCCATAATTTTGGAATCGAGGTATCATTTCACACAAATGATCATACGTGATGCACATGAAAGGACGCTACATGGAGGGATACAGCTAATGATCTGCTACTTGAGAAGTAAGTACTGGATAATTCATACGAAACGTGCTGTCCAAAAGTACCTGCATAGCTGTACCATTTGCTACCGTTTTCGCAGCAAGATAGCCCAGCAGCTGATAGGAGACCTTCCAGCTCCGAGAGTAACGACGTCCAGACCATTCACTCATGTCGAAATCGATTATGCTGGACCTATCACCACAAGGGCATGGAAAGGACATGGAGCCAAATGTTACAAGGGCTACATCGGTGTTTTCGTCTGCCTCGCTACCAAGGCGATCCATTTACAAGTCATCAGTGACCTGACAACACAGGCGTTTTTGGCAGCGTTTCGGCGATTCGCGAAGGGGGGTTAGCAGCCAAATATACAGCGATTGTGGCACCAATTTCATAGGAGCAGATGCCTAATTAGGTCTTCTTTTAAGCTCACGATTGGAAGGAGGTGGCTCAGGTCTTAGCTGCCCGGGGAACTACATGGAATTTCATTCCACCCGCATCTCCTCACTTTGGAGGACTGTGGGAGGCGGGAGTCAAGAGTGTCAAGCACCACTTGACAACAATCGTCGGAAATGGGACATTCACCTTTGAAGAGCTCGCCACGCTATTGACACAAATCGAAGCTTGTTTGAATTCGAGACCCATATGCCCATTGTCAGAGAATCCAGATGATTTTCAAGCGTTGACGCCAGGACACTTTCTCATCGGAGAACCTTTGTTCACTGTTCCTGAGCCAAAATTAGACGTAGGAAAAATACCTTATCACGAGCGATGGAAAAACATGCAAGCCCATTTGCAGGCCTTTTGGAAACAATGGCAGATCGAGTATCTATCCCGGCTCCAACAGCGTCCAAAATGGTTGAAGCAGTGTCCACAGCTGAGAATAGGCAATCTGGTTCTGATCAAGGATGAACGACTCCGCCCAACCAGATGGAACCTTGGCCGGATCATGGAAACATTTCCCGGATCAGACCAATTAATCAGGGTTGTGAAGGTCAAAACCCAACAAGAAGAATTACGAAGACCCATCACCAAATTGTGTCCACTACCAAGCAACGTCTCATCGACTGCTACCCAGAATCAAGTTTAAACACCCACTCCGCACATCAACAAATTTTTATTTCATTCAATACTCAGTACATAGCAATATACAGTCCACTCACTTGAGCACTTAAACACACACACACATTTGCGCTCACATCACAACCGACATTATCTACCCAACAAAACAAATCTATACTATGATACTATTTGATACTCACCTGTGATTAACTGGATCACACACAACACTTAACTCATTAACGACACCGAAATAATTCTGAATTTGTTGCCCGCCGCAAGTACAAAGAATCAAACGGAACCTTGTGTAGGAAATGCATAAGGCAGAAACAAGAGCGGACCGTTCATCATCGCTGATGTTTTGTTTGTCTTCGATGTTGTTTTCCCTTGTGTCTCCGTTCGGTGTGGTCTGTTCAGCACATTTATTAATGTATATAATCTCCTTTCATGTCATGATTGGAGTTGCCATTAGTAGAGTAGAGGCGCCGGGGATTTCACGCTAACATGAGACATATCCAGACGCATATCGCATCAGAGGCCAATTAGTTACATTGGCAGTTTCAAATTGCTGTCCCGGGCGGGGGAGAATGTTGGAGAATATGACGTCACCAATATGCCAGAAAATGCCACTCATCAAACAGTTTTTATACTAAAGCCCTTGGGGCCTACTGTCACTTGGACAGCTTGTCAATATATATGTAGATTTTCATAGAATAATTAGAAGTAAATCAGTAGCCTTTATAACGTTTCACGGAGCGGTTGTCTTTATTTTGCCATAGTCAGAATTTCGAGTTTAACGCCGAACACAGCCTGACAGCGGTATATTGACTAACATCGCCGTTATACAGTCTGCAGAAGTGGTTTTTCCATATTCTCAGCATCGACTGCGGTTCTACTACTAGGTGTCCGTTCTCATCCCTGCAGGCTTCCGTTCTGGCTTTATAACCTTGGCATGTTCGCTTTATCTGTTGATAAAACTTTTGAACGTCACGCCTGCAGTAACACCTCTCCAAATCCTCAATCGCGCGCTTCTCGTGCTCTTTCCTCTTTCTTCTAAGAAGCTTATGTTCCTCCCTTCTTTTTAACTCGTAGAGCTCACGAGCTGCTCTTGTTCTTTTATGCAGCGAGGCCTTATATGCATCCTGCTTCGCTGTATGAGTCCTCCTGCACTCGTCATCGAACCAGGTGTTTCTTCGTGGTGGAGCCTTGAAACCCAAAACTTCGGATGCAGAGCTTTTCAGGGCTTGTTTACAAAGGCTCCACTGCTGTTCTATTGACAGCGTGGAGGATTGAGGTGTATTGGAGAGCTTAAGGGAGACGCGATCGGTAAAAGCACGAACGGTTTCTGGCGATAGTAGCTTTCCGACGTCATAACTTTGTATTCTTACTCTACTCCGATGCGTTCGTGATATCCGTAAGCGCATCTTGGCTACAACAAGATAGTGGTCCGAGTCGATGTTAGCCCCTCGGAAAGTTCGAACATCAAGAATATTGGAGGAGTGTCTGACACAAGGCAGTTTGCCTTTGTGTATATTGAGGTGCGGGGAGCGCGTACTGGCTAGAACGAGATTTCGCCCCGTAGCAAGATCAATGCCCCTTATCGTTTGTGGTGTCGTGTAGGCTATGGTTGCCGATGACTCGTTCAAAGATGCTTTCCTTAACCACCTTAGCATTGAAGTCTCCTAGTACAATTTTGATGTCGTAGCTGGAACATTGGGAATACATTCTGTCTAGGAGATCGTAGAACTCATCTTTGGCGGAGTCATCCTTGTCTTCCGTGGGGGCGTGGACGCAGATCAGGCTGATGTTGAAAAATTTTGCCTTGATACGGATTGTTATAAGGCGTTCGTTCACATGCCGTGAGCTTAGCACTTTTTGCCTTATTCCACCTCGAACAACAAATCCGCATCCGAACAATCCTTGTCCTCTCTCCCTATAGCAGTCGCTGTAGTAAATATCGCAGTTTTTCATCCGCTTTATACCCGGTCCATTCCATCGCATTTCATGGATGGCGGTTATGTCCGCTTTATAGCGGTCTAGGGCGTCCGCGAGTTGTTCGGCTGCACGTGGCCTTTTAGGGACCTAACTTTCCACGTACAGAGCCGAAGATCAATGTAATTTTTTTTCGTTTTTTTGCAAGGGTCATCATAGGGCTTACTAACAGTGCCGCAAGATGTTCGACTGCGGTGGCTCTTCTCGCTTTTTAGCAGGCCAGCATCCGTCGGATAGATGCTACCCCTACGAGGCCTTTGTTAGTCCTTTGCCATCCCAAAGAAGTAATTGGACGGTAATTTTCTTATATGAGTTTAAACTGGGTCACATGGTAGCAGAGGCCAGCCGTAACATCAATAGCGCCTTCGGCGATGGAACGACTAACGAACGTATACTGCAACGCTGGCTCCAAATATTTCGGAATGGATATGAGCCGCTCGAAGATGACTAAGGGCGCAGGCATAAGACAATCATAGACAATGATGAATTAAAGGATCTGGTGGAGGAAAATCCACATATATCAGTAAGAAAACTTGCAGGAGAACTAGGTGTTGTAATTGAAAGTCTTTATGCACCTTTATGAAAGAAGCTCGGCAAGTGGGTTTCGCACGAATTGAACGAGACCCGTAAAATCATCGTTTTAAAGTTACTTCAAGAGTTAAGGGACGCCAAAACTGCCAGCGAGTTCATAGCCCCCAGATCTCCGGAGTCTTATGCTGAAGGAATAAATAATATTCCTTCCCGTCCGCAAAAGTGTGTTGATCATAACGGTTGTTTGATTAATGAAGTTTTGTTTCAGTAAAGATCTTTGCTTTTCTAATTATAGGTTCAAAATCGACATTATTTTTTGAAGAACCTAATACTTAGTTCGCGAAATCAGAGGGTTGTAGAAAGTATTTTTTGTTTCTTTTGGATATTTATCTCTTAATTACTATTTTTTACTATTTTTTTTTTTAGATGTCCTTGAAAATTCTTGTTAGTTAGAAGTGTAATTCCACTTAGAATACATTTTGTAACAGTAAAGTTATATTTATCCAATGGTACATATGTAGTTTATTGTTTACTTAAGAGTATCGGACAAATATTGTATTATACTTGAATGGTACATACATATACTGTGTTTTGCCTGTATTTGCCGCTAGTGCCATTTTAGCCCTTTTCCGTTTCAGTACTCGCAAATGCTTTGTTGTCACCTTGTTGCGATCTACGCACAACGTCAGTGTCATCCGCGTTAGATAACAACTGGACGGACTAATAATATGTTGTATATCTTGTATTTACCAACAATTTCTGCAAGATATTCTCGAGGACGCTATTATAAAATTCACACGACATGGTAGCAGTTTGCCCCAACTTTTTTTTTTATTATGAAAGGCTCGTCGTAGGGAACCACACTAGCAAGGAAGTTGAGTTCAAAACAACATTCAATATTAGAAAGCTGCAATCGAAAAAAATGGTAGCACATCTGCAGAAATAATGGTTGGTTTCCTATTTAACATTTAACAATTAAGAAGGCTAAACACTTGTAGATTGCTTATACATATATTACTAAACACGAGGATGTGGGTTTTGTTTGTTTCTGGTTTATATGGGTATTATTTTTACTAGAGTATGGATTATATGCAATATATTTTCTTACTGCTCTTTCATCTTGTATTTTTTTAAATACAGATTTAAATATTTGTTTATATATGTAGTTATCAGTAATTTTCTAATCTAAGAATTTGAATCGGCAAATTATGTCAATACATATTTGTGTGGATCTATTAAAATATTTTTTTCGCCAAAGTTTGGAATCCTTAAAAACATTTTCTATGAACGATTCCAGGACCTGATTCGTCATACTCCTGTTTTGAAATCCACATTTGCTGAAATGTTGATAATGATGCTAAAATCGAGCCTCCAATCCATACTGAGTACTTTCTTTCTGGGGGAGCAATAATTTTTATTTTTATCGTGGATGGAGCCAATGCTGTTATTTCCTTTTGCATTCTATCAGCGATACCTAACAAACACTTAATACATATCGATATTTGTAAAATTACACAATGAATATATTTACCTGGATACATTGTGGTTCCACCCGACAAAACGGAGTTGGCATACAGATCTTTTCTAATATCAACGTCGCATTTCATTATAGAATTATAAACCGTTTCGTGAATGCCGCATGACTCCATACCTAAGAACGAAGGTTGAAACAATGCTTCCGGACAGCGAAATCGCTCGTTTCCAATTGTTATCACTTGGCCATCAGGCAGCTCGTACGATTTTTCTAAAGAAGTTGATGCAGCCGCAGTTGCCATTTCCTGCTCAAAGTCAAGCGCCACATAACATAATTTTTCCTTAATATCTCTAACAATTTCTCGTTCTGCAGTTGTAGTAAATGAATATCCTCGTTCTGTGAGAATTTTCATTAAGTAGTCTGTAAGGTCCCGTCCAGCCAAGTCTAATCGTAGGATAGCATGAGGTAATGCAAAACCTTCGTATATTGGAACGGTATGTGAAACCCCGTCACCAGAATCAAGAACAATGCCAGTTGTTCGGCCAGAGGCGTAAAGAGATAAGACAGCCTGTATCGCAACATACATCGCTGGAGAATTAAAAGTCTCAAACATTATTTGCGTCATCTTTTCACGATTGGCTTTTGGATTTAGCGGCGCCTCAGTTAGTAAAACTGGATGCTCTTCTGGAGCAACACGTAATTCATTATAAAACGTATGATGCCAAATTTTTTCCATGTCATCCCAATTTGTTATTATACCATGCTCAATGGGGTACTTAAGTGTCAAAATTCCTCTTTTGCTTTGAGCTTCATCGCCCACATAAGAATCTTTTTGACCCATGCCAACCATTACACCTTGATGTCGGGGTCTCCCAACTATCGAAGGAAAAACTGCTCTGGGGGCGTCATCTCCGGCAAATCCAGCTTTACACATACCAGATCCATTGTCAATAACAAGAGCACCTGCATCATCATCACACATTTTGAAGGATTCTGATTAGTATTTTGCAAAAAAGATGCCTAAAAAGATGTAAGAAATTGTACTTAAGCTACTTTATAGTAAAAGAGTATTTTATTATATTTTGAAAGTTATTATATATTTTGCAATTGTATGAACTGAACCTAAAAACTGACTTACTCAACAGCAAATGATTCTTGGACAGTAGGACCAACAGAATATATAAAAGAATGGAAAACTTCGAAAATAAAAATGGATAGCATCGCTCTCTTTGTAACCTACCAATCAAAAACATCCGAATTAGTTACCACAAAAAAAGCATCTACAATACCTAATAAGTCCAACATACACATATAAAGAAACGCTTCCAATACATTCCTGTAATTATTATTTTAAATACAAATTACACCACAAAAAGAAATTAAAAATAAGTTAAGCAAGTTCGAAGATACCCAAAATAGAAACAAACCTTAGATGGTTCGTATCAGTTAATTTTAAATATAGATTGTGTGTTGAAGGCCGTAAAAAATACCAAATGCAAAAAAAGTAAATTGTATGGTACATTATTAGCCCACTCGCATTTATGTATATACATACATTCATATGCATATGTGTTTCTGCATGTTTGGGTGTGAGAGAGAGAGAGACGTAGAACTTATTGGGAATTTTAAAGTTTGAAATTCTGGTACATGTGCATATATATGTGTGTATGTACATATTCTTGTACGAGTACCTACCTTGCTAAAAAAAATTGTATCTGAAGAAATATATATATGTACATACATACTTAGTCTAATTTTTTAGAACCCTTAATAATATCTTTATCTGGTTTTTAAAGTAAGGACCAGCAGTTGAAGCTAAAGGCATTTTAATAAAGCAAGTACAAAGTTGGCTTTTTACGGTCTCCAAGGTACCTATTGCTAACGGACGCCCTTTGTTTCTACTTAGGGAAACTTACAAGTATGCATGTATATCACTGACATAATACTGTACATACATATCTACATATTTTTGGTCGGCTTACAGATTCGCAAACTATGTATTTCAATATATGCGTGTGTACCTATATACATACATGCAGACATAAATATGTACAAACAGTTGGACTATTATGTGTGTGGAAATCCCATTTCTTTTCTAAAAGCTGTTGTGTGGTTTCTCTTGAAGCTATACATATGTACATACATCATATGTAGGTATATCGCATGCGTGCGGTGACAATTTTTCCTAAGGATATTCGATAACTCTTTATAACATTTTACATAATAGTACCTAGTTATGTACTTATGTATGTACATACATATGAATGCATGTTAATTACAATTTGTCCTGCTTTCACCCGTCTGCCAAGGGTCGTGATTATTGAGCGTACATCCATACATACATATGTATGTATGTATGAATCTGTGATATCTCGACAGAGTGTGCAAACTGCAAAGTGTGCATTGCACGCCTTGCTGAAAATATAAGTACCTATGTACAAAGCACAACCTACCCATGATAATATGTAGTACATATATCAAATGTTAATTTTTCCCAAATCCGTCCAAACTTTTATAAATACATACATGCATACATATGTATTTAGATATGTACAAATTTGTACATGCATAGTTATGTACATAGATATTACATAACTACATATGTACATACGTCATTTTTCATTCAACATTTCAAACTTCATTCTTCTATAGCAGGTAACATCGTCTTCACCGTTCACCCAACGCTGCGACCGTTCGAACCATATTTTCCGTCCGACCAAACATATATATATATATACAAACCTCAATAGTTCTCCATTTTTCAT
The DNA here is from genome assembly GCA_951905685.1 of Eumerus sabulonum. NCBI lineage: Eukaryota > Metazoa > Arthropoda > Insecta > Diptera > Syrphidae > Eumerus > Eumerus sabulonum. The sequence goes on from OX645060.1 coordinate 103,202,761, forward strand.
CTCATTCATACTCATGCACTCGGTTTCGACCAAACTGTAAAGGTAGCTCTAGACGACGAACATGTTCGCCCGATTTGCTCGCTTGCATTAACCCCTACACGGCGAACACATTTGGCGAACGTTAATTTCGTGTTGATTTTTCAAAGGGTAAACATGTATTATAAAGAAGCGCAAGTGGTTGTACTTATGGTCATTTTTTTATATGAAAAAAAAAGCAAAAAAAAAAAAAATTAAAAAAGGAAGTGGATGATGGACAGGCTGAATAAACGCAGTAGCCGTTCGCATGTTAATGCCTGATCCACAATACTGCGTTGGTGCAGGGCACTTTACGTATTATGAGAAATGCCTCGACTTACTTACTTACTTACTTATCAGGCCTGCGATCCATGCAGGATCTGAGCCTGAGCTATAGCTGCCTTCCATCCTTGACGGTCCCGGGCACGCTGCTTCCAGTTGTCAAGACCAAGATGTCTTACATCCGCGATTACTTGGTCTTTATACCGGAGGTTCGGTCTTCCTCTTCTTCTCGAACCAGGAGGCTCGGAGTCGAAGACCCTCTTAGCTGGAGCGTTGATGTCCATGCGCTCGATGTGGCCGAGCCAGTGTAGTCGACGGGTCCTTGCTTTCCGGACTACATCCACATCTTGGTACAGCTCGTAGAGTTCGCGGTTGTGTCTTCTTCTCCATTCACCTTCCTCACAGACAGGACCAAATATCCGGCGCAGAATTTTTCTTTCGAAAGAACCCAAAATCAGCTCCGCTGTCCTGCTTATCGTCCAGCTTTCGGCTCCGTACAGCAAGACTGGCAGAATGAGCGTTTTGTAAAGCATGACTTTGGTCTTTCGAGTGAGGAGTTTTGACCCCAGTTGTTTGGACAAGCCGAAGTAGCAGCGGTTGCCAAGGGCAATTCTACGCCGGATCTCCACTGTGGTGTCATTTGTGGAATTTACGTTTGCCCCGAGGTAGACAAACTCCTTAACTACCTCGAAATTGTAGCTGTCAATTGTTATGTTTTGTCCCAGGTGGTGAGCGACGGATTGGTTTTTGCTTGACAGCATGTATTTCGTTTTGTCCTCATTGATCTTAAGGCCAATTCGTTTCGCTTGTTCTTCAATCGCCGTGAATGCTTCCACAATGCCACGGCGAGAACACGCGATGATGTCGATATCATCCGCGTATCCTAGCAGCTGGATGGACTTGTAAAAGATAGTGCCTTCCCTGTTGACGCCTGCCCGTCGCACTATCTGCTCCAGCACCAGGTTGAAGAAGTCACATGACAGCGCATCTCCTTGCCGAAATCCATTGCATGTTTCGAATGGTTCCGAGGTCCTAGAACCGAGTTGCACGGTGCATCGCGTGTTTTTTAGCGTGGCGCGACACAACTGGATCAGTTTTACCGGGATCCCGAATTCGGCCATCGCCCCAAACAGTGCTTCACGATGAATGCTGTCGTATGCGGCTTTGAAATCGATGAAAAGATGGTGTGTATCGATTTGAAACTCGTTGGTCTTTTCCAGGATTTGTCGAAGTGTGAAAATTTGGTCTATAGTTGATTTGCCGGGCCGGAAGCCGCACTGGTAGCTGCCGATTAGTGCGGTGCAAAATGGTTTTAGACGTTCACACAATACGCTGGACAGGATCTTGTATGCGACATTGAGCAGGGATATACCTCTATAGTTCTTACAAGAGGTAGGATCGCCTTTTTTGTGGATGGGGCATATAGAGCTGGTATTCCAGTCGTCGGGCATGCTCTCATCTTCCCAAATTCTGCAGGTGATCTGGTGCATGCTCCCTACCAGAACATCGCCGCCAGCCTTGAAGAGCTCTGATGGCAAGCCATCTGAGCCTGCGGCCTTGTTGTTCTTCAGCTTCTGAATAGCTGTGCCGACTTCTCCTATGCTGGGTGGGAGGACTACTTCAGCGGCTGGAGTTGGGATTTCCACAGTCCCTACCACTCTCTCTTGGTCATGCTCGTTAAGCAGCTGCTGGAAGTGCTGCTTAAATACATCCACTATTCCCTGCGGGTCGGTGACAAGATTACCCTCGCAGTTTCGAAGAGCCAGGGTGCCCTTTTTGAAGCCTCCTGCAAGGCCTTTGGCTTTCTTGTAAAAGGCTCGTATTTTATGTCTATCCCTAGACTCCTCGATATCCTTGAGCTGGGAGGCTGCGAAGATTCTTTTCTTTTGTCGCAGTAGTTTCTTCTCCTCCTTTCTTCTGGCTCGGTACTCTTCTCGCGCTGCCCTGGTTTTCCTCTGCAGCGCCTTTTGGTACGCCTCGTCGGTTGCTGCCTTTTTCTGCTCACACTCGCCATCATACCACGGGTTTCTTGTCGGGGGTGGTAGGTATCCTAAGGTGGTTTCGGCTACTTCCTGAATGGCTGAGCGGCAATGCAGCCACATTTTATTGGCATTTGTGTTCGACGTAGGCATACCGTAGAGTCTTTCGCTCAGCTGCTCCCTGTAGACTCTGGCAACCTCCGGTGTGCTCAGGCGCCCAATGTCGAACCTCCTCCTGATGGGCTGGTGCAGCTTTCTGACATTGGACAGTCGAGCTCTGAATCTTGCTGCTACGAGGAAGTGGTCAGAGTCGACATTTGCCCCTCTGAATGTTCGCACATCCAGGATGTTTGACGCGTGCCTTGCGTCAATGAGCACATGGTCGATTTGGTTGGCGGTTCGACCGTCCGGAGATCGCCAGGTTGCTGTGTGGATTCGCTTGCGAGGGAATCTTGTGCTACTTATCACCGCATTACGAGCTGTCGCAAAGTCAGCGAGTCGGAAGCCGTTATCTGTTGTTGTATCGTGGAGGCTGTGCTTTCCGATCACTCCGCCAAGGGTGTTTTCCTTTCCGATTTTGGCATTGAAGTCCCCGAGCACGATTTTTACATCGTACTCCGGACAAGCTCCGTAGGCGTTGTCCAGGAGGTCATAGAAGTCCTCCTTGATAGGGTCTTCAGCCTCGTCGGTAGGGGCGTGTGCACATATAAGGCTGATGTTATAAAATCTGCCTCTGATGCGGATCACAGCCAGGCGATCACTTATAGGTTTAAAGTCGATGACCTTCGACCTTAACCGCTTTCCCACGACGAATCCGCATCCCAGTAAGTGCAACCTTTTTTGACAGCTGTAATAAATGTCGCAATTTTTCTTCCTAATCATACCGTTTCCTATCCAGCGTATTTCCTGGACCGCAGTAATATCCGCCTTGTACTGCGTGAGGATTCCTTCTAGTTTATGAGCAGCTCCGGGAGTGTACAGGGTTCTGACATTCCAGGAGCATACTCGCAAATCGTGTTCCTTTTTCGTGCGTTGTCGTCGTCGAGTATCCGTCCGTATATCCGAGGCATCTTGCTCATTCATAACTTTGGGTTTTTTTACGTGGGCGGATTGTTAGCCCGCCGCACAACCGCCATTCTGGTCGGGGTTTTCTTCGCTGCATACGTTTGTTCACCTCCCAACGGTTGTTGAAGAGGCTATCCAGAGGGCGCCGCGAGGAGGCCGTATGTCAACTTGACCCGGGCATTTAAACAGGGATCGTTGCTGGCATCTCGCCAGGTTGAGAGCAATCAACAACTTTACCCTGTATGTCCGAGCCCATGCCCTCGACATGCTTTGAAAATGACAATTCAATTTTTTCGGCTGCTCCATGTCAAAGTAAACGCACACAACACAAACCACAAAAAACACAGATACAGCATACACATCAATACACAGCAACAGTTGTTCAAACGCACAGAAATTTTCGACGTGTTTGACTTTTGTCTGCTTTGGTTACGTGAGTTTACGTTTTCAATGAACGTAAGCTCGCCAACGCAAACGCAATATTCAACACTGCCCAATTGAATTGCTTGGGTTGGATGTCTCAGCTAGCACTAACGCAGTATTGTGGATCAGGCATAAGTTATTAAAAGAGTTGGAGATAACATCTCCAAAGCTCAGACGGACTGTCTGCCTTAAAGAGCTCAGCAGACAGTCCGTCTGCGCCAGCAGCTTTATTCGACTTGAGTTTCGATATGGCAATCTTAACTTCTTCGAGGTCAGGGGGACGAAGTTCTCTGCGGTCTTCGTCGATTAGAAATGGATCATTCTGCCTGACAGCGGTATATTGACTAACATCGCCGTTATACAGTCTCCAGAAGTGGTTTTTCCATATTCTCAGCATCGACTGCGATTTTACTGCTAGGTGTCCGTTCTCATTCCTTGGCATGTTCGCTTTATCTATTGATAAGACTTTCGAACGTCACGCCTGCAGAAACACCTCTCCAAATCCTCAATCGCGCGCTTCTCGTGCTCTTTCTTCTTTCTTCTAAGAAGCTTATGCTCCTCCCTTCTTTTTAACTCGTAGAGCTCACGAGCTGCTCTTGTTCTTTTATGCAACGAGGCCTTATATGCATCCTGCTTCGCTGTGTGAATCCTCCTGCACTCGTCATCGAACCGGGTGTTTCTTCGTGGTGGAGCCTTGAATCCCAAAACTTCGGATGCAGAGCTTTTCAGGGCTTGTTTGCAAATGCTCCATCGCTGTTCTATTGATAGCGTGGACGATTGAGGTGTATTGTAGAGCTTAAGGGAAATGCGATCGGTAAGAGCACGAGCGGTTTCTGGCGATAGAAGTTTTCCGACGTCATAACTTTGTATTCTTACTCAACTCCGCTGCGTTCGTGATATCCGTAAGCGCATCTTGGCTACTACAAGATAGTGGTCCGAGTCGATGTTAGCCCCTCGGAAAGTTCGAACATCAAGTATAGGGGAGGAGTGTCTGACGTCGATCGCGATGTGATCAATCTGGTTGGTGGTCGATTGATCAAAATACCGCCAGGTTCCTTTGTGTAAATCGAGGTGCGGGAAGCGCGTACTGGCTAGAAGGAGATTTCGTAGCAAGATCATTCGTCTGTTATAGGAAGTAGTATCGTGTAGGCTATGTTCGCCGATGACTCGTTCAAAGATGCTTTCCTTACCCAGCTTAGCATTGAAGTCTCCTAGTACAATTTCGATGTCATAGCTGGGACATTGGGCATACGCTCTGTCTAGGAGATCGTAGAACTCATCTTTGGCGGAGTCATCCTTGTCTTCCGTGGGGGCTTGGACGCAGATCAGGCTGATGTTAAAAAATTTGGCCTTGATACGGATTGTTATGAGGCGTTCGCTCACATGCCGAAAGCTTAGGACTTTTCGCCTTAGTCCACCTCGAACAACAAATCCGCATCCAAACAATCGTTGCTCTTTCTCCCTATAACAGTCGCCGTAGTAAATATCGCAGTTTTTCATCCGCTTTACACCCGGTCCATTCCATCGCATTTCCTGGATGGCGGTTATGTCCGCTTTATAGCGGTCTAGGGCGTCCGCAAGTTTGCACGTGGCCTGTTTAGGGACCTAACATTCTACGTACAAAGCCGAAGATCATTGTCCTTTTTTCGCTTTTTGCAAGGGTCGTCAACATAAATCCGGTCCGTTATATCCGAGGCTTGTGGTTGTTTCGGAGTTTGTGGTTTTTTTACGGTTACGGATTACTAGGCCGTATCCCAGCCGACTAATCCTGTTTTTTGGCGCAGGAGGCTCGCCATTCGCCCTTCCCCGTCTGCAATTTCCATAGGAAATCTCCAGATGGCGCCACGAGGAGGTGGGGATAGAACATACCAACAGTGCCGCAAGATGTTGGACTGCGTAGGTATGTTACATGCAAATATTTTTTTTGGTGTGAGCTCGTGCAAAGTTTGGCCGTACACTTTTTGGAATAAGATATGTACGTACATATTAATACATGTGTACATATGCGTGTGTCGGGCGTTTATTTTTAAGTGAAAACTCTTTATGTTTATTTTACGAAATCGGAAAATGCCACTCCTACCATTAATAACGAGTAAAAATTATCAAGATTTATGTCACAGGTGCCAAAAATTAAGATCATGTATATGTTTTTTTTGGAGGGCGCCGTAGCGCAGTGGTTAGTGTGTTGGACTCTGGTGCACGATGAGCGAGTTTGGATCCCGATAACACCAACGCCATCGAATGTTTATTTCGCGACGTTCCTCCTTGGCGGGGTACTGGCAAAACCCCCCGTAGTAAACTTGCCATGAAAAAGCTTCTCGACTCACGCCGTTCGGGATCGGCATTAAACTGTAGGTCCCTTTCACCAGTGTGAAAAATAACTCACACACAACATGGGTGATTGAGAGAAGCTTGGCTCTGGTCCTTCATGGGCTGTAACGCCATCAAAGAAGAAGAAGATATGTTTTTTTGCCTTTGGTGTTAAAAACAAAACACGTGATCTTAATTTTTGGCACCTGTGACATACATACATATGCATATGTGTTTCTGCATGTGTGGGTGTGTACATATGTATGTACATATTCTTGTACGAGTACCTACCTTGCTAAAAAAAATTGTATCTGAAGAAATATACATACATATGTACATACTTTAGTCTAATTTTTTAGAACCCTTAATAATATCTTTATCTGGTTTTTAAAGTAAGGACCAGCAGTTGAAGCTAAAGGCAATTTTAATAAAGCAAGTACAAAGTTGGCTTTTTACGGTCTCCAACGTACCTATTGCTAACGGACGCCCTTTGTTTCTACTTAGGGAAACTTACAAGTATGCATGTATATCACTGACATAATACTGTACATACATATCTACATATTTTTGGTCGGCTTAAAGATTCGCAAACTATGTATTTCAAAATATGTGTGTGTACATATATACATACGTACATACAAACATAAATATGTATGTACAAACAGTTGGACTATTATGTGCGTGGAAATCCCATTTCTTTTCTAAAAGCTGTTGTGTGGTTTCTCTTGAAGCTATACATATGTACATACATCATATGTAGGTATATCGCATGCGTGCGGTGACAATTTTTCCTAAGGATATTCGATAACTCTCTATAACATTTTACATAATAGTACCTAGTTATGTACTTATGTACATACATATGAATGCATGTTAGTTACAATTTGTCCTGCTTTCACCCGTCTGCCAAGGGTCGTGATTTTTGAGCGTACATCCATACATACATATGTATGTATGTAACTATGCATGTATGTATGAATCTGTGATATCTCGACAGAGTGTGCAAACTGCAAAGTGTGCATTGCACGCCTTGCTGAAAATATAAGTACATATGTACAAAGCACAACCTACCCATGATAATATGTAGTACATATATCAAATGTTAATTTTCCCCAAATCCGTCCAACTTTTATAAATACATACATGTGTACAAATTTGTACATGCATAGTTATGTACATAGATATTACATAGCTACATATGTACATACGTACGTCATTTTTCATTCAACATTACTTCAAACTTCATTCTTCTATAGCAGGTAACATCGACTTCACCGTTCACCCAACGCTGCGTCCGTTCGAACCATATTTTCCACGCGACCAAACATACATACATATATATATATACAAACCTCAATAGTTCTCCATTTTTCATCTTATTCATACTCATGCACTCGGTTTCGACCAAACTGTAAAGGTAGCTCTAGACGACGAACATGTTCGCCAGATTTGCTCACTTGCATTACCCAGTTAATTCACAGCTAATTTGCTCCATTCTGCTTAATCAGCATATGCGCCGAACGAATGCTTTATCTAGCAGCGGATATGCTGCCAGGTGAACAAACGAGCGATAGCGGATCATATTCCCGTCTGGAATATGTTCCCACAGATTTTCCCACAATAGATAAACTGCTATTGGTGCACTTTTAGGTAGTAAGTAGGATGAATATGAAATATTGTACTTAGAGTTAAGCTATACGTTGAGGTGAAATAAAGAGACATCGTCTCCTAAAAAAATATATTTTTTTATTTTTTTACACCATAAATTGTTAACTGGCGCCCGAGTAGCAGGGACCTGATCGATCTAAGAAAAAAAAAACACTTACCATAAGAATAGTGATTTTTAAAACACTCGCCATAAGAATAGTGATATTGATTCCTCAACGTAAGTAAAAACACTCCCCATAAGGATAGTGATTTCAAGTGAGAACACTTCCCGTAAGAATAGTGATTTCTCAAAGAAAGTGAAGGACATCAAATACAAAGTTGTTACCAGTGATCGAAGAGCGTACCGCAGTAGGCCATCTGTAATCTCAACACAGGAGAATAAAAAGGAAATCTACGCATCGTCCAGGAAGCAGCAGTACCAGATCGGCCCCGGAACTAGAAAACCCCAACAGTTCCTTATTCAACATGATCATACTTATTCATTTGTAAGTTTTAGTTTCAACTCTCAAAAAAACAAAATATATCCCTTTACATAAAAGTGAAAGTATTTCAAATTTGAAAAAAAAGTTTAAAGAATTAAAAGAATAAATTTAAAAGAGTGAATTTAAGATTTTAAAAATTTAAAGAATACATTTCGAAATTAAAAGAATTAATTTTATCGAAACATATAAAAAGTGAATTTAAAATAATTAAGATAATTAAGAGAATAAGTTTTAAGTTTATTAGATTTAAGAGAATAAAATTTATTGAAGCATATATAACGTAATATAGTCGCAACATTATCCATAAGATACATATTATTGATAAAGTCTTAAGGCTACCTACTTAAGATCGAAACGAAATTTGTTCCACATACACAACACAATTTTATTTAGAACCGATAATTAATACACCCATAACAAAATAAAAGAAAAGGTAAGGTAAAATGGAAAGTCTTCAACAAGCAGTCACTCAGCTCACATGAGTTGCAAACGCCCAAATTGAGGCCATAAAAAAAATCGGAAGAAGACTTGACGCTTTAGAAGCCAAGTCCCGAGAGACACGTGCATCCCAACCAACGCTCCAATCCCCAAGGAACGAACAGGAATTGAAGGAAATTAGTCAATTACCGGACAGCGTTAAAGAGCTTTAAACATTCGATGGGAATACAATCCAATATATATCTTGGATCCATAATGTAGAAAAAATTTTAAAGGACTATGAAATAGTAAAGGACAAACCGACCAACCGAGCAATTCTTCAGAGTATCAGGCAAAAGATCAGAGGAGGGGCAGAAACAGCATTGATATCTTATAACATCTTTGACGACGACTGGGGAGCCATTAAGAAATGCCTATCTCTCCATTACGCGGATAAGAGAGATATCCGGACATTGGAACACCAACTGAATACCCTCACACAACGAAATGGGAGCACAGACGAGTTCTATGCAAATGTGAACCATCAGTTCTCACTAATAATAAATACAATTAAGACAGAAGACTATAGCACAGAAACGATTAATGCTTTGATTGAAAATTACAGAAACCGTGCACTTGATGTCTTCGTTAGAGGACTGAATGGTGATCTCTCAAAAATATTAGTCATACAAAAACCACAAACACCACCAGAGGCATACGCTTCATGCCTAGAAATTCAAAATCTTAACTACCGAAACATGACAATACACCAGAAAAATACTTGCAATACAATAACCGCCCCAATCAATCAAATATTTGCATTACCACCAAGACAAAGTCGACCGAGACCAATACCACCGCCACCACAACAGAAGCCATTGACACTACAACAAAGGAACATGGCATATAATATACAACATAATCAATACCAGAGAAATCAGTACCAGCCACCAAGACCTCATATGAATAACCCTCCACCACCAAGGCCAACCCATCCAAAACCGCCGGTTCCCATGGAAATTGACCAGTCTGTTCAAACAAGACAGGTCATTTATATGAACAGACCAACCTATAACCAACACAACACTAACCAACCCAACTACAATCAAAACCTTAGGAATGGATCTACCAATGTGCCCCAAAAACGACAACGATTATACAATATTCAAACCCAAGAAGACGCACAATATCTTGATGAGTTCGAACAGGAATACGAGGAAGAGAACATCCCAGATTACGAGATCGAGCAACCAGAAGAAGAACCATCTGAAGTAAATTTTATGACAGGAGCCTGTCTAGCATACCATACATAGACTACAAGACCAAGGATGGGAAAATACTAAAGTTTCTCATCGACACAGGGGCGAATAAAAATTGTATTGGACCCGAACTAGCCCAAAATGCAAAACCAGCTCGGAAGCCCTTCAAAATCCAATCAGCCGGAGGAGAAATCCAAATCCGGTAAATTTTTTGAAAGCATTGGAAACAATATGACAATAGAATTCTTTGTTTTACCCGGTCTCACTACCTTTGACGGAATCATCGGAGATGATACGCTTAAAGAGTTAGAGGCAATCATAGATAGGAAGAATAATATATTAAAAATCAAACCCAATATTAAAATACCACTAATGCAGAAGGAATCTAAACAGGTAAACAATTTAGAAACAAGAGTCATAATAGAAAAACACAGAAACATCTTTGGAGCCGTAAATGACAGAGAAACTATCGATACAGGAATTAAAGCAGAATTAAGGACATCTACAGACGAACCCATTTACACAAAATCATACCCATATCCCATCAACATGAGAGAAGAAGTAGGCACCCAGATTAGAAAGCTCCTCGAGGATGGCATCATACGACCTTCCAAAAGTCCATACAACTCACCAATGTGGGTTGTACCGAAGAAAATGGACGCATCGGGAGAGAAGAAGTATAGAATGGTGATAGATTTCAGAAGGCTCAATGCAGTAACAATTTCAGACACCTATCCTATACCAGACATATCAAACACTATTGCAAGCCTAGGAAAAGCAAAGTATTTTACAACTATCGACCTGACATCTGGATTCCACCAGATCAGGATGATGGAGAAAGATATACCAATGACGGCATTTTCCACTATGAACGGAAAATATGAATATACGCGCCTACCATTTGGACTGAAGAATGCTCCGGCAATCTTCCAAAGAATGATAGATGACGTCTTAAAAGAACACATAGGAAGAATATGCTTGGTATACATAGATGATATAATAGTGTTTGGTAAAACTGAGGAAGAACATCTAAAGAATGTCGATACCGTATTTGAAAAATTAGAACAAGCCAACCTTAAAGTAAACTTAGACAAAACTGAATTTCTTAAAGAGGAAACGGAGTTCTTAGGATATATCATAACAAGTAAGGGCACTCGACCAGACCCAAAGAAAATCGCAGCCATACAAAAGATGAAGCCTCCAGAAAATCTGAAAGAACTTAAGGGATTCCTCGGATTAGCATCATACTACCGACGATTCATAAGAGACTTTGCGAAAATAGCAAAGCCCCTAACGAATCTCACGAGGGGGGAGATGGCCCAAATAAGAGCAAATCAATCACGGAAAGTTAAGATCGAACTTTAGGCCGAAGAACTGAAAGCCTTTAAAGATTTGAAAGAACTCTTGATATCATCAAAAATTCTAATTTTTCCAGATTTCGAGAAGCCGTTCATCCTTACGACAGATGCTTCAAACACCAGTCGATCACTGATAGCTGTGCAAGTCAGACGTGTTTCGACTTAGTGCAGTGTATAATAGTGTTCAGCAAGTTTAAGTACGTGGTTTGGCGAATCGTTTTTAAGTTCGTCAGTAGCACGAAGATAAAGCGCACGGTCGTGATAACAACGGTCGGCGGATCAATTCCCGGTCGGGGAATATAACGTTACACTTTTTTTTCCTTCTGTTACTTCTAAGATAATTGGAAGTAACAGAGGAAATGTCAGGCGCCGGGCAGAAACCCGTATATCGTACGGCGTCAGAATCGGATGATTCTGTAAAATCATCTGACTTCGCAACACCAAGCGCTGTGGTAAAGCGCAGGAGGAGGTTAAACCCCACTCCTAGCCTGGTGAAGCGCCCCTCCCTTTCCACTTCGGCAGAGAAGCTGCGGGCCGAAGCGAGGGAAGGGGCGCCATCAACTTCTAAAGCCGCTCTGCAGCAGCTTCAACAACAACAACAATTAAATGTCCCCGAGGAGGCGGACTTTGCCTACCTCTCTGAAGGTAGGGAGGGTCGCTACACGGGGGAAAATAATTCCTTCGCTCTCCTATCTGCCTCGGAGACGGAGGAAGAAAAACAGGAAGACGAGCTCCAGACCCAGGAGAAAATCCTCCAGGAGAAGCTCCAAGCCGTGAGGGACAAACTGTCCGAAATCCGGCAGCAAAAGGAGGCTGAGAAGCAGCGTAAGCTGCAGCAGCAACAACTACAAAAGCAGCCGCAGTCAAAGCAGCTACGAAAACAAGAATCGCAGCGGGAGCAGCAACAGCAGCCCCAGCAGCAGAAACAACAACAAAAAAAGCTGCAGCCGAAGAAGCAGCAGCAACAACAACAACCGCAGCGGGAGCAGCAACAGCAGCCTCAGCAGCAGAGACAACAACAAAAACAGCCGCAGCCAATAAAGCAGCAGCAACAACAACAATTGCAGCGAGAGCAGCAACAACAGCAGCCTCAGCAGCAGAGACAGCCAACGAGCCAGCAACAGCCGCAGCCAACGAGCCAGCAGCAACAACAATAAATGCAGCAGCAAGAACAGCAGCAGCAAGAACAAAAACAGAAAAGGAAGCGAAGCCGCCGCTCCAAGAAGAAGGAGAAGGTGCCGCCCATCTATGCACATACTCTAGCTGTCAGGCAGACAGTGGATTTGTGCAAAAGTCAGATAGGTGAGAATAATTACATCTTAGATTGTATTAGAGGACGCTATGTTTTCCAGTGTAAAACACTGGAAATATATAAAAAAATGCGTTCGCTATTGAAAAATTCCACGACGGAGTACTATACGTTTACTCCGAAAGCCGAGAGGTTGCAGACAATGCTCCTCAAAGGCCTGGAGTCGATCACAGACCCCGAGGAATTGCTCTCTGAGCTCAAAAAGTTCGAGAGCGATGACCTCAAGTTCGTGGGGGTTAAGCCGTTTACCACAGTTGCGGCCAAACGGGAGAAGCGGCAACTGCACTTCTTCTTGGTCCAGCTGACACCCGACAGCCGTCTGGAGAGTCTAAAGAAAATAAAAGTCTTAGACACCCAGAGAGTGCGATGGGAGAAATTAGATAGGCGCGGAAACATGATACAATGTATCCGCTGCCAGAAGTTCGGGCACGCCGCGTCGAACTGCGAAATGCAGCATCGATGCGTCAAGTGCGCACAGGACCACAGGTACGACGAGTGCGACCGGGGCACAGGTCTCGAAAGAGATCAACTTTTATGCGCACTATGTGAGAACAACGGGCACCCTGCAAATTATCGGGGCTGTCCTAAGTTCCAATACATTAAGCAATTAAGAGAAGCTCGACAAAATGTCGAGAAGATACCTACCGCGAGGGGTATTCATTCTTCAGCCGTCACACCCCAATTGACCTACGCCCAAATGGCGGCAGGTCAGGGAAAAGCGGCACAAACACCAAAGGCTGCTGCCAAAGCCCCAGTGCCCGTTCCTAAGGCACCGGGGGCCGAGGCGGAACTGCTACCGATTCTGCTCGCCATTCAAGGGCAGATCGGCCAGATCCAGCAGCAGATCATTAAGCAGACGGAACGAGTGGACAGGCTCTACTCGTTTCTGCGCTTAACGCATTTAGAGTCCTAATGGATACACCAGTAGAGAGTTTCCTGAAGATCCTGGCTGTGAATGTAAATTCACTGATTAGGATCGAGCGACGCACCGTTCTTTTTAGCCTGTTGCAGGAAGAAAGCCCTGATGTGTTTCTGGCTAGCGAAACTAAGCTAAGCCAGAGGCACAAAATTCGGCACAATTCCTACAATATAATACGAAGAGACCGACCCAATGCCACTCAAGGCGGAGGTGTCGCGATCTTCATTAAAAATAGTATTAAATATAAAATTATATATAGCAGTGAAGTGCGGAGATTCCAGGTGCTAGAGGCATGTGTTGTGTGTATCCCCCTTCGGAACGGAAGGAGGATATACATAGTATCGGCCTATGCACCTGAAGCACCTCAGCCCAATATCTTCATTGCAGAGCTCGAAATACTTTTTCGATTTCTGCGCCTAGACTCGGCAGAAAACTTTTATGTTTTGGCCGGAGATTTAAATGCCAAACATAGTGATTGGGGCAATAATGTACCCAATACTAGAGGGAGCCTATTAAGCCATTGGTGGGCCCTGCATAATATTGAGTATAAACTCAAGTTACTCGCAACGGATAGTTCGTCGTTTCCTAGAAGCGGCGCCTATCTGGATCTAATGTTGCTTGACTCACGACTGAGACTGGCAGACACTAACGAATGGTCTACTAACTGTTTACGTACCGTTGAGTATGACAGTGACCACTGCGGACTTAGTGCCGTAATTAAAATACTGGACGAATTCGCAGAAATGGCAGAGTATGTCCACACGTACCCCTACGATTATAGTAGGGCACGCTGGCCACGCTTTGCCAACTGCCTGACGAGAGCACTCACTTCGAGTGCCTCATCCCCACCGAATAATAGGAACCTATCAAATGACGAAATTGATAGGCACCTAATACATATGGACGAAACTATCAAACAAACGATGGACAGAACGATACCACGCCAACGGCATTACGATACCACGGACGTGTACCGAAACGCGACCATAGACGCACTTCACAGACAGAAAAGTAGACTCCTGTCAAGACTTAAACTCTTGTACAGGCGGTTTACCGACAGACAAAACTCGGAGGATTAAAAATCTCCGACAGTTAATTAAAGAGAATTATAAAATAGCCATAAGTCTGCACTGGAGCAACAAAATTCGCGCTGTAAAATCCAACAGCGCGAATATGTTCCCGCAGATAAATAAAATATTCCGGAGAAAAGATCAGAATGACATTCGGGATCTAAAGCTTCCGAGAACGTCAGATAACGAACGTTTACTACGTACAGTCAACATCGATCCAGAGAGCGCCGTCCTAGATGATGACTTTTTTGTGATTGAGGATCCTCAGGAGAAAGTGGCGACAGTGGGGGCTGTCTTCCAGGATGTGTATAAGGTGAATGAAAGCATTCGCCCGAACCACGACCTGGAAAATAGAGCCCTGCTTCACCACTTCTACCTTCGAAATGATATAGAACATTGGCGAATCGAGAACCATGGTTTCACCAGGTTCAATGACGACTCCACGGCAAACAATGCCATCGCCAATGAAGGTGCTGAAACACTGTTCATTTCGACGGAGGATCTCCAGTTGATCTTCATGTCATTAAAAAATAAAAAATCCGCGGGCACTGATGGTATATCCAATGTTGTGCTCAGGCATCTTCCACCATTGGCTATAGAGAGGTACACCATCCTGTTCAACAATGCACTGAATAATGCATATTATCCGGTGCATTGGAAAACGGCGGTGGTCCAGCCAATCCCTAAGAGGGGCAAAGACTCCTCTAATCCGGCAAATCTCCGGTCGATAAGTCTCCTTCCGAGTATCAGCAAGGTCTTCGAGAAGGTAATCCATAGAGCCCTGTCCAAATGGGCTGAGGACAAAAATATCATTCCGGATAACCAATTCGGTTTCAGGGCGGGGCATGATACCATACATGCCGCGTCGAAACTCGTTTCGGATATCCAATGGAATAAATGCAAGAACCAATGCACGGGTGCCTGCCTGGTTGACTTGGAGAAGGCCTTCGACACCGTATGGTTAGAAGGACTCTACTACAAGCTCAAACGGTTGGGCATAAGTAAACCATTGCTATATATAATTCATGATATGTTAACGAGTAGAAAGTTCGTTGTGAAAATTGCCAACGTAACTTCTGCTCAAACATTTGAAATTAAAAACGGATTGCAACAGGGTACGGTAAACTCGCCGATCCTTTTCAGCATTTATATCAGTGATCTGATAGTTTCTCTTCACCATTCAATAGCGTATGCAGATGACTTGGTTGCGTACAGATCAGGTCCAACGATCGAGGTCATTGGCATTTTATTGCAACGTGACTTCGATAAAATTCAGCAGTTCTGTGATGACTGGAAGTTGAAAATCAACTTCCAGAAATCAGAGACTATTTTATTCAGAACGCCTCTGTCTAGGGCCTCTAGGGACATTAGAAAACATTGGCGAAAATTCGCAATCATCGGACCGGACGGGCGTCCACTGGCGAGTAAAAGTGTAGTCAGATACCTCGGGATCTGGCTGGATCAGTATCTGTATTTTAACAAAAATGTAGATGCTGCTCTGGAAAGAGCCCGGGGCGCTTTCGCCCTGACAAGATGGCTGTTTCACTGCAGCCAACTTGATTCTAGGGTGAAGGTAATCTGCTACATGGCCTTAATTAGGCCTATGATTGCCTATGGATGTCCCGTCTGGTTTAATGTGAGCGCAAGCCTAATGGAAAGGATTCGGGTGTTTGAGAGACAATGTCTGAGGACTTGTCTTGGATTACACAGAACACCAGAGTCTGAGTACAGAAAGTTCTATCCCAACGGGGTCCTATACGATAGGGCAAGGACTTTACGGATAGATAACTTTCTGATTAAACTGATTCGAGGTCACGTTGCAAGGGCAATGACTTCGACCAATAATCTGATCTCTGGGGCTTACTACCCCAATTCTATGTATTACGAAAAAGTGCGTCTGAACGGCTTTGTGCCTCCGGAAGCATTTCTTTATTTCGATAATTGTGGGCTGATCCAGGATAGATTGGCGGTACCGCTAATCTTCCATGTGGCCCGTAATTCGGTGGAACGGCGGCTCCTTTACAAACCGGACGTCGTGCTCTGTGAGCCCGAGCGCCTCAGGTTCAGTAGAGCGGTTTCTCGCCGAGATAGAGAAGACGTTGTCCGACAGCATCAACGCTTTTGGTGGCTAACGGACTCCGTCGTGGAATTTTTTAATAGAGCCTCTTCAAGGCAGGTTCGCCGAGCGCCATTGGCGGACTCCAATAGGGTAGGGTAGGCTAAGGTAGGTTATAAGTGTTGGGCAATTTTATCCAAAAAAAAAAAAAATAAAAATAAAAAAAAAAAATCGTAAAATTAAAAAAGAAAAAAAAGATGTATATACATTTTATATATATGAATTATATAATTTTTGTATATACATTTTAGTTAAGATATCAAGTTAGAATTACTTAGTTTTAGTTAGGTCGTAAGTTTTATATATACCCCTAAACCCGTTATTAAGCTAAGTTTTTGTAATTTTCTTAGCATACATTTAATTTAATAAAAGATCATATTTTCTGTTAATATTAAGTTGTCGAAAGACATAGAATAAGTTGTATATTGTTTGTTTTAGAGTGCCCGCTTAGGGTCAGTAAGACACTAATGTTAGTTATAATATAAGCTAGTTTTAATCATTTTGTCTAGCGCGTAAGATAGCTATAAGTTTTTTTTTCCTCAATAAAATGAATTTAAAATGCAAAAACAAAAAAAAAATGCTTCAAACACCGCTATTGGAGCTGTACTTTCTCAAGGAGAAGTAGGGAAGGATAGACCCATCACATTCATTTCCAGATCTTTGAATAAAAAGGAGGAAAACTACGGTACGAATGAAAGAGAATTTTTAGCGATAGTTTGGGCCCTCGACAATCTACGGAATTATTTATATGGCACGAAAAAGATAAGGATACTAACTGACCACCAACCGCTTACCTTCGCCTTGAGCAACAGAAACACGAATGCAAAACTGAAAAGGTGGAAGGCTAGGATGGAGGAATACAACTGTGAACTAGTATACCAGCCAGGGAAGACAAACAAAGTAGCCGACGCATTATCGAGGCTTAAGCTGGAGGTGAACAACCTAACCTCAAATAGTTCGCAAACAATGCACAGCGCGGAAGAGGACAGTTCTGAACTCATCCCACATTGCGAAGCTCCCCTGAACGTATTCCGAAACCAGCTTGTATTCAGAGAAGGAAGTGGAATATCCATATATGAAGAACCCCATCCAAACTAACACCGACACTATATTGGACTCCAGAAGATCACAAAAGAAAACTTAACGCAGACCTTAATAGAGAAACTCAACCCAAATGTCCTAAACGGCATAAAAATTCCGGAAAATCACTTACAACTACTACAAGACATAGCTAAGGAACACTTTAGTAAATTCAAGATAAGGATAACACAAAGGGTAGTCCAGGATCTAAATAACCCAGACAACATATTACGGGTCATAGAGGAAGAACATAAGAGAGCGCACAGGAATTATAAAGAAAATAAAAACCAGATTCTAGAGAACTATTACTTCCCCGGGATGGCAAATATGATAAAGAAATACGTCAAGAAATGCGAAATATGTAACTGCAGTAAGTACGACCGACATACCCCAAGACCGGAAATGCAAGAAACACCTATCCCTAAATACCCATCAGAAATAATACGTATAGATATATTTGAAATTGATCACGAAAAATTCCTAACCTGCGTCGATACATTTTCAAAATTTACCAAGTTTTTCCACATAAAAGAAAAATCCGCCTTATATCTCAGAAGTAAAATAATAAAAATACTACATTTCTTCACAGTACCCAAGGTTTTGGTAACGGATAATGAAAGTAGTTTCATTAGCCCGATAATTGCGAATTACATAAAAACATTAGGCGTTGAACTTTATTTCACTCCGCCCCAAAAGAATGAAGTAAACGGATCCATAGAAAGAGTTCATTCAACGATAATAGAAATAACCAGATGCCTAAGAAAGGAGTATCCGGACTTCACCACGAAGGAAATAATCAACATAGCAGTGGACCGCTACAATAACTCAATACATTTCGTGGCCAAGCAGAAACCAAGCGATGTTTCCTTAGGAAGGATACAAAGGGTAAACTATCAGAACCTTATTGATTTCCAGGCCAAAGTAAATGAAGATCTAGGAGACCTCATCAAAAGGAACCAAAAAAACAAGATCAAGAGGGAAAACGCAAACAGAAGGAAACCGAAGAAGTACCAACCAGGCGAAATTGTTTTTGCAGCAGTCAAACGGAGAAATGGAAAACAAAAACCCATATACACCAAAGAAAAAGTGGCAAAGGACAACCGCGTCACAATCGTGACTGACACCGGCAAAAAGATCCACAAATCCCAAATAAAAAATATTCAGGAATAAAAAATCTATCTCTTTTACACTATATCATTACCGAAGACTGGAACCAAAGAATACAATCACATTGTCATCAGATCTACAATCAAGGACAACAAAAGAATTCACTTCGAAACCAACGAACTCCTCACAACCCAAGATGAACATTATGGTATTTTAGAGAGATGTACCAAAATGCGTGATATAATGATTTGCAAAGAGAATCAGCTCCACAAACTGCCACCAGACGACTGTATTATCTACTTGCTCAAAGGAAAGAATGCTGGATGCAAGTACCAATTCTGCAAGAAAGAATCATTGAACTTCTGACGTTCTACAGACCATCCCGGAGACCCAGAGAAGGAACTACACAGCCATATGGGATGCTCTTCATCGAAGATACGGCAGTGAGCACATGCAGGAGATGCACAAGCTGGAACTTAAAGGACGCAAGCAGCGTGGAAACGAGACAATCCAGCAGTACGCTGCCGACATCGAAAGGCTGTCTCATCTAGCCTACGCGGATGTTCCAGTTGATGTGGTGGAAAAACTGAAAACGGATTCTTTCATCCAAGGGCTGAGGGACCCCGATACGCAACGAAGCCTGATTCTTCTGCCGAAGACATCTTTCAAGGAGACAGTTGCCAGCGCTCTCGCATGTGAAACATCGCTCTTGATATGCCGACCTTCCATCAAACTACGGCGCATATCTCAAGACCAGGATAGTTCGAGAACAACAACGGCTAGTAGGAGTGGTTCATTCCCTGGTAGCTGCTATATCTGCGACCAGCAGGGGCACATTGCAAAAGACTGTCGTTTGCGGAGAAAATGTCCGTCCAGAGAAACAACGGTGAGTAGGAGCCGCCCGTTCCCAGGTAGATGCTACATCTGCAACCAGCAGGGGCACATGGTGAGAAATTGCCGTCTGAGAAGAAGGCGTCCGAGGTCGGATTCGCCAAAAGGAGATCGAGCGAGAGCACGCGAATGCCGCAAGGGTAGCAGCCATAGAAATGCGGATGCATTATCGAGCCGACCTCGCGGCGTTGGATGCAAGCATTGTTCACGTGCGGAAACCAAAGAAGAGGTTACCGATATCCGTCGTTTCCATGTGCTGCCAGAAGATTCCTGGACTGTCGAGAAGGTCGGAAGGAAGCAGCGAGAAGATGCCGATCTGGCAGTCATCATCGACTACCAAGAACGAGGTTTTCGACCAACTTGGCAGCAAATATCCAGTGAAAGCCCAATCGTGAAAGCTTACTGGGCTCAATGGCAGAGTTTGAAGCTGAAGAACGGTTGCCTCTACCGCAGTTGGGAAAGTGAGGACGGGAACATTGTAAACGATCTGCTGGTAATTCCAAAAGGGCAAATCGACGAGGTCATCCGAGAATACCACGAGGGACCAAGCGGGGGTCATCTTGGTGTTAACAAGACTGTAGAAAAGATCAAGAGACGTTTCTACTGGGTAGGATGCCATGAGTCGGTTACGCGTTTCATTCGCAGGTGTGAACAGTGCGCGAAGGCAAAGGGTCCAGTTAGGAAAACTCGAGGAAATATGCAGCAGTACAATGTTGGAACACCGTTCGAACGTATCGCAATGGACATTGCAGGCCCATTCCCAACGAGCAACGCTGGAAACAAGTACGCGCTAGTGGTGATCGATTACTTCAGCAAGTGGCCTGAGGTGTTTTGCATCCCGAACCAGGAAGCCAAAACCATTTCGGATGCATTCGTGAATAACTGGGTTTCGCGTTATGGAGTACCAATGGAACTACACTCAGACCAAGGGAGAAACTTTGAGTCGTCGGTGTTCAAAGAACTCTGTGACATGCTAGGTATCAGAAAGACGCGGACAACACCATTACATCCACAATCTGATGGCATGGTCGAAAGGTTCAACCGTACGATGGAGGAATACCTGAGAAAAGTCGTCGTCGGAGATCAAAAGGACTGGGATGAACATCTTCCCCTTTTCTTAATGGCATACCGTTCGGCACAGCACAATTCAACGGCAACAACACCCGCCGAAGCCATTTTGGAACTGATCTCCGACTTCCATCGGACTTGAAGTTCGGCGTGGTACTACCGACAACTAGCGGCAGGGAAGACTTCGTAACCGAAAAGAAAGAACAGCTGAACTCTATCCATCAGTTCATCCGGGAGCGACTGAACTTGGTCAGCGATAAAATGAAGGCGCGATACGACTTGAGGGCGAATACTTCTGGATTCGAGACCGGACAATTGGTATTGCTGTACAACCCACAACGGAAAAAAGGCTTGTGCCCCAAATTGCAATCAGCCTGGGACGGACCATATGAGGTCATCAAGAAACTCAATGACGTGGTATACCGGATACAGCAGATGGGAAACAGACGGGCGAAGTATAAAATTGTCCACGTAGAGAGGTTAGCACCATATTACGGAGAAGGATCCAATCGCTTGTTCGAGGACGAACAAGTTTAGGAGGAGGGCAGTGTTGCGGAGATGCAAGCGGACCGTTAAGTTCGAAAACTCTCTGGAAGCGGGGATGGGAATGATGTCAACTTCCAATGGAATTGTCAGAGCGTTCTAGAGATTTCCTATGGGGAACTTCCAACGGCGAACGTTCGAGATGGTGGACCGAGAGCTATATAAGCGCGAACACTCGCCCTCGACATTCATTCAGTTTGTGGTATAAAACAGCGTGTGACAAGTCGGTGTGATCAACCAAGGTGAAAAGAAAAGCTCTCAATAAAGGTTTGTGTATTGTGTAATAAAGTTTAAAGTGGATAGTATTGGATAATAAAGAAAAGTGGTGAAGCTACACAGATAATTGATCTGTGGTGAAAGAATTAAAAGTGTGTGTGTTTCAATTTAAATAAAAAGGACAATTGTAGTTTATCGCAATCCAGTGGTGCGAACCCTATTCGGTGTGGGATTGAATAATTCGTAACAGTATTATGAGAAATGCCTCGACATGCTTTGGAAATGACAATTCAATTTTTTCGGCTGCTCCATGTCAAAGTAAACGCACACAACACAAACCACAAAATACACAGATACAGCATACACATCAATACACAGCAACAGTTGTTCAAACGCACAGAAATTTTCGACGTGTTTGACTTTTGTCTGCTTTGGTTACGTGAGTTTACGTTTTCAATGAACGTAAGCTCGCCAACGCAAACGCAATATTTAACACTACCCAATTGAATTGCTTGGGTTGGATGTCTCAGCTAGCACTAACGCAGTATTGTGGATCAGGCATAAGTTATTAAAAGAGTTGGAGATAATATCTCCAAAAGATTTAAAAAAAAAATTTGAGAATGGATGCCATAACATACGCAGAACTTCTTTGTAATATTACGCAAAAGGGTTGGCAACGCGGACATCTAACAGTCTGGTCGCAAGTAAAATCGCTGTCCAAGTAAACGCAAATTTCAAAAAGAATTCACGCAGTAAATTATCTCAAAAGTGGTGCATAGTGTAGAACCAACATACCCCTACATACATACATACGTTGTTCTGGTTTCTTGGTGAGTCAGTTTCTTTTTAAGTGCCTACATTTAAAATTTTTGCAACCGTCTTGGAGAACAATGGCTGGAAGAGCACAGAGAACGCCACCGAAAAATTCCAACAACAACTTACAAGCGAACAGCTGCAAACGGCGTATCGTCATAACGTCACCAGAGGACGTCCCCGCTACTTCAAGTCAAAATGCAGTGGGCAATATGTCAATTTTTGATTTGAAATCCCTTATCGAGGGGACTATGTCATCTTTGCTCGACAACAAACTTAGGAATGTTGCCACCAAAGCTGATGTGGAAGGTGTAGCCTGTGGAATTCAATCGCTACAAAAGGACAACACAGCACTACTGCTACACTGCGTTGGAACGCAAAGTAGAGATGCTGGAGAGAAAGGCGATTGAAAACAACGTTGTCGTTCATTTGCCTGAAGAGAACGGCATGAACACCGCGGAAAAAGCCAGGAGTTTGTGTCTGCACCTTCTCGGGAGCGGCGATGCATCGCTAATTTCCGAAGTACGTGCCATGAGGTCAAGCAACAACATTGCTAACATTGTTGTAAAGTTGCATAAAAAGGAGGACGTTGGGCGCATACTTTGCAACACTCCCACACTTAAAGGCACCAGGGTAACTTTTCACAAGGACTACACCGAAGCTTCGCGCAATCGAAGGAGGCGCTTGCTTAAGCTAAAAATGGACATCGAGACCAAAAACAAAAATGCCAAACCTTTGGTGACTGGTCAAAAACTGAAACTTTGAGATAAGTCATTTTATTTCGACGTAAACAACATTCTCCGATGTGATGGTCTTGACAGTGAATGTGGGTAGACACTTCTCCAAAAGCTGGCCGCCAACAGTTCGCCAACGTCAGCTGCATCTGTCAGAAGCGTAAATGTCGAAGGTGGAAATGCACTGGGTGGAAACACAAGGGGTGGCAGCACGAGTGGCAGTTCTTCGTTTTTGGTGTCTCAACCTAATATTTAATACTAATGCCGTCTGCCGAAGTAAATTATGTTCAAATGAAATTGGCATCCACGAAGTATTGTCATTTAATATTTTAAGCTATAATGTCGCAGGCCTTAAGAACAAATTACTTTTTTCGAATTTTTTTAATTATATTAAGAGTTTTGATATTTTAATGCTTTTTGAAACACATGTCTTAGCCAGTGAAGAATCTAGACTTAGTGGTATTTTTATGAATTTTAAAACGAAATGGATTCCAGCAGTCAAGACCAATATATTTGGAAGAGGAAGCGGTGGCATGCTGTTAGGATATCGTACATCTTTTAAGGAAGTCGACATAAATTTTAAGATGGTGGAACGAACCTGTGTTCTCAAAGTGAAAATCAATGGCGGAACCCTTTATATAGTGCCTATTTATTTGAACTGCAGTCACTGGATGCAAGACTACGGCAAGCTCTCCGATATGCTTCCGCTCTTAGGATCGACGTATCTTCTCCTCGCTGGTGATTTCAACGCGAGATTAGGACTATCGCAAAATAATTTTACAAGTGGGCCTGCACTATCGACTATAAATACAGCTCGAAACTCTAAAGACAAACTATGTGATACTAAAGGTTCTAAAATCTTGGAATTTGCTTATGCGTATGACTGCATGATCCTCAATGGTAGCTGTAAAGGCGACGTAGATGGTGAATATACTTTCATCCGGGGAACGTCATGCGCCGTTATAGATTATTGTTTAATGTCCGGAAATTGGGGCTCAATTGTCAGTGATTTTGCCATTGCCGCGCAAACATTTTCCGACCATATGCCCTTAGAAATTTCATGTGCTATTAGGAAGGTAGGAGTAATGGCTAACTCAAGACAACTGTCCCTTCTCCCGAAGTTGACTTGGAATGACCGTTTTCGTTCCTCTTACCAAAATAATTTGAACTCCGAGCTTCAGAGTCTGAGGGATCAAAATATAACACCCAACATCGACGTTCTAACCCAAATTATTAAAAGTTATATGCCGATTAGCGCTAATACAAGACGTTTTTTAGTACGAAAGCAGATGTGGTTTGATAGTGACTGTCTGAAAGCAAGAAAAAGGTCATTTGCTCTACTAAGACACCTAAGGAAAGAAAATTCCAACTGCTCCAAAGAACTCTATGCAGAAGCAAACAAATACTTCAAACGCCTTTGTCTTGAAAAACGGAAACAATACAACCAAGAAATCATCGCAGTTCTTAACTCGTCAAAGTCTGCAGGTGAATACTGGAAAGCGGCTAAATTTGTAGCGGGGAGAACCAACATGATCAACTCTCCCCAGTTTTCCCCGTTACCGCAATATGCAGCGCCATTCTTTGCGGACGAACTCTTGGATGCACCATTTACGTCTTCCGAAGTAAGAAGTATAGTTGATGCCTCTAAAGCAAAGAAAGCTCCAGGTGATGATCGGATCCCTTTTGAATTCTACAAGAACAGTTCTACTGACTTTCTCGCTGCACTTACAAGAGAATTTAATAGAATTTTTGAAACAGCCAGTGTGCCAGATAGTTTTAAAAGGACGATAATCTTCCCACTGCATAAAAAAGGCGAGCTAGATAATCCTGCTAACTACAGAGGTATTTCTTTTTTAAACACGTCGGTTAAACTATTCAGTGCTATCATTTTTAAGAGGCTTACGCAATGGATAGCAAACGAAAAAATTTTGAATAAATATCAGGCAGGCTTCAGGAAGCATTATTCAACATTGGATCACATCTTTACCCTTACCAGCATTGCGGAGTTTTTTAAGAAAAATCGTAAAAAGCTGTATGTTTTCTTTGTTGACTTCAGTGCAGCTTTTGATTCCATAGCACGGGAAGCTCTCTTCTACAAGCTGTACAATCTAGGTTTGTCAAGCAAAGTAATAAACGAACTGAAAGCGATGTATATAAATAATGTTGCGTATGTTTGGAATGGAGAGTTTGTTTCGGAAGAATTTGGAACGCAAATGGGAGTTAAGCAAGGATGCATCTTAAGCACTTTACTTTTCATCTTATTTACAAATGATATAGTCGATGAAGTAGGAGGAGGGGTTGAGCTTGGTGGTGAGAGGATACCTGCGCTGAAGTTTGCAGACGATTTAGTGTTCTTGTCGGAGTCGATAGAAGGGATGCAGCTCGTGATGAACCGTCTTGAAAACTACTGCAATCAATGGAACCTGACAGTCAATCTATCGAAATCAAAGGTGATGATTTTTAGGAATGGCGGTGGAAGATACTCTCGCAACGAAAAGTGGTACTATCGGGGCGAAAGCATTGAAATA
The DNA here is from genome assembly GCA_951905685.1 of Eumerus sabulonum. NCBI lineage: Eukaryota > Metazoa > Arthropoda > Insecta > Diptera > Syrphidae > Eumerus > Eumerus sabulonum. The sequence continues at coordinate 103,228,413 of OX645060.1, forward strand.
GTGAAAGAGTATAAGTATCTAGGCATGATAATTACAGCTAACCTCAGTATGAAAAGGCATTTTGTGTGCCAACTAGCAGCAGCTAAAAGAGCTATTTCATCAGTTTGGGGGCGTTGCATCGATAATAAGTATATCGAACACACATCGAAAATTAATCTGTTTCGCGCAACTGCTTCGTCTATACTGCTGTACGGGGCCCAAATTTGGGGTCATTCCTTTTTCGAGGAAGTAGAGAAATTTCTTAGATACTTTCTGAAGCGAATTTTTCGGCTCCCAATATGTACACCAAACTATATGCTACATCTTGAAACTGGAGTCCCACCCCTTTTTCTAAATACTCTTAAGCTGCACGCCGACTATATTATGAAAGTAGTGGAGATGGAAGAAAACAGATTGCCGAGGATTGTACTGAAACACATAATATCGTCAAGAGGGCCACTGTTTTCAAAGTGGGAGGATTTGGCAGCAAATTATGGCGTAGATCTAAATATTTCTGTTGATATGCAACTACCATCGGTAAAATCCACGTTCGCCAATGTTTGAAAAAAGCCCGCAATGCCTTATATGACGGTTTTGTAGTTGAATCCCTCTCATCACAACATAGGCTGATTTACAATAGATTGAATTACAACACCATTGGATGCGCTTCTACGTACTTTGTTAATCGCCACTCCCTGCATATGATAAGCACAATATTTAAACTTCGAGGGGAACTAATAAATCTTTATTTCATGCCACACCGACCTGATCTTCCTACCATATGTGACCTGTGCAACCTTAAAGAAAGGGAGGACGTGTAACATTTTATCGGAAGATGTTCCATTTTAAGAGAATTTCGCGTGAGATACTTCGGAGTCACTTTCCTGGACTTTGATGAGGTTATCAACATACTAAACGGTAGACATGGGTGGGAAGTTCTATACAACTACACTACAGCAGCCATACGCTACAGATCCCGCATTCTAGACGGTGATTTTTAAACACAAATTGTATGCTTATTTTTAAATTTTTGCTTATATACCTTAAATTATATTAGAGAAATGTCAACCTGGTAGACGGCATGAAGCCAAACCATAAACGACTTTGTACTCAAAATAAAAGAATTATGTATTATATGAAATAAATAAAAAGTCACTTAACTAAACTAAACTAAAACTATTACGCAAAAAAAAAAACAACACAAACATGAGGGATGCAATTACGCCAAATGATATATTGTCTGCAACATTGCGGTTCCTTGCTTCTGGACAAAGCTATGGAGATCTAACCAACCGTTTGCATTGTGCTTCTTCCGCGATGTTTCCTCGACGACATTCACAGCAATAATGAGGATTGTTCGCGAACAAGGCCCTACACGGCGAACATCGAAACCAACGAAGACGAGAAAATCGAAATATTTCGCCAACATCGATTTGTTCGCGAACCATCCCCTACAGTCCGTCTGCGCCAGCAGCTTTATTCGACTTGAGTTTAGTTATGGCAATCTTAACGTCGTCGAGGTCAGGGGGACGAAGTTCTCTGCGGTCTTCGTCGATTAGAAATGGATCATTCTGCCTGACAGCGGCATATTGACTAACATCGCCGTTATACAGTCTCCAGAAGTGGTTTTTCCATATTCTCAGCATCGACAGCGATTCTACTACTAGGTGTCCGTTCTCATTCCTTGGCATGTTCGCTTTATCTATTGATAAAACTTTCGAACGTCACGCCTGCAGAAACACCTCTCCAAATCCTCAATCGCGCGCTTCTCGTGCTCTTTCTTCTTTCTTCTAAGAAGCTTATGCTCCTCCCTTCTTTTTAACTCGTATAGCTCACGAGCTGCTCATGTTCTTTTATGCAACAAGGCCTTATATGCATCCTGCTTCGCTGTGTGAATCCTCCTGCACTCGTCATCGAACCGGGTGTTTCTTCGTGGTGGAGCCTTGAAACCCAAAACTTCGGATGCAGAGCTTTTCAGGGCTTGTTTGCAAAGGATCCATCGCTGTTCTACTGATAGCGCGGACGATTGAGGTGTATTGTAGATGCTAAAGAAGATGCGATCGGTAAGAGCACGAGCGGTTTCTGGCGATAGAAGCTTTCCGACGTCATAACTTTGTATTCTTACTCTACTCCGCTGCGTTCGTGATATCCGTAAGCGCATCTTGGCTACTACAAGATAGTGGTCCGAGTCGATGTTAGCCCCTCGGAAAGTTCGAACATCAAGTATAGGGGAGGAGTGACTGACGTCGATCGCGATGTGATCAATCTGGTTAGTGGTCGATTGATCAAAATACCGCCAGGTACCTTTGTGTATATCGAGGTGCGGGAAGCGCGTACTGGCTAGAAGGAGATTTCGCCCCGTAGCAAGATCGTTCGTCTGTGTCCGTTATCGGAGGTGGTATCGTGTAGGCTATGTTTGCCGATGACTCGTTCAAAGATGCTTTCCTTACCCAGCTTAGCATTGAAGTCTCTTAGTACAATTTCGATGTCATAGCTGAGACATTGGGCATACGCTCTGTCTAGGAGATCGTAGAACTCATCTTTGGCGGAGTCATCCTTGTCTTCCGTGGGGGCGTGGACGCAGATCAGGCTGATGTTAAGAAATTTGGCCTTGATACGGATTGTTATGAGGCGTTCGCTCACATGCCGAAAGCTTAGGACTTTTTGCCTTAGTCCACCTCGAACAACAAATCCGCATCCAAACAATCGTTGCTCTTTCTCCCTATAACAGTCGCCGTAGTAAATATCGCAGTTTTTCATCCGCTTTATACCCGGTCCATTCCATCGCATTTCCTGGATGGCGGATATGTCCGCTTTATAGCGGTCTAGGGCGTCCGCAAGTTTGCACGTGGCCTGTTTAGGGACCTAACATTCTACGTACAAAGCCGAAGATCATTGTCCTTTTTTCGCTTTTTGCAAGGGTCGTCAACATAAATCCGGTCGGTTATATCCGAGGCTTGTGGTTGTTTCGGAGTTTGTGGTTTTTTTACGGTTACGTATTACTAGGCCGTATCCCAACCGACTAATCCTGTTTTTTTGGCACAGGAGGCTCGCCATTCGCCCTTCCTCGTCTGCAATTTCCATAGGAAATCTCCAGATGGCGCCACGAGGAGGTGGGGATAGAACATACCAACAGTGCCGCAAGATGTTGAACTGCGTAGGTATGTTACATGCAAATATTTTTTTTGGTGTGAGCTCGTGCAAAGTTTGGCCGTAGGCTTTTTGGAATAAGATATGTACGTACGTATTCATACATATGCGTGTGTCGGGCGTTTATTTTTAAGTGAAAACTCTTTATGTTTATTTTACGAAAACGGAAAATGCCACCCCTACCATTAATAACGAGTAAAAATTATCAAGATTTATGTCACAGGGGCCAAAAATTAAGATCATGTATATGCAGAACTTCTTTGTTATATTACGCCATCTATACAAAAAAAAACAACACAAATATGAGGGATGCAATTACGCCAAATGAAAGATTGTCTGCAACATTGCGGTTCCTTGCTTCTGGACAAAGCTATGGAGATCTAACAAACCGTTTGCATTGTGCTTCCTCCGCGATGTTTCCTCGACGACATTCACAGCAATAATGAGGATTGTTCGCGAACAAGGCCCTACACGACGAACATCGAAACCAACGAACACGAGAAAACCGAAATATTTCGCCAACATCGATTTGTTCGCGAACCATCCCCTACGTGTTCGCGTAGTTTTTCTCGGCAGAGAAGATTTTGTAGGTGATGTTAAGGAGGTTTATTCCTTTGTAGTTGGCGCAATCAGAAGGGTCTCCTTTCTTGTGGATCGGGCATACGATGCTGAGAATCCATTCCTCGGGCATGCTTTCCTCGGACAATATCTTACAGATGAGCTGGTACATGCTCCTGACCAGGTCATCCCCAGCTGCCTTAAAGAGCTCAGCAGACAGTCCGTCTGCGCCAGCAGCTTTATTCGACTTGAGTTTCGATATGGCAATCTTAACTTCGTCGAGGTCAGGAGGACGAAGTTCTCTGCGGTCTTCGTCGATTAGAAATGGATCATTCTGCCTGACAGCGGTATATTGACTAACATCGCCGTTATACAGTCTCCAGAAGTGGTTTTTCCATATTCTCAGCATCGACTGCGATTCTACTACTAGGTGTCCGTTCTCATTCCTTGGCATGTTCGCTTTATCTATTGATAAGACTTTCGAACGTCACGCCTGCAGAAACACCTCTCCAAATCCTCAATCGCGCGCTTCTCGTGCTCTTTCTTCTTTCTTCTAAGAAGCTTATGCTCCTCCCTTCTTTTTAACTCGTAGAGCTCACGAGCTGCTCATGTTCTTTTATGCAACGAGGCCTTATATGCAACCTGCTTCGCTGTGTGAATCCTCCTGCAATCGTCATCGAACCGGGTGTTTCTTCGTGGTGGAGCCTTGAAACCCAAAACTTCGGATGCAGAGCTTCTCAGGGCTTGTTTGCAAAGGCTCCATCGCTGTTCTATTGATAGCGTGGGCGATCGAGGTGTATTGTAGAGCTTAAAGGTGATGCGATCGGTAAGAGCACGAGCGGCTTCTGGCGATAGGAGCTTTCCGACGTCATAACTTTGTATTCTTACTCTACTCCGCTGCGTTCGTGATATCCGTAAGCGCATCTTGGCTACTACAAGATAGTGGTCCGAGTCGGAAAGTTCGAACATCAAGAATAGGAGAGGAGTTTCTGACCTCGATCGCGATGTGATCAATCTGGTTGGTGATCGATTGATCAAAATACCGCCAGGTGCCTTTGTGTATATCGAGGTGCGGGAAGCGCGTACTGGCTAGAAGGAGATTTCGCCCCGTAACAAGATCATTCGTCTGTGTCCGTTATCGGAGGTGGTGTCGTGCAGGCTATGTTTGCCGATGACTCGTTCAAAGGACCTTTCCTTACCCAGCTTAGCATTGAAGTCTCCGAGTACAATTTTGATGTCATAGCTGGGACATTGGGCATACGCTCTGTCTAGGAGATCGTAGAACTCATCTTTGGCGGAGTCATCCTTGTCTTCCGTGGGGGCGTGGACGCAGATCAGGCTGATGTTAAGAAATTTAGCCTTGATACGGATTGTTATGAGGCGTTCGCTCACATGCCGAAAGCTTAGAACTTTTTGCCTTAGTCCACCTCGAACAACAAATTCCCATCCAAACAATCGTTGCCCTCTCTCCCTATAACAGTCGCCGTAGTAAATATCGCAGTTTTTCATCCGCTTTATACCCGGTCCATTCCATCGCATTTCCTGGATGGCGGTTACGTCCGCTTTATAGCGGTCTAGGGCGTCCGCAAGTTTGCACGTGGCCTATTTAGGGACCTAACATTCTACGTACAAAGCCGAAGATCATTGTCCTTTTTTCGTTTTATGCAAGGGTCGTCAACATAAATCCGGTCCGTTATATCCGAGGCTTGTGGTTGTTTCGGACTTATCCTGTTTTTTGGCGCAGGAGGCACGCCATTCGCCCTTCGCCGTCTGCGATTTCCATACGAAATCTCCAGATGGCGCCACGAGGAGTTGGGGATAGAACTTACCAACAGTGCCGCAAGATGTTGGTCTGCGTATGTATTGTTGCGGGGCCACAAGCCGACGGTTAAGTTCGAATTTCGCTGTCGAAGTTCGAAAGCTCTGGTGAAGGGGAAATTGGAATGATCGAAACTTCCAACGGCGTAATGCCGAATGTCAGAGCATTCTAGAGATTTCCGAAGGGGAACTTCCGACGGCGAACATTCGAGAAGATGCACCGAGAGCTATATAAGCGCAAACGCTCGCCCTCGACATTCATTCAGTTTGTGGTATTGAGCAGCGTGTGACAAGTCAGTGTGATCAAACAGTGTGAAAATAAAATCTCTCAATAAAGGTTTGTTTGTGTAATAAAGTTTAAAGTGGATAGTATTGGATAATAAAGAAAAGTGGTGAAGCTGCACAGATAATTGATCTGTGGTGAAAGAAATAAAAGTGTGTGTGTTTTTATTCGGATTAAAAAGGACAATTGTAGTTTATCGCAATCCAGTGTTGCGAGCCCTATTCGGTGTGGGGATTGAATAATTCGTAACAGTATGTTACGTGCAAATATTTTTTTGGTGTGGGCTCGTGCTCGTTTGGCCGTACACTTTTTGGAATAAGATATGTACGTACATATACAAACATATGTACATATGCCTGTGTCGGGCGTTTATTTTTAAGTGAAAACTCTTAATGTTTATTTTACGAAAACGGAAAATGCCACTCCTACCATTAATAACGAGTAAAAATTATCAAGATTTATGTCACAGGTGCCAAAAATTAAGATCATGTAATTTTTGGAGGGCGCCCCAGCGCAGTGGTTAGCGCCGTGGCGCACGATGAGAGAGTTCGGATCCCGATAACACCAACGCCATCGAATGTTTATTTCGCGACGTTCGTCCTCGGCGGGGTACTGGCAAAACCCCCCATAGTAGTAAAAGGCTTCTCGACTCACGCCGTTCGGAATTAAACTGTAGGTCGCTTTCACCTGTGCGAAAAATAAATCACACACAACATGGGTGATTGAGAGAAGCTTGGCTCTGGTCCTTCATGGGCTGTAACGCCATTAAAGAAGAAGAAGACATGTTTTTTTGCCTTTGGTTTCTGTTATTTGCTGTTAAAAACAAAACACGTGATCTTAATTTTTGGCACCTGTGACATAAATCTTGATAATTTTTTTTCATGTAAACAAAAAAATAATAAAACATTTTAAAAATAACAACAACGAAAACTAAGTATCCAATCAGAAGAAGAGGTCGTCCAAAGCAATATACACTGCGTTTCACTAGAATAGCACACCCTGTATTCTTCTTTTTTCTTGCTTATCATATTGTTATGAAATTTAATCCCACACTAAATAGGGTTCGCGCCACTAGATTGCGATAAACTTCAATTGTCCTTTTTATCCGAATTAAAACACTCACACCTTTCTTGTTTCACCACAGATCAATTATCTGTGCAGCTTCACCACTTTTCCTTATTATCCAAAACCTATTGAACACTTTAAACCTTATTACACGCACAAACCTTTATTGAAAGCTTTTATTTTCCCACTGTTTTATCGATTGATCACACCGACTTGTCACTCGCTGTTCAATTCCACAAACTGAATGAATGCGGAGGGCGAGCGTTCGCGCTTATATAGCTATCGGTCCACTTTCTCGAATGGAAGCTCGCCGTCGGAAGTTCACCTTCGAAAATCTCTAGAATGCTCTGACAGTAAGCATTACGCCATTGACATTTGACATTATTGCAATCTCCGCTTCAAGAGAGCTTTCGAACTTCGTCAGCGGAATTCGAACTTAACCGTCGGTTTGTGTCTCCCCAACAATATTTTTTTCATTTTCGTTACACTTGTTGTTGCGGTTTTTTTTTTGTCCTCTTTTTTACTTGTCATGAGACAAAATTGGTGGCCTAATAATGTAACGGTACAATTCTTTGGTTATTTCCTTTGGCTTTGTTAGAATTGCTAGTGCATTTTTTGTTTCACTTGAATAGCACATTTGCATTTGAGTGCGATTTATCTTGTGCAAGTGATCGGCAGTTAAAAACAAAAGCTTGATTTTACTGTTTTATATACTATTCCGTAAATTTAAAAATTAAAATAAAATTGAAATAAATAAAATAAATAAGAATTGATCGAGACAGTAATATTTCAGTGTCGCAAAGATCAAAAAAAATTGGCAACAGCAGGTAAGTAATATCCAATTTTATGAAAAATTAATCAAACTATGGAAAAAATATGAAAGGTCGTGTGAAAAGCGTGTTATCAAATACAGACAAGCGGGCTATTTGGCGCGAAGCGTCGAATTCGCATGATTCTGTCGACAAGATTAGGGCTAAAACTGGTGTTAATGCGAGCAAAACCACTGTATGGCGTGTTATTTCGAAAGCCCAACATCTTAGACGTTTAAAATTAAAAAAGAAACCACCACTTTACCCAACGCGTGAGGAGATCCGGCTTAGTTTTTGTAAAGCCCATATGTCATAGACCAATGAGTGGCATCGTGTTGTGTTCTCTGTTGAGAAAAAAATTAAATTTGGAGGGCTACAATTATTATTTTCACGACTTAAGGAAGGAGACACACGCTTTGGAGCGTTTACACAGTCATGTCAGCGGAGTTATGGTTTGGGGAGCCGTATCCTATTATGGCACTTCCGAGCTACAATTCCTAAGCTCGAAAATGAACGCTCAATGTTATAAGGGGGTACTAGAGAAGGCTTTTCCCCAACTAGGAAGTACCTTTGGACCATTGTCGTGGACGTACTAACACGATAATGCCCCAATTCATACGGCTCGTATAGTGAAAACTTGGATCGAGTCCAGAAAAGTCGCTCTTTTGAACTGGCCACCATACTCACCCGATCTAAATATTATTGAAAATGTGTGGGGGTAGCTGGCCAGAAAAGTTTATGAATCTGGGAAACAGTTTTCGACAAAACCCGAATTAATTCAGGCCATTAAGCGAGCGTGGGATAACATACCTTTAAGCTACATTCCAAGTCTTTATGATTCCCTCGACAAAAGGACCCATGCGGTTATTTTAAATTGGGGGGGGGGGGTCTCAACCCACTACTAAAATATTAGTTTTTACTAATATTATATTATTACTACTTGTTATTACTATTCATACTCCATAATATGGTTCAAAAAAATACTAATACCTTTTTTAATACAAAAAAAAAAGTGTGCTATTCAAATGAAACAAAATTTGTTATATGTTTTTCTGGAGTTTTACTTTTTAAGCCTATCATTCAACATATGTTAAATAAATTTTTTAGTTGTCTATTTCATTGTGTTATATATGCATTATGTTTAAAAAAAAATCAAAAACATATTGTTACGAATTTATTCGATCCCCACACCAAATAGGGTTCGCACCACTGGATTGCGATAAACTAAAATTGTCTTTTTATGCAAAATAAAAACACACACACTTTTATTTATTTCACCACAGATCAATTATCTGTGCAGCTTCACCACTTTTATTTATTATCCAATACTATCCACTTTATTACACAAACAAACCTTTATTGAGAGCTTTAATTTTCACCCTGTTTGATCACACTGACTTTTCACACGCTGCTCAATACCACAAACTGAATGTCTGTCGAGGGGGACTGTTCGCGCTTATGTAGCTCTCGGTCCACCGTCTCCGATGTTCGCCGTTGGAAGCTCCCCTTCGGAAATCTCTAGAACGCTCTGACAATTCCATTGGAAGTTGACATCATTCCAATCCCCGCTTCCAGAGAGTTTTCGAACTTCGACAGCGAAATTCGAACTTAACCGTCCGTTTGCATCTCCGCAACACTGCCCTCCTCCTAAACTTGTTCGTCCTCGAACAAGCGATTGGATCCTTCTCCGTAATATGGTGCTAACCTCTCTACGTGGACAATTTTATACTTGCGCCCGTCTGTTTCCCATCTGCTGTATCCGGTATACCACGTCATTGAGTTTCTTGATGACCTCATATGGTCCGTCCCAGGCTGATTGCAATTTGGGGCACAAGCCTTTTTTTCGTTGTGGGTTGTACAGCAATACCAATTGTCCGGTCTCGAATCCAGAAGTATTCGCCCTCAAGTCGTATCGCGCTTTCATTTTATCGCTGACCAAGTTCAGTCGCTCCCGGATGAACTGATGGATAGAGTTCAGCTGTTCTTTCTTTTCGGTTACGAAGTCTTCCCTGCCGCTAGTTGTCGGTAGTACCACGCCGAACTTCAAGTCCTATGGAAGTCGGAGATCGGTTCCAAAAATGGCTTCGGCGGGTGTTGTTGCCGTTGAATTGTGCTGTGCCGGACGGTATGCCATTAAGAAAAGGGGAAGATGTTCATCCCAGTCCTTCTGATCTCCGACGACGACTTTTCTCAGGTATTCCTCCATCGTCCGGTTGAACCTTTCGACCATGCCATCAGATTGTGGATGTAATGGTGTTGTCCGCGTCTTTCTGATACTTAGCATGTCACAGAGTTCTTTGAACACCGACGACTCGAAGTTCCTCCCTTGGTCTGAGTGCAGTTCCAGCGGTACTCCGTAACGCGCAACCCAGTTGTTCACGAATGCATCCGAAATAGTTTTGGCTAGCTTAGCGTTGCTCGTTGGGAATGGGCCTGCGATGTCCATGGCGATACGTTCGAACGGTGCTCCAACATTGTACTGCTGCATATTTCCTCGAGTTTTCCTAACTGGACCCTTTGCCTTCGCACACTGTTCATACCTGCGAATGAAACGCGTAACCGACTCATGGCATCCTACCCAGTAGAAACGTCTCTTGATCCTTTCTACAGTCTTGTTAACACCAAGATGACCCCCGCTTGGTCCTTCGTGGTATTCTCGGATGACCTCTTCTATTTGTCCTTTCGGAATTACCAACAGATCGTTTACAATGTTCCCGTCCTCACTTTCCCAACTGCGGTAGAGGCAACCGTTCTTCAGCTTCAAACTCTGCCATTGAGCCCAGTAAGCTTTCACGATTGGGCTTTCACTGGATACTTGCTGCCAACTTGGTCGAAAACCTCGTTCTTGGTAGTCGATGATGACTGCCAGATCGGCATCTCCTCGCTGCTTCCATCCGACCTTTTCGACAGTCCAGGAATCTTCTGGCAGCACATGGAAACGACGGATGTCGGTGACCTGCTCCTTGGTTTCGGCTCGCGAACAATGTTTGCATTCAACATCGCAAGGTCGCCTCGATAATGCATCCGCATTTCCATGACTGCTTCCCTTCTGGTATTCGCGTGCTCTCGCTTGATCTCCTTTTGGCGAATCCGACCTCGGATGCCTTCTTCCCAGACGGCAATTTTTCGCCATGTGCCCTTGCTGGTTGCAGATGTAGCATCTACCTGAGAACGGGCGGCTCCTACTCACCGTTGTTGCACTGGAACTACGCCACAATTTGCTGGAAGAACACATCTTCCGCAGACGACAGTCTTTTGAAATGTGCCCCTGCTGGTCGCAGATATAGCAGCTACCTGGGAACGAGCGACTCCTACTCACTGTCGTTGCTCTGGAACTACGCCGCAATTCGCTGGATGAACGCTTTCTCCGCAGACGGCAGTATCTCGCAATGTGGCCCCGCTGGTCGCAGATGTAGCACCTACCAGGGAATGAACCACTCTTACTCGCCGTTGTTGTTCTGGAACTATCCTGGTCTTGAGATATGCGCCGAAGTTTCATGGAAGGTCGGCATATCAAGAGCGATGTTTCACATGCGAGAGCGCTGGCAACTGTCTCCTTGAAAGATGTCTTCGGCAGGAGAATCAGACTTCGTTGCGTCCCTTAGCCCTTGGATGAAAGAATCCGTTTTTAGTTTTTCCACCACATCAACTGGAACATCCGCGTAGGCAAGATGGGATAGCCTCTCGATGTCGGCAGCGTACTGCTGGATGGTCTCGTTCCCACGCTGCTTGCGTCCTTTAAGTTCCAGCTTGTGCATCTCTTGCATGTGCTCACTGCCGTATCTTCGATGGAGAGCTTCCCATATGGCTGTGTAGTTCCTTCTCAGGGTTTCCGGGATGGTCTGTAGTACATCGGCTACTTCGCCTCTAAGCGAAATTACTAGAGCGGCCACACGATCTTCCTCTCCCCATCGATTCCGTTCCGCTGTTGTCTCGAACTGGAGCTTAAAGATGTTAAAAGCGCTCTTGCCGTCGAAGTTGGGAGCTGTGAATTTTGATGCTGCAGTCGGTAAAACGATTCCTTGATGCTGAACGTTCTGAACAGTTTTCTCGAGTTCCAGAACCTTCTTGTCGAACCTCGATTCCAGTGTCTCGATTATCTTTTCTTGATTATTTTCGAGATCTAGAACCTTCTTGTCGAACCTCGATTCTAGTGTCTCGATTCTCTTTTCTTGATTATTCTCGAGATCTAGAACCTTCTTGTCGAACCGCGATTCTAATGTCTCGATTCTTTCTTCGACGTCCTGGAATCGATCGTTGACTGTCTGCTGGATGTTTCTTAGGCTTTCTCGATTGTTCTCTAGCATCCCTTCAAACGTCTCCAGCTTCTGGCCCTGGGAAGTGGAATTTTCTTCCAACTTTCTACTTACGGCAACGGAATTTTCCTCCAGCCTTTGATCTAGTTTCTGGCTCAGGGAAATGGAATTTTCCTCCAGTTTCTGACTCAGAGAAGCGGAATTTTCCTCCAACTTTCTACTTACGGCCGCGAAATTTTCCTCCATCTTTTGACTCATAGCATTAAGAGCCGTGAGAATGTTCTGCATGTCGAATGTTGGTTCACTGGATGTCGGCGGCTTCTCCACCCCGAATTCGTAACTCTCCCAGTCGAAACCTTCTTCCTGCAACGCTGATCGCAGTCTCTCCACCAGGTTGGCTTTACTTCCCACTGTGGATAATTCTCGAGCATCCAGCTCTCTTTTCAGTTGTTCGATGGTCAACTTTTCCAATTTCACCATTTTTTCACTTTTGCAATAATTCACTTTACAACTCAAATAAAGTTTCACTCGTTTACTCGCAATCCCACTTCTGACACCAAATTTTACGAATTTATTCAATCCCCACACCAAATAGGGTTCGCACCACTGGATTGCGATAAACTACAATTGTCCTTTGTATCCGAATAAAAACACACGCACTTTTCTTTCTTTCACCACAGATCAATTATCTGTGTAGCTTCACCACTTTTATTTATTATCCAATACTATCCACTTTATTACACAAACAAACCTTTATTGAGAGCTTTTATTTTCACCCTGTTTGATCACACTGACTTTTCACACGCTGTTCAATACCACAAACTGAATGTCTGTCGAGGGCGAGTGTTCGCGCTTATATAGCTCTCGGTCCACCGTCTCCAATGTTCGCCGTTGGAAGCTCCCCTTCGGAAATCTCTAGAACGCTCTGACAATTCCATTGGAAGTTGACATCATTCCAATCCCCGCTTCCAGAGAGTTTACGAACTTCGACAGCGAAATTCGAACTTAACCGTCCGTTTGCATCTCCGCAACAATATTGTTACGAATTTATTCGATCCCCACACCAAATAGGGTTCGCACCACTGGATTGCGATAAACTACAATTGTCTTTTTATGCAAAATAAAACACACACACACTTTCCTGGTTTCACCACAGATCAACTATCTGTACAGCTTCACCACTTTTCTTTATTATCCAATACTGTCCACTTTAAACTTTATTACACAAACAAACCTTTATTGAGCTTTTATTTTCACACTGTTTGATCACACTGACTTTTCACACGCTGTTCAATACCACAAACTGAATGTATGTCAAGGGCGAGTGTTCGCGCTTATATAGCTCTCGGTCCACCGTCTCGAACGTTCGCCGTTGGAAGTTCCCCTTCGGAAATCTCTAGAACGCTCTGACAATTCCATTGGAAGTTGACATCATTCCAATCCCCGCTTCCAGAGAGTTTTCGAACTTCGACAGCGGAATTCGAACTTAACCGTCCGCTTGCATCTCCGCAACACTGCCCTCCTCCTAAACTTGTTCGTCCTCGAACAAGCGATTGGATCCTTCTCCGTAATATGGTGCTAACCTCTCTACGTGGACAATTTTATACTTCGCCCGTCTGTTTCCCATCTGCTGTATCCGGTATACCAAGTCTTTGAGTTTCTTGATGACCTCATATGGTCCGTCCCAGGCTGATTGCAATTTGGGGCACAAGCCTTTTTTCCGTTGTGGGTTGTACAGCAATACCAATTGTCCGGTCTCGAATCCAGAAGTATTCGCCCTCAAGTCGTATCGCGCCTTCATTTTATCGCTGACCAAGTTCAGTCGCTCACGGATGAACTGATGGATGGAGTTCAGCTGTTCAACATCGCAAGGTCGCCTCGAAAATGCATCCGCATTTCCATGACTGCTTCCCTTCCGGTGTTCGATACTGAAGTCATAACTCTGGATTCTCTCTATCCATCTAGCAAGCTGGCCTTCCGGGTTTTTGAACTGCAGCAGCCATCTCAACGCTGCGTGATCCGTCCTAAGATGAAAAGCTTGGCCATAGAGATATTTGTGGAAATGCTTGACACAGTCAACCACGGCTAAAAGCTCCCTCCTAGTTACACAGTAGTTCCTCTCCGACTTCGATAGAATCCTACTGTAGTAAGCGATGACCCGTTCTCGCCCGTCAATCATTTGAGAGAGTACTCCTCCGATTCCATGTCCGCTCGCATCTGTGTCCAAAATAAACTTTTCTCCCGGGACAGGATATGCAAGAATCTGCGCACTGCAGAGCAATTCCTTCAGGTGAATGAACGCTTCCTCCTGCGGCTTCTCCCACTTGAATGGCCGATTCTTTTTGGTGAGCTCGTGCAAACTGCTGGCAGCGTTTGCAAATCCTGGGATGAATCGCCTGTAATATGTGCAAAGTCCCCGGAATGACCTTAACTCATGAAGATTCTTCGGCCGCGGCTATTCCTTAACCGCTGAGATTTTCTCTTCATCTGTATGGACTCCTTCTGCAGTCACCACGTGTCCCAAGTACTTCACCTTGTTCTGGAAGAGCGAACATTTCTTCGGGCTCAATTTCAATCCGGCTGCTTGAATACGTTCCAGTACCTCGTCAAGCTTCTTAAAGTGATCGTCGAAATCCTTGCCCATGACAATTATATCATCCAGATAGACAAGGCAAGTCCTCCAGTGAAGTCCTCTTAGCACCCGGTTCATCAGTCTCTCGAATGTGGCTGGTGCATTGCAAAGACCGAAGGGCATCACAGAGAATTGCCACAACTCTCCCCCGGCGGTGAACGCGGTCTTTTCCTTGTCTTGCTGGTCAAGCTCTATTTGCCAGTATCCGCTTTGCAAGTCCAGCGTCGAGAACCACTTTGCACCTGATAGTGTGTCCAAGGTGTCGTCGATTCTCGGTAAAGGATAGCTGTCCTTCTTCGTGACGTCGTTCAGCCTCCTATAGTCCACGCAGAATCGGGTTCTTCCATCCTTCTTCTTAACAAGCACTACTGGTGAACTCCATGGGCTTGCAGATGGTTCGATCACGCCCTCCTTTTCCATCTCGTCGATTAGTTTGATCACCTCGCCTTCTTTCGCCAAAGGTACCCTCCTCGATGGTTGCCGGATCGGTCTAGAGTCCCTTGTGTCTATTCTGTGCTTCACAATTGATGTTCTTCCACAGTTCTTACCATTTGCAAAAACTGTCCAATATTTACGAAGCAGGGAGAGTGCTTTACTTTTCTGCTTCTCCACTAGGTGTTGCGTTCACTCTCTGGCCACTGTTTTTAAGAAGGCTTTGTTGGACTGGATTTCCTGTTGTTTCTTATCTTCGCAGTTCATAATGGCGGCAGCTTCTTGGCATTGAGCGATTATTGTTCCCTGTTGCACAGTCTTAGGTGTACTGGCTGGATTCAGGACTCGTACTGGAACCAGTTGGTCTTGTCGGGATTCCACGAGAGCCCTTCCAACAATGATATCGCTGGGTCGATTTCGTTTATCGGGTTCGACCATCCACATTCGGCTTGTCCCCGCATCCTCTTCTATCTTTGCCCAAATCACAGCTTCTGCATTCGGGGGAACTGTTTGGCGCGCTTGCACGACTATTCGCCTGACCTTGTTACTCTGTCCATTATCTATTGTTAATAGGAGCTCCAAGTTGCCATACTTCATCACTTTTTGGTTGAGGTCCAATGTGAAGCCATGCCTAATCATGAAGTCGACGCCGATTATGATGTCATCAGTAATGTCCGCAACGACGAAATCATGCTGAAACTCGACGGTACCCATCGTAATTCTTTTCTGGACCTTTCCCCTAACTTCCGCCTTCTCACCAGTTACTGTACGAAGCCTTACCTCGGAAAATGGTTCGATGTCAGAAACCAATCCGCTTCGGATGACTGAATGAGTTGCGCCCGTGTCCAACGTCAGCAGATATCGTCGCCCGTCCATCGTTCCTTCGATGACTAGGCTGGTTGCACCCCTACAGATTCGGGATACGAGGATGCTGGGGCACTCCAATGTGGGAGCCAGCGCACGCCCCTCTGCACTGACTCGTTTTAGTTTAACGGATTGTTAGGTGCACCTTTTGCACCTCCACGGTCGCGTTCACTCCCATGGTCTCTTTTTGGCGAACTAGACCTCGAACGCTTTCTTCGCAGGCGGCAGTTCCTCGCAATGTGCCCCTGCTGGTCGCAAAGGTAGCATCTACCCGGGAATGAACCACTCCTACTCGCCATTGGTGTTCTGGAACTATCCTGGTCTTGAGATATGCGCCGTAGTTTGATGGAAGGTCGGCATATCAAGAGCGATGTTTCACATGCGAGAGCGCTGGCAACTGTCTCCTTGAAAGATGTCTTCGGCAGGAGAATCAAGCTTCGTTGCGTGTCGGGGTCCCTTAGCCCTTGGATCAAAGAATCCCTTTTTAGCTTCTCCGCCACATCAACTGGAACGTCCGCGTAGGCAAGATGGGATAGCCTCTCGATGTCGGCAGCATACTGTTGTATGGTCTCGTTTAAACGCTGCTTGCGCCCTTTGAGTTCCAGCTTGTGCATCTCCTGCATGTGCTCACTGCCGTATCTTCGATGGAGAGCATCCCATATGGCTGTGTAGTTCCTTCTCTGGGTCCCCGGGATGGTCTGTAAAACACCAGCTGCTTCGCCTTTAGGCGAAATTACTAGAGCGGCCACACGATCTTCTTCTCCCCACTGATTCCGTTCCGCTGTTGTCTCGAACTGGAGCTTAAAGATGTTAAATGCGCTCGTGCCGTCAAAGTTGGGAGCTGTGAATTTCGATGCTGCAGTCGGTACAACGATTCCTTGACGCTGAACGTTCTGGACGGTTTTCTCGAGTTCCAGAACCTTCTTGTCGAACCTCGATTCCATAGTCTCGATTATCTTTTCATGATTATTTTCGAGATCTAGAACCTTCTTGTCGAACCTCGATTCTAGTGTCTCGATTCTCTTTTCTTGAATATTCTCGAAATCTAGAACCTTCTTGTCGAACCGCGATTCTAATGTCTCGATTCTTTCTTCGACGTCCTGGAATCGATCGTTGACTGTCTGCTGGATGTTTCTTAGGCTTTCTCGATTGTTCTCTAGCATCCCTTCTAACGTCTCCAGCTTCTTGCCCAGGGAAGTGGAATTTTCTTCCAACCTTCTACTTACGGCAACGGAATTTTCCTCCAGCCTTTGATCTAGTTTCTGTCACAGAAACGGAATTTTCCTCCAACTTTCTACTTACGGCCGCGGAATTTTCCTCCTGCCTTTGATCTAGTTTCTGGTTCAGAGAAGCGGAATTTTCCTCCAACTTTCTACTTACGGCCGCGGAATTTTCCTCCATCTTTTGACTCATAGCATTAAGAGCCGCGAGAATTTGCTGCATATCGAACGCTGGCTCAGTGGATGTCGACGGCTTCTCCACCCCGAATTCATAATTCTCCCAGTCGACACCTTCTTCCTGCAACGCCGATCGCAGTCTTTCCACCAGGTTGGCTTTACTTCCCACTGTGGATAATTCCCGAGCATCCAGCTCTTTTTTCAGCTGTTCAATGGTCAACTTTTCCAATTTCACCATTTTCTCTATCTCTTAACAATTCAATTTGTGCAATTCACAATTTAAACAAACGTTCCACTCGTTTACTCGCAATCCCACTTCTGACACCAAATGTTACGAATTTATTCGATCCCCACACCAAATAGGGTTCGCACCACTGGATTGCGATAAACTACAATTGTCTTTTTATCCAAAATAAAACACACACACTTTCCTGGTTTCACCACAGATCAACTATCTGTACAGCTTCACCACTTTTCTTTATTATCCAATACTGTCCACTTTAAACTTTATTACACAAACAAACCTTTATTGAGCTTTTATTTTCACACTGTTTGATCACACTGACTTTTCACACGCTGTTCAATACCACAAACTGAATGTATGTCAAGGGCGGTTCGCGCTTATATAGCTCTCGGTCCACCGTCTCGAACGTTCGCCGTTGGAAGTTCCCCTTCGGAAATCTCTAGAACGCTCTGACAATTCCATTGGAAGTTGACGTAATTCCAATCCCCGCTTCCAGAGAGTTTTCGAACTTCGACGGCGAAATTCGAACTTAACCGTCCGCTTGCATCTCCGCAACAATATTCATGCATTCATTTGTTTCAAACATATTGAGAAAAGAAGTATAAATTGCTATGTGTGCTATTTAAGTGAATCGCAGTGTATAGCAAGAACAACACAGCATACATACTTTTCAATAACTGGGAACTCGCTAAGACGTACTCGTAGCTAGAGACACACAAACCTGTAAGCAATAGTGATAAACACTCAAACCTGTACGTAATAGTATAAACACACAAACCTTAATAAAATACATGCTGGGCGAAATGCGCAAAAAACGCCAGCGACCCCAGAGGTAAAACATATACTTACTTACTTATCAGGCCAGCGATCCATGGAGGATCTGAGCCTGAGCTATAGCTGCCTTCTATCCTTGACGGTCCCGGGCACGCTGCTTCCGGTTGTCAAGACCAAGATGTCTTACATCCGCGATTACTTGGTCTTTATACCGGAGGTTCGGTATAAACTTTGAGATTATGGTGAAAGTATAAACTTTGAGGTTATTTGAGGTTATGGTAAAATTGACCTCTACAAAACTTGAAGACTTTTTCAAAATCTACAACTTTTATTGATTACAAATTTTTTGTTTAACGTCAATTTTAGCCGAAAATTGCATGAGAACGATCATTACTTTATTCACCCTCCAGAAGCAACCCTTTACCACCCCTAAATATTGGAGTAATTTTTAACAACAAAATACAGTTTCTTAAATATTTTTTCACGTAGAATCGGTTGGTGAAATTAATTTAACATTTTTTTGAAGTTTAAACAAAATTATCAACAATTACTGAACATTTTTTTTTTTCAAAATTGACTTTTTTCGTTTTTTGCATTTTTTGGCATATTCTTAAATAGAAGCTATATTGTGTATCTGATCCATCAAAAAGTAGACGAAAAAACAAACAAAATGAGTTTTGAAAAATCTATTTACGATGATTTTCCACCGTACAATTTTCGTCTGAAAAAAGGACTTTTTTTTTTAAATTCTAAATCAAAAATTTTCCATTATTTTCTTTTGAAAAATTTCCGGGTTATTTATAATATATAAAGGTATCTTTTCACCAAGTTTCATAACAATTCATTCATTTTTATAAAAGTTATAATATAAAAACGAAAATTCTATTATTTTTTGTAAAATTTTTAAATTTCTCGATAATATTGAGATTATGATGAAAAGTACCCTTAATAAGAAAGAAAGATCTTTTTATTACCTACAACTTTGCTGTTGAACATTTTTATCTCCGACGTCAAATTTTCTTGTAATACGCATCCAAACTATTGACTTTGATTTTTTTTCACTTAACCCCATCCCCTTAAGTTAGTCCCCAAGGTCAGTAACTGCATTTATTTTTTTTTTTTTTTTATGTTAGTAACCCCCCCAACCATTTCCCGTTGGGCTAGTTCTGGTTTCTTTTTTTCCGTGCTCAAATTTGGTTTGCCCCGACTACGAGGTAGACAAACTCCTTAACTAACTCGAAATTGTAGCTGTCAATTGTTATGTTTTGTCCCAGGTGACGGATTGAGCGACGGATAGGTTTTGTCCTCATTGATCTTAAGACCAACTCGTTTCGCCTGTTCTTCAATCGCCGTGAATGCTTCCACAATGCCTTGGCGAGAACACGCGATGATGTCGATATCATCCGCGTATCCTAGCAGCTGGATGGACTTGTAAAAGATAGATAGATAGAGGTAAAACATATACATTCCAAAAAACCAGAAATGGCAATTCCAAAAGTATGTAGGTATAATGAAAATAGTAATGTTAATTATGTCAATTGTACACCCAATCAAATAATCCGGCGACGCAACCGGGCTGTATATACATATGTAAGTATGCATGTGTATGTTTTTTTTTTTTTTGCACGCCTTGATACCCAAACGGTTTGAGTTTGTCCAATTGTGTTTACATCAACCCTAATTGTAGGATTGACTTCTGTTATACAAAGTATAAATATGGGTTCAACGGAAAAAAATGGAATTATGAATTATTTCGCTACTCGGCTGCAACTGAAAGTATTATACTATAATTCTGAGCGTTTTCTATACATTATTCATGTCAAATTACGCATGTTCTTAGGTGCTTCTAGGCAACCTTACATACATTCATGTGTATATACATATGTACAAGTAAGAATCGAATGTTCATTTTATCTGTGCTAAATATGATTACACACATATTTTTAGATAGGTATTACCTACTGAGCATATTTTGCGAAAAAGTAAGCATCCCGTTAACATAATTTCTACTTGTCCGGAATAGGGTTCCACCACTGGATTACGATAAACTACAACTGCTTACGTCTTAATTCAATACACACTTTAGTATTCCACTTCAGATCAATTATATGGGCGCTTCACTTTTTAACTTTTTATAACACTTAACCCGTTCTTGCTTACACACAACACACAACTCATTTTTACACAGTTAGGTAATTGTCCACTAACTCACTTAGATGGCTTGATGGCCGACTGATCTTTGACAGCGAAATTCGAACGCAACCGTCGCTTCGTATTCGGAACACTGCCCTCCTCCTAAACTCGTTCGTCCTCGAGCAGGCGATTTGATCCTTCTGCGCAATATGGCGCTAATCTCTCCAAGTTTTACACTTCGCCGTCTGTTTACCGTCTGCCATGTTCGGTATACCATATCATTGAGTTTCTTGAAGAGCGCATACATATGTCCTGTCCCAGGCTGATTGCAATTTGAGGCACAAGCCTTTTTTTACATTGTGGGTTGTATAGAAATACCAATTGTCCTGGTTTGGATCCAGAAGTGTTCGCCCTTAAATCATGTCTCGCTTTCATTTTATCAGTCGCACCCAGATGAACTGATGGATAGAGTTCAGCTGCTCCTACTTTCCGGTTACGAAGTCCAACCTGCCACTTTTTGTCGATAATACTACGTCGAACTTCAGATCCGATGCAAGTCGGAGATCAGTTCCAAAAATGGCTTCAGCTGGTATCATCGCCGTTGAATTGTGCCATCTTTTTGATACCTAGCATGTCGCAGAGTTTCTTGAACACCGACAACTCGAAGTTCTCTCCTTGGTCTAAGTGCAGTTCCAGCGGTACTCCATAACGCGCAACCCAGTTATTCATGAATGCATCCGAAATGGGTTTTGCTTCTTGGTTTCGGCATGCAAAACAGTTCGGACCATTCGCTGAAGTAGTCGATCATCACCAGCGCGTATTTGTTTCCAGTGGGTCTGGTTGGGAATGGTCCTGCAATGTCCATGGCGGTGATCCAACATTATACTGCTGTATATTTCCTCGAGTTTTTCTAACTGGTCCCTTTGCCCTAGCACACTGTTCACACTTGCGAATGAAATTTGTGACCGATTCATGGCATCCTTCCCAGTAGAAACATCTCTTAATTTTTTAACAGTCTTGTCAACACCAAGGTGACCCCCGCTTGTCTCTCGTGGTATTCTCGATATGCCACGTTGGTCGAAAAACTTGTTCTTGGTGATCGATGATGACTGCCAGGAGTGGCTTATCACTTCTTATCATGCTTATCATCATCTTATCACTGCTTTTTTCCAACTTTCTCGAGAGTCCAGGAATCTTCTGGTAGCACAGGGAAACCACGGATGTCGGTGATCTGTTCCTAGGTTTCCACAGGTGAACAATGTTTACATTCAACGTCGCATGGTCGCCTCGACAGGGTATCCCCGTTTCCATGACTGGTTCCCTTCCGGTGTTCGATACTGAAATCATAACTCTGGATTCTCTCTATCCATCTAGCAAGTTGGCCTTCCGGGTTTTTGAACTGCGGCAGGCACCACAAGCTGCGTGGTCCGTCCTAGGTTAGGTTAGGTATATGGGTGCCCTATTGACGTAAAGTCAAGGCTCACGCAGACTACGTTGAGTCCATTGTGCCCACCTGTTTTGTTTAACCCGTTGATACCTATTCATTTACCGTCGAGCTGAACCAGCCAGACGAGGATAAAAATCCCATTATTCTGTTCAGCCCGATATTACCTACCTCTTCTAGTCCCGAAAGGAAGTATCTTCCCAGGAAAATATTCCTTTTTTGGGCTAGCGCCGGACATTCGCACAGCAGGTGACGAACGGACTCAATTTCCTCTTCGTCCCTGCAGCTTCTGCAGAAGTCATTGTAGGGCTGGCCTAGTCGAGCTGCATGATAGGATAGCATGCAGTGCCCGGTGAGGGCACCGACTCCCAGTCGAATGTTCCCACGATTGAACTTCAGCAGATTTTTCGTTCTTTTCTTATCATAGACGGGCCAAGTCGATTTCGCCGTTGCGCATGTATCTAAGCGACACCAGCGCTTATTGGCTTTCACCAATAGCTCCGTCTGTATCTCCCTGTGGAGCGCACTGAGTGGTGCTTTGGCCTCAGCTGAGATCTGCGCAATGTTAGCACCTGATCCCACCCTAGCCAACTCGTCCGCCCTCTCGTTTCCGGAGATATTCATGTGACCAGGTACCCAGCAAAGGGTCACCTCATTTACATTGGATATCTCTTCTAACTTCTCCTTGCAGAGTTTGACGAGTTTGGATCTTATCCATGCTGCCTGCAGAGCCTCAATGGCTGCCTGGCTGTCAACATAGATGCTGATCCTTTTTCCTGTAATATTCTCTTTGCTGATCAGGTCCGCCGCCTGCTTGATAGCGAAGACCTCAGCTTGGAAGACACTGCATCCATCATCGAGCCTGTAGGAGCGATGCTCCTAAGATAAATGGCTTGGCCATGGAGATACTTGTGGAAACGCTTGACACAGTCAACCACGGCTAAAAGCTCCCTCCTAGTTACAAAGTGAGGGCACCGTGGCGCAGTGGTTAATGTGCTGGACTCTAAGGCACGATGAACGACTTGGGATCCCGATAACGACGCCATCGAATGTTTTTGGTTGCGTCTATTCTGTGCTTCACAATTGATGTTGTTCCACTGTTCTTACCATTTGCAAAAGCTGTCCAATGCTTTCGAAACAGGCAGAGTGCTTTACTTTTCTGCTTCTCCACTAGATACCACATCCGCTCTCTGGTTATAATTTTCAAGAAAGCTTTGTTTGTCTAGATTTCCCGGTGTTTCCGATCTTCGCAGCTCATAATGGCGGCAGCTTCTTGGCATTGAGCGACTGTTGCTCCCCTTTGTATAGTCTTAGGTGTACTGGCCGGATTCAGGACTTTTTCTGGAACCAATTGGTCTTGTCGGGGTACCACGAGAGCCCTTCCAACAATGACATCGCTGGGTCGATGTCCTTTATCGGGTCCGACCACCCGTATTCGGCTTGTCCCCGCATCCTCTTCTATCTTTACCCCAACCACAGCCTCTGCGTTCGGGGGGGAACTGTTTGGCACGCTTGCACGAGTATTTCCCTGACCCTGCTACCCTGCCCATTATGTATTCTTAATGGGAGCTCCAAGTTACTATATTTCGTCACTTATTGTGTGAGGTCTCATGTAAAGACATGCCTAATCTAATCAGGAAATTATGATGTCACCAGCAATGTCCGCAACGATGAAATCATGTTGAAACTCGACGGTACCCATCGTAATTCTTTTCTGGACCTTACCCCTAACTTCCGCCTTCTCACCAGTTACTTTACGAAGCCTTACCTCGGAAAATGGTTCGATGTCACAAACCAACCCGCTTCGAATGACTGAATGAGTTGAGCTCGTGTCCAAAGTGAGCAGATACCGTCGCCCGTCCCTCGTTCCTTCGATGACTAGGCTGCTTACACACCTACAAATTCGGGATACGAGGATACTGGGGCACTCCAACGTGGGAGCCAGCGCGTACTATGTACTGGCTCTTCTGTACTGACTCCTTCTAGTTTAACGGAGTATTAGGTGCACCTTTTGCGGCTCCATGTTCTCTTTAGTCGTTGAGTGAATTACGAAACGGACGGACGTGTTTTTTACATCGAGTGCCGTGTTTAATATGTCTCACCGAAATTACAAGTGACAGAGACACTATATCTTAGTAAAGAGCCCTTCTGGCTCAGCTCCAATTAAAATCCAGTGATTTTTCTTCTTTTGTTTTTCTTGAAAGTGGAAAAATTTCAACAAAGGACAAAAAAAAAATAAACAAAGGAAGTATGAGCGTTTTACGCTCGCCTCCCCTCGAGCGTAAATCCAAAAATTCCTTAACTCCCTCTCCCACTCATGTTAAATCAACCAACTCAATAAATTTCGAGCCGGATTTCCCTTCCAACCAAAGCTCTTCCTAGACACCAACCTTGTATCACCTCACAGCCAGTTTCCCAACCAATTCCAATGAACCCGAGCTTCCCATCAAACACAGTAGCGTCTCAAAATAGTGACCTCATACTTATACCTTCCCAACAGAACATGTTAAACCACTACGAGGCTAAAACAAGAACTACAACAAATACCACCACAACCACAACAAAACCAACAACAACCTTAACAACCACAACCACAACGACCACTGGCACAACAACAACCACAACCAGCACTTCTATGCACCCATCAACACCAGAAAAATCAACCCTAGTATTTACCAGCATAAAACCCAAACCGTCGATCAGGTATGAGACTATTCCTAATGAACTAAAAAGAAACCGAAACTCCCCAGTACAAACAAACAACAATACCAACAACAAAAAAACAAAAAACAGAGACACAAACCAAACTAACGACATAGTGGTTAAACGACACAAACAATGACACACAAAATAGATTCTCTATCCTTTCACCCGATGAAGACATCCGAAACCTCCCCTCTACCCCAAATAAGCCCGCTATAGAAAAGCCGCCAAAAGTCACCAAACCCCCTCCAATATTTGTCCAAGGAGTCAAAACAATAGGTATACTGACAAACGCCCTAAACGAAGTAGCGCAGAACCACTACCTCATGCGGGTCCTTCCAAACGAAGAAGTTAAGATCCAACCAACAGATTCGATGCCCTATACATCGATCTTAAGATTGCTACAACAAAAGAACACGAGGTACTATACGTACAAGCCTAAAGATCAAAAGGGGCTTTAAAGTCATCCTAAAAAACATGCACCCCTCCACCGACAAAGAAGCAATAAAAAATGAACTCGCTGAAAAAGGACACACCGTAACGAACATTTACAACCTAACAAGAAAACACACTAGAGAACCTCTACGAATATTCTCTCTAGAACTAGAGAACAAGAAGAACAACAAAGACATATATAACATAAATACACTACTACACTGCCAAATAACCTTTGAACCACCTCACATAAGAAGAGACATACCCCAATGCAGCAACTGCCAAAAATACGGCCATACACGAAATTATTGTACCTCCTCCCCAGTGTGCGTCAAATGCGCAAAAAACCACAAAACTATTGACTGTCCAATAAAAGAAAAAACAAATGACATACGCTGTGCTCTTTGTGGAAGCAACCACACAGCAAACTACAAAGGTTGTGAAATATATAGGTCTCTGAAGCTACAAAGATTTCCACCTCTTAGAAGCAAAGAGATCCCAATAACCAAACCAACTCCTACTCCCCCTACATCTACTATTACTACAAACAATACTACTGCCGTCAATACAACTGCCACTTACGCAGAAGCTGCAAAGTCTGAATCCCAAACACTAACACACACAAAACAAAAACAGCCCGCTCCCCCAACTAACCCACCTACTCCCATAACATTAACAACACCTCAGCAAGCACAATCTTCAAATGACCTTACTGAATTAAAAACAATGATACAACAACTAGTGACACAAATCGCTAACATGATTAACATACTAACAGTACTAATAACCAAACTGAGTAATTAAATATGAAGTTAGACCGACTAAACATCGTTATTTGGAATGCTAACGGACTGCAGCAGCATGTCAACGAATTAAAGCAATTTATCAGAACCAACTCCATAGACATCCTATTGATCTCAGAAACACATTTCACAGACAAAAACTTTTTCAAAATACCCGAATACAATATGTATCAAACAAATCACCCTGACAACAAAGCTCATGGTGGCACAGCAATCATAATAAGACAGACAATCAAATCAATAGACCTTGCAGGTTACAAAGCTGAGCATATCCAAGCAACGACCATACAAATTGAAGATACATATGGACCACTCACAATTTCAGCACTCTACTGTCCACCTAAGTTTATCATATCGACAGACCAATACAAAAATTACATTAACACACTAGGTAAAAGATTCATCGCAGGAGGCGACTTCAACGCAAAAAACACAGACTGGGGCTCCAGACTAACAAACAGAAAGGGAAGCATCCTTCTAAATGTTCTAAAATCACTTAACGTGCATTTTCTCAGCCCAGGGGAACCAACATACCGGCCCTCAGATATGAATAAGAAACCTGATCTCATTGACTTCTGTATATACAGAAGTATACCCAGGACAAGATTAACCGCAAAAACTTCCCTTGACCTCTCTTCCGACCATTCCCCAATCATAATCACCTACGAGACCAAAGCTACCACGCTTATTCAAAATACAAGGATTTACAACAAAAGAACTGACTGGCAAACATTTAAGGACATCCTAACAAGAGATCTGCCACACAGAATCCCCCTAAACTGCCCTGACAACATAGATAGCGCAATAACCTACTTTAACGACACCATAATAAATGCCTTGAGCATCTGTACGCCACAGATTGTCACATCTGAACGTGACTCATATACTCCCCAATATATCCTAAACAAAATTAGACACAAACGCAATATTCGAAAACTATGGCAAACAAACCGCTCTCCTGAACTAAAGACCAAACTAAATAAGAGCATAAAAGAACTTAAGGACATATTACAAGAGCAAAAAAACAAACAACTCAACAATTACTTAAAAAACTTGACGCCGACTTTCCAAACGAACTACTCTCTCTGGAAAGCCACAAGAAACTTGAAACAGACAACTTCACACCAACCGCCAATATTAAACGAAAACAAATCCTGGTCTAAGACAAATGTAGAAAAAGCCGCAACTTTAGCGAACTTCTTTGCCAACTGCTTCACAAATGAAAAGGACAATAATTCACAATATTTAAACCTCCAAAATACGAATGAACCAATTCCAATCAAATTGACTACTAAAAATGAAATTAGTTTTCATATTAAGAATAGTCTCAAGCCCAATAAGTGCCCTGGTTACGACATGATATATGGGAAAATCTTAAAAGAACTACCCGAACACGCAATTATCTATATCAGAAATATATGTAACGCTGTAATTCGATCTAAATACTTCCCAAAACCATGGAAAATCGCTGAAGTGCACGCCATCCCCAAACCAGGAAAAGACGTAACAAAAGCTAGTAGCTATCGACCCATTTGCCTTTTACCAGTGTTATCGAAACTCCTGGAAAAAATTATACAGAAAAGATTACAACCAATACTTGACAAAAACAACGTTGTACCGAATCACCAATTCGGATTCAGACAACATCACTCGACAATACAACAGACACATAGGGTAATAAGCAAAATATCAAACGACTTAGACAATAAAAGGTACTGCTCAGCAGTATTTCTTGACGTATCTAAAGCATTCGACAAAGTCTGGCACAAGGGACTACTTTACAAGCTTAATAAAGCCTTACCATTAGACTTTTACTTGCTACTTAAAAGCTATCTTGACCAACGACACTTCTACGTAAAACACAAGGAAGAATATTCTAATTTGCACATAGTTCACGCTGGCGTTCCCCAGGGCAGCGTTCTGGGACCACTACTTTACTTAATATACACTGCAGACATACCCACCCCAACATCGCAACACTCCATGCTAGCAACATTTGCAGACGACACTATCATACTCCAATCTGACAAAGACGTAAACGACGCAAACCTCAAACTACAAAGCCATTTAAATAATACCATAGAGTGGTTCACAAAGTGGGGTATACAAATAAATGAAGAAAAGACTATCCAGGTTATCTACACAACCAGAAAAATTGACAATCCACCTCCTATAACAATTAACAATAAGAATATTAAAACCAACGATCACGCCAAATATCTAGGCATGGTTATTGACAGTAAACTAACATGGAAACAGCACATTCTAGAAAAGAAAAAACAAATAAAAGACAAACTCCGAAAATGCTTCTGGATGCTTGGTAAAAATTCTAGATTGACTATAGACAATAAACTTCTGATATACAAAGCTATGATTAAACCTATATGGTCATATGGGCTACAACTATGGGGCACTTCCAAAACCTCAAACATTCAAATAATCCAACGTACACAAAACAGAATCTTAAGAACAATTACCAACGCAGAATGGTACGTGCCAAACACGGAAATACATAAAGACCTTCACATAACAACTGTTGCAGACGAAATAAAAAAACACTGCGTCAAATACCAAAGCAAGATTTTACAACATACAAACGACGAGATACGCAATATCCCAAATGACGAACAAACACATATACGAAGACTTAAACGATACAGACCAACAGACCTAATCGAACGGTTTGGGTAAATGCTGGGTACATCACCGAAGTAAAACAAAAAAAAAAGCATCTGGCGACAACAACGAGCGATAAGGGGCGCTCGGTGTGAACAAAACCCCCAACGCTTCGAGTGGACTAAATCCCACTTGTGCCATCTTCTCCTACACACGAGTAAAAACACAATTGTAAAGGACATTGGTCCTACATTGTACGTATACCCAAAACTAAATTGTAAAAACTTCAACTAAATGTTATCCAAAACAGGTGTTGAATAAAGGGAAAAAAAAAAAAAAATGTTCTCTTCCTCTCGCTTGGTCTCTTTTCGACGAATTAGACCTCGAACGCTTTCTTCGCAGATGCCAGTTTCTCGCAATGTGCCCCTGCTAGTCGCAGATAATGAGCCACTCCTACTCGTCGTTGTTGTTCTGGAACTATCTCGGTCTTCAGAAATATGCCGCAATTCGATGGAGGGTCGGCATATCAAGAGCGATGTTTCACACGCGAGAGCGCTGACAACTGCCTCCTTGAAAGATGTATTTGGCAGGAAAATCAAGCTTCGTTGTGTATCGGGGTCCCCTAGCCCTTGGATGAAAGAATCCGTTTTCAGTTTCTCCACCGCATCAATTGAAACATCCGCATAGTCTAGATGAGACAGCTTCTCGATGTTAGCAGCATACTGCTGGATATTCTCGCTTCCACGCTGCTTCCGTCCTTCAAGCTCCAGCTGGTGCGTATCCTGTATATGCCTACTGCCGTATCTTCGGTGAAGAACATCCCATATGGCTGTGTAGTGCCTTTTCTGGTTCTTCGGAATGGTATATAGTACCTTTATAGTACCTTTAAGGAAAATTACCAAGGCTTACTTACTTACTTCTCTTCATTATTCCGTTCCGCTGTTGTCTCGAATTGCAGCTTAAAGATGTTAAGCGCGCTCGTGCTACCGAAGTCCTGGATAGTCTTCTCGTGTTCCAGAACCTTCTTGTCGAACCTCGATTCTTTCTTCGCCGTCCTGAAATAGATCGTGGACGGCCTGCTGAATGTTTCTTAAGCTATCTCGATTATTCTCTAGCATCTCTTCTGGCGTTTCCGGCTTCTGGCTCAGTTTCTGGCTTACGAAAGCTGAATTTTCCTCCAGCTTCTATATTTCGTATATTCATATATTTCTTCTTCTTCTTTGGTGGCGTTACAGCCCATGAAGGACCAGAGCCAAGCTTCTCTCAATAACCCATGTTGTGTGTGATTTATTTTTCACACAGGTGAAAGCGACCTACAGTTTAATACCGATTCCGAACGGCGTGAGTCGAGAAGCTTTTTCATGGCAAGTTTACTACGGGGGGTTTTGCCAGTACCCCGCCGAGGAGGAACGTCGCGAAATAAACATTCGATGGCGTTGGTGTTATCGGGATCCGAACTCGCTCATCGTACGCCAGAGTTCAACACACTAACCACTGCGCCACGGCGCGGAAAACGTAATTAATTACATATTGCTTAACTTATAGTGAGAAATAGTACAGGTGACACTTTTTATTTTATATACATAAGGTATTAAAATAGTTTCAAATGTCACTTCAAAATTAGATACACGTGACAGAAAATATTAATGACATACTGATACCCAAAAGAAGAGAAATAATGTAAAGCTTAGCAAATTCACCAAACCAATAGCCGAGCTACGAACTAATCACGCTTCTAAGCAGCGAATACACAACACCTTTGTTCTTAACAGATCCTAAAAGTAGGCTAATAGTTTGGCCCATAAACGAGAGCGCTAATGCTGGTATTGCCAGGACCCACTTTTCATATATATTTGCAAGCATCAACAACCAACAAACTTGCACAGATGCCTTTGTCTCGATCACTAACATCGGAAATCCCGCAAAGCGACTGTATACGGCACTGTCACCATCAACGTCAACTAATGCCATCCAAAATAAAACACCTGTTGGTAACCTAGCAGTCTGTGAGTTAGACAGAATCCTTCAAGACTCATTGGGAGAATTGTTGGATGTCAAACTTAAAGACGTTGCGACCAAATCTGACAACGAAGTCATTAGTACAGAGATTTCCGCTCTGAAATAAAGCAATGCTGAACTGACAACTCAACTGAACAAAATGGGGCCAAGATGTGCCTTACTCGAGAAGCAATTAGAATGGCTTGGAAAGAGGGCGAATGCAAGGAAGGGCACACATTGCCTCAAAAGCCTATTGTTAAATGTGGAATGAATACCATGTAACGACCCTGGCGACAGCATGCGGTTATCGAATGAAACAGTCCTATTTCCCAAATGTCAATCTCTCGATCCGCCATTTCGAGATTCGGTTTTTGCCGCCGCACAGAAGAACTTGATTCGAGAACCCACGCAGCCGCCAGGAGCCGCCAAAACACAAAATTATAAGTGAAATATCACGTATATACCCTGCTGATAAGAAATAAACCGTCAACAGTTTGGAAAACGAGTTCTATTATTTTTCGCTCAGTGGATTTTCGATACCATACGCCGCCTGCGTAACATCTTTATTTAATTGTTTACTTGCTTCGTCGACGACGATCCCAAGAATTCACCAGAAGCTGCCACCGTTCCACGGACAATACTTCTAGGAAGTCACCAGAGGTTGCTGCCGCTCCGTGGATATTTCCGGGAATTCGTAGGGGCTGCTGCCCAACAACTGTCGTCAACGAAATAATAATCGTCGTCTGCATTGTTTTTTGATCGCTGCGGTTGCTGTCGCGCAACCGGCAAACAAGAAAGTCGCCGCCTGCGACACCGTTATAAGGAAAAGTTTTCTGATCGCTGTGGTTGCTGTCGCGCAACCGGAAAACAAGATAGTCGCCGCCTGCGACACCGTTGTAACAAAAAAACCGCCATTATCGCCACATACCCCAAAGGAAGCCGATGTCCATCGAACAGGAGTTGCGGAGAAGTTCCCGTTTGGCCAAGCCCGCAACGCAAGCCGAAGAGCCCATGCCTAGCGTAACGGGCACTAGCAAAGAAGACCAGGAAAGTTCCTCAGACGCCAACGACATAATCATGGAGCAGACCACAATGGAGGAGATTCACCGACAGCTACAAGAGCTGCGCACGCAGCTGGAAGTAGCCTAATCCAACGTGGCAAGTGTTTGCTCGCGAAATCTCAAAGCTAAAGCAGGGTCTACCACTCGAGAAGAGCAGCAGCATCTTGAAACTGACGCCATACGTCGATGATTTTGGTCTACCTCGCGTCTATGGTCGCATAGATGCAGCCACGACCGTACCACTCGGAACCAGGAGGCCAATCATCATGCCGAAGGATCATCCCATAACTAGAGCCTTGGTCGCCCATTACCATCGTCAAATGCGCCATCAGAACGACGATGCCATTACCAACGAAATAAGGCAACGATTTTGGGTACCTCATCTACGCTTCGTCGTTAGGAAGACCAAGAGTGAATGCATGAACTGCCGCATACGGGACGCTTAGCCAAAGCCGCCTCTGATGGGACAGTTACCTAAGGACCGCCTCACGCCATTCGTGAGACCCTTTACTTACACCGGGTTAGACTATTTCGGTCCAGTATGTGTCGCAGTGTGACGTCGCAGAGAAAAACGTCGGGTTGCCTTGTTCACTTGCATGACGGTGAGGGCGATCCATCTCGAGGTTGCAACCAATTTATCCTCGGATTCCTGCATCCTCTGCATGCGAAACTTCGTGAATCGGCGGGGAGTCCCCAAATTGATAAGGAGTGACAATGGGACCAACTTCATCGGAACGAATAATGAACTGGCGACTGTTGGTATCTTCGACAACGACCTCATAATGGCAGAACTCTGTTCAAGGGGCATTGAATGGGTCTTCAACTGCCCGTCCAATCCGCACAGTGGAGGGTGCTGGGAGCGACTCGTCCAAGCCGTCAAAAGGGTCCTAAGATGTTTGCTCAGCGAGATAGCCCCGAAGTTGGAGACTCTGCAAAGCGCACTAATCGAAGCGGAGAATATAGTCAACAGTCGACCGCTCACCCATCTACCAGTGTCACCTGAGGAGGAGGAACCGTTGACGCCCGATCATTTTCTCGTCGAATTCGACCCAGACTCCCGGACCAGTGGACATGAAAGCTCTCTGTCTCCGAAAACAGTGGAGAGTAAGCCAACAGATCAAGGACCGGTTCTGGAGAAGGTGGATGAGGGAGTACTTGCCAACACTCACAAGAAGGTGTAAGTGGACCGAGCGTACGTCATCGCTCAAGGAAGGGGACTTGGTACTAGTGTGCGATGCTGACGTTCCAAGAAGCAAGTGATTGAGGGGAAGAATCACGAAAGTGTTCCCAGGTAAGGATAACCAAATTCGTTCGGCTGAAGTGAGGACATCTACCGGGACTTTCCGAAGGCCTGCTATCAAATTAGCTGTATTGGACATTGGTGTACAGTTTGTCAAGGAAATGTTTGCAAAACGTAGAAATGAAAAGCAAATAATGTTAAAAGCATATATTTACTAAGTAAAATAAGATTTTTTTTAAAACCTTCTTCATAATTCCATTTTCGTATTAACTGGTTACCGTAGTATACAAAAAGGAAAAACACAATCAACCAAACACTTGAGAAATTTAACAAAAATTGATCAATATCAGTTTATTTACTGTCAAACAATTCTTTGCAAAATGCTGTTTGCCGACCAAATTAATTAAAATTACAAGCAAAAGAACCAATTTTCTTATTTTTAATACTTGGTATGACCACCATTAGCTTTAATGACAGCCCGTAATCTACCCTGCATTGATTGAATGAGCTTCTGAAGGTCATATTCATCGGGATTCTTAAGCCATTCTTCGTTGATAAACTTAATTAAATCATTTTTCGATTTTGGACTTTTTTTTGCCACCTTCTTTTTTAAATGGGCCCACAAATTCTCAAAAGGTTCAGATCGGGGCTTTGCGCAGGAGTGTCAATTACTTTTTGGCAATTATAAAGCAACCACTCCCTGCACAAATATGATTTATGCTTTGGATCGTCGTCCTGGTACAATTTAAAAAGTAATTTGTTTTCGTTTTCTGGGTCCACAAAGCCGAATTTCTGAACACTTCTTTTCAAATTTTGTCTTAAAATATCCAAATAAACTTCCTCTGTCATTATATCATCAATAATTTAAACTAACCAACACCTTTGCTTGAGAAGCAGCCCCATATCATCACTGACAATTTCCCGAATTTTACTGTTGGAATGATATTCTTGTTGTCGAGGGCTGTAAGCGGTTTTCGCCATACTCTCGGCACACCTGCATGGTAGTACAGCTTTATACTAGACTCGTCACAAAACACAACATCGTTCCAATACTCTACCGAAAGACAAACGTGCTTTGTTGCAAAATTGACGCTTCTGCAAATATTCAACGGTGAGAGTAATGGTTTTTTTCTAGCAACTCTTGATGTGTACTTGTGCTTGAGTATAGTTTTTCTAACTATCTCATGAGACACTTGAATTCCGTAACCGTTTCTTAAGTCCCTGGCTAATATTCTGATGCTGGTATGAGGGTTTTTTTCAATACGTCTCATCATTTTTCTTTCGTCCCTGATTGTTAGTTTTTTTGGCCTGCCTGTTGACTGGTTCAGATCTAGTCTGCCTTCTTTTTCAGCACGGCTTATAACGTTGTACACAGTTCTTAATTTTATACAAAACATTTCAGCCAATTCCCTAGCGGATTTTCCTTTGTGGTAGTTATATTACACCAATTGTATTACATCATCACTTAACCGTTTGCCTGGCATATTCAAGATTACTTTTTTTAAATTTTCTGGACACTATGAAATCGTTAATGACTAACAAACTGACACACAACTCCAAAACGCAATGAAATTACAGCTAATGTGTATTATTAAAAAAACTTCTCGAACTCTTTGCACTTTTGCAAAGAATTATTTGACAGTGAAAAAACAGCATTGGATATGTTTTGTTAAATTTCTGTTGGTTTTTGGGTTACACTTGCCTTTTTTTTCTACATACGGCAAGGAATTTATATGAAAATGGATTAGTTATAAAAAAAAATAGCTCATTTGCTGTCTTCTTAGTAAATATATGCTTTTAAATCAGTTTTATTCTATATTTACGTTTTGCAGACATTTTCTTAACAAACTGTATATACCCCCCTAAATATATTATGTACTTTGTAGAAATAAACCGTCAAACCGTCAACAGTTTGGAAAACGAGTTCTATTATTTTTCGCTTAGTGGATTTTCGATACCATACGCCGCCTGCGTAACACCTATTGAGAGGGGAAACTCTATTTGTTTCGGAAACAAGGTTTTGTTTTGATAGTAATGGCAAAATGAGATCGGATGTGGAAAACGACAACCATGGGCGTGAGGACAGCAAGTCTCAACCTATGGATGGCGTTAACACGAGTCATTTTTAATTGTGATGCCGTCTGCCATAATACGAGTAAAAGTAGTTTAGCTTATATTAATAATAGTACAAATATTTTTGAAGTTCTGAAGTATAGAATCCTTTCCTATAAGGCATATATATATTTTTGGATTTTTACTTTTTCGCGCCATGGTTTGATACTGGCTGCAGCTAGGGTATTATTATTTGGTTGATTGAGAGCATATAGATCTTCTAGCAACGCTTATTTCAGGAATCAGTACACTCTGTCGAATAGGACGTATAAAGCAATATGTAAGAAAAAAAAAAAAAAAAAAGGCAGTATCCTTTGAAACAGGAGCGGAACGATTATCTTTATGTAGAAACTCCAAGGAGTTTTGGGACCTGGTAAAACATCTAAATGGCAAACAATTTTCCATTGACGCTAGCTTGAGCTCGAATCTTCTGGCCGCTCATTTCGATATTTTATTGAATCCCCCCAACGAGAAAGTGAATATCCAATATGCAGTCCCAGGCTTCTATAATGAAGTTATTGATGCTTCAATAAGCTACCAAGAAGTGAATTCGGCAATAGCGAGGCTTAAGGACGGAAACGCACCTGGATCGAATATCGTACCAGCTGAATTTTATAAGTATGGTACAGCAGAGCTGATCAACAAGCTGACACTCACATATAATTATATTATGAGAACCGGGATAGTACCACAGGAATTCAAGGAAGCGATTACTTTTCAAATCCACAAGAAAGGAAATTTGGCTGAGCCCTTCAATTATAGAGGTATATCGTTTCTTAATGCGTCCTACAAAATATTCACACTGGTTTTGCAAAAACGCTTTATTAAGTGGATCGATGACAACAAGCTTTTAAAGGAATTTCAGGCAGGTTTTAGGGCGGGCTATTCGGCAATTGACCACATTTTTACCCTAAAAAGTACATCGGAAGCATTCCTTCAGAAAGGAAAAAAGCTGCATGCTTTTTTGTGGATTTTACATCTGCCTTTGATATGATCGACAGAAGTATGCTAATCTACAAGCTCTACAGGAATGGCATGTCATGGAAGTTTGGGAGAGTAATCCAGAATTTTTATGGGGACGCAATGGCTATGGTATGGAATGGCGAAGTTTTAAAACGCAATCGGGAGTCAGACAGGGTTGCACATTACGCCCAAGTATGTTTGCTTTGTTCATTGAGGACCTCGTAGAATTCCTACCGTGCGGGATCGAATATGACAGACAATAAAAGTATTAATGTTTGCGGACGATATTGTACTTTTGGCCTTGTACCTGGAATAGATGCTTTTAAAACAAAAGTATCGCTCATAGCAGCAAGTTTAGCATATTTGAAGCGGTATCAGAATCAGTCCTTTTTTATGCAGCGCAAACATGGGGAACGAAGCAGTATGATACTGTTGAGAAACTTCTGCGATAGTTCTGCAAACGGATATTTCAACTGCCTTTTAATACACCCAACTACATCATTATGCTGGAACCAGGATTATCGCCTCTGTTCATACGTACCCTGAAAATGCTGATAGGTTATATATGTATTGAAGGTTCTAATGATGAATGATTACCGGCTACCTAAGATAGTAGCTCTCCAAGCCATAAGGACCCAAACAAGCTGGTGTGCGGATTGGATGGAGTTAGTGCGAGAATGTGGGATGGAAATTAACCTAAATATAATTGGACATGAAGAGTTAAGAGCTTCTCTTTACCAGCTCGTATCCGCGGTGGACCGTAAGCAGCGAGACAAGTATTTGAACGATGCAACAGGATCAATTTACAGACAGCTCTACTGACAACTTAGTCACAACTTGGGGGAGAGGAACTATTTTCGTGATGAAAACAGTGTTGCTGAAATATCAATGATGGTAAAGCTGCGGGGAGAACTTCTGCGCTTGAATTTCATACCACATAGAGATGACCTACCCAGTATATGTTCCTTGTGCAACCTTGGTGAAAGGGAGGATATCCACCACTTAACGGAAGATGCCCAATTCTTAAAGAAAAAATTTGGTCTAGGTGCGACCCGCAAGGCCCACACGACTAACTTTCCAGTGGGAAAAATTAAAACACTCGTTTAGTTTCATATATAACTATTGCTATTAATATTAATATCTATTATATATATATACTTCTCATCTCACGTTGTAGCACACGATGAACTCCGAAACTTTCTAACCGATTTCACGATTTTTGATTATTTAAGTGTGTTTCGCTGGCGTGCCTAAGATGGGATCATTTTTATCACGTATTTTTTGTCAATTAATGCAAAATCAACTATTTTTATATTCCATATAAAATGTATATACTACAACTAATTGTGTAGAACTCTTTCTACCTTACCTACGAATTTACCTTATACTGCCTTACCATAAGTTACCTTTTTTATGTGCCCAATAGATGGAGCCGTGTTTTGATCTCATCTCATTGCTTATTATGTACTGCGTTCCATATGGTGAATAGTATATTGTGCAAACGGATATTGTGTGAATTTTTTATTTTATTCTTTATTTTCAAATCTTCATTTTATCAATCAACCGCATGGTGGAGATAACGATTACCGTGGTAAACTATTCTGAGAATATATTTTTTTTTGCCTGTGGGATAGAATTTTGTTTGCATACTTGGGGGCATGGAAAAATGATGCGATGACATGATGCTGCATAAACCTGCATGTGTAAAATGTATGCATACTTTTAGGAGTAATCAGTAATTCAGGTGATACATACATGTATACAGCTAATTCTGGTTTTAAGTACTTTAAGTACGAAATAAACGATACAATGGTTGTACCAACGGTTGCACAATTTTGGCGTTGTATACAACAATTGTAGCGTGTATTTCCACCCAACCGGTCGCTTTGCCGATATTGTATAGTCGTATGCTCATGAGCATACAACCGCCGCGGTCGCATGCACAACGCAAGTCGGTACAACCATTGTATCGTGTATTTCGTACTTTACACTACAAATACGATCATGTAGTATTCGTGTGAAAAAAATATGGAGTTTGTATGTTGAATACACATATATGTATAAATACATAAATGTACATATGTACGTGCCGATTTCAAAATCGAAAAAAAAATTCTCACAACTAATTACTCATGAGCACGTGCATTTAATAATTGCTCGTTGGGTAGTGCACACTCACGAGCATCTCATAAGTGTGCGTTTTCTCACCCAATCACACACTTTCCGAGGAATCTCGTATGTATGGGTTGTAGCCCGATCACCTCAATCAACCAGCGTCGGGTGCGGTTAGTATTGAGATGCGGGACCGCTTGAGAACACCGCGTGTTATTAATTTTGTTTGCCTTTCTTTCAGTTATTTAATTTCCAACAAAAGACGGCTGGGCCGATAGTAATAACAAAAAGGAGAACGTAGTAGGTTAGCTAAAAATAAAATTGTTAATTGGTCCAAGAGACTAGATCGCAGTAAATGCGATGGAGGTGTTTTTAGTGGTGTTAGAGTCCCACACTATTCCGCAACACCAGCCGCGGAGTGTCTTTCGAGATTTTCACCTTCCAATATAAAAAAAAAATAAAAATTCAGGGACTTACCGCTCTGTAATTGACACAGTCATAGGGGTATCCTTTCTTTTGGACCGGGCAAACGATGCTGGGATTCCATTCATCGGGCACGCGTTCTTCCGACGATATCTTTAAAAAATCCATGAAAATACACCTATTGAAGTGCTTATTAATGCCATTTTTTACCTATAACGGTTCTGTGTATCCATATCTTGACTTTGAATGCAAGAGGAGATTAAATGTCGCCTTTAATGACTGTATCCGATTTATCTACAATATCCCCAGGTACTGTAGTGTGTCTCATTTAGCAATTGGTGTTCTCGGTCTGAGTTTGAATGTATTTCTGAAGTTTCGTAATATTCTTAAATTATACAAAATTATTCATCATATGTGTCCTGATGACTTACATGACATGTTAACATTTGCGCATTCAGCATGTGGCCTCAAACTAATATTACCTCGATACATCCATTGCATTGGAGGGCACTCCTTCTTCGTACCTGCAATTCGTCTGTGGAACGCTCTTCCACACGAATTGCAGACAATAAACTCGTTTGCCGAATTCCAAGGAAAACTTTTTATCCACCTCCCCGATAACAGTATCACTACTTAAAAATTGCTATTATGTTTATATTTATATTTTATATCTTAGTTCATATTCTACTATAGTTTAGACCTATGATTTGTTCATTGAAAGTTATAGTCGATTAACTACACATCCACAAGTTGTCATTTAAATAGTTTATGCTTCTTAAAAGATTTGGTTGTCTTGTAGCATTTTGTTATTTATTACATTCAATAAAAAAATCTAAACATCTAAATCTATCTTGCAGATGAGTTGGTGTATGTTTCTGACCTGCTCATCGCCAGCTGCTTTAAAGTACGCGGGAAGTACGTCTGCCCCAGCAGCTTTATAAGACTCAAGTTTCGATATCGCTATCTTAACATCGTCTAGGTCGGCTAAACGAGATTCTCGTTCATCTTCGTCCATTGTGAATGGTTCGTTCTGCCTGACGGCCGCATTTTGACTATCATCGCCATTATACAGTCTGCAGAAGTTGTCCTTCGACAATCTCAGTATCGACTGTGACCCCACTATTAATTGTCCGTGCTCAACCCTGCAGGCTTCTGCCCTGGCTTTATAGCCTTGACATGTTCGTTTTACTTTTTGGTAAAACATTCGAACGTCGTTCCTGCAATAGCATCGCTCCATCTCCTCGATCTCGTGCTTCTCGTGCTCCTTCTTTTTTCTTCTCAGCAGCGCATGCGGGTAGCTCTCGTCCATCGATGCAGTGTAGCCGTGTATGCATTTTGTTTCTCTACAAGGGCCTGTCTACACTTGTCATCAAACCAGGGGTTTCTCGAAGGTGGTGGCTTGAAACCGAGTACATCTGAGGCGGCCTCTCTGATGGCGTTCTGACAACGACTCCATTGCTGTTCAATGGTTTGTGCAAATTGCATCGGGACTTGAGAGAGCCTGGGGGAGACTTGGTCGACGAAGGTCCTGACGGTCTCCTGCGATTGCAGCTTTCCCATGTTAAATTTTTGTGTTCTTACTCGACTCCGTTGATTCCGAGAAATTCGCATCCGTACCTTGGCTGCAACAAGGTAATGATCCGAGTCGATGTTGGCTCCTCCAAAGGTTCGGACATCTAGGATGCTGGAGGAGTGTCTGCCGTCAATCGCAATGTGATAAATTTGATTGGTTGTCGATTGATCGGGGACTGCCAGGTCCCCTTTTGGATGTTGAGGTGTGGTGATCGTGTACCTGCTACTACGAGATTATGTTCCGCCATAAGATCCACTAGCCTTAGTCCGTTTTCTGACATCGTGTTGATCTTGCACATACGGAATGATTTAATGAAGCTCAATCCCGAACAATAATGGCCTACATATTGTTGCGGAGATGCAAACGGACGATTAAGTTCGAATTTCGCTGTCGAAGTTCGAAAGCTCTCTGGAAGCGGGGATTGGAATGATGTCAACTTCCAATGGAATTGTCAGAGCGTTCTAGAGATTTCCGAAGGGGGACTTCCAACGGCGAACGTTCGAGAAGGTGGACCGAGAGCTATATAAGTGCGAACACTCGCCCTCGACAGACATTCAGTTTGTGGTATTGAACAGCGTGCGAAAAGTCAGTGTGATCAAACAGTGTGAAAATAAAAGCTCTCAACAAAGGTTTTGTTTAAGTAATAAAGTTTAAAGTGGATTGTATTGGATAATAAATAAAAGTGGTGAAGCTACACAGATAATTGATCTGTGGTGAAAGAAATAAAAGTGTGTGTGTTTCAATTTAAATAAAAAGGACAATTGTAGTTTATCGCAATCCAGTGGTGCGAACCCTATTTGGTGTGGGGATCGAAATAATTCGTAACATTTGGTGTCAGAAGTGGGATTGCGAGTAAACGAGTGAAACTTTATTTGAGTTGTGAAGTGAATTATTGCAAAAGTGAGAAAATGGTAAAATTGGAAAAGTTGACCATTGAACAACTGAAAAGAGAGCTGGATGCTCGGGAATTATCCACAGTGGGAAGTAAAGCCAACCTGGTGGAGAGACTGCGATCAGCGTTGCAGGAAGAAGGTTTCGACTGGGAGAGTTACGAATTCGGGGTGGAGAAGCCGTCGACATCTACTGAGCCAGCGTTCGACATGCAGCACATTCTCGCGGCTCTTAATGCCATGAGTCAAAAACTGGAGGAAAATTCCGCAGCTGTAAGTAGAAAGTTGGAGGAAAACTCAACTTCCCTAAGCCAGAAACTAGATCAAAAGCTGGAGGAAAATTCCGTTGCCGTAAGTAGAAAGTTGGAGGAAAACTCAACTTCCCTAAGCCAGAAACTAGATCAAAAGCTGGAGGAAAATTCCGTTGCCGTAAGTAGAAAGTTGGAGGAAAATTCCACTTCCATAGGGCAGAAACTAGAGAAGCTGGAGACATTAGAAGAGATGCTAGAGAACAATCGAGAAAGCTTGAGAGACATCCAGCAAGCTGTCAACGATCGAAGAGAAAATCGAGACACTGGACAAGAAGGTTCTAGATCTGGAAAGTAACCAGGAAAAGGTAATCGAGCACTAGAATCGAGGTTCGACAAGAAGGTTCTAGATCTCGAAAACAATCAAGAAAAGATAATCGAGACATTGGGATCGAGGTTCGACAAGAAGGTTCTGGAACTCGAGAAAACTATCCAGAACGTACAGCATCAAGGAATCGTCGTACCGACTGCAGCATCAAAATTCACAGCTCCCAACTTCGACGGCAAGAGCGCTTTTAACATCTTTAAGCTCCAGTTGGAGACAACAGCGGAACGGAATCAATGGGGAGAGGAAGATCGTGTGGCTGTCCTAGTAATTTCCCTTAAAGGTGAAGCAGCTGACGTTCTACAGACCATCCCGGAGACCCAGAGAAGGAACTACACAGCCATATGGGATGCTCTTCATCGAAGATACGGCAGTGAGCACATGCAGGAGATGCACAAGCTGGAACTTAAAGGACGCAAGCAGCGTGGAAACCAGACCATCCAACAGTATGCTGCCGACATCGAGAGGGTATCCCACCTTGCCTACGCAGATGTCCCAGTTGATGTGGTGGAGAAACTTAAAACGGATTCCTTCATCCAAGGACTAAGGGACCCCGATACGCAACGAAGTTTGATTCTCCTGCCGAAGACATCTTTCAAGGAGACAGTTGCCAGCGCTCCCGCATGTGAAACATCGCTCTTGATATGCCGACCTTCCATCAAATTACGGCGCATATCTCAAGATCAGGATAGTTCCAGAACAACAAGGGCGAGTAGGAGTGGTTCATTCCCGGGTAGCTGCTACATCTGCGACCAGCAGGGGCACATTGCGAGGAACTGCCGTCTGCGGAGAAAGCGTTCCTTCAGCAAATTGCGACGTAATTCCAGAGCAACGACAGTGAGTAGGAGTCGCTCGTTCCCAGGTAGCTGCTATATCTGCGACCAGCAGGGGCACATTGCAAAAGACTGTCGTCTGCGGAGAAAGCGTTCTTCCAGCAAATTGTGGCGTAGTTCCAGAGAAACAACGGTGAGTAGGAGCTGCCCGTTCCCAGGTAGATGCTACATCTGCAACGAGCAGGGGCACATGGCGAGAGATTGTCATCTGAGAAGAAGGCGTTCGAGGTATGATTCGCGAAAAGGAGAACAAGCGAGAGCACGCGAATACCGGAAGGGAAACAGCCATAGAAATGCGGATGCATTAACGAGCCGAACTCGCGGCGTTGAATGCAAGCATTGTTCACGTGCGGAAACCAAAGAAGAGGTCACCGATATCCGTCGTTTCCATGTGCTGCCAGAAGATGCTTGGAGTGCCGAGAAGGTTGGAAGAAAGCAGCGAGAGGATGCCGATCTGGCAGTCATCATTGACTACCAAGAACGAGGTTTTCGACCAACTTGGCAGCAAATATCCAGCGAAAGCCCACTCGTGAAAGCTTCCTGGGCTCAGTGGCAGAGTTTGAAGCTGAAGAACGGTTGCCTCTACCGCAGTTGGGAGAGTGAGGACGGGAACATTGTAAACGATCTGCTGGTAATTCCAAAAGGACAAATCGACGAGGTCATCCGAGAATACCACGAGGGACCAAGCGGGGGTCATCTTGGTGTTAACAAGACTGTAGAAAAGATCAAGAGACGTTTCTACTGGGTAGGATGCCATGAGTCGGCTACGCGTTTTATTCGCAGGTGTGAACAGTGTGCGAAGGCAAAGGGTCCAGTAAGGAAAACTCGAGGAAATATGCAGCAGTACAATGTTGGAACACCGTTCGAACGTATCACAATGGACATCGCAGGCCCATTCCCAACGAGCAACGCTGGAAACAAATACGCGCTGGTGGTGATTGATTACTTCAGCAAGTGGCCTGAGGTGTTTTGCATCCCGAACCAGGAAGCCAAAACCATTTCGGATGCATTCGTGAACAACTGGGTTTCGCGTTATGGAGTACCAATGGAACTGCACTCAGACCAAGGGAGAAACTTCGAGTCGTCGGTGTTCAAAGAACTCTGTGACATGCTAGGTATCAGAAGGACGCGGACAACACCATTACATCCACAATCTGATGGCATGGTCGAAAGGTTCAACCGGACGATGGAGGAATACCTGAGA
The DNA here is from genome assembly GCA_951905685.1 of Eumerus sabulonum. Classification (NCBI taxonomy): domain Eukaryota; kingdom Metazoa; phylum Arthropoda; class Insecta; order Diptera; family Syrphidae; genus Eumerus; species Eumerus sabulonum. The sequence goes on from OX645060.1 coordinate 103,271,850, forward strand.
AAAGTCGTCGTCGGAGATCAGAAGGACTGGGATGAACATCTTCCCCTTTTCTTCATGGCATACCGTTCGGCACAACACAATTCAACGGCAATTACACCCGCCGAAGCCATTTTTGGAACTGATCTCCGACTTCCATCGGACTTGAAGTTCGGCGTGGTACTACCGACAACTAGCGGCAGGGAAGACTTCGTAACCGAAAAGAAAGAACAGCTGAACTCTATCCATCAGTTCATCCGGGAGCGACTGAACTTGGTCAGCGATAAAATGAAGGCGCGATACGACTTGAGGGCGAATACTTCTGGATTCGAGACCGGACAATTGGTATTGCTGTACAACCCACAACGGAAAAAAGGCTTGTGCCCCAAATTGCAATCAGCCTGGGACGGACCATGTGAGGTCATCAAGAAACTCAATGACGTGGTATACCGGATACAGCAGATGGGAAACAGACGGGCGAAGTATAAAACTGTCCACGTAGAGAGGTTAGCACCATATTACGGAGAAGGATCCAATCGCTTGTTCGAGGACGAACAAGTTTAGGAGGAGGGCAGTGTTGCGGAGATGCTCTCTGGAAGCGGGGATTGGAATGATGTCAACTTCCAATGGAATTGTCAGAGCGTTCTAGAGATTTCCGAAGGGGGACTTCCAACGGCGAACGTTCGAGAAGGTGGACCGAGAGCTGTATAAGCGCGAACACTCGCCCTCGACAGACATTCAGTTTGTGGTATTGAACAGCGTGTAAAAAGTCAGTGTGATCAAACAGTGTGAAAATGAAAGCTCTCAACAAAGGTTTTGTTTGTGTAATAAAGTTTAAGGTGGATTGTATTGGATAATAAATAAAAGTGGTGAAGCTACACAGATAATTGATCTGTGGTGAAAGAAATAAAAGTGTGTGTGTTTCAATTTAAATAAAAAGGACAATTGTAGTTTATCGCAATCCAGTGGTGCGAACCCTATTTGGTGTGGGGATCGAAATAATTCGTAACAATATAAGCAAGTGTTTATTGTAGGCCATTGGTGTTCGGGATTGAGCTTCATGAAAACTTTTCGTATGTGTAAAGATCTTGATTATTTGCAAACAATATTTCGAAGTTCAACGACATAAACAGAAGACCCATAAAAATGAAAAAAAATATGAAATTATATGGGTGTTTTCAAGATCCACTAGCCTTAGTCCGTTTTCTGACATCGTGTTGATCTTGCACATACGGAATGATTTAATGAAGCTCAATCCCGAACAATAATGGCCTACATATAAACACTTGCTTCTACAATTACTACAATATTTAATGAAATTTAAGAAACCATCAAATTTGGAGATATCTCATCAATACCATTCATCAACTAAGAATGCTAAATTAACGTTTCGGTAATTATTTGGAAAAAGGCCCTAATCACCGATTGGATGGATTTCAATTATGTTAAAATAGGCTTTGTCCTGACAATTTTGATATATGTACATCTTAGATCGGACTTTCCTAGTTTCAAAGAGATTTGAATACGGTTTTGGCTTGTTTTAGTTCAATCATAGTTTTGCCTGGAACTATGCAACAAGTTTTAAATAATCAAATTCACGTAAAGATTTTGTAACTCCTAATAGTATGCGGTTTTCAATGGTTTAGAAGATGCATATATATATGTACATATATCTTTTTTTTTGTTCGTTTTTCATAGTTTGCGCAGTTTCAGGAGTCATACTATTATGATGTTTGTCACACAACCTGGACGGAGTGCGGATGATTTCAATCAAAACTATTTTGCTGTTGGTTTCCTTCCTCGATTACACACGACATAACCTGAAAATGAATACGAACGTTCTTGGCCGAATCCAGCTGTTCAACGGCGAAAATTTCCCCTCGTGGAAACCTCAGATGGAAGCAATTCTGCATAAAGCTAGGCTGACTGGCTACGTTAATGGGAAAATTCCTAGGCCGGAGAATGCAGACGAGCAACCAAATTGGGATGATAAAGATATGGACGCAAGGGCGGAATTGCTCTTAGCGATAGAACCAAACATTGTATCTCTAGTAAAGGACAAATTGTTATCCAAGGAGATTTGGGACTTCCTTAGTACAACCTTTGACCGTAAAGGACCCAGACAGAAGGCGGAAGAGTTCAGGCGGCTTATTAATACGAAGATGGAAGTCAATCAGAGCATGGAAGGATACATCCGTGAATTCAAAACAACAATCAGCAAACTACAGGAAATGGGAGCGAGTCTGGACAAGGACTTGTCGGTGGTCGTTCTTCTTGATGGATTGTCTGATGACTTCAAAGACGTGCAGGCTGCATTCGATGCTCAAAGCGCATATCCGGAGGTCGACGTCGTGTGTACCAGACTCTTGGAGGTTGGTGATCGCAAAAAAGACTCGAGTGAACAACAAAGTACAGCATTATATATAAAGGGAAAACACAAGCCGAGAAAAACATCTAATCTCAATAACAGAAGTAATTCCTTCCCATTCAATTGTCGCGTTTGTGGAAAAAGAGGTCATATAGCGAAAGATTGCTATCAAAATAAAGAAAGAGCAAGGACAGCACAGTCGAACAACACAGAAGGAACGGAATATGGTTTTACCATCAAAGAGGAATCTGTATTTCAAGTCTCAAGTGAGAGTAAAAATAGCTGGAATTGGAACGGCGAAATTGCCATCACACCTTAGTAGTGTCGGAAAAGACATCAACCTATTTTCCACGCTTTACATACCAGATTTAACAGAAAATTTGATCTCGGTCAGCAAAGCGGCAAGAAGCGGTGTCACGGTGGTATTCGAAGGCGATCAAGCTAAATTATTCAGCAAGACTGGTACACTATTGCTCACAGCTGACCAAAGGCGTGGTTTGTATATAGTTTAGGGAAATAACAAGGTTCTTGCCACACAGGAAAGGGACAATTCGCTGAGTTTGTGGCATCGGAGAATGGGCCACCTAAACATAACCTCACTCAAGTACCTTCAATCAACAGGAATGGTGACTGGTCTACCAGAGGAGTTTGGAAACGATAAAAGCAGTTGTGTGCCGTGCATTTGTGCGAAAACAATCTTTAAAACCTTTTGTGGTGTGTGGAAATAAAAGAACAACAAGACGATTACAATTGGTTCATTCCGATGTGTGTGGTCCCATGAGAACTCAATCCTTAAGCAAAGCAATATACTTTATTACATTCATCGACGATTATTCTCGACGAATTTGTGTATACTTCATGCAGAAGAAAAGCGAAGTTTTAGATAAGTTCAAAGCATTTAAGGCAATGGCCGAAAAACAGACAGGGGAATCACTTAAATCGTTAAAAACGGATAATGGGACGGAGTACACACATACAAAATTCGGAGAATTTTCGGAACAAAACGGAATCAATCATGAATTTTCTACCCCACATACGCCGCAACAAAATGGGATAGTAGAGAGGGCCAACCGGACACTACTTGAAATGGCAAGGTGTATAAAGCTAGAAGCGAAACTGCCTGACGTACTGTGGGCAGAATTAATCTGCACTGCAGCCTTTATTCGGAATAGGTGTCCAACAAAAATGAACGACCAAGCAACTCCAGAGGAACTCTGGACAGGTAATAAACCGAACGTGTCTTCCTTTAAGTGCATTGGTACGATGGGTTATGTACTGGACAAAGGAAAAAATCTCGGGAAATTTGAGGCAAAAAGCAGTGCACATATCGTTGTTGGATACAGCAATGAGCATGGCACCTATCGACTTTGGAAGCCCGGAACTCGCATAATTGTCTGCAGCAGAGATGTACGTTTCCTGGAAGAAGAGCGCACTGAAGAAGAGGTCCAACAAAATTATTATGTTTGCAGCTATAAAAGGACCGAAAGTCAACTCCCTGATTTTTATCAACTACCTAGCCAATCTCAGCGAGAGCAGCATCCGGAGGAAGAACCTGAAGTAAAAGAGACCGTAAATACTGCCGACCAAATACCAAATGGCGATGAATTTTTCAGCGTTGGAGTCGACCCTGTGAACGTCAAGCAGCTGGCAAATAACGAACACCAGGATGAATGGTACAAGGCCATGCAAGAGGAATATGAGTCCCTCATACGTAATGGAACTTGGGTATTAGTGGAGAGGCCAACTAACCGGCAGGTAATCAAATCGAAATGGGTATTCAAAACTAAATATTTTCCAGATGGCACAATAGAGCGAAGAAAAGCCAGACTAGTGGCCAAAGGTTTCGACCAAGTTCATGGGGTCGACTACACGGATACTTATTCCCCGGGGGCCATTATTCACTCCATCCGACTCACATTAGCCATTGCAGCAGAGCACAACCTGAGGTTATACCACCTTGACGTTTCTGCAGCATATTTGAATGGCGATCTCGACACCGACATTTATATGGAGCAACCTGAAGTTTTCACCAACGACGCTACGAACAAAGTGTGTATGTTGAAGAAGGCAATATACGGCCTTAAACAATCTGGCCGCCGATGGAACTTTAACTTGGATAAAACTTTAAAGGATCTCGCATTTAATCAATCATCTTATGATAAATGCATCTACTATAAAATCAAGACAAAATCAATTACAATCATCACTGTTTACGTTGATGATCTACTTTTGGCAACAAATAGTGGTGAAGAGTACTCATCGATATATGGCATACTGTCAAAGGAGTTTGATATCCGTAATCTGGGTGAACCACAGTTATGTGTAGGCCTTGAAATCATAAGGAAAAACGGTGAGATCAGTTTCAGACAAATGGGTTACATCAACAGCTTAATTGAGTCATACAATTTAAATGAAGCGAAACCGTCACGTTTACCTTCGCACGTTAACCTTAAACTACAAAGAGAACCGAACATAAAAGGTGAATGTGAAAAGGTGGACACTACAAAATATCGCCAACTATTGGGACGCTTGCTTTACCTGTCCAACTTCAGCAGACCAGATATATCGTACATCGTGAATGTCCTTTCTCAACATGTTGAGGATCCAAGACGGCAACATTGGAACGCAGCGCTAAACATCATCAGATACTTGATTGGAACCAAAACAGCAAAAATAGTCTACAGAAGAACAAATCAACAACTTCAAACATTTTCGGATTCAAATTGGGCAGCAGGTACAACCGACAGAAAGTCACAGTCCGGCTTCGTGTTTCTTTACGCTGGTGGAGCAGTTCACTGGGGCTCCCGTGAACAAAAAATAGTTGCCACATCCAGCACAGAGGCTGAATACATCACACTTTCATCAGTAGCGAAGGAGGTAGCATATTTTCGGAACATCTTACTTGAACTACAGCTACACGTTGGACAAGTTGATTTATTCTGCGACAGCAAAAGTGCAAAGCACATCGCAACTAATCAGTCCAATCAAGGAAGAACCAAGCATATTGACGTGCGCTACCACTATATCCGGGAAGCGGTTGCAGAAAAAGTAAACATCGAATTCCTAAAATCCGAAGACATGAAAGCCGACGCATTCACAAAGCAACTACCAGTGAAGTCACACTTTAAGCATTTTGTAGAGATGGGTATGGTTTTCGAAGAAAATTTCGATAAGACTTAATGAATTATATATATTTTTAATTTATTTCTTAAACTATTTGTGTAATTTTTGCTTAAGTTTATATCACATAAGAAAATGTAATTATTCCCTATAACAATTATGAATTTGAGCGGGGGTGATGAGACCTTAGGAATATGTAATGCGTTTGTACCTTAAAACATCTGTCTTCATACTTGTCATTTTCTACCTTATGTCAACTCTCTTCTGTTAAGTGAATTCGGCATGAAAGGAAGTCCAAATAAAGTAATCTCAGTTTCTATATAAAATCACTCGTTTATTTCAACAGTTTATTGTAGGCCATTGGTGTTCGGGATTGAGCTTCATGAAAACTTTTCGTATGTGTAAAGATCTTGATTATTTGCAAACAATATTTCGAAGTTCATCGACATAAACAGAAGACCCATAAAAATGAAAAAAAATATGAAATTAAGTGGGTGTTTTCATTTTTCCCACTGAGAAGTTAGTCGTGTGGGTCGTGCGGGTAGCACCTGTACCAAATTTTTTTATTTATGTATTTTTAAACCCATTTAACGAATCTAAAAGGTCTAGAATTAAAGGATGGATCGGCTCCACATCCATCCAAAGGGATATTTAATAAAATAAAACATATATGTATATAACCAAAAAAGGAATTGTGCGTTACTCACCTGATTGAGTCCTTCTGATACCTATGTTATTGTTGAAATAAAATGGTATGTCATAATTTCGCCAATTATACACACTAATGTTATGTGTTCATATTTCCAAAAACCTTAATGATAAAGAATTGTTCACTTTTTGTGACCAGTTTTAATTTTTGTTCAAAATTCTCATGTTTTTTTTTAACATACATACATACATATGTTGGCGTTACAGTCCATGAAGGACCTGAGCCGAGCTTCTCTCAATCACCCATGTTGTGTGTGATTTCATTTTCCCATAGGTGAAAGGGACCTACAATTTATTGCCGGTTCCGAACGGCGAATTTCGAGAAGCTTTTCATGACAATTTTACTACAGGGGGTTTTGTCAGAACCCCGCTGAGGAGAAACACACAGGTGAAAGGGACCTACAGTCCTGGTCCTTCATGGGCTGTAATGCCACCAAAGAAGAAGAATAGGGCTCGATCACTGGATTGCGATAAGCTACAACTATTCGTTTGTTTATTCAATACACCCACACTTTTATTATTTCACCTCACATCAATTATCTGAGCACCTCATCTTGTTTATTATTACAACCTTTTACACACTTTACATTTAACTGCTTACACTTTGCCTCTATAACTCACTAGGTTGCTTGATTACTTTCACACCGGCTTACCGACTGATCACTCGTTATTCCGAAAACTGAATGCTCCCGACGGCGAGTGTTCGTGCTTATGTATATAGCCGTCGGTCAATTTTCTCGAATGTTCGCCGTCAGACGCTCCCCTTCAGAAGTCTCTAGAATGCTCTGACATTCAGCAGTATGCCGCTGAAAGTTACCATTATTTCCATTTCAGCTTCACCAGAGCACTCCAAATTTCGACAGCGAAATTCGAAGATTACCGTCGGTTCGTGTTCGTAACAATGCACTCTGTAGAAATATTTAGTCCAAATTTATTTAGATGCTTACTGCTCGGTGGTCAAGATAAGAGAGAGTATTACATTAGATCTTAAGGTTAAATAAGTACAATAGTAGGTGGTATCATTGATAGGAAATTTTGTGTCAGCACTGGGTGATGCCAAATCATCCCAAAGCACTTCGAAACTATCTTATTATACATAACATCTTCCGCCACTAAATAAGATAAGGATACAATTCAATACAAAATTCATAATATCTAAAATACGCAATCATAAATTCATTAATAACTATTGATAATAACGGATAGGCATAGGTATCAAAATTTAGCTATTCCGGTATAATTGAATATTTTTTCAAATTTAAGGATTTACTTAATTCTTTTTCTTTAAGTCGGCTAGACCTTCTACATGCCATATTTTTCAGCCATTTTTTCTTTACTTTCAAATGTCGCTTAATCTTCGTTTCCTCAATTTTTGTGGGGTCAATATCTGATATGAAAATCTTATCATTTAAATTCCTCTTGCGAATTTGATTCTCATGTACAAAACGTTCTACTTCGTTGACTCTAATCAAATAGGTCAACTTACTAATTATTTTGGAAACTTTTGCTGGAATCCATTTAACCATATTCATATAGTGGTTTCTATAAAGGACTTCCTCCCCCTCTTTATACTTTGGTCTTACTATAACATTATCTTTTAGGCTTAAACTAGAATTTACATTTTTATTAACTGACTTTTTTCCAAAAATTGTATTTCTATTTTGTTTCCAAGAACTTAACAGAACCCTTGGCTTAAAATTAAATATCATTTCCGAAGGAGATTTGGAGGTAACTGTTGAGGGAGTGTTACGGTAATTAAAAAGAAATTCATTTATTTTATCTACTAACGACATTGTATTGTTTCGTTCCAAGCAAAACTTTTTTAGAACCGACTTTACTGTTTGCACCCCTCGTTCTGCTAAACCATTCGATTGTGGGTGGTATGGTGGGGATTTTATTAGACTAATACCTTTGCATTTACAAAATTTAGTAAACACACGCGAATTGAATGGTGGTCCATTATCTGTTACAATACAACTTGGATATCCAAAAACTAGAAACAGTTTAGTCAACTCATTTATTAATGACTGAACAGTTGTTGTGCTCATCAACTTCACTTCGCAATATTTAGAGAAGGCATCCATAATTATCAAAAAAGTTTTCCCCCCAAAAAAGAAAAAATCTAAATGAACCCGATCAAATGGAAACTCCGATGGCGCCCATTTAGATTTAACCTTTTCACGTGGGACGTTTTGCGTTTTCTCACAAACCTCACAATTTTTCGCGAATGAACTAATTGATTTATCAATAGCTGGCCACCATACAAAAGACCGTGCCAACATTTTCATCCTTACAACTCCTGCATGATTCTTATGCAGCAACTTGAGAACATCATTTTGGAGCGAGGTTGGAACAACTATTCTGTGCCCGTACAGTACACAACCATCTTCAATAGACAAACGTGTTTTATTTTTAAAATACGGCTTAATATCATTTGGTATACTATTTAGCCATCCGAATTTTAAATACTCAAAAATAGTTCTTAACTCTCTATCCTTTTGAGTACTTTCTCGAACGGTTTCCGTATTCACCAAATTATCTTCCACGTGAAAATAATTTATTAGTGTCTCTTCTACGTTTGAGCCACCATCCAATGGCAACCTTGAAAGACAATCTACATGGCCCATTTTTGAACCCTTCCTAAACGAAATTTTATATTTATACTGTGACAATATAATTGCCCATCTATGTAACCTTACAACCGCAACTGCTGAATTTCCTTTACTTGGGTGAAAAATTTTTTCAGTGCCTGGTTATCAGTGCAAATAGTAAATTCTTGACCATACAAATAGTTGTGGAATTTGCCAATTGCGAAAATGATAGCCAGTGCCTCGCGGTGTAGTTGCGAGTAGTTTCTTTCTGCCGTTGACAACGTACATGAAGCGAAACTAACTGCCATTCTTTGCCATTCTCTATATGACACAAAATAGCCCCGATGCCATAGGGACTAGCATCAGTGAATAAAACAATTTCTTTGTTAGGGTCATATAGTTTTAAAATTTGGTTATTTAGAAGAAGGGTTTTACTCTTCTCAAAAGCTTTTTCGCAATCACCTGTCCATAGAAACTTTGTATCTTTCCTCAATAAGTTATATAATGGTTGAATTTGTGATGCGAGGTTTGGAAGAAACTTATAATAATAATTGAGAAGACCTAAATATGATTGCAATTGCTGAAGATTCTTTGGTGATGGGGCTTTAACAATTGCCTCCACTTTCTTTTGGTTAGGCCTAATTCCCTCAGAACACAGTGTATGGCCTAGATAATCAACAGTGTCACAAACAAATTTACACTTTTCTATGTTTATATGGACGTTGTGCTTCTCTAGACGACCTAAAACTTCAAAAAGATTGCGTTCACAATCCGCAGCAGTTGCACCTCCAACTAAAATGTCATCTAAATAATAATTGAAGAACGTTTCTTCAATCCTTGAAGAATGCGATCCATGACCGACTGGAATATAGCCGGTGCACTGCTTATTCCAAAAACGAGGCGAGTAAACGCGAAAACACCTTTAAAGGTATTTATAACTAAAAGCTTCTGTGTATTTTCTGTCACCGAAAGTTGCTGATATGAACCCTTCAAATCAATAATTGAAAAGTGTGAACATCCCGAAAACCCTGCAAAAATATCCTCAATCCGAGGTAGTGGATAGTATTGTGTTTCAATACACTTATTTAATGTCACTTTACAGTCAACACAGATTCTTATGCTGCCGTCTTTTTTTGGCACTATTACAATGGGGCTGGCCCACTCACTATACTCAACAGGAACCAAAATTCGTTCCTTAACTAACCTTTGCAACTCCGTTTCCACCTTTTCACGTAATTTATATGGTACTTGATAAGCGGCATGAAAAATTGGTGATTGGTCACTTTTTAACACTATTTCCGCCTCATACCCCACAATCGGATGGACTAGCTCGGGTTCAATTATTTTCGGAAAACTCGACTTAATTGTATTTAAAAATTGTGCTTGGTTACTTACATTACGAATGTTTGACTCGCGAAACTGTTGCCTCTAACTTGGATACAACTTATCAATCCAGGTACGTCCCATCAGACTTCTACGCGGCATATCTCCAACAACAACTACAATAGGCAACCTCCATTCCCGACCCCCAAAGCTCACTTCTACTTCCAAACTACCCAGTTCACATAACCTAGAACCTGTGACTGAACAAAGATTACAATTTGTTTTTTCTAATTTACACTTTTCGAACTTATCTAAATATTCCTTTTCATCCATTATAGATGTTGTTGCTCCCGTGTCAATCTCCATACAAAGCAGCTGTCCACTTGCTTTCACTGTGACTACTTCGGGTTTATTAAAGATACTCACGCTGTTGATGCTTTTTGCCTTCGCTGTGTATCGACACTTGCTCGCTATGTGCCCTTTCTTATTACAGGCAAAACACAGCCACTCCTTTGCTGGACATTGAAACTCTTTATGCCCACTTCTCCCACAGCGAGAACAAATAATTTTGCTGAAACCATGCGTACTACTGCAGCTTCTTTTTTGCGATGAATTCGAACACGCCGTCGCTGATGATCGTGATGGGTTATCATGATGTACAGGTGGATTTTTTTTGTCGTAAAGTTTTGTTTTTGTTATTGTGCGAGTATATCGCATTGTGAGACATTGGTTGAATTGCACGTGATGCGTTATGTGAAGCCTCCACATTCAATGCTTGTTGACATACTCTTTCGAATGTTAATGAGTCATCACGTAAAAACATTTCCTGGATCTTATCACTTTTAACTCCCACAACAAATCTATCCGCCAAAGCTTCATCAAGGATGAGAGATTTATACTTTGCTAGACGTTCATCTTTGATGTCCTCTAAGAAATCTCCAAAACGACACGTTTGGGCTGCAGATTTGAGGCGCACAATAAATTCACTTAACGATTCGCCGTCTTCTTGATATATTTTATTAAATTTATATAGTTCTGCTCTTTTATTCTCCTTAGGAGCAAAATGGTCTCGTAATAATTTAATTAAATCATCGAATGATTTTTCACTAGGCATTTTAGGAATAGTTAATGACATGAGGATTTCATAAATTTCCGCTCCAACTACCGTGATGAAAAGCGGCGTTTTTGCCTCTTCTCGGATGTCATTTATAATAAAAAATTGTTTTATTCGGTCCTCGTATGCCATAAAATTGTTTCCCGGAACAAAAGGTTCAATATTACCTACCAGTCGCGACATATTCCGTACATATAATCGAAATTTTAGCACTTTGCAACACGTGTTTCACTAACCCTCGTCGCCAATGTAGAAATATTTAGTCCAAATTTATTTGGATGCTTACTGCTCGGTGGTCAAGATAAGAGAGAGTATTACATTAGATCTTAAGGTTAAATAAGTACAATAGTAGGTGGTATCATTGATAGGAAATTTTGTGTCAGCACTGGGTGATGCCAAATCATCCCAAAGCACTTCGAAACTACCTTATTATACATAACACACTCTAACGGTGATTCCTTGGTATTGTATTTTCGTAACATTTTGTGTCAGAAGTGGAATTGCGAGTAAATGAGTGAGAATTCTGAAGTGGATTATTAAAAGTGTATACGAGAGTACAAGAAAGTGCTGAAATTAGATAAATTAACTATCGAACACTTGAAAAGAGAGCTGGCTGCTCGGGAACAATCCACGGTAGGGAGTAAACCCAACCTAGGTGAGAGACTGCGATCAGCGTTAGAGGAAGAATTAGGAGAATTATTAGTTTGGAGTGGAGAACCCGTCGGCAATTAGTGAGCCAGCATTCGATATGCAGCAAATTCTCGCGGTTTGAATGCTATTAGCCAGAAATTGGATTAGAGCTTCCATACGCCAGAAACTAAAGGCGACCATACATCAAAAGCTTGAGAAAAAATCCGTTGCCGTGCGCAGAAAGTTGGAGGAAAATTCCACTACCATGAACCAGAAGCTGGAAGAGATGTTAAAGAACACTCGAAGAAAGCTTGAGAAACACCCGGCAGGCCGTCGACGATCGTTTTCAGGACGTCGAAGAGAGAATCGAAACACTAGGTTAAACAAGAAGGTTCTAGATCTCGAAAATAATCAGGAACAGAGAATCGAGGCACTGGACAAGAAGGTTCTGGATCTCAAGAAAACTATCCAGAACATTCAGAATCAAGGACGTGTCGTACCGGCTGCAGAATCGAAATTAGCAGCTCCCAGCTTCGACGGCACGAGCGCGTTTAACATCTTTAAAGCGTGGAAACGAGACCATCCAACAATATGCTGCCGTCATCGAGGGCTATTTCATCCCTCGATGTGGTGGAAAAACTGAAAACGGATTCTTTCATCCAAGGGCTATGGGAGCCCGATACGCAACGAAGCCTGATTTTCCTCCCAAAAACTTCTTTCAAGAAGGCAGTAGCCAGCGCTCTCGCATGTGAAATATCGCTCCTGATATGCCGACCCTCCATCAAATTGCGGCGTATTTCCGAAGACCATTCCGACTCATTCCCGGGTAGATACTACATCTGCGACCAGCAGGGGCACATTGCGAGAAACTGCCATCTGCGAAGAAAGCGTTCGAGGTCTAATTCGTCAAAAAAAGGCCAAGGAAAAGCACGCGAACATGGAGGTGCAGGTGCACCTAACACTCCGTTAAACTGGAACTAGTCAGTGCAGAGGGGCAGTGTACTACAAAAACAGAATGTCGAACGAAAGAAACCTAAAGTAATACATATATACATACATATGTTCTCGTAATTGTGAATGACTGTTGTTTCATTGTATATAAGAGAGAAATTGTAACTACATATTCAATTTCGTCATGAAAAGGCGCATTCTTGAAGAAATGAAATTCATTATACATATGTATTGTAGATCTGATATTACAGAAAAGGAAAAAGTTTGAGTCCAACAAGACGTTGAAAGAGAATTATGACGTTAAGAAGTTCCAGATGATAATGAAAAAAAAAAGAGATGTTGTGATGAGACTTCCTGATCAAAATCCATTTCAAGAATGATATTATGATCCGAATGCAAAGATAAATTATGATTTATAACTTGCAATGTTAACCCTGGATGGTTATCTTTCGTCGAATCGACGAACAACTTTTTTATTTGTGATGACTCCCGTTAAACTATTCATCCCTAATTATTTCTATCTCCGTAAAACATCATTTGGTGGTGATCTCTCCATATCAGTGAACGAACTTATGATATTCTGCGATCAATGGAAATCCGTTTTTTTAACAGGTACATACATACATACATATGTAGTTCACCAGCCCAGGGACTACATAACAAGTCAATGTAAAAATATTAATTGAACCACTGCAATGTTTTCAATTACATATGTACATGTTTCTAACGAACGATATAATGCGAAATAAAAAAAGGGCGCAAATGTAATACATACATATATACATCAATGTTTTGTTACGACAAGGAACTGACGCTGCTGTCGTACAAGCCGAATTTTATAATCAGACAAAGGGAGTTGTCTCGAGTTGATTTCGAAAAACGAACCCCGTATGTGTCAGTTTTATGGTATATTAAAGATGGCATTTATTAACAGTTACATAATCTACACATACAATATGTTTGACAGTAAACAGAAATTCTTAAACCGTCGTAAAATTACATTGTGACCTTGTTGAGCAGTACATATGTAAGCATGTGTCACTAAGACTGGAGACACCTTCTCTAATCAGTACAACTAGGAGGAAAATTGAAAATGTTTTGGCTGATGTTCGAAGAAAACATATGGACAATATCCTAGAATGGGTGTCAGAAAGAAAAAGAAAAATGTTCCCATTTTGTCCATATTCAAAGAGGCGAACGACAAAATCTTCTCGATATACATATATACATATGTAAGTGCCTTTTGTACATAATTTTTTTTTATTTATTAATTTTAATTTTTACACTTGATCTTATCTTAATGGGATATTATTTTACTATTTATATATTTTTTTTTTTAAACCAATCGCTGTTTGTGTAATAAAATTAACTGATAGCGTTCATTTTATTTTTAAGTACAGAAGGCATGTCGATGCTAATAATAAATCTTATTTATTATATATAAAAAAACGTGTCCAAGCACTTTATTTGAAAATTTCAGCATTAAGGAGTGTTCAGTGAAAAACAGTGGGGTACACGCGTATTTAATTTTCGCTCTCACTTTGTTTGTATATATTCGGAATGTCGTGCCAAGTTTGCAAAAAGAAAGTAGACAGATCAGAAGCTAAAGTCAAATGCTCTGACTGTCAATACCTTATTCATCTTGTTCCGGTGCTTCATCAAAAAGTAGTGCAAAATTGCGGGAAATTGGTCATATGGGCTACAACTATGGGGCACTTCCAAAACCTCAAACATTCAAATAATCCAACGTACACAAAACAAAATCTTAAGAACAATTACCAACGCAGAATGGTACGTGCCAAACACGGAAATACATAAAGACCTTCACATAACAACTGTTGCAGACGAAATAAAAAAACACTGCGTCAAATACCAAAGTAAGATTTTACAACATACAAACGACGAGATACGCAATATCCCAAATGACGAACAAACACATATACGAAGACTTAAACGATACAGACCAACAGACCTAATCGAACGGTTTGGGTAAATGCTGGGTACATCACCGAAGTAAAAAAAAAAAAGCATCTGGCGACAACAACGAGCGATAAGGGGCGCTCGGTGTGAACAAAACCCCCAACGCTTCGAGTGGACTAAATCCCACTTATGCCATCTTCTCCTACACACGAGTAAAAACACAATTGTAAAGGACATTGGTCCTACATTGTACGTATACCCAAAACTAAATTGTAAAAACTTCAACTAAATGTTATCCAAAACAGGTGTTGAATAAAGGGAAAAAAAAAAAAAAATGTTCTCTTCCTCTCGCTTGGTCTCTTTTCGACGAATTAGACCTCGAACGCTTTCTTCGCAGATGCCAGTTTCTCGCAATGTGCCCCTGCTAGTCGCAGATAATGAGCCACTCCTACTCGTCGTTGTTGTTCTGGAACTATCTCGGTCTTCAGAAATATGCCGCAATTCGATGGAGGGTCGGCATATCAAGAGCGATGTTTCACACGCGAGAGCGCTGACAACTGCCTCCTTGAAAGATGTATTTGGCAGGAAAATCAAGCTTCGTTGTGTATCGGGGTCCCCTAGCCCTTGGATGAAAGAATCCGTTTTCAGTTTCTCCACCGCATCAATTGAAACATCCGCATAGTCTAGATGAGACAGCTTCTCGATGTTAGCAGCATACTGCTGGATATTCTCGTTTCCACGCTGCTTCCGTCCTTCAAGCTCCAGCTGGTGCGTATCCTGTATATGCCTACTGCCGTATCTTCGGTGAAGAACATCCCATATGGCTGTGTAGTGCCTTTTCTGGTTCTTCGGAATGGTATATAGTACCTTTATAGTACCTTTAAGGAAAATTACCAAGGCTTACTTACTTACTTCTCTTCATTATTCCGTTCCGCTGTTGTCTCGAATTGCAGCTTAAAGATGTTAAGCGCGCTCGTGCTACCGAAGTCCTGGATAGTCTTCTCGTGTTCCAGAACCTTCTTGTCGAACCTCGATTCTTTCTTCGCCGTCCTGAAATAGATCGTGGACGGCCTGCTGAATGTTTCTTAAGCTATCTCGATTATTCTCTAGCATCTCTTCTGGCGTTTCCGGCTTCTGGCTCAGTTTCTGGCTTACGAAAGCTGAATTTTCCTCCAGCTTCTATATTTCGTATATTCATATATTTCTTCTTCTTCTTTGGTGGCGTTACAGCCCATGAAGGACCAGAGCCAAGCTTCTCTCAATAACCCATGTTGTGTGTGATTTATTTTTCACACAGGTGAAAGCGACCTACAGTTTAATACCGATTCCGAACGGCGTGAGTCGAGAAGCTTTTTCATGGCAAGTTTACTACGGGGGGTTTTGCCAGTACCCCGCCGAGGAGGAACGTCGCGAAATAAACATTCGATGGCGTTGGTGTTATCGGGATCCGAACTCGCTCATCGTACGCCAGAGTTCAACACACTAACCACTGCGCCACGGCGCGGAAAACGTAATTAATTACATATTGCTTAACTTATAGTGAGAAATAGTACAGGTGACACTTTTTATTTTATATACATAAGGTATTAAAATAGTTTCAAATGTCACTTCAAAATTAGATACACGTGACAGAAAATATTAATGACATACTGATACCCAAAAGAAGAGAAATAATGTAAAGCTTAGCAAATTCACCAAACCAATAGCCGAGCTACGAACTAATCACGCTTCTAAGCAGCGAATACACAACACCTTTGTTCTTAACAGATCCTAAAAGTAGGCTAATAGTTTGGCCCATAAACGAGAGCGCTAATGCTGGTATTGCCAGGACCCACTTTTCATATATATTTGCAAGCATCAACAACCAACAAACTTGCACAGATGCCTTTGTCTCGATCACTAACATCGGAAATCCCGCAAAGCGACTGTATACGGCACTGTCACCATCAACGTCAACTAATGCCATCCAAAATAAAACACCTGTTGGTAACCTAGCAGTCTGTGAGTTAGACAGAATCCTTCAAGACTCATTGGGAGAATTGTTGGATGTCAAACTTAAAGACGTTGCGACCAAATCTGACAACGAAGTCATTAGTACAGAGATTTCCGCTCTGAAATAAAGCAATGCTGAACTGACAACTCAACTGAACAAAATGGGGCCAAGATGTGCCTTACTCGAGAAGCAATTAGAATGGCTTGGAAAGAGGGCGAATGCAAGGAAGGGCACACATTGCCTCAAAAGCCTATTGTTAAATGTGGAATGAATACCATGTAACGACCCTGGCGACAGCATGCGGTTATCGAATGAAACAGTCCTATTTCCCAAATGTCAATCTCTCGATCCGCCATTTCGAGATTCGGTTTTTGCCGCCGCACAGAAGAACTTGATTCGAGAACCCACGCAGCCGCCAGGAGCCGCCAAAACACAAAATTATAAGTGAAATATCACGTATATACCCTGCTGATAAGAAATAAACCGTCAACAGTTTGGAAAACGAGTTCTATTATTTTTCGCTCAGTGGATTTTCGATACCATACGCCGCCTGCGTAACATCTTTATTTAATTGTTTACTTGCTTCGTCGACGACGATCCCAAGAATTCACCAGAAGCTGCCACCGTTCCACGGACAATACTTCTAGGAAGTCACCAGAGGTTGCTGCCGCTCCGTGGATATTTCCGGGAATTCGTAGGGGCTGCTGCCCAACAACTGTCGTCAACGAAATAATAATCGTCGTCTGCATTGTTTTTTGATCGCTGCGGTTGCTGTCGCGCAACCGGCAAACAAGAAAGTCGCCGCCTGCGACACCGTTATAAGGAAAAGTTTTCTGATCGCTGTGGTTGCTGTCGCGCAACCGGAAAACAAGATAGTCGCCGCCTGCGACACCGTTGTAACAAAAAAACCGCCATTATCGCATCATACCCCAAAGGAAGCCGATGTCCATCGAACAGGAGTTGCGGAGAAGTTCCCGTTTGGCCAAGCCCGCAACGCAAGCCGAAGAGCCCATGCCTAGCGTAACGGGCACTAGCAAAGAAGACCAGGAAAGTTCCTCAGACGCCAACGACATAATCATGGAGCAGACCACAATGGAGGAGATTCACCGACAGCTACAAGAGCTGCGCACGCAGCTGGAAGTAGCCTAATCCAACGTGGCAAGTGTTTGCTCGCGAAATCTCAAAGCTAAAGCAGGGTCTACCACTCGAGAAGAGCAGCAGCATCTTGAAACTGACGCCATACGTCGATGATTTTGGTCTACCTCGCGTCTATGGTCGCATAGATGCAGCCACGACCGTACCACTCGGAACCAGGAGGCCAATCATCATGCCGAAGGATCATCCCATAACTAGAGCCTTGGTCGCCCATTACCATCGTCAAATGCGCCATCAGAACGACGATGCCATTACCAACGAAATAAGGCAACGATTTTGGGTACCTCATCTACGCTTCGTCGTTAGGAAGACCAAGAGTGAATGCATGTACTGCCGCATACGGGACGCTTAGCCAAAGCCGCCTCTGATGGGACAGTTACCTAAGGACCGCCTCACGCCATTCGTGAGACCCTTTACTTACACCGGGTTAGACTATTCCGGTCCAGTATGTGTCGCAGTGTGACGTCGCAGAGAAAAACGTCGGGTTGCCTTGTTCACTTGCATGACGGTGAGGGCGATCCATCTCGAGGTTGCAACCAATTTATCCTCGGATTCCTGCATCCTCTGCATGCGAAACTTCGTGAATCGGCGGGGAGTCCCCAAATTGATAAGGAGTGACAATGGGACCAACTTCATCGGAACGAATAATGAACTGGCGACTGTTGGTATCTTCGACAACGACCTCATAATGGCAGAACTCTGTTCAAGGGGCATTGAATGGGTCTTCAACTGCCCGTCCAATCCGCACAGTGGAGGGTGCTGGGAGCGACTCGTCCAAGCCGTCAAAAGGGTCCTAAGATGTTTGCTCAGCGAGATAGCCCCGAAGTTGGAGACTCTGCAAAGCGCACTAATCGAAGCGGAGAATATAGTCAACAGTCGACCGCTCACCCATCTACCAGTGTCACCTGAGGAGGAGGAACCGTTGACGCCCGATCATTTTCTCGTCGAATTCGACCCAGACTCCCGGACCAGTGGACATGAAAGCTCTCTGTCTCCGAAAACAGTGGAGAGTAAGCCAACAGATCAAGGACCGGTTCTGGAGAAGGTGGATGAGGGAGTACTTGCCAACACTCACAAGAAGGTGTAAGTGGACCGAGCGTACGTCATCGCTCAAGGAAGGGGACTTGGTACTAGTGTGCGATGCTGACGTTCCAAGAAGCAAGTGATTGAGGGGAAGAATCACGAAAGTGTTCCCAGGTAAGGATAACCAAATTCGTTCGGCTGAAGTGAGGACATCTACCGGGACTTTCCGAAGGCCTGCTATCAAATTAGCTGTATTGGACATTGGTGTACAGTTTGTCAAGGAAATGTTTGCAAAACGTAGAAATGAAAAGCAAATAATGTGAAAAGCATATATTTACTAAGTAAAATAAGATTTTTTTTAAAACCTTCTTCATAATTCCATTTTCGTATTAACTGGTTACCGTAGTATACAAAAAGGAAAAACACAATCAACCAAACACTTGAGAAATTTAACAAAAATTGATCAATATCAGTTTATTTACTGTCAAACAATTCTTTGCAAAATGCTGTTTGCCGACCAAATTAATTAAAATTACAAGCAAAAGAACCAATTTTCTTATTTTTAATACTTGGTATGACCACCATTAGCTTTAATGACAGCCCGTAATCTACCCTGCATTGATTGAATGAGCTTCTGAAGGTCATATTCATTAATTAAATTAAATCATTTTTCGATTTTGGACTTTTTTTTGCCACCTTCTTTTTTAAATGGGCCCACAAATTCTCAAAAGGTTCAGATCGGGGCTTTGCGCAGGAGTGTCAATTACTTTTTGGCAATTATAAAGCAACCACTCCCTGCACAAATATGATTTATGCTTTGGATCGTCGTCCTGGTACAATTTAAAAAGTAATTTGTTTTCGTTTTCTGGGTCCACAAAGCCGAATTTCTGAACACTTCTTTTCAAATTTTGTCTTAAAATATCCAAATAAACTTCCTCTGTCATTATATCATCAATAATTTAAACTAACCAACACCTTTGCTTGAGAAGCAGCCCCATATCATCACTGACAATTTCCCGAATTTTACTGTTGGAATGATATTCTTGTTGTCGAGGGCTGTAAGCGGTTTTCGCCATACTCTCGGCACACCTGCATGGTAGTACAGCTTTATACTAGACTCGTCACAAAACACAACATCGTTCCAATACTCTACCGAAAGACAAACGTGCTTTGTTGCAAAATTGACGCTTCTGCAAATATTCAACGGTGAGAGTAATGGTTTTTTTCTAGCAACTCTTGATGTGTACTTGTGCTTGAGTATAGTTTTTCTAACTATCTCATGAGACACTTGAATTCCGTAACCGTTTCTTAAGTCCCTGGCTAATATTCTGATGCTGGTATGAGGGTTTTTTTCAATACGTCTCATCATTTTTCTTTCGTCCCTGATTGTTAGTTTTTTTGGCCTGCCTGTTGACTGGTTCAGATCTAGTCTGCCTTCTTTTTCAGCACGGCTTATAACGTTGTACACAGTTCTTAATTTTATACAAAACATTTCAGCCAATTCCCTAGCGGATTTTCCTTTGTGGTAGTTATATTACACCAATTGTATTACATCATCACTTAACCGTTTGCCTGGCATATTCAAGATTACTTTTTTTAAATTTTCTGGACACTATGAAATCGTTAATGACTAACAAACTGACACACAACTCCAAAACGCAATGAAATTACAGCTAATGTGTATTATTAAAAAAACTTCTCGAACTCTTTGCACTTTTGCAAAGAATTATTTGACAGTGAAAAAACAGCATTGGATATGTTTTGTTAAATTTCTGTTGGTTTTTGGGTTACACTTGCCTTTTTTTTCTACATACGGCAAGGAGTTTATATGAAAATGGATTAGTTATAAAAAAAATAGCTCATTTGCTGTCTTCTTAGTAAATATATGCTTTTAAATCAGTTTTATTCTATATTTACGTTTTGCAGACATTTTCTTAACAAACTGTATATACCCCCCTAAATATATTATGTACTTTGTAGAAATAAACCGTCAAACCGTCAACAGTTTGGAAAACGAGTTCTATTATTTTTCGCTTAGTGGATTTTCGATACCATACGCCGCCTGCGTAACACCTATTGAGAGGGGAAACTCTATTTGTTTCGGAAAGAAGGTTTTGTTTTGATAGTAATGGCAAAATGAGATCGGATGTGGAAAACGACAACCATGGGCGTGAGGACAGCAAGTCTCAACCTATGGATGGCGTTAACACGAGTCATTTTTAATTGTGATGCCGTCTGCCATAATACGAGTAAAAGTAGTTTAGCTTATATTAATAATAGTACAAATATTTTTGAAGTTCTGAAGTATAGAATCCTTTCCTATAAGGCATATATATATTTTTGGATTTTTACTTTTTCGCGCCATGGTTTGATACTGGCTGCAGCTAGGGTATTATTATTTGGTTGATTGAGAGCATATAGATCTTCTAGCAACGCTTATTTCAGGAATCAGTACACTCTGTCGAATAGGACGTATAAAGCAATATGTAAGAAAAAAAAAAAAAAAAGCCAGTATCCTTTGAAACAGGAGCGGAACGATTATCTTTATGTAGAAACTCCAAGGAGTTTTGGGACCTGGTAAAACATCTAAATGGCAAACAATTTTCCATTGACGCTAGCTTGAGCTCGAATCTTCTGGCCGCTCATTTCGATATTTTATTGAATCCCCCCAACGAGAAAGTGAATATCCAATATGCAGTCCCAGGCTTCTATAATGAAGTTATTGATGCTTCAATAAGCTACCAAGAAGTGAATTCGGCAATAGCGAGGCTTAAGGACGGAAACGCACCTGGATCGAATATCGTACCAGCTGAATTTTATAAGTATGGTACAGCAGAGCTGATCAACAAGCTGACACTCACATATAATTATATTATGAGAACCGGGATAGTACCACAGGAATTCAAGGAAGCGATTACTTTTCAAATCCACAAGAAAGGAAATTTGGCTGAGCCCTTCAATTATAGAGGTATATCGTTTCTTAATGCGTCCTACAAAATATTCACACTGGTTTTGCAAAAACGCTTTATTAAGTGGATCGATGACAACAAGCTTTTAAAGGAATTTCAGGCAGGTTTTAGGGCGGGCTATTCGGCAATTGACCACATTTTTACCCTAAAAAGTACATCGGAAGCATTCCTTCAGAAAGGAAAAAAGCTGCATGCTTTTTTGTGGATTTTACATCTGCCTTTGATATGATCGACAGAAGTATGCTAATCTACAAGCTCTACAGGAATGGCATGTCATGGAAGTTTGGGAGAGTAATCCAGAATTTTTATGGGGACGCAATGGCTATGGTATGGAATGGCGAAGTTTTAAAACGCAATCGGGAGTCAGACAGGGTTGCACATTACGCCCAAGTATGTTTGCTTTGTTCATTGAGGACCTCGTAGAATTCCTACCGTGCGGGATCGAATATGACAGACAATAAAAGTATTAATGTTTGCGGACGATATTGTACTTTTGGCCTTGTACCTGGAATAGATGCTTTTAAAACAAAAGTATCGCTCATAGCAGCAAGTTTAGCATATTTGAAGCGGTATCAGAATCAGTCCTTTTTTATGCAGCGCAAACATGGGGAACGAAGCAGTATGATACTGTTGAGAAACTTCTGCGATAGTTCTGCAAACGGATATTTCAACTGCCTTTTAATACACCCAACTACATCATTATGCTGGAACCAGGATTATCGCCTCTGTTCATACGTACCCTGAAAATGCTGATAGGTTATATATGTATTGAAGGTTCTAATGATGAATGATTACCGGCTACCTAAGATAGTAGCTCTCCAAGCCATAAGGACCCAAACAAGCTGGTGTGCGGATTGGATGGAGTTAGTGCGAGAATGTGGGATGGAAATTAACCTAAATATAATTGGACATGAAGAGTTAAGAGCTTCTCTTTACCAGCTCGTATCCGCGGTGGACCGTAAGCAGCGAGACAAGTATTTGAGCGATGCAACAGGATCAATTTACAGACAGCTCTACTGACAACTTAGTCACAACTTGGGGGAGAGGAACTATTTTCGTGATGAAAACAGTGTTGCTGAAATATCAATGATGGTAAAGCTGCGGGGAGAACTTCTGCGCTTGAATTTCATACCACATAGAGATGACCTACCCAGTATATGTTCCTTGTGCAACCTTGGTGAAAGGGAGGATATCCACCACTTAACGGAAGATGCCCAATTCTTAAAGAAAAAATTTGGTCTAGGTGCGACCCGCAAGGCCCACACGACTAACTTTCCAGTGGGAAAAATTAAAACACTCGTTTAGTTTCATATATAACTATTGCTATTAATATTAATATCTATTATATATATATACTTCTCATCTCACGTTGTAGCACACGATGAACTCCGAAACTTTCTAACCGATTTCACGATTTTTGATTATTTAAGTGTGTTTCGCTGGCGTGCCTAAGATGGGATCATTTTTATCACGTATTTTTTGTCAATTAATGCAAAATCAACTATTTTTATATTCCATATACAATGTATATACTACAACTAATTGTGTAGAACTCTTTCTACCTTACCTACGAATTTACCTTATACTGCCTTACCATAAGTTACCTTTTGTATGTGCCCAATAGATGGAGCCGTGATTTGATCTCATCTCATTGCTTATTATGTACTGCGTTCCATATGGTGAATAGTATATTGTGCAAACGGATATTGTGTGAATTTTTTATTTTATTCTTTATTTTCAAATCTTCATTTTATCAATCAACCGCATGGTGGAGATAACGATTACCGTGGTAAACTATTCTGAGAATATATTTTTTTTTGCCTGTGGGATAGAATTTTGTTTGCATACTTGGGGGCATGGAAAAATGATGCGATGACATGATGCTGCATAAACCTGCATGTGTAAAATGTATGCATACTTTTAGGAGTAATCAGTAATTCAGGTGATACATACATGTATACAGCTAATTCTGGTTTTAAGTACTTTAAGTACGAAATAAACGATACAATGGTTGTACCAACGGTTGCACAATTTTGGCGTTGTATACAACAATTGTAGCGTGTATTTCCACCCAACCGGTCGCTTTGCCGATATTGTATAGTCGTATGCTCATGAGCATACAACCGCCGCGGTCGCATGCACAACGCAAGTCGGTACAACCATTGTATCGTGTATTTCGTACTTTACACTACAAATACGATCATGTAGTATTCGTGTGAAAAAAATATGGAGTTTGTATGTTGAATACACATATATGTATAAATACATAAATGCACATATGTACGTGCCGATTTCAAAATCGAAAAAAAAATTCTCACAACTAATTACTCATGAGCACGTGCATTTAATAATTGCTCGTTGGGTAGTGCACACTCACGAGCATCTCATAAGTGTGCGTTTTCTCACCCAATCACACACTTTCCGAGGAATCTCGTATGTATGGGTTGTAGCCCGATCACCTCAATCAACCAGCGTCGGGTGCGGTTAGTATTGAGATGCGGGACCGCTTGAGAACACCGCGTGTTATTAATTTTGTTTGCCTATCTTTCAGTTATTTAATTTCCAACAAAAGACGGCTGGGCCGATAGTAATAACAAAAAGGAGAACGTAGTAGGTTAGCTAAAAATAAAATTGTTAATTGGTCCAAGAGACTAGATCGCAGTAAATGCGATGGAGGTGTTTTTAGTGGTGTTAGAGTCCCACACTATTCCGCAACACCAGCCGCGGAGTGTCTTTCGAGATTTTCACCTTCCAATATAAAAAAAAATAAAAATTCAGGGACTTACCGCTCTGTAATTGACACAGTCATAGGGGTATCCTTTCTTTTGGACCGGGCAAACGATGCTGGGATTCCATTCATCGGGCACGCGTTCTTCCGACGATATCTTTAAAAAATCCATGAAAATACACCTATTGAAGTGCTTATTAATGCCATTTTTTACCTATAACGGTTCTGTGTATCCATATCTTGACTTTGAATGCAAGAGGAGATTAAATGTCGCCTTTAATGACTGTATCCGATTTATCTACAATATCCCCAGGTACTGTAGTGTGTCTCATTTAGCAATTGGTGTTCTCGGTCTGAGTTTGAATGTATTTCTGAAGTTTCGTAATATTCTTAAATTATACAAAATTATTCATCATATGTGTCCTGATGACTTACATGACATGTTAACATTTGCGCATTCAGCATGTGGCCTCAAACTAATATTACCTCGATACATCCATTGCATTGGAGGGCACTCCTTCTTCGTACCTGCAATTCGTCTGTGGAACGCTCTTCCACACGAATTGCAGACAATAAACTCGTTTGCCGAATTCCAAGGAAAACTTTTTATCCACCTCCCCGATAACAGTATCACTACTTAAAAATTGCTATTATGTTTATATTTATATTTTATATTTTAGTTCATATTCTACTATAGTTTAGACCTATGATTTGTTCATTGAAAGTTATAGTCGATTAACTACACATCCACAAGTTGTCATTTAAATAGTTTATGCTTCTTAAAAGATTTGGTTGTCTTGTAGCATTTTGTTATTTATTACATTCAATAAAAAAATCTAAACATCTAAATCTATCTTGCAGATGAGTTGGTGTATGTTTCTGACCTGCTCATCGCCAGCTGCTTTAAAGTACGCGGGAAGTACGTCTGCCCCAGCAGCTTTATAAGACTCAAGTTTCGATATCGCTATCTTAACATCGTCTAGGTCGGCTAAACGAGATTCTCGTTCATCTTCGTCCATTGTGAATGGTTCGTTCTGCCTGACGGCCGCATTTTGACTATCATCGCCATTATACAGTCTGCAGAAGTTGTCCTTCGACAATCTCAGTATCGACTGTGACCCCACTATTAATTGTCCGTGCTCAACCCTGCAGGCTTCTGCCCTGGCTTTATAGCCTTGACATGTTCGTTTTACTTTTTGGTAAAACATTCGAACGTCGTTCCTGCAATAGCATCGCTCCATCTCCTCGATCTCGTGCTTCTCGTGCTCCTTCTTTTTTCTTCTCAGCAGCGCATGCGGGTAGCTCTCGTCCATCGATGCAGTGTAGCCGTGTATGCATTTTGTTTCTCTACAAGGGCCTGTCTACACTTGTCATCAAACCAGGGGTTTCTCGAAGGTGGTGGCTTGAAACCGAGTACATCTGAGGCGGCCTCTCTGATGGCGTTCTGACAACGACTCCATTGCTGTTCAATGGTTTGTGCAAATTGCATCGGGACTTGAGAGAGCCTGGGGGAGACTTGGTCGACGAAGGTCCTGACGGTCTCCTGCGATTGCAGCTTTCCCATGTTAAATTTTTGTGTTCTTACTCGACTCCGTTGATTCCGAGAAATTCGCATCCGTACCTTGGCTGCAACAAGGTAATGATCCGAGTCGATGTTGGCTCCTCCAAAGGTTCGGATATCTAGGATGCTGGAGGAGTGTCTGCCGTCAATCGCAATGTGATAAATTTGATTGGTTGTCGATTGATCGGGGACTGCCAGGTCCCCTTTTGGATGTTGAGGTGTGGTGATCGTGTACCTGCTACTACGAGATTATGTTCCGCCATAAGATCCACTAGCCTTAGTCCGTTTTCTGACATCGTGTTGATCTTGCACATACGGAATGATTTAATGAAGCTCAATCCCGAACAATAATGGCCTACATATTGTTGCGGAGATGCAAACGGACGATTAAGTTCGAATTTCGCTGTCGAAGTTCGAAAGCTCTCTGGAAGCGGGGATTGGAATGATGTCAACTTCCAATGGAATTGTCAGAGCGTTCTAGAGATTTCCGAAGGGGGACTTCCAACGGCGAACGTTCGAGAAGGTGGACCGAGAGCTATATAAGTGCGAACACTCGCCCTCGACAGACATTCAGTTTGTGGTATTGAACAGCGTGCGAAAAGTCAGTGTGATCAAACAGTGTGAAAATAAAAGCTCTCAACAAAGGTTTTGTTTAAGTAATAAAGTTTAAAGTGGATTGTATTGGATAATAAATAAAAGTGGTGAAGCTACACAGATAATTGATCTGTGGTGAAAGAAATAAAAGTGTGTGTGTTTCAATTTAAATAAAAAGGACAATTGTAGTTTATCGCAATCCAGTGGTGCGAACCCTATTTGGTGTGGGGATCGAAATAATTCGTAACATTTGGTGTCAGAAGTGGGATTGCGAGTAAACGAGTGAAACTTTATTTGAGTTGTGAAGTGAATTATTGCAAAAGTGAGAAAATGGTAAAATTGGAAAAGTTGACCATTGAACAACTGAAAAGAGAGCTGGATGCTCGGGAATTATCCACAGTGGGAAGTAAAGCCAACCTGGTGGAGAGACTGCGATCAGCGTTGCAGGAAGAAGGTTTCGACTGGGAGAGTTACGAATTCGGGGTGGAGAAGCCGTCGACATCTACTGAGCCAGCGTTCGACATGCAGCACATTCTCGCGGCTCTTAATGCCATGAGTCAAAAACTGGAGGAAAATTCCGCAGCTGTAAGTAGAAAGTTGGAGGAAAACTCAACTTCCCTAAGCCAGAAACTAGATCAAAAGCTGGAGGAAAATTCCGTTGCCGTAAGTAGAAAGTTGGAGGAAAACTCAACTTCCCTAAGCCAGAAACTAGATCAAAAGCTGGAGGAAAATTCCGTTGCCGTAAGTAGAAAGTTGGAGGAAAATTCCACTTCCATAGGGCAGAAACTAGAGAAGCTGGAGACATTAGAAGAGATGCTAGAGAACAATCGAGAAAGCTTGAGAGACATCCAGCAAGCTGTCAACGATCGAAGAGAAAATCGAGACACTGGACAAGAAGGTTCTAGATCTGGAAAGTAACCAGGAAAAGGTAATCGAGCACTAGAATCGAGGTTCGACAAGAAGGTTCTAGATCTCGAAAACAATCAAGAAAAGATAATCGAGACATTGGGATCGAGGTTCGACAAGAAGGTTCTGGAACTCGAGAAAACTATCCAGAACGTACAGCATCAAGGAATCGTCGTACCGACTGCAGCATCAAAATTCACAGCTCCCAACTTCGACGGCAAGAGCGCTTTTAACATCTTTAAGCTCCAGTTGGAGACAACAGCGGAACGGAATCAATGGGGAGAGGAAGATCGTGTGGCTGTCCTAGTAATTTCCCTTAAAGGTGAAGCAGCTGACGTTCTACAGACCATCCCGGAGACCCAGAGAAGGAACTACACAGCCATATGGGATGCTCTTCATCGAAGATACGGCAGTGAGCACATGCAGGAGATGCACAAGCTGGAACTTAAAGGACGCAAGCAGCGTGGAAACCAGACCATCCAACAGTATGCTGCCGACATCGAGAGGGTATCCCACCTTGCCTACGCAGATGTCCCAGTTGATGTGGTGGAGAAACTTAAAACGGATTCCTTCATCCAAGGACTAAGGGACCCCGATACGCAACGAAGTTTGATTCTCCTGCCGAAGACATCTTTCAAGGAGACAGTTGCCAGCGCTCCCGCATGTGAAACATCGCTCTTGATATGCCGACCTTCCATCAAATTACGGCGCATATCTCAAGATCAGGATAGTTCCAGAACAACAAGGGCGAGTAGGAGTGGTTCATTCCCGGGTAGCTGCTACATCTGCGACCAGCAGGGGCACATTGCGAGGAACTGCCGTCTGCGGAGAAAGCGTTCCTTCAGCAAATTGCGACGTAATTCCAGAGCAACGACAGTGAGTAGGAGTCGCTCGTTCCCAGGTAGCTGCTATATCTGCGACCAGCAGGGGCACATTGCAAAAGACTGTCGTCTGCGGAGAAAGCGTTCTTCCAGCAAATTGTGGCGTAGTTCCAGAGAAACAACGGTGAGTAGGAGCTGCCCGTTCCCAGGTAGATGCTACATCTGCAACGAGCAGGGGCACATGGCGAGAGATTGTCATCTGAGAAGAAGGCGTTCGAGGTATGATTCGCGAAAAGGAGAACAAGCGAGAGCACGCGAATACCGGAAGGGAAACAGCCATAGAAATGCGGATGCATTAACGAGCCGAACTCGCGGCGTTGAATGCAAGCATTGTTCACGTGCGGAAACCAAAGAAGAGGTCACCGATATCCGTCGTTTCCATGTGCTGCCAGAAGATGCTTGGAGTGCCGAGAAGGTTGGAAGAAAGCAGCGAGAGGATGCCGATCTGGCAGTCATCATTGACTACCAAGAACGAGGTTTTCGACCAACTTGGCAGCAAATATCCAGCGAAAGCCCACTCGTGAAAGCTTCCTGGGCTCAGTGGCAGAGTTTGAAGCTGAAGAACGGTTGCCTCTACCGCAGTTGGGAGAGTGAGGACGGGAACATTGTAAACGATCTGCTGGTAATTCCAAAAGGACAAATCGACGAGGTCATCCGAGAATACCACGAGGGACCAAGCGGGGGTCATCTTGGTGTTAACAAGACTGTAGAAAAGATCAAGAGACGTTTCTACTGGGTAGGATGCCATGAGTCGGCTACGC
This sequence comes from Eumerus sabulonum, assembly GCA_951905685.1. NCBI lineage: Eukaryota > Metazoa > Arthropoda > Insecta > Diptera > Syrphidae > Eumerus > Eumerus sabulonum. The sequence goes on from OX645060.1 coordinate 103,301,122, forward strand.
GTTTTATTCGCAGGTGTGAACAGTGTGCGAAGGCAAAGGGTCCAGTAAGGAAAACTCGAGGAAATATGCAGCAGTACAATGTTGGAACACCGTTCGAACGTATCACAATGGACATCGCAGGCCCATTCCCACCGAGCAACGCTGGAAACAAATACGCGCTGGTGGTGATTGATTACTTCAGCAAGTGGCCTGAGGTGTTTTGCATCCCGAACCAGGAAGCCAAAACCATTTCGGATGCATTCGTGAACAACTGGGTTTCGCGTTATGGAGTACCAATGGAACTGCACTCAGACCAAGGGAGAAACTTCGAGTCGTCGGTGTTCAAAGAACTCTGTGACATGCTAGGTATCAGAAGGACGCGGACAACACCATTACATCCACAATCTGATGGCATGGTCGAAAGGTTCAACCGGACGATGGAGGAATACCTGAGAAAAGTCGTCGTCGGAGATCAGAAGGACTGGGATGAACATCTTCCCCTTTTCTTCATGGCATACCGTTCGGCACAACACAATTCAACGGCAACAACACCCGCCGAAGCCATTTTTGGAACTGATCTCCGACTTCCATCGGACTTGAAGTTCGGCGTGGTACTACCGACAACTAGCGGCAGGGAAGACTTCGTAACCGAAAAGAAAGAACAGCTGAACTCTATCCATCAGTTCATCCGGGAGCGACTGAACTTGGTCAGCGATAAAATGAAGGCGCGATACGACTTGAGGGCGAATACTTCTGGATTCGAGACCGGACAATTGGTATTGCTGTACAACCCACAACGGAAAAAAGGCTTGTGCCCCAAATTGCAATCAGCCTGGGACGGACCATGTGAGGTCATCAAGAAACTCAATGACGTGGTATACCGGATACAGCAGATGGGAAACAGACGGGCGAAGTATAAAACTGTCCACGTAGAGAGGTTAGCACCATATTACGGAGAAGGATCCAATCGCTTGTTCGAGGACGAACAAGTTTAGGAGGAGGGCAGTGTTGCGGAGATGCTCTCTGGAAGCGGGGATTGGAATGATGTCAACTTCCAATGGAATTGTCAGAGCGTTCTAGAGATTTCCGAAGGGGGACTTCCAACGGCGAACGTTCGAGAAGGTGGACCGAGAGCTGTATAAGCGCGAACACTCGCCCTCGACAGACATTCAGTTTGTGGTATTGAACAGCGTGTAAAAAGTCAGTGTGATCAAACAGTGTGAAAATGAAAGCTCTCAACAAAGGTTTTGTTTGTGTAATAAAGTTTAAGGTGGATTGTATTGGATAATAAATAAAAGTGGTGAAGCTACACAGATAATTGATCTGTGGTGAAAGAAATAAAAGTGTGTGTGTTTCAATTTAAATAAAAAGGACAATTGTAGTGAAAAGGTGGACACTACAAAATATCGCCAACTATTGGGACGCTTGCTTTACCTGTCCAACTTCAGCAGACCAGATATATCGTACATCGTGAATGTCCTTTCTCAACATGTTGAGGATCCAAGACGGCAACATTGGAACGCAGCGCTAAACATCATCAGATACTTGATTGGAACCAAAACAGCAAAAATAGTCTACAGAAGAACAAATCAACAACTTCAAACATTTTCGGATTCAAATTGGGCAGCAGGTACAACCGACAGAAAGTCACAGTCCGGCTTCGTGTTTCTTTACGCTGGTGGAGCAGTTCACTGGGGCTCCCGTGAACAAAAAATAGTTGCCACATCCAGCACAGAGGCTGAATACATCACACTTTCATCAGTAGCGAAGGAGGTAGCATATTTTCGGAACATCTTACTTGAACTACAGCTACACGTTGGACAAGTTGATTTATTCTGCGACAGCAAAAGTGCAAAGCACATCGCAACTAATCAGTCCAATCAAGGAAGAACCAAGCATATTGACGTGCGCTACCACTATATCCGGGAAGCGGTTGCAGAAAAAATCGTAAACATCGAATTCCTAAAATCCGAAGACATGAAAGCCGACGCATTCACAAAGCAACTACCAGTGAAGTCACACTTTAAGCATTTTGTAGAGATGGGTATGGTTTTCGAAGAAAATTTCGATAAGACTTAATGAATTATATATATTTTTAATTTATTTCTTAAACTATTTGTGTAATTTTTGCTTAAGTTTATATCACATAAGAAAATGTAATTATTCCCTATAACAATTATGAATTTGAGCGGGGGTGATGAGACCTTAGGAATATGTAATGCGTTTGTACCTTAAAACATCTGTCTTCATACTTGTCATTTTCTACCTTATGTCAACTCTCTTCTGTTAAGTGAATTCGGCATGAAAGGAAGTCCAAATAAAGTAATCTCAGTTTCTATATAAAATCACTCGTTTATTTCAACAGTTTATTGTAGGCCATTGGTGTTCGGGATTGAGCTTCATGAAAACTTTTCGTATGTGTAAAGATCTTGATTATTTGCAAACAATATTTCGAAGTTCATCGACATAAACAGAAGACCCATAAAAATGAAAAAAAATATGAAATTAAGTGGGTGTTTTCATTTTTCCCACTGAGAAGTTAGTCGTGTGGGTCGTGCGGGTAGCACCTGTACCAAATTTTTTTATTTATGTATTTTTAAACCCATTTAACGAATCTAAAAGGTCTAGAATTAAAGGATGGATCGGCTCCACATCCATCCAAAGGGATATTTAATAAAATAAAACATATATGTATATAACCAAAAAAGGAATTGTGCGTTACTCACCTGATTGAGTCCTTCTGATACCTATGTTATTGTTGAAATAAAATGGTATGTCATAATTTCGCCAATTATACACACTAATGTTATGTGTTCATATTTCCAAAAACCTTAATGATAAAGAATTGTTCACTTTTTGTGACCAGTTTTAATTTTTGTTCAAAATTCTCATGTTTTTTTTTAACATACATACATACATATGTTGGCGTTACAGTCCATGAAGGACCTGAGCCGAGCTTCTCTCAATCACCCATGTTGTGTGTGATTTCATTTTCCCATAGGTGAAAGGGACCTACAATTTATTGCCGGTTCCGAACGGCGAATTTCGAGAAGCTTTTCATGACAATTTTACTACAGGGGGTTTTGTCAGAACCCCGCTGAGGAGAAACACACAGGTGAAAGGGACCTACAGTCCTGGTCCTTCATGGGCTGTAATGCCACCAAAGAAGAAGAATAGGGCTCGATCACTGGATTGCGATAAGCTACAACTATTCGTTTGTTTATTCAATACACCCACACTTTTATTATTTCACCTCACATCAATTATCTGAGCACCTCATCTTGTTTATTATTACAACCTTTTACACACTTTACATTTAACTGCTTACACTTTGCCTCTATAACTCACTAGGTTGCTTGATTACTTTCACACCGGCTTACCGACTGATCACTCGTTATTCCGAAAACTGAATGCTCCCGACGGCGAGTGTTCGTGCTTATGTATATAGCCGTCGGTCAATTTTCTCGAATGTTCGCCGTCAGACGCTCCCCTTCAGAAGTCTCTAGAATGCTCTGACATTCAGCAGTATGCCGCTGAAAGTTACCATTATTTCCATTTCAGCTTCACCAGAGCACTCCAAATTTCGACAGCGAAATTCGAAGATTACCGTCGGTTCGTGTTCGTAACAATGCACTCTGTAGAAATATTTAGTCCAAATTTATTTAGATGCTTACTGCTCGGTGGTCAAGATAAGAGAGAGTATTACATTAGATCTTAAGGTTAAATAAGTACAATAGTAGGTGGTATCATTGATAGGAAATTTTGTGTCAGCACTGGGTGATGCCAAATCATCCCAAAGCACTTCGAAACTATCTTATTATACATAACATCTTCCGCCACTAAATAAGATAAGGATACAATTCAATACAAAATTCATAATATCTAAAATACGCAATCATAAATTCATTAATAACTATTGATAATAACGGATAGGCATAGGTATCAAAATTTAGCTATTCCGGTATAATTGAATATTTTTTCAAATTTAAGGATTTACTTAATTCTTTTTCTTTAAGTCGGCTAGACCTTCTACATGCCATATTTTTCAGCCATTTTTTCTTTACTTTCAAATGTCGCTTAATCTTCGTTTCCTCAATTTTTGTGGGGTCAATATCTGATATGAAAATCTTATCATTTAAATTCCTCTTGCGAATTTGATTCTCATGTACAAAACGTTCTACTTCGTTGACTCTAATCAAATAGGTCAACTTACTAATTATTTTGGAAACTTTTGCTGGAATCCATTTAACCATATTCATATAGTGGTTTCTATAAAGGACTTCCTCCCCCTCTTTATACTTTGGTCTTACTATAACATTATCTTTTAGGCTTAAACTAGAATTTACATTTTTATTAACTGACTTTTTTCCAAAAATTGTATTTCTATTTTGTTTCCAAGAACTTAACAGAACCCTTGGCTTAAAATTAAATATCATTTCCGAAGGAGATTTGGAGGTAACTGTTGAGGGAGTGTTACGGTAATTAAAAAGAAATTCATTTATTTTATCTACTAACGACATTGTATTGTTTCGTTCCAAGCAAAACTTTTTTAGAACCGACTTTACTGTTTGCACCCCTCGTTCTGCTAAACCATTCGATTGTGGGTGGTATGGTGGGGATTTTATTAGACTAATACCTTTGCATTTACAAAATTTAGTAAACACACGCGAATTGAATGGTGGTCCATTATCTGTTACAATACAACTTGGATATCCAAAAACTAGAAACAGTTTAGTCAACTCATTTATTAATGACTGAACAGTTGTTGTGCTCATCAACTTCACTTCGCAATATTTAGAGAAGGCATCCATAATTATCAAAAAAGTTTTCCCCCCAAAAAAGAAAAAATCTAAATGAACCCGATCAAATGGAAACTCCGATGGCGCCCATTTAGATTTAACCTTTTCACGTGGGACGTTTTGCGTTTTCTCACAAACCTCACAATTTTTCGCGAATGAACTAATTGATTTATCAATAGCTGGCCACCATACAAAAGACCGTGCCAACATTTTCATCCTTACAACTCCTGCATGATTCTTATGCAGCAACTTGAGAACATCATTTTGGAGCGAGGTTGGAACAACTATTCTGTGCCCGTACAGTACACAACCATCTTCAATAGACAAACGTGTTTTATTTTTAAAATACGGCTTAATATCATTTGGTATACTATTTAGCCATCCGAATTTTAAATACTCAAAAATAGTTCTTAACTCTCTATCCTTTTGAGTACTTTCTCGAACGGTTTCCGTATTCACCAAATTATCTTCCACGTGAAAATAATTTATTAGTGTCTCTTCTACGTTTGAGCCACCATCCAATGGCAACCTTGAAAGACAATCTACATGGCCCATTTTTGAACCCTTCCTAAACGAAATTTTATATTTATACTGTGACAATATAATTGCCCATCTATGTAACCTTACAACCGCAACTGCTGAATTTCCTTTACTTGGGTGAAAAATTTTTTCAGTGCCTGGTTATCAGTGCAAATAGTAAATTCTTGACCATACAAATAGTTGTGGAATTTGCCAATTGCGAAAATGATAGCCAGTGCCTCGCGGTGTAGTTGCGAGTAGTTTCTTTCTGCCGTTGACAACGTACATGAAGCGAAACTAACTGCCATTCTTTGCCATTCTCTATATGACACAAAATAGCCCCGATGCCATAGGGACTAGCATCAGTGAATAAAACAATTTCTTTGTTAGGGTCATATAGTTTTAAAATTTGGTTATTTAGAAGAAGGGTTTTACTCTTCTCAAAAGCTTTTTCGCAATCACCTGTCCATAGAAACTTTGTATCTTTCCTCAATAAGTTATATAATGGTTGAATTTGTGATGCGAGGTTTGGAAGAAACTTATAATAATAATTGAGAAGACCTAAATATGATTGCAATTGCTGAAGATTCTTTGGTGATGGGGCTTTAACAATTGCCTCCACTTTCTTTTGGTTAGGCCTAATTCCCTCAGAACACAGTGTATGGCCTAGATAATCAACAGTGTCACAAACAAATTTACACTTTTCTATGTTTATATGGACGTTGTGCTTCTCTAGACGACCTAAAACTTCAAAAAGATTGCGTTCACAATCCGCAGCAGTTGCACCTCCAACTAAAATGTCATCTAAATAATAATTGAAGAACGTTTCTTCAATCCTTGAAGAATGCGATCCATGACCGACTGGAATATAGCCGGTGCACTGCTTATTCCAAAAACGAGGCGAGTAAACGCGAAAACACCTTTAAAGGTATTTATAACTAAAAGCTTCTGTGTATTTTCTGTCACCGAAAGTTGCTGATATGAACCCTTCAAATCAATAATTGAAAAGTGTGAACATCCCGAAAACCCTGCAAAAATATCCTCAATCCGAGGTAGTGGATAGTATTGTGTTTCAATACACTTATTTAATGTCACTTTACAGTCAACACAGATTCTTATGCTGCCGTCTTTTTTTGGCACTATTACAATGGGGCTGGCCCACTCACTATACTCAACAGGAACCAAAATTCGTTCCTTAACTAACCTTTGCAACTCCGTTTCCACCTTTTCACGTAATTTATATGGTACTTGATAAGCGGCATGAAAAATTGGTGATTGGTCACTTTTTAACACTATTTCCGCCTCATACCCCACAATCGGATGGACTAGCTCGGGTTCAGTTATTTTCGGAAAACTCGACTTAATTGTATTTAAAAATTGTGCTTGGTTACTTACATTACGAATGTTTGACTCGCGAAACTGTTGCCTCTAACTTGGATACAACTTATCAATCCAGGTACGTCCCATCAGACTTCTACGCGGCATATCTCCAACAACAACTACAATAGGCAACCTCCATTCCCGACCCCCAAAGCTCACTTCTACTTCCAAACTACCCAGTTCACATAACCTAGAACCTGTGACTGAACAAAGATTACAATTTGTTTTTTCTAATTTACACTTTTCGAACTTATCTAAATATTCCTTTTCATCCATTATAGATGTTGTTGCTCCCGTGTCAATCTCCATACAAAGCAGCTGTCCACTTGCTTTCACTGTGACTACTTCGGGTTTATTAAAGATACTCACGCTGTTGATGCTTTTTGCCTTCGCTGTGTATCGACACTTGCTCGCTATGTGCCCTTTCTTATTACAGGCAAAACACAGCCACTCCTTTGCTGGACATTGAAACTCTTTATGCCCACTTCTCCCACAGCGAGAACAAATAATTTTGCTGAAACCATGCGTACTACTGCAGCTTCTTTTTTGCGATGAATTCGAACACGCCGTCGCTGATGATCGTGATGGGTTATCATGATGTACAGGTGGATTTTTTTTGTCGTAAAGTTTTGTTTTTGTTATTGTGCGAGTATATCGCATTGTGAGACATTGGTTGAATTGCACGTGATGCGTTATGTGAAGCCTCCACATTCAATGCTTGTTGACATACTCTTTCGAATGTTAATGAGTCATCACGTAAAAACATTTCCTGGATCTTATCACTTTTAACTCCCACAACAAATCTATCCGCCAAAGCTTCATCAAGGATGAGAGATTTATACTTTGCTAGACGTTCATCTTTGATGTCCTCTAAGAAATCTCCAAAACGACACGTTTGGGCTGCAGATTTGAGGCGCACAATAAATTCACTTAACGATTCGCCGTCTTCTTGATATATTTTATTAAATTTATATAGTTCTGCTCTTTTATTCTCCTTAGGAGCAAAATGGTCTCGTAATAATTTAATTAAATCATCGAATGATTTTTCACTAGGCATTTTAGGAATAGTTAATGACATGAGGATTTCATAAATTTCCGCTCCAACTACCGTGATGAAAAGCGGCGTTTTTGCCTCTTCTCGGATGTCATTTATAATAAAAAATTGTTTTATTCGGTCCTCGTATGCCATAAAATTGTTTCCCGGAACAAAAGGTTCAATATTACCTACCAGTCGCGACATATTCCGTACATATAATCGAAATTTTAGCACTTTGCAACACGTGTTTCACTAACCCTCGTCGCCAATGTAGAAATATTTAGTCCAAATTTATTTGGATGCTTACTGCTCGGTGGTCAAGATAAGAGAGAGTATTACATTAGATCTTAAGGTTAAATAAGTACAATAGTAGGTGGTATCATTGATAGGAAATTTTGTGTCAGCACTGGGTGATGCCAAATCATCCCAAAGCACTTCGAAACTACCTTATTATACATAACACACTCTAACGGTGATTCCTTGGTATTGTATTTTCGTAACATTTTGTGTCAGAAGTGGAATTGCGAGTAAATGAGTGAGAATTCTGAAGTGGATTATTAAAAGTGTATACGAGAGTACAAGAAAGTGCTGAAATTAGATAAATTAACTATCGAACACTTGAAAAGAGAGCTGGCTGCTCGGGAACAATCCACGGTAGGGAGTAAACCCAACCTAGGTGAGAGACTGCGATCAGCGTTAGAGGAAGAATTAGGAGAATTATTAGTTTGGAGTGGAGAACCCGTCGGCAATTAGTGAGCCAGCATTCGATATGCAGCAAATTCTCGCGGTTTGAATGCTATTAGCCAGAAATTGGATTAGAGCTTCCATACGCCAGAAACTAAAGGCGACCATACATCAAAAGCTTGAGAAAAAATCCGTTGCCGTGCGCAGAAAGTTGGAGGAAAATTCCACTACCATGAACCAGAAGCTGGAAGAGATGTTAAAGAACACTCGAAGAAAGCTTGAGAAACACCCGGCAGGCCGTCGACGATCGTTTTCAGGACGTCGAAGAGAGAATCGAAACACTAGGTTAAACAAGAAGGTTCTAGATCTCGAAAATAATCAGGAACAGAGAATCGAGGCACTGGACAAGAAGGTTCTGGATCTCAAGAAAACTATCCAGAACATTCAGAATCAAGGACGTGTCGTACCGGCTGCAGAATCGAAATTAGCAGCTCCCAGCTTCGACGGCACGAGCGCGTTTAACATCTTTAAAGCGTGGAAACGAGACCATCCAACAATATGCTGCCGTCATCGAGGGCTATTTCATCCCTCGATGTGGTGGAAAAACTGAAAACGGATTCTTTCATCCAAGGGCTATGGGAGCCCGATACGCAACGAAGCCTGATTTTCCTCCCAAAAACTTCTTTCAAGAAGGCAGTAGCCAGCGCTCTCGCATGTGAAATATCGCTCCTGATATGCCGACCCTCCATCAAATTGCGGCGTATTTCCGAAGACCATTCCGACTCATTCCCGGGTAGATACTACATCTGCGACCAGCAGGGGCACATTGCGAGAAACTGCCATCTGCGAAGAAAGCGTTCGAGGTCTAATTCGTCAAAAAAAGGCCAAGGAAAAGCACGCGAACATGGAGGTGCAGGTGCACCTAACACTCCGTTAAACTGGAACTAGTCAGTGCAGAGGGGCAGTGTACTACAAAAACAGAATGTCGAACGAAAGAAACCTAAAGTAATACATATATACATACATATGTTCTCGTAATTGTGAATGACTGTTGTTTCATTGTATATAAGAGAGAAATTGTAACTACATATTCAATTTCGTCATGAAAAGGCGCATTCTTGAAGAAATGAAATTCAATATACATATGTATTGTAGATCTGATATTACAGAAAAGGAAAAAGTTTGAGTCCAACAAGACGTTGAAAGAGAATTATGACGTTAAGAAGTTCCAGATGATAATGAAAAAAAAAAGAGATGTTGTTGGCAGACTTCCTGATCAAAATCCATTTCAAGAATGATATTATGATCCGAATGCAAAGATAAATTATGATTTATAACTTGCAATGTTAACCCTGGATGGTTATCTTTCGTCGAATCGACGAACAACTTTTTTATTTGTGATGACTCCCGTTAAACTATTCATCCCTAATTATTTCTATCTCCGTAAAACATCATTTGGTGGTGATCTCTCCATATCAGTGAACGAACTTATGATATTCTGCGATCAATGGAAATCCGTTTTTTTAACAGGTACATACATACATACATATGTAGTTCACCAGCCCAGGGACTACATAACAAGTCAATGTAAAAATATTAATTGAACCACTGCAATGTTTTCAATTACATATGTACATGTTTCTAACGAACGATATAATGCGAAATAAAAAAAGGGCGCAAATGTAATACATACATATATACATCAATGTTTTGTTACGACAAGGAACTGACGCTGCTGTCGTACAAGCCGAATTTTATAATCAGACAAAGGGAGTTGTCTCGAGTTGATTTCGAAAAACGAACCCCGTATGTGTCAGTTTTATGGTATATTAAAGATGGCATTTATTAACAGTTACATAATCTACACATACAATATGTTTGACAGTAAACAGAAATTCTTAAACCGTCGTAAAATTACATTGTGACCTTGTTGAGCAGTACATATGTAAGCATGTGTCACTAAGACTGGAGACACCTTCTCTAATCAGTACAACTAGGAGGGAAATTGAAAATGTTTTGGCTGATGTTCGAAGAAAACATATGGACAATATCCTAGAATGGGTGTCAGAAAGAAAAAGAAAAATGTTCCCATTTTGTCCATATTCAAAGAGGCGAACGACAAAATCTTCTCGATATACATATATACATATGTAAGTGCCTTTTGTACATAATTTTTTTTTATTTATTAATTTTAATTTTTACACTTGATCTTATCTTAATGGGATATTATTTTACTATTTATATATTTTTTTTTTAAACCAATCGCTGTTTGTGTAATAAAATTAACTGATAGCGTTCATTTTATTTTTAAGTACAGAAGGCATGTCGATGCTAATAATAAATCTTATTTATTATATATAAAAAAACGTGTCCAAGCACTTTATTTGAAAATTTCAGCATTAAGGAGTGTTCAGTGAAAAACAGTGGGGTACACACGTATTTAATTTTCGCTCTCACTTTGTTTGTATATATTCGGAATGTCGTGCCAAGTTTGCAAAAAGAAAGTAGACAGATCAGAAGCTAAAGTCAAATGCTCTGACTGTCAATACCTTATTCATCTTGTTCCGGTGCTTCATCAAAAAGTAGTGCAAAATTGCGGGAAATTCCTTTTGCATCGCCATCGGGGAACTTCTCCAATAACACTGAACCTGCAATTACAACAGCACCGACTTTGGAGATGATCTGGAGAGAAATTTCGGAGATGAAGGAACTGCAGAAACGTCAGATAGAGACTCTCATCAACAAAAACAAAGAATATGAAGAGAGGATTACATTCTTGGAAAGCACCGTAAATCGGCTAGAGCAACAACTTCTAGCCAACACAATTGAAGTTTTCAATGTTCCTCAGACACCCAACATTTCCGATACTGATATCGCTCTCAAAGTTCTTCGTGATGGTTTGCATGTTGATGTTAACGAAAGAGACATTGATTACTGTCACATGAAAAAGATAACAACGAAACCAAAGAGTGGGTCAAAAAGAAAAATTAATATACTCAGAGTGAAACTTGTCTCACGCTCGTGCAAAGAGCGAATTTTGAAGGCGAAAAAGGAGAACAAAACAGAACTGATGACAACGATGATAAACAAGAATGCTGCGTCGCAAAGGATGTATGTCAATGAAAGCAGATCTTTTTACACACGGGAACTGATGAGGGCTGCCACGGAAGTTAAAATCTTTAAGGGTTTTAAGTACTTATGGGCGAGGAATGGGTCAGTATTTATGCGAATGAAGGAAGGTGATAATGCAATCAAAATTAATACCATTGCTGATTTAAGTAAGTTATGAATTCCAGTAACGTAAATAGTTATATCCCCTCCCCTCATCGCATAAACAGCACCTCCTCCTCGTCTGTCAGTGACCTTCATGTGTTTTGTTTACATCTAAATATCCGTAGTTTGAGAAAAAAATTTCATTCTTTGTTAGCACATATTGAGTCTCTAGCGACATTACCCATAATTATTGTTGTAAGTGAGATTTGGATTTACCATAACGAACTTGATCTGTATAATATTGTTACGAATTTATTCAATCCCCACACCAAATAGGGTTCGCACCACTGGATTGCGATAAACTACAATTGTCCTTTTTATTTAAATTGAAACACACACACTTTTATTTCTTTCACCACAGATCAATTATCTGTGTAGATCCACCACTTTTATTTATTATCCAATACTGTCCACTTTACACAAACAAACCTTTATTGAGCTTTTATTTTCACACTGTTTGATCACACTGACTTGTCACACGCTATTTAATACCACAAACTGAATGAATGAATGTCAAGGGCGAGTGTTCGCGCTTATATAGCTCTCTGTCCACCGTCTCGAACGTTCGCCGTTGGAAGTTCCCCTTCGGAAATCTCTAGAACGCTCTGACAATTCCATTGGAAGTTGACATCATTCCAATTCCCCGCTTCCAGAGAGTTTTCGAACTTAACGGTCCGCTTGCATCTCCGCAACACTGCCCTCCTCCTAAACTTGTTCGTCTTCGAACAAGCGATTGGATCCTTCTCCGTAATATGGTGCTAACCTCTCTACGTGGACAATTTTATACTTCGCCCGTCCGTTTCCCATCTGCTGTATCCGGTATACCACGTCATTGAGTTTCTTGATGACCTCATATGGTCCATCCCAGGCTGATTGCAATTTGGGGCACAAGCCTTTTTTCCGTTGTGGGTTGTACAGCAATACCAATTGTCCGGTCTCGAATCCAGAAGTATTCGCCCTCAAGTCGTATCGCGCCTTCATTTTATCGCTGACCAAGTTCAGTCGCTCCCGGATGAACTGATGGATAGAGTTCAGCTGTTCTTTCTTTTCGGTTACGAAGTCTTCCCTGCCGCTAGTTGTCGGTAGTACCACGCCGAACTTCAAGTCCGATGGAAGTCGGAGATCAGTTCCAAAATTGGCTTCGGCGGGTGTTGTTGCCGTTGAATTGTGCTGTGCCGAACGGTATGCCATTAAGAAAAGGGGAAGATGTTCATCCCAGTCCTTCTGATCTCCGACGACGACTTTTCTCAGGTATTCCTCCATCGTCCGGTTGAACCTTTCGACCATGCCATCAGATTGTGGATGTGATGGTGTTGTCCGCGTCCTTCTGATACCTAGCATGTCGCAGAGTTCTTTGAACACCGTCGACTCGAAGTTCCTTCCTTGGTCTGAGTGCAGTTCCATTGGTACTCCATAACGCGCAACCCAGTTGTTCACAAATGCATCCGAAATGGTTTTGGCTTCCTGGTTCGGGATGCAAAACACCTCAGGCCACTTGCTGAAGTAATCGATCACCACCAGCGCGTATTTGTTTCCAGCGTTGCTCGTTGGGAATGGGCCTGCGATGTCCATTGCGATACGTTCGAACGGTACTCCAACATTGTACTGCTGCATATTTCCTCGAGTTTTCCTTACTGGACCCTTTGCCTTCGCACACTGTTCACACCTGCGAATGAAACGCGTAACCGACTCATGGCATCCTACCCAGTAGAAACGTCTCTTGATCTTTTCTACAGTCTTGTTAACACCAAGATGACCCCCGCTTGGTCCCTCGTGGTATTCTCGGATGACCTCGTCGATTTGCCCTTTTGGTATTACCAGCAGATCGTTTACAATGTTCCCGTCCTCACTCTCCCAACTGCGGTAGAGGCAACCGTTCTTCAACTTCAAACTCTGCCATTGAGCCCAGTAAGCTTTCACGATTGGGCTTTCACTGGATATTTGCTGCCAACTTGGTCGAAAACCTCGTTCTTGGTAGTCGATGATGACTGCCAGATCGGCATCTTCTCGCTGCTTCCTTCCAACCTTCTCGACAGTCCAGGAATCATCTGGCAGCACCTGGAAACAACGGATGTCGGCGACCTGTTCCTTGGTCTCGGCGAGTGAACAATGTTTGCATTCAAAATCGCAAGGTCGCCTCGATAATGCATCCGCATTTCCATGACTGCTTCCCTTCCGGTGTTCGATACTGAAGTCATAACTCTGGATTCTCTCTATCCATCTAGCAAGCTGGCCTTCCGGGTTTTTGAACTGCAGCAGCCATCTCAACGCTGCGTGGTCCGTCCTAAGATGAAAAGCTTGGCCATAGAGATATTTGTGGAAATGCTTGACACAGTCAACCACGGCTAAAAGCTCCCTCCTAGTTACACAGTAGTTCCTCTCCGGCTTCGATAGGATCCTACTGTAGTAAGCGATGACCCGTTCTCGCCCGTCCATCATTTGAGAGAGTACTCCTCCGATTCCATGTCCGCTCGCATCTGTGTCCAAAATAAACTTTTCTCCCGGGACAGGATATGCAAGAATCTGCGCACTGCAGAGCAATTCCTTCAGGTGAATGAACGCTTCCTTCTGCGGCTTCTCCCACTTGAATGGCCGATTCTTTTTGGTGAGCTCGTGCAAACTGCTGGCAACGTTTGCAAATCCTGGGATGAATCGCCTGTAATATGTGCAAAGTCCCAGGAATGACCTTAACTCATGAAGATTCTTCGGCCGCGGCCATTCCTTAACCGCTGAGATTTTCCCTTCATCTGTATGGACTCCTTCTGCAGTCACCACATGTCCCAAGTACTTCACCTCGTTCTGGAAGAGCGAACATTTCTTCGGGCTCAATCTCAATCCGGCTGCTTGAATACGTTCCAGTACCTCTTCAAGCTTCTTAAGGTGATCGTCGAAATCCTTGCCCATGGCAATTATGTCATCCAGATAGACAAGGCAAGTCCTCCAGTGAAGTCCTCTTAGTATCCGGTTCATAAGTCTCTCGAATGTGGCTGGCGCATTGCAAAGACCGAAGGGCATCACAGAGAATTGCCACAACTCTCCCCCGGCGGTGAACGCGGTCTTTTCCTTGTCTTGCTGTTCAAGCTCTATTTGCCAGTATCGACTTTGCAAGTCCAGCGTCGAGAACCACTTTGCACCAGATAGTGTGTCCAAGGTGTCGTCGATTCTCGGTAAAGGATAGCTGTCCTTCTTCGTGACGTCGTTCAGCTTCCTATAGTCCACGCAGAATCGGGTGCTTCCATCCTTCTTCTTAACTAGCACTACTGGCGAACTCCATGGGCTTGCAGATGGTTCGATCACGCCCTCCTTTTCCATCTCGTCGATAAGTTTGATCATCTCTCC
This sequence comes from Eumerus sabulonum, assembly GCA_951905685.1. Lineage (NCBI taxonomy): Eukaryota > Metazoa > Arthropoda > Insecta > Diptera > Syrphidae > Eumerus > Eumerus sabulonum. The sequence goes on from OX645060.1 coordinate 103,316,131, forward strand.
TTCTTTCGCCAAAGGTACTCTCCTTGGTGGTTGCCGGATCGGTCTAGAGTCCCCTGTGTCTATTCTGTGCTTCACAATTGATGTTCTTCCACAGTTCTTACCATTTGCAAAAACTGTCCAATATTTACGGAGCAGGGAGAGTGCTTTACTTTTCTGCTTCTCCACTAGGTGTTGCGTCCACTCTCTGGCCATTGTTTTTAAGAAGGCTTTGTTGAACTGGATTTCCTGTTGTTTCTTATCTTCGCAGTTCATAACGGCGGCAGCTTCTTGGCATTGAGCGATCGTTGTTCCCTTGTGTATTGTCCTAGGTGTACTGGCAGGATTCAGGACTCGTACTGGAACCAATTGGTCTTGTCGGGGTTCCACCAGAGCCCTTCCAACAATGATATCGCTGGGTCGATTTCGTTTGTCGGGTTCGACCACCCACATTCGGATTGTCCCCGCATCCTCTTCTATCTTTGCCCAAACCACAGCTTCTGCATTCGGGGGAACTGTTTGGCGCGCTTGCACGACTATTCGCTTGACCTTGTTACCCTGTCCATCATCTATCGTTAATGGCAGCTCCAAGTTGCTATACTTCATCACTTTTTGGTTGAGGTCCAATGTGAAGCCATGCCTAATCATGAAGTCGACGCCGATTATGATGTCATCAGTAATGTCCGCAACGATGAAATCATGCTGAAACTCGACGGTACCCATCGTAATTCTTTTCTGGACCTTTCCCTTAACTTCCGCCTTCTCACCAGTTACTGTACGAAGCCTTACCTCGGAAAATGGTTCGATGTCGGAAACCAATCCGCTTCGGATGACTGAATGAGTTGCGCCCGTGTCCAACGTCAGCAGATATCGTCGCCCGTCCATCGTTCCCTCGATGACTAGGCTGGTCGCACCCCTACAGATTCGGGATACGAGGATGCTGGGGCACTCCAATGTGGGAGCCAGCGCACGCCCCTCTGCACTGACTCGTTTTAGTTTAACGGATTGTTAGGTGCACCTTTTGCACCTCTACGGTCGCGTTCACTCCCATGGTCTCTTTTTGGCGAACTAGACCTCGAACGCTTTCTTCGCAGGCGGCAGTTCCTCGCAATGTGCCCCTGCTGGTCGCAGATGTAACATCTACCCGAGAATGAACCACTCCTACTCGCCGTAGTTATTCTCGAACTATCCTGGTCTTGAGATATGCGCCGTAGTTTGATCGAAGGTCGGCATATCAAGAGCGATGTTTCACATGCGAGAGCGCTGGCAACTGTCTCCTTGAAAGATGTCTTCGGCAGGAGAATCAGACTTCGTTGCGTATCGGGGTCCCTTAGCCCTTGGATGAAAGAATCCGTTTTCAGTTTTTCCACCACATCAACTGGAACATCCGCGTAGGCTAGATGAGATAGCCTCTCGATGTCGGCAGCATACTGTTGGATGGTCTCGTTTACACGCTGCTTGCGTCCTTTAAGTTCCAGCTTGTGCATCTCCTGCATGTGCTCACTGCCGTATCTTCGATGAAGAGCTTCCCATATGGCTGTGTAGTTCCTTCTCTGGGTCTCCGGGACGGTCTGTAGAACACCAGCTGCTTCGCCTTTAAGCGAAATTACTAGAGCGGCCACACGATTTTCTTCTCCCCATTGATTCCGTTCCGCTGTTGTCTCGAACTGGAGCTTAAAGATGTTAAATGCACTCGTGCCGTCGAAGTTGGGAGCTGTGAATTTCGATGCTGCCGTCGGTACAACGATTCCTTGACACTGAACGTTCTGGACAGTTTTCTCGAGCTCCAGAACCTTCTTGTCGAACTTCGATTCCAAGGTCTCGGTTATCTTTTCCTGGTTATTTTCGAGATCTAGAACCTTCTTGTCGAACCTCGATTCTAGTGTCTCGATTCTCTCTTCGACGTTCTGGAATCGATCGTCGACGGCCTGCTGGATGTTACTTAGGCTTTCTCGATTGTTCTCTAGCATCTCTTCCAGCTTCTGATTCAGGGAAGTGGAATTTTCCTCCAACTTCCTACTTACGGCAGCGGGATTTTCCTCAAGTTTCTCCAGTTTCTGGCTCAGAGAAGTGGAATTTTCCTCCAGCCTTTGATCTAGTTTCTGGCTCAAGGAAATGGAATTTTCCTCCAGTTTCTGACTCAGAGAAGTGGAATTTTCCTCCAATTTCTGACTCAGAGAAGTGGAATTTTCCTCCAACTTTTGATGTATGGTTGCTGTTTGAGACGCATTGTAACCATTTAACTTGCAATTTGAATTTTTTACCATTGTAATTTGTTATTCACTGTACAAGCACCAGCCGATATTTCGTTCGTAATTCATTGGTCTAACACGATCATACATGCTCGCTTGAATATCCGATAAGATTCGAACCAGCATGTATGATCGTAATTGATTCTAAAACATACATAATCATTTTGTTATCTTTCGATCGGCTGATGCTTTTTGCCGTTGCGGTACTAGGACAATGCAAGCAACAGCAGACATCGACCCATGGTTGGTACAGTCTACAGTCCCACTTTTCCGCATTTTTGCATCTTCTTCTTTTCACCCATTTTCGTGATTGGAACCATGGGTGGGTGGCTGCTGCTGAGTGCATTGCTTCTCACTTACTTGCGAGCTGTTGGATATACCGGATCAAAGATAAGTAAATCATTATAAACATTTTATGTATTGGCATTTTCATTTTTCCCATTTATTTAAAAACACTTTCTTCGCATTTATTTAAAAACACTTTTGTGGCTTCGAATCTGCATCAAACTGGTCCTTCGAGCCGGATGCTTTTTTTTTTGTGATTTGAACTATCCGAACTATTTGAACTATTCGCTGGTAGTTTTTTCCGTTCTTTTCTGTGCGCGTTCGCGAATCGTTTGACTTTTTTGGTTGTTTGCTAAAATATTTGGATCATGAGTGTGAAACTAAAGAGATCTAGTGTAAAAGGGCATATAACGCGCGCGTTGACTTTCGTTGAGGAAATGGACAGCACGGTTTCGTTAGAGCAGCTTCAAAATCGGCGGGATAAAATCGAAGAAGCGTGGAAATTGTTCGGCACGCTGCAGGACGAATACCTTGACACCGTAGACGAATCGCTTCACGACGAGTTACACGCGGAATTTGCCGATTATGAAATTAAATATTTTCGGGTCCATGAAGGATTGTCGCGTGCAATCAAAGATCGTAGACCGAGCTCGCAGGTAGTCGATCCTAATGATACGGTGTTTGAGAGGTTAGCGAGCCAACAATCAACGTTTCTGGAAAGGCTTAGTGACGCGGGGGGGAATTCGTCGAATGTACACTTGCCAAAAATTGTAATTCCATCATTTGCAGGGGATTACAAGGATTGGCCTTCGTTTCGCGATTTGTTTGTTGGTTCCGTGGACACTCGGTCGAATCTCACACCTACCCAGAAATTTCAGTATCTGAAATCATTCCTTCGTGACGAAGCCGCGAACTTAGTGAAACACATACCCATATCGGAAGCGAATTATACTGAAGCATGGGAACGTCTAGAAGCGCGTTACGATAAGGTGAATTTAATTGTGCGGTCGTTTATTCAATCGTTCCTCTCTCTTCCCTCGATGAGTGTCGCGAATGTTCAGACTCTTCGTAAGATAACCGACGGTGCCGATGAGGTCGTGCGAGGATTGAATGCGTTAGATAAAACCGGTCGCGATCCGTGGCTAATTTATCTGCTCGTTAGTAAGATAGACCCAGATTCCTGCAAGGCTTGGGCAGAGTTTATTGGGTCAAGAGACGATCACACCATCGATTCCCTTTTAGACTTTCTTCAGGCAAGATGCAACGCTCTTGAATCGTGTCAGCTACCTAATCGTTCGCACGCGAAAACTACGCCACCGTTACGTTCCCACGTGTCCGAAACCAATTCGTCAAAGCCCAAGTGTCCTAAGTGCTCTGAACCCCATTCGTTATCTCAATGCCCAAAGTTCGTTTCGTTAGACATTCCAACCCGGCGCGAGTTCGTAAAAACCCATTCGCTTTGCTTCAATTGCCTTCGCGTTGGGCATTCAGCTAAGAACTGTCGATCTGCGTTTAGATGTCGTTTATGCAAGTCATCACACCACACACTGGTTCATTCGGAAAATGCACCAACCAACCCGCCATCGCTGTCAACTCATTGCTCTTCTTCACAATTATCCCATTCGTTTTCTTCCACCAATCACTCAACAGCAAATAACACGCCGGCACAACCTTCTCCAATCGTCAATAACGTATCGCTTGACCCTAATCGTTGCAAACAGACAATTCTTCCAACTATTTCGGCAACTGTTAGGGATATCCAAGGCAATCCCATTGTGTGCCGAGTGTTATTGGATTCCGGATCGCAGTCATCATTCGTTGTAGAGTCGTTCGCAAAACGACTAGGCTTTCCTCGCTCTCACGCGCGTATTCCCGTTCGCGGACTTTCAGCGTCAGATGCAGGTTTTACCAGGGGTCGCATATCAATCCAACTCTCGTCTTTAGTAAATTCTGCTACCATCGGGGTAGATGCGTTTGTTTTGCCAAAACTGACTTCGAATCTTCCATGTCGGAGTTTTGATAGTTCCATTTGGCCACATCTTGCCGGGCTGCAGCTAGCTGATCCTAATTTTAACATTTCGTCTCCAATTGATATTCTTCTCGGTGCCGAAAAACTGTGGTGCATTCTACGGGCAGGAAAGGTTATCGGAGATGACGGTTCACCTGTAGCCCAAAATACGTCCTTTGGTTGGGTAATCTCTGGAGAGTTTTCGAACAGTGATCAGCTGGATACTGGTGCGGTCGACTCATTTCACTTAACCATGGATGTGGACTATTTACTCAGGCGTTTTTGGGAAGTCGAAGAGGTCTCTTCACCAGGCTGCGACACAGTAGGTGTGGATCCAGCCGAGCAACATTTTAAGGAAACTTTCAGCCGTTCTGGTGATGGAAGGTATATTGTTTCGTTACCGTTTAAGAATCCGGATCCTATTTTCGGTGAGACGTTAAATTCGGCGATCTCTAGACTGCATTCCATGGAACGGCGTTTTCGATTAAATCCAGAGCTTCGTCAAATGTATAAAGATTTCATGGCTGAATATATCCAACTTGGCCATATGACGCGAATTCCTGTCGCTCAGTATAAAACGGATGCTGGCAAGCATTTTTATCTTCCACATCACGCGGTCGTAAAAAAGGAACTTGCGACAAACAAACTACGGGTCGTGTTCGACGGGTCTTCAAGAGATTCACATGGAGTTTCTTTAAATAGTTCCTTATTAGTCGGTCCATCAATACAGCGGGATTTGGTAGGGGTATGTTTGCGTTTTCGTCAACATCGCGTAGTCTTTACAGCCGATGTCGTCAAGATGTTTCGCCAGATCTGGGTAGATGATCAACATGCTGACTTTCAACGCGTCGTCTGGCGAGAAAACCCTGATGATGAAATTGGACATTTTCGGTTGCGTACGGTCACTTATGGCACAGCGGCTGCCCCTTTTCTATCGGTTCGCGTTTTACAACAATTAGCTGAGGACTACAAATGGAAATATCCTACGGCTTCAAAGGTCATTCGCGAGGACGTATACGTGGACGATGTGATGACAGGGTCGGGCTCTGCGGCGGGATTAATTGCACTTAAGTCAGAATTAGTATCGCTATTGTCGGAAGCCAAACTTCAACTTCGGAAATGGAGCTCAAATTGTTCGCCGTTGCTGAAAACCCTACCTGAAGAAGATTGCAACACCTTGATGTTTGACCCTGAACGTTCTTCCTCTTTTATCAAGGTACTCGGGATGTTTTGGGATCCAGTCAGGGATCATTTTTCCTACAAAATTTCGAATATTGGTTTCATTGATCCACCAACAAGACGATCATTATTGTCGGAAGTATCGCGGATATTCGACCCTCTCGGTTTTCTCGCTCCATCGGTTCTATTGTTCAAGGTCCTATTCCAAGAATTATGGTCTTCTGAGTTGAATCTCCATTGGGACGATCCACTACCCGGTCCCTTGTCCTCACGGTGGACTAGTTATCATCAAGAACTTCATCTGTTCGAGCAACTTCGGATTCCGCGTTGTGCACTGTCTTCGCTGGGAGAATTTGAATTGCATGGATTCTCGGATGCCTCTTCAGTGGCCTACGCCGCCGTTATATACAGTCGTTGTACACTTCAGAATGGAAACTACCAGGTGAATATTATCGCGGCTAAAACGAAGGTAGCTCCGCTAAAGCCGACTTCCATTCCCCGACTCGAGCTCTGTGGTGCGCTGCTGCTTGCTCGGCTATTTCAACGGGTAACTAACACCTTGTCTTCAAAACCTACTAAAAATTTTGCATGGTGCGATTCTGAAGTTGTTCTCCATTGGTTATCGTCACCACCACGTCGCTGGGCCACCTTTGTGGCAAACCGTACGGCTGCTATTCTCGAAATTCTGCCCCGCCATGTCTGGCACCATATAGCCTCTGAACAAAATCCTGGTGATTGCGCCTCACGTGGTCTTACTCCTGCGCGTCTTATTTCATTTGGTTTGTGGTGGAATGGTCCATCTTGGCTTTCTATCGACTCTGCACAATGGCCGAAGCCAAGGGTAAACTCAAGAAGGCTCGAAACTCTTGAAGAAAAGGCTCCCAAAACGCAGGTCTTGATTGCATCGACGACGAACACCTTTCACGATCTTCTTGTCGAAAAATTCTCCTCTTGGCCTCGTATGAAACGGGTGGTGGCTTACTGTCTACGTTTTGGGTTCAATTGCCGCGCAGGAGCTACCAATCGTCGAAAGGAGGCGTTGCGTTTGTCGGAATTGAATCATGCACAAACTATTATCATAAGGCTAGTTCAACAACACACATTCGCCGAGGATATTCGTTCGCTAAGCAAGGGTCTCCAGCTCTCCAGACATTCATCATTGATCAAGCTTTGCCCATTCGTCGACAACGAGGGTATTCTGCGTGTTGGGGGAAGAATCAAGAAGGCTTTAGTTTCATTTAGTTTAAAACATCCTATTATTTTAGTTTCCCATCATCCTATTTCCAGACTTATCGTAAGAGACATACATCAACGCTACCTGCACCCTGGGATCTCGGAAACGTTTGTTCTCGTTCGCCAACAGTACTGGATCATTGGATCGAGAGGTCTTATACGCAACATAATTTTCCACTGCAAGCCCTGTTTCACACACCGGAGGCAAACATCACAGCAATTAATGGGAGATCTGCCGCCGTGTCGAGTACAACCTAGTCGCCCATTCAAAAATTCAGGTTGTGACTATGCTGGACCAATTACAATCAAGCTGTCGCGGACGCGGAAACCAAAACTGTCCAAGGCTTACATCGCATTGTTTATATGTATGGCCACGAAAGCTATCCATCTCGAGTTGGTCAGCGATCTCACCACAGACGCGTTTATTGCCGCCTTTCGTCGCTTCGTATCTCGCCGTGGAAGATGCAGCAATATCTATACCGATAATGGCACAAACTTTCACGGAGCCCGCCGATGCCTGACAGATATGCATAGGTATATGCTGTCTGAACAACACAACAACATTATATCCTCCGCTCTTGCCGAAGACGGAGTCACTTGGCATTTTTCACCACCTTCAGCACCTCACTTTGGCGGTCTGTGGGAGGCGGGTGTAAAATCCATAAAATCACACTTGCGTCGAGTTGTGGGTTCCACAGTGTTGACGTTCGAAGAGCTTTCCACTGTGCTTTGTCAGATAGAGGCTGTTGTCAATTCTCGTCCTTTGTGCTGTTTATCTGATTCTGATATAAACCCACTCACCCCCTCTCATTTTCTTGTAGGCGAGCCATTAACAGCAGTACCCGAGCCAAGTTACCTGAGCATCCCAAGCAACCGTTTGGATCACTATCGCCATCTCCAAGCTATGGTTCAAGGATTCTGGAAGAGATGGCACAACGAGTACTTAACATCACTCCAGGAAAGACCCAAATGGCAGAAACATCACCCAAACCTTAAGACTGGTGATGTTGTAATTCTTAAGGAGCCTAATCTCCCACCTACAAAATGGGTTATGGGGCGAATTCTGAAAGTACACCCCGGACGGGATGGCCTTGTGCGCGTTGCAACTGTGAAGACTGTAGCTGGCAATTTTATACGACCAATAAATAGGATGGTGATATTACCGGTTTCCTGAACTCGTTCAGGGGGGGGAGGAATGTTTGAGACGCATTGTAACCATTTAACTTGCAATTTGAATTTTTTACCATTGTAATTTGTTATTCACTGTACAAGCACCAGCCGATATTTCGTTCGTAATTCATTGGTCTAACACGATCATACATGCTCGCTTGAATATCCGATAAGATTCGAACCAGCATGTATGATCGTAATTGATTCTAAAACATACATAATCATTTTGTTATCTTTCGATCGGCTGATGCTTTTTGCCGTTGCGGTACTAGGACAATGCAAGCAACAGCAGACATCGACCCATGGTTGGTACAGTCTACAGTCCCACTTTTCCGCATTTTTGCATCTTCTTCTTTTCACCCATTTTCGTGATTGGAACCATGGGTGGGTGGCTGCTGCTGAGTGCATTGCTTCTCACTTACTTGCGAGCTGTTGGATATACCGGATCAAAGATAAGTAAATCATTATAAACATTTTATGTATTGGCATTTTCATTTTTCCCATTTATTTAAAAACACTTTCTTCGCATTTATTTAAAAACACTTTTGTGGCTTCGAATCTGCATCAGTTGCTTCTAGTCTCTGGCTCATGGAAGCACTCATAGCGTTCATAGCCGCGAGAATTTGCTGCATATCGAACCCTGGCTCAGTAGATGTCGACGGCTTCTCCACTACGAATTCGTAACTCTCCCAGTCGACACCTTCTTCCTGCAACGCTGATCGTAATCTCTCCACCAGGTTGGCTTTACTTCCCACTGTGGATAATTGCCGAGCATCCAGCTCTCTTTTCAGTTGTTCGATTGTCAACTTTTCCAGTTTCACCATTTTTTCTATCTCTTAACAATTCACTTTGTGCAATTCACAATTTAAATAAACGTTCCACTTGTTTACTCGCAATCACACTTCTGACACCAAATGTTACGAATTTATTCAATCCCCACACCAAATAGGGTTCGCACCACTGGATTGCGATAAACTACAATTGTCCTTTTTATTTAAATTGAAACACACACACTTTTATTTCTTTCACCACAGATCAATTATCTGTGTAGATTCACCACTTTTATTTATTATCCTATACTGTCCACTTTACACAAACAAACCTTTACTGAGCTTTTATTTTCACACTGTTTGATCACACTGACTTGTCACACGCTATTTAATACCACAAACTGAATGAATGAATGTCAAGGGCGAGTGTTCGCGCTTATATAGCTCTCTGTCCACCGTCTCGAACGTTCGCCGTTGGAAGTTCCCCTTCGGAAATCTCTAGAACGCTCTGACAATTCCATTGGAAGTTGACATCATTCCAATTCCCCGCTTCCAGAGAGTTTTCGAACTTAACGGTCCGCTTGCATCTCCGCAACAATATTCCGGGTTACTCACTTTTTGCAAAATGTAATGACACTTACGCAACTGGTGGTGTTGCCGTGTATGTCAGAAGTGGTTTTATGTGTGACTGTTCCGTACTTAATGTTCACAGCGCAGACATAGTGAAATTATCGCTTACTTATGGTAACGAAAAGTATCTGATTCTGTGCATGGCACAGGTTGCATGTTATGTGTAAAGATGTCTTTATCGAAGAATTCAATCGAATTTTAGGTAAAATTAAAACCAAGAATCTCATAGTAGTGTATGTATATTGGCGTTACAGTCCATGAAGAACCTGAGCCGAGCTTCTCTCAATCACCCATGTTGTGTGTGATTTCATTTTCACATAGGTGGAAGGGACCTACAGTTTAATTGCCGGTTCCGAACGGCGAATTTCGAGAAGCTTTTTTCATGACAATTTTACTACAGGGGGTTTTGTCAGAACCCCGCTGTGGAGAAACACCGTGAAAAACACGTTCGATGACATGGCTGTGTCGGGATTCGATCCCGAGCCATCTCATAGTAGTAGGAGACTTAAATATTGACATTTTGAAGGAGTCTGATAATGACACTGAAAACTATTTGCTCTTAATGTCTTCTTATGGTCTCAAGAGCCTTATTAATGAGCCAACTCGTATTTGTAATACAACACAGACTTGTATTGACCATATATTCATACGGTTGCATAAGAAAAACAAGAGTTTGTTTTATTGTAGTGTTGGAGACTGCAGAATTACTGATCATCATATGCTAATTTTAAGCTCCAATCAGAACAATAAGCCCACTAATACCCAGAGCCAACTATGAATCCTGGGATTCTGTCTATGCAGAAAAAGACGTCTCATCTACCTATTAAATCATTCGCCACTAACTTCATTAGTTATAGAATGATTATCTTCTTCCAATAACTTGTATTATGTAATGAATTAATTGTAAAATAGATTAAGTTGGAATGAATGAATAACATGAAATGAAAAATGAAATGAAAAAAAAAGGGTTACCGAAGTAAGGACGAAACATAACTTTAGGAATCGGCAATAAACTGTAGATCCCTTCCACCTATGGAAAATCGGTTTACTGAACTACTTCGTTCTTCTAGGTCATTTATGTAGTTCAATGTAGTTTACTGCTGCGTATTGAGTCTTGTACCTAGTCATACTATCGCTATAAATAGCAGCGATATCACTTCCAAACTAACGGAAGGAACAATATGAAATAAAACTGTACACGTAATACAAAACAAATTAAATATTTATATGTAGGTATTCAATTCAACTGTTTAGGCAAGTTTAATTAATTTGAGTTAAGGAAAACTACATATTACTTAAAACAAACATTCGTGCACCTATGTATGTGTAACGCACCGATGCTCGATTTCCTTATGCTGCGATTGTCAAACATCCGTCACATGCACAATTTACATACGAACACAACGCTGAACTAGGTCAACCACACAGAGCCGATCTGCAAACATTTTAACCGATCTATTGATGGAATTTAGTTAAATAGTACTATATGCGTACTATGGGTAATATTTTACTCAGATCAATATGTAATGTGTAAATTAATAAAATGTTTTAAAAGCCTTGGCAGAATTGTGTGTGAATTATCGCTATTTAGTGTGTATCGATAAAAAAATACACATCAGTATAAAAAACGAACACGTTTAAAGTGTATACGAAGAAATATTATCGTTGGCATGGCAACTCTAAATGTCAAATCATTGACAGAACCACACACGACTCAAACGTTTGAGTGATTCACTGTTTTATTATGCCCAATGATCCATTACAGATCATTTGGCATAATAAAGAACACCTGTTGTGAGCTAGCTCCCTTCGCTCACTTGTAAGAGCTATTTTTTTTAACTAGTTCGTTCGTGAGCTACACAGGTCTAATGTCCAAAAACTGTAAAGGCTGCTGCTATAGATGGCTCAACAATTCATAGTGCATTGAGCATATCACGGTTCAGGATATTGTCACTTACTCGTAATGTTAAAAAAGCTAATCAACATAGAATTCTATTCAAATATGTATATTAAAGTCTTTATTATTGACAAAGTGAGCATGGTTTCTGCTGAATTATTGGAACAGATTGATACTCGCCTGAAACAAATTACTGGCTTGTTTACGAAAGATTTTGGAAGATTAGGTATTATTCTCATAAATGAAAATAAAAATGCAAATAATGAAAATTGTAGTGGATATGTACTTAAATTCATTAAAATGTATGTAATTATAAACACTATGTATAAATATGTAACTTACTCAGGCAGCGCTACAGTCCATGGTGAACCTGGGGCTCAACCAACAAACCTCTCCAGCTGGCACCGTCTTTGGTCAGCTGTTTCCAGCGCCGCACGCCCAGTTGGTTAAGGTCCCCTTCCACCTACGTGCGCCACCGATGATGCGGCCGTCCTCTGCCGCGCCTTCCTTCCGCAGTGGATTCGAAGACTCTTTGGGTCGGAGCTGTATTTTCCATGCGCTCTGCATGGCCTAGCCACCCTAGACGCTGTATCCGTAGACGTCGTACCGATGTCGCCGATGTCGCTGTACAACCCGTACAGTTCTTCGATATATCTTCTCCTCCATACACCGTATGAACAAACGGAACCGTAGATAGTGCGCAGAATTTTCCTCTCGAAACGACCAAGGGCATCTTCATCCGGTTTTGTTAAGGTCCAAGCCTCTGCGCCGTAAGGGAGGACTGGAATGATTAAAGTCTTATATAGTGTCACCTTGGTTTTCCGAGAGAGGGCTCTACTTCTCAATTGCCTCTTGAGCCCAAAGAAACAGCGGTTGGCAAGAGTGATTCTGCGTTTTATCTCAGCGCTGGTGTTGTTGTCGCTGGTTATCAGTGAGCCAAGGTAGACGAATTCCTTGACCACTTCAAAGTTATATCCGCCCATGGTGACGTTCTGGCTAATACGTCGCTGCTGTCCGTCTCTTGCACTTGTGTATTTGGGCAGGGACTCTTGCACGATCTTTTCAAACAGGATGTTGAAAAAGTTGCATGACAGCGCGTCACCTTGCCTAAATCCTTTTTTAACATCAAAGGTCTCGGTTTGCTCATTACCGACCTTAATGGAGCAGCGAGAATTCTCCATTGTCATCCTGCACAGTCGGACGAGTTTGGCAGGGATGTTTAAACTAGACTTGGCTTTGTATGGCTCATCTCTATACACGCTGTCATATGCAGCATTGAAATCGACGAAGAGGTTGTGAGGGTCGATTTGGTATTCCCGGGTCTTCTCCAAGATCTGCCGTAGCGTAAATATTTGGTCTATTGTGGATTTATCTGGCCTGAAACCACACTTATAAGAGCCGATCAGGTTATCCACAAACGGTTTCAGGCGTTCACACAATACGGCAAGGAAGATCTTATATGCGATAATAAGGAGACTTATCCCTCTATAGTTGGAGCAGTTATAGGGGTCTCCTTTCTTATGGACCGGGCAAACGATGCTGAGATTCCAATCGTCGGGCATGCTTTCCTCCGGCCATACCTTGCAAATGAGATGGTGCATGCACCTTACCAGCTCATCTCCAGCCGCCTTAAGAAGCTCAGCAGACAGGCCGTCTGCGCCCGCGGCTTTATTAGACTTAAGTCTTGATATCGCTATTTTGACTTCGTCTAGGTCGGGTGGACTGAATTCTGTTTCATTGTCATCCATTACAAATGGCTCCTTCTGCCTGACAGCGGCATTTTGTCTATCATCGCCGTTATACAGTCTGCAGAAATGGTCTTTCCAAATCCTCAGCACCGACTGCGACTCTACTTCCAGTTTTCCATTTTCATCCCTGCAGGCCGCCGCTCTGGCTTTGTAGCCATGGCGTGTTCGTTTTACTTTATTGTAAAACTTACGGGCGTCATTCCTGCGGAAGCATCTCTCCATCTCCTCGATCTCACGCTTTCCGTGCTCTCTCTTCTTTCTTCTGAAAAGCGTGTGTTCCTCTCTTCTCTTCTGCTCATAGATTTCGCGAGCAGCTCTCGTCCGTCGTTGCAGCATGGCTCTATATGCCTCTTGTTTTGCTGCATGGGCTTGTTCGCATTGTTCATCGAACCAGGGGTTTCTAGGTGGTGGGGGTTTGAAACCCAGCACCTCTGAGGCAGCGTCTCTGACGGCGCTCTGGCAATGCGCCCATTCCTGTTCTATTGTTTGTGCTGCTGTGGGCGGATTTTGAGAGAGCTTGGAGGAGACACGATCGGCAAAGATTCTGGCAGTCTCTTGCGATTGTAGCTTTCCGACCTCAAACTTACGTTGTCCTACTCGACTCCTAAGCATTCTTGATATCCTCATTCATACCTTGGCTACAACAAGGTAGTGGTCCGAGCCGATGTTGGCCCCTCGGAAGGTTCGTCGAGAATACAGGCCACGATTGGGCCTATCCAGGATTTTTTCCATTGTTTTTAGAAAAAAAGAGGTAAGGCTTATCGGTCTGTAGGACTTAGGCAGGTCTGTGGGTCTACGACCTACTTTGGGAATGAATTTTACCTTTACCTCTGTCCAGCTTGTTGGTATGTGTCCCCATGCATAGCTGGTTCTAAAGATGTTAATGAGCATGGGGCTAATTTGCGCACTCCCCTTCTGAAGAAGGGCTGGGAAGATGCCATCCTCCCCCGGGGATTTGTATGGGTCAAAAGAATTGATGGCCCATTTTATGCTTCCCTCGTGAAATATCGTTCGTGCTCTCTTCCAATCCTCCCTGTTTGGTCTAGCTGCCCTGATCTGCGGAGGTATGTTAGAGAGATCAGAGGGAATGATGTTAGAGTCCGGGAAGTGCATACTGGTCAGAATTTTGAGTACTTCCGTACCATTTTCCGCGTAGGTGCCATCTGCTCTCCTCAACAAACCAATTTGGTTAGTGTGCTCTTTAGCGAGAACTCTGCGGATGCGAGCGCTGCTCTGAATGTCTGAAAGACTGCTGTAGAACTTTTTCCATGAGTCTCTTTTGGCTCTTCTAATCTCTTGGTTGTAGTTGGTGAGTGAGGCACGATACTGCGTCCAGTCACCAGTCCGTTTAGCTCTGTTGAACAGTTTTCTGGTCAGTGCTCTTAGCTTGGCCAGATTGTTGTTCCACCACGGAGTGGTACGGTTGCCTGGCTTAACTTTCTCTGGGCAAGCGTTGTGAAAAGCAGATAAGATGGTAGCATTGAGGCTGTCGCAGCAGAGTTCGAGGCTGTCTATGTCTCTGATGCTATTTGGACAGTTTCCGATCGTTTGTGCGATTTCTAGGCTATAAGTGTCCCAGTCTGTCGCTCTCGGTTGTCTATATGTTCTAGTAATTCTATCTCCCGCTTTTATGTCAAAACAGATCTGTCGATGGTCTGACATCGATGTTTCTGTTGAGACATGCCAGTTTTGAATCGAGTTACCTATGAACGGGGTAGTTAGGGTGAGGTCTAATACCTCTTCTCTAATTCTATTCATAAAGGTGGGATTATTTCCACGGTTTATGATATTGAGGTTGTTCCTAAATATGAATTCAAATAGGTACTCACCTCTTTTGTTGATGTCCGAGCTTCCCCATGCTGTGTGGTGTGCGTTTGCGTCACAGCATATGATGATGTGTGAGCCTCTTCTTCCAAAGTGGTCGAGAAGATCCTGCAGTGGTGTGAAGCCGAGATCCGTGGAGTCGCCTGCAAGGTAGGCTGAACAGATTACAGCTTCTGACCTACCTTCCGCAGTGGATAGCTGGATGATGGCAGCTGCCAGGTCCTTATTCGTGAATTCTGGAATGGGAATGGCTTTAATATTGTTATTGAACATTAAGCAGGCTCTAGGTCGTCCTTCATTTGTGGAGTCGTAGAGCAGCTCACCTGATAGTCCTTTGATCTGGTCTTAAATGGTATACGGTTCCTGGATAAAGGCTATATCGAGGTGCTCCTTGTTAAATCTATGGCTCAGTACCGCGGACGCGGCCTTTGCATGCTGTAGATTTACTTGGATGCACCTTAATCCCGACATGATGGATTCAGTGAGGTACTGGCAGGGCTGCCAGTGTTAGTAATTGTCCCAACCATAGGACTGACCCCTGAAGTCTTGGCTGCCCGAGTAGTTTCTTCAGGTAGCCCTGACGTTTGGGGTACTTTCGTTGTCTCTATGGTTGGTGCACTAACGCCAGATGCAATGGTTGTTGCTCTCTGGTTTGGCTTATGCGCGCCGAGTTCCTCACTCCCTTTCTTAGGCATGGCCGGTATACCTTGGGCATGGCACTTCGGATGGGCTTGTGCCCTGTCCTTAGTTTTGTTGTCCGCAGTTACCTTTGCCTGCTTGGGAACTCCCTTGATCCTAATTAGGATCTGGGAGAAGTTGAGGAATAGTTTAAACCTTTGCTTCACAATGGCGTCTTTAGAAGCCTCATCGATGGCAAAGGTTACTTGATCCCCACCGCTTTTTTCCTTAGCAATCCTGAGGACTCTCCATCCTTTAGTGCTAATGTTCGCATTCTGCCTCATTATGCGCATAAGGAAGGTGTCCTTGGTAAGGTCATCGGCTTCGGGGACGAATGTTACGCAGGTGTATAACTTGGGTATGTCATTACCCTGAGTTGCACACAAATCTGCGTTTTTCCATGGCTTGATCTTCTCTATCGACGACATGAGCCAATTTTTTGTTTCTATGTCGTGACAGGTGATGGAAAGCCATCCATTTCTGGCCGAGGTGGCCTCGAATCGGAGTGCAGGACAGTCTTTGTCTGCCTTGTCCATTTCCACTAACAGGCTCTTCCTCACTAATTTCATCTGTTCGTCCGTTAGGGTCTCTTGCGGGTGTTGCGAGTGCATGATGGCGACTTTGCACCGAGCAATGGCATCCCGGTAGGATGGCTCGGGTGCATCCGTGCGCTCTCGTGCACCTCCACTATTTCCCTTAGTGCTGAGTAGATACTGGCAAATAGAGCTTGATCCGCCAGATAAAGAAAAACCGCGTTCATCGCCATCCGAGAATACCACGAGGGACCAAGCGGGGGTCATATTGGTGTTAACAAGACTGTAGAAAAGATTAAGAGACGTTTCTACTGGGTAGGATGCCATGAATCGGTCAAAAATTTCATTCGTAGGTGTGAACAATGTGCGAAAGCAAAGAGACCACTTAGGAAAGCATAAGGAAATATGTAGCAGTACAATGTTGAAACACCGTTCGAACGTATTGATATTGACATTGTAGGCCCAGCAAACAAATACGCGCGGGTGCTTCGGCAAATGACCTGAAGTGTTTTGCATACCGAACCAAGAAGCCAAGACCATTTCGGATGCATTCGTGAATAACTGGGTTGCTCATTACGGAGTACCGCTGGAACTGCACTCAGACCAAGGAAAGAACTTCGGGTCGTCGGTGTTCAAGGAACTTTGTGACATGCTAGGTCACACCCACAATCTGATGGTATGGTCGAAAGGTTCAACCGGACGACGGAGGAATACTTAAGAAAAGTCGTTGTACATAATTTCCTAATTTTTAAGATAACGTTGTACATATTTCCATCCTTGTAACGGGAGCTACTATGTGACAAATATTATTCAAATTCCCTCTAGCGTGGGAATTGTTTAGTAAGCAAAGACGAATGCTCGGATTAAGTCTAGAGAAACCCAAACATCAATTGCTGTCACAGTAGCTCATCGAGTAATAATCATGCATTATACCAACGCAAGGTGAAAAATAAATTCATTATTAATTTTGACACTGAAGGCAACGGTTGAATCGTGAGAACATCTTTTTTTTACTATACATTTTGCCGACCGTGACAGGGCACTACTAAAAGAATTTAGTGTACGTGACCAATAACAGAAAAGCAGTGTGTTATAAAATTATAATCAATCATACCTTTACTTGAGTGTCTGGTCTTTAACAAACATTTATCTTCTCAATCAAAGATATACCAAATCATTTTTTGTGTCGCGTATTAAATGTTCAGTGCTCATTAACTAACTGAATTCTAGTTGCCGCCCCTCAGTGCACAGTGTTAAGCCCTAACAAAAATAGACTTAAATATAGACGCTTCATACAAATATCAATCATCATGGTTCGAACACTAGAGGAACTAACTGACCTGCAAGAGCAAGTAGGAAAGGAGATCTGCATCCTCGGTGGAAACTATGGGAAGGATAGTGACAGCCGCAAAACCATGAAAAAATTACATGAAAGGAGGGAAAAATTAGAAAATTTGTGGGACTATTTTGACACCAACGACAATGAAATTCGAGATAAGTATGCGGAGTCGATACAACATGAATACTTCGCTAAGGGGTACCTCGACCGGATTCAGAAGGTATACGAAAACATGAAGTCGGACATTATCACTCGATTAATGAATTTGCAAGGACGGGACGCAGACCAGATCCAGGAGGAGTCACCAGCAACACCGCCATCAGGATAATCGGTCACACCATCAACAACAGCAACAAAGATGAATCCACCCGAAGCGACGCAAAGGCCTCAGGACATTCAATCTTGAAAGACAAACACACTTTCCACTAGAGAAAGATTTAAGGTGCTTTCAATACATTTCCACACATCATTGGATAAGTGTGCACCAAATTTGAAAGACGAACCCCCAGATGGTCAACATTAAGGTAAACAATATCAAGGAGAATTTTGAAGAACTAAAAATTATGTATCGGCGACTGGATGGCGAACTAAAAGAAGAAGATATCGAAACATATTTCCATCTTCAAGAACAGTTGGAGTTGCGATTAAGTGAGGTTCTAGTAAGAGTTACACAGGATCAACCGTCAAGTACTACGTTAAAGCTGCCGAAAATTGAGTTGCCCAAGTTCGACGGAAATTACCTTAAGTGGCGTCAATTTCATGTTCCGTTTAAACCAATGATCCTTGAACAACCTATATCACTAATCTAACAGGAGAAGCGCTAAGCTTAATACAAGGATTTCCGACTACGGACAACAACTTTGAAACAGCTTGGAAGACTCTGATTGATAGATAGGATAATAAACGGCTTCTATTGTCAGCACAGTTGGATAAGCTACTACAGCAACCATCAGCATCAGGAACTGCATGCAGTTTACGGAAACTTCACGACAATACAAAGGAAGGGATCCTGGCACTTACTAGTCTGGGATATCAAGCTCATGACGGGGACCCCGTAGTAGTTCATCTAATACTGAAGAAACTGGATAAGGAAAGCAGACCACTGTTTGAGCAATCGTTTGTCGACCTGAGATGCAGTCCTTCTCTAAGAGAGTTGCTGAAGTTCATTGAATCCCGATTTCAGGCACTTGAGACAGCTAATAGTGCAGACGATAGAAGGAAGCCCACAACAATTGTAGCAGTTAAAGTTGATGGCTGCCTAGTGTATAGCTCAGGTAACCATAAAATATTTGACTGTAAGACATTTTTATCTCTTTCAGGTGGCGATCGTGAGAGAACTGTTCAACGTCTTGGAATTTGCCGAAACTGTCTTAAGTCGGGACATGCTTCCAACGCATGTCACTAGAGAGGATGCCAAAGTTGTAATGGCAAGCATGTTACTCTCCTGCACTATAAGAAATATTCAAGGCAATCTTTAAAAACAAAAGCAATTAATAAAAATATTCATTCCATAGGGGGTCAACAACAGCAACCAGCTCAACCATTGGTACAATTAGCTCAAAGGGGGAAGGTCAATCAACCAACCATTATACGTATTCCATAAGTAACCAGCAACATCAGCTAGTTCAAAGAAGAGAAGGCCAAGCAACCAATGCAGCTAGCTATTCGAGATCTAAATCACGCCAAGTTTATCTAGCAACAGAGTTAATTAATGTCAAGTCCGCATGCGGAACATGGCTTACTTGTCGTGCTTTGTTATACTCAGGATCGCAAATCTATTTTGTGACTGCAGCTTTTGCACAAGCACTGGGTCTTCCAAAGTACCAGTCAGAAAATTCAATAAGCGGCATAGGAGGAGATGGCACAAAAACACAATTTGCAATAGGACTCACTTTTCAATCACACAATTCAAGTTTCAAGGCAAGTATTTAAGCAAACATAATGGCTAGGATTACAGATTACCAGCTACGCGAGGTTCAATCAGAAAATTGGGATATCTCTATCCACGTTCAATTGGCTGATCCAGGATTCATGTCTATTCAAAAAATAGATATGCTTATTGGTGCTAAGTTGTTTTTCGATCTTCGTCTCCCAGGGGAAATAACTATTGGACACCAGCTTCCTAAACTCCGTAACACAAAACTAGGGTGAATAGTCGCGGGTGGCATTCAGGCTACAAGCTCAAATGTTGTTTGCACCATTGCAATGAGGCCATCCATGCCACCATCTTCATTAGAGAAACTTGTGAGTAGGTTAAACGTATGAGTAATGAAGACCATAACTGTGAGGAACATTTTAAATCGAGCACAAAAATTTCATCAAATGAAAGATTTATGGTGTCTTCCTTTCAAAAAGAATCCGACTTGTTTAGGTGCATCTCTCGAAAAGGCACGGAAAAGATTTCTTTCACTAGAACGACGATTTGAAGGAGATAATGAATTGCGTGAACTTTATTCTCAGTTTCTGCTAGAATACGAGGAATTAGGCCACATGAGTCCGATCGAGAACGCTGAGATTCCTCAAAATCATTATTTCATCCCGCATCATTGTGCGTTGAAGCCAGAAAGCTCCTCAACAGCATTGCGTGTGGTCTTTGATTGTTCGGCAAAAACAACATCTGGAGTTTCTCTCAATGATGTTCTTGGCGTAGGGCCAACAGTCCAGAATGACTTGTTTTCAATATTTATTGGGGGTGGCTGTGGTGCAGTGGTTAACATCATCGACCGCCGAGCAGAAGGTCTATAGTTCAAATTCGCTTCGTGGCCAAGAAAAAGTAATTCCTATACGGACAAAAAGTATGCAACGCAGTCGTGAATGAAAAGTGACCAGACGTACTGCTGCAGGAATAACACTCACAGTATATGGTCAACTGAAATTCATCCTCTGCGTATGCAATACTAAAGTGCTCGAACGAATTACTACGGACTATAACCAACCCGGAATTGGTCGGCTCTCGTCCTATCCACTACAACCACCCCTGAGAGTAGTGAACGAACATCAACGACCCAAACCACTGCACTCCGTTCAGGTTGTGTGTCTGAAAACACATCATAAGAGAATATAAAAACTCTTGAACCTGCGCGAGTCTCTAAAAAAAAAACAAAAATTTCAGGTTAGAAAGGTATGCATTTACAGCAGACGTAAGCAAAATGTACCGACAGGTATTAGTAAGGCCAGAAGATAGAGCCTTTCAACTAATTCTTTGGAGATTTCAAAGCAATCAACCTCTGAAGGCATATAAGCTTAACCCATTTACTTACGGTTCAGCATGTGCTCCATATTCAGCAACAAAATGTCTTGTTCAACTTGCAGACAATTATCAACAACGTCACGAAAGAGCGTCCCAAATTATCGGTGAAAATATTTACGTCGATGATCTACTTACTGGAGCGGACACAGTTTCAGAAGCCAGAGAACTGCTGGAAGAAATACCACATCTTCTAGGAGAGGGTAAATTTGAGCTAAGAAAATTCTGTGCAAATGATAACAATATTCTCAAGAACATTCCTGGCACGCACAAAGAAAGGTTGGTAAAATTCCATCAGTCTGACGTAATCTAAACCCTAGGACTGATTTGGAATCCTACGCTGGTGTTACGATCAGGCACCGTGCTTCCTCGTTACTTGATGGAAGAGTGCCGAACGGAGAGAGGAAATAGAAGAAACAAATAATTAAATTATAAAAGGTTCTTTATTTTTACCTTGTTTTTCTGCTAAGCTGCTTTAGGGGTGCGTCCTTTACGATTTGCTGCTGCTCTCTCTGTATTTCAACCAAAATTACCATCCCTTTTATAGGAGGATTCTGGTTGAATCGCAATCCTCTCCAACACCAAGTGCCAAAGGGCACTTTTGATTTAGGTTAAAAAATACTCAGTGTCATCGCTATGTCGCAACCTATTCAAACCTATTCATACCCCATACCATTAGCATAGCGCTCATAGCACTTGCCTGCATATGCATTTCTGATCAATCAGCATTAGCGCACTATTAACTGGTCATACATGTCATTCACACTTCACTAATTGCCATTGACAGTCGTCGCGCGCGGTCACGAGTCACGCACGGAAGGAAAAAACAAAAGAACGAACAAAAACAAAAAAAGAAAAAAACGGGAAAGGAAAACAAATAACGTAGTGCAGTGTAGTGCGGGCAAAAAAAAAAAAAAAAAAACCGTGAAAGTGCCGAACCGAAAACCGAACACCTGGTCGGTCCCTCTTCCCCTCTCGTGACAGTGTTCGCACTCAGCACACACACTGATTGAGTGCTAACGCAACCGACGCGTAGCGGGTCGCGTGTGTTGTTCTTTGTTGGTGGAGCAAATCTTACTGTCGTAAGGGCACAACACCTACGGTAGTTTGTTTTTGCAAATCCGGCGATAGAACTTCACTTACGCGTCTCTGCTTTAACGGTTTTGTGTCTATACATGTTTTGTAGTTTGCATTGATGAGGGATTTCTGTGTGCAGTTCTGCAATATTCGTGCGTTACGGAAGAATTTCTTTGCCACGTATATCCATCTGTCTCGCCAAAAACCGGCTGTTTTGGCACTTTGTGAAACACAGGTCGATGAAAAGTCTGATCCTTCGGATTTCAGTCTTCCTGGATATAGCTTAGTGCCATTATTCGTTTCTCGCCGTGGTCTCGCCATCTATGTCCGTAGTGATATTGCTTACCAGTTACTTCCACAGTATAGCCAAACATCCACCCCGGAATTTAATTTCATATGGCTTAAATTCATATTCCGTAAGCACTCCATCCACTACTGTTTTCTTTATAGAAACCCCAATCTAGACAGGAATGCAACATTTGATGCATTCGACGCACTGTCTGATTCCATCCAAAGAATTGTTTCCCTGTTACCTCGCACTGAAATCGTTTTAGCGGGCGATTTCAATGTACACAATTCTCAGTGGCTTCGACATTCTGGACAGACAACACCCGAAGGAAGGTATGTTGAAATTTTTGCTGAGTTAAATCACTTAACTCAACTTGTGAATGAGCCATCACGTATTCCCGATGTTACTGGTCATACCGCCAACACGCTGGACTTGTTTCTTACCTCTCAGCCTGAAAAATACACGATCGATGTATTGGAACCCCTAGGCTTGTCTGACCACTGCATGATATCAGCGAAATTCTCGAACTCCCACCATCCAGTTAAAGAAAAAGCTCCTAAGAGAACACTATGGCTATTCGAGAAAGCCAACTGGTGCGGCCTTAACAACTTCTTTCGGATCTTTAACCGGTCGTTGTGCTTCCTCGACAACGACGTGGACGCCGCAACTGATATTATCGTAAACATTATCCGAATCGGCATGGCAAATTTTATTCCCAGCAAGATTAAAAGCACCAGGCCTAAGGATAATACGTGGTTCGACTCGAGCTGCAAAGAGGCTATTAGGCTCAGGGAGCTAAGTTTTCGGGCCTACAAGGCAAACAGTTCTGAGGAAAACCGAAAAAAGTACATGCGAGCCAGAAACGACTGCAACTCCCACATTCGACGGATTAAATTCCAATCCGACCAAAAATTAAGGCGTAAAATCCTTCAATGTCCCAAAGGTAGCAAAAGTTTCTGGTCGTTTGTAAAAAAACGTAAAAAACTCAACTAAGTCGTCTATACCGACGCTCATCCACAATGACATCCCAGCTGTCACCCCCTTAGACAAAGCTAGCCTACTTGCTGCCCATTTCGCAACCAGTTCTCAGCTGCCAGCTTGTACTTTGTCTCCGCCTGTACTAAAGTGCGTCAATTCCACCATGGGGCTAATCCACTTGCGCACTCGTACAGTCGCAAGGGTTCTTAAAGACCTCGACATACACAAATCCGCTGGCCCAGATGGTATTGCCTCAATAGTTCTGAAGAGGTGTTCTTCTACGCTGGCAAAACCACTGCGTAAGCTTTTTCACCTTTCCTACACCTCTGGGCTCTTTCCGAGAAGGTGGAAAACAGCATTTGTCCAGCCTATGCCCAAAAAAGGCGAATCATCTTCTCCCTCCAACTACCGACCCATTGCACTAACGTCCCTTCTTTCCAAGGTCATGGAAACGCTGATTAACCGTCAGCTTATGAAATATCTTGAATCACGGAAACTCCTCAATGACCGCCAATACGGTTTCCGCAGCAACAGATCCACTGGTGATATGATGGCATATCTCGCTGAAAAGTGGAATCACTCCCTTCACCAAGCAGGTGAAAGCAAAATTGTTGCACTGGATATTTCGAAAGCATTTGACAGGGTTTGGCATGAAGCCCTTTTGTCGAAAATGTGTGCTTTTGGGATCGATGAGTCTCTCTTTCAATGGATTAGAAGCTACCTTTCGAATCGTTCAATTCAAGTTGTTTTTGCCGGATTCAAGCCTGATACTCACTTTGTAAATGCCGGTGTTCCCCAGGGCTCCGTTTTGTCTCCGACACTCTTTCTTATTTTTATAAATGATCTCTTGTCTGTTACTTCTAATCCAATTCACTCCTTCGCTGACGACAGTACCCTCAGCTTCTCATATTCGTTCACCAGTTTACGACCCTGCACTTCGGTTGTAGATAATGAGCGGCAGCGTATGTTAAGCTCATTAAATTCCGATATCGACAGCATCATCCAATGGGGTAAAAACAATAGAGTGGAATTTAATGCTTCCAAAACACAATGCTGTCTCTTGTCGTTAAAGCGTATAAATAACCCGCAGCCATTATCCATGAATGGCACTTGCATCTCAGAAACTGAAAAGCTTTCCATCCTGGGTATGAGTGTTGCTCACAATCTTAATTGAAGCGACCATATATTCAGTGTCGCCAAGAATGCTGCGAAATGCCTAGGATTCTTATACAGATGCAAGAAATATTTCTCACCCTTAGATCTGGCTACAATATATAAGGCGTTCATTCGCCCCAAATTAGAGTTTAACGCTCATGTCTGGTCCGGTGCTTCCAAGACCTCACTGCACCTACTAGACAGAATACAAAAACGAGCCATAAAACTGATAGGTGACTCCAGCATTACCAAAACATTAGACTCGCTGGAACACCGCAGGAATGTTACCTGCCTCTCCCTGTTTTATCGTTACTACCACCAAAAATGCTCTGATGAAATAGCCAGTTGCATTCCGCCCCTTCTCTCTAGGAATGCTCACCAATATACTCTGAAGCCCGCTTTCGGACGTACTGTCAAATATAAAGAATCTTTCATTAACCGAACCACACGAATCTGGAACTCCCTGCCGGATTCGGTTTTCCCCCCTCAATGCAACATGCAAGCATTTAAGATCAATGTCCATCGGCATCTCCTCTATTCCTCTTCCTCACTACCTTCTGCCCGCACTGTGTCGGCGACATAGTAAGGTTATTAGACCTTGAGTGCGCGCAAATTATTAAAAAAAAAAAAAAAAAAAAATTGGTTTTCCAATTGCGTGAAATGCTTTCTCAGCATTCCACGGTGTGGAGTGGTCGTGAATGTTAGTCATGCTTTGTTAATCGGCTCGCCTTTACTCCAATCCAATCGTGTAAAATACATTCTCGGCATTTCACAATGTTTGGAGTTTTCCCTTCTTCGTCACTTGTTTACGTATTGCTCGGATTCGAGCATTATTTACGAAGTGACATATGAAGAGGGAATAGGAGCGAGTGCCGACATTGATCTAGTGCTGACAAATTGGGGTTGATCGTATATTATGCAATTTATGTGCATTGGTTGGTGGTGCTTTAGTGGCGACAATACGACGACACGAGTCTCGAAATTACGGTGTTTGCGTTGTGTGTGGAATGGAGTGGAATGCGTGGAGTGCATATGGTGAAGGATGCAGTGCAATGTATTGCAATCACTATTCATTCAGTGGTTATGAATAAACAGTTCTAGTCTATACTTATAAAAAATCTACAAATCTACATAAAAAAAAAATTTGTTGATCTACATGAAATTTTTCTTAACTTACATGGTATAAAATGTTTTGCTCTATGTAAAGGTGTTTGTATCATTAATCTTGTACATATATATAATATATATATACAAGTTAAAGATTAAATTTTTGGATTATTTCCTCTATGAGGAATTCTTTATTTTTTCGATATTACTATTCTGACCGATATGGTCAGGCGTTCCCTTAAAACTAAACTACACTAACTTATACTAACAGCTCGGTGCCCATCATTGGGTGGTGACCTTGACAACGTCTGGTCCCACGGTTGTTGGTCGGCGGTGTTGATAAACGCTGAGCTAGCGTCTGGTCCCACGCTGTTCTTACTGCGGGACAGTGTGTTAGCTGAGAAGCGTGTGTTCGCTGCTCAGTTTTCATTAGCGGATGCGCGGCCGTGTGTTATCTGAGAAGCGTGTGTACGCTGCTCAGTTCTGTTAGCGGATGTATGTGCTAACTGCTCCCCCTCTAGGTTGAGACCGTCCTCGGTTGATTTGAGGATATCTTGAATAAATTTTTCTCTGCGAAGCTCCTTCAGCTCGATCTTTTGTGCGCTATTCCTCATCCTGCTCCTAAGGGCAAAAACTATTGCCGCCAGGATACACATAATGACAATGACTATTAATATGCCCCCCTGGAATGAGTGTGATTTGATTTCTTCGTGTAATGCGGTGATGTGCTCGCGATTCTTTATAAGGCTTTTGTTAAGATAAGGCAGAGATAATAGCGCCAAATGTTCAGTGACATTAATTAACTGTGTTGAAGGAGCTCCTGGGCTTGGATGGCTAATCCGCTTTTTGTTTACGTATCTAGTGCCATTTATGTCCAAGTCGTTAGAAAATGTCACCAGAAATGTGCCGCTGACCGTGATTGATGAGTTACTCCCTTCTCTTAGTAAGACTGTTTGGTCGTTGATAACGACTAAGCCTTCGTCGATTTCACGGATGGGCTCAATATGATGAGCAGATGTAGTTTTGCAGTATGCTGAATAGTTATTCAGTAGTTGCTTTACACATGGGCTGTTTGGATGAATCTTACAAAAGGTTACAGCTGCCGCTTCTTTACAATTTTTTAGAGGTTTATATGAACTTCCGCATTGTGCTGCCGCATTTGTTTCTAGTAATATGGTAGTTTCGTTATGTATAACCGGGAGCAATTTAATTTTGTTACATACAGTTTTAATTATAGGAAATTTAATAATGAAGTAAATTAAATCGTTATCTTGATAAATTTTTAACTTAGAAATACTTATAATATCACTTACACTAATATTTGCAAAGCGCTCAGTAAATAATATCGTTTCGACCTCTTTACTATCAAGGATGACCGGGTTTATAATGTTAGCTTTCCCTAGCACAACCGAGTATATTATATTGTCCAAGTCTATTATCATGGCCCTATTCCTAGCAAGAATTAAATCGAATAAGTGACCTGTATCTATTTCCATTTTGTTCGTAACTGCTATAATTTTGTTTACTGTCTCTGTTAATTGGTTGATTCGGACTTGCACTTCGGTATTTATTACCATTTGCCGATCATTGGCCTCGATCAAAGCTTCTTCCTTTGTCCTGACTTCATTGAAGTCGTCAAAGTCGGGGGTTCCGGCTATGTATTTTAAGGCTGTGCCCAGGATGTTAATTCCGCGAGCGTGACGGTGGTGAATTCGCAATGTGTCCAAAAGACGGAGAATTTGCTCAATATCCGCTTGAAGCATTTCTCTCATATGTGACAGGGGAAAAGACTGAAGTAAGTCTTGAGTTTCGTACATGATTTCCTGATATGCCGTCAAATTTGTGTTATGTGTCAGGTACCCGTAATGATCCCAAATAGCTACTTTCCCATCATGAATCGGAATATAGTTTGACCGCGTATAATCCACCAATTTGGATTTGGTTTGCTGATGGGCTATTATAAGGAAGCATCTGAAACGAAATAATTACCTTATATTACTTTTATGAACCCTCCTATTGTCTATAAGGACAAATGTACCCAAATCTTTTTGAACGGTTTTCTGAATAAAGCGCTTAGTAAACTTATTTCCTATTCTTTTATTTGTTTTTACATAAACTTGGTCTCCGGTATTGAATACTCTTGTTTGTCTGTTCTTATTATGATGTGCCAACTCTTTTGCTTGTGCTTTGGTAATTTTCATCTTAATATCGTTTTTCAATGAATCAGGCATAGAATTAATTATGTCGATTGGCCTTCTTCCAGTCACTGAATGAATAGTTCTATTGTATTTTGCTGTTGCTAAAAGGACAAGTTCACTAACATCATTTATACATTGCTCCAATTTACTACAGCTTGCTATTTCAGACAAGGTACTGTGAAATCGTTCTACTTGGCCATTAGTTTCACTATGATATGGAGGGGTTGTGAAGGTTTTTATATTAAAGTGATCGTTCAACAGTGCTTTTATTGTTTGTGAGTTTAATGATCGTTCATTGTCGCATACGATTGTTTTTGTATTATTGAAAAAATTTAAAGTTTGCAATAGAGGTTCTTTGATGTCAATTATAGCCCGAGATTTTAGTGGGGACACAACTGCAAATTTCGAAAATTTATCAACACAAGTAAGGAAGTGAAGCTTGTCTGTAGAGTAAATATCAATGTGTAAAATTTCACCTGGGTAAGAAGGTATGGGGGTTTCGCCTATTTCGGGATTTATCGGATGCCTCTGATATTTCGCCTCACGACAGATTTTGCAATTTACAACTATTTCCTTCAATTTCTTCCGCATTTCAGGGAAGTAGTAATCACTTAAAACTTGTTTAAAGTTTTCAGATGCTGACCGATGAGCTCTACTATGTTCGGTTAGAAGAATCTCTGCTTGATCGTTTTTATTAAAAACATCTGTTACTTGTTTGAGTGTGTGACGAAACTTGACAGAGGGAAATGTTATCGAAAGTTCATTTTGAATTTGCGCTAATATTGGAAGGTCACATAAAATTGCATTCACCACGTCGGGATTGACAGATTCCTTTATAGTTTCAAGAAGATCGCCCAAGTTGGTAAATGTAATATTATGTCGAATTCGGGATTTGAATAATATTTTTGTTACTTTCGCTGGTTCTTTGCCTTTTTCTAGAATTAACTGATTCCTAAAACAATTTACAGGATTTTGTACTGTCACAATGGTTCTAGTCAAGGACCCTTCGCTATGTGCTGTAAGAGATTCCGAATGGAGTGATTGCTCTAGAGCGTTTACATGCTGCCTAGACAAAGCGTCAGCTACATAGTTCTCCTTGCCGGGCTTATAAATGAAATTTGGGGAAAACTCTTCCACAAATGCTCTCCAGCGCTTGATCTTTGCGTTAGAGTTCTTGTCCGAAATGGCAAAGGTTAAGGGTTGGTGATCGGTAAAGATGTTTAAGTTCGTTACGCCATATAAATAATTGCGCAGTTTTTGCAAGGCCCAAACAATAGCAAGAAGCTCTCTTTCATTTGTTGCATAGTTCTCTTCAGTTGGGGAAAGAGTCCTAGAAATCATAGTGATTGGCCTGCCATTCTGAGATAGCACAGCACCAAGCGCATGTGATGATGCGTCAGTGGTGAGATCAAACGGCTTTGTATAGTCCGGATATAGCAACAATACATCCTCCGAGGCCAAAATCCTTTTTACTTTATCAAAGGCTTGTAATGCTTCCGCATCAAGCTCTATGTGTACGTTTTTCGATTGATTTGTACCTATATTACCGTTTTCCCCCCTCAGATATTTCGTAAGAGGCTTCACAATTGAGGCGTAATCCCTTACAAATCCCCTATAATATCCGGAGAGACCCAGGAACGATCGAAGGGCGCGGAGGGTCTTGGGAGTTTCATAACTAACAATATCTTTTACTTTTTGGGGGCATGTTCTTATCCCCTTTTTGGAAACAACGAACCCAAGAAATTCAACCTGCGTTTGAAGAAATTTAGACTTCTGAAGTGAAACTCTCATATTCGCCTCAAATAGTTTAGTAAGAATCCGTTCTATATCCCCTAGATGCTGTTTGTATGATTTGGAAAAAATGATCACGTCATCTATATAAACGTGACAGCATTTACCAATCTCCTGCCTCAGAATGTCATCTATAGTTCGCTGAAAAATGCTTGGTGCATTTTTCAGTCCGAAAGGCAGTCTGCAGAATTCGTACTTTCCGTTATTAACTGAGAACGCTGTTTTTTCCCGATCGCGCTCAGCCAGTTTAATCTGGTGAAATCCAGATTTTAAATCCAATGTTGTGAAAAAAGATGATTCCCCCAAATTGGATAAAATAACGGATGTATCTGGAATAGGGTATCTGTCACTAATGGTTCTCTCATTGAGCTTTCTGAAATCTATTACTAGTCGCTTTTTTTGTTTCCCTGTTTCGTCGATTCCTTTTTTATCGACAACCCATATAGGATTATTGTACGGGGACCGTGAAGGTCTTATAATTCCGTTACGAAGCAAGTCAGAGATTTCTTGATTGACAAAGTCAGCTGCAGCCATTGGGTAAGGATACGATTTCGAG
Organism: Eumerus sabulonum; assembly: GCA_951905685.1. Taxonomy (NCBI): domain Eukaryota; kingdom Metazoa; phylum Arthropoda; class Insecta; order Diptera; family Syrphidae; genus Eumerus; species Eumerus sabulonum. The sequence continues at coordinate 103,346,051 of OX645060.1, forward strand.
TAAACGGCGTCATTGTTAATTGTTTTTATCGTTGCAACCACATTTGTATTGTACGGTAGGGATTTATTGGAATCGGCGAACACTTTCGAATGGCGTTCTATTATGCTGGAAACATCATTGTTTCCATGTAACGTTTTGTTACACGATTCATAACTTAGTGATATGTTGTTTACATCATCACAATAAAAATACAAGAGTGTTTCCTTTCCTCCCTCATAATACAGAATCCCGCACCGCAAATCTACCTGTGCGTTAATTTCCCTTAAAAAATCGCATCCTATAATGCCGTCAAACGTTTTAAGACTTGGAAGCAAAAAAAAAGAAGTGTTCCTATTGAAAATGTTTATTTGGCATTTTTCGGATATGTGATCTGTACCGTGAATGGATCTGACCAAAAAGGGCTTGTGTACATGTTTAATTGATTTAAGATTATCTAAATTCCTAATATAATTCTTTGTAGCTCCGGTGTCTACCAAAAGCTTTAATTCCCTCCCTGCCAGTGTCCTGCTAACGTAAGGCAGGAGGGACTTTCCCCTAAAAAATTCACCTCGTCTATTATTTCATTGGCCTCGTTGTATGAGCCATTATCGAATTCTTCCTGTTGGTAGTCATAGTTCTCGTTACCAAAGGGTTCTTCTTCTTCTTTGATATCTGGCGGAAAGTGTTGGAGCTGTTGATGGGTAAGATGGTTTATCCGCTGTTGTTTAGGGATGTCTATCTGACTTCCTCCTCCTCCATGTTGTCTCTTAGGAGGTCTTACTTGATTCCCACAGACTGTCCGTAAAGATTCTCGACGGTTTTCAAGCACAGGTGTGGTCACCTGGTTGGGAATACATGTTGAGCTGCGAACGTTCGCAGAAGACCGCATAGAATGGTAATTCGGATTTCTTGACATGGGATTGAAATTGATATTAGATCGGAAGCGTGAACTAGGGGGATCTACCTCCATTGGTAATGGCCTATCTTGAGGACTTCCCACACACCTATAATGGGGTGAATGGTAAGGTTGGTGCTGATCGTTACCGTTAGTGTATTTGGGAGCTACGAAAGTTTTCACGTTAGTTGAAAATGCTCTTGCAAACGAACAACGTTCTTGGTTTGCCTCCAACTCCTGAGCAAGCGCTAGGGCGCTGGGCATATCGCTCGGGCGTGAGGAGAACAGAATGTCACACATCGGTTTCCGAAGTCCGGAAACAAAGACTCTGAGAGCATCCTGCCTATATTTTTGACCCAGTGTGTTTATTAGTGTCGCATTACCCTCATGGATCATGATGGTTTTATTAATTATCAAGGTTAGCTTTCTTTCGACCTCGTCATAAAATTGGGTTATTGTTTTTTTACCCTGACGTAGAGTAGACATCTCTTGTTCTATGAGATATATTGGCCTCTTGTCGGCATAAGTAAAATCAAGCCTGGCTATAATAGCCTTAAAATTCAGAACGGTATTAAAGGAAGATAGAACCTGATCAGCTGATCCGACAATCTTGTTTCGTATAATGGCAACTGCTTGATAATGTTTCGAGCTACCATTATGATTTTCGAAAAGTTTGTAAGCAGCAAAGGCAGCCTGACGCCACGAAACATATCGCGCCTGCTCCCCATTAAACTCCGGTAGGGTTTTCACGAGATCTAAGGATTCATCACACTTAACTGCAGGGTCGATTACAACTGGCGTGTACTCTTCTACAGAGGACGTAGGCATTTCGAGTGCCTTGAGCCTATTCGTTAAGGTATCGATAGTTATTTGAAAACTTCGACGAGTTTGCTCGGTAGCTGCTGTAACTGCAGCTCCGATTATAACGCGTAGTTCAGACTCATTCATTTCGACGCCAATGGACTGTAACTCCTATTTTAAAATAAAACAGGTTAAATTTGCTGACTAACAACTTAGGCAAAAGAAAATACTCGGTTGCAATTAGGGATCTCAAAATCAGGAAATGCTTCCTCTTAAAAAAAAAATAACTTATAGGAAATTACTGAACACTTTACTTACATATAGATTTGAATTAACATGATTTGATTTTTTTTGATACACTTCCTCAATGTAGGTAATAGTTTAGTTGGATTTCACAAATTATACTATTTATAACAATAGTTTCATCGGTTAAAGATTTAATTTTTTGATACACTCTCTCAAGGTAGGTAATAGTTTAGTTGGATTTCACAAATTATACTATTTATAACAATAGTTTCATTAGTTAAAGATTCAATTTTTTGATACACTTTCTCAAGGTAGGTAATAGTTTAGTTGGATTTCACAGACTGTTTTTGTATTCCAATTTTCTCCTATGAATAGGATACTTTTATTTTTGCACAGACCGGGAACAAGGTTCTATTATCCTTATTAAAGACTTTCGGAACCTACAAGTCGAAGTCACGTTGGGCGCCAGTTAAAGATTAAATTTTTGGATTATTTCCTCTATGAGGAATTCTTTATTTTTTCGATATTACTATTCTGACCGATATGGTCAGGCGTTCCCTTAAAACTAAACTACACTAACTTATACTAACAGCTCGGTGCCCATCATTGGGTGGTGACCTTGACAACGTCTGGTCCCACGGTTGTTGGTCGGCGGTGTTGATAAACGCTGAGCTAGCGTCTGGTCCCACGCTGTTCTTACTGCGGGACAGTGTGTTAGCTGAGAAGCGTGTGTTCGCTGCTCAGTTTTCATTAGCGGATGCGCGGCCGTGTGTTATCTGAGAAGCGTGTGTACGCTGCTCAGTTCTGTTAGCGGATGTATGTGCTAACTTACACAATCCTCTTTGTTTTGTTCTCTCTCTTTTTTTTATAAATAGGTATACGTATTGGTGGAAGTTTTCTCTGGTTTAGGAGCGTGTTTAGTGTGTACGTCGTCTTTGTCGGGGGTTGTGTTTTTGTTAACCTTGTAATAGTTGTATGTCGTCGTTGTGCAATCATTTTTACTTTGTCCCGATTTGGATGATGGTGTTCTCGTCAGAGTTGATTTTGATTGCTTGGTACGGTCCTTCCCATAGGGTTGAAAGTTTGTTTTTTCTAGTCTGATTCTTTACTAGTACTTTATCGCCTACGTTAAACCTTTTTGCTTTACAGCGTTTGTCGTAGTATGTCTTGGCTTTCTCTTTTTTACTAAGCAGATGCTCTCGGGCAATTTTGTAGTCATGCTGTAATCGAATCTTTAGCTCGTTTGCATATTTGTCGTAATTATACGAAACTCTCGCTGTCTGTTCGAGAATGCTCGGTATACTAGGCGGGAAACCGTAGAGGAGTTCGTAGGGCGTGTAGCCGGTATTACTGTGAGGTGTAGTATTGAAAACGAACATAGCATATGGTGTCCATGTATCCCAAGTGAGCGTATCTTTATTGACGTAATGGCGGAGGTATTCAACCAGAGTTCTGTGACTACGCTCCAGGGCTCCATTCGTTTGTGGATGATAAGACGTAGTGTTGTTTTTTTTTATTTTCAACAGTTTGCACATTTCCTTGAACATAATGCTCAAAAAGTTCGTACCATGATCTGTTAAAAGGGAGTGAGGTATACCGTGTCGGCAAACAATGTTCTCCACAAATGTTCTGGCTACCGTTGATGCTTCGGCATTTGGGAGTGGGAAAGCTTCAGAGAATTTCGTCAAATTATCCTGAAAGGTTAGTAGGTATTTTTGACCATTATAGCTCGTTGGTAGGGGCCCGACTCTATCTAGTGCGACCCTTTCAAATGGTTTAGTGCTAGTTGTTTCATGGGTATTTTGGGAATTGTCTTACTTTTGTTTAACTGACAGGAGGCGCACTTTCGGACATAGGCTCTGAAGGGGTTTCTTTTCTTTTACTTTGGCTACGTGTAGTTACCAAAACAGAACTCTTATTATGTGGTTCAGACTGCGTTATACGACTGAGTGGGTGGACGTTCGTGTTGAACTTGCCTTTCTTGTGCACGATACTATATTCGTACTCTTCCAACAAGATTCTCCATCGCATCAATCTGGACGTAGGGTCCTTTCGTCCTATTAGCCACTTTAGCGAACTGTGGTCCGTTACGATAGTAAATTTCCTCCCATAGATATATGGTCGGAATTGGGTCAGGGTGTACACGATGGCTAATAGTTCTTTTTCGGAAGTGGAGTAACAAGTTTCTGCATCATTTAGAGTTCGAATCTCAAAGAAAATTGGTTTGTCCTGACCTATTGGCCCTTGTGATAACACGGCACCTAATGCAATATCGCTGGCATCGGTAGTCACGAGAAATTCTTGGGTAAAATCCGGATATAATAGGATGGGTGGACGCTTCATCGCGAAAAGCGTCCCAATGAAAGGTAACGTTTTTCTTTAATAGTTTTGTTAGCGGCTTAGCCAGTTCGGCTAAATTCGGTATAAATTTCTTATAGTATCCTACAAGGCCCAGGAAAGATTTGATGTCTTTGGGTTTTTTAGGTACTGGAAAAGTTTTTACCGCCTTGGTTTTGTCAGGATCTGGCTTTATCCCATTTTCAGAAATGACGTGCCCTAAATATGTGAGCTCTTTCCTAACAAAGTGGCATTTCTCGGGTGGAAGTTTTAAGTTGTGTTCTCGAAGACGATTGAGAACTTGAATAAGCCGAGTACTGTGATCGTTAAGATCGTAACAGTAGATGACTACCTATATAATCTAGAGGTTGGGATTAAATTCATGTGTGAAATGAAACTTGAAATTGATTTTACTTTTTTTTTTTTTTTTTGTTTTTTTGGAAATTAGTTTCTACTTAATTCAGAGTCAGATATATCTGTCTCAAGTTCTCGCTCTTCGCATAAAAAATGTATTGATTTATCTATATCTCCGATTACCAAACGTCCAAAAATCTGGTCTGTGTGTTCTGATTTTACGATATCATAATTATTGCTAGAAGATGAAGGATGTTCCAAATTATACAATGGTGTATTCTTCTTCGATTCTTCTTGTTTTTTTTTTTTCATAATGATAAAAATCATCAAATATGGAAGTCTGTGGTTTATATGAATGCAATACTCCAAGTACTTGTAATCCTTTGCTGTTTGGAACTTCTTGCGTATCTCTTGAATTAGTTACTGATTTTTTGTCATTATTTTCCAGTCGAACATGACGTAATTGACTGTTGGGAACATCCTTAACGTAAATCCATTTTACCTTAAATTTCCCTTTCCATTTGTCCTGAGACCAAACACTTGATGTTGAATTATAATCAACTGCAGTTATCATTGATGGTGAAGGACTAGCAAAGGCCTCGTAGGGGTAGCATCTGCCGACGGATGCTGGCCCGACAAAAAGCGAGTAAGAGCCTCTGCAGCCGAACATCTTGCAGCTCTGCTAGTCAGGTCCTACTTCCACCTCCTCGTGGTGCCATCCGGAAATTTCCTTAAAAGGGAAATTACTGACGGAAGAGGCCGAATGGCGAGTATCCTGCGCCACCAAACAGGATTAATGTCGGTTGGGCTATGGTCTAGCGAACCATAACCGTAAAACCACTAATTGCTCAGAAACAAAAAACAGCCTCGGATAATAAAACGGAACGGATCTATGTTGACGACCCTATAGGAAAACAAAAAACAAACAAGGACCTTCGGTTCTGTACGTGGAATGTTAGGTCCCTAAACAGACCACGTGCGGCCGAACAACTTGCGGACGCCCTAGACCGCTATAAAGCGGACATAACCGCCATCCAGGAAATGCGATGGAATGGACCGGGTAAAAAGCGGATGAAAAATTGCGACATTTACTAACGTGACTGTTATAGGGAGAGAGGACAGAGACTATTTGGATGCGGATTTGTTGTTAGAGGTGGACTAAGACATAAAGTCCTAAGTTTCCAGTATGTGAGTGAACGCCTCATAACGATCCGCATCAAGGCAAATTTCTGTAACATCAGCCTCATATGCGTCCATGCCCCCACGGAGGACAAGGATGACTCAATCAAAGATGATTTTTTGATCTCCTAGACAGAACATATACCAAATGCCCCAGCTATGATACCAAAATCATACTAGGAGATCTTAACGCTAAGCTGGGTAAAGAAAGCATCTTTGAGCGGGTCATCGGCAAACACAGCCTACATGACACCACATCCGATAACGGACATAGGCTGATCGACCTTGCCACGGGGCGAAATCTTCTTGTAGCCAGCACACGATTTTCCCACCTCGATATACACAAAGGCACCTGGCGGTCGCCAGATCAATCAGTCACCAACCAGATTGACCACATCGCGATTGACGTCAGACACTCTTCCACTATTCTTGATGTTCGCACTTTCCGAGGAGCGAACATCGATGCAGACGTCAGCGCATAACACGAACACCGCGGAGTAGAGTTAGAACACCAAGCTATGACGTCGGAAAGCTACTATCGCCGGAGATCGCCAGTGCTTTTGCCAACCGCGTCTCCCTTAAGCTCTCCGATACACCTCAATCCTCCACTCAGTCAGTAGAGCAACAATGGAGCCTGTGCAAACAAGCCCTGAAGAGCACAGCAACGGAAGTGCTGGGCCTTAAAGCTCCACCACGACGAAACACCTGGTTCGATGACGAGTGTAGAAGGATTCATGCGGAAAAGCAGGAGGCATACAAAGCCTCACTACACAAAAAAAACAAGAGCGGCTCGTGAGCTCTACGAGCTTAAGAGAAGGGAGGAACATAAGCTTCTCAAGAGAAAAAAGAAAGAGCACGAGAAGCGGGCGATTGAAAACTTGGAGAGGTGCTATGCAGGCACGACGTTCGAAGATTTTATCAGCGGATAAAACGAATGTCTCAAGGCTATAAAGCCCGAACGGAGGCCTGTAAGGATGAGAACGGACACCTAGTAGTAGAATTGCAGTCGATGCTGAGAATTTGGAAAAACCACTTCTGCAGACTGTATAAGGGCGATGACAGCCAACATACCGCCGTCAGGCAGAATGATCCATTTTTTAACGACGAAGATCGCAGAGAATTCCGTCTCCCTGACCTCGACGAAGTTGAGATTGCCATGTCGAAACTTAATGTCGCATACAAGATCTTCGCTGCCGTTTTGTGTGAACGCCTGAAGCCATTCGTAAACAGGCTGATAGGTCCTTATCAGTGTGGCTTCAGGCCAGGGAAGTCCACCATCGATCAAATCTTCACACTACGGCAGATCCTGGAGAAAACCAATGAATTTGAAGTCGATACACACCATCTATTCGTCGACTTCAAGGCCGCATACGACAGCGTAATTAGAGACGAACTATATAATGCCATGTTTACTTTTGACATCCCTGCTAAGCTCATCAGACTATGCAGGATGACCCTGGAAAATGCTCGCTGCTTCATCCGAATCGGTGCAGAACTGACCGATGGTTTCGAAGTCAAGAAAGGATTTAGACAGGGCGATGCTTTGTCGTGTGATTTTTTTAACATCATATTAGAAATGATTGTGCAAAAATCACTGGCCAATACAAGAGGCACAATCTATTTCAAATCCTCGCAACTCCTTGCATACGCCGACGACATTGACATAATAGGTAGATCGCAGCGAGATGTCAATGAGGCGTTTGCGAGTATTGAGATGGAGGCGGCAAAAATTGGTTTGGCAGTTAACGAAGGTAAGACTAAATATCTGCTGTCATCGAAAAAGGACATTTACCACCGACGTCTTGGACAGAACGTGCATATTGGCAGATATAAGTTCGAGGTAGTTAAGGACTTCATATACCTCGGCTCCGCGGTGACTTGGAACAACGACACCAGTTTCGAAATCAAGCGCAGAATTACTCTTGCCAACCGCTGCTTCTTTGGGCTCAAGAGGCAACTGAGAAGTAGAGCCCTCTCTCGTACGACCAAGTTGACCTTATATAAGACCTTAATTATCCCGGTCCTGTTATACGGCGCAGAAACATGGACTTTATCTAAAGCGGATGAGGAAATCCTTGGTCGTTTCGAGAGAAAGATTCTGCGTTCGATTTTCGGTCCCATAAACACAGAGGAGGGTTGGAGGAGAAGACTCAATCAGGAACTGTACGGGTTGTACAGCGACATGAGTCTGGTCAGGCGTCTACGGATCCAACGCCTAAGATGGATAGGCCATGTAGAGCGAATATACACCACTGCTCCAGCCCGTAGAGTCTTTGAATCCAACCCCGAGGGACGAAGAAATAGAGGACGGCCGCACCTGAGGTGGCGCGCACAGGTGGAAGGGGACCTCAACCAACTGGGCGTGCGGCATTGGAAAACACTAGCGAAAGATCGTGCTAGGTGGAGAGGCATGTTGGTTGAGGTCCAGGTTCACCCCGAACTGTAACGCCCGTTAAGTAAGTAAGTAAGTAGAAGTTATCACTTGTGCCATTCCACAAAAATTACCAGAACCATTACCTGAAAAAAATAGAATAACATTTCCCCCTTCTTTTACTCTCTCTTTGAAGGCATCTAGTCTTTTATTTCCGTGATCGGTGGAACACCATATTAAATCCATTCCCATTTCAGAATTAACGAATAAGGACCTGGCAGCTGCCATTATTCAGCTATCCACTGCGGAAGGTAGGTCAGACGTCGTAATTTGCTCAGCCTTTCTAGCGGGCGACTCCTCCGATCTCAACTTCACACCACTGCAGGATCTCCTAGACTACTGTGGAAAAAGAGGCTCACAAATCGTCATATGATGTGACGCCAACGCCCACCACACAGCATTGGGAAGCTCGGGCATTAACAAAACAGGTGAGTACTTGTTAGAATTTATTTGCAAGAACAACCTCAATATCATAAACCGCCCTTATGAATAGAATTAGAGAAGAGGTACTAGACCCGACCCTAACTACTCCGTTCATAAGTAACTCTATCCTAAAATGGCATGTCTCAACAGAGACATCGATGTCAGATCATCGACAGATCTGTTTTGACATAAAAGTAGGAGATAGAAATACCAGAACATACGGACAACCGAGAGCGACAGACTGGGACACATATAGCCTAGAAATCGCACAATAGATCGGAAACTGTCCCAATAGCATCAGAGACATAGACAGCCTCGAACTCAGCTGTGACAGCCTTAATGCTACCATCCTATCTGCCTTTCAGAACGCTTTCCCAGAGGAAGTCAAGTCAGGCAATCGTACCACTCCGTGGTGGAACAGCAATCTGGCCAAGCTAAAAGCACTGACCAGGAAACTGTTCAACAGAGCTAAACGGACTGGTGACTGGACACAGTACCGTGCCACACTCACCAACTACAACCAAGAGATTAGAAGAGCCAAAAGAGACTCATGGAAAAAGTTATACAGTAGTCTATCAGACATACAGAGCAGCGCTCGCATCCACAGAGTTCTCGCCAAAGAGCACACTAACCATATTGGACTGTTGAGGAGAGCAGATGGTACTTACGCGGTGAATGGTACAGAAGTACTAAAAATTTTAACCAGTACGCACTTCCCAGACTCCAACATCATTCCCTCTAATCTCTCTAACATACCTCCGCAGATCAGGGCAACTAGACCCAACAGGGAGGTCTGGAAGAGAGCACGAAAAATTTTCCACGAATGAAGCATAAAATGGGCCATTAATTCTTTTGACCCGTACAAATCCCCGGGGGAGGATTGCATCTTCCCAGCCCTCCTTCAGAAAGGAAGTGCGCAAATCAGCCCCATGCTTATCAACATCTTTAGAACCAGCTATGCATGGGGACACATACCAACGAGCTGGACAGAGGTAAAGGTAAAATTCATTCCCAAAGTAGGCCGTAGACCCACAGACCTACCTAAGTCCTACAGACCGATAAGCCTTACCTCTTTCTTCCTAAAAACAATGGAAAAAATTCTGGATAGGCATATCAGGGACGGTGCCCTGAAAAGATCACCACTTCACAAAAACCAATATTCCTACCAGCCTGGGAAATCGACCACGCATGCTCTTCAGGAGCTAACAGCTCGGATCAACAAATCTCTAAGCGACAAAGAAATTGCGATAGGTTGCTTTCTCGATATTGAGGGTGCTTTCGACGACACCGACTACACCCAAATAAAACGTTGCATCCTCAGCACAGGGATGGATAACACCACATGCAATTGGATCCAACACATGCTTAGCAATAGGAAAATAAACACCTCACAAGGCAATGATAAAATCAGTGTAAATGCTGCGAAAAGATGCCCTCAAGATGGCGTTCTCTCACCCCTCCTGTGGTTCATCGTAGTAAATGAACTGATTAACATACTCAGCAACAATGGTTTCTATGTCCAAGGCTATGCTGACGACATAGTGATCCTGGTTAGAGGCAAATTCGAAAACAAAGTCTCGGAACTCCTCCAACGGGCACTAAACCTTGTTGCAAACTGGTGCATAAAGGTTGCACTAAAGGTCAACCCTGGCAAAAGCACTATAGTCGCCTTCACCAAAAGGAGGAATAGGCACAAACTTACCAAACCTACCCTCTTTGGTGAAGCGATAGAGTTCTCAAAAGAAGTCAAATATCTAGGGATAACTCTAGACGAAAAGCTCACTTGGAACTCTCACATTACAAAGACCATAGAGAAAGCCAGGATCTCATTATGGACCAGCAAAAGTCTCACTGGCCAAAATTGGGGCACAAGCCCCAAAATGTCCCGCTGGCTATATACAGCAATCACCAGACCAATTCTCACATATGCTGCGCCCGTCTGGTGGCACAAACAAAACAAGTATCAGTGCAAGCCAAGCTCAAAAAACTGCAAAGACTAGCTTGCATCTGTATCACCGGGGCCATGACAAAAACCCCCACAGTAGCACTAGAAGTCATCACAGACCTGCCAACTCTTCATCTCCAACTGAAGAAAGAAGCAATGGTCTTCGCCCATAGACTGATCGTGGAGGATGACTCTAACCGTAGGCTCTTTCACCCTGTTATCCTTACCGAAATAAACAGGCATGAAATTCTAAAGATATCTCTTACAGACAACTGTCTCCCCAGATACAACTTCAGCCAAAACTACAAGGTCACATTCCTCAACCGACAAAACTGGGAACAGGATAGACCCTCCTTCAATCGTGGATCCTACGTGTGGTACACAGATGGCTCCAAAACGAACGAAGGCGTTGGGGCTGGAGTATACGGAGCAACTACAGGCACATGCATCTACGTCAGCATGGACAGATATAACTCCATTTTTCAAGCAGAGATATTTGCTATAGAACTCTGCCTCAGAGAAAATATAAACAGAAATATACTTAACAAAAACATTTACATTCACTCTGACAGCAAGGCTGCACTTCTAGCCCTAACTTACTTACTTCACCAGCTGGCCAGCACAAACAGAAATCATCTCATTTGGATACCTGGACACAGCGCCCATACAGGCAACGAAAAGGCGGACCTACTAGCAAGGAAAGGCCCTGCATCACCATTTGTGATGCCACGGCCTTTCTGCGGCATACCCATCGGCACCACCAAATGCTGCATAAACAATTGGTTAAGGAACACGACGGATCACTACTGGTTACAAACGAAAGGTAGCAGACAAGCCACGTTGTTCCTCCCAACTACATCTCTCAGTAGAACGAAACAACTCATGCTTTCGAGGAGTCAGATTCGATTAATCACAGGTTTTCTTACTGGACACTGCCCAGTCAACAAACACCTCAAACGACGGGCATTATACAAGATGTTACTTGCAGAATGTGTAATGAAGATGAAGAAACAGCAGAGCATTTACTGTGCCACTGTAACTGCCTTGTCAGTACACGTCATCGTCACATAGGCAAGTATTATCTTGAAGCAGAAGAAATTGCTGCTAGCTCACTTAAAAGCATACTAAGTTCTATCACTAACTCAGGATTCTTGAGTTAACTGTAAGTGGGGGACATCACAATAGGCCCATTCGTAGCCACAGTGATCAGGCGAGTTTGTCCCACGACCGTACCCTATCTAACTCTAACTCCCCCATCAGTACAACATGCCAGTACATCAGCCATGTCTGATGAAATTTATGATTTCGAATACCTGACCCCAGGTCATTTCTTAGTAGGGAGCGCACTGTATTTTTTTAATGACCGGGACTATCTTTCGGTGAATATTACTCGTCTCTCCAGATTTCAGGTTAACAGTCGATTACAGCAGGCGTTCTTGAGGCGTTGGCACTAAGAATACGTTTCCTCCCTTCAACAGCGCAGCAATAGCAAAGAGAAGGTCCGAATATTAGTCCAAACAATTTCGTTTTAATCCTCGATGAGAATCAACCCCTTGGTAAATGATTACTTGGTCGTGTAAGGGTGGTACACTATGGCGCTGACGACTTGGCAAGGGTTGCCACCGTGAAAACGAAAAATGGAATTGTCAAACGTCCTATTTCGAAAATGTGTGCAATTGATTTGAAGTAATTATAATATAAAAACTAGACTTATTATTACTGAATTAATTAACTTAGTAGGAATGTAAATACCGATTGTTTATTTCTTTTTTCTTTTTCAATTTAATTCTTTTACAACAACCTTTGAATTTCAACTCAAGGTTCTATTTTGTTTGTTTGTATTTGGAAACAATTAGTTCTATTTACAGTTGTTACTTAAATGCTTAAAATGAACTTGAATTGAATTGTTAACTTAAGTTTAGTAATGAAATCAGTTTTGAAATTAACTATTATTTCAAGGTGGGCGGTATGTTAGCGCCATCTATACGAGAAAACCTAAAAATAGCTATGTAGTCTCATCTAACGTCTTATTATGTTCGGCTAAATATTCTATGTAAAAATAAAGGCGTGGCTCTTTTTCTATTTCCGGCATTGCTGATCGCTGCCACTACGAAACAAGGTCTGAGTTTTTTTATTACGATAAGGTGCGACAAAATGTATGCAATACGTCTTTTTTATATTTCACATTGTTATACATACATCTATATGTACATATTTTTAGAATGCCGTGGGGATGTGAATACTAAATTCCATACTTAAATACTCTAAAGTGGTTCTTTCATTAGCCACAGAATAAAAGGGTTTACATTAATTTATTTCTGAGTTTTCTTTTGTTCGATATTTTTTGAAAAGCGTAAACTCAAGAAGTTAAAATATAGTAGCCTAACCCTCTACGTCTCTTTACATAAGTTCTTCACCATTCATCGGGCATGAATTCGTCTGACCATATCTTAGAGATGAGCTGGTGCATACTCCCAATCAAGTCATCTCCAAAATTGGTCTGGATACTTGCGAATATTTTTATATAAGTGATAAAATTTCCCATTAGCCGACCTTTCTTGATTTGTAGGGTGTATACCAAATCTTCGTTTCCTCGATCGAACAATTCTAAGTTGTTAACACAACTTTAAAGTCAGAAGCCACGACGAACAGCATCTAATCGCTTAGCGATGAGGCTCAGTAAATGGCCACCCGTCGCTCGTTGCTCACTGCGTGGCCGCATCCTCTGTCAGCGCGACAATTGTTCAATGCAGAACAAAGAGTACAGGATAGGGATTTAAAGGAATTAAAGAAAATAGGCAATATTTTTATTTTCTGTTTTTTTTTTTAATTTTTTATTTTTGTTATAATTTTACATTTCATGACTTTTTCTTCTAATTTGGTTTTATTTTTATTAAATTTGAATTTATATTATTTTTTTATAATTTTATATTTTTTTATAATCTTGGTTTCTCCATTGGGCAATTGGACCCGTGTTCCACGGCTGCCCAGAGGTGAATCCGTCACAAAATAAACATTCGATGGCGGTGGTGTTATCGGGATCCGCTCTCGCTCATCGTGCATAAGAATCCAACATCCTAACCACTGTGCCGCGGCACTCTCCTACAATCTTATTACCTTTAATTAAAAAAAAAAAAAAACTACACATACATATGTATGTACGGATATTCAAAAATATAATCATCATCACTTGTACTTCATTTCATAATCTATTCAAAAATAATTAAAACTTATTCGGAAATAACATGAATCTTAAAAAATCGCAACCGTACACAATGATTGTCACAGTTATTTTTATTTTCACCCATTTCACATTTTAAAAAAAAATAACTTTAACTTTTGATTTTTATCAATACCAAGAGGGGTTTCGCCAGTACTTCTCCCAAGGACGCCGCGAAATAAACATTCGATTTTTTTATAATGTTTGTTTCCCCATTGCTCGACGGCTGCCCAGAGGTGAATCCGTCACAAAATAAACATTCGATGGCGGTGGTGTTATCAGGATCCGACCTCGCTCATCGTACACTAACCACTGCGCCACGGCGCCCTCCTACAAATTAATTAACTTTCACTAAAACAAAGAAAAAAATGAACATATGGACATACAAAAATTTAATCATCTAGGCATAAGTTGTACTTTATTTCATAATTTATTCAAAAATAATTAAAATTTATTCGGAAATAACATGAATCTTGAAAAATCGCAGCCGTACACACATGATTGTTAGCAGTTATTTTTTCTTAACCCATTTCACGTTTTTATAAAAAAAAATCTCATTTCTGCTTTTTATCAATCATCTTCTCGTTGAATTTTAAATTATCCATGTGCAAAATGATATCTGTGTGATTTTGTATAGAAACAGTGTTTTTAAAACTTTCTGGAAAACAGTTTCTACTTAATTGAGAGTCAGATATATCTGTCTCAAGTTCTCGCTCTTTGCATAAAAAATTTATTGATTTATCTATATTTCCTTTATTTTTTTGACATTCAATACCCTTACCGTATCGACGATTACCAAACAAATTATGAGGAGCTCGAGGAGCAATGGCTCTGTCCCTCAACCGTCCAAAAATCTGATCTGTGTGCTCCGATTTTACGATATCATAATTATTGCTAGAAGATGAAGGATGTTCCAAATTATACAATGGTGTATTCTTCTTCGATTCTTCTTGTTTTTTTTCATAATGATAAAAATCATCAAATATGGAAGTCTGGTGTTTATATGAATGCAATACTCTAAGTACTTGTAATCCTTTGCTGTTTGGAACTTCTTGTGTATCTCTTGAATTAGTTACTGATTTGTTGTCATTATTTTCCAGTCGAATATGACGTAACTGACTGTTGGGAACATCCTTAACGTAAATCCATTTTACCTTAAATTTCCCTTTCCATTTGTCCTGAGACCAAACACTTGATGTTGAATTATAATCAACTGAAGTTATCATTTGTGCCATTCCACAAAAATGACCGGAACCATTAACTGAAAAAAATAGAATAACATTTCCACCTTCTTTTAATCTCTCTTTGAACGCTTCATCTAGTCTTTTATTTCCGTGATCGGTGGAACACCATATTTCATATTTAATACTACGATGTATATCATCTTCGGAATAAGATTTGATGACAAAGAACCTATAATCAAAGAAAAGTGTTTTATGAAATGTATGCAATTTGTCTTTTTTATATTACACACTGTTATACATACATAGATACATATTTTTAGAATGCCGTGGGGATGTGAATACTAAATGCCTTACTTAAATAATTTAAAGTTGCTTCTTTCATTAACCACAGAACAGAAGGGTTTAAATTAGTTTTTTCTGAGTTGAAAAATAACATAAATGTGTTTTTTTTTCTTTGATTTTTTTTGAAAATGTAAACTCAAGAAGCTAAAATATAGTAGCTACGTCTCTTTACATAAGTTCTTCAAAATGAGAGCACATAGCTTTATTAAATTGTTAAATAAGCAATATTTACTAATATTTAATATTTTATTTAAAATACGGTCAACCATATCGAACCAGTGTTTCGGTCGTCTGTAGAGATTTATTGAGAATGTCGGCATAACGCTTTATGATTTGGCTATCATGTCTGTATGGCCATCTTTCAAGCGCATGAAGGCTTCTACTATCTTTTGGAGCAATCAGACGCAAATACTGGTCCATTGTACTCCAGACAAATACCTTACTATACTGTATTTTCCCCGTTTCCGGAGAAAAGTGAGAAGAAACTTCAGTGATTTAGAGATTCGGCACATACCACGTCGGCTCCAAGGGTGCGCCACCGTGCGCGAGCAAAGGCAAGACAGTCACAAAGAAAATGCTCTGCAGTGTCATCCTCCTCGCAGCATGCAGCACAGATAGGCATCTCACTTATGCCAAGCACGCAGAGGTACTTTACAAAAGTGTAACGGCCCGTAATGACTCCCACAAGTCTTCTGCAGTCGATTCTCCTTAAAGACAGGAGGAATTCTGCGGATTTTTTTGCAGGCATCAGGGCATACGCGCTTAGTCATCCTGCAACCTGTGTATTAAATACCCAATCGTTAGTGTAGGAATTTACCGTGACCAGAAGCCATCCGTGAACAGCTCGACTGTGAAATTGCAACGCAGTAGGATACCGGGCGTCAATGCGTCAGAAGGCATGTCCATGAGACAGGGATCGCAGGACAATTCTTGCGCAAGCACACTGTTATTCCTGCGCGAGTTGTACCAGAGGCCATTTCTCCTCAGGCGAGACATGGCTTTCAGAGCACATCCTCTAATATATATCAGGAGGTGGAAGGTTCATCATAGCATCTAGAGTAGCGCCCGGCGAGTTGGGAAAGGCCCCCGTTCAACTAAGACAAGCCGTTCTTTCGAGTTTGGTGAAAGAGGCTACGACGTGTTTGCGTGTTAGTCTGTTGCACCAGACAACCGATGCATATGAGATTAAAGGACTTATCATGGCCGTGTAGATCCACAGGATCTTTGCCGGCGATAAGCCCCATGTTTTGCCAAAAGCTCCTTTACATTGCCAGACAGCTGACAGCGCTTTGGTGGTTTTTGACTCAACATGTCATGACTCCTAGATACTTAGCCTCCTTGGACATCGGGATGGAAGTGCCATTTAGTACCAGCTAAGTCATGTCAGTATTTTTCCTCCTTCTAGTGAAGAGAACGACATCGGTCTTAAGAGAATTGACCGACAGCCAATCCTGATACACCAATCATCGATCACACTTAGCGCCACCTGTGCTTTGAGATGGACAGCCGCTAGGCATGAACCGACAGAAAGAACGGTGACATCATCCGCATAGGCCTGGGCATAGATTCCAGAGGCATTGAGCACATCAAGCAGAGATTCGACCACCATGCACCATAACAGCGGAGACAGGACATCACCTTGCGGGCAGCCCCTGTTAACGCCGGATTTGACACCCTGGTCGAGGCCTGCATCAGCGGTCAGTGTCCTGTGCACAAGCATTGCTTTGATCCACAAGACCAGTGCCTCATCTACGCCATGATGTCTGGCAGCGTTACACATGCTGTCGAAAGTTGCGTTATCAAAGACTCCCTCAATGTCGGTGAAAATGCCCAGCGCATTTTCTTTCCTTTCGAGTGCGCATTCAAATCTCCCAGCTAGGTTTTGAAGCGCAGTCTCGAAGGGCAACTTTGCGCACGTGCAACTCTACCAGTCTTTCCATGCTTTTCAGCAGGAAGGATGTTAGACTATTTGGTATAAAACTCTTGGCAAGTGAGTAGTCCTCTTTTCCTATTTTGGGAGTAAAGACTTCTTTCACTGTGCGGCAAGAAGTGGGTATGTGAGCAGGTGCTAGGCTAGCAGTGAAAATTATTTTTAAAGTAGGAAGCAGCTGCCTTATACCTTTTTGCAGCAAAACAGGATATATCCCGTCGGTGCCTGGCGGTTTGTAGCCATCGAAAATTCAATGGCTTCAGTCGTAACCACGCGCGACACAATATACCAGGTGCGCCGAGTTGTTTTCATAGATTCAGTTGCAGTCTGGCAATCTCATTTCCCGGGGAAATGAGTCTCAAGTAAACGTACCATCAGACTTTCTGAGTGTATCCAGCTTTATCGGTTTTCCGCGTTTGTTGACTTCAACCAACTTGCTAGTCGCACTTAGAGACTTGATCTCTTCGCAGGAGGTCTTATAAGAATCGTTCTTTGATTTACGAATGAGTTTCTTATATTTTTTCTGCTTCGACCGGTATTTGTTCCAGTCATCTTCCGAGTTCGATTTGAGCGATCTATTCAGAAGACTTCTGACTTCCCTGCGAAGACTTTGAAGCTCGGCATTCCATCAGGGAACCAATTTTCTGAAGGGAGGTTTGCTGACATGCGAGTTCAAAACAATTGGTGATGCTCTATTCAGGTCATGAACACGGTTCTCCACCAATTGTTTCGTTCTAAATTTAGGTAGGGCCTGAGTTGATTTCTCAAGCTCCTCTCTAAACCGTACCCAGTCCGTCTTTCTCGGATTCCGTCTAGGTTGCAAGGAAGAGATCCCACAATTTAATCGGAATTCGATACACTTATGGTCCGACAGCGTAACATCAGGCAAGACACTCCAGTTAGTGATGCCCCTCACATATCTGTTGGATAGGGTCAGATCTATCACCTCCTGTCGTCTTCTCGTAACAAACGTTGGTTGAGAGCCAACATTGTTAATGGTAAGGTCAGACGAGAGAGTGACGTCTAAAATATGGTCCCCTCTTGTATTGCATTTGCTACTGCTCCAAGCAGTGTTTTGGACATTAGCATCGCAAAACAAGATGAGACCAATCTTTCTGGCTTCACAGTACTCTATGAATTCAGAAACTTCCTTCGGTGGTGGAGGTAGTATCGAGTCGTAAGGAAAGTAGGCAAACGCAACGACGAAGTGTTCTATTGTTCCGTGCATTTTGTAGTTTACTCTAGCAGCCACCAGATCTTGTCCACAAAAGTGCCCAAGTTTGGTTGCCGATAATGAGTTCGATATGATGAGGCAGACCCTAGGCCTTTCGGATCGCTTATCATAAAGAATCGTAGCTCCACGATAAGCGTTTATTCAACACCTACGGTTCTTGAATGGATACAACGTGATGACTTTTGCCACTGCATGCAATTCTACTACTTAAGAGAGCGGTAGCAGCCTTGTAGTGCTGTAGATTGATCTGGATAAAAATTATCCTGACTTTTTCAGAGGAAATGTCCGCCTCTCTATAAAAGGGCTGCTTCTCTTGACTCCTTACGGTTATTTGGATCTCCATCTCGAACAAAGGGGTTTTGTTGCGTGATGTGCCCGCCTCCGGGGAGTGGTTGGTGGCTATCTTCGCCTTCTGGCCTATGCTAAGATTAACTGTTCTACTATTGTTTTTGCTACTGTTAAGGCATCTTTAGGTGTGCAATCATGCATGTATTTTGTTAATTCGCATTGCATTGTCAGAATATATCTGTATCCGTTGGATATTCTTAGAGGTCCAACTGTGTCAATTGATATTGTTTCGAAGCTAATGCTTGGAGTATCTGTAATTATTTGTTGTTCTTTTATGGTTAAGGAAACCCCCCTGCTGGAATAAAGACATAGTCTCCCTTAGGAAAGAGAGCAGAAGGCTCTTCAACAAAGCCAAATGTACCCGCTTGCAAGAGGATTGGGATCTCTACGAAGAGGCACTAAAATCTTTCAAAGCATCGACCAGAAGGGCCAAAAGACAATTCTGGAGGAGCTACTGTGACAAAATGAATACGGTCTCCGAAGCCTCAAGAATAAGGAAGAATCTGGCCTCGGCCCCGTACAACCCAAGACACCTGATGCGAAATGATGGTCGTCCAGGAAGATCTCCAGAACGGAAGCACTGGAACTTCTTCTAAACGCACACTTTGAGGGCAGTAGTGACTCGGCTCTGACACCTCCACAGGTCATCCAGCCGACGACATCCTCCCTCGAACGTGCTCCCAACCTGGTCACCAACAACAATGTCCTATGGGCCATAAAAAGCTTTGAACCCTACAAGTCCCCAGGACCGGATGGTATCATACCAGCTGAGCTCCAGCAGGTAGTAGATGTCATCCTCCCCTGACTTGTAGTCATATACAAGAGTTGCCTCTCCCTATCATACATCCCTAGCAAGTGGAAGGTAACCAAAGTAATTTTCATACCCATACGGTCCCATACGTATGCAAATGACTTGAGGCCTATTAGTCTTACTTCTTTTCTATTAAAAACTCTTAGAGAAGATTCTAGACGCACACATTCGCTACAGCTGCCTCTCAGGAAGGCTGTCGGATAATCAACATGCCTACAACAAAGGCAAATCGGTGGAAACAGCACTCCACTCACTGGTCAGCAAAATAGAAAGGTCATTTCAACGTAAGGAATATACTCTAGTCGCCTTTCTCGACATTGAGGGTGCCTTTAACAATGTTGAACCATGGGCCGTCACCAAAGCGCTGACTGATCTGGGGATCAGTGATAGAACTGGTACGACAACTGCTAACACAAAGAGTTGTCAAAGCCAACTTCGCTGGTGCCGTCTCAACTAGAATGGTTAGCAGAGGTATACCACAGGGTGGAGTACTCTCCCCTCTCCTGTGGAACGTGGTGGTTAACGAGCTACTGCTGTTGCTTGAACAGGAAGGGTACGCTGTGACCGCCTATGCAGATGACATTGCTATTGCCGCCTCAGGAAAATTTCCCAGCACTCTATGCGACTTTATGGAGAGTGCATTACATACAGTAGAAACCTGGACGCAGTACTGTGGACTTGGGGTGAACCCTAAGAAGACCGATCTAGTACTGTCTACTAACAAATATAAAATTCCGCCCCTCAACCCACCGAGGCTGGGTGGAACCCAACAGCAAACAATCAAAGAGCAGGCTAAGTATCTAGGCCTAGTCCTCGACAGGAGGCTGAATTGGAAGCACAACATTCTTGATCGCGTCAAGAAAGCAACTGTTGCCCTCTACAGCTGTAAGAAAGTAGTGGGCAGGAGGTGGGGTCTCCAACCAAGCATTATGTACTGGCTCTACACAGCAGTCATAAGGCCTATCCTCCTGTATGGCGTCGTAGTCTGGTGAACTGCTCTGGACAAAGCAGCCAATCGAAACCTTCTGGGGAAGGTACAAAGATCGGCCAGCTTATATATAAGCGGGCATGAGATCAATGTTTTACTACATCTTCCACCATTAAACCTTTTCAGCAAGCAAGTTGCTGCATACGCGGCCCTAAGGATGAGGAGCATAAGAAAATGGCCCACATCACAAAATGGCCACACAACCATTCTAAAACACTTCGAAGTACCCATGGACACAGACTATATCATCCCGCAAAACGTGTTCACTAGGAACTTCGAAGTTGTTTTTTCCATCCAGGGAGGAATGGGCTGAAGGGAAAGTCATACCAAAGGACTCGATCTCCCTCTATACCGATGGCTCTAAGATGGAGTCGTTTGTAGGCAGTGGAGTCTTCTCCAAGGAGCTTAACCTCAGCCTATCCTTTAGACTCCCAAATGACTGCAGTGTGTATCAGGCTGAAATAACAGCGATAACGGAGGCCCTTGCATGGCTCAGGATCAATTTAATATCCGCCAAGGATATTATCATTTGCATGGACAGCCAATCTGCGATAAAATCCCTGGCAGCGGTATCCCACAAATCAAAGACATCTCTTAACTGTCGCCTATCTCTAGATGAGATGGCTGAGCAGTTCAACATTAAAGAATTGTGGGTTCCCGGGCATAGGGATATTCCAGGAAAGTGCGCGCCGACGAACTCGCAAAGTTAGGGTCTAGCACACTCAGCCTACCTACCCTCGGGTACCCTAAAACACCAATAAGTACGGTAAAGCATATGATAAAACTCCAAACCACTAAGGCGACCAACCTCCAATGAGAGTAGTATCGGCTTTATCACCAAACAACTCTGGCCTAAATTAAACCTAGGACGAACCAGGGACCTAATTGCAACCAAAAGGGCAACCTTAAGTACTCTGGTGGGTGTCATTACAGGTCACTGCATCATTGGAAAACACGCCGCCAGACTAGGACTTCCCTCCAACGACTTCTGTCGCGGCTGCATGAACGAGGAGGAGGAGGAATCAATTCATCACCTCCTCTGCTCATGCCCCTCTTTTGCGAATCGCAGGAGGATCTACCTCGGCGCGCCCTTCTATGATAATTTAAGTGAGCTAGCAGACCATAAAATAGCTCAACTCCATCGCTTCATCAGAAGCACCGGTTGGTTCTCTGGTAGCGGATCTGGGTAACACGATCCATGTGGTATCACAATGGGCTGACTTCGGCCTACGTGTGGCTTATGCCGATTATATTAACCTAACCTAACCACGTGTTTAGTTTGTTTGTTTCTGGCGCATGAATCACAATTGTTTATGAATTTCTTTATCATTTTGTTCATATTTTAACATATGTATCGTTGTTTGAGTTTTAAGAGTGTAGCCCTTATGTCCATATTGGTTTTATCATTATCTTGTATATAAGCAGTTTGTCGTCCATTGATAGTCTTAAATTTCTACCGAGCATCCAGAAACATTTTCGGAATTTATCTTTTATTTGGTTTCTTTTTGTATTATGTACTGTTTCTACGTCAATTTCCTGTCAATAAACATTCCGCGATATTTGGCGCAGTCGCTAGTTTGTATGGCCATTACTGTTAATGCATTAATAATGTTGATGTTAGGTTTTTACTGGCTTGAGGGATAATGGCATCATCAGCGAAGGTAGCTAACATGGTATGTTGTAAAGTCGGGCTTGGTATACCTGATGTGTATAGTAGGTAGAGTAGTGGGCCTAGGACACTTCCCTGGGGAACGCCTGCTCGGACCATAAACAGTTTAGAGCATTCGTCCTTGTATCTAACAATAGAAAAGGCGTTGCTCAAGATAGCTTTTAAGTAATAAGTACAAGTCCAGTGGTAGTATTTTTTTTTATAGTTACACCCGCACTCAAGGCTAATGCCTGCCTTATAACGTTTTGAACGTCGTGCGAGCGAAGGTAACAGGGAAAGGGAGAGTTTCGCGAATTAATTAATAAGTGACAGAGACACTATACATTAGCAAAGAGCTCTTCTGGTTCAGTTCTATTTATGATCAAGTGATTTTTTTCTTCTTTTTCCCTTTTTGAAAGTAAAACCCCAGCGTGCACAAATATCCTACTCTCCACACATCATGATGACCCTCTAATGGATCCAGCTAAGACACAAAAATCGCTGAACGCTGAAATCGGCACTCTATCTCTGTTTGTTGAAAATGTTAACGGTACCGTTATTTAAGCAGATAATTTTCCATCCCTTTAATGCGTGTAAGGAAAATTCTCTGTTGGGATTTTCGTCTTACAACAGCAAATGTAAGAGAAAGTCATCTATTGCGTGATCAAAATAATTGGTAATTGTTATTCATTCAGGATTTTTTACTTCGTTTATATAGCAAACGATGATATTATTGACATTTTCATTAAATTGTATTATTTTTATTAAACTAACTTATTTTTTTTTTATAAGAAATTGGTCAAAATAGGCATTGCTCTTCTGAGGAACTTCGAGTGATTAAAAACCTTAAAAATTATGGGAAAACATTAAAATTTATTGCTGAGAATTTAGGAAGATCAGTCACTTTTGTCGCCAACGCATTAAAAAGAACACCTGCAGCAGAAACACGAGGTAGACCGTGAAAAACAACCTCTGTGACTGATACGCGTATCGTATTGCTGGCCAAGAAGGACCCCTTTTTGTCATCGAAAGCTATCGCGGCGGAAATTAACAACATCATCAGTCCACCAACTGTCCGCAGAAGGCTACAAGAAAGTCATTTACCAGGAAGAATCGCCAGAAAAGTTCCCTTACTGAGCAAAAAAATATTCGAAGCAGGAGTGAATTTGCACTAAGTTTGCGTACCCATAAAGCCGAACAATTTCGCAACTTATTATGGAACGATGAGACGAAAATTAATTTATTCGGCTCTGATTGCAAGCGAAATGTTCGAAGACATCAAGGAATGAAGTTTAATAGCCACTATATACAAAAAAAAAACTGGTAAACATCGTGGTGGCTCAGTAATGGTATGGGGATATTTTTCCTGGTTTGGCGTGGGTCCTATTTACCAAATCAATGGCATCATGACAAAAGAGGTCTACTGGGATATTTTGGAGAATGTCATGTTGCCATATTTGGAGGTAAACGTGCCAGTACGTTGGCACTTCCAGCATGACAATGATCCTAAGCATTCGTCTAATTTTGTGAAATCTTGGTTGAGTCGTCAACAAGTATCGGTGCTCCAGTGGCCTTCTCAATCTCCGGATCTCAATCCAATTGAGAATTTATGGGGGAACTGAAGAGGTCACTAGCTAAAACAAGTTTTCAAAGCAAGGCTCAATTCTGGTCAGCCATAGAAAGAGCTTGGATCGCGATTCCAATTGAAACTTGCCGCAAGTTGATTGACTCAATGCCAAGGCGAATACAGGCAGTGCTAAGGAATAAAGGTGGTCACAATCTGGTTACTAAACAACCAGAACTAACTAAACTATGAATTAAAAAAATTGGTTTATATTTTATTTTTTATTTTGTTGAACATTTAATGACCTATTTTTTTTATCATGCATTTTTCCCTTTAAATCAAAAATAAAAAAATATGACGATTTGAAAAAAAATATTGACATACACGCACTCACTAAATAAAACCTGATATTAGAATGCAAAAACAAATAGTTAAATTTTTTATTTTTTTTTTGAAGTTAAGCCATTTTCTCCATATTACCTATTATTTTGATCAGCACTCTATATGTAAAACTCGATATACCGCAATGTAATAATTGCCAAAAATACGGCCACAGACGGAACTACTGCACAGACTTGCCGGTTTGCGTCAATCATAAGACAATTGACTGCCAATAATCATAAGACAATTGACTGTCAAATAAAAAAATGTACCAACGATGTAAAATGTGTCCTCTGTGGAAAGGATCAGACGGCTAACTACAGAGGCTGTGAAATATATAAGACCCTAAAAGTACAAAGATTTCCACCTCTACTACTTACTTACTTATCAGGCCTGCGATCCATGGAGGATCTGAGCCTGAGCTATAGCTACCTT
Organism: Eumerus sabulonum; assembly: GCA_951905685.1. Classification (NCBI taxonomy): domain Eukaryota; kingdom Metazoa; phylum Arthropoda; class Insecta; order Diptera; family Syrphidae; genus Eumerus; species Eumerus sabulonum. The sequence goes on from OX645060.1 coordinate 103,370,726, forward strand.
CCATCCTTGACGGTCCCGGGCACGCTGCTTCCAGTTGTCAAGACCAAGATGTCTTACATCCGCGATTACTTGGTCTTTATACCGGAGGTTCGGTCTTCCTCTTCTTCTCGAACCAGAAGGCTCGGAGTCGAAGACCCTCTTAGCTGGAGCGTTGATGTCCATGCGCTCGATGTGGCCGAGCCAGTGTAGTCGACGGGTCCTTGCTTTCCGGACTACATCCACATCTTGGTACAGCTCGTAGAGTTCGCGGTTGTGTCTTCTTCTCCATTCACCTTCCTCACAGACAGGACCAAATATCCGGCGCAGAATTTTTCTTTCGAAAGAACCCAAAATCAGCTCCGCTGTCCTGCTTATCGTCCAGCTTTCGGCTCCGTACAGCAAGACTGGCAGAATGAGCGTTTTGTAAAGCATGACTTTGGTCTTTCGAGTGAGGAGTTTTGACCCCAGTTGTTTGGACAAGCCGAAGTAGCAGCGGTTGCCAAGGGCGATTCTACGCCGGATCTCCACTGTGGTGTCATTTGTGGAATTTACGTTTGCCCCGAGGTAGACAAACTCCTTAACTACCTCGAAATTGTAGCTGTCAATTGTTATGTTTTGTCCCAGGTGGTGAGCGACGGATTGGTTTTTGCTTGACAGCATGTATTTCGTTTTGTCCTCATTGATCTTAAGGCCAATTCGTTTCGCCTGTTCTTCAATCGCCGTGAATGCTTCCACAATGCCACGGCGAGAACACGCGATGATGTCGATATCATCCGCGTATCCTAGCAGCTGGATGGACTTGTAAAAGATAGTGCCTTCCCTGTTGACGCCTGCCCGTCGCACTATCTGCTCCAGCACCAGGTTGAAGAAGTCACATGACAGCGCATCTCCTTGCCGAAATCCGGTGCATGTTTCGAATGGTTCCGAGGTCCTAGAACCGAGTTGCACGGTGCATCGCGTGTTTTTTAGCGTGGCGCGACACAACTGGATCAGTTTTACCGGGATCCCGAATTCGGCCATCGCCCCAAACAGTGCTTCACGATGAATGCTGTCGTATGCGGCTTTGAAATCGATGAAAAGATGGTGTGTATCGATTTGAAACTCGTTGGTCTTTTCCAGGATTTGTCGAAGTGTGAAAATTTGGTCTATAGTTGATTTGCCGGGCCGGAAGCCGCACTGGTAGCTGCCGATTAGTGCGGTGCAAAATGGTTTTAGACGTTCACACAATACGCTGGACAGGATCTTGTATGCGACATTGAGCAGGGATATACCTCTATAGTTCTTACAAGAGGTAGGATCGCCTTTTTTGTGGATGGGGCATATAGAGCTGGTATTCCAGTCGTCGGGCATGCTCTCATCTTCCCAAATTCTGCAAATGATCTGGTGCATGCTCCCTACCAGAACATCGCCGCCAGCCTTGAAGAGCTCTGATGGCAAGCCATCTGAGCCTGCGGCCTTGTTGTTCTTCAGCTTCTGAATAACTGTGCCGACTTCTTCTATGCTGGGTGGGAGGACTACTTCAGCGGCTGGAGTTGGGATTTCCTCAGTCCCTACCACTCTCTCTTGGTCATGCTCGTTAAGCAGCTGCTGGAAGTGCTGCTTAAATACATCCACTATTCCCTGCGGGTCGGTGACAAGATTACCCTCGCAGTTTCGAAGAGCCAGGGTGCCCTTTTTGAAGCCCCCTGCAAGGCCTTTGGCTTTCTTGTAAAAGGCTCGTATTTTATGTCTATCCCTAGACTCCTCGATATCCTTGAGCTGGGAGGCTGCGAAGATTCTTTTCTTTTGTCGCAGTAATTTCTTCTCCTCCCTTCTTCTGGCTCGGTACTCTTCTCGCGCTGCCCTGGTTTTCCTCTGCAGCGCCTTTTGGTACGCCTCGTCGGTTGCTGCCTTTTTCTGCTCACACTCGCCATCATACCACGGGTTTCTTGTCGGGGGTGGTAGGTATCCTAAGGTGGTTTCGGCTACTTCCTGAATGGCTGAGCGGCAATGCAGCCACATATTATTGGCATTTGTGTTCGACGTAGGCATACCGTAGAGTCTTTCGCTCAGCTGCTCCCTGTAGACTCTGGCAACCTCCGGTGTGCTCAGGCGCCCAATGTCGAACCTCCTCCTGATGGGCTGGTGCAGCTTTCTGACATTGGACAGTCGAGCTCTGAATCTTGCTGCTACGAGGAAGTGGTCAGAGTCGACATTTGCCCCTCTGAATGTTCGCACATCCAGGATGTTTGACGCGTGCCTTGCGTCAATGAGCACATGGTCGATTTGGTTGGCGGTTCGACCGTCCGGAGATCGCCAGGTTGCTGTGTGGATTCGCTTGCGAGGGAATCTTGTGCTACTTATCACCGCATTACGAGCTGTCGCAAAGTCAGCGAGTCGGAAGCCGTTATCTGTTGTTGTATCGTGGAGGCTGTGTTTTCCGATCACTCGGCCAGCAACCGACGAGGCGTACCAAAAGGCGCTGCAGAGGAAAACCAGGGCAGCGCGAGAAGAGTACCGAGCCAGAAGAAGGGAGGAGAAGAAACTACTGCGACAAAAGAAAAGAATCCTTGCAGCCTCCCAGCTCAAGGATATCGAGGAGCCTAGGGATAAACATAAAATACGAGCCAAAGCCAAGAAAGCCAAAGGCCTTGCAGGAGGCTTCAAAACGGGCACCCTGGCTCTTCGAAACTGCGAGGGTAATCTTGTCACCGACCCGCAGGGAATAGTGGATGTATTTAAGCAGCACTTCCAGCAGCTGCTTAACGAGCATGACCAAGAGAGAGTGGTAGGGACCGAGGAAATCCCAACTCCAGCCGCTGAAGTAGTCCTCCCACCCAGCATAGAAGAAGTCGGCACAGCTATTCAGAAGCTGAAGAACAACAAGGCCGCAGGCTCAGATGGCTTGCCATCAGAGCTCTTCAAGGCTGGCGGCGATGTTTTGGTAGGGAGCATGCACCAGATCATCTGCAGAATTTGGGAAGATGAGAGCATGCCCGACGACTGGAATACCAGCTCTCTATGCCCCATCCACAAAAAAGGCGATCCTACCTCTTGCAAGAACTATAGAGGTATATCCCTGCTCAATGTCGCATACAAGACCCTGTCCAGCGTATTGTGTGAACGTCTAAAACCATTTTGCACCGCACTAATCGGCAGCTACCAGTGCGGCTTCCGGCCCGGCAAATCAACTATAGACCAAATTTTCACACTTCGACAAATCCTGGAAAAGACCAACGAGTTTCAAATCGATACACACCATCTTTTCATCGATTTCAAAGCCGCATACGACAGCATTCATCCTGAAGCACTGTTTGGGGCGATGGCCGAATTCGGGATCCCGGTAAAACTGATCCAGTTGTGTCGCGCCACGCTAAAAAACACGCGATGCACCGTGCAACTCGGTTTTAGGACCTCGGAACCATTCGAAACATGCACCGGATTTCGGCAAGGAGATGCACTGTCATGTGACTTCTTCAACCTGGTGCTGGAGCAGATAGTGCGACGGGCAGGCGTCAACAGGGAAGGCACTATCTTTTACAAGTCCATCCAGCTGCTAGGATACGCGGATGATATCGACATCATCGCGTGTTCTCGCCGTGGCATTGTGGAAGCATTCACGGCGATTGAAGAACAGGCGAAACGAATTGGTCTTAAGATCAATGAGGACAAAACGAAATACATGCTGTCAAGCAAAAACCAATCCGTCGCTCACCACCTGGGACAAAACATAACAATTGACAGCTACAATTTCGAGGTAGTTAAGGAGTTTGTCTACCTCGGGGCAAACGTAAATTAAACAAATGACCCCACAGTGGAGATCCGGCGTAGAATCGCCCTTGGCAACCGCTGCTACTTCGGCCTGTCCAAACAACTGGGGTCAAAACTCCTCACTCGAAAGACCAAAGTCATGCTTTACAAAACGCTCATTCTGCCAGTCTTGCTGTACGGAGCCGAAAGCTGGACGATTGACAGGACGATTAGCAGGACAGCGGAGCTGATTTTGGGTTCTTTCGAAAGAAAAATTCTGCGCCGGATATTTGGTCCTGTCTGTGAGGAAGGTGAATGGAGAAGAAGACACAACCGCGAACTCTACGAGCTGTACCAAGATGTGGATGTAGTCCGGAAGGCAAGGACCCGTCGACTACACTCCGGTATAAAGACCAAGTAATCGCGGATGTAAGACATCTTGGTCTTGACAACTGGAAGCAGCGTGCCCGGGACCGTCAAGGATGGAAGGCAGCTATAGCTCAGGCTCAGATCCTCCATGGATTGCAGGCCTGATAAGTAAGTGAATATAATGTGTATCACACAAACCATCCCGATAACAAGACCCACGGCGGGTCTTCGATCTTAATAAGACCAAAAATCAAATCAATCGAACTCGAAAACTACAGACTAAACACATTCAAGCAACGACTATACAAATTGAAGACGAATATGGACCGCTCACAATCTCAGCACTTTACTGTCCTGCAAAACACAACATATCAACATAAAAATACAAACAGTACCTTAGTACTAGTACTAGTACTAGGTACAAGATTTTTTGCAGGAGGCGACTTTAAATCAAAAAATACATACTGGGCTTTCAAAATAACAAACAAAAAGGGCTCTACACTACTAGCGGTGCTTAAGTCGCTTAATATGAATTTTCTAAGCACTGGAGGATCAACATGCTGGCCCACAGATATGAACAAAGGACCCGACCTAACAGCTTTTTGCATTTTTAAAAATATACTTAGAAAAAACTTAAAAGCCAAAACATGCAATGACCTTTCCTCTGACCATTCCCCCATTGTTATTACAATTTCAAAAGCAAAGTATATCTTGATGCCAACAATACAAGACTTTGCAATAGAAAAACTGATTCAGTCATTGACTAGCTTTCGTGCAAGACACATCTAATTGTCAACCGGCTGCTCTCGTTGTGCTTACTCAGTGAAGTACCGTTTATTTTTATTCACAACACTTTCTTTCCCTTTCTCTTTTTCGCGCGTTCACTCCCAATACTCGCCGCGTGTGTAGTGTTTGTGAATAAAAAAAACCACATGGCCCCAGGGCCGACAACAATACCTGGGAACCGTTTTGGCGGGCTCTCTGAAGCCACCCTAACGGAACCAACTGCAGAAAAGAAAAAGAAGTCATATACACCTTTGGAAGATTTTCCTGAATTGCCAAAAAAACCCATCAAATAATCCACGATTCATTCTCATATCGCCTAAAATTGAAACGCAACCACTCACGTCAATAAGCATATTCGCCCTCAGGAAAGCTATTGACGCAATTAGTACTGAGTACGAGCAAATTTCACAATTAAGAGATGGTAAAATTCTAATTTTGACAAAAAATCAGAGAGTTGTAGACAAATTCGTCTCAAAGACAAATCTTTCGGGGTTATGTCCCGTATCAATTACTCTGCACAACCAGCTCAATGCCTCCAAGGGCATCGTTTACGCGCCATGTTTTATAAATGTGTCCGAACTAGAAATCATTTCTGAAATGAAAACCCAAAACATTGTAGACGTCTACAAATTCACAAAAATGATTGGATCAACTCCCAAACCAACCGGACTTATGATATTTACATTCGATTCCTTCCGACCCCTAGACACGGTGGAAATTGGTTGGCACAACGTCAAAGTGTCAGAGTATTTCCCTAATCCGATGCGCTGTCGCAATTTCCAAATCCTAGGCCACACCATAAAAAAATGTGCAAATCCTCCAATGTGTCAAACATATAACCTACCACCCCACAACACTTCTGCTTGTACCAGACAAATGTGCGCAAATTGTTTTGCCCCCCACTCATCGGATTCCAAAGACTGTCCTAAATATGTCCAAATGAAGGAAATTTTAAAAATAAAAACAAAGAAAAAATGTACTATGGCAGACGCAAAACGCTTGTACAAAGAATAAAATCCTATACATCCAAATATCGCTCAAAACTCTTACGCAACTGTAGCCCATGCGACTTAAATTAAATCACCCGCGACGACCACACACCCACACCAACCGTCACGAAACAATAGCCCCACTACCACCTCTGTCCCTATAACTACAACCGCCTACATCAATTCAATTCAAACCCCAATATCAAAATCTACTTCAACAACTTCACAAAAAATAACTCTACCATCAAGCTCGAATAACTCTGCAAATATCACACAGTCACACAGTCAAAACCAAACCCAACTAGACACCAATCCAACCCTGAATACCCTTAATAGTATGCCAATTACAAGTAAATTGCCCACTACCTATAGCCCCTACTCACCTATTTCGCAAACTACGCAAAAACTCCTCAAAACCAATAATTACTTCATCAAAAAAAACCGAATCTGACGATGAATCTACATAGAAATCAACTCCCAAACCCAACCCCCGACTCCGCTCTCTCGAGGTTGAATCACTCAGGCTCCCCTAGGAGCCTCAGTGCTTCGACCCCGGGGCAGCGGAGTCATATATCTTACCACCCTCAAAACACAACAAACACTTTCTTACAACCCTCAAACTATTTTAAAGCTCTCCAGTGGAATATAAAAGGATATATTAACAACTTTGACGAGCTCAATTTATTAATTAAAGAAAGATCGCCATGTGCATTATCTCTTCAAGAGACACACTGTGCTTATCAATCTAGCCCAATCTTATTCGGGTTACTTTTGGAACTCTCCTCACAACTTAACGGCTAAACAGGGCATAGCTCTCTTGATAAAAAAGAGTATACCCCATATACAGATCAATATTAACTCACCTATCTTAACCCTGGCCGTTCAAGTTAACCTAACAATTAAATTCACCATCATTTCTATATACATCCCACCCAATCAAGCCTTTTGCCAATCCGAACTTGAAAGCATCATAAATCAGGTACAAACACCGATACTTCTGTGTGGCGATGTTAACTCGTGGGGCGTTCTGTAGGGTTCTTCCGTCTCTAATAAACGTGGCAGAATAATAGAAGGTTTCTTGTCTAGCTCCGGTATGATACTTCCCAATTATTATAAACATACAAACTAGTACAAACAACTCAAAAGCTACACAACGTTTGAAATTTAAAACCGATTTGGCAGATTGGGACCGCTACCGAGTTCTAACCAATCAGTACCTATATGGCAAAGCCCCTTCCTCAAACGTAAACAAAGAATCCGCCATAATATACAAAGTTCAATTCGATACGCAGCCAATCTTTCAATTCCCCAAAACTCCTCCACTGTCACTACAAGAATGGTTCCTTGGTGGAACCCTTTTCTCAAAAAGCTGAGGGATGATAAAATGAGAACTTGAAGGTATTTCAAAAAACACCCTATGCTTTCAAACCTCATAGCCTATAAAAAATCAAATGCTCTCTTTAGAAGGGAAATGAAAATAAGTAAAGCTAAATCCTTGGCGGAATTCACCTCTACCATCAACCCTAACTCCCCCACTCCCAAAATTTGGCATAATATTCGGTGCCTAACTGGTCACTACACTCCCCGTTCAATAAAATGCCTAGAAACTCCCACAGGTCGAATCTCATCTACTGAAGACATAGGCAACTTCTTTGCATCTCACTGGGCCAATTTATCTAAAAATAATAATTTTTCAACAGCTTTCGTAAAAATGAATCTCGAAAGCCTCTCCAATACCCCAGTTCAAGCCTATGGTAACGAACAACCAGAAAAAATCGATAATCTAATAACTTTTGCAGAACAGGAGAGTTGTTTAAATGTATTAAAAGGCAAGACTCCAAATAGGGATCGAATTTCCTACCCCATGATAAAAAATCTACCTCCAAGATTTAAATCTAGGCTCCTTGCCTTATACAACAACATACTAAACACCGGCGTCATTCCCCAATATTGGACAACTGCAAATATAATCCCTTTGCGCAAACCGAACAAATCAATGGATTCAGTAGATGGTAACCGTCCAATTTCTCTCATACCTTGCTTGTCCAAAGTTTTGGAAAAAATAGTTGCAAAACGCTGGTTTACTGGTTCTTAGAAACTAAAAAACTTATAAGCCCAAAACAGTTGGCCTTCAAACCAAAAAGGGGTTGTTCAGATGCGTTGCTTCATATTGATCATTACGTTTCAAATGCTTTATCGGCACGCAAACACACATCCATACTAGCACTAGTCTTCATGAAAGCATTTGACAGAATTGGAATCCATCTTATATTGAACAAACTCATCAAGTGGGGTATTGGTCCCAAAATATATGGTTTCGTCAAATCATTCCTATTAAACAGGGAAATATCCGTTCTAATCAATAACACTTTTTCCACCACTCACCCATTCAATAATGGCATACCACAAGGTTCACCTTTGTCGGTAGTGTTATTTTAAATTGCCTTTAATGATATTAGCACCATCATAAAAAAATATCAACGCCTAGATCACTGCATTTACGCGGATCATGTTTACATTTTATGCAACATTAACGACATACAAAAACAAACAAATTCCTTTTCAGATGTTATAAAGGACATTTTAAATTGGGGTGTAAGCTCGGGAGCTAACCTTTCTCTTGATAAATGTAAACTTTTACACATATGTCGCAAATTAGCCTGCCCTAATATCAGATTAGCTATAAATAATGTGAATATTAAAAGCGTAAAAAATTTAGATATCTTAGGTTTAAGATTTAACTGTAGATTTAATTGGAAACCACATTGTACGAAACTTAAAAAAAGCATTACCACCCGAAGCAACATTATAAACTACTTATCTAAGACAAAACTTAATGCACATGTTAACACCATATGTAATATAACTAGATCTTTAGTTCCTAGTAAAATAGACTATGGATTCAATATTTATGGTAAATGCCCAACTACTACTTTAAATCTAGTTAAAACTGTATGCAACCAAACGGCAAGAAGAAGTATAAACGCCTACCGCACAACTCGTATTGACAACATCATGGTGGAAGCTGGCCTCCCCACTCTAGACCAGCGGCAATCGGAAATGCTCCTGAAAACTATACCCAAACTTATATTCTCCAACAACTCCATAATTGACAGAGACATCGACTTAACGGACAAGTCAAAACGAATCCCACGTCTTCCATCTACAATCTTCATGGCTTTAACAAAGGCCAAAGAAATGGGTCTACCTCACAAACGAATTAAGGAGCACATTACAAATTACCTACCATGGTATATCAACAAAAAATCGCTCATACCTGATCTCACTGAACATAAGAAAGAAAGTACCGATAAAAAGGTTTTCTATTCAATCTACTTAGAGCTCATGACCAAATTATAACAAGAAGGGTTGTTTAAGATTATTATTACAAATGAATTGTATACATTTACAAATGAATTGTACACATGTTTAAGATTATTACAAATGAATTGTATACCAGTTGTACGGGGGTCTCTCTCAGCATCAACCATCAATCACTAAACCACATGTTATGCTCTATTTCTTTTCGCATTTAAGCTATGTGCTCTTTTCGTACTCTCGTGTATAACAATTAATGCATTTCTTCGAAGATCAGCGCTTGATGGGTGATGCTGATTGAGACACTCCTTCACTTGTACATTGATCGTGAACAGAAGAAGAAGTGTTGTAGCAAATAAACCAAATTGTGTCAAGTCGGAACTAGTGGTGAACGGTGTTCTTATTCTTCCATTGTTAAGATTACATTCGTAACATCGGCTTATGCTGCTTTCATCAACATAAAAGTGGTCCTTCGAGCCGGATCTGGATTGGATTCAAGCAATTCAGGTCGTATACACCTTTATTACCTATTTAAATACATATATTTTGACTATTTCATACATTTATACAATTTAATATAAGAATGGAAGGTGTAAAAATCCGTCGCAGTGGTGTAAAGGGACAAATAACGCGCGCGGTTAGCTTTGCCGAAAGTATAGACTCATCAACACAGTTAGAACTGTTAAAACAACGTCTCGCGAAACTCGACGAAGCGTGGACATTATTCTGTTCGTTAAACGACGAATACCTAATCCTAGGCAGCTCTATTCGCGATTTCAATTCGATCGAGGTAGAAAACGAGCTAGCAGAATACGAAGTGAAGTATTTTCACGCGTACGCTGGCATATCGCGCGCTATAACGGAACGACAACCGGTGCCCCAAGTCCCGCAAGATCTGAATGATTCGATCCTAGAACGACTTGCGGTACAACAATCCACTTTTCTGGAAAGGTTAAACGGTACAAATAACACCAACTCAACGGTGAATTTACCGAAAATTGTGATCCCTGCCTTTTCGGGAAATTATAAAGACTGGCCATCGTTTCGCGATTTGTTTGTCGGTTCGGTCGGTAGCAAAAGTTCTCTTACGCCGACACAGAAATTCCATTACCTCAAATCTTTTCTTCGCGATGATGCTGCTAATTTAATAAAGCATATTCCGATATCCGATGCAACGTATGTGGAGGCATGGGCTCGATTAGAAGAGCGGTACGACAAAAAACAATTTATCGTGAACTCATTCATTCGGTCGTTTTTATCGCTCCCCTCTATGACCACGACTAACCTTCATATATTACGAAAAATCGTGGACGGTGCTGATGAAGTGGTGCGGGGACTAAGTGCTTTAAAAAAATCTGATCGCGATCCGTGGATGATCTATTTGCTCGTAAATAAATTAGACCAGGACTCCGCTCAATCCTGGGCCGAACATATCGGAGCACGAGATGACTGCAAGATTGATGAACTCTTGAAATTTTTACAAGATAGATGCAATGCGTTGGAGTCATGTGACGCGAATCGTTCCTTGTCGCGAGTGAAACCGCATATTTCGATCCGTTCTCATTTAACAGAAAATACCGTCGAGGTTACGCCTAAATGCGCAAAGTGTCAAAGTTCACACACCTTGACGCAGTGTCCACAATTCGTCTCCTTAAACACGGACTCACGTCGTGATTTCGTTAAAATGCGCGGATTATGCTTTAATTGCCTTCGAGGCGGACATGTATCTAACAAGTGCCGTTCCACTTTCCGATGTCGTATATACCAGTCGCGCCACCATTCGCTCGTTCATCCTGATGATTCATGATGAGGCGGACATGTATCTAACAAGTGCCGTTCCACTTTCCGATGTCGTATATACCAGTCGCGCCACCATTCGCTCGTTCATCCTGATGATTCTCCCCTCTCTTCTCAAGGGTCATCACTCGCACCCACGCATGCACCCACACTCAGTCGGTCTAGTTCTACTCCTATATCGCCGGTCTCGGTTCATTCGCATTCGTCGACCTCACCATTGCTCAACAATATGTCCATCCAACCATCTCGGAAGCAGACTATTCTCCCAACCTTACTAGCGAAAATTAAAACAAAGGAAATTTCGTAATCTGTCGAGCGCTGTTAGATTCGGGTTCACAGTCGTCGTTCGTTCTCGATTCGCTAGTTCAGAAACTTGGTTATGCGCGTTCTCACGCTCGAATTCCCATTCTCGGTCTTTCGTCGCTAGACGCTGGCTACACAAGAGGCCAGGTCTCTCTTCAAATTCATTCCCTTGTTTCGTCTGCTCACTTGCGCATCGATGCTTATATTTTGAATAAATTGACGTCTAATCTGCCATATCCAACCGTGGATTCCTCACTTTGGACACACTTGCATGGGTTACAGCTAGCGGAACCAACGTTCAATGTTACAGGTCCTATTGACCTACTGTTAGGTGCTGATACACTTTGAAAATTATTTGATGGAGGACTGATTCGCGGTTCTAGTACGGTTCCATTCGCTTTGAATACCTCGTTCGGCTGGGTCGTTACGGGAGAAGTGCCTCGAAATGATTCGTTTGATAATGTAATCTCGTCGTTCCACACCACCATCGACATCGACCGATTACTTCGACGTTTTTGGGAAATTGAAGACATTGTTCCTTCCAAGAACGTAATACATTGCCAGGATCCAGCCGAAGTACACTTTCGTAAAACGTTTTATCGGGCTCCCGACGGAAAATACGTCGTTTCGCTACCCTTCAAGTCTCCGTGTCCATCCTTTGGAGAAACGCTCTCTCCAGCCATATCACGCTTACATTCTATGGAACGTCGTTTTCGGTATAATCCTGGTCTACATCAGATGTACTCAAATTTCATGAGGGAGTACCTGGAGTTGGGTCACATGTCTCCTGTTCCCTCCGACGAGCTATTGACCTCTCCCGGTAAACATTTTTATTTGCCCCATCATGCGGTGCTCAGCCTGGACAATTCAACTACGAAACTTCGCGTGGTGTTTGACGGTTCAGCTAAAGACTCTCATGGGGTATCGTTGAATAGCGAGTTACTTATTGGACCACCCATACAGAGGGAGCTATTTAAGGTGTGCTTGCGTTTTCGGCAACATAAATTTGTTTTCACCGCGGATGTCGTAAAAATGTTTCGCCAAATTTGGATCGATGATGATTGCACTGATTTTCAAAGAATAGTGTGGAGAGAAAGCCCAAAGGATAACATACTACATTTTCGATTACGCACTGTTACATATGGTACCGCTTCGGCTCCTTTCTTGGCTATTCGTGTCCTCAAGCAGCTAGCCGAGGATTATAAGGTTCTGTTTCCGAACGCCTCAAAGGTATTAGTTGAGGATGTTTACGTAGACGATGTTATGACGGGGTCCAACACCCAAGAAGGTCTTATTACTTTAAAATCAGAACTTGTGAGCTTGCTATCTCAGGCAGGATTGCAACTTCGCAAGTGGAGTTCGAACTGTGTACCCTTATTGTTAACGTTACCTAAGGAGGACTGCAACTACTCAGCAGTAGATACAGAGCCATCCTCGTCTGTTATCAAGGTGCTAGGAATGTATTGGAGCCCACGGCACGACAACCTGTCCTTTCGGATATCCAAACCAAAACTTTCGATTGAACCAACGCGTCGAACGCTTTTGTCAGAAGTGTCCCGCATCTTTGACCCCTTGGGACTTCTAGCGCCATCAATCATTTTATTTAAAATTCTCTTCCAAGAACTGTGGTCAACCAGTTTGAACTTAGGATGGGATGATCCATTACCAACTTTTCTGGCTCAACGATGGATAACTTATCGAAACGAACTGCACCACTTCGAAACCATTTTCGTTCCCAGAATCATTTCCTTATCCTTGGATAAAATCGAGCTTCATGGGTTTTGCGATGCATCGTCAACAGCGTACGCCGCAGTAGTTTATAGCCGGTACCAAACAACAGATGGAGATTTCAAGGTCCAAATTGTCGCATCTAAAACCAAGGTGGCCCCTTTGAAGCCGGTGTCAATTCCTCGTCTGGAACTCTGTGGCGCCGTACTCCTAGCTCGATTACTTACTTTAATTACTTCTTCCTTATCTTCTTCATCAGTGGAGATATTCGCTTGGTGTGACTCAGAAATCGTATTGCACTGGTTGTCATCTCCACCTCGTCGCTGGACAACATTTGTAGCCAATCGCACTTCGACTATTCTCGAAAGCCTTCCTCGACGCTCGTGGCATCACGTTGCATCAGAGTTTAATCCAGCCGACTGCGCTTCTAGGGGCATAACACCGTCAAAATTGCTTCATTACGACCTGTGGTGGAATGGTCCATCCTGGCTGGCATTGGATGACTCTCGTTGGCCAAAATCAAGATTTTACACCAAGACCTCGAACTTCGATACTTTAGAAGAGAAACCGAACTTCTCCCAAGCACTGGTAACAGCATCGAGTAACGATTTAATTGGTTCTCTATTGAAATACACGTCGTCATGGCATTCCATGCAGCGTATCGTGGCTCTGTGCTTGCGATTTACTACCAACTGTCGGTCCGCAAAATCATCTCGTCGTATCTCAGCTCTTACTCTTGCGGATATTCGTACAGCTAAAATACTTATTCTCAAACTAATCCAAAATACCTTATTCTTTAATGACATACGTTCTCTTCTCCAGGACCATCAACTCCCAAGAAAATCCAAACTACTCAGGTATACACCATTCCTGGATAAGGAGGGCCTCCTGCGGGTTGGCGGCAGACTAAAAAACGCCCCGATTTCATACGATATAAAACACCCAATATTACTCTGTAGCAAGCATCCAGTCTCGAGAATGATAATTCAAGAGATACACCGTCAGTGTCTTCATCCGGGGGTATCAGCCATGTTCGCTTTAGTTAGACAGCAGTTTTGGATCCTAGGAAGTCGAAACCTCATCCGGAATGTAGTATTTAAGTGCAAACCGTGTTTCCTACAACGCAAGCAAACATGTCAGCAGCTAATGGGGAACCTACCATCTTATCGGACGCAGCCCAATCGACCGTTCGCTAATTCAGGCTGTGACTATGCTGGTCCGATTACCATCAAACTATCGCGAACTCGGAAGCCTAAATTGTCCAAGGGATATATTGCGCTCTTCGTCTGCATGGCAACAAAAGCGATCCACTTGGAACTCGTTAGCGACCTTACCACCGACGCCTTTATTGCCGCCCTGCGTCGATTTGTTGCCCGGCGGGGAAAAAGTAACCACATCTTCAGCGACAATGGGACGAATTTTCACGGAGCCCGGCGTGTATTATCGGAAATGCATAAGCTAGTATTATCACAAACACATAACGATCTTGTTACAACTGCGCTCGCTGCAGACGGAATATCTTGGCACTTTTCTCCACCATCGGCCCCACACTTCGGTGGATTGTGGGAGGCAGGGGTAAAATCCGTAAAACACCATCTTCGTCGGGTTATCGGGTCCTCCATTCTCACCTTCGAGGACCTCTATACATTGCTTTGTCAAATTGAAGTAATAATCAACTCTCGTCCTTTATGTTCTATGTCTGATTCTGACTTAAACCCATTAACACCCGCTCATTTTTTAATAGGAGAGCCGCTGACAGCCGTTCCAGATCCAAATTGTTTAAACATTCCAACAAATCGTTTGTACCACTTTCGATGCCTTCAAGCTATGGTACAAGGTTTTTGGAAACGATGGAAATCGGAGTACCTTATCACTCTTCAGGAGCGACCGAAATGGCAGAAACCAAGTGACAACATACAAGTAGGGGACCTTGTCGTTTTAAAGGAACCAAGTTTACCACCTACCAAATGGGTAATGGGCCGTGTCATCAACGTCAAACCTGGGCATGATGGCAAGGTACGAGTGGCAGAGGTTAAAACAGCAACAGGAATCCTCGCTCGGCCCATCACCAAATTAGCACCATTACCAATTTCCTGAACTCGTTCAGCGGGGGGCGGCATGTTTAAGATTATTATTACAAATGAATTGTATACATTTACAAATGAATTGTACACATGTTTAAGATTATTACAAATGAATTGTATACCAGTTGTACGGGGGTCTCTCTCAGCATCAACCATCAATCACTAAACCACATGTTATGCTCTATTTCTTTTCGCATTTAAGCTATGTGCTCTTTTCGTACTCTCGTGTATAACAATTAATGCATTTCTTCGAAGATCAGCGCTTGATGGGTGATGCTGATTGAGACACTCCTTCACTTGTACATTGATCGTGAACAGAAGAAGAAGTGTTGTAGCAAATAAACCAAATTGTGTCAAGTCGGAACTAGTGGTGAACGGTGTTCTTATTCTTCCATTGTTAAGATTACATTCGTAACATCGGCTTATGCTGCTTTCATCAACAAGGGTGGACTCCCCTATTTACAGATGGGTCGAAATCAGCTTTTAACACCTCCTTTGCTGTTACCAAAGAAAATGGTACCTTGCTCAAAGCTGGTATTCTAAGGGAATACTCATCCATCTTTACTGCAGAAGCGCTAGCCATACAAGTAGCTGGTAAAATGTCACCCCAATTCGGATGGAAAATAATATTATGCACAGACAGCCTTTCAGTTATCCGCGCCGTCTCTAACTACAACCACAATAGCAAGTTAATCAATATCATACGGGAGCTCTTAATAAAATACCCCAATAAACTAAAACTAATGTGGATCCCTAGCCATATTGGCATATTGGGCAACGAGCACGCTGACAAAGCTGCAAAAGCTTGCAACAGATCACCAGTCCATACTTTTGACATGTGTACTAAAAAGTATCTTCAAAGATTTGTGGACCAAACTATTAAAAATAATAAAATTCTCTACTGGAGCCAAAACAGAAACCATTACTCCAAAATAAACATTGACCGTAGCCTTCCCAACTATCCAACTGGTATACCCAAATCAGCAATCTGTTCTTTCATCCGACTTCGGTTAGGACATACTGCGGCAACACATCAAAATATCCTGAAAAAAGAAAACCCACCTGAGTGCCCTCTATGCAGCAACACTTTAAATATTTCACATCTGCTTGGCCTCACATCTTGCAGCGCTTCTCAAAAAATCAACACCATCCTACCCAAAAATCATAAAATTTTTTCCTTTTTAAATACAATCACGAACGTAAACGTATTAAAGATTCAAAGTTATATTAGTGCTAGCAAACTATCCATTTAAGAATATTGTAACCTCTTTTGTTTTTTTTTTTTTTTTTTTTTTTTGAGTGGAAAGCTTACAATGCTAACGCTCTTAGCCATTAACATACAATTTGTAATTTTATGTTAATTAATAATAATAATAATAATCAAACTGATTGGCTGACCTTCAAAGACATTATCACCTCAGATCTCCAACTCAACACCCCCTCTCAAATTCCCTGACAACACATAGAAAGTGCAATGATGCACCTAAACGACACTATCCTTAATGCAACTTATAGATCCGCACCCCAATTAATCCCCAAAGAACGCTTGTCTTCTATCCCCCAATACATTAACGCTGATTAACCGTCAGCTTATGAAATATCTTGAATCACGAAAACTCCTCAATGACCGCCAATACGGTTTCCGCAGCAACAGATCCACTGGTGATATGATGGCATATCTCGCTGAAAAGTGGAATCACTCCCTTCACCAAGCAGGTGAAAGCAAAATTGTTGCACTGGATATTTCGAAAGCATTTGACAGGGTTTGGGATGAAGCCCTTTTGTCGAAAATGCGTGCTTTTGGTATCGATGAGTCTCTCTTTCAATGGATTAGAAGCTACCTTTCGAATCGTTCAATTCAAGTTGTTTTGGACGGATTCAAGTCTGATATCACTTTGTAAATGCCGGTGTTCCCCAGGGCTCCGTTTTGTCTCCGACACACTTTCTTATTTTTATAAATGATCTCTTGTCTGTTACTTCTAATCCTATTCACTCCTTCGCTGACGACAGTACCCTCAGCTTCTCATAATCGTTCATCAGTTTACGACCCTGCACTTTGGTTGTAGGTAATGAGCGGCAGCGTATGTTAAGCTCATTACATTCCGATATCGACAGCATCATCCAATGGGGTAAAAACAATAGAGTGGAATTTAATGCTTCCAAAACACAATGCTGTCTCTTGTCGTTAAAGCGTATAAATAACCCGCAGCCATTATCCATGAATGGCACTTGCATCTCAGAAACTGAAAAGCTTTCTGTCCTGGGTATGAGTGTTGCTCACAATCTTAATTGGAGCGACCATATATTCAGTGTCGCCAAGAATGCTGCGAAATGGCTAGGATTCTTATACAGATGCAAGAAATATTTCTCACCCTTAGATCTGGCTGCAATCTATAAGTGACTCCAGCATTACCAAAACATTAGACTCGCTGGAACACCGCAGGAATGTTACCTGACTCTCCCTGTTTTATCGTTACTACCACCAAAAATGCTCTGATGAAATAGCCAGTTGCATTCCGCCCCTTCAACATTTCTCCCGCAATACACGTCTCTCTAGGAATGCTCACCAATATACCCTGAAGCCCGAACCACACGAATCTGGAACTCCCTGCCGGATTCGGTTTTCCCCCCCTCAATGCAACATGCAAGCATTTAAGATCAATGTCCATCGGCATCTCCTTTATTCCTCTTCCTCTCTACCTTCTGCCCGCAGTGTGTCGCCGAAATAATAAGGGTTAAGAAGATTAAAATGAAACGTAAATTGAGAAAACTTTTGCAAGCTAACAGACATCCAGAATTAAAAGCCAAACTAAACAAGACTACAAAAGAATTAAAGGAACTGCTGCAAGATTACAAAAATAAAGGCCTTAACAATTACATAGCAAGACTAACGACCTCACAAACGAATTACTCCCAATGGAAAGCCACAAAGAATATAAAAACAACAATTTTACATCATCCACCCATCCTAAACGACAATCACACATGGTCTAGAATAAATCTAGACAAGGCCACAACCCTCGCAATATTTCTTGCCAAAAGCTTTACAAACGAAAAATATGACTACCCCCACTATCTAAGCTTCGAAAATACGAACGACAATTAAATAAAATCGACCACTAAAGAAGAAATTAAGTACATAATAAAACAAAACAAAACCGAAGAAAAGTCCTAGTTATGATCTAATAACTGGACAAATTCTTAAAAAACTACCTGACCATGGACTAGTATTTATCAGAAATATGTATTTTTAACGCAACTTTCCGACACAAGTACTTTCCAAGGACTCGGAAAGTAGCTGAAGTGAAAGCCATACCCAAGCCTGGCAAGGACGCAACAGAACCTAACAATTATCGACCTATTTGTTTACAACAAATTATATCAAAACTACTAGAAAAAGTTATTCATGCCAGACTACAACCAATACTTGATAAAAAAAAAAAAAACAAAAACAAAGATATCTAGTATCCAAATAATACAACGTACACAGAACAAAGTACTCCGGACCATTGTTGACGCAGCGTAGTATGTACCAAATGACGAAATTCCTAAAGACATTCACCTAGCAACCGTTGCAGAAGAAGCAAAAAATACAGAATTAAAATCCTACAGCACACAAACGGTGAAATACGAACAATTCCAAGTGACGAACAAACACAGATCAGACGATTAAAGCTATTTCGATCGACTGACTTAGCATATAGGTTTTCCTAAAATCTGGGTATACTGGTAGGTCTCAAAAGGAATATGTATGTAGTAAGCATACAAGAGCACCGTGGCGCAGTGGGTAGTGTGTTGGCCTCTGACGCCGATGACACGGGATCGAATCTCGACACAGCCATGTCATCGAACGTGTTTTTCACGGTGTTTCTCCTCAGCGGGGTTCTGACAAAACCCCCTGTAGTAAAAATTGTCATGAAAAGCTTCTCGAAATTCGCCATTCGGAACCAGTAATAAACTGTAGGTCCCTTTCACCTATGGGAAAATAAAATCACACACAACATGGGTGATTGAGAGAAGCTCGGCTCAGGTCCTTCATGGACTGTAACGCCAATATACATACATACAAGCATACAAATGTCTTAGTCGACAACAGCGAGCGATAAGGGGCGCTCGGAGTCAATATAACCCCCAAAGCTTCGGGTGGATAAAGCCCACCTGTGCCAAAACACAAAAAGGAAAATAAAAAGCTAAACACCAAACAATTGTAAAGGATATTGGTCCTACATTGTACATCCACCATATATATTTTTTTTTTGTAAAAACAATAACTAAAAACCCGCCAATGTAAAAAAAAACGGGCAAGTGCTAGTCGGAGTCGTGCACAAAGGGTTCCGTACCACCTGTATATGTACATATATAAATATAAAGAGACGTTGTATGTTACCTCATCAGTCATCACATTAAATCACATTTTTTGTATGATGACAGATCTTGGTTGCAGGCAGGTTATAGGCATATTACTTTGATAATCAAAAATCTCCATGAATCATCAAAGTGTCCATTGAATTCAAATCAATTATCTTACTTGACAGCAAGGATGTGAAAAGGTGAATAACAATAATGGGAAATATGGGAAAAAGGTTTGCAGCTATGTAGGATTAATACATCAAAGACACAAAAGGGATCAAAGTTGGGAAGTTTGCTACTGGTTGTGGGATATTGTCGACTAACCTTAGGTCAGTATGTGACCAAGGGGATGTTTTGGATGAAAATCATGTCTGTTGTATGGGAGCCCCCCTTAAATATTAATTTTATTCTGTTTTTAGTATTTATGGTTATAGCGGCAACAGAAATACATCATCTGTGAACATTTTAACTGTCTAACTATCACGGTTCATGGGATACAGCCTGGTGACAGACGGACGAACGGTCAGCGAAGTCTTAGTAATAGGGTTCCGTGTTACCTTTGGGTACGGAACCCTAAAAAGGCCAAATTATATAAGAGCACAATGCCTCGGATACACGGGCTGATATTACTGCGATCCAGGAAATACGCTGGATAGGAAACGGTATGATAGATATTTAGATATTTATTTATTTCATTTAAAATTTACAAAAAAATGCGTTATCGCACAATTTACCTAATAGATTTACAGAGATGTGATTCATATCTTTCTACTGAAATATTATAAAAATTATTTAATTTACAATGGTGAGAATGACAGAATACAATAAACTGAGGCAAACAAATGAAAACAAAAACCTCAAATGAAAGTTGGCTGAAAAAAAAAAAAAAAAAAAAAAAAAAAAAAAAAAAAAAACAAGTGTTGCATTATAACAGGTTCAGCTGGTTGATTAAAGGATTATCTGAAATATCGCATTTAGTCATGAAACTATCATTAATCCAGGCACAATAGATCTGCAAAGGTCGCAGTGCCATATTGCTAAGAGTAGCACTAGCCCCATATTTAAGTTTGCAAATCCTGAATGAGATCAATTCAACATTAGCTCTAGTGTGTAGATGTAGTGTTGAGTAATGCCAAGGCAAATTTAGCATCATTTTTAATAGTTTGTTTTGCATTTGCATTTGTTGTAGCTTTTTAATGTGGCACTTAGCACAGTTGCCCCAAACCTGACAGCCGTATAGCAAAATTGGTTGAAATATAGTTTTATGAATTATTATTTTATTTTCTAATGAAAGACATGACTTTCTATTAATAAACGGATATAGTATTCTTATTCCAATGTTCACTTTATTAAGTGTTTCGGTGATGTGGCTCTTAAAAGTCAATCTTGGGTCAAGATATATGCCCAGGTATTTTACGGAAGATTTCCACCTTATTGCGTGACCGTTGATAGTAAGTTGACTAGATGGAAGAAAACATGGTTTTCTTTTTCTAGTGAAAAAGATAGCTTGAGTTTTTTCGGTATTAAGTTTAATTTTCCACTTCACATAGTATTCATTTAACCGCTCAGCTGCATGCTTTAGATTCGTCTCAATATTGAGACCAAACGGTATGATGACAAAAAAACATTGCGGCATATATTACAACTGTCACAAAAGAATGCACATGTTGGGGTGCGGATTTGTCGTAGGAAATCGGTTAAGGTCGAATGTCAATGGCGACAAGCCTATAAATGATCGGCTGTGATCCGCATCAAAAGTAGATTTTACAACTTCTGCCTCAGATGTGCACACGCCCCTACCAAAGAAGCTACGATGTTAAAATCGTACTCAGAGACTTCAATGCCAAAATTGGTAAGGAGAACAACTTTTGCGAAGTGATCGCAAAGCACAGCCTCCACGATACAACAACGGATAACGGCTTCCGATTCACGGACTTTACGACAGCCCGTAATGCGGTGATAAGTACCATAAGATTTCCCCGCAAGCGAATCCACACAAAAACCTGGCGATCTCAGGATGGTCGAACCGCAAACCAAATCGACCATGTGCTCATTGACGAAAGACATTGAGGACTATGAGGAGGTTCGACATTAGGCGCCTGAGCACACCGGACGTAACCAGAGTCTACAGGGAGCAACTGAGCAACTCAGCCATTCAGGAAGTAGCCGATACCACCATAGGCTACCTAATACCCCCGACAAGAAACCCGTGGTGTGATGGCGAGTGTGAGCAGAAAAATGCAGCAACCGACGAGGCGTACCAAGAGGCGCTGCAGGGAAAAATCAGAGCATGGCGAGAGAAATACCGAGTTAGAAAAAGGGAGGAGAAAAAACTACTGTGACTAAAGAAAAGAATCTTCGCGACCTCCCAGCTCAAGGACATCGCGGAGTCTAGCGATAAACCCAAAAATACAGGCCTTTTATAAGAAAGCTAAAAGCCTTGCAGGAGGCTTCAAAAAGGGCACCCTGGCTCTTCGAAACTGCGAGGGTAATCTTGTCACCGACCCGCAGGGAATAGTGGATGTATTTAAGCAGGATTTCCAGCAACTGCTTAAAGAGCATGACCAAGAGAGAGTGGCAAGGACTGAAGAAATTCCAACTCCAGTCGCTCAAGTAGTCCTCCCAACCAACGATTTTTGTTGCGGTGCGATTTTGGATAGCCTTTTTTCGAGTTTAACAATATTTAAATTTATAAAATTGGACTTTAAATTTAAATTTATAAATTTGGACTTGCTACTGCTAGAGATGAAAATTAAAATATAAACTTAAATATGTCCAAATGCGAGAGATGCAAGTCCACAATTCGTGGAGAAAGGGGAGTTAGATGTAAAGGTGTACGCGGCAAAACATTCCATAACAGCATCGAATGTTCGGGCTTGGATGAATATTCTAGCGGCATTCTCCTATCGAATAATATGATTAAATTCATGTATGAGGAATGTATGCTATATATCCATAATGTAGACGATATTGTGCGTGAAATGCAAAAGAGTGTGAATCAAAATACGCAGTATTTAAAATTATATAAGGAGGAATTCAAAGAATCCCTCAGAAACAACGAATGCGAAATAAAACAATTACTAGAGGCGATTGAAACTAGGTATATGAAAAGAGTAGGTGAGATGAAAAAAAGCCAAGAAGTTCGCACGCTTCGAGGAAATGAAAAAGATGTGTAGTGCAGCAGAGAATTTCAAAAAGAGTGAATTATGGAAGAACAATACAAGTGTATGGAAAGAAGTGAAAGAAATTGTTGTTGACATACAACAAAAAATGGCGGGAAGTAAAACGTCATTTGCAGAAATAGCCAAAAGTGCGAGTGACCAGGGAGGATTTGAACAAAAAAGTAGACCCACTGAACTTTAAAATATCAAATATTGAAGGAACACATAATAATATACTTGCCATAGAAAGTCAAGATGATGAGGAAAGAAATAAAATAAAAAGAGCAATAGAAGAAAATATAGGAGAAAGTACGATATAAAAGTTCCCAATAAAATAAACCCTAGAATTAGATCAAATATGAAATTTAAAAACAACGAAAATGAAATTATTCAAAAATTGAAAAAACAAAATAGTGTAATAGCAAATAGTAAACTAAAACTTATAAAATATTTTGAAAAAAGGAAAAACAATATAACCAATTACCATGCAATAAAACTTTAATATTGACTGGGCAAAAAATCACTTGTATAGAGCGGAGATTCAGAAAATAGTAAGCGATAACTTCTTAACTCAAAAAGTAGAAAATTTCACGAGAATAACAGCAACAACAATACTATAATAGATTATGTTATAACTAATATGTCAAATTTAGCAATCCAAGTTATTTCGGATAGTAAAATATCAGATCACGAAAACATAGAATAAAACGAATAAAACATTTGAGGATGAAATAGAGGTTTTTAAGTACATGAAACCATTATTTACATTAGAACTCAAAAAAAATTGATATAACATATCACCATACATGCAATCTGCATGAGAACGCGAAAAAAATTGATAATGGTTTGAAGAGCGTGATAAAGAAATTTACTACTAACCGCAATGTAAGGAATCACAACCAAACAAACCAGTGGTATAATAGGCGACTAAAAATGTTAAAGAAAGAAAAATGTGAAAAATATTTAATAGCGAAGTTTAGTAAATCAAGCGAGGGATGGGAAGAATACAAAAGTATAAGAAACAAGTACAAAGTAGAAATAAACAAGGCAAAGAATCAACACATATACAGGGTTGCAAATATTTTGTTTTTCAATAAAGAAAAATTGCGGTTTTGTTGTCTTAAGGTCCTAGCGGGTAAAACCCATCGGCGGCGGGCGAACCCAGACGAAATTTCCAGGTCAGTTTTCAGGCGTTATCAATGAAAAAAAAAAGGATTAATCCAGGGCTAATCCAATACTGTGTCACTTTATTGTATCCTCATAAAACTCTGAATTATTTAAAAATAATAATAAAACTCTGAATTATTTGAAAAATAATAAAAAAGAGGTCAATGTTTCATACATAAAAGGTTTTTCTTAGAAAAAAGTGGTTTGGGTTTTTCTTTAATTTCTCAAAAACTACAAGACATTTTTGCATCCGGTTTTCTGTTTTTAACTAAAAACTAATAAGAGAATTGAATTATTGAAAAAAATGAGTACTTAATTACATAAAATTTTGAATAAAATTAGTTCGACATTTTTTTTCCAGTTTTTTTTTCAAAATTTTGAGTTTGAAAATTAGTTTCTCAAAAACTATTCCTTAAAACAGCTTGGTTTAAAAACATGATGAAAGAAGAGGTTTCTAGCTTTACAAAAAAGTATATCACGGCATTGTGGATGTAACCGTTGATTTTGAATATTTTTTTTTTCAATGGGGGGGAATAGACCCCCCTTCCCATACGATTTTTTCTTGTCTTGACCAGACCTACACCCTCTAGCTTTTTGGCACACTGCTCGCGGCGCACCCTGTATAATAAAATAAGAAGAGCAAATGGACAAAAAGACATGTGGAAACAAATTAAGAAGCTAGTTCTGAAACAAAGTAAACAAAATATAAAAACTGTGATATTCGAAGGCTCAGAGCATTGTAATGCATTGAGTATTGCCAACAAATTTAATAACTATTTCTTGGAAAGCGTAAATGAAATTGGAAAGTCAATTGACCACGTTAGATATATAAATTATATAGATCAAAAGGAAAGCAAGTTCAAATTCCATGAAATAACAGCCGAAGAATTAGAGAACGTATGCAAACCGTTTAAAAACAAATCGGATTTCGAAAAAAATTGTCCTAAAATGATTATTGACAATTGGAGCACGATGGGGAAAACGATACATAAAATTATAAATACTTCGCTTGCGAGCGGGGAGTTTCCGATTTCCTGGAAGGAATCTGTGATAACACCAGTTCCAAAGATTGTGAATATGAACAAAATCGAAGAGTTTAGACCCATTAACACCTTAAAGACGATTGAGAAAATTCTGGAAAAAGTGGTTAAGCAGCAATTGATGGAATACGTTGAAAAAAGAATATATTATCGATATATCAATGAGGTTTTAGGAGAAACCACTCATGTGAGACAGCAATCAACCACGTAATAAAAGAATGGAAGGATGAGGGAAGCAGGAAAAAAAACAATGGCCTTATTTTTAGATCTAAGCGACCATTTGAAACTGTAAACAAGGACATCCTTTTAAGAAAATTATTTAAGTATGGCATACAAGACAAGGAGTTCAGGTGGTTTAGATCATACCTCAAAGACAGAACGCAAAGGACCAAAGTGAATAAGGAATATTATTCGGAATGCATTGAAGTCAATTAAGGAGTGCCGCAAGGATCAATTCTAGGCGCTCTTCTATATATAATTTACATTAACGGTATGCCTAAAGTCATAAAAATGTGCAAACAATTTTAATGTATGCGGATGACACATTGATCTATGCTGAGGGAATAGATGCAGAAGAGTGCAAGAATAAGCCAAATGTTGATATAGGACAAATAACAGAATGGTTAAAAATGAACAGAATGAAATTAAATGAAGAAAAAACTAAATTGATGGAACTAAATATGGAAAACAATACACAAATCGAAATAAATGGACAAATAATAGAAAACGTTGAAAGCATCATGTATCTGGGAGTAGTTATAGATAAGGATTTAAAAATGAATGAACATTTTGACTATATATGCAAAAAAAATAGGCAAAAAAGTGGGTTTTCTTAAAAGAATACGCAAAAGGATGGACTATATTACAGCTGTAACGGTATATAATACTATAATAAAGCCTCATTTTGAGTATTGCTCGACCATCTTATACGCATGTTGCAATATGGGACATATCGAGAGACTGCAGAGATTACAGAATAAGGCTATGAGGTGTATACTAAGGTGCAACAGAATGATTCCAATAAAGTCCATGTTAGATGCACTTATGTGGCTGAACATAAATCAAAGACTGGTACTGAACACTCTGTTAGACGTCTACAAAATAAAATATGGCCAAGCCACAGTATATCTAACAAGTGAGGTCAGACATGTGGGTGAGGCACAACCATACCATCTGCGGAATAAGGGTTTTTTCCCTTGCAGTTGGCGTAAACTGCAGGGGACTGCTTTGAATAAAGACACTCCGTTAGGTGTGATCCGGCACACTTAATACAACGCGGTTCTTTTTGACAATATTCCTTCTTCTTCATGGCGTTTCAATTTTGACAAGAATACATCAATATCTACCATGGATTTTTTCGTTGTTCTCGTTTTTATCGAATGTCAGCGTAAAAACGGGGAGACCGCGTTTTTTTTTCATCGCTATCCGCTTCCCTTTTTTTTCGCGCGTAAGGATATTAACGAGATCAATTATTTTGAAGCCTTTATTTTTTAGGTCGGAGATAATCTTCCCCTTTTGGCAGGAGGCGGGCAAACCCCTATCGATCACGCCGATAGGCTTTTTCGCTCTTATTTTTATAAGTATACCACTAAATTTTTTGATTGGTAAGTTTTAAGGAAACTAAGCTATAGCTTTCGGGGTTCGATACTTGTACAGTCGTCATTCTTGCTTCGCAATTTTAACTTATAAGCCGTTTTCCGCAAAATTCTCATAATTTGTTATATTTGGTCATATTCCGATGATGCTTATCGGTGGTGATTGGTGCGACTTAGTTTCTCGCGTACCCTTGTTCTTCGGCGTTCACTGCTTGTCCTTTTGGACTTTATCGCTGTACATATATATTAGTCATTTTAAGAGGCAGTCACGACTCAATTCTTCTTCGTCTGTGTGATAGTTTACATTATCCAGACGGTTAAGTTGCGATTCGGCTACGTTCTCCGACCATGCTCTTACGAGTTTTTAAGTCCCTCGTCTGTTCTTCGCAAGGAAGCTCCACGTTACGTAGCTTCATGCAAGGATCAGAATTTTGCAGTTTGGAACGGAAAACTTTTTGCCTGACGAGCTCGTCGTTTCAGAGCACTTGATTACTATCGTAGATCCGGACGGAGAGGATCTTGTGGTCTTTGAATTTTTTTCTAAAAGGGTCTAATTCGTAAAACATATTTTTTTCCATTAGACTCCTACAAGTAGCAGAGAAAGGATGGTCAACCTGCCCAGAGATCCGCAGTGTACAGATAAAGCTGGCTGATCCGTAGGTCGCCAGGTATCCGGATGCTCTATTTTCAAACTGGGCTCCCAACCAAGCTTATTCCCGGCACGGGTCGCTTAACACCTTAATACAGCCCAGGTTGGATGGATTTTATACGCCTCTTACGACAGGCATGTCTTACCTCGGGTATATTGTAACCTCTACCCGAAGGGCGACTATACTGGGTATATTTGTTGCTCGCAATCTTAGTTGGAATGACCACATATTGAGTGTCGGCAATAATGCTGCGAAATACCTGAGCTTCTTATACAGATGCAAGAAATATTTCTCACCCTTAGACATGGCTACAATCTACAAGGCGTTCACATTAGAGTTTAACGTTCATGTCTGGACCGGTGCATCGAATACCGCATTGCACCTACTAGACAGACTACAAAATCGCGCGGTAAAACTGATAGGAGACTCCAGCATTACCAAAACATTAGACTCGTTGCAACATCGCAGGAACCCTTCATTTCCCTGTTTTATCTTTACTTCCACAAAAAATACTCCGATGAAATAGCCAATTTAATTCCGCCCCTTCAACATTTCTCCAGCAACACACGTCTCTCTAGGAATGCTCACCAATGTACCCTAAAGCCCGCTTTCAGACGTACCATCAAATATGGAAAACCTTTCTTTAACCGCACGAATCTGAATCTGAAATTCCCTACCGGATTCGGTCTCTCCCCTCAGTACAACATGCAAGCATTTAAGATCAATGTACATCGGCATCTCCTTTATCCTTCTTCCTTTCTACCCTCTGCCCGCACTATGTCGCCGACATAATAAGGTTATTACAAAAATAAAAAAATAAAAATCAAAATGTAAAATAATAAAAAACAGGAATTAAAATTTTTAAACAGAAATTAATTTTTTTTTAAATTGTGAATTAAAATTATTAACATAAGTCTGGTTTTCGCATATATCGGCACTCCGAGCACCAATTATACACACAGTCACAAAGTTGCTTCAATGGGACCAAGGTTAAGTGCAGTAATTAAGGCAAAAGGATATCCAACTAGGTACTACTGACTTACTTACTTAGGTGGCGCTACAGTCCGTGGTGAACGTGGGCCTCAACCAACAAGCGTCTCCAGCTGGCACGGTCTTTGGCCAGCTGTTTCCAGCGCCGCACGCCCAGTTGGTTAAGGTCCCCTTCCACCTGCGTGCGCCACCGTTGATGCGGCCGTCCTCTGCCACGCCTTCCTTCCAGGGTGGATTCGAAGACTCTTCGGGTCGGAGCTGTATTTTCCATGCGCTCTACATAGCCTAGCCACCTTAGACGCCGTATCCGTAGACGTCGTACCAGGCCGATGTCGCTGTACAACCCGTACAGTTATTCGTTATATATTCTTCTCCTCCATACACCGTTTGAACAAACGAGAACGTAGATAGTGCGCAGAATTTTCCTCTCGAAACGACCAAGGGCATCTTCATCCGCTTTTGTTAAGGTCCAAGCCTCTGCGTCGTAAAGGAGAACTGGGATGATTAAGGTCTTACATCGTGTCACCTTGGTTTTCCGAGAGAGGGCTCTACTTCCCAATTGCCTCTTGAGCTCAAAGAAACAGCGGTTGGCACGAGTGATTCTGCGTCTTATCTCAGCGCTGGTGTTGTTGTCGCTGGTCATCAGTGAGCCAAGGTAGACGAATTCCTTGACCACTTCAAAGTTATATCCGACCATGGTGACGTTCTGACCAATACGTCGGCGTTGTCCGTCTCTTTTAGATGAAAGCAGATATTTGGTTTTACCCTCATTAACCTTGAGACCCATCTTAGCCGCTTCTACCACAGTGCTTACAAAGGTCTCATTGACGTCTCGCTGTGTCCGTCCGATCACGTCAACGTCGTCGGCGTACGCAAGCAATTGCGTAGACTTGAAATAAATCGTACCTCTTGTGTTGGCCAGTGACTCTTGCACGATCTTTTCAAGAACGATGTTGAAAAAGTGGCAACTAGGTACTAACAAGAATATTTTGTGGCAAATTTAAATTGCTTCGCAATGTGTATACTTACTTTTGTGACTAAAATATGAACTCTATTTTACTTTATTTTCAATAGCTTCGTTATTATACGTTACTTTGTTTTTATTGTTTGTTTCTTGTAAAGAGTATAAAATTTACAAAATAAAGTATGCACCATGTTTCCTAAAATGTATGCATGTTTCACGTCGTGGTATATACTTAATTTTGTAACTGTGAGTACACATTATTTGGGCGGGAGGGAGCGAACAAACAGAGCAAAGGAGTTGATCATGTTTAACATGGCAAACGCCAGCTTCGATATCTGTCCCTGCTCACTCCAAGTTGACACACAGCCTCCGCGTGGCCCCTGCCTGGATAGCCACCCTGGCACCCGCCAGGTAGTGAACCAATGTGTGCAGCGACCCAACCCCTTGTTCCTGGGGAAAGAGGAACCTGGCCCTCCAGGTTGGGGGTTGTGCTTAGGGGTAACATTCCTATCGCGTAAAAACCTACTTGTTCCGAAACAACAACAAGCCTCGGATACGGACGGATACAAAGCTGACGACCCCTGCAAACGACGAACGGACATGAGAGTCTGCACCTGGAATGTTAGGTCCCTTAACAGACCGGGTGCAGGCGATCAATTGGAGCAAACCCTCAATTGCTATAAAGCAGATATAACCGCACTCCAAGAAGTGCGATTGGATGGACCAGGCAAAAAACGGATGAAAAACTGCGACATCTACTACGGGAACTGCTATAAGAAGAACAAACAGCGCTAAATTTGTAAACGTAAGCTGGATATGCGCTCACGCCCCAACGGAAGAAAATGACGATCAATTCAAGGAAGAATTCTACGATCTCCTATACAGAACATATGCCCAATGCCCCAGCTACGACACCATAATAGTCCTAGGAGATTTTAATGCAAAACTGGGCAAAGAGGCCATATTTGAGTCGATCATAGGAAAGCATAGCCTCCATAACACCACATCCGACAACGGATTTAGGCTAAACGATTTCCTAGCGGGGCGTAGCCTCCTTGTAGCAAGCACGAGATTCCCCCATCTCAACATCCTTTGAAATGTTCTTTTGATCAATCGACCACCAACCAGATTCAACCAGATTGATCACATTGCGATCGAACAATGTAAACAAGCCCATGAGGCAAAACAAGAGGCATATAAAGACATGCTGCAACCACGGACGAGAGCTGCTCGCGAAATCTATGAGCAGAAGAGAAGAGAGGACCACACGCTTTTCAGAAGAAAGAAGAGAGAGCACGGAAAGCGTGAGATCGAGGAGATGGCCACCACTGGTAGTAGAGTCGCAGTCGATGCTGAGGATTTGGAAAGATCACTTCTGCAGACTGTATAACGGCGATGATGGACAAGATACCGCTGTCAGGCAGAACGAGCCGTTCGTAATGGACGACGATGTAACAGAATTCAGTACACCCGACCGAGACGAAGTTAAAATAGCGATATCAAGATTTAAGTCTAATAAAGTCGCAGGAGCAAACGGCCTGTCTGCTGAGCTTCTTAAGGCGGCTGGAAATGAGCTGGTAAGGTGCATGCAGCATCTCATTTGCAAGGTATGGTCGGAGGAAAGCATGCCCGACGAATGGAATCTCACCATCGTTTGCCCGGTCCAGAAGAAACCCCTATAACTGCGCCAACTGTAGGGGAATAAGTCTCCTTAACATCGCATACAAGATCTTCTCTGCGGTCTTGTGTTTGTGGATAACCTGATCGGCTCTTATCGGTGTGGTCTCAGGCCAAGTAAATCCACAATAGACCAAATATTTACACTACGGCAGATCTTGGAGAAGACCCAGGAATACCGAATCGACACTCACCACCTCTTCGTCGATTTCAAGGCTGCATATGACAGCGTGTATAGAGGTGAGCTATACAAAGCCATGTCTAGTTTTAACATCCCTGCCAAACTCGTCCGACTGTGCTGGATGACAATGGAGAATTCTCGCTGCTCCATTAAGGTTGGTAATGAGCAAGCCGAAACCTTTGATGTTAATAAAGGATATAGGCAAGGTTTCGCGCTGTCATGCAACTTTTTCAACATCGTGCTTGAAAAAATCGTGCAAGTCACTGGCCAACACAAGAGGTACGATTTATTTCAAGTCCACGCAATTGCTTGCGTACGCCGACGGCATTGACGTGATTGGACCGACACAGCGAGACGTCAATGAGGCCTTTGTAAGCATTGAAGTAGAAGCGGCTAAGATGGGTCTCAAGGTTAATGAGGGTAAAACCAAATATCTGCTTTCATCTAAAAGAGATGGACAACACCGACGTATTGGCCAGAACATCACCATGGGCGGATGTAACTTTGAAGTGGTCAAGGAATTCGTCTACTAATGACCAGCGACAACAACACCAGCGGTGAGATAAAACGCAGAGTCACTCTTGCCAACCGCTGTTTCTTTGGGCTCAAGAGGCAATTGAGAAGTAGAGCCCTCTCTCGGAAAACCAAGGTGACACTATATAAGACCTTAATCATCCCAGTCCTCCTTTACGGCGCAGAGGCTTGGACCTTAACAAAAGCGGGTGAAGATGCCCTTGGTAGTTTCGAGAAGAGGAGAAGATATAACGAAGAACTGTACGGGTTGTACAGCGACATCGGCCTGGTACGACGTCTACGGATACAGCGTCTAAGGTGGCTAG
Organism: Eumerus sabulonum; assembly: GCA_951905685.1. NCBI lineage: Eukaryota > Metazoa > Arthropoda > Insecta > Diptera > Syrphidae > Eumerus > Eumerus sabulonum. Next base: position 103,402,422 of record OX645060.1, read on the forward strand.
GCCATGCAGAGCGCATGGACAATACAGCTCCGACCCGAGATGTCTTTCAATTATGTATCCTTCTAGTCATACTTATATACCAGCTTTTAGCAGGTTTCTTTCGTCAACATTGGGTTTTGGTACATTGCTAACCAATCCGATCGTCCATAACGCAATAAGTTCGGACTATCTTCCTGTCAGCTGTGATATTTTGTCTAGTTCGAGGTTAAATACTGTGAAGTACTAGGATTATAGAAACGCGAACTGGGACGTCTTTAGATACCGTCTTACTAATAATATTCGAACCTGCCATAAGAACTTACAATGTGTGAATAACTATCAGCAGGTTGACAACTATATCGAAACACTTCAAAATAAAGTTACTGAAAGTATTCATTCCGCGATCCCCTTAAAAAGGTCTTCGAAAAGAGCAATCGCCAATGGGGTGGCCGTGGTGCAGTGGTTAACATCATAGTTCAATAGTTCAAATTCGCTTCTTAGCCAAGAAAAAGTAATTCCTATACGGACAAAAAAAAAAAAAAAAAAAAGTATGCAACGCAGTTGTGAATGGAAAGTGACCAGACGTACTGCTTGCAGGCATAACACTCACATTATATGGTCAACCGAAATTCATCCTCTGCGTATGCAATACTAAAGTGCTCGAACGAATTACTTCGGACAACGCGGAATTTGGTCGTCCTATCTAGGTCTAGGACAACCACCCCTGAGAGTAGTGAACGAGAGAGAGATAAACGATCTGCGCAACTACTACTACTTTTTTTTTTTTTTATTGTTATTTTCATATTCACCTTTATTCGCATTTCCTTGTACGTCCTTCCTCTCTCTTTTCTCTTCTCTTTTTTTTATCTTCCTTTTATTGTTTTTCTTTAATCCCAGCACTTTACCTATTTATTTTCTCCATTTCCAATATTCTTTACTCTCTCCATTTCTAATGTTATTTCTTTGTTTTTCTTCATTTAAGCATATTACATAAATTATTTATTTCGCCAATAACTATGCTACATAATTTATTTGTTCTACATGTCGCTGTTGATCATATTTTCCTCAAAATGAATACCATGAGAAGGGGTGATTTCACGGTGGAAACAAAAGTATTATTAAGTATATTATGTAAATACAAAAAGGGACTCAATTTATGTCATCTGAATGCCCAAAGTATAGTTAAAAAATTGATGAGCTTAAGTATACTTTCGATGATAGCATGGTTGATTTCCTCTGTCTTACTGAAACTTGGCTAAAACCGGAAATGTGTTCGAACATGTTTGAGGTTAAGAATATGAGGGTCGTCAGGGCTGATAGAGTTCGTAAAGGGGATGGAGGCGCTGCTATATACATATATTAAAAATTGTTACAATTTTAAGATATTTATCTCGCAAACATTCTCAGCGCTGCAAATATTATGAACCAACAACTTATAAGGGTATGTGAATGGTCAGTTCAAAACAAACTGAATCTAAATCTCGCAAAGACCAAAGCTCTATTAATAAATTGTGATAAAACTAAGGTTCCACCTTCCGCCATCCACCTAAATCAAATGCCTGTGGAATTTGTGTGAAATTTTAAAAACCTTGGTATTTACTATATGAGAAAACTTTAGTTGGAATACACATATTAAGACAGTGTCAAAAATATACGGCGTACTTCGTGCTTTAAGTCCCACAGCACATTATCTACCAACTAGGGTGAAACTTAAATTGGTCCAGTCCTACATCCTACCCATTATTCTGTACGGTTGTGAAATATATTCTTATATGGACTCCGAATCTAAACACAAACTTACTGTCGCGTTTAATAGTTGTGCAAGGTATATTTTTAATATAAAGAGAGACGAACATATCACTGATTATGCCAAAAAAAATAGCCGGCTGTTCATTACCAACCCTACTAAATTTCAGAACAATATTACTTTTGCATAAGACTATAACTCTGAAACAAGCAGGATAAGTACTACGAATACAAATGTATTTAATGAAAAACTTTTTGAATTTTTAATCAATAATTAATGTAAGACTAATGCCCATCCTTCCTCTCTTTCTTATTATCTATTCTTTATTTCTTTCCTTTCCTTCTACTATCTAAAACTTTCCTAAATAGTTATTTTAATTGTAACTGATTGTAAATTAAGTCAACTCTCTATACCTCTTTTTCGTTTTTTTTTTTTATTATTATTAGTAACTTTAAATAACTTTACATACACGTTTGAAGCTTGTTCCAATTTGAAAGATGTGAACAAGAATTGTAAATAAATAAATAAACTCCGTCCCCCTGACCTCGACGAAGTTAAGATTGCCATATCGAAACTTAAGTCGAATAAAGCTGCTGGCGGAGACGGACTTTCTGGTTAGGAGCATGTACCAGCTCATCTGTAAGATCTGGTCAGAGGAAAGCATGCCCGAGGAATGGAGTCTCAGCATCGTATGCCTGATCCACAAGAAAGGAGACCCCTCTGATTGCGCCAACTACAGAGGAATAAGCCTCCTTAACATCGCCTACAAAATCTCCTCTGCCGTTTTGGGTGGATGCCTGAAGCCTTTTGTAAATAAGCTGATAGGTCCTTATTAGTGCGAAAGTCCACCGTCGACCAAATCTTCACACTACGGCAGACCCTGGAAAACCAATGAATTTCAAGTCGACACTCACCACCTATTTGTCGACTTCAAAGCCGCATACGACAGCGTAATTAGAGACGAGCTATACAACGCTATGTCTACCTTTGCCATACCTGCTAAGCTCATCAGACTATGCAGAATGACTTTGGAGAAAGCTCGCTGCTCCATCCAAATCGGTGAACACCTTACCGATAGTTTTGATGTCAATAAAGGATTTAGGTAGGGCGATGCGCTGTCGTGTGATTCCATCAACATCATATTAGAAATGATTGTGCAAAAATCACTGGCCAATAAAAGAGGCACAATCTATTTCAAAACCTCGCAACTCCTTCCATACGCCGACGATATTGACATAATACGCAGATCACAGCGAGATGTCAATGAGGGGTTTGCGAGTATTGAGATAGAGGTGACGAAAGTTGGTCCGGTGGTAAACGAGGGCAAAATTAAATATATGCTGTCATCAAAAAATGACGCTCAGCACCGACGTGTTGGCCAGAACGTTTGTATTGGCAAATATAAGTTCGAGGTAGTTTAGGACTTCGTCTACCTTAGCTCCGCAGTGACCTGGAACAACGACATCAGTTCCGAAATCAAACGCAGAATCACTCTTGCCAATCGCTGTTTCTTTGGGCTCAGGAGGCAATTGAGTAATAGAGCCCTCTCCCGAACGACAAAGTTGACTCTATATTAGACCCTTATCATCCCGGTCCTGTTGTACGGCGCAGAAACATGGACACTATCAAAAGCGGATGAGGAGGCCCTTGGTCGGTTCGAGAGAAAGATTTTGCGCGTGATTTTCGGGCCTATAAACGCAGAGGGGGGATGGAGGAAAAGATTCAACCCCGAACTTTACGGGCTGTACAGCGACATGAGCCTAGTCAGGCGTCTACGGATTCAACGCCAAAGATGGCTGGGCCATGTAGAGCGTATGAACACCACTGCTCCAGCCCGGAGAGACTTTGAATCCAACCCCGAGAGACGAAGAGGCAGAGGATAGCCGCACCTAAGATGGCGCACACAGGTGGAAGGGGACCTCAGCCAACTGCGGCAATGGAAAAGGCTAGCAAAAGATCGTGCTAGATGAAGGGGCGTGTTGGTTGAGGCCCAGGTTCACCCCGAACTGTAGCGCCCCTTAAGACGAAGAAAAAGTATTTACATACTTATATCTGCTGTGATCATATATATGTACATACATATATTCATTTTTTATTTGTCATTATTCTTTTTTTTTATACATAAAGGTTTTTTCCTATAGTTTTAGTTTTTCCTTCAAACCTATTTATTTAACCGAAATCTTTTATAAATATATTGTCGTTTCAGTAGTAAGGTAATAATACCATATCTCTGTGCTAGCTGTGATAAACAAAAATATGAAAGTACATAAATGTTTCGTATAAAAAGAAAATGTATATTCTATTCTATTCTAACAAGTATAATGTAAATATTAAAGTGAATCGGACATACAATTTATTGTCAATTTTGAACGGCGAATTTCGAGAAACTTTTCTTGACAATTATAATACAAGGATTTTGGTCAGAACCCTACTTTCTTTTCTTTTTTTTAATTTCGCGCAGGTTCAAGAGTTTTTATACTCTTTTAATGTCACACACAACCTGAACGAAGTACAGTGGTTTTGGGTCGTAGATGTTCATTCACTACTCTCAGGGGTGGTTTGATAGGACGAGAGCCGACCAAATTTCGCGTTGGTTATAATTCACATGAATGCGTTCATGCCTTTTTTGGTGTACGCAGAGGATGAGTTTCAATTGACCATATACTGTGGGTGTTATGTCTGCAGCAGTACGTTGGGCCACTTTTCATTCACAACTCTGTTGCATACTTTTTTCCGTATAGGAATTGCTTTTTCTTGGCTATGAAACGAATTTTAACTATAGACCTTCCGCTCGACGGTCGATGATGTTAACCACTGCACCACGGCCACCACTGGGGAGAAGCACCGTGAAAAGGACGTTCAATAACATGGCTGTCTTCGGATTCGATCCCGTGTCACCGGCGTCAGAGGCCAACACACTACCCACTACACCCCGGCGCTCACACAGAATTATAAACCGTAATTATTTTAGGGAGATGTGGTTCTAATGCACATTATTAAACAAAACTAAGGCACTCACCAAAGCGCTATTTTTTTCTATTTTATTAAAGGAAATAACAACATAAATGCAACGTATATTCATTACAAAAAACAAAATAAAAATTAATTAAACATAGTCAGAAAATTACATGGGCAAAATTAAGGCCCCCCTTGGTATTGAGACATGTTATCTATCGATTTGATGATTCGTTCATAATTCTAATACGACCAATTTAGGAGTTCTTTATTTTATCGTTATACTTAATGTATTAATATAAGATCAAGATAGTTTTGGGAATAATAGGGCATCCAATAATTTAATAATAATAATATGGCAGGAAACAATTCAAATTAAATTTTAAAAAGCAAACGTGACTGCTGATATTTGAAAAGTATTATCAAGACATAAGATCAGTGAAAAATATGGTGTAAGCAGATAAGATACTGGTAACATTACCGCCAAACATTCCGGAAGAAGGCTATGGAAAACGAGTGAAAAATACGACTCTCTCATTAAAAGAGCAATCCTAAAAGATCCAACGGTTTCCTTCAATAAATTCCTAGAAGATTTGCACTTGCCAGTGTATGCCTGGAGAAATTCGTAGAAGGACCATTCAATTGTGTTTGTTCAGCCGTCATTTAGCACAAAAGCGGTTCATTAGCCCTTGTATACAAACATCTCAACTGGATAGTTTGGCGTTTTTGTGTATTTTTATAGCATGTTGTGCACATTTTGTATTGTTTTACTAATTACGTGAATAGCACAAACTTTTTAGTAAGAACGTGGTAATACGGTCTTCATAGCTATTTGAATATTAGTTTCCCTATCACGATATGCAGAATAAGAAATTAACACTTTCGTTTACTATACCAATTCAGTCGAACTGATGGTACCTATAAATGTTCCTAATATATGTTGGCGTTGTCAGCCGTTGTGGATATTTTGTTTGTTTTTGACAATATAAAGGTTAGACGTATTTTCGTGTACTTGGCGATTTTTTGTTTTTGAGAAAAATGTATCTATGATCAACATGTTTTTGCCAAAAACAGTCTATCAACCACCGTATTCACCTAACTTTTTTCTCTACCTAAAACTGAGCGAAGATTTATCACGATTTAGGAGATAAAGACCGTATCGCTGCAAGTTCTCAAGGTCATACTAAGAAGAGTATATTGAGGTTTGAAAAGAACTGATTCACGACCCTTCTTGTACCGTTTTGCCCATTAAAATGCATGTGTATTTTCCCACCTGCAATTTTCTGAGAGTTTCCGAGGATTTTTCACCAGATTTAACTAAAAATTGAATCACACGTTACTTGTAATGTGAGCCATTCATTTTTACGACGCCACTAAAAAAGTTTATTTTCAAAAAATACGTACACCACACCAAATGTACTGTCGACTTCAGCCTTGGATGAAAACTGAAAGAAATGGTTTATTTCCGGTTCCGAACGGCGAATTTCGAGAAGCTTTTCATGACAATTTTACTACAGGGGGTTTTGTCAGAACCCCGCTGAGGAGAAAAGCCGTGAAAACACGTTCGATGACATGGCTGTGTCGGGATTCGATCTCGTGTCATCGGCGTCAGAGGCCAATAGACCACCCACTGCGCCACGGTGCTCTTACAGCACATGGTCAACTGAAATTCATCCTCTGCGTATGCAATATTAAAGTGCTTCAACGAATTACTACGGACTATAACCAACGTGGAATTTGGTCCTCGTCCTATCTAGGACAACCACCCCTGAGAGTTAACGAACATCAACGACCCAAACCACTGCACTCCGTTTAGGTTGTGTGTACATACATATATAACACATCATAAGAGAATATAAACTCTTGAGCCTGCGCGAGTTTCTCAACGACGACGAACGACGAATGTAGGTTTACCCGTTCCCCAGTTATGACTACATTCCCGGAACTTAATTGCCACACCTCGTATGTGGGCAAGCTGATTAGAGAGCGTGCATGGCAAAAGAAATACCCGTACTGAGCCCAGGCCAATACTTAAAAATAGAAAATGCGTAAGACTGGACGGGGTGTCCGGAGAAAAGAGAGCCGATAGCTAATTTTTTTAAATATAAAAAACAGCAACAAAAGCAATAACAATCATGTGTGGGCGTTCAGCTACGGCCAGTACATATATAACGTTTCATTTTCGTAGTGTAGTCTACTTGATTCCCTTCTTCTTGTACTCTTTAGTTTTTTTGTGCGTATGCAGTTCGAAAAGCATGGATTTCTCGGGCAATAGCAGATCGAAAGCTGTTCTCGTCTGCCTTTGACTGTATTTTCTTTAATTATTTTATCAATTCATTTTATTACTTCGACGATTAAAAAACTACTTAAACAGTCTTCTCCGAAATCATTATGTCAATTTAATTTATCATAGCAAGGTTTCGTAATTTCCCTTTCAAAAAAAAAAATATGTAGCGTCTGTTATTTTCCAGTGAGGAACTCACCCCTGCAAGCCGGGAGACGATGAGCTCTCTGTCGATAATTGTTGTGTCACTGGGACACAATAAGCCAACCTTTCAAAAGGTTTCCAGCATTCTACTAATTTATAATATATTAAAATTTCTTTAATGCCCGTATCACCGTTCGCGAGTCGAACGTTCGCCGGCCGTCGAACTCCCAGGCGAACTTAGCTGATCGAGGTATCACGGTTCGCGAATCTCTTCATTCGCCTGAAATTCACCCGAATTCACTCGCTGACAATTTACTGACTGTCAATTCACTGGTTAGCGGCGTTCACACTGTACGATTTATCTGTACGATTGACCAGATGACCTGTGTTTGAACTGCCAATCGTCAATCTAAACGCCCCATACTGCAAGTCGATACGATTTGTAGTAACAAAATTGTTGAAAAAGAGAAAATAAACGCAGACTACTTTGAAATCCATGGATTTTATTTGTTATTACTTACATTTTCCTATTTTCTGTCATTGCTACAAATGTTTCTTTTGAATGTAGCAAATGTTCGTCTCCCAGTCACCAACTTTTTGCGTTCGACTAAATTTGACATAAGAAACAGCAATCCAGTCGAACGTTCGCCAACGGTGATACGGTGAAATCGCAGTTCGCCGAAATTGTGACATTTGAGTCGAATACGATCTGCGCGACTCGCGAACGGTGATACGAGCATAAGCTCCGATACTTACATTTAACTTACTCGTATACATACAAGGTGCACTTTCGGTTTGGGTTAGGAGGTACGTATTTCACTTATGTGCTGTCAACATTTTATGAGCAACGATCGATTAGAAGTATCGACCAAAGAACCAAAAGTTTTAAACTTGGTTAAACGCTTCACTTGACAAAACAAGTGTGGGGATGAGTATTTATTTCGTATTCAGGTCAATGAGTGATATATGCGCTTTAAAGATGATCGTGAAGATGTAGACAATAAACATGTTAACAAATCGAATATATGATAAAAGAATCTACCATTAAAACTGCGGGGGGAATTCATCAAAGAATACCAGAGATTAATCAACCAATACCGATGTCATCGAGAGTATTGTGGGGTACGCTCTGTGTTATTCTTTTGGCTTTTTTTCGTTTTCTTTTGTTCTTTAGTATTCTTAAGACAAAAGTAAATAAAAAACTAAACGAACTTTCAAATAATTAATTTAAATCTGGTGTTAAATTTTTACTCTTAATATGCCGTGCAAATGTGGTCTGAAAGTTGACAGAATCGGCGAAAAAATAGAATGTGTTGTGTGCAAAACTTACTATCATTTACATTGTGTAAACTTGAAACAAAGTGATTGCGTGTACATGAAAAAAAATAGCATTTCATATCGCTGTGTTTCTTGCGATAAAGACAGACGAAAGTCGTTGCGCTCGTCCCCGCCTGTTTCCTCTATAGAGAAACAAGGACATGACAGGATCTTATCACCTGTTGAAACGGTGCTTCTGTCTAATAATTCACCACCTCATCCCGCTGCAGAAAACACCAACCATCCAGTTGCAATCACTTTAGAAGCTCTCTACAACGAAATCACCGCGCTAAAGGCAGTTAACATCAGTGCATTGACGCAAATCAGCCAATTGGAAGCTGAAAACAAATTATTATCTTCTAAGGTAAACAACCTGCAAAATTCATTAAATTTCCTTCAGCAAAAATCCTTGCGAAAATGTGTTGACATTATTGGAATCCCGAATGTTAGCAACAACAATGCTTTAGAGTCGGCTGTCAAGCTAATGTCTGAAGGGTTAGATGTAAACATTAATCCAGATGACATCAAGTCATGCTATGTCAAGACCCTGACAACTAAGCCACAGTCCAACTCAGCATCTACATCTACCAAATCCTTAAATGTGCTACGCATAAAATTCAAATCGTTGAATTTGAAGCAGTGTGTTATAAACAAGAAGAAGAAAACAAAATTAACTACTGGAATTTTTGGTCTTCAGCTTGGAATTAAACCAATTTTTATCAATGAAAGTCTCACCACTTATAACAGAGCTGTATATAATAGAGCGAAACAATTAAAAATAGAAAAACAATTTTCTTATTTATGGATAAGCAAGGGAGCAATCTTAATGAAAAAAAGGGAAGGTGATAAAATTGTAAAAATTAATTCGTTCATTGATTTAGAGAATTTATCATAATTTTCTTATTTATTGTTATGTTTACTGAAAATTATAACTTATTTCTAGACCAGCAAACTAATTCTGATAATGTTACACCCTTTTGTAAGTTTGATGAAGATATATTTAAAAGTGTTTTTCATTCTGCTAATCCAAAAAAAAACAATTTTCTATTATTCACCAAAACATACGAAGCATTCGCAAAAATTTTGATACATTTCTAGCTCACTTAGAGTCCTTCGTTAACAAGCCAGATCTTATATTCCTCTCGGAAATATGGATTTTTGATCACGAAAGGGATCTATATAGAGTTCCCGGTTTTAAATTTCATGCTAAATGTAATAATTCGTACGCGTCAGGGGGAGTAGCTGTCTTCATAAATGAAAACTTGAGCTATGAAGTCTGCAGCTATAATATGGAAACTGCTGATATGGTCAGAGTATTGTGCAATATAGACTCACAGAAATTCATTTTTATGTGCTTTTATCGGCTTCATGTAAAGAGTAAGGCTGATTTCGTTGACGAATTGAGTACACTCCTGAGTAGTGAAAAGGGGAAGAATCTTTTTATTCTAGGAGATATAAACATAGATATTTTAAATGATTCTCCAGACGTTTCTAATTACACCTCCATACTGTCTGCAAATGGGCTTGAAACCTGCTTCCTGGCACCTACTAGGCTTACTAATTCTGCAGGTACCTGCATTGATCATACTTTTGGAAGACTTGATCGAAATTCTAGAATATCCCTGTTTAGTTCTATATCCGACTACAAGATCTCTGATCACTGCCTGATTGGCTTAATCCTTCTTTTTGATAAGACCAAGAATCCACGTACTCTTGCACCTTCAGAAAATGTCGAATCCATCAATTTTGAATCTCTCTATGCTTATCTATTGGAAGAAAGATGGACAGATGTTTACGCTGAATCTGACCCTTCTGCTGCATTTGACAAGTTTTCCATGATTCTGTAAGGGCATGTCTCCACTTGTCTTGCCCAAAGAAAAAGGCGTTGTAAATTAAAGAGACTTAAGCCATGGATATCCGAAACCTTGCTGGCAAAAATACATAACAAAAACAAACTTCGTTTAAAGTGTAACAAACATCCAAATAACGTTCATCTTCGAAACCTTTATACTTATGTTTGTAAAGAAATTGCTACTGAGGTACCGGTTCTTAAGGAACAATTCTACATCAATAAATTACATAGAGCTAAAGGGAACCTGAAAAAAGAATGGGCAATCGTGAATGAACTTCTCAACAAAAGCATACCTCCTAGCCCACCAACTTGCATAACTTTTAAAAACAAAAATATCCATAATCCTGTTGAAATAGCTAATGCTTTTAATGAGTACTTTACTAGTGTTGCTTCACTTACACTCCAGGATGCGGGCTTCAACAACTCGTTCTGTGGGGAGGACTGTTTTAGCAGGGAAAAGACCCTAGTATGTAGTTTCTATTTTGAACCAATCTCATCCTTTGAAATAATTAGAGAAATAAAGCTGCTTAATAATTCTAACTCGTCCACGAGAAATAATTGGTCCAACAATTTTATTAAAAAAATTGCATATAACATTGCTGATGTTTTAGCTCACGTTTTCAACAAAAGCATTTATTGTGGTAAATTTCCTGACTCATTAAAAATTGCTGAGGTCATACCTATTTTAAAGAAAGGCGATAGCAAAAACTTAAATAACTACAGGCCAATATCCCTTCTCCCTGTGCTTTCAAAAATTTTTGAAAAACTAATTAAAACTCGAGTTGTTGCTTTCTTAGAAAAAAATACGTTCTTTAGTCAAAACCAGTATGGATTTAGATCGGGTAAATCGACAGAAGATGCACTATTGAATTTCACCAACTTTAACTACGACAGCTTAAATAAAAGAAAATTTACTGCCGCACTTTATATGTATGTATGTATGTTGGCGTTACAGTCCATGAAGAACCTGAGCCGAGCTTCTCTCAATCACCCATGTTGTGTGTGATTTCATTTTCACATAGGTGAAAGGGACCTACAGTTTTATTGCCGGTTCCGAACGGCGAATTTCGAGAAGCTTTTCATGACAATTTTACTACAGGGGGTTTTGTCAGAACCCCGCTGAGGACAAACACCGTGAAAAACACTTTCGGGATTCGATCCCGAGTCATCGGCCGCACTTTATATAGACATAACAAAAGCGTTTGACACAGTAGATCACGAAATATTACTAGAGAAACTAAAAAAAGCCGGCTTCAGAGATTTCATGCTCAGCTGGTTCTCTTCATACCTTACTTACCGCAAACAAGTAGTCAAAATTCTAGACAAATTCAGTCAAAGCGCAGATGTTCGAATTGGAGTACCTCAAGGATCAGTTCTTGGTCCCATTCTTTTCTTGATATACATCAATTCAATCTTTAACCAAAACCTAAGGGGAACTCAAACAGGGTTTGCGGATGATATTGCTTGCTGCTATTCTAATCACTCCGTTTTGGACTTAATTGCTAACATCTGCTACGACTTAGAACAACTCAGGCATTGGTTTAGTATGCACAAACTAGTCATTAGTGACAAGACCAAAATTATGTTTTTTAATATATCGAGTAACTCCATTGAATTCCCTAATGTAACTTTTCATAGTACTAACTGCCAACACATGTTAGTAAGTCGGAATACTTGTGGTATAAACAGATGCCCAAACACGTATAATAACGACCTAAGCTGCTCCTCCAAATGCTTTGTTATTGAAAGAGTATCAGTTTTTAAATACTTGGGACTTGTGGTGGATAGCGGACTTAATTGGGGTACTCATACTGCTACACTAAGAAAACATTTGTTGAAAACCACGAGCACATTATACCATTTAAGGTCGATCTGCTCACGTAAACTCCTAGAAACAATCTATTACGGTTTGGTACAATCGAAGCTACAATATGGTCTGGTATGCTGGGGTGGTACTCATGGCAATAAAATTCAACCATTGATTGTCGTCCAGAAACATATTATTAGAATTATTTGGAGAAAGGGACGTATGGAGAACAGCTTTCCACTCTTTTTTAACTCGAAGATTCTGCCTCTTAAACACCTTTACTTCTATAAAGTCTTAAAGATATTTTTTTTAAGAAGTGGGTACTCACTTAAACGTAGTTCTGCTGTCCATGGACTTCGTAGCATCGATCTTTATTTGGCCGATATACCACCACACAACACAGCTCACTTTTTGAATTATTTTACTTCTGTAGCGCCTAGACTTTTCAACAAATTACCGCGCGTATTAAGGTGTACTACAAATTTCTTTTTTTTCATTCGAGGGATTAAAAACTGGCTTCTGAATTTCAACTTACACGAAATACACAACTTGCTCAGCGTGTTATCTTAAAAAGTATTTTGTTATGCGAAGTTCGCTTTAAAATTGTGATAATTGTGCCGCTTTTGTGCCTTAGATAAACAAAAACACCCCACTATAACTCTCACTATTATTTTAGTACTTCTTTTTTTATTCTTTCTTGAAATGATACATTCGACACTAGTTCCTCGAACTACAGAGTGTATCTACTTATTCTTCAGAAAATTAATGTTTAGATAATATGAAAAACACTTAATATACCTTCCTAAACAAAGCTTTTGATTTATCATGAGTTTCCTTAATTCTATGTAAATATTAAGTATAACATTTATTATATACATATCTACACTGTACTGAAGAATAAATAAATAAATACAAATACAATACAATATCTTTACTGTATATAATGAATGTTTCGAAAATATTTTTTTTCGCCTTTTGACCGAACATTTGGGCCCCCGAAAAGTTCGTTCATGCTTCGTTCCTCACAAATTGACTGATGACCAAATATTTAAAAAAAATTCGATCTCCACTTGTGGAGATTTTAATTGTATTCGCACCATTAACCACTCACCGTATTCTCCAGATCTAGAGTTGTGTGATATTCGCCGATGAAGGAAAAACGTAATTTTGTCGTGAAAACCATTTAAAACGGTAGCACCAACATTTTCAAAGACATTTCCACAGACAACCTAAAACGCCAATTCCTAATGCTTTTGGACCTAGCAGTCTCAAGAAGGTTAATCTGAATAAAACAAAAGAGTCGTATTTTAATAAAAGACTATTTCTCCTTTAAACTAATGCACCATTAAATGTGCGAACTTCATAGGTACATGATGAATGTGATTCATTGATGATTTGTTATTAAATTTAATATTGCAATTTTTTTTTTTCAAAGGATTCGTAAGCAAATGCAATACCAATTTTATCAACAAAAATCTGCCTTATATAATGTTGTTTTTACTATAAGTAAATTTAATGTAATAAGAGATTTGAATTATTTAAAATCTATACATGAATCTATACCCGTGTATAATTTTGCCATGACCATGTTAGGTCGAGACCTTCTGGCTGTTGCAAAATATTAGTATTTGAGTTTAAATTGGGCCAATTCCTTGCAAAAAGGTCTCGCATCACTCCACATAAAATATTTTACCCTTTTCACATACCTCACACTACAGTATATGGAACATACAATTCTGTATGTATTGGCCTGCTAAAAAGCGAGAAGAGCCACCGCAGGCCAGAACCTTGCGGCAATGTAAGTCCCATCCCCACTTCTTCCTCGTGGGGCCATTTGGAGATTTCTTCTGGAAATTAGAAACGGGGAAGGGCGAATGGTGAGTTTCATGCGCCAAAAAACAGGTACAGTCGGTCGGGCTACGGCCTAGTAAGCCGTAACCGTATAAAAATGTAAAAACTCAGAGACTCCTAAAAGTCTTGGATTTAATGGACGGACTACATGTTGACGTCCCCGCAAATGTATAAAAGGACAGGAGTATCGGTTCTGCACCTGGAATGTTCGGTCCCTTAACAGACCAGGTGCGGCCAAACAGTTAGAAAACGCCCAAAGCTGCTATAAAGCATCACAAGACATCACTGCTCTCCAAGCAGTGCGATGGGATGGACCGGGTAAAAAGAGTATGAAAAACTCTGACATATACTATGGAAACTGCTAGAAGGAAAACAAACAACGCCTATTTGGATGCGGATTTGTTGTTCGAGGTGGACTTAGGCAAAAAGTCCTAAGCTTCCGGCATGTGAGCGAACGCCTCACATCAGTTTGATATGCGTTGACGCCCCCACAGAAGAAAAAGACGACAGAGTCAAAGATGACTTCTATGACCTCCTAGATCGAACATACGCTCAATGTCCCCGCCATGACACCAAGATTGTTCTGAGAGATTTCAACGCGAAGCTGGGTAAGGAGGAATTCTTTGAACGAGTCGTAAAGCACAGCCTACACGACCCCACGTCCGAAAACGGATTCAGGCTAATAGACTTTGTGACGCGGCGTAATGTCCTAGTAGCTAGCACACGATTCCCATATCTCAATATCCATAAGGGGACCTGGCGGCTTCTTCATCAATTATCTCTTAATCAAATCGATCATATTACGATCGACGCCAGGTATTCCTCCAGCATCTTGAATGTATAAACTTTCTGAGGAACCAATGTGGACTCGGATCATTGACTTGTTGCAGCCAAGGTACGCTTGCGGATATCGCGAACACTGCGGAGTCGAGTAGAACCATCAAAATTTGACGTCGGGAAGCTGCAATCGCAAGTGATCACCAGGAACTTCGCCGATCGTGTCTCCCCTCAGCTCTCTCAAGAGCCGGTGCAAACTGAACAAACCATAGAACAACAATGGAGACGTTGTCAAAGCGCCATCAGATTGCTGCCTCTGATGTATTAGGTTTCCAGCCACTATCTAGGAGAAACCCTTGGTTTAATGACGAGTGTAGACAGGTACATGCAGAAAAACAGAATGAATACACGGCCACGCTGCATCGACGAACGAGAGCTGCTCGTGAGCTTTATAAGCGGAAAAGAAGGGAGGAGCACGCGCTTTTCAGAAGGAAAAAGAGCATGAGAAGCGCACGATCGAGGATGTTATCGCAGGAACGACGTTCGAAAATTTTACCAAAGAGTAAAACGAACATACCAAGGTTATCAAGCCAGAGTGGGAGCCTGCAAGAATGAACGCGGATGCCTCGTAGTTGAAGCACATTCGAAATCTGAGAATGGGGGAAGACTATTTCTGTGGACTCTATAACGGCGAACATGGCCATGATGCCGTTGGCAGGCAGAACGCACCATTCATACTGGACGAAGGTGAGAGAGAATTCCGTCCACCCGAATTAGACGAGGTTAAAATAGAGATATCAAAACTGAAGTCTAATAAAACTGCTGGCGCAGACGATCTGCCTGCTGCGCTATTTACAGCGGCTAGAGATGAGTTGTTTGGGAACATGCACCAGCTCATCTGTAAGATATGATCGGAAGAAAACATGCCCGATGAATGGAATCTCAGCATCGTTTGCCCGGTTCATAAAAAAGCAGACTATTATAGGAAAATAAGTCTCCTTATCATCGCGTATAAGATCATTTCTGCCGTGCTGTGTGATTTTAGGCCACGATAGACTAAAAATGCACACTGCGGCAGATCTTGGACTGCGGCAGATCGACCTTTACGTCGATTTTAAAACCGCATATGACAGTGTCTATAGGGACGAGCTATATAGAATATCCCTTCCAAACTAGTCAGGTTGTGCAGGATGACAACGGAAAATTCTCGCTGTTCCATTAAGGTCGGAAAGGAGTTAACCGAGACCTTCGATGTCAAAAAAGGATTCAGACAGGGTCATGTGATTTTTTCAACATCATCCTTGAAAATATCGTGCGGGATTCACTGACCAATACAAGAGGCACGATTTAGTTCAAGTCTGCACAACTGTTCGCATAGCTGATGACATTGACGTTATTGGGAGAACGCAGCGAGATGTCAATGAAGCTTTTGTGAGCATTGAAGTAGAAACGGCTAAAGTGGGTCTGAAGGTAGACGAGGGCAAAGCTAAATAAACGCACAATACCATCGTATCGGCCAGAACGTCACTATTGGCAGCTATAGACTTTGATGTAGTCAAGGATTTCGTCTACCTTGGCTCATTGGTAACAAGTGGCAATGGCACCAGTGCAGAGATAAGACGCAGAATAACTATTGTCAACCGTTGTTTCTTTGGGCTCAAGAGGCAATTGAGTAGTAGAGCCCTCTCTCGAAAAACTAAGGTGGATCTCTATAAAATCTTAACCATCCCGGTGCTCCCCTACGGCGCAGAGGCTTGCCCTTGGTCGTTCCGAGAGGAAAATTCTGCGTACAATCTTCGTTCCCGTTTGTTTTGACAGAGAGTGGAGGAGAAGATTCATCCACGAACTGAACGGGATGTACAGCGACATCAGGCTAGCATGCCGTCTAAGGATCCAACCTCTAAAACAGCTAGGCCATGTAGGAGTGAATGGATAACACCGCTCCGGTCCGAAGAGTCCTCGACTCCAACCCGGAAGGAGGACATTGCAGAGGTCGGTCGCATCTAAGGTGCCGCACACAGGTGGAAAGGGACCTTAACCAAAAGGGCGTGAGGCACTGGAAATAGCTGGTAAAAGATCGTGCTAGCTGGAAAGCCTTGTCGGTTGAAGCCCAAGTTCACCCCGAACTGTAGCGCCACCTACATAAGTTGGTATGTTTTTACCTTGACATTTTTAAGCTTACTAATAAGCGCGTATTTTAATTTCGTCTTCAAAGTGTCCAAAAAGTAAGATTTCCGCATTTTTATTGTATTCTGTAATCTAAGGAAGTATAGCGTAATTGAAATTGTGCGAAGTACTTCTTTTTCTAGCGAATTCTGTTGTTTCTCATCAATTTGATGCTCTGGTTGTCCTCCATCACCACACAACGTTTCCTTAAACTTGATGCATCACCAGAGAGTGTATAACAGTGCTTTAGTTTACATTATCACTTAATCTATAAACTTAACGGATCATCCAACAATTCTTTTCAAAATACCAAGATTCCGGTTAAGTACCACTCATACTTTACATACAACCTGGCGAGATGCCAGCAACGATCCCTGTTTAAATGCCCGGGTCAAGTTGACATACGGCCTCCTCGCGGCGATCTCCGGACGGTCGAACCGCCAACCAAATCGACCATGTGCTCATTGACGCAAGGCACGCGTCAAACATCCTGGATGTGCGAACATTCAGAGGGGCAAATGTCGACTCTGACCACTTCCTCGTAGCAGCAAGATTCAGAGCTCGACTGTCCAATGTCAGAAAGCTGCACCAGCCCATCAGGAGGAGGTTCGACATTGGGCGCCTGAGCACACCGGAGGTTGCCAGAGTCTACAGGGAGCAGCTGAGCGAAAGACTCTACGGTATGCCTACGTCGAACACAAATGCCAATAATATGTGGCTGCATTGCCGCTCAGCCATTCAGGAAGTAGCCGAAACCACCTTAGGATACCTACCACCCCCGACAAGAAACCCGTGGTATGATGGCGAGTGTGAGCAGAAAAAGGCAGCAACCGACGAGGCGTACCAAAAGGCGCTGCAGAGGAAAACCAGGGCAGCGCGAGAAGAGTACCGAGCCAGAAGAAGGGAGGAGAAGAAACTACTGCGACAAAAGAAAAGAATCTTCGCAGCCTCCCAGCTCAAGGATATCGAGGAGTCTAGGGATAGACATAAAATACGAGCCTTTTACAAGAAAGCCAAAGGCCTTGCAGGAGGCTTCAAAAAGGGCACCCTGGCTCTTCGAAACTGCGAGGGTAATCTTGTCACCGACCCGCAGGGAATAGTGGATGTATTTAAGCAGCACTTCCAGCAGCTGCTTAACGAGCATGACCAACAGAGAGTGGTAGGGACTGAGGAAATCCCAACTCCAGCCGCTGAAGTAGTCCTCCCACCCAGCATAGAAGAAGTCGGCACAGTTATTCAGAGGCTGAAGAACAACAAGGCCGCAGGCTCAGATGGCTTGCCATCAGAGCTCTTCAAGGCTGGTGGCGATGTTCTGGTAGGGAGCATGCACCAGATCATCTGCAGAATTTGGGAAGATGAGAGCATGCCCGACGACTGGAATACCAGCTCTATATGCCCCATCCACAAAAAAGGCGATCCTACCTCTTGTAAGAACTATAGAGGTATATCCCTGCTCAATGTCGCATACAAGATCCTGTCCAGCGTATTGTGTGAACGTCTAAAACCATTTAGCACCGCACTAATCGGCAGCTACCAGTGCGGCTTCCGGCCCGGCAAATCAACTATAGACCAAATGTTCACACTTCGACAAATCCTGGAAAAGACCAACGAGTTTCAAATCGATACACACCATCTTTTCATCGATTTCAAAGCCGCATACGACAGCATTCATCGTGAAGCACTGTTTGGGGCGATGGCCGAATTCGGGATCCCGGTAAAACTGATCCAGTTGTGTCGCGCCACGTTAAAAAACACGCGATGCACCGTGCAACTCGGTTCTAGGACCTCGGAACCATTCGAAACATGCACCGGATTTCGGCAAGGAGATGCGCTGTCATGTGACTTCTTCAACCTGGTGCTGGAGCAGATAGTGCGACGGGCAGGCGTCAACAGGGAAGGCACTATCTTTTACAAGTCCATCCAGCTGCTAGGATACGCGGATGATATCGACATCATCGCGTGTTCTCGCCGTGGCATTGTGGAAGCATTCACGGCGATTGAAGAACAGGCGAAACGAATTGGTCTTAAGATCAATGAGGACAAAACGAAATACATGCTGTCAAGCAAAAACCAATCCGTCGCTCACCACCTGGGACAAAACACAACAATTGACAGCTACAATTTCGAGGTAGTTAAGGAGTTTGGCTACCTCGGGGCAAACGTAAACTCCACAAATGACACCACAGTGGAGATCCGGCGTAGAATCGCCCTTGGCAACCGCTGCTTCGGCTTGTCCAAACAACTGGGGTCAAAACTCCTCACTCGAAAGACCAAAGTCATGCTTTACAAAACGCTCATTCTGCCAGTCTTGCTGTACGGAGCCGAAAGCTGGACGATAAGCAGGACAGCGGAGCTGATTTTGGGTTCTTTCGAAAGAAAAATTCTGCGCCGGATATTTGGTCCTGTCTGTGAGGAAGGTGAATGGAGAAGAAGACACAACCGCGAACTCTACGAGCTGTACCAAGATGTGGATGTAGTCCGGAAGGCAAGGACCCGTCGACTACACTGGCTCGGCCACATCGAGCGCATGGACATCAACGCTCCAGCTAAGAGGGTCTTCGACTCCGAGCCTCCTGGTTCGAGAAGAAGAGGAAGACGAACCTCCGGTATAAAGATCAAGTAATCGCGGATGTAAGACATCTTGGTCTTGACAACTGGAAGCAGCGTGCCCGGGACCGTCAAGGATGGAAGGCAGCTATAGCTCAGGCTCAGATCCTCCATGGATCGCAGGCCTGATAAGTAAGTAAGTAACCTAACAGCCAAGCGTTTCGTTCACCCTCCGCCAAGGGTGTTTTCCTTTCCGATTTTGGCGTTGAAGTCCCCGAGCACGATTTTTACATCGTACTCCGGACAAGCTCCGTAGGCGTCGTCCAGGAGGTCATAGAAGTCCTCCTTGATAGGGTCTTCAGCCTCGTCGGTAGGGGCGTGTGCACATATAAGGCTGATGTTATAAAATCTGCCTCTGATGCGGATCACAGCCAGGCGATCACTTATAGGTTTAAAGTCGATGACCTTCGACCTTAACCGCTTTCCCACGACAAATCCGCATCCCAGTAAGTGCAACCTTTTGTGACAGCTGTAATAAACGTCGCAATTTTTCTTCCTAATCATACCGTTTCCTATCCAGCGTATTTCCTGGACCGCAGTAATATCCGCCTTGTACTGCGTGAGGATTCCTTCTAGTTTATGAGCAGCTCCGGGAGTGTACAGGGTTCTGACATTCCAGGAGCATACTCGCAAATCGTGTTCCTTTTTCGTGCGTTGTCGTCGTCGAGTATCCGTCCGTGTATCCGAGGCATCTTGCTCATTCATAACTTTATGTTTTTTTTTACGTGGGCGGATTGTTAGCCCACCGCACAACCGCCATTCTGGTCGGGGGGCTGTTAGGTTAGTATTTGCTATAAATTGCACAACCAATTTAAATTGAAATATCCTCCAAAGCCGTTTGTAATGACACCCTACAGATCTGCGGCAGACTATACCATTGAAAGTCGTTTCAACACTGTGCATTCAAAAGCAAGGAACATAATTGAAAGGACAATAGGTGTTTTAAAAAATAGATTCAGATTCAGATGTCTCCTCGGAGCGAGGCAGTTGCACTATACATCTCAGAAGGCTATACAAATCGTAAATGTGTGTGCTGCTTTGCATAACATGTGTGTTCATTACTAGTCAAATATAGAAAGATTGGATTATGCGAACTCTGAGAACCAAGTGGATATAGCAGAAGCAAATATAGATGCATTAGGAAATAATAATAAAATCGCTATAGCCTTAAGGAACAACCTTAGCAATCCAATATTTCAAAATTAAGTGTGTTTTCCATAGTGTAAATAAATATAATTAATACTATTTTGATTATTCAACATCAACCAAGTTTCATTTTTTCTTCTTCTATGTCTATTTTCGTCTTCTTAATTTCAAGTTAAATATTTCCCGTTGATATCGGCAGGTCTCCTTTAGGTGAGTTTCAATATTACCTAATGACTGCTTCAATTCATTGCAAAGGTTTTCCTGGATGTTTATTTGTTTCTGGAGCAAATTTACCATTTTGTCTTTCGAATTTATTCTTTCAGTAGATCTGGAAGGAGCTTTTCTTTTACTATGGAGACCAAATCCAGAAGCTCTCTCTGGAGACGGTGAATGTGATAGGACGCCAGAAAATGTTTCTGTTTTATCTACACAAATTGCGATTTGTGTTGAAGTAGACGGGATATTTTCTGATGAAGGATCCGATAGTGAAGGTTTCACAGCGATTTGTTTTAACCCAAAAACATTTCCTGGGGGATCAACACATTCCTTCAACGAAAGGATCTTTGCCACCGACTCATCAAAGTCGTTTAAGTTTTTTTGCCTAAATGGTCCCCCTCCTGTAGCTTCATACCCTTTTTTGTTGTGTACAATTTTTTTCTTCACTTTAAACTTTAGGTCACACCAAACCTACATACATATACATATATCACAAATAACATGTTAAGTGGTATGTATTTTTTTTCTGTGCCGTAAAGTATACCTTTTGCCATTCTTTTTCATCCCTTACAGGTGGCCCCAGACTATTCAGAACTGCTGCTACCTCCTTCCAACCGGTTTTGGTAGTATCCGGTTGAGCAACACCTCTTTTAAAATTTTTAGCTAAATTTCCGTTTTTCTCCATCAATTCAACCAACCGATTCATTTGCTTTGGGCTGGAAATTTTGAACCTTAAATACAAAATACATTTTCACACAATTTTAGTTAAAACACAAAGAAAAATCACTTTTTTTGCTAGAATATCCATTTGAGGAGTTCACGAAATCCAAACCGACTTCTTTTGTCGTTTTACTAGGCGTTTTAGTGTACTTAAACGACTATCGGAATATCGGTACACGACAAATGTCACTCAAGAAATACGTTCCACATGTAGTAAACCGACAGAATTCGTTTTATGACGTAAAACACCAACTTTAACGACAATCATGATACCAAATTCATAGAGTTGTTTAACGACAATGCGTTAAATGACTTTCGTGATTGGGGTGAATATGATCAGGTTATCGAGTGGCTAGCGCCCTTGAAGAAAATGAATGGTAAGGGAAGACATTGTACTTGAATTTTTTTTTATAACGAGTGGGCATTAGGAGCTCGGTTTTTTCTGTGTTTCGTTGACAACACTAAGCCAGGCCTTTCTATTAGGTGAGCATCTGTCAACTTTCAGGAAAAGTAGTGGCAAAAGACCTCCTGCAAAACTTATACAAAAGAAAACACAAAAAGTAAAAATATTTAGTAAAAAAATTAAAAAAGTGCCATCTAAGACGCCGTCTCCTCAATTAAAGTGGTTACTCAGAGTAAGTCATAGCATTTAAGGCCGTATCTGGTGAAACCAAACTTCATCGCAAGGCTAACCTTACTAAATGAACAAAAGAAGTGTATCAGAAAATTTCCCAGAACATCATAGGGACGAAAAACGTCGCCCAAGTTACAGTGGTAAGAAAAATACAGCAGAAATGGATAAATTAACTAGCATCAGCATTGAAACCCAAAATTGCTCGACGAGGAAAACAAAAAACTTGTTCAGGAACTTCATGTTGGAGAATGTAACGTCACCCTAATATAGTTTAGTGTGTTTTCTGTTACGAGTTCAGTGGGGAAGAAGTCATTGAAAAGGTCGTCGTTGTAAAAGTCACATGTGTCTATTGTATTAAATTATTGTTTGGAGTACAATGGACCAGTGTTTGCGTCTGAGTGATCCAACAGATAGCAAAAGCCTTCATTCGTTTTTTGTTAATGACAAATACATATATCTACATAAAAACAATTATTCGTAGAATATCCAAAGACCAATTATTCGTAATCATTTTGGTCCTTTGCTCGCCAGATACATATGTATATAGGATCTAAACTGCGAATACGAAGAAAAATACTTAACACGTGTCCTCCTATCAACCATTAAAAATTATCTAACACCCGTGTCGACAGACGCTTAGCAACCAGATCTCATGACGACAATAATATCTGAACAAATGTCATTGCTTCAGCAAGTTTGAACCAAAACCTCAAACACTCATTTGCCCAAAGTCAATATTCAACCTTTCTCCGGACTGTACAAGCATTGGCCATCATTTAAGGACTTATCTATGAGTTCAATAGATTCTAAATCTACATTAAGCAATACGCACAAATTATATTACTTAAAGGGATTGCTGAAGGACCAAGCTGAGAACCTCGTAAAACATTTACCTGTCACTGAAACTGCATACAAAACAGCATGGACCAGACTACAAGATCGTTTTGAAAGGCCGCGACAAATTATAAATTCCTTCATTGAAACTTTTATGGCTTTACCTTCCGTTGAGGAGAATTTCTGGTGGTGCTATTAGCCACTTCGAAAGAGATTGCTTGATTTTTCATCTGTTGCTAGCGAAGGTAGACCCAGAAGCCCGTTGTGCCTGGATTCACAAGAGTCGAGACGAATCAGCAACTATGACTTCCGATTTCTTTGGACTCTCGCTGTGAGGAATTGGAACTTAGCCAACGCAAATGTACCACCGGAAGATCGTTCGGTTTGTTCTTATGTACAGAAGACAAATCTCAAAAATGTCTTTGCTGTTATTAATGCTGTTATCTCTTTGCATTAGAGGATCGTCGTGCAATGCTAAAATCAGTATCACTTTATTTTAAGTGTATAAACCCAGGCATACTTCGTACAACTGCAATTCAGTTGATGCAAAAAATGCCGCTGACGCCACCACACACTTGTTCATCCAACACATTTGGAAACAACATCATCGCCGTCGCAAGCCCCCCTTTATGCAGTAGAACGTATATTTTCTCAAAACAGAAACATTCGCGAAGAATATATAACGTTTATGAAAGAGTATATACGATTGGAGCACATGCGTGAATTAGCATCAAATGAGATGGCACCTGATGGCAGAGTTTTCTACATGCCGCATCACCCAGTTCCTGGACAGAAACTTACGAGTTGCATTTGATGGCTACATCTTGGTCCTAGCATACAACGCAACTTATTTGCAGTCTATCTTCGATTTCGATTCCACCCATTTGTCTTCTATGCAGAGATCGTTAAGATGCTTAGACAAATATGGGTGTGTGAGCAGCATCGAAACTACCAAAGAGTTGTATGGAGGGATGATCCAGATCAAGCACTTTCAACTGTGTACAGTGACATATGGTACATCATGCGCACCGTTCTTGGCGGTTAGAGTTCTCGAACAGTTGGCTTCTGACTACAAAAACAAACACCCTGTTGCATCTCAAATCTTAAGAGAAGACTTTTACGTTGACGATATCATTACAGGATCTCCATCAGAAGAAGATTTAAAAAGGAAGAGAGACAATCCTGTAAGGTTGTTATCATATGCTGGTCTGCAACTCAGAAAGTGGATCTCGAGTTGTCATAATATTATACCTGAGGTTGTTGAACGATCTTTGTTTTTTTTTTTTTTTTTGTTTTTTAAACTCGCGCAGGTTCAAGAGTTTTTTTTTATATTCTCTTATGATGTGTTTTAGACAGACAACCTGAACGGAGTGCAGTGGTTCGACCTGTAAGCAAAAAATTGAGCGCTACTGTGCAACGAAGATAGTTTGTAGTGACTGTAACTTTATTTTCATTTTGCATGTGTGAACATTACGCAAGATGATGTGGATTTTATGCAATCCAGTGGAAAAGATTTTCGCTGTGACAAATGTTCCTTGTTAAAACGCCGTTCGCTGCATTTGCCCGATCCCGCAACTGTCTTTCAAACCAACAATACACTGAAAGCAAATACCAACGGCCAAAATAAAAAGCCTATAAGCACTGTTTCGTCAGCATCGAATAATTCCTCCTCAATGACAAGCAACGAAGATGAATGTACTCTGCAAATGGTATATTCGAAATTGATTAGTTTGGAAGAAACAAGCAAACGCGTCCTTCGTGAAATTAATGAGCTTCGTACTGAAAATACTGAACTCAAAACAAAACTTAACGTCTTGGAGAGTAAATTAAATTGGCAGCAACAACAACTCCACTGCAATTCCATCGAAATTGTTGGTGTGCCAAACGTCAGCAATGAAACTGCGCTAGAAAAAGCTAAGGAAATCTTCAACAATGCGTTGTCCATCGATGTCCCAGTCACTAAAATAGTGAATTGTTACGTACGTAAAACACAATCTGAAAATTCAGCGAAACGTCCTATACTGTGCGTAAAATTCTCGGATGCCTCGGTAAAAGAACAAATCATGAGAGCAAATAAGAAAAACAAAATCCACACCAATACAATAATGACCGGTGTCGAAAACGTGAGTGGAAGAAATTGCAGTAACACAACTGACAACAGTAGCAGCAGTAAACTAAGGAGAAGTGTGATCTACATAAATGACTCTCTCACGAAGTACACAAAGGCTCTCTTCATGAAGGCGAAAGAGGCAGCAAAACAAAAAGGTGCAAAATATGTATGGTTCAAAAATGAAAACTTTTCGTCTCTTATCGCTCACATTGATTCGTTTGATTATTTCCCGGATATTGTTTTTGTTTCCGAAATATGGATATATGACTTTGAGAAGATTGATTGATTTGATTTCTTTTGTAACACAAATGAAAATTACGCTTCAGGTGGTGTTGGTTGTTTTGTGAAAGATGTTTATAAAACAATAGATGTTGTGTGTTTAGACGTTTCAAGTGCTGATGTTATTAAACTGTCTGTTTAGATAAATCACGAAGTATATGTCTTCTTATGCGTCTACAGGTTACACATGTTTAATGTCTCGATGTTTATAGATGAGTTCTCTAGCATCTTACAAAAAGAAAAATCAAAAAACTTAATCATAGTAGGTGATTTTAATATAAATATTAAAGATAATAATGAAATCATTTCAAACTACTTGGCATTGCTAGCGACGCACGGCTTGACTTGCTTTATTAATGAATCGACTCGGCCGACTTCCGGTAGTTGTCTAGACCACATCTATGGCAGATTTACAAACATTTCTTTTCACGCTAAAATCTATTAAATACAGGAATGATGACTTGCATGTAAAGAACTTAAAAATTAACTACAGAAAACTGAGAAATATCCTACTGTATGAATTTTGGGATGACGTATACACATGTACAGATGCGTCTACTGCCTGCTCAATCTTCATTAAGGCCCTAAAAAATCATGTTTTAAATTGTTCTTCGTTTTTGTCCCCCAAAAAAGTTGTAAAAAGACTAAAACCGTGGATTTCTAATCAGTTATTATATAAAGTAAAAGCGAAGAACAAGTTAAGAGTCACATGTAAACGGTATCCAAATGATTGCAATCTTCAGAGAAGATATAAAAAGTTATGTTTCGAGGTTAAAAAAGAAATCCCAAAATGCCGCGATGCCTTTTACCGTTCTCGGTTTACTACATCTAAAGCAAATTTAAAGAATGAATGGCGTATTGTAAACAACATTCTCGGTAAATCATCCTTAACCAAAAAACCAGCTGTTATCCATATAAACCAGTGTGAAGTGTTCGAGGACAGAGACTATTTGGATGCGGATTTGTTGTTAGAGGTGGACTAAGACATAAAGTCCTAAGTTTCCAGTATGTGAGTGAACGCCTCATAACGATCCGCATCAAGGCAAATTTCTGTAACATCAGCCTCATATGCGTCCATGCCCCCACGGAAGACAAGGATGACTCAATCAAAGATGATTTCTTTGATCTCCTAGACAGAACATATACCAAATGCCCCAGCTATGATACCAAAATCATACTAGGAGATTTTAACGCTAAGCTGGGTAAAGAAAGCATCTTTGAGCGGGTCATCGGCAAACACAGCCTACATGACACCGCATCCGATAACGGACATAGGTTGATCGACCTTGCAACGGGGCGAAATCTTCTTGTAGCCAGCACACGATTTTCCCACCTCGATATACACAAAGGCACCTGGCGGTCGCCAGATCAATCAGTCACCAACCAGATTGACCACATCGCGATTGACGTCAGACACTCCTCCACTATTCTTGATGTTCGCACTTTCCGAGGAGCGAACATCGATTCAGACCACTATCTTGTAGTAGCCAAGATACGTCAGCGCATAACACGAACACCGCGGAGTAGAGTTAGAACACCAAGCTATGACGTCGGAAAGCTACTATCGCCGGAGATCGCCAGTGCTTTTGCCAACCGCGTCTCCCTTAAGCTCTCCGATACACCTCAATCCTCCACTCAGTCAGTAGAGCAACAATGGAGCATGTGCAAACAAGCCCTGAAGAGCACAGCAACGGAAGTGCTGGGCCTTAAAGCTCCACCACGACGAAACACCTGGTTCGATGACGAGTGTAGAAGGATTCATGCGGAAAAGCAGGAGGCATACAAAGCCTCACTACACAAAAAAACAAGAGCGGCTCGTGAGCTCTACGAGCTTAAGAGAAGGGACGAACATAAGCTTCTCAAGAGAAAAAAGAAAGAGCACGAGAAGCGGGCGATTGAAAACTTGGAGAGGTGCTATTGCAGGCACGACGTTCGGAGATTTTATCAGCGGATAAAACGAATGTCTCAAGGCTATAAAGCCCGAACGGAGGCCTGTAAGGATGAGAACGGACACCTAGTAGCAGAATCGCAGTCGATGCTGAGAATTTGGAAAAACCACTTCTGCAGACTGTATAACGGCGATGACAACCAACATACCGCCGTCAGGCAGAATGATCCATTTTTTAACGACGAAGATCGCAGAGAATTCCGTCTCCCTGACCTCGACGAAGTTGAGATTGCCATGTCGAAACTCAAGTCGAATAAAGCTGCTGGCGCAGATGGACTGTCTGCTGAGCTCTTCAAAGCGGCTGGGGGTGAGCTGGTTAGGAGCATGCACCGGCTCATCTGTAAGATATGGTCAGAGGAAAGCATGCCCGAGGAATGGAGTCTCAGCATTGTTTGCCCGATCCACAAAAAAGGAGATCCCTTTGACTGCGCCAACTATAGAGGAATAAGTCTCCTTAATGTCGCATACAAGATCTTCGCTGCCGTTTTGTGTGAACGCCTGAAGCCATTCGTTAACAAGCTGATAGGTCCTTATCAGTGTGGCTTCAGGCCAGGGAAGTCCACCATCGATCAAATCTTCACACTACGGCAGATCCTGGAGAAAACCAATGCGTTTCAAGTCGATACGCACTATCTATTTGTCGACTTCAAGGCCGCATACGACAGCGTAATTAGAGACGAGCTATATAACGCCATGTTTACTTTTGACATCCCTGCGAAGCTCGTCAGACTATGCAGGATGACCTTGGAAAATGCTCGCTGCTCCATCCGAATCGGTGAGCACCTCACCGATAGTTTTGATGTCAAAAAAGGATTTAGGCAGGGCGATGCGCTGTCGTGTGATTTCTTCAACATCGTATTGGAAATGATTGTGCAAAAATCACAGGCCAATCAAGAGGCACAATCTACTTCAAATCCTCGCAACTCCTTGCATACGCCGACGACATTGACATAATAGGTAGATCGCAGCGAGATGTCAGTGAGGCGTTTGCGAGTATTGAGATGGAGGCGGCAAAAATTGGTTTGGCAGTTAATGAGGGCAAGACTAAATATCTGCTGTCATCGAAAAAGGACATTTACCACCGACGTCTTGGACAGAACGTGCATATTGGCAGATATAAGTTCGAGGTAGTTAAGGACTTCATATACCTCGGCTCCGCGGTGACTTGGAACAACGACACCAGTTTCGAAATCAAGCGCAGAATTACTCTTGCCAACCGCTGCTTCTTTGGGCTCAAGAGGCAACTGAGAAGTAGAGCCCTCTCTCGTACGACCAAGTTGACCTTATATAAGACCTTAATTATCCCGGTCCTGTTATACGGCGCAGAAACATGGACTTTATCTAAAGCGGATGAGGAAATCCTTGGTCGTTTCGAGAGAAAGATTCTGCGTTCGATTTTCGGTCCCATAAACACAGAGGAGGGTTGGAGGAGAAGATTCAATCACGAACTGTACGGGTTGTACAGCGACATGAGTCTGGTCAGGCGTCTACGGATCCAACGCCTAAGATGGCTAGGCCATGTAGAGCGAATGGACACCACAGCTCCAGCCCGTAGAGTCTTTGAATCCAACCCCGAGGGACGAAGAAATAGAGGACGGCCGCACCTAAGGTGGCGCGCACAGGTGGAAGGGGACCTCAACCAACTGGGCGTGCGGCATTGGAAAAGACTAGCGAAAGATCGTGCTAGGTGGAGAGGCATGTGGTTGAGGCCCAGGTTCACCCCGAACTGTAGCGCCCGTTAAGTAAGTAAGTAAGAAGTGTTCGATAAACTTGTCATTGCTAATGAATTTAATTACTACTTCACCAATGTAAGTAGTAATCCATCTGCGCCGGATTGCTGGACAAGAATAAATTATCCAACATTGTAGTCTGCGTGTAGCGCTCGTGCTAGAGCCCCGCACACTTCTACCATCATTGTAAAGATGTCCTCGCGAGAACATGCTTGGAGTGTACTACGTGGAGCCAACAAACTAAAAGTGCCCAAAATAAGCATACACAAAGACCTGCCAGCAAACGTGCGGCAAAAAAGAGCGAAGCTGTTACAAAACATGCAAGTTTTTTTTTTTTTTTGGCGCAGGTTCAAGAGTTTATGAACTCTTATAATGTTAACACACATCCTGAACGGAGTGCAGTGGTTTTGGGTCGTAGATGTCCGTTCACTGCTCTCAGATGTGGTGTTACGCCGTAACGGGGTTTCTTGAAATCGGGGTAAGTAAATTTACTGTGCTAATAGGTAAATGGGGTGAACAGAACATGTGTGTGGAAAAATAGACCGAACGCTTCGACCGTTGGAATTCAAGTCTTTTTTTTATCTTCGGTGTTTACAATGTATGTATGTGTATGCGTGATAAAACAAAATGTCAAACAAGTGTGATGTGTTGTGGGGCGTTGTTACCGTTGTACGGAGGTGTCCGACAAGTGCATGCGCATGGTGGCGTTCGCGCATTCCACTTACATATCTTGACGTCATGCGGCAACATTCTCCCCCCATGGATGTACTGACGAAGGTCAGTAGAGATGCATTGACTTCTACGCTATTGGTGCTCGTGCTGATCCTTCTTCGTTTACGCCTTGGTATTCTCATGAAAAGATATTCGGGTTAATGTACATATGTACATATGCCAACAACAATCAACATAGACTTAAGAACACAAACAAGACGAACAAAAAAAATGTGCATATGTCAAATTCATGGTCACAGGCCACACTTGTCACCGTTGCCTTTTATCTTCGTTTCCAACGCTGAGTTCGACAGTTGGCCGATTTGTTGTGACGTTGCTGAGTGAAGGGAATTCATTGTTCGTTTCTTGGTATTCGCTTTCGCACTCGATATCGGTCATTCGGTTATGACTGAGATGGAAGAGTGAGGCACCTTGTCTTGCGTGTTGTGGTTTTCGGTGAGTTCGATTTGGGTCCTTACGTGTTAGTGAATTTGGTTTGGGTTTGATTGAGGTTCGTGCGTGATTATGAGTGCTTGGGTAAATCGTTAGAATTTTGATTGAATGTAATATTTTCCGTGTTTTTATGCCGTGTAGTCGGTTTTTTTTTTATTCTACGTGTAATGGGTTTGAAATGGTGTTCGGTAATGGGAAGTGGGCAGAGTTTTGAAATTGGCCTCATATACTCTCCCTGTTATGTCTTTACCTTGGCGACGCGTGTGAGGTCATCCTTCCCTTGGTATCTTTCTATGACGCGTCCGAGGCTCCATCTGCCTGGGGGTAAGCGCTCATCGTTTATGAGTACCAAATCGCCCTTCTTTAGCTGCGGTTGAGGTTTCAACCATTTGGGCCTCTGTTGCCAGCGGGATAGATACTCCTGACGCCAATGTTTCCAAAACATCTGCATTTGCATCTGGATAGTCTTCCACCGGTCGTTGTAGCCTTGATCCGGTTCTGGTACAGCGGATATTGCTTGCCCTATCAAGAAGTGCACAGGGGTTAGTGAAAATCGTCCGGATTTTCCGTGAGTGGACAAAGCGACCTCGAATTTAGACACGCCTCAATTTGCGTGAGTAACGTGGCGAGTTCCTCGTACGTCAGGGTTCCATTACGGAATATCCGTTTGAAATTATGTTTTACGCTCTTCACTCCTCTCTCCCACAACCCTCCAAAATGGGGAGAAGCAGGGGGAATGAAATTCCACTTCGTTCCGTCTGTCGCCAGCATTTCAACGACTTCCTTCCAGTTGTGCCCAGTTGCCTTTAAGGGTCGTTTGAGTGGACTGTATGATCCAATATTTGTGTCTGGTATACGCCATCATCGATTGGATCCAGTGCAGTTAAATTATGTTCGGGTCCAAGTATCGTGGAGTGCTGTTGGTCGTATGACAGATCTGCATTTTTGAGTCTACCGCCAACTCTCAAAATACCTTCACCATCTAGGAACGGATTTAAGGATGCTAAACCCTTGGATTTTTTCATCGATTTCAAAGCCGCATACGACAGCATTCATCGTGAAGAACTGTTTGGTGCGATGGCCGAATTCGGGATCCCGGGAAAACTGATCCAGTTGTGTCGCGCCACGCTAAAGAACACGCAATGCACCGTGCAACTCGGTTCCAGGACCTCGGAACGATTCGAAACATGCACCGGATTTCGGCAAGGAGATGCGCTGTCATGTGACTTCTTCAACCTGGTAATGGAGCAGATAGTGCGACGGGTAGGCGTCAACAGGGAAGGCACTATCTTTTACAAGTCCATCCAGCTGCTAGGATACACGGATGATATCGGCATCATCGCGTGTTCTCGCCGTGGCATTGTGGAAGCATTCACGGCGATTGAAGAACAGGCGAAACGAGTTGGTCTTAAGATCAATAAGGACAAAACGAAATACATGCTGTCAAGCAAAAACCAATCCGTCGCTCACCACCTGGGACAAAACATAACAATTGAGAGCTACAATTTCGAGGTAGTTAAGGAGTTTATCTATCTCGGGGCAAACGTAAATTCCACAAACGACACCACAGTGGAGATCCGGCATAGAATCACCCTTGGCAACCGCTGCTACTTCGGCTTGTCCAAACAACTGGGGTCAAAACTCCTCACTCGAAAGACCAAAGTCGTGCTTTACAAAACGCTCATTCTGCCAGTCTTGCTGTACGGAGCCCAAAGCTGGACGATAAGCAGGACAGCGGAGCTGATTTTGGGTTCTTTCGAAAGAAAAATTCTGCGCCGGATACTTGGTCCTGTCTGTGAGGAAGGTGAATGGAGAAGAAGACACAACCGCGAACTATACGAGCTGTACCAAGATGTGGATGTAGTCCGGAAGGCAAGGATCCGTCGACTACACTGGCTCGGCCACATCGAGTGCATGGACATCTACTCTCCAGCTAAGAGGGTCTTCGACTCCGAGCCTCCTGGTTTGAGAAGAAGAGGAAGACCGAATCTCCGGTATAAAGACCAAGTAATTGCGGATGTAAGACATCTTGGTCTTGACAACTGAAAGCAGCGTGCCCGGGACCCTCAAGGATGGAAGGCAGCTATAACTCAGGCTCAGATCCTCCATGGATCGCTGGCCTTATAAGTAAGTAAGTAAACCCTTCGATTTTCAGGCTTCTCCAGGAAACATTTCATGTTGGGCGGTTTGAACGAGTGCCTTTAAAGCGCCTTCAAGTTCTATAGGGCGGAGAGAAACAAGTGCCCTAATAGCCGCTTTAACATCCGTCGGCCTGAGTGGAACCAGTGGCCTTTTGAAAACTCCCTTGGAAACCTTCCCCAAATTACTGATGTAACGCCTACAGTGTCCCAACAGCCTTGTCAGATGCTTCAGATTCGGCGATGCATGCAGTAGATCGTATAAGGGATCCTTTTCTAGGTTTGTGTGCAAATCCTGCACTGATCTGCATCCATGGGTAGTGGCTAGAATGGAAGGCTGTTTCGGAAGTTCAAACTCCCACTTCTCGTTTAAAAAAGGTGGGCCGTTGGAAGCGCCGATGGCTGCATGCCTCTGGAGATTAGGTCAGCTGGGTTGTCGTGAGTTGGAATGTGCTTCCAAATGTCGATGGTAGTGAGTCTCTGGATTTCTCCCACCTGGTTTCGCACAAATGTTTCCCAGTTGGAAGGCGGTGCCGTGATCCAGCAAAGGGCGATGGTAGAGTCAGTCCAGGCGTATAGCTTTACATAACGATATTAAGGGCCGTTTCACATGAGTGTCTTCTTCTAAATCCTGATTGATTTTCGAGAAATAGGTTATTCGATTCAAAATATGTTTCAAGTTGAATCTGAACCACCTTTTCCAAAATTTTTTCGTATTGGGGAAGTCCATTTATCGGGCGAAAATGTTCACATAAATCTGTATTTTTTTACTTTTTCGACAGGTGTTATGACAGACTCTTTCCAAGTTTCTGGAAATTATCCACTACACATTGATTTATTTATTATCGCGTCACTCAGCATTTTAGCACTAATATAATTAAAGTCTCTTTTTCGATTCATTGATTTTATAAATTCTTTAATTTGGTTCAGATTGACATTTTCAAATTTAAATATTGCTTCAGTAAAGTTATACTGTTCCGAATACGGTACTATTGGAATAGAATTATTTATTTCAGTACCACTGTTTATGAAAAATTCATATACTGCTGCTCCATAAGCCTTTTCCGAAGCGTCGCTGTAACAGTGCAGTTCTGTATCAGCCCAGAGATCAGATCATCGACATACATCTCCTCCTCGATAATTTCAGCTGCAAACGGCGCGTGATGACAGGAATCCTTTGCTAACTTCCTTAACGTACTGATGGCCAGATACGGAGCAGACGCAGTCCCAAAGGTGACAGTCTTAAGACCTTGGGAGTTTCTGACGGATCCTTGCGCCAGATGACTAACTGGTAGTAGGAGTCTCGATGGGTGACCTATATTTGTAGGTACATCTTTTCGACGTCAGCTGTGAAGGTAAACTGGTAGAGCCTCAATTTGAGGACGATGTCAGTCACGTTGTGTTGTAGCGGGGATCCCACCATCAGCCGGTCGTTCAACTAGACTCCATTTGAGGTTTTTTAAAGAAGCATCGAACACAACTCTCAGCTTCGTTGTAGAGCTTGTCTCCTTGATGACTGCATGATGAGGCAGGAAGAAGTGACTTAACTTGGGCAAGTTTTCATTTTTCACTTGGATTATATGGCCTAAGCGCATGTAGTCTTGCAGACATTCGGCATATTGCTGTCTGAGTTGAGGATCGGCCGTGAGACGCTTCTCCAAACTCTTGAAGCTTTGAAAAGCACCTTCATATGACATGCCGAGGACTGGATAACTGGATTCTTTAAAGGGAAAAGCGACTTCATAACGTTCGTCTCCCGTTCGCCTCACATGCTGCGAGAAGTGTTTCTCACAAGCGATATTGTCGAAAGTTTCGTAAGGTTCGAATGAAGGTTCTTCCTGTTCCCAAGACTTATGAAGTTGCGCGTCGACATCCGTTGTTTGCAGAAAGTTCTGGATAGGTTGGGCTTGGATTCCAGTCTTGCCAAATAAAATCCAGCCCAATTTAGTTTTTTGAGCTACCGGCCTATCCTCTTCCCTTGGCTTTATCAACTCAGGAAGCACGATTTCGGCGAGAACCTTCCTAAAAGAAGGTCAATCTTTGCAGGCTGGTAAAAAGACGGATCTGCTAGGACGAGATCATCAATGTGATCCCAATCAGCAACGGAGAGCGTCCGGGCTGGAAGATGGCCAGACAGTGACATGAAAATGAACACCTGTGTTGATGTCTCATACGATGAATGATGTGACGAGAGGGTGATGTTTACAACCCATTGACACATGCCGCTGCTGACCAAGCCCAGCCCGGAAACCTCGACGTGAGTGAATTTGGATTTCAAACCTAAAAGTGGAACAGCTGGTTCGGTTATAAAACTCGCCTGGGAACCCGCGTCGAGTAAGGCTCGAAGCAAATAAGTCTCATCTGATAAGGACCTTACATTTACCGTTGCTGTGGCCAATAACCCCTGTATGAATAAACTCCGGCGAGAGTGAAAGGTGTTGACCGAGCTGCAGGAAAACTATTCTCCGTTGTTTGGTAAAAAGGGTGTTGCTTCGGTGTTTAGCGTCGTGGAGGATTAATTAAGTTCTGCGGACGCGGAGTGGACGGCTTGAAAATATTGGCATGCAACAACGAGTGATGTGGCTGCTGGCAGTTATAACATCTACGGATACTTGGACACTCCTCAAAACGGTGGCTGTATGCTAAGCAATTACGACACAGTCCGAGCCTGCTCACATTCTGACATCGCTCTACTGTGCTCATCTTCAGAAAACGGTCGCATTTGCGGATAGGGTGTTGTCCTCTGTTGCAGATCTTGCCGGAATACTTTTCTGTTGCTGTCGTATGGAAGCTGTTACGTTGTGGCACATTCCTAACCGGGTTCATTGTTGGTCGAAGCTGCTGTTGATTAACGACTTCCAGTGAACGGAACCTCGTCTCCAAAGACTTAGTGAATTCAGCAAACGTAGGAAGTTCCTTGCTGTTTGACTTGCTTCCGAGTTTTCTTCTCACAAATGCTGAGTTTTTGTCGGAAGTTTTTGCAGGAGGACGAATATGAACACAGCATCCCAAAGCTCCACCGGCACCTTGAGATTCTCCAGGCTGTGGACAACCTCCGTCGAAGTGTCGAGCAATTCCTTAATGGACTTTGACCGCTCGTGCGATATCGACGGCTGGTTGAAAAAGCATTTCAGCTGGGTGTTGACTAAGAACCGTCGATGATCGTAAAGATCCTTTAAGTATGGTACAAGCTTTGCCATAGTTGCCTTTGTCGATCCCCATGTGAGCCAAAAGCTTTTCAGCCTCACCTGATACACTCGTCTTCAAGTAATGCATCTTCTGTATTTCAGACAGCGATTCGTTATGGTGAATTAAGGACACAAAAAGGTCATGAAAGGCCCGCTTCGACTCGTAACTCGCTGCGAACACTGGTAGGCTGATTTTTGGCAACCGAGCGTTGTCTCCGCTTGAGCTAACTCCTTATCGACTAAGGAAGCTATGGCCTTCAGGAACTGCTCAGTTGCTGTGTCCATACACAGAGATGTAGTTCGCAGTTCGCCTCGCAGAACCAGTTTTGGAGAAATTGAACATAACAAAGCCTAGAGATGTGTGAACTGCGTGGTAGCTAAACGGCGCGATTCTCTCCTTAAAAAGTCTTGTGCGTCTAGTGTTGCGAATCAACAACATCGACATGAAAAAACAACGGAACCACTTCCACTTAATCCAGATTTGCCGTAAATTACACCTTCAAAAGCATCAAGTATTACCCTGGGCATGATATATGCTGAAATTCAACAAATAAAGGAAATCCAAAGATTGCAAAAACAAAGAGTGCGAGCATAAAATTAGCCGGCTTGAAGATAGAGTAAATCGACTAGGGGAACAATTGATTGCCAAGTTCCTCTCAACAACTGAGTTTTCCGTGATGGTATGCATGTTTATGTTACAGAAAAGGCCATTGACCTCTGCTACACAAAAAAAAAATTACGAATCATCATGGTAAACTAAATGATGACTCATCAAGTCTTGTTAATATTCTCCATGTAAAGTTTACATCTCGTCACTGCAAGAAAAAAATAATGTCAGCTAAAAGAGAGAAGAAGGAACCGCTAACAACTACTCTACTCAACTCGGAAGTAAGCAAACAGAAGATGTACATCAATGATTGCCTTATTTAGCGGACACGTCAGCTGTTTAAAAGGGCCAAATGGCTGAAGAAATCTAAAAATAATAAATATGTGTAGACAAGAAATGGTGTGGCATATATGCGCAGGAAGGAGGGTGATAATCTAGTAAGAATTACTTGTGCTACCGATCAAGATAAATTATGAATTCTGTTCGTTCTGCCTCTCCCTTAAATCCTAATGCATGTATTTACCAAGTCCCTCGTACTGATTCTATTTATATTTTCTGCTTGCATCAGAATATACGTAGTATTAGAATTAATTTTTCATTGTTGCTAGCTCAAATTGAATCGCTTGAGAGTATACCGATGGTAATTGTGATGTGAGATATGGATATACGAGAGTGAATTAAGTATTTACACTATTCCCGGCTTTTCGACCTTAGGTAGTTGTAACGAGTCATACGCAGCAGGGGGTGTAGCGTGGTGTAGGGGGTGTATGTAAAAAATGGGTTAATATGCAATTTCTCTAAAATAAATATGTCAAGCGCCGACATTGTGAAGCTGTCGTTTGACTATCTAAATGAGAACTATACAATGTTGTGCATATACATACTGCATGGCATTGAAAAAGCTATTTTTTTTTTTGAAGAGTTAAATGATGTTCTTGGTTTGTTGAGAGGAAATACATTTAATTATTGCGATTCCGAGAAAGAGACAGACAATTATTTATTTCTCATGTCATCATTTGGTCTAAAGAATATTGTAGATGTTCCAAGCCGTGTAACAGAGATCTCCTCTAGTTGCACTGACCATATTTTTATTAGAGTGCAAAAAAATAATAGAATAAATTTTAGTGGTGCAGTCTATGATTTGAAGCTCACAGATCATCATATGGCTGTCCTCAAATCATTGAGGAATTGTGACCATACCAATAATTTTAATCCTTGTAGGCAGAAATACCAGATAGATTACACAATGTTAACAGAGTGTTTAAAAAATTAACTTTGGGAACCGGTCTATGCGGAGAGTAATCTTTCCGTTGCTTTTGATGTGTTTTCTTCGATTTTGCAAAATCTGTTAAAGTCTTGTACTACAGCCTCCTTGCGAAATTCTAACAATAATAGACACTTAAAGCCGTGGATGAATAATACACTTCAAAGTTAAATAAAAAGAAAAAACAGCCTCGCAATTAATTGCACCAAACACCAACGAAACAGAAAACTAAAAAAGTACTATGCCAAATATTGTAAGAAGATCCATATAAAGTATCTTTTAAGTATGTTTCAAAAAGCTAAGGGTAACAGTACAGAACAGTGGAGAGTTGTTTATAGCATTTTGGGTAAGCATAAACAACCCCTAGAAATTGATGATCTAGAAGTTAATGGAGTACATTTTTCCGATGCCACGAGCATCTCTAACAAATTCAATGAATACTTCACTGAAATCGCACAAAAATTAAAGCCGTCAGTTGAACCTTGTAAACATTGTAGCTGTTCGCTATCCTCAGATATATTCCCCGATAACATGCAAGCTAACAGTTTTGTCTTTAATGCGATAACACCGATTGAGCTTTACAACCTAATAATGTCGTTAAAAAACACAAATTCGTGCACTAGCGACGGCATAGCAAGCACTTCACTGAAAAAATTGCTTGGTATGTATGTTATGTATTTTGGCGTTACAGTCCATGAAGGACCAAAGCCGAGCTACCCATGTTGTGTGTGATTTCATTTTCCCATAGGTGAAAGTGACCTACAGTTTATTGCCGGTACCGAACGGCGAATTTCAAAAAGCTTTTTTATGACAATTATACTACAGAGGGTTTTGTCAGAACCCCGCTAAGGAGAAACACTGTAAAACACGTTCAATGACATGGCTGTGTCGGGATTCAATCCCGTGTCATCGGCGTCAGAGACCAACACACTACCCACTGCGCCACGGTGCTCTCTATTTCATGCCATTATGGTGTTATAATAGAACTGCACATACAGTTTATAAATTTGAAGTGACCATATACTGTGGGTGGCGGGGCGGGAGCGAGCAAACAGAGCAAAGAAGTTGATCGCGTTTAACATGGCAAACGCCAGCTTCGATCTCTGTCCCTGCTCAATCCAAGTTGACACACAGCCTCCGCGTGGCCCCCCTGGATAGCTACCCTGGCACCCGCCAGGTAGTGAACCAATGTGTGCAGCGACCCAACCCCTTGTTCCTGGGGAAAGA
The DNA here is from genome assembly GCA_951905685.1 of Eumerus sabulonum. Classification (NCBI taxonomy): domain Eukaryota; kingdom Metazoa; phylum Arthropoda; class Insecta; order Diptera; family Syrphidae; genus Eumerus; species Eumerus sabulonum. Next base: position 103,441,113 of record OX645060.1, read on the forward strand.
GGAACCTGGCCCTCCAGGTTGGGGTTGTGCTTAGGGGTAACATCTCTATCACGTAAAAACCTAATTGTTCCGAAACAACAACAAGCCTCGGATACGGACGGATACAAAGCTGACGACCCCTGCAAACGACTAACAGACTTGAGAGTCTGCATCTGGAATGTTAGGTCCCTTAACAGACCGGGTGCAGGCTATCAATTGGTGCAAACCCTCAACTGCTATAAAGCAGATATGACCGCACTCCAAGAAGTGCGATGGGGTGGACCAGGCAAAAAACGGATAAAAAACTGCAACATCTACTACGGGAACTGCTAAAAGAGAACAAACAGCGCTTATTCGGGTGCGGATTCGTTATTCGAGGAAGTCTTAAGCTTCCGGGATGTAAGCGAACGCCTCATAACAATCCGCATCAAAGCTAAATTTGGAAACATAAGCTTGATATGCGCTCACGCCCCAACGGAAGAAAAGGACGATCGACTCAAAGAAGAATTCTACGATCTCACAGACAGAACATATGCCCAATGCCCCAGCTACGACACAAAAATAGTCCTAGGAGATTTTAATGCAAAACTGGGCAAAGAGGACATATTTGAGTCGATCACAGGAAAACATAGCCTCCATAACACCACATCCAACAACGGAGTAAGGCTAATCGATTTTCAAGCGGGGCGTAACCTCCTTGTAGCAAGCACGCGATTCCCCCATCTCAACATCCACAAGGGTACCTGGCGGTCTTGTGATCAGTCGACCACCAACCAGATTGATCACATTGCGATCGACGCCAGATACTCCTCCTGTATTCTCGACGTACGAACCTTCCGAGGGCCAACATCGACACGGTCCACTACCTTGTTGTAGCCAAGGTACGAATGAGGATATCAAGAATGCTTAGGAGTCGAGTAGGACAACGTAAGTTTGAGGTCGGAAAGCTACAATCGCAAGAGACTGCCAGAATCTTTGCCGATCGTGTCTCCTCCAAGCTCTCTCAAAATCCGCCCACAGCAGCACAAACAATAGAACAGGAATGGGCGCATTGCTAGAGCGCCTCAGAGGTGCTGGGTTTCAAACCGCCACCACCTAGAAATCCCTGGTTCGATGAACATTGCGAACAAGCCCATTCAGCAAAACAAGAGGCATATAAAGCCATGCTGCAACGACGGACGAGAGCTGCTCGCGAAATCTATGAGCAGAAGAGAAGAGAGGAACACACGCTTTTCAGAAGAAAGAAGAGTGGGCACGGAAAGCGTGAGATCGAGGAGTTGGAGAGATGCTTCCGCAGGAATGACTCCCGTAAGTTTTACAATAAGGTAAAACTTCTGCAGACTGTATAACGGCGATGATAGACAAGATATCGCTGTCAAGAGAACGAGCTATTCGTAATGGACGTCAAGGAAACAGAATTCAGTCCACCCGACCTAGTACGTATGTATGTTGGCGTTACAGTCCATGAAGAACCTGAGCCGAGCTTCTCTCAATCACCCATGTTGTGTGTGATTTCATTTTCCCATAGGTGAAAGGGACCTACAGTTTATTGCCGTTTCCGAACGGCGAATTTCGAGAAGCTTTTCATGACAATTTTACTGCAGGGTGTTTTGTCAGAGCCCCGCTGAGGAGAAACACCGTGAAAAACACGTTTGATGACATGGCTGTGTCGGGATTCGATCCCGTGTCATCGGCGTCAGAGGCCAACACACTACCCACTGCGCCACGGTGCTCCACCCGAACTAGACGAAGTCAAAATAGCGATATCAAGACTTAAGTCTAATAAAGCCGCGGGCGCAGACGGCCTGTCTGCTGAGCTTCTTAAGGCGGCTGGAGATGACCTGGTAAGGTGCATGCACCATCTCATTTGCAAGGTATGGTCGGAGGAAAGCATGCCCGATGAATGGAATCTCAGCATCGTTTGCCCGGTCCATAAGAAAGGAGACCCTATAACTGCGCCAACTATAGGGGAATAAGTCTCCTTAACATCGCATATAAGATCTTCTCTGCCGTATTGTGTGAACGCCTGAAACCGTTGGTGGATAACCTGATCGGCTCTTATCAGTGTGGTTTCAGGCCAGGTAAATCCACAATAGACCAAATATTTACGCTGCGGCAGATCTTGGAGAAGACCCAGGAATACCAAATCGACACTCACCACCTCTTCGTCGATTTCAAGGCTGCATATGACGGCGTGTATAGAGATGAGCTATACAAAGCCATGTCTAGTTTTAACATCCCTGCCAAACTCGTCCGACTGTGCAGGATGACAATGGAGAATTCTCGCTGCTCCATAAAGGTCGGTAATGAGCAAACCGAGACCTTTGATGTTAAAAAAGGATTTAGGCAAGGTGACGCGCTGTCATGCAACTTTTTTAACATCGTGCTTGAAAAGATCGTGCAAGAGTCACTGGCCAACACAAGAGGTACGATTTATTTCAAGTCTACTCAATTGCTTGCGTACGCCGACGACATTGACGTGATTGGACGGACACAGCGAGACGTCAATGAGGCCTCTGTAAGCATTGAGGTAGAAGCGGCTAAGATGGGTCTCAAGGTTAATGAGGGTAAAACCAAATATCTGCTTTCATCTAAAAGAGACGGACAACACCGACGTATTGGCCAGAACGTCACCATGGGCGGATATAACTTTGAAGTGGTAAAGGAATTCGTCTACCTTGGCTCACTGATGACCAGCGACAACAACACCAGCGCTGAGATAAAACGCAGAATCACTCTTGTCAACCGCTGTTTCTTTGGGCTCAAGAGGCAATTGAGAAGTAGAGCCCTCTCTCGGAAGACCAAGGTGACACTATATAAGACCTTAATCATCCCAGTCCTCCTTTACGGCGCAGAGGCTTGGACCTTAACAAAAGCGGATGAAGATGTCCTTGGTCGTTTCGAGAGGAAAATTCTGCGTACTATCTACGGTCCCGTTTGTTCAAACGGTGTATGGAGGAGAAGATATAACGAAGAACTGTACGGGTTGCACAGCGACATCGGCCTGGTACGACGTCTACGGATACAGCGCCTAAGGTGGCTGGGCCATGTAGAGCGCATGGAAAATACAGCTCGACCCGAAGAGTCTTCGAATCCACTCCGGAAGGAAGGCGCGGCAGAGGACGGCCGCATCATCGGTGGCGCACGCAGGTGGAAGGGCACCTTAACCAACTGGGCGTGCGGCGTTGTAAACAGCTGGCCAAAGACCGTGCCAGCTGGAGACGCTTGTTGGTTGAGGCCCAGGTTCACCACGGACTGTAGCGCCACCTAAGTAAGTAAGCATATACAATGGGTGTTATGCCCTCAAGAGTATTTTTGATTACTACCAATTCATAACAGCTGTGTTACACAATTTTCCCGTATAGGAGTTGCATTTCTTGGTTATTGTTAGGATCATGCCGATAAAATTAAGATCAGATAGTGTGAACTAACTTTATTGACGGTAAGAAGAAGAAGAAATGGTAAAGGAAACGGAATTTTAAATTACATACATATATCTTAGTACATAAGTATTTTAGTACAATGTGGTGTTACCGTTACAAACAAATTCAGTTGTAACAGTTATGGACATATGTACTTTGAACTACAAACTTCCGCCCGACTCTACCGAAGAAAACCGAGCAAACATTCAACGAGCCAGAAATACTGCAGCCCAGTTAAATTCGCATCTGACCAAGAACTAAGGCAAAAGTACTATAATGTCCAAAGGGTAGTAAATATTTTTGATCTTCCGTTAAAAATATTAAAAATTTGGCCTCCTCATCGATTCCCACGCTGACTTACAATGACATTACGGCTGTCAGCTTTTCGACAACGCGAAACTTCTTGCTGCACATTTTCCAGCCAGCGTGCGCTTCAGATTCCAGCTCGCCCCCTATAAATGAGAGTGTCGAATAATCCATGCAGCACGTTAATTTTCACTTAGAGATCAAAACAAACCAATCCGCTAGTCCAGATGATGTTGCCCTTATACTTCTGAAGTATCCTGAAAAAACCACTGCGTAAGCTTTTTTATTATCATACTTTTCAGGGTCCAGCCCATCCAAAAAGTTGAATCATCTTCCCATCCTTCTCCCGACCCACAGCACTTACGTCTCTTTTAGTCAAATTCATGAAAGCGCTGATAAATAGTCACCTCATGGAATATTTTGAAACAGGGAAACTTTTTAATAACCGGCAGTAGGTTTTTCGTAGTAGCAGGTTCATTGCTGATTTAATGGCATATCTTATCGAAAAATGGAATTAATGTTTGCACAATTTTATTTAAATGCATTTGAAAGTTTGGCATAAAGTTCTTTTGTAGAAAATGTGCGCCTATGGGATCTACGGGTCTCTTGGTCAATGGATTATAGGCTACCTTTCTGACCGTTCAATTCAAGTTGTTTTGGACGGTTGGTAGTCTGCTTCCAACAAAATAAATGCCGGTGTACCCCAAGGCTCTGTTTTGCCTCCGAGTCTCTTCCTGAGATTCATAAATAATCTCTTATCTCTTACTATAAATTCAACTCGACAGTACTCTTCGCGTTTTATATTTATTCTTAGATTCACGCCCTTGCTCTTCGGCCATAAAACTAGAGCGGTTTGCTCAATAGATTCCAATATTGAGAGCATCATTAAATGGGGAATTCTTAAGCATCTAAAATGTAATGTCTTCAAACCAGATTGCTGTCATCTGGTTTTAAAGAAAGACAGCCGAAACCGTACAACTTTTCCTCCTTGGTATGCACGTCAATGTAAAACTTCGTTGGAATGACTACATACTCATCGTCGCTAAAAATACTGCGAAATGTTTAAGATTCCTTAGGATTCCTTGACTAAAGAAAAGCATTTCCGGGATTTTTCTTTAATGAATATGTCCTCCACAAGCATTATATAAGGAAGATGATCTTCTCCTTATGCTACCTAAAACAATGCTAAGATCCAATCAGCCTAGTGATTCATATTAGTGGCCAGTTTAGCACTCAACACGTAAAAAGAATAATAATTATACACAAAAAAACAGTCAAGCATAGCTTTTTTCGAAATAAAGATGCGATATTTAAAATAAAATGTTATATGTATATAAAAAAAAACTTACCTTGATAAGGTCGCTCTTTGCATGTCAAATTCAGTAGGATTATAATTATTTCTATCCTGTAAGTGTTTTAAAATGACATGGGTGTCATTTGTTTCCGATTTTGCGTCGCACAAGAAGTAAGCGTTTTCTTCACCTACAGGCTCATTCAAAGTTTCATAATCAATATGATGACATGTTATGGAAATATCGTGTTGATCTTCATGCTTGTTTGAATTTTTGCCATCATTGAATGTTTTTAAGTTTTTGTGGCCAAAAATATTAATTTGCTTTCGGTTAACATGTTGCTGTTCATAAATATAATTTTTGCATGCCTTAGATGCTAGTTCGTCTTCCACTTCCCTAGCAACACTTTTTGAAGGCAAGGACGTTGAAAGAGATTCGCAACTTTCAAAAGATGTATCACAACATCCCCAAGTGATACCATCCAAGCTATGTTTTCCGGGTATCATTGGAGGCGGTGGCATACCAGGTCCTTTTTTTTTTGAAAGTATATTATGATTTTTCTGAAAATAGATATGAAGAATAATATTTGCGCAGCATGATAACCAACGAAAAAAAAAAAAAACCTAGAAAGGATATTAAATAATAACGAAAAAAAAAAAACAATAAAATAAAACTTCTGATTTGAAGGTACCTTTCCAAACTCTACATTAAAAAAGATTACTTCATAACGGACTGTCCAGTTTAAAAAACAATGCATGTGATCTATGAAAATATTATGAAGTTTATTAAACTAATGGCCATTCATATGTACTACTCCGACGGGCAGAGTCGAGAAGTGAAAATCAGTCGCCGGTTTCGCAAAAACACTAGCTACCGTAGGTGTTATGCTCTTACGACAGATAATAATATACGTGCTATTAGCGAGCCGAGGGGGGAGGGAGCGAGCAAACAGAGCAAAGAAGTTGATCGCGTTTAACATGGCAAACGCCAGCTTCGATCTCTGTCCCTGCTCAATCCAAGTTGACACACAGCCTTCGCGTGGCCCTCCTGGATAGCTACCCTGCCACCCGCCAGGTGGGGAAAGAGGAACCTGGCCCTCCAGGTGGGGGGTTGTGCTTAGGGGTAACATCCCTATCACGTAAAAACCTAATTGTTCCGAAACAACAACAAGCCTCGGATACACACGGATACAAAGCTGACGACCCCTGCAAACGACTAACGGACTTGAGAGTCTGCATCTGGAATGTTAGGTCCCTTAATAGACCGGGTGCAGGCGATCAATTGGTGCAAAACCTCAACTGCTATAAAGCAGATATAACCGCACTCCAAGAAGTGCGATGGGATGGACCAGGCAAAAAACGGATAAAAAACTGCAACATCTACTACGGGAACTGCTATAAGGAGAACAAACAGCGCTTACTCAGGTGCGGATTCGTTATTCGAGGAAGTCTTAAGCTTCCGGGATGTAAGCGAACGCCTCATAACAATCCGCATCAAAGCTAAATTTGGAAACATAAGCTTGATATGCGCTCACGCCCCAACGGAAGAAAAGGACGATCGACTCAAAGAAGAATTCTACGATCTCATAGACAGAACATATGCCCAATGCCCCAGCTACGACACAAAAATGATCCTAGGAGATTTTAATGCAAAACTGGGCAAAGAGGACATATTTGAGTCGATCATAGGAAAGCATAGCCTCCATAACACCACATCCGACAACCGACTAAGGCTAATCGATTCCCTAGCGGGGCGTAACTTCCTTGTAGCAAGCAGGCGATTCCCCCATCTCAACATCCACAAGGGTACCTGGCGGTCTTTTGATCAATCGACCACCAACCAGATTGATCACATTGCGATCGACGCCAGACACTCCTACTGTATTCTCGACGTACAAATCTTCCGAGGGGCCAACATCGACTCGGACCACTACCATGTTGCAGCCAAGGTACGAATGAGGATATCAAGAATACCTTGGAGTCGAGTAGCACAACGTAAGTTTGACGTCTGAAAGCTACAATCGCAAGAAACGGCCAGAATCTTTGCCGATCGTGTTTCCTCCAAGCTCTCTCAAAATCCGCCTACAGCAGCACAAACAATAGAGCAGGAATGGGCGCATTACCAAAGCCGGCAGAGACGCTGCCTCAGAGGTGCTGGGTTCCAAACCGCCACCACCTAGAAACCCCTGGTTCGATGAACAATGCGAACAAGCCCATGCAGCAAAACAAGAGTCATATAAAGCCATGCTGCAACGACGGACGAGAGCTACTCGCGAAATCTATGAGCAGAAGAGAAGAGAGGAACACACGATTTTCAGAAGAAATAAGAGAGAGCACGGAAAGCGTGAGATCGAGGAGTTGGAGAGATGCTTCCGCAGGAATGACTCCCGTAAGTTTTACAATAAGGTAAAACGAACATGTCATGGCTACAAATCCAGAGCGGCGGCCTGCAGGGATGAGAATGGAGAACTGGTAGTAGAGTCGCAGTCGATACTGAGGATTTGGAAAGACCACTTCTGCAGACTGTATAACGACGATGATAGACAAGATACCGCTGTCAGGAAGAACGAGCTATTCGTGATGGACGACAATGAAACAGAATTCAGTCCACCCGACCTAGACGAAGTCAAAATAGCGATATCAAGACTTAAGTCTAATAAAGCCGCGGGCGCAGACTGAGCTTCTTAAGGCGGCTGGAGATGAGCTGGTAAGGTGCATGCACCATCCCATTTGCAAGGTATGGTCGGAGGAAAGCATGCCCGACGAATGGAATCTCAGCATCGTTTGCCCGGTCCATAAGAAAGGAGACCCCTATAACTGCGCCAACTATAGGGGAATAAGTCTCCTTAACACCGCATACAAGATCTTCTCTGCCGTATTGTGTGAACGCCTGAAACCGTTGGTGGATAACCTGATCGGCTTTTATCAGTGTGGTTTCAGGCCAGTTAAATCCACAATAGACCAAATATTTACGCTACGGCAGATCTTGGAGAAGACCCAGGAATACCAAATCGACACTCACCACCTCTTCGTCGATTTCAAGGCTGCATATGACGGCGTGTATAGAGATGAGCTATACAAGGCCATGTCTAGTTTTAACATCCCTGCCAAACTCGTCCGACTGTGCAGGATGACAATGGAGAATTCTCGCTGCTCCATAAAGGTCGGTAATGAGCAAACCGAGACCTTTGATGTTAAAAAAGGATTTAGGCAAGGTGACGCGCTGTCATGCAACTTTTTTAACATCGTGCTTGAAAAGATCGTGCAAGAGTCACTGGCCAACACAAGAGGTACGATTTATTTCAAGTCTACTCAATTGCTTGCGTACGCCGACGACATTGACGTGATTGGACGGACACAGCGAGACGTCAATGAGGCCTCTGTAAGCATTGAGGTAGAAGCGGCTAAGATGGGTCTCAAGGTTAATGAGGGTAAAACCAAATATCTGCTTTCATCTAAAAGAGACGGACAACACCGACGTATTGGCCAGAACGTCACCATGGGCGGATATAACTTTGAAGTGGTAAAGGAATTCGTCTACCTTGGCTCACTGATGACCAGCGACAACAACACCAGCGCTGAGATAAAACGCAGAATCACTCTTGCCAATCGCTGTTTCTTTGGGCTCAAGAGGCAATTGAAAAGTAGAGCCCTCTCTCGGAAGACCAAGGTGACACTATATAAGACCTTAATCATCCCAGTCCTCCTTTACGGCGCAGAGGCTTGGACCTTAACAAAAGCGGATGAAGATGTCCTTGGTCGTTTCGAGAGGAAAATTCTGCGTACTATCTACGGTCCCGTTTGTTCAAACGGTGTATGGAGGAGAAGATATAACGAAGAACTGTACGCGTTGTACAGCGACATCGGCCTGGTACGACGTCTACGGATACAGCGCCTAAGGTGGCTAGGCCATGTAGAGCGCATGGAAAATACAGCTCCGACCCGAAGAGTCTTCGAATCCACTCCGGAAGGAAGGCGCGGCAGAGGACGGCCGCATCATCGGTGGCGCACGCAGGTGGAAGGGGACCTTAACCAACTGGGCGTGCGGCGCTGTAAACAGCTGGCCAAAGACCGTGCCAGCTGGAGACGCTTGTTGGTTGAGGCCCAGGTTCACCACGGACTGTAGCGCCACCTAAGTAAGTAAGTATTAGCGAGCCACCGGTATGCTCAACAATTACACAAAATTGGACCAAATAATCCTTGAAAAATAAATGGCAAGCAATGATTTCTTCTTTTTCTTCTTCGTGGCGCTACAAACCGGTATGGTCTGGGCCTTAGCCAACAAGCGACTCCAGGAAACACGATCCCTTGCCAGCCGCCTCCAGTCATGCACAACAAGTTGGTTGAGGTGCTTCTCCACTTCTGTGCGCCATTTGAGTCGAGGGCGTCCTCTGTTGCGTTGTCACAATGGTCCGGATTTGAAGACTCTTCGGGCCGGAGATATGTTGTCCATATGCCCTACATGGTCTAGCCGTTTTAAGGCCTATTCACACTACCCATCAGGCTACCGACAATCAATCGGCCGACTGCTGTTTATTAATTATTGTTTGATTCACTTTTTCCCCGTTGTTATATTAATATGCTTGTTGTAATGTCTGGATGCACCCATCGGCGATTGGGGAAATTGACAACTAGAAGGACGCTAGATGACACTTGAAAATACTGTACGGACTGAATGCATCGTGTTTCGAACTGAACTCACTTTACGTCAATCAACATCCTTTAAAATGAATGACAGAACCATGGTCGGGGGCTTTTCCTTTTCCGCTTTCGATGGTGAAGGTGTTCGAACAAGCAAGCAATCATCCACCTCGTGTTACCAATTTAATCGTGTGTAATAAAGTTAATAATTAAGATAAGCGTCTCTATTTTTCTTATTATTGAATTTACGAACTGGGAAATGCTCACATTTTCTTCGTCCCAACAGAACGAACATTTTGGTGCCGAAACCCGAGACGCTTATATTATTTTACTGGTTTACCACGAAGCTTATTTGCATATACATTTATTTGTCATACCATCATTGTAAAAGTTATAGTTTTCCGCGTCTGCTGAAGTGAGGTTACGTGTGCCGAAATATCTAATCCATCAAAAAATTCAAAGACTTCGGGTTCCTCAGAACTTTATGCACAGCAGAAACAGCTTATCGAACGCGTAGAAAAAAGTCTCGTCAACCATCGGAAATCGTCGCAAGATCGACTTACGACCGCGTGTTTCAAACGACGCCTGGATATCTTGGAGAACCATTATCAAGAATTTAATTTAAATCACAAGCTCCTCATAGCAAGTGTAAGTGTATATAGCAGCCTGCGGAGAAATCGAAAGGGATTTAACCAAATTGACTCCATCAATAGATGCCCGGCATGAATCCCCATCCGCTAGTTTATCCAACTCCACATTAACCAATACGGAAGGCGTGTCATAAGGTTACTTTCACGTTAGACTCCTCCCCATCAGCATCCCCACCTTCGATGGAACATATAGCAATTGGTCATCTTTTTACAGTTTGTATCATTCCATGATCCAAATACTACGTTAGGAGATATCCAAAAATTTCATTATCTGAGAAGTTCCTTAACTGGCGATGCCGCCAAAGTCATTGGAGAAATACCCCTGCAAGCTGGCAACTACGATGAAGCCTATGAATTACTGTGTGAACGTTATGATAATAAACGAATCCTCTTCCAAAAGCACATGAAGACATTTTCATCTTTTCCTACCATTAAAACCGAGAGTGCTACCAGTTTAAACCAACTGTTGAACGTGTGTAAAGAGTGTGTTTGCGTATTGAAATCTCTGGGCTTCGAACTTACACATTTTGAATCTATCCTAGTATATTATTTGTCGGAAAAATTGCCTCACGACACCCGTGAGTATTGGGTGCAGTCATCCGGTCAAAGTAAAAATGTTCCCAACTTCAAGGAGATTACGGATTGCATCGAGATTCGTATTCGTACAATTGATTGAAGAGATGACCTCACAAAGTGATAATACATCTTCGCAGACAACGTTTAAACAAATCAAAAGGGACTCATCTAACCCGACTGAATCCATCAACTTCAAACATTCGCGATCATTTCATATCAAAACACAAAAGTCTCAAATCACTTCTTATCAATGCAGTGTATGTGAAGGCCATCATCCCATTCGTCAATGCACCAAATTTCTTTCCATGGCAATTAAGGATCGAGAAAAGGTAATTAAAAATTTTAATTACTGTTTTAACTGTTTAGCGTATAACCATCAGCTCAAGAAGTGCCCTAGCACACGCACCTGTGGAGAATGCCATGGACGCCCTCACACTTTGCTACACAGTCCTGTTCGGAGTCGTGATCATAATTTTGTTACAGTAAGTGTCATACTTTATACCAGTTGTTATAAGGTCGTTAAGTTAAGTCATGAAGTTGTCAAGATTATTACAATAAAGTCAGTCATCAATTGTCATTCAAGTTATTCAGTTCATACTACATGGTGTCAGATGTGAAGACAGTATGTTTTTTGAAGATGAAAAAATGCAAATTATAAATAATAATTATAAGCAAGTGGCTGTAGGGAGTGGAAATTTGCGTCCATTGGAATTGAAATCGGTCAATTTAGCAAACAGTTGGAAGGTATGGAAAAAACAGTTTAGATTTTTTCTGGCTGCCAGTGATCTGTTGGGTGCGACCGACATGAGAAAAAATTCGCTTTTACTTCATCACATAGGACCGGAGTGCTTCGAAATAGTCGACTCTTTTGATATTTGTGAAGAAACTATAAAACATGAGGAACTAATACAGAAGTTGGATGAATATTTTATTCCGAAATGTAATGTTATAATGGAGCGCTTTAATTTTTTTTCCCGACGTCAAAGTGAGACAGTCAATAGATGAATTTCTAACAGCACTTAAGAATTTAAGCAAATCCTGTGACTTTAACACTCTAAAAGACGAACTAGTGCGAGACCTATTCATATGTGGATTAAATCAAAATTATAATTTTATTCGGAAAAAATTACTAAATGAATCTACAAAAAACCTGGATGAAATTATTCAAATAGCAAAATCTATGGAAATAGCAAAAGAGCAATCAAAGGAATTCAGCGATCATGGAGGTGACAGAGATGGCAAAAGGCATGTGGAGTTCATCGGTGGTATTCAGGAAAGACAAAGAAAACAACATATAAACTATGGTCAACAACCTAGAGCATCGGGGGGAGAAAGACAAGGAAATATTCAGCATGCGTGCAGTAGATCTGGTCAACGGCATTTTAACAAGTGCCCTGCTTGGGGAGTAATATGTCATCAGTGTAAAAAAAAAAAATCATTATGCAAAAATGTGCAGGACAGTTATGAACAAAAGAGTCAGCAATATTGAAGCAGAAACCACTTATCAGTCATCATCAGAAGATCTTTTCATCGGAAACGTAAGCGCAACAAGGCTTACAAGGGCGTGGAATGTAACAATATTAATCAACAATCATGCGGTAGAAGCACAGGTGGATACAGGTGCAGAAGGAAATATTGTGTCGATCTATAAGTTTAATTTATTAAAGTTAGATAAAGCCAAAATTAAAAGCACTAACACAAATTTATTAACTTTCTCTGGTGAAAAGCTCGGTGTCATAGGAAAATGTATACTAAATTGTGAATTTGAAAACAAAAATTTGTGGCTAGATTTTTACATTATAAATCTGAATTGTAAGACAGTTATTGGTTTAGATTCCTCAGTAAAATTGAATTTGGTTTGTGTTAAAAATATTAATTCTGTACAAAATTCTACAGAAATAAGTACGTTGAATGAGGTTACTGAACAGTACAGAGAGGTTTTTAATGGATTAGGATGCCTTAAAAACAAGTGTCGATTAGTTTTAAAAGAAAATGCACAGCCTGTGGTCGAACCACCGCGAAAAATACCTTTTCACTTACAAACAGAACTCAAAGCAGAATTAAGTCGCATGGAAAGTTTACAAGTTATTGTGCCCGAAAATGAACCAACACCATGGGTGAATTCTATAGTTCTGGTGAGAAAATCTAATGGAAGTTTGAGGCTTTGTCTTGATCCCAGGCATTTGAATAGGGCAATTATGCGTCCCCATTTCCCTTTTCCAGATGTTGATGAAGTCAACTCACGATTATCAAAAGCAAAATATTTCAGCAGTTTAGACGCAAATAGTGGTTTTTGGATGATACCTCTAGATGAAATATCATCGAAACTTTGTACATTCAATACTCCCTTTGGAAGATATCGATTCCTACGTCTTCCTTTTGGTGTCAACGCATCACCTGAGATATTTCATTCGGAGATGGTAAGACATTTTTCCCACGTTCCAAATTTGATTATTTATATAGACGACTTCTTAATTTACGCTAGTTCTAAAGAAGAACACGATAAATATTTAGAAATGGTTTTAAAAACAGCACAGGAAATTGGTTTAAAATTTAAGAAAACGAAACGCATATTTGTGTAAAAGAGATTAAATATATTGGTCACGTTTTTAACGAGTCAGGAGTTCGTCCGGATGAAAATAAAATTGAAGCTATTTTAAAAATGCCACATCCGAAATGTGTTAAAGATCTCCAACGCTTCTTGGGGATGGTGAATTATTTAGGATCATTCATAAAGGGATTGGCAATAGAAAATGAAAGCCTTCGACAGCTTTTAAAGAAAGAAGTGGAGTGGCATTGGGGGGAAGATCATGAAAAGGAGTTTTTAAAGCTTAAGTCATTGATTTCAAATGTTCCAATCTTAGCTTATTTTGATCACAGTAAGCCTATCAAGCTTTCTGTAGATGCTTCTCAAACAGCAGTTGGAGCTGTTATACAACATGAAAATAGTCCCATTGCCTATGCGTCAGCTACTTTAACTATATGTCAAAGAAACTATGCACAAATTGAAAAGGAATTATTTGCTATCCTATTTGGTTGCAGTCGTTTTCATAAGTTCCTTTATGGAAAAGAAATTTTGGTTGAAACAGATCACAAGCCTCTAATACCGTTGTTTGATAAACCTTTATACAAAATTCTGACCCGACTTCAACGACTTATGTTAAAGTTACAAGCTTACAATTTAAAAGTTACTTATAAGCCAGGAAAGGAGATGTTAATTGTTAACACCCTATCTAGGGCACCTTTGTCAAAGGAAGCATTGACAGAGATTGACAATGAAGTGAATTTACATTGTAATCTGGTAATTTCAAGTTTAGCGGTCAGTGATAAAAAGCTAGATCTCATTCGTAAGGAATCTCTTAGAGACGAAAGCTTACTTAAGCTAATGCATTATTATAAAAAAAATTGGCCAGAAGATAAAAAACAGATTGATCCTTTAGCAATGCCTTATTTTAAAAATAAAAACGAAATTCGTGTAGTTAATAATATTGTCTTTATGAATAATAGAATTGTCATACCAAAAACCTTACGTTCTAAAATATTGAGTCTTATACATGAGGGGCATATGGGTTCTGAAAAGTGCATAAACCCCGCAAGATCTTTGGTGTATTGGCCGAGTATTAACTCAGACATAAAAAACTTAGTACCTAGATAATTGTGAAATATGTTTAAGACATAGAGCGTCAAATGCAAAAGAATCACTGATGCCACATGAAATTTTGGCTTTACCTTGGCAAAAATTAGGAATAGACCCATTTGAGTTTAATAAGAAGATTTATATGTTAGTCGTTGACTACTATTCAAAGTATATTGAATCTGCTGCGATGAATAGTGGACATTCAAGTAAGAAATTAATTACAGAACTGAAGTCTATATTTGCGAGGCATGGTATCACAAAATTATTAATAAGCGATAATGGCCCACCTTTTTCGTCATATGAGTTTAATCAATTTTGTCATGCGTGGAATATTGAACATATTCTTTCTAGCCCATATACACCTAGATCAAATGGTCTGGCGGAAAGGTCAATACAAACGATAAAACGGTTACTAAAAAAATGTTTGGAAAGTAACTCCGACCCATATATCGCACTTTTAAATTATAGGGCAACTCCGAACATTACCTCATACTCACCGGCCGAACTTTTAATGAATAGAAAACTTAGGACTAAAATACCAACCAATTTTAAAAATTTAAAACCTGTGTTCGTAGATGAATCAATTGTTAATCGAGCTTACAAAAATAATTTGGAAAAAATGAAAAGAAATTTCAACCGTTCAACAAAACCATTAAAAGAACTAAAAACTGGAGAGCAAGTTTACTACCAAAAATTTCCCAAATCAGTCTGGTATCCTGGGAGTGTAATAGAAAAGAGTTCTGAGCCACGTTCTTATTTAATTCAAGGGGAAAACGGCCAGGTGTATCAACGAAACAGACAATTTGTCATGCAAATACCTTCGAAACCACAAACCGAAAATACGGAAGTAAATGAACAACATTTTTCTGAAATAAATGAACAAGATCTTCTAGAAGTAAAAGAAACAAATTCCAGTGACATAGATCCTGCTTTGAATTTCGAAAATAACTGTAAAATAATAAGTCCTAATAAAAGCAAAAGTGTTGTTACCAAATCAGGGAGGGTGGTTCGGCGACCAAATAGATTTACATTTGAAAACTAATGGACACTAGTTGAAGAAAGGGCGCAGGGTTGTTTTGCCGGAGAAATATCACGAAATAGTGTTACTTTACAAATAAAGACTCCACTCAGTGAGAATTTCGCATTATCAGTGGAGGCTCTTATCTTATCACAATTGACTAGTTTTTTACCTGCCCGCGAGATTCCTCTTCATGCGTGGTCTCACCTCAGAGGTATTCCATTGGCCGATCCTGATTATCGTTCACCTGCGAGAATTGATGTTATTTTGGGAGCCGATGCTACGCTACAATATATCGCCGCGACCAGCACGGTAGATTTATCGTTTGACTACCATTGAAAACATATGTCAATAAACTCGCAGTTCTGGGTAAATCACGAGACGGAGCTGTGTGTCGTCAGCTGCAGTTGGAGAGAAAGTTTCGGCAAAACACAACTTTGCGAGAAAAGTACATCGCGGTCATGTCGGAGTATATAGAATTGGGACACATGCATCGTGTGCAAAATACCGAAGATGACCACATGGATCAAATTGCACCTGATGTAACTTCTTACCGCTGCTGTTACATCCCGCATCAAGTCGTCTATAAAGAGGATAGCTCCACCACCAAGTTCCGGATCGTCTTTGACGCTGCCCGGAAAACCTCGAACGGCAAGTCATTGAATGATATTATGTTTACGGGACCTCCATTGCAAAACGATATTGTTATGGTAATATTAAACTGGAGTTTTCATCGGATTGCTTTTAGCGCAGATATTGCTAAGATGTTTAGGCAAATTCAAGTACCATCAAGCGATGCCGGTTTTCAACGAATTGTCTGGCGAAATCATTCAAGCGAACCTATGCAAGACTATGCTATCAACACTGTGATGATTGGGAATTCGTGCTCTCCATATCTTGCAATCAAGATTATTCAACAGCTAGCCTCGGAAGAACAGAAATCATTCCCAACAGCATCCAAAGTTTTACAAACAGACATCTACGTGGATGATATCTTTTCTGGCGGGGATGACCTAAGGTATGCTTCTCAGTTACAATCTGAATTATTCCATCTTTTAAAAGCAGGTTGTTTCAAATTGAGAAAATGGGTTAGCAATTCATACGAACTGTTAAGTAGCAACGCACCCGAAGATCGAGAAGTTCAAACGCCCTTACCTATATAACTGACATGGAGACGGTTAAAGCTCTCGGGATTTATTGGCAACCAACGGAGGATTCCTTATCGTTTTGCATGAAACGAGCAGTACTTTCTGTAATCTCGCGCCTATATGATCCAAGTGGTTGGATTGCACCGGTGATTATAGTGGCAAAAATTTATGGTTTCTTCAATTGGATTGGGACGATTTAGTACCAGACGAGTTTCTTAAACAATGGCGAACATTTCTGGAAGGGCTTTCGGACCTCCGACTAATTAAAATTCCACGATGGCTACATACGGTCTCATCCAACAGCTGTTATCAACTGCATGCATATTGTGACGCATCATCCAACGCATATGCAGCAGCAATATACCTCAGAACAATAATGGACCATGGTTCTATTCATGTTAATTTATTAATTGCAAAAACTAAAATCGCCCCAGTGAAAGTGATATCCATTCCTCGACTTGAGCTTTGCGGTGCCCTTCTTCTGGCAAAGGTTTTAAATCACGTATCACGTGAGAGCCGGTTTGAATTTTAAAATCTCGGAAGAAAACATTTTCGCGTATAGTGACTCCAAAATTGTCTTGGCTTGATTAAAGGGAGACGTCAACCACTGGAAAGTCTTCGTCACCAATAGAATCTCTGAGATCCTGGAAGCTACCACCGTCCAACAATGGCACCACGTAACAACGAGTCAGAATCCAGCTGGTTGTGCCACCAGGGGTATGTACCCAAAGGAACTCGTTAATTACCCATTATGGTGGAGAGGACCAGAAGCTTTACTGCAACTTAAAACTCATATCGTACCAGCAAATTTAGAGTTGTGTGAAAATGATCAACAGGAAGTATCGGTTGAGACAAGACCACGATAGGTATGTACAACTTTCGTATCTGAGAGTTTCATTGAACGGTTCTCCTCTCTCCATAAACTATTGCGAATGTCCGTTTTATGCTCTCGTTTTATTTTCACCATACGAAGGAAAAATCCACTCGAACGAAAAACGGGTGCTATTTCCGTTGAAGAAATTCACTTCTGGACGCAGTATTAGGTCAAGGTCGTTCAAGACATTTCTTTCCCGCATGCATTAAACCATTTAAAGTCAAACAAAAAATTTCGTAAGCGGAAACAATTTCTAACTCTTAACCCAGAATTCGACTTGAAAGGTGTACTACGAGTTGGTGGTCGACTGCACATCTCTAATTTATTTACCGCCAAAAAACACCCGATTATCTTACCAACAAATCATCATTTTACAATTATTATAATTCGCCAAGCTCACATAAATACATTGCACGGAGGAGTTCAAGTCACTTTGAATATGATTCGGCACAAATATTGGATTTTAGATGGTCGCACCGCCGTTCGTAGAGAAATCAGAAAATGTTTAATTTGTTTTCGCCACAATCCGAAACCATGTCAACAGATGATGGGGAGCCTGCCAACACCTCGGGTGTTGCCTTTAAACGTTTCGTTGCTAGGCGAGGGTTTTGTGGACACGTATATAGTGACAACGGAACCAACTTTGTAGGGGCGGACAAAATAATACAACGGCACAACTTCAGGAGTCGTAGAAGCCGATATTGTACCAAAATTAACGGACATTAGCATCAAGTGGCATTTCATTCCACCAGCTTTTCTGCATTTCGGTGGGTTATGGGAGGCTGGTGTCAAATCAATAAAACACCACCTAAAAAGGGTTATTGGACTATCAACGCTAACCTATGAGGAAATGTCTACATTATTGTACCAAATTGAACTCAAGACCATTGTGTCCTCTTACGAACGATCCGGATGATTTGGAAGCGTTGACCCCTGGCCACTTTCTGATTGGTGGACCGTTGTTGGCACCACCTGAAAAATCGTTACTTGATGAAACACTTAATCCCCGATGGCAACTGAATCGTTTTGACTTAGTCCAAAAGATGCATCAAGGGTTCGCTAAGAGATGGAAACAAGAATATCTTAGCCGATTACAGTCCCGTCCCAAGTGACTGAAAAGAGAGAGAAACATAGCCGTCAACGATTTGGTGCTGATCAAAGCGGAACAATTGCCATCGATATTTTGGAAGCTCGGTCAGGTCACCGAAGTTCATCCCGGGCCGGATGATTTGGTCAGAGTCGTTTCAGTGCGCACGTCGACGGGGGTGTGTAAGCGACCCATTACCAAGGTCTGCCTACTGCCAGACTATGAATCAGATACGCAAATACAGGAACACAAGGATGAAGATGCTGCTTGAGCTAGATGTCCTTTTTTTTTATTGTGTGCCGTGTCAGTGGCGGCATGAATTAACCACTTAGCAATGAGAAAGAACTCAGCTGGATTCAGATGCTGGACCCATCAGCGGGGCCCGGTGTGTACGGACTGAATGCATCGTGTTTCGAACTGAACTCACTTTACGTCAATCAACATCCTTTAAAATGAATGACCGAACCATGGTCGGGGGCTTTTCCTTTTCCGATTTCGATGGTGAAGGTGTTCGAACAAGCAAGCAATCATCCACCTCGTGTTACCAATTTGATCGTGTGTAATAAAGTTAATAATTAAGATAAGCGTCTCTATTTTTCTTATTATTGAATTTACGAACTGGGAATTGCTCACATTTTCTTCGTCCCAACAGAACGAACAAATACTTTTCTGGCACTTCTTTTCTTCTGCTTCATCGATTCGGACGTTCAACGTGGTCTATATTTCTTAAGCTCTTTTTTTACAATTTTTTGTTAATTTGAATTGTTACAATAAACTACTTGAATTGTTAGTGCCGTGTTATTGTTGAGTTGGAATTTAATACTGGCGACGAGGATGGGACCCTTGGGTTCGCCAAACGTAGAGTAACGCGGTACCTACAAAAGCACATGGCCGACTCAGTCTTCCAATACCCCCAAAATGGCTCCAATTGGATCCATTGAACCATTTGACATTGTGAACCCGTCTGCATGGGGCTCGTACAAAATGCGATTCGAAATGTTTTTGCTAGCAAACGGCATTGTCGACAAAAATCTACGGAAAATCTACAATTTGTGGCTCGTTGTGTTTTGATCTGGTGGAGTCCCTTAATTTCCCCAAAAAAGGTTGAAGAAGCGGAATATGGAGAGATCATCGAGATATCGTCGAAACATTTTCCGCCAACACCATCAGAGGTTGCCGCATTTTATAGATTCTTCAAAAGGGATCAGCAGCCAAGTGAAACAGTGGCAGAGTATATTGCGGAACTTCGTCACCTTATCATCGACTGCAACTTTGATGGGGAGATAGTGGACAGAATGCTTCGTGATAGATGGGTGTGTGAACTGCGGAGCACAAGCCTACAACAAGCCTTGTTGGCGGAAAATTCAATTTATCTTCAAGCGGTTCAAGATAGAGTGATCGCAGCGGAGACGGCGGCAAAAAATCAGCAGATTATACAAGAGAAATCAGAGCGGATTAACTTAAATAGAACAAAACAGCAGAAAAGGTACTCCCGGACTACGAATAACAGTGGATCAGACAGTGAACAGCAACAAATTATCTGCTACGGGTGTGGGAACAAACACCATAGAGCAGAGTGTCCATTCCGTTCGGCGAAATGTAACAAGTGCGGACGAATAGGACATATCAAGAGAGTGTGTAAGTCCAAGCAGAACGAGAGCAGTCCATCAAGGAGCAACAAGGGGGTGGCCGTGGTGCAGTGGTTAACATCATCGACCGCCGAGCGGAAGGTCTATGGTTCAAATTCGCTTCATAGCCAAGAAAAAGTAATTCCTATACGGACAAAAAGTATGCAACGCAGTTGTGAATAGAAAGTGACCAGACGCACTGCTGCAGGCATAACACTCACAGTATATGGTCAACCGAAATCATCCTCTGCGTATGCAATACTAAAAAGTGCTTGAACGAATTACTGAGGACTATAACCAAGGCGGAATTTGGTCGGCTCTCGTCCTATCTAGGTCTAGGACAACCACCCCTGAGAGTAGTAAACGAACATCAACGACCCCAACTACTGCACTCCGTTCAGGTTGTGTGTGTCAACACATCATAAGAGAATATAAAAACCCTTGAAACTAAGCGAGTCTCTAAAAAAAAAAACAAGTGGCATCACCAGGTCAACTCAATCAAACTATCGGCATGTTTGCAAAAGCTTGCTGTGATTACGATTAATGGAATCCAGTGTGAGTTTAAGGTGGATTCCGGTTAAAATTTTACGTTGATATCTGAGGTAGAAGCGAAAAGAGTGTGGGGACGCCACTTACCATCAATCGTCGATACAGGTTTGAGTTTGTTTGATTATGGAAATAACAAGATTCCCATTATAGGTCAGACGCACGTGGATATTGTCTACAACAAGAAAGAAATTTCCAAACTGCCATTGTGTATTGCCGCAGGTCATCGCACCACTAGGAATTGTTGTGCAGGGCATCCATCATGTGCGTTCCGCTCTTGATAAGTTGTTAGATGATTATGCGGACTTATTTTCCAATGAACTTGGAACGTACACTGGGGAGATGGTATCGTTGAACTTGAACCCAGAGGTTAAGCCAATTAAACCGCCGGCTAGAAAAGTCCCTTACGCCTAACGACATTCCATCGAAGCAGGGATTGACAAGCAGGTTCGGCAAGGAATCCTGGAACCCGCAGAGTATAGTGATTGGCTGACACCAATAGTTCCAATAACGAAAGCTAACGGATCCGTACGAATTTGCGGTGATTATCGGTGCACGGTGAATAAGGCACTGGCACCACATTGTTTTCAGACACCCTCTATTGTGGATATCTTGGCGGCGATACCAAGAGGGAAAAGATTCGCGAAAATTGACCTGGCGCAAGCGTATCAACAGATGCCAGTGGATGAAGAAATGGCGAGGGCACTTACTATCATCACACACAGGGGTGCCTACAGCATGAAAAGATTGCCTTTCGGTATTTCGACAGCACCCGGTATTTTCCAGAAGCACATAGAAGAGTTGCTACGTGGAATACCAGGGGTCGTGGTATATTTCGACGACATATTCATTATAAGCGAGGACTCAGTGCAGTTAATTAAAACCCTGGAGAAGGTTTTTCAGAGACTCCAAGCAGCAGGATTGCGGCTGAGAAGAGACAAATGTCAATTTGACATGACATCCGTTACATTTCTTGGATATGAGGTGGATGGGCGAGGAATCCGTCCATCGCTCGACAAAGTCAAGGCTATTGTGGAAACACCACCGCCGGAGAATAAGAAGCAACTACAGGCCTTCCTTGGACTGATTAATTTTTATCATTCGTTTTTAAAAAACAAAGCGACGATCACTGAACCGCTTCATAGATTGCTGGACAAGAACACAAAATGGCATTGGAACGCAAAACATGCAGAAGCATTTCATAAGTTGAAAAAATTGTTGGTAGGTGAGAACGTGCTTATTACTTACGACGAAAAGTTGCCTCTTTCCATTGTGTGCGATGCTTCTCCGTACGGAGTTGGTGTGATCCTAACGCACACATTATCCAATGGACAAGAGCGTCCCATCTCCTTTTATTCCCGCACACTCAGATCGACAAGGAAGCCCTGGCAATCATAGCAGGAATAAAGAAGTTTCATAACTTTGTGTACGGGAGAGCCTTTACTATAGTTACGGACCACGGGCCACTGATCAGTCTGCTTAATCCCGAAAAACAAACGCCGATTACGTTTTCCCTTCGAATGCTAAGGTGGAGTTTATTCCTGAACGGATACAATTTTAACATAGTACACAGGTCTGGCAATAAGAACGCTAATGCAGATGCCTTAAGTCGCCTTCCAATAAGTACAGTGCAGCCTGATGAAGAGCACCAGGTCAAAATGATCGAAGATTGTGATGCGATTATTCCGCAATCAAGTGACATTGCGAAGATGACGAAGGGCGATAGGACCCTAAGGCGAGTTATGCTTTGGGTGCTGAGGGGATGTCCGGAAATACAGCAAGATAGTGATATTGAGCCATACTTTCGTCTCAAGGATGAAATAACGGTGAATAAAGACTGTTTGTTGCGGGGAGATCGAATCGTAATTCCTGAGGCTGCACGATAAGACATGCTAAAAATTCTTCATGCTAGTCACCCAGGCATCGTGCGAATGAAGAGCCTCACCCGAAGTTATATCTGGTGGCCGAATATGGACTCCGAAATAGAGTTAACAGTTAAAAGATGTGTCGTTTGTCAGCAGCCCAAACCAGAAAAAGCGCAAGCAATCATTCATCCGTGGGATGAGGCGTCGAAACCGTGGTCGAGATTACATGTAGATTTTGCTAGCCCTTTTTAAGGCAAGACATTTTTCATAATTGTTGATTCTTATTCGAAATGGCTAGAAGTGAGGCTAGTATCTACGACAAGTGCAGCATGTGCCATAGGTAGTCTGCGCCGTATTTGCAACGTTATGATTACCAGACTCCATCGTTTCTGACAACGGAACAGCATTCACGGCAGCGGCATTTAGCGAGTTTTGTCGTAAAACCTTATTCTCTTACATACGTACAGCACCGTTCCATCCTTCAAGTAACAGTCAGGCTGAGCGCATGGTACGCACAACGAAGGATTGTCTGAATCGAAACACTGCGGGTAATATGCAGCTACGGATCGCCAGGTTTTTACTTCATCAACATACAACGTCATCAACAGCCACTGGCAATCACCAGCCGAGTTATTATTCAAAAGACGAATCAAAACGATCGTGGATAAATTACACCCGGATAACAACGAGGTGCGATCGTCGAAACCGAACAATGCGACAAGCTCCAAAGCTCCAGAATTAGTAGTTGATGAACCCGTTTGGGTGAGAGATTATACAGGAGGACCACCGTGGATACCAGCGGTCGTAACAAAGCAAACTGGACCAGATTCATATGTCGTGACCTCGAAGACAGGAAGCAAAATGCGTAGACACTTAGATCAACTACGAACAAGAACTTCTGAGACTGCAGAAACTGCAAGCGATATCAGCGAAGTAGGGGCAGTACTAGATAATAATCAAAGGCACTCCAGTTCGGAAATAACTGCACATGAAGAGCGGGAAAATACACCGGAGCCGGAGCCCGAACCTGTAGCATCACCAAGAATACGACGCTCTGAAAGACTTAAAAAAAGAGCCTGTAGTTCGGGGGAAGGAGTGTAATGTCTGGACGCAACCATCGGTGATTGGGAAAATTGACAACTAGAGGGACGCTAGATGACACTTGAAAATTACTTTTCTGGCACTTCTTTTCTTTTGCTTCATCGTTCGGACGTTCAATGTGGTCTACATTTCTTAAGCTCTTTTTTACCATTTTTTGTTAATTTGAATTGTTACAATAAACTATTTGAATTGTTAGTGCCGTGTTATTGTTGAGTGGGAATTTAATACTTGTATTATATACTATATACTTATTCTAAACATCACATAGCACACGCACATACATACATGAAATTATAAACTTTAAGTAATAAAGTCAGTCTTAACTAACTCATCGACTCGTTAATATCACATGGTGTCAGAAGTGGGAGTTAAAAAAAAAAAAAAAAAAGTTCTTAAAGGAATTTCAAAGGAAACGGGAGTGTTAAACTAAAATATGCCGAACCAAAACCAACCGGAATTCGAAAGTGGAAGTTCGGACAAGCTTCGTCAAACCGCCAAAACCATTAGTGCTAAATCAATAAAATATGGCACTTGCTTGGAAACATTGGCTCCAACAATATAATTGGTTTTCCACAGCTGCCCAGCTAGATAAAAAACCAATGGACGTGCAAGTAGCTACGTTCATGTCAGCCATAGGTTCTGAGGCAATCGAAATCTATAATTCTTTTAATTTTACGGCGTCTCAAAGCCTAAACCTTGGAAGAATTAAAGAAAAATTTGAAGCTTATTTTTCACCAAAGTCGTCGACGACTTTTGAGAGATATATATTTAACAAAATTAATCAATCCCACGAATCATTCGATGAATTTTTTACTAAGATAAAAAATCAAAGTATGAAATGTGAGTTTGGTGATTTACAGAATTCATTGCTTCGGGATAAGATTATCGTTGGAATTAAAGATGATAACATGCGGGAAAAGTTATTGGGGGAAGAGGATATTTCATTGGATAAGGCCGTTAAATTGTGTAAATCAAATGAAATAGCAACAAAGCAAGTGCGAGAGTTTCACTCGAACGCAGAAAACACAACGGTTAATACCATACCCAAATATAAAAAGAGCGGGAGAACGAATACATACAGACAAAAATATCTAAATAAAGAAGAATATAGACACGATATGGTAACGGATAGAACAATGTGCACACGGTGTGGTACTAAACACAAGCGAAGTGAGTAATGTTTAGCACAAAACAAAAAATGTCACTACTGTCAAAAACGCGACCACTTTAGTAAAATGTGTTTAAAAAAGCGAAACGACAACAAGAACATTTATAATATAGAAAGTGCGACAGAGACCTCCGTCTCAGATTCTGATGACAGCCTGTTCATTTTATCATTAACGAGATCAGAGACCAACCTTGATGACGATTCTAATTGGTACGAAGTAATAACAGTTGAAAATAAACCAATTAAAATCAAACTAGACTCGGCAGCACATTGCAACGTCATTTCAACTAAGTACTTAAACCAAAACGTTCGAATCGTTCCACCTTTAACGAAGAAATTAACAGCTTTCGGAGGAAGTCAAATAAACGTAATTGGAGAAACAGTGCTAAATTGCGGTGTAAGAAATAAAGATGCTAAAATCAAATTCAGCGTGGTTGATCATTTTCCCAACTTTGAGCCACTGATGGGTAAAAAAGATTGCGAAAAACTAGGGTTGGTTAAGCGGATTTCGGAACCAAAGGAAAGTATTTTTGATGGGTTTAGGCTGCATTACTGATTTTATTTATGACATAGATTTGATTGAAAACCCATCGTTTGAACAATATGCCCCCAGAAGATTCCCCCACGCCATCAAAGAGGAAGCAAAAAAGAAATTAACAAAATGGTTCAACTAGATGTACTGGAAAAAACTCATGGTATCACACCGGCAGTATCACCAATGGTCGTGGTTAAGTCAAAGGGAAAACTAAGGGTTTGTATAGATCCTACCGATGTAAATAAAAGTATAGTTCGCCGCTACCATCCGCTAAAAACAATTGAAGAAATATTGCCGATCATAAGAGATTCGAAGTTTTTCACAATCTTGGACTACAAAAAAGGCTTTTGGCAAATACGAGTTTCCAATCGTACAAAACAATATCTTACAATGGCCACACCTTGGGGTCGTACTCATACAAAATACTTTCATTCGGGCTAGCCTCGGCACCCGAAATTTATCAAAAAATAATGAGCGAAATCCTAGAAGATTGTGAGAAAACCGAAAGTCATTAGATGAACTGAATAGATTTACCAATAAGGTAATAGGTAAACTTAAAGCTAAAGGTATAAAATTAAATAAAGATAATTGTCAGTTTAATGAAACAAAAGGACACATTTTAACGGCAAATGGCGTTGAAGCTGATCAGGAAAAGGTTCAAGCTATTCGCAGTTTAAAAATTCCACCCAAGAAAACGGAGCTTCAGGGTTTTCTAGGTATGGCAACATATCTAGGAAAGTTCATTAAAAATCTATCCGAACTTATAGCTCCAATAAGAGAACTCCTTAAGGAAAGGAATGAATTTGTGTGGTCGCCAAAACAAGGTGAAGCATTTAATAAATTAAAAGAATTCTCCGATATTTCGACCCTAATTGCGATTGAAGCTTCAAGTAGATGCAAGTAAATCATGTGTGGGAGCTGCACTACTACAAAACGGCCACCCGATAGCATATGCTTCAAAATCATTAAATCCAAGTCCACAAAAATACTTACAGATTGAAAAGGAAGCGACGGCAATAAAGTTTGCATGTGAGAAATTTCATGAATTTGTCTACGGAAAAAAGCTTATAGTCGAAACTGACCACTAACCGTTAGCCACCGTTAACCATTTATAAAAAACTACTCCAGTCAGCTCCACTAAGATTTTTTTTTTAAATAATTTGCGCGCACTCAAGGTCTAATAACCTTATTATGTCGACGACACAGTGCGGGCAGAAGGTAGAAAGGAAGAAGAATAGAGGAGAGGCTCCACTAAGATTACAACGAATTATGTTAAATACTCTTCAATTATGAAGAGTTATGAAAAAGGACGAAATATTCCAATAGCTGACACCTTGAGCAGAGATTGCCAAGAGGAGGAAAATAAAGACACAGATGAGGACTTGGAAGTTTTTTCACTTAACCATATAAGGGGGTCCGATTCTACGTTAATGGAGATTGCCCATCACACAACCCACGATGAAGAATTAAGGCTCTTAAAACATTATTGCCTGCAAGGTTGGCCCGCTTAAATCGCTGATTTGCCCAAGAAAATAATACCCTATTGGAACTTTCGAGAAGATATTGGAGAAGATCAAGGTATCTTATATAAGTCGTCCAAAATCATAAATCCACAGGCACTTCGAAAAAAAATATCAACAGTTTTACACACAGGCCACTTTGGAATTGACAAATGTTTTAGAAGAGCACGAGATAGTGTTTTCTGGCCAGGAACTACGAATGATATTATAGAGATGATTCAAAAATGCGGCATATGTCAAAGCTTTCAACCATCAAAAGTCAAAGAACCACTTATGATAAAAACGATTCCCACTTTACCTTGGGAAATTGTTGCAATAGATAATTTCAATTTTCATTCTTATAATTACATTCTCATTACAGACAGTTATTCACGGTTTTTCGACTTTGCCAAATTAGCAACATGTACGAGTGAAGAGGTTGTAAATATTTTAAAGATATGGATTTCAACACACGGAATACCTTCAGTGGTTGACCTCAATTCTCAAGCAAAAGCTTTAGAAAATCATTAAAAGGACTGGAATTTTCAGCACCAGACTTCAAGCCCACACTTTCCATATGTTCTAACGGCGAAAGCTATATTAAAGAAGTGTCATAAAGACCACAGCGACATATATTGTATGTAATTGTCGTGGGGTACACATCATAATAAATAGGTTCCATAAGTTAAAATGAATTGTTCAGTGTGTTTACAAAAAATCGATCGCAATTGCTCTGCAAAAATAAATTGTATTGATTGCAACCATTTTTTTCATTTATTTATTTTATTTATTTATTACTTATTAACAGGTAATTAAAATTACTAGCTAATATTAATTAACGAGCAATGGCTGCAAGGACCTTCAGCTCTTTAAAGGGAATTCATATGGTTAAATTACAGTTTTTTGTGAAGTTGTGTATAAGATTAACATTATCTTTTGTTGGACTTTTTAGAATATCATAAATTGGGGTTTCTTTGAACAATTTTTTTCTAATATTACTAATACCTGGACAATGTATCAGAATGTGTGGGACGTCCATCGTGGTTTGACAAAAGGGGCAGGTCGGCGGATTTTCCTTCTTTAGAAGATATTGGTGTGTGGCCGCGGTATGTCCCAAGCGGAGACGGATGAAGGTGCGGATTTTATGTTTAGGTATATCCGTGTGATAGATTAGGTGAGATCTCTCGGGATTGACTATTTTGTAATGGTGATTGTAAGTGTCCCAGCTAATGCGTAGTTGTTGTGTAAGCAGCTGGTTGATGAGGTTCAGTAAATCGGATTTGTTGAATACGTCATTTGTGTAGACTGGCGCTTTATTGGCATATGCGGCAGCTTCGTCTGCGAGTTCATTGCCTTTAATTCCACAATGACCGGGGGTCCACATTATTTTTAATTTCTGGGGATTTTTTGTCAGGAGATTTCGAGTGTGCGCTACCAGTGGGGTGGAATTATTGGCATTTTGTATCGCTTTGACTACTGAGAGGCTGTCCGTACATATAATAAATTTGCCACGTCTTTTGGAAGCTATTTTTATGGCTACTAGCACTGCGAAAGCTTCCGCGGTGAAGATAGATACAAATTCTGGTAGGGAACCCATTTTGAGGATTGCTGTTTCTAGTACTACCGCATATGAAGTGTTGGTAGTAGTTTTTGATCCGTCAGTATACATGAAATACCATCCAGCAAGTTTGTAATGGGAAAGTAAGTTGGAAAATAAATGACGATAGGTGTTTGGGCAGGTGTTGTTTTTGTCGTGTTCCGCTAATGTTGTTATTGTAGATTGCGGTGATAAGGACCAAGGAGGACTTGTCCATTTGCCGATGGAAGGACGGATTTTGGGCAGTTGCAATATATTGGATAATTTGAGGATGTTGCTAACTGCTGGTGGTATTTTATATGGGCGTTTCCGCATGGTGACAAGTTGGTAAGTTTTGATTATGAAGGCGTTGTTTGTTACTGCTAACTTAGCGTAGAGTCTCGCTGTCAGCAAATCCCTTCTGTCTTCAAGTGTCGGAAGACCAGCTTCCACTAAGATATTTATGATCGGTGTAGTTCGATATGCGTTTATGCTGTTCCTGGCCGCTTGATGGTAGGCAGGTTTTATGATTTGCAGCGTGGTTTTCGGACAGTTACCGTAAATATATATACCATACTCGATTTTACTTAATATTAACATTTTTGTTATTTTACATAGTGAGTTAATGTGTATACAACTTTTCTTGTTAGATAAATATTTAACTATGTTGGTCCTTGCAGTTAGTGATTTCTTAAGATAAAGACAGTGTGTTTTCCAATTGTACTTAGCATTAATCCATAAACCTAAGATACATAATTCCTTGACAGTGTTGATTTGTACATTGTTAACATTCAGGACTATACTAGGACATGAACGTTTGCGACATATATGGAGCATTTTGCATTTATCAATGGAGAGTTTGGCTCCGGAATTGTTACCCCAACGAAGGATGTCATTGAGGGCGTTCGAAAATAACTCTTTCCCTGAATTGGGGTCCCTCTCATCGCAAAGGATGTATACATCATCAGCATACATACAATGACTCAGCTTTATATGTGTCGATAGGATCTTGCTTATGTCGTTAAAAGCTATCGAGAAAAGGACTACTGATAAAGGAGAGCCTTGGGGTATTCCGTTATGAAGCGGAAAGGAATTTGAGTATAGATTATTAACCTTTACACAGAATTTTCTATTGGTCAGGAAAGACTTAATAAAGCGAAAGATGTTCGGACCAATTCCCCATTCATTCAGTTTATTTAGGATGACATGAATTCCAATTCGATCAAAGGCTTTCTCGAAATCGAGTGATAAAATTGAAATATGATTTTTTTTGCCCAAAGCATTGCAGATATAGAAATCAATGAATAGGAGGGCGTCAGTACAACCGCTGTTGGTCTTAAAGGCATTTTGGTTATGACTGTTCAGATTTTTAGTTTCTATAAACCATTGTAGACGCTTCGCGACGATTTTTTCTAGTAATTTCGCAATACAGGGGAGAAGAGATATGGGTCGATAACCGTTTATGGTAGATTTGTCTCTGCCTGGTTTGGGCACTGGCAGGACAGCGGCCAGCTTCCAATTTTGGGGAATGATACCCGTCGCTAACACCTTGTTAAACAGATTAATCAGATGAGTTTTTGTTGCCACGGGGAGGTTTTTTAGCATAGGATAAGATACCCTATCTCTTCCCGGTGTTTTACCCTTCATTTTGCTTAGCCTGGCTTCGAACTCGATTAGGGTTATGGGATCATCTATGAGCTTTGCCATACGGTCGACCGGAAGTGGGATCATGTTCGAACTGAGGAATTCAGCCTTCTGTGCGTTGAAACCGTCCGAAAAGTTCGCGCCGTCAGAGTATCTCGACCAGTTTTGGGCAATAAAATTGCCTATTACTTTAGGATCCGTATAAGTTGTATTATCGTCAGGAGATAAAATACTGGGAATTGAATAGGAGTTGGCATTTCCCGTTAGGGATCGAATTTTTTGCCAAATTACCGAGGGTGTGGCGCTGGGGTTAATACCTGACGTAAAATCAGCAAAGGATTTTCTTTTGCTATCTTTAATGGCTCTCCTAAACAGAGCGTTGGATTTTTTATATAAGATAAGATTGTGCTGGGAGGGGTGTTTCTTAAAGGTTTGCCATGTATTCATTTTATCTTTTCTCAAGGAACTTAAGTGGGGATTCCACCAAGGAACTGTGCGACTGCATCGCTTCGGGTGTGTTTGAGGTATAGAATTGTTGGCAGCGGATCGAATTAGTTTCGTGAAGATTGCAGCTGCTTTGTTTATATTTTCATTAGCAATGCTGCCAGGCATGTTATTTGTTATATTCAATTTGAATTTGGGCCAGTTAGCAAGAGTTGTGTTGAATTTTGGGCTAGCAGTATTGCTGGAGAAGTTACCGGTTTTTATGGTTGTGATAATGGGAAAATGGTCGCTGTTGTTTGGGTCATCTAAAATTTTCCAGCGGATATGTGGGTACAGTTGGGGGGAGCAGCAGCTAATGTCCACGTGGGTGAAGGACTTATGGGTTGAAAAGTGGGTTGGAGACCCGTCATTGAGAACAACCAAGTTTGAGTCAAGTAAAAAGTCTTCTATGATTACGCCTCTGTAATTAGAGCTTTTGGATCCCCAAAGTGTGCTCCAGGAGTTAACATCCCCAATAAATATTACGGGGGAATCAACTTGTGAGAGTATGTTTTCTAAATCGTTTTTATTGAAAGATTGGTCAGGCGGTATATAAATGGATATTACTGAGAATTTAAAGGAAGTTTGAATTGCAATCGCTATTACGAGTAGATTGGAATTTATCGAAATCTTCCTATGAGGAATGTTTTGATTCACCAGGACACCTATACCCTGTTTCGAGGACAGATTGGTGGGAAAGTTCTCAAAGTATCCTTGGTATGTTTTTGGGACCACAGGAGTGTGTTGGAAGCTGCAATGTGTCTCCTGTAATGATATTATATTGGGCGACATGTTTTTTATTAGAATGTTAAGCTCATCATAATTATTAACGTAGCCTTTAATATTCCACTGTAATATCTTGAGAGCCTTACGTCTTTGATGCCACATTCTTTCATTATTGCGAGATAATGAAGATGTGGGGGCTATGTGATTGGTAGAGCCAGAGCGTGGGGTTTGATTGGTAAGTGAAGTTGAGAGGAGAGAAATGCGATTCCGCTGTACATCTTCTGAGACACTCGAGCTCGAGTGAGGGGAAGTTGTGTGACTGTTTGGGGATAGCAGAGCACTATCCCATTGTGAAGGGATGGCAGAGGTTGACGGTCCTGGTGCATTATGCCAATTTATATAATGCACCGGATCCAGGGGTAAAGGGATGCGGAGGTGAGATGATGAAGTATGACTCTGCCGTCGTGATGCCGCATCGTCCGGGCTCCGGGAGGAGCCCGAGCGATTCGGCATCAGAACGGCAGAGTCGTTTTGTTGATTGTCATTGTTGAGTTTATGTTGATTCATCATCGTCTTGATTAGTATAATTGTCCGTAATGTAGTATTTGTTTTGTGAGAGAAGTGTTTTTGTTAACTTAGTTAAAGGAGATGATACACTAGGAGGTGTATGAAATTGGGTAGTTCCAGTTGAGTGGGTTTGTGCGGGAGACTGAGTGAGAGTGTTGTTGTAGTCATTAAAAGTTGGTGTGGGTTCGGTTGTTTTGTTTGGTGAAGAGATAACAGGAATGGTGTTTTGGTTTTGAGGAAGACAAGTGGGTATTGTTGGTGCGGGGACAGGCGGATGAGTGAGGTAAATATTGTTTTTTTGTTTGATTGTGTTCTTACTATAATTTGATGGTGTAGGTAAATCGGTATTTGTGCCAGATTGGTTGAGAAGAATTTGTTTGAATGTGTTGATTACTGAGGTGGAAGGGGTGGTTATGTTGGAATAGGAATTTGTGGGAGGGGACTGAAGTGGATGCGAGGTTGCACTGGGTGGAGTTGTGGAGGTTTTTTGATTGTTTGAATTTAATGAGTCTTTTGCGGCTGATGAGTATGTCATGGAAAGGAGCGGGACAGGATTTTTTTCTTTGTATCTTTTTTTGGCGTCAGCCATGGAGCATTTATGTAACGTTTTTATTCTGAGGATTTCTTTGGCTTTGATGTACTCTTTACAAGTTTTGGCAGATGAAGGATGATTCTCCGCGCAATTTGCGCACGAAGTGCGTGAGCACTTCTCCGGTTGGTGGGGGGGAAGATTACAGGTTTCACAAGTTTCTGAGGAAGTGCATCTCTTGGTTGTGTGGCCAAGGAGTTGGCATTTGCGACACCGCATGGGATTTGGAAAATACTCTTCTATTTGTACATTGTGCCAACCGATGTCTACAGTAGAGGGAGGACGGAAGCGGTCAAAGGTGAAGAGCACTAGCCCAGTAGCACGAGTATTGTTGTCTGGTGTTGTTTTTTTAAATTTATAGACGTCGATTACACCTTGGCATTTCATTTCGCTGATTATCTCAGCCTCAGGAATGTTAATTAAGCATGGGGCATATGCAGTACCCTTACAGGAGTTGAGGTTGGAATGAAGTTTTACGGAGATTGGACATAGGTTGGCTAGGTGTTTTTTTGAGAGGAATATATTGGCGATTTTAGCGGATTTTACAAGGAGGAGAAGGCTACCGTCGCGTAATTCCGTAATACTTTCGTACGCGGTACTAATGCCATCGATGGCTTTTTTAAGTAAGAAAACACTGATAGACGATAGAGGGGTTTTTTCATCACTTGAGGAGATTACAAAAAATTTAGGGTCGGGAAGGATTGAATTAGTTTGCAGTGGGCTATCAAGATCTAGGGTGGTGAAGTTGTTTTTTTTTCTTTTTTTTACATTGGGTTCAGGCACAGATTGAGGCTCCTTACCAAGCAACTCAAACCTGTTGCCCGCAAGCACAGGTGGCCCGGGGGCCATAATTAAGTTGTCACGCACTTGTTACTTAGTAAATATAATCTTTGTCGTTAACTAGGAAGAAAAGAAGAAAAAGGAGAGAAAAGAACGGGTTAGTCACAAACGCTAAGTAAGTAACGGTAGTTTGTTTATAGATATAGAGCGAGCAGCACTGAGAAACAAGTTGTCGGCTTGAAAGTCAGACGGCGACTCATATTTTTTTTCATTTAAAATGTGTGAATATCACTAAAGATGATGCCGAATTCTTTAAATCAAGTGGTAATGCTTTTCGATGCAATAGGTGTACGGTATTAAGACGGCGGTCTCTGCTTGTTCCAACGCCTGCTACATCCAAGAAGCACAACAACAACAACACACCACCTAGTGCATATACTCATCATACTGGAGAATCCAACATTCAACCTACAAATAGTGAGTCATCCAGCACCAGCAGTGACTTCAATAGTGAGAGTCAATGTACTCTTCAGATGATATACGCTAAACTCTCAAAGCTAGAGGAATGTAACACCGGCTTTCTAGCTGATTTGAGAAAAGAGAACATAGAGCTCAGAGCTAAAGTGCAAGATTTGGAGTCTAAAATACATTGACATTGTTGGTGTCACGAATGTCAACGACACCAATGCAATTGATAAGGCAAAACAAGTCTTCAAAAATGCGTTATCTATAGATGTTGCTAACAGTGACATTACGAGTTGCCATGTAAAAACAAGTCGCTCAAAAGCTCAGCTTAAGCAAATCATCTGTGTAAAGTTCTCTAACCTTACAATAAAGCAACGGATAATGTGCGCAAAGAGGACTTACAAAAACAAACTTAACTCCCATGTGGTTGACCCCTCCAGCGAAGATTTAAACAAAAGCAACAGCAGGAACAACAAAGGAACCAACATATTTATAAATACCTCTCTTACTCGTTACACGCATTCTCTTTTAAAAAAAAAACGAAAGAGATGGCCACGGAAAAAGGTGCAAAATATGTATGATTTAGTAAAAATCAAATTTTATTAAGCAGAGAGGAGGGTGGAAGAGTTATCTCGATTAAGTCATTTAATGATATCTCTCTCATTTAATGTATTTTATTTTTTAGCTCTTAGATATTATGAATTCGAAAAATGATTTAGTTGATAACTCTTCCACTCTTATCCAATGCAATCCCCACTGTGATACTGTCTTAACAAATAATTCTTATTGCAATGAAAAATTATTTATTGTCCATCAAAATATTAGAAGTCTGAGAAAAAACTTTTCTGCGCTCATTACACATATTGACTCATGTGTCTGTATTCCGGATATTGTGTTCGTGTCTGAGATCTGGATCTATAAGTTCGAAGAAAATGATTACTTCCTGCCTGGTTTTAGTTTCTATACTAAAACAAACGAGAATTACGCAGCAGGTGGGGTCGGCTGCTTTATAAAAAACGCTTTGAAGGTCATTGAGATCTCCCAAGTTGTTTGCTTTAGCGCAGACGTTTTAAAGGTGTCCATTGAAATAAATATTGAAATTTATGTTTTTTTATGTGTTTATAGACTGCACATGTTCAATGTGACGATATTTATTAACGATTTGTCTGTTGTGTTAGATAGAGAAAAATCAAAAAACTTAGTAGTATTAGGTGATTTCAATGTTGATTGTCTAGATGTTAGTCCCATGATGTCAAACTATCTTTCTGTGTTAGCTTTAATGGTCTGACAAACTTTATCAATGTGCCTACCAGGCCTATATCAGGTACTTGTTTAGATCACATATATGGGCGTTTTCGAAATGTTGCATTTAAAGAGTGTGAATATTGTGTTTTTGATTTTATGATCACTGACCATTCTATGACAGGCGTTTTATTTAACATACAACGAAAAAATAACAGCCCAACTCAGAATTGTGTTCAAGGAAAGTCAAAAATAAACTTTGGTAGGCTCCGAAATAAGTTGTGTTTTGAGTCCTGGAACACCGTTTATGACTGTAATGATGTATCTAATGCTTGTGATAATTTCATATCCACCCTTAAAGATCATATTACAAGTTGCAGCTCTTCGACCTCAAATAAATCCTTAAAGAAATTTTGGCTATCTAATTATTTATTTAACAAAGTTAAAACAAAAAATAAGCTTAGACTTAAATGCAAAAGACGTCCTAGCAATATCTTTCTCAAAATGAAATATAAAAGGTTATGTGCTGAGTTGAAAAAAGAAATACCGATCTGTCGGGACTCATATTATCGTGCTCAATTCTATTCAGCTAGGGGGAATTTTAAGAAGGAGTGGAAACTTGTAAATACCATTCTTAACAAAAAATCACCTATCCAAAAAAATATTGTTATACGCACTGCTAATAAGGAAATAACAAATAAACACGAAATTGCTGACGTTTTTAATAAACATTTTTCAAGCATCGGACATAATCTACTTATTAAGCAAATTCAGAATCTGTGTCCTCAATGTTCATCTGTTAGTGGTAATGTAAGTCCTGTGCACAGTAATAGTTTTGTCTTTGACCATATAACTCCCTTAGAGATTTTAAGAATGATTGGCAGCTTAAATAACTCAAATTCATGTGGTGTCGATGGTATTTCCAATGTTGTCCTTAAAAAGACTGCGTGTTCCATGGTAGATGTGTTAGCTGAACTATTTAATCGTAGCGTTTTTTCTGAAATTTTTCCTGACGCTATGAAATGTGCAGATGTTATACCCCTTTTTAAAAAAGGCTCTTCAACTGAAATTGGGAACTATAGGCCTATATCTCTTCTGCCAAGTATTAGCAAAGTCTTCGAAAAACTTATTAAAATGAGATTAGTGAATTTTTTAGACAAGGTAAAATTCCTTCACCCCGCTCAATCTGGTTTTCAAAAGGGTAAATCCTGACGCTCTGAAATGTGCAGATGTTATACCCCTTTTTAAAAAAGGCTCTTCAACTGAAATTGGGAACTATAGGCCTATATCTCTTCTGCCAAGTATTAGCAAAGTCTTCGAAAAACTTATTAAAATGAGATTAGTGAATTTTTTAGACAAGATAAAATTCCTTCACCCCGCTCAATCTGGTAAATCAACCGAAGATGCACTATTAGAATTTCGTTCTCGGATAATGTGCGACCTTGATAAAAGAAAATGTACAGCTGCGCTATTTATTGATATCACCAAAGCCTTCGACATGGTTGACCACCAAATTTTGTTAAAAAAAAAACTAGAAAATGCAGGTGTGCGTGGTTTCATGCTTAACTGGTTTGAATCTTATTTAAATAACAGATCACAGAGAGTAAAGTTGGAGGAGATAAGAAGTGATGTACAATTGAATAGACTTGGGGCACCACAAGGCTCAGTTATAGGTCCCCTTCCTTTTTTTAGTTTATATAAACTCACTTTTTCACCTTAATTTCAATGGCATACCTACTGCTTTTGCTGACGATGTTGGGTTAACGTATGGCCTAGAGAGTCCCTTTGATCTTATTTCTGACATAAATTGCGATGTACATACACTAAGACAATGGTTCGCTGAACATAAGCTTGTAATAAGTTCTAAAACCAAACTAATGTTTTTCAATTTATCTTCTTCTACCAACCCAAAACCAAATGTATATTTCCATGCACCGAACTGCAAAAAGTTTAAACTGTACCAATGTAAATGTGCAGGAAGCGTGCTTGGTCCTTTATTTTGTTCTAGTGAAAGTTGCAGTGATGATTGTTTTTTGATCGAGAATGTGGATGAATTTATGTACCTAGGACTATTACTTGATTCCAATATGAAATTCTTTTCTCACGCCGGTGCATTGCATAAGTATTTTATCTCTACACTTAGACATTTCTATTACCTACGAAATATATGTTCCACTAAACTTCTAACCACAATCTATTATGGACTTATCCATTCGAAGCCTCAATACGGTATTAGCTGCTGGGGAGGTGGCTATCAGAATAAAGTCCAACCATTGTTAGTTTTGCAAAAGAATGTTGTCTGGAAAATTTGTCGTAAACCTAACAGACATCATAGTTATCCTTTGTTTTGTGAATTAAGAATTCTTCCTGTTCGTCACTTATATTGTTTTAAGGTTTTAAAAGCGTTTTTTATAAAGTCTAGTAACCGACATTTTAGAATCATCTCAGACTATAACCTGCGCAAAAATGCCCTTAACATGTTAGACATACCATGTTTTCGTACCACTGCTCTTAAAAATTTATATTCCATCATATGTCACCGTTTATTTAACTTACTACCAGAAGGAATCAGAAAAGTACACACGTCCAAAGTATTTCTAAAGCGCTTAAAAAATTGGTTGTTTCTTTTTGACTATAATAGACTTGACTCTCTCATTTCTAATATTTTAATGTGATTATGTTCCGTTACTTTGATTTAATATTTTGATTAACCAAATTTTGCATCTAATGTATATGCAAGTACCAACAATTTGTAATGAATTTAAATGTAATTTCGTTTTTGCTTAGTATCCCACCCCATATTATTGTATTGTTCCAATGAAATGACATTCAACTCTATTGTATTACGTTTGTAAGAAATATCGAATGTCATCAGTATTTCTTACATTACATTACATACTAGTTATTAAGATATAACTGAAATTTTGAAAATTTTGTATTATATTTAATTTACATGTAATTATGAAAACTAAAATTATAATGAATCAAAATCAATATACAGCCCTCCTAAATTATAGAAACATTCCTAGAAACAACGAACTTCTATCGCCTAATCAAAGACTTAAGAGCCGTCGAACAAGATCAACACTTCCGATTTCTAAACAGTTGTTGAAACCAAATATAGTCAAAGATGTCACGGAAAACTTGTACTCAAACAAATGCAAAGCACGACACTACGCAGACCGAGGAAGCAGACCACCCAAGCAAATACAACCAGGAGACCGAGTTAGAGTTCAAAGAGGACATCGTGATTGGGTGACTGGACGCATCGAACAGCATCATCAAGCCCCGCGTTCCTATATCATTCGCACAGATAACAATAAGACATTACGAAGGAATACAATACATATTAACCCAACAAGAGCATCCATTGTGGAACCGAAAACGACAGTAGTAGATATGTATCTCAGAAGGCCTTCAAGGGAACTCAAAATCGGCAATGACATCACCCAGACGTTCTAAATCACCCCAACAAGAGAAGGAAATGACCAAAGCTCCAGATAATCAGGCAGAATCAGAATCTCAGCTTAGCTTACTTCGCTACCCTCAACGACGAACAAATATCAGATAACCAGTAGGGGAAGAATTAGTAAGCCAATGGAGAGGTACCAAACAAGCTTATATAATTAGTGGAAAAGCAATTACTATCATACATTTATTAAAAAAAAAAAAAAAAAAAAAAAAAAAAAAGGGAGAATTGGTAGTTGTTGTATAAAGTTAGTATCATAAATATAGATCCACATCCTATACATGCCAAACATTAACATATAATAACTATACGTATAAAGTTATAAAACTTATTGTTAGCATATTAAGCAGCATATTAATAAAATATGCTGAATTCCTATTGCTACCTAGATATTACGAAATTCATGAATTGCAATTAAACTCTATTATGTTCTATTTATTGATATTCCTCCAAACCGAATTACAAAACGGGAGATGTTCTATTAATATACTTACGAACATATGCTTGCATTATATACTGTATACTTATACTAAACGTCACATAGCACACGTACATACATACATGAAATTATAAACTTGAAGTAATAAAGTCAGTCCTAACTAACTCATCGTCTCGTTAATATCACACCCGTCAGGTATCCATCAATTCATATTGTTTCGGTTTTCGCCTGTCGGTTAGTTACATAATTAGTTTGTAAAATGTTGTCTAACTTCGACGACGAGAATTTTGCTATTATAGCTCAGTCCACCCGACCTAGACGAAGTCAAAATAGCAATATCAAGACTTAAGTCTAATAAAGCCGCGGGCGCAGACGGCCTGTTTGCTGAGCTTCTTAAGGCGGCTGGAGATGAGCTAGTAAGGTGCATGCACCAACTCATTTGCAAGGTATGGTCGGAGGAAAGCATGCCCGACGAATGGAATCTCAGCATCGTTTGCCCGGTCCATAAGAAAGGAGACCCCTATAACTGTGCCAACTATAGGGGAATAAGTCTCCTTAACATCGCATATAAGATCTTCTCTGCCGTATTGTGTGAACGCCTGAAACTGTTTGCGGATAACCTGATCGGCTCTTATCAGTTCGGTTTCAGGCCAGGTAAATCCACAATAGACCAAATATTTACGCTACGGCAGATCTTGGAGAAGACAAGGATTTAGGCAAGGTGACGCGCTGTCATGCAACTTTTTCAACATCGTGCTTGAAAAGATCGTGCAAGAGTCACTGGCCAACACAAGAGGTACGATTTATTTCAAGTCTACTCAATTGCTTGCGTACGCCGACGACATTGACGTGATTGGACGGACACAGCGAGATGTCAATGAGGCCTTTGTAAGCATTGAGGTAGAAGCGGCTAAGATGAGTCTCAAGGCTAATGAGGGTAAAACCAAATATCTGCTTTCATCTAAAAGAGACGGACAACACCGACGTATTGGCCAGAACGTCACCATGGGCGGATATAACTTTAAAGTGGTCAAGGAATTCGTCTACCTTGGCTCACTGATGACCAGCGACAACACCAGCGCTGAGATAAAACGCAGAATCACTTTTGCCAACCCCTGTTTCTTTGGGCTCAAGAGGCAATTGAGAAGTAGAGCCCTCTCTCGGAAAACCAAGGTGACACTATATAAGACCTTAATCATCCCAGTCCTCCTTTACGGCGCAGAGGCTTGGACCTCAGCAAACGCGGATGAAGGTGCCCGTGGTCGTTTCGAGAGGAAAATTCTGCGTACTATCTACGGTCCCGTTTGTACAAAAGGTGTATGGAGGAGAAGATATTACGAAGAACTGTACGGGTTGTACAGCGACATCGGCCTGGTACGACATCTACGGATACAGCGTCTAAGGTGGCTAGGGCGTGTAGAGCGCATGGAAAATGCAGCTCCGACCCGAAGAGTCTTCGAATCCACTCCGGAAGGAAGGCGCGGCAGAGGACGGCCGCATCATCGGTGGCACACGCAGGTGGAAGGGGACCTTAACCAACTGGGCGTGCGGCGTTGGAAACAGCTGGCCAAAGACCGTGCCAGCTGGAGACGCTTGTTGGTTGAGGCTCAGGTTCACCACGGACTGTAGCGCCACCTAAGTAAGTAAGTAAGTGAACAGTACTAGATCGGTCTTCTTTGGGTTCACCCCAAGTCCACAGTACCGTGTCCAGGTTTCTACTGTATGTAGTGCACTCTGCATAAGGTCGCATAGAGCGCTGGGAAATTTTCCTGTGACGGCAATAGCAATGTCATCCGGATAGGCGATCACAGCGTACCCTTCCTGCTCAAGCAACAGCAGTAGTTCGTTGACCACCACGTTCCAGAGGAGAGGGGAGAGTACTCCACCCTGTGGTGGATGACGGCCCATGGTTCAACATTGTTAAAGGCGCCCTCAATGTCGAGAAAGGCGACTATAGTGTATTGTTTACTTTCCAGCGACCTTTTATTTTACTGACCAATGAGTGGAGTGCTGTTTCCACCGATTTGCCTTTGTTGTAGGCATGTTGGTTATCCGTTAGCCTTCCTGAGATTCAGCTGTACCATATGTGTACGTCTAAAATCTTCTCTAGAGTTTTTGATAAAAAAGAAGTGAGACTAATAGGCCTTAGGTCATTTACTTTCGTGTGGGAGCTTTTACCTGCCTTGGGTATGAAAATGACTTTGGCTACCTTCCACTTGCTGGGGATGTAGGAAAGGGAGAGGCAACTATAGTATAAAACCACAAGCCAGGGGAGGATGATATCTGCTACCTGCTGGGGCTCAGCTGGTATGATTCCATCCGGGGATAAGCATAAAATACGAGCCTTTTACAAGAAAGCCAAAGGCCAAAGCCGGAGGCTTCAAAAAGGGCACCCTGGCTCTTCGAAACTGCGAGGGTAATAACGGATTGCCATCAGAGCTCTTCAAGGCTGGCGGCGATGTTCTGGTAGGGAGCATGCACCAGATCATCTGCAGAATTTGGGAAGATGAAAGCACGCCGACGACTGGAATACCAGCTCTATTTGCCCCATCCACAAAAAAGGCGATCCTACCTCTTGAAAAAACTATAGAGGTATATCCCTGCTCAATGTCGCATACAAGATCCTGTCCAGCGCATTGTGTGAACGTCTAAGGCCATTTTGCATCGGACTAATCGGCAGCTACCATTGCGGCTTCCGGCCCGGCAAACGGACTATAGACCAAATGTTCACACTTCGACAAATCCTGGAAAAGACCAATGAGTTTCGAATCGATACACACCATCTTTTCATCGATTTCAAAGCCGCATACGACAATATCATCGTGAAGGACTGTTTGGTGCGATGGCCGAATTCGGGATCCCGGGAAAACTGATCCAGTTGTGTCGCGCCACGCTAAAAAATACGCGATGCACCGTGCAACTCGGTTCTAGGACTTCGGAACCGTTTGAAACATGCGCCGGATTTCGGCAAGGAGATGTGCTGTCATGTGACTTCTTCAACTGGAGCAGATAGTGCGACGGGCAAGCGTCAACAGGGAAGGCACTATCTTCTACAAGTCCGTCCAGCTGCTAGGATATGCGGATGATATCGACATCATTGCGTGTTCTCGCCGTGGCATTGTGGAAGCATTCACCGCTATTGAAGAACAGGCGAAACGATTTGGTCTTAAGGTCAATGAGGACAAAACGAAGTACATGCTGTCAAGCAAGCACTTTTTGGAATTGTCCACCTTAAGAACTACTCCACGTCGCAGATTCTAAGACAGGTGTACTTCGCATTGGTTGAATCCAAGCTGAGATGTGGTATACTGGCTTGGGGTAGCGCATCTAATACCCATTTCGACAAGTTGCAAAGACTTCAAAACACCATAGTCAAAAAAATAAACGAAGGTACTCAACGAAACACAACAGGTCAAACGACGTTTAAAGTACTTGACATCAGAGAACTCTTCAAAATGATAACGACCCTCGAGTACTACGATGACAATAGGTTCAAAAGGACAATAGACCATCAATTCAACACAAGAAGACGTGCTAGGGGGATGCTGCAAACACCTAGGTTTTCCGTTATTTATGGCAAGAGAGAACTAAAGTATAGCGTACCTATGATAATAAACGAACTTCATCAACCGCTTAAATCGATTACGAAACCCAAAAGTAAAAACCTAAAACTGAAAGAATTCTTTGAGTCAAAGTTTAGTCTTTCACATATCACATCACATACAAAAACCATCTCTGTTTTTGAAGAAAATCTTATTTATTTTTGTTTTTTTCCTTTTTCTTTCTTAAATTTGTTAAAATTAAATTGAAGTTTTACTCTATCATCATGCTGCAAAAACAGTTTTTTTTTTTACAAGTGAGCACATTTTCTGGAAGTTCGAGTCGTGCCGAAATAATATTCTCTCAATAACGTTTTTGTCCAAACGGGAAAGATGAAGGAATCTCATTCTTAGGTACTGATGAGAGTGCTACACCTAGTGGCAGTCCAGTTATCAACGAGTTTGACGGTTCGTTGGCTTGATCGTTTTTTACTTTGCTGCGATTGATTTGTAATCATATCCGCCGGGACCTCAAGAACGGTGGTGGCGATGATGGTGCCGAAAAAGATAATGAGGACATAGTTTTATATGTGGTACTGCGTGAGAAAAACTAATAGCTGCTAGGCTGACTAATTGTTGAAGTTGCTGCTTTTGCTTTTGGTGATGCTGATGTTGAAGATGATGAATTTACGGCCTCTGTTGTTGTTGCTGTGGACGCATGGCGAATGAAAACAAAGCTAGGTGACAAAACAGTTTCGATGATAGACTGAGTACTTGTTGTTGGAGTTTTTGTGAGCTGATTTGTTTTATGTTTGTTTTAGTTTTGGATTTAGAGTAAATTTTATGTAATACACATTTTATTACAAGGTCGTTGGACAGTGAACGATAAGAAAGAATCACTAACTAAAGTACAGCTATCACAACGCCCAATGAAACTGAGATCCATATGAAGAGCTATATCAGTTTCGTAACTTATTTTTATCAAGATGCAATTTTGAAACTAAAACAACTTTATAATTTTTAACGACGTTCCAATTAAAAGTTCTGACAAAATTTATCAGGTGTTAAGTTTATTTACAAACGTTGATATGTTCTCAAGATTTGCGTTAATTTAAATTGATCCCGAGTCAGCTTTTTTATCTGTTCACGAGATATATAAAATGATTTTAAGCTGTTTCCGTGTTGTTAACAAAAAAACCGCCAACGCAACATTATGAAGTCTGGAGTATGCGCCCTTTTGTAGTTTTTCTTATAATAAAAACTAATCAAATCTTTTCAGTACTCCACTAAGTAATAGCGCAAAAAAACGCATTTTTGTCCCAAATTAATTTCATAAAGGAACCGACAAATTTCAAGAAAAATAAATGGGAAATAACCTCTACAATCTCACACGAGAAGCACACGTACCGCAAGTCACTAGCTGCTACAGTTGTTCACTCAAGAGTTGTTGCAAACTAAGTAACAACCGAACATTTCATATGGTGCAACCAGGGGGTTATAGGCAGTAATATTTCATATATTTGGTATTAAATAATCTACCTGGCAATCTTGTAATTAAGTCAATAACATTTTTGATATTAGTATTGCTAAAGCAAACAGGCCTACACAAGATGTCCGAGATTTTACTTTTATCAACGAGAGTTTAGCACACAAATGGATTTATCTGTGTATATATCTCAACTTTGACAATAGATTTTGGATTTATTTAGGTTACTTTGGTTTCAGCATTATGTATCAATATGCCTCCTGCGTAAGTGAAATGGTCCAGTAGAGAATGCTTCTCTATAATTTTGCCTACGAGTATATCATCAAAAGCGATAATATATAGTACCACTGATAATGGGATGCCATTAAAGAATAGGAAAGACAAGGACAAAAAGTACTTCGTCGTTGCATCATTTAGTATTTTTGACGGATACTCAATTTAAGGTTATCTCGAACACCGAAATTCAATTGACAGTGATAGATTCTTAAGTAAGAGATTCGCCTTTAAGATTGTGGATACAGTTTACGAATTCCAGACTAATGACACAACAATCAATAATCCTCCATACATATCCCTGAATGTAATAAACAAAAGGTTTTGCTGGGTAACGAAACCAGGAGCGAGCAAAGTGGGTATTCATTTCAGCTTGGATAAAAGAGGCGAGGCGCCTTGTACTTCTATGACTTTCATGGACTATCATTTTCAGACAGCAAA
The DNA here is from genome assembly GCA_951905685.1 of Eumerus sabulonum. Lineage (NCBI taxonomy): Eukaryota > Metazoa > Arthropoda > Insecta > Diptera > Syrphidae > Eumerus > Eumerus sabulonum. The sequence continues at coordinate 103,485,803 of OX645060.1, forward strand.
TATTATGACCTTGTTTGGTCCTAATATAAACTTGGAATATTTGACGAGGTGAACTTTAGCAAGGTTTTTTGTTTTTGCTGTGTTTAATTGGTAATAGCCGGCGAAATTTGGCACAGTTTTTGGTATAGAACATCTAATGGCGCGCCTTGGCAGGCGCCACTGCTGCCACTCACAACTCTGTTGTGTGTGCGCAAGCGTATAATATACACTGTTGCTTCTCTGTGTGTTGATTCGAATGTTGATGATTTTGTGCGTAATGTTTCTGTTAGTATTCTATCAATAGAATAAAAAAATATTGCTTTGCTTTGGTGGCCTTACAGCCCATTAAGGGCCAGAGCCAAGCTTCTCTCAATCACACATCTTGTGTGTGATTTATTTTTTACACAGATAAAAGGGACCTACAGTTTAATGTCAGTTCCGAATGGCGTGAGTCGAGAAGCTTTTTCAGGGTACGTACTAGTAACCCACCGAGGAGGGACGCTGCGAAGTAAACATTCGATGGCATTGGTGTTATCGGGATCCGTCCAACACACTACCCACGGTACCCTCAAATAGCTAGACTAGCGAAATTCAAAAATATTTAGCATTTATGGGAAATGTTACAAATAGAGATTGAGGATATACCAGTCTAAGGCAGGAAAAATAAACAATATACGCAAAATTTAAAGGTTGCAATAAATTTCAAATAATATTAACCCCACGGTATTCTAATATTAAGGCACTTAAAACCAAATCCCTGTAAAATATTTGTAAAATAATATATAAATAAAATAAATAATCCAACATTTATGGTTATCTCCACATCATATTATCAAATTCCTTTTTCCCAGTGCGGCCCATGAGACGGTCGCTATAGAATGCGACAGCAAATTATTTTATTACAACCAATTTTTATTACATGGCATACACCTACATATTGTCACGTTCTTCAAACTTTCACATGACCTTTAAAAAATTGTTCTTTGAAATCAAACTCGGCATTAAACTTAAGGTCCCTTTCAGCTGTGTAAAAATTAAGTCACATACTACATGGTTGATTGAGGGACCCAAGCTTCCCTCCCTTCCGGCCTTTCATGGCCTGTAGTGCCACCAAGCAAAAGCAAAGAAGAGCTTTTTCATATCAGTCCCATGATTTTCAAACCGATTATTTATTTATATTTATGTTTTATTCCCATCAAACCACTTTATTTTGCTCAGATAACCATAATAAAATAATGGATTATTATAAGAGAAATTTCAATAAATCATCATTCGGCCTCATCTGGGGTTTCCAATTAATAGTGTAAACAGAGAAAAATAGTTCCGTGTTAGTCGCCCTTCCAACAATCCGTCTTGGCTGACTACAGCCAAATAAATCGATTTTTACACATTTGCCCAGAGAATGTTTCTCCGTCAGAACCCTGCTAAAAAGGAGATTTTTCGCGGACATTTAACTCCATATTTAAAGCTCACTGAGTTTTCTTAAATGATATGAACGGAACACGGTTAGCTGATCATTTGAGCATCTTATTTTTTTCCAAATTTATGCTTATTTTGCATTTTGAATAATTTAGCTCAGCTTCTCCTAAATATTGTACATTTATTCAAATTTATTTGTTATTGTATAATAAACAATAACAAATAAAGTTGAATCTAGTCTTATATAACATAAGGTTCCTTTCTTTGTCAAGTTTAGTTCGGTTAAACTGAAAGGAAATGAGTTTATTCAATTTTTTGAGAACACTTAAAAATAAGTATAGTCAGAAAAGATATAAATATTAAGCGTCGTCCAATTTAGGTGCAGGAAAGTAAACGTCTAGTCAAAGACCCTATGTTACTTTTCTTTAATTCATGTATATGTAATTTCGTTACTTGATTGTTTGCTACTTACCGCTATGAAGTCCTATTCGAACGTTTTGGTCGCCATAGCCGCCTATAAGTGAAACACCTACAAGTCATTTGGCTTGTAAATCTGAGGTATCGAGTTCTGTGGGTGTTACATCAAAGGCCTAAAACTGTTCGCACACCCAATAATATGGCTATTGTCGTATCTTCACCGATTGGCTCTTATAGCATCGTGCATAATTCTTCATTAAAATCACGTTTATGTTGAATAGAACGGTAAGGTAAACAAGCAAACCGCATGTGGGTCGATGAGGAACCATGAGAATATCAAGAGCAGCCGAAGCATCCCCAAAGAGTTACTGGTGAGAAATGCGGTCAAAAGGTACCATCGGATCTAATTTTTTTGAAAATGTGAATGCTACTTCATTATCATACTGTATTTATCTCTTCCTTACAAAAACTTCATATATATTTTGTTATATAAGGGGAAACAAAACAAACAAACAACCCGAATAAATATCGGTTATAATAAAACTTTAGACTGTCGTATTATTTCTTACCGCGTTAATATTTACAACATGTGGTGTCGAGAGCGCCGTAGCGCAATGGGTAGTATGTTGGCCACTGACGCCGATGACACGAGATTGAATCTCGACAACAGCTATGCCTTCGAACGTGTTTTCACTGTGCTTCTCCTCAGCGGGGTTCTGACAAAACCTCCTGTAATGTAATTGTCATGAAAAGCTTCTCAAAATTCGCCGTTCGGAATCGGCAATAAACTGTAGGTCCCTTTCACCTATGGGCGAATAAAATCACACACAACATGGGTGATTGAGAGAAGCTCGGCTTTGGTCCTTCATAACTGTAATGCCAACATGCATACAAGGTGCCGAAGCCCGGGACCTTTAAATGGAACTTCAAATACGTGCCGGTTTTCGCAGTAAAATCACAGACTATATAAAATCTAACGGTTTGCATGGTACGGAAAATAAGGGAAATTAGACACACGTGACCCTATTTTCCCGTGTGTTCGTGGGAACCAGAGATTATTTAAATATTTTTGAAGACAATGAAACGTTATCGCCTGCTAGGGCTTGTGAGTCCTCAGCGGCTCAAAAACCGGAAGTGATGCCGGCATCTGTTGTCGATATTGCAGCAAGATGTGTCTTCACTCTCCGATTCCGACACCACACTCGACGGGGATTCTGTGAGTATACTGTCAGATGAACTCCCAAGTGTAACAAACCATCAAGCATGTAGAGGAAAAGCCTCTACCACCTGGATAGATTAGAGGATGACTTCCATGGTACCGGTAACTTCAGGGGTGGCAACAACAAGCCATACCGAATGAAGGACTCGGCCTACCGTCGCAAGTAATGAGTGAGCTTCGTGTGCTACAGGGCAACCTGCGCCATGCCAAATGTGCCTCGGACACCCTTAGCCTGCGACTTTATCGCGATAGGATCAGCATTGGACTAATCCAAGAACCATGGATCCATAAAGATGGGGGTGGCCGTGGTGCAGTGGTTAACATCATCGACCGCCGAGCGGAAGATTAATAGTTCAAATTCCCTTCTTAGCCAAGAAAAAGTAATTCCTATACGGACAAAAAGTATGCAACGCAGTTGTGAATGGAAAGTGACCCAGACGTACTGCTGCAGGCATAACACTCACAGTATATGGTCAACCGAAATTGATCCGAAATTGACGAACATCACATTTTTTATATAAAAAAAAAAAAAAAAAAAAAAAAAAAAAAAACTCTTGAACCTGCGCGTCTCTAAAAAAAAAAAAAAAAAATTAATAAGATTATGGGCCTGCAAAATAGGTCGCGTAAACTAGGTTACGCTACAGAAGGTTCTTCTCCTAGGGCCGCATCTGTGATCGGCACTAATATAAATTTTCTCCCCATTCCAGAATCCATCACAAGGGACCTGGCAGCCGTCATTGTGGAAGTCCCCACCGATGGAGGAGTAAGGAAGATTGTATGCGCCTCCGCTTACTTTCCTGGAGACGGCCAACAAATCCCTCCTACCAAAATACAGGACCTGGTTAGGTATTGCGACCAGAAGAAACATCACCTGTGATAATCGGTTGTTATGCGAATGTGCATCATACGGAATGGGGCAGCAGCAATACAAATAAACGAGGTGAGCCACTCTTTGAATTTCTTATAAGTAACGATCTCACCGTTGCCAATAGAGGCAACAAACCTACATTTATAAATGCGGTTAGAGAAGAGGTGCTTGACCTCACTATCCCTAGCCCATTTATTTTAAACGCAATTGGTGACTGGCACGTCTCCAATGAAGCTCCACTGTCTGATCACAAGCATATCAGATTCAACATCTCCAGTGAAGTTAAAAAGGCTGAGCCTGGATACCAGCCCAAACGAACTAATTGGACTGCGTTTCAGGCTCAACTCGCCGCTAAAGAGGATATGCTTCTCAAGTCGATTGATTCGACAGATGATATCGATGAAGCGGCTTTCCAGCGGGCGTTATGCAAAAAACACAAAAGCCCAGTGACATTTTTTGTGACAGGGCGAGTAGATGCCGCCCGTAAATAAGCATCCTGTCCCCAAGGCATGCGACCCGTACCGAGGCCTGAATGGTGCTGGGGACAAAAAACCCATACAGCATCGCTACCGGAGCCCTCCAGATACCTGGCGCCCTCTGGTTGTAACGTAGCCTTACCACAATACAGGGGTCTCTGATGTGGCGGACTTTCCTTTCCTCCATACTAGTGGGAATAAAACATGATTCAAACAAAATAAAAATAAATACAAATAAAATAGAAATTAAAGAACAAAAAAGGAGGAAAATCCATTCAGGAGAAGCTCTATGCTGATGCGATCTCCTCCATTAAAACGAATGGAGGGTACGATGGTTAAAGAAAGCAAGAACGCGGGGATGTCGTCTGTACCAATAACTCAACAACAGACATCCCCACAAATACAATCGGACCCCCACCTCGCAGAAGCTCCAACGGCTAGTCTGACGCCTGATATCAATTCGAATGGAAGGCGAAGAGAAACCAGCGAAGAAACAGAAAATACTGAAGCAATGCAATCGCTAATAAGTAATATAAATGCACTGATGGAATTCATCAAAGGGAAAACCAACGTCCATCATGAAATTAGGAGGCTGACTAGTGCTATACACAGGTACTATAACTCTATTGTAGGCTTGAAAAAGGACATCATGGTAAGGAACAGAGCGTCTAAAGCTACCCAAATTATTCAGTCATCGGCAAAGAAGAACCATCGACACTGTCATACGCTGAGGCCGTCACGAAGAAAAACACCTGCGGAGGTGCAACAAAGTGACCAGAAGCGCCCTGGAGAAAAAAACGAAAAAAACCTCCAGAAAATTCCTGTAAAAACGCCAAAGCCGCGAAACAAAGATGCAAAAAAAAAAAAAAAAAAAAAAAAAAAAAAAAAAAAAAAAAAAAAAAAAACAAATCAAGACCACATCAGGTCGAGGCAGAAACATCCTACTGCGATATACTTCGGACAGTAAAGACCAACCCTGAGTTAAATGGTCTGGGGTCCAATGTTACTCGCATAAGGAAGACGGTCAAAGGTGACCGTGGGCAGATGGAAACCTTCGAGTACCAGAGCAAAGTAGGACAAGTCCTAAATGGTAGAAGTGAGGTCCTTAAAGCACGAGTACTCATCGAGTGCAAGGACCTAGTCACTACTAAGGAAGAGATCTGCAAAGCCCTGTCCGAGCAGCTGCAGAAAGTGCAAGGTATACAGCCCTCATCCATTAAATCCATGAGGAAAGCCTATGCGGGAACACGAACTGCAGTCATTAGCCTCCCGATAGACGCCGCCAAAAAAATCCTTGAGGTTGCGAGAATAAAAATCGGATGGACGGTATGCAGGTTACGGGAAAAAGTTGTACCGCGGCGAAGCTTTAGGTGTCTTAACTTCGGACACCTAGCAAAAGCGTGTCAAAATCTGCTTGATAGGAGCGAGGATTGCACCAAGTGTGGACAGAAAGGCCAAGGGCCACGTGTACAAGAAATGTACAAATGAAGCAAGATGCGTCCTTTGCGAAGAAAAGGGGAGAAATAACATCATACAGGAAGGAAGCAGGCAGGAAGCGCAATATGTCCTGTATATCAAGAAGCTAAAAATGCCACAAAAAGAATATGAAAGTGCTACAATCAAATTTAAATCACTGCGAAGCGACAGAGGATCTCCTAACACAAGCCATCCGAGAGTCCAAAATAGACACTGCCATTCTATGCGAACAGTTCAAGAATTTCGACGATAAAGTTTTGTAAGCTGACAACTCAAAAAGAGCGGCTATTTGGACCTGCGGAAAACACGCCTTTGAAGAAAAAATGACGACAATCCGGCTTCGTTCGAGCAAAGATACAAGGTGTACACGTCTACAGCTGTTATGCACCAGCACTTTAGAGGAATTTCGGGGTATGCTGGATAGGCTCGTGGATGATGCCAGAGGCCGTACTCCAAAAATCATAGCTGGAGATTTAGACGCATGGGCCACTGATTGGGGCAGTATGCAAACCAATCGAAGAGGCGAAGCTCTACTAGAGGCTATGTCATCACTAGACGTAATACTGCTCAATACAGGATGCGAGCACACCTTTAGCAGAAACGGCATAGGATCCATAGTTGACATCACATTTGTATCGAGTTCTCTAAAGAGAGGCGCAAATTGGAGAGTAAGCAATCAATACACCCACAGTGACCATCCTATGCCAACCAGGGTGCCTCGTTAAAGAAGGCACAACAAAAGGGTTGGAAAATAGAAACACTGGATGAAGACTTTTTACCTTCACCTTTATAGAGTCTACAATAAGGTCAGGGACAGCAAATGCTATGGTCGCTGATATTACTAAGCAAGTAATGAGGGCTTGCGATGCATCCATGGTCCGGAAAACGTCATCAAATCGCCGGCCACCAGTATACTGGTGGAATCAGGAAATAGCAGAGCTACGCAGCAACTGTCATAGAGCGGGAAGACTGTCCCAGCGATCCAGAGGTTTGCCCTCTCATCAGAACCTGCAGCCGCAATACAGAGATAGACGTAGGGATCTGAAATTGGCCATTGGCCATCGCCCTCTCCTAATGAAAAAAAATAGTGTCGGGACTATTTCCAACGCAAAGAACGATAGAGCGTATAGAAGCACCCCAGGATGAACAGGAAGTCACAACTATCACGGAAACTGAACTCCTAAAGGTGTGTAAACATTTCGAGGACAATAAGTCACTTGGGCTGGATGGCATTCCAAATAAGGCCCTTAAACTAGCCATTAAAACAAACACGGGACCATTCCTAGAAATGTACAATAAGTGCCTAATCGAAGGGGTCTTTCCAGACTAATTGAAGGAACAACGCTTGGTGCTGCTGCCTAAAGGGAAAAAGCAACCAGAGGAGCCGTCGTCATGCCGTCCGATTTGCCTATTAGATACAATGGGTAAGATACTCGAGAAAATGATAGCCAACAGACTCGAGGTGGCAATAAATGAAGCCGGGGAGCTTTCAGACGAACAGTACGGATTCAGGTAAGCCCATTCTACAACCGATGCTATACGGAGGGTAACCACAGTTCTGGAAGAAGCTATTCAGGGCAAGAGATGGGCGGGAGGCGCAAAGAAATACGGTGCCGTAATAACACTGGACGTCAAAAATGCGTTTAACTCTGCAAACTGGGGACAGATGTACACTCACTTAGAGAAAAGATGGTGCCAGGATTCCTCAGCAAAATAATTGAAAGCTATTTCGAGAAACTGTATCTTTTCTACGATATCGACGACGGGGTAGTGCAGTACCGCATATCTGGCGGAGTACCACAAGTATCGGTGCTAGGTCCTATTCTGTGGAACTTTATGTATGATGGAGTTCTGAGGCTAGAAATTCCCAATGAGACAAAAATCATAGGCTTCGCTGATGATATTGCAATCGTAGTAGCAGTGAAATGCCTGGAAGAAATAGAGGACATAGGGAACGAATGTATCAGAAAAGTGAGACGCTGGATGTCAACAGTCAGGTTAGAGCTCGCCGATCACAAAACAGAAGCAGTACTAGTTAGCAGCCGCAAGAAAAGGGAAACAATCACCATCAGGGTGGGCGATCAAAATATATAGTCGAAACCGTCTATCAGATACCTTAGGTGTGATGATTGACGCTAGGCTCAGCTACAAGGAACACCTTGAAATAAAGTGCGATAAAGCAGCTCAGGTGTGTGCTGCCTTAGCCAAACCGGAGGACCCAGACAGCAAATAAGACTAGTTTGGTCAAGAGTGGCGCAGTCAATAATTATGTACGCGGCACCAATATGGGCAAAGGCGATGAAAACTAAGTCCCACTCAAGAAGAGTAAATTCCACTAACCGACTACCCGCACTAAGAGTATGAAGCGCTTTTCGGACGATATCGGATGATGCTATGTGTAATTGCTGGAATGCTATCAGGCGATATCTTGGGCATCGACACCAAAATTCAGGAACCCCTTGCCCCAGTCAGAGATATTAAACTGGAAGAGAGACGGCGCAGTATTGAAACATGGCAGGAGAGATGGAATCAGTCAACAAAGGGAAGATAGACTTCGAATTATACCGGACATAAAAAGTTGGATAAACCGGCATCACGGAGAAGTAGATTTTTATCTCACCCAGTTCATAACCGGACATGGCTGCTTCCAAGCCTATCTTTACAGGCTTGGCATTGATGAATCTCCTATCCATGCAAACTGTGGAGAGGCTAGAGAAGACACAGAACACGTATTTTTTCAATGCCCAAATTTTGAGGCAGAAAATAAATATCTCGAAGATAAAATTGGAGAAACACCGACTCCCGAGAACATCATAAAGCATATGCTGACATCAAGCGAAATATGGGACGCTGTGAAAGAAACCGCAGCGAGAATCATGAAGGAACTCCGGCGTCAGGAGAGAAAAAGGAAGAGCAACCAAAACCAAACGGCAGCTTCCTTGGAACAGGAAACACCGATTAGAGAAAGAAGGGCATAAAGTGCAAACCAGCCCGCGAAGTAATACCTAACGGCAGTCCCGCGGGGAGAGTGGTTGAAGGGTGTGGTTTAGTACGTAGTCGTATTCCTGGCATCGATTACTCAGGCTTGCGAATCGTTTGGCGCAACAAAAAAAAAAAAAAAAAAAAAAAAAAACAAAAAAAAAAAAAAAAAACAAAAAAAAAAAAAGCGGCTTACCAGCTCAATGCTGCACTTATCTCATCCTTTAGAGACAGCTGTACACCCAGGTCAAGTACACACTGCGTGCCCTGGTGGAATACTCAGCTTGATTCCCTAAGGAAAAAGGTAAGATCGCTGTTTAACAGAGCTAAAAGGAATAATAGTTGGACTGATTATAGATCTGCTCTAACTAAATACAACCTCAAGGTGTTCATCCAAGAGAATGTCTTGGAGGAATCATTGCGAGAACATTGACTTGCTTCCAACTGCGGCCCGACTCCATAAAGTACTATCTTAAGATAATGGGTTCGGGCTGCTTCGCAAATCTGACGGCACCTTTACCGTCAATTGCAGGGAAACCCTGGAGACTTTGCTGGAGGTGCACTTCCCTGGTTCTACTCCTCACTCGATGTCCTCTGACGATCAAATTAACGTCACAGATAACATCGACAGTAGAACAAATAGCCTCTCTGGTAGACTCTTCAGCCCTGACAGTGTCAAATGGGCAATTAGCTCATTTAAGCCCTATAAGGCCCCAGCCAAAGACGGTGCCTTTCCTGCTATCTTACAGAAAAGCCTGAACACCATTTTATCACCACTGATAGTTCTTTTTATGTCTTGCTTCAACCTGGGATACATACCTCAAATCTGGAGAGAGGTCAATCTGGTCTTCATCCCCAAGATTGGAAAGCCAAGTGAGAAACCTAAATCCTGTCGCCCTATCAGCTTGACTTCGTTCCTTCTAAAAACAATGGAGAAACTGATGGAGCTTAGAGGTATTTCGGAGAATCGGATACCTCTGCTTCCCAATCAATTCAATTTTTTATTCAATTTGCAATTTGAGCCTTTCTCGATATAGAGGGAGCATTCGATAGTACTGGCTATGATCCGATCATCACTGCACTATCCTACAGGGGTGTGGACCATCCCACTAATAACTGAATTAGGGCGATGCTAAATAACCGCATTATGTCAGCCACATGCGGACAGGTTTCAGTGACAGTATCGGCGGCTTGGGGATGCCCACAAGGAGGAGTCCTTTCACCACTGCTCAGGTCGATAGTCGTCGATGACCTACAACGCCCGCCAACCACTCGGGGCTACGAAGTCATCGGATATGCTGATGACCTAGTAGTCATTGCTACGGGCAAGTGCGAAACCACTGCCTGTGAGCGCATGCAGCTTGCGCTCCAATTCGTCTCTGACTGGTGTGACAGAGAGGGTTTATCGATCAACCCAAATAAGACAATCTTAGTCCCGTTTACAAAGAGGAGAAAGGTACAGCCCTGCTAAATGGCACACGCATAGGATTTTCAGAGTATCTAGGTATTGACCGCAGACTCAAATGGAACTCCAATGCGAAAACTAAATTTATGAAAGCGAATAAGGCCATGTGGGCCTGTCGACGCACTTACGGTAAAACCTGGTGATTTAAGCCTAAGTTAGTCCACTGGTTATACACCACGATAGTTAAACCTATGGTCACCTACGGGTCCATAGGTCCACAGTACGGTGGACAAAAGTTGAGCAAAAAAACTACAATCCTTAAGCTTCAACGCCTTCAGAGACTAGCGTGACTCGGGATTACAGGTGCTATGCCAACCTGCCCCACGGCAGCCCAAGAAGCACTCATTGGACTCACTCCAGTGCACCTTTTTATCAAAAAGGTGGCATTACGCTGTGCAATCAGAATTCTTTGTTCGGGAACAAATATGCCATGTAGACCTGTGGGTCACATGTCCATATTACAACACCTTCCCGAGCTGGATATGATTACCACGGTCTCGGACTCATTGCCACACCTTCATTTTTGACAAGAGAAGATCAAAATTGCAAGATCTCGAAGGCCCTGGGAATGAGTCCCAACATCTTTCAGGCAGAGTTGTATGCCATCCTAAAATGCGCCAATCTAAATCTTGAGACCGGCATTAGAGGAGTAAACATCAACATACTCTGACAGCCAAGCAGCGTTTAAGGCGCTGGGTTCGTACACACGAACTCAAAAACTATCAAGGAATGCAATGATGCCCGACAAGACCTCGCCAAAATAAACAATGTAAAACTTTGCTGTGTGCCAGGGCACAAAGGTACTAAGGGAAGTGAAATTGGCGACCAACTCGTCAGGAAAGGTTCCAGCGATAAATATGTATATAGGTCCAGAGCCATTCTGCGGCACCCCCAAGTCTTAGATAAATTTCTTCTTAGACAAGTGGGTAAAATTGCAACACCTGTCATTTTGTAACAGCGTTCGGGGACTCCGTCAGTCGAAACGACTTATACGACCCCTGAACAAACACTCTAGTGACATACTCGAACTCAATAGAGTGGATAGCAGAAGACTAGTCAGCTATCTGACAGGACACTGTGGTCTGAGATATCATCTAAACAAAATTAGCCTCTCGTGTGAAACTGAGTGTCGACTCTGTCTCGAGGATGAAGACGGCGGAACACATACTGTGTGAGTGTGCTGCTTAAGAAGCGTATCCTTCTCATCGCAATACTACATTATACTCAAGTGCATGCTCAATGAATTTCGTATCATCGCATACATAAGGAGGTAGAGAAAAGGGAAATGGAATTTATTGGTGTGTCGAAGGGTAACACCACTTCTACTGAAGCGCTTAATGGAGATATGCAGGTAAAAAACATTTTACATTTCTTGAAAGAAGAAATTGGGCTTATTGAAAGAGCGGCTGTTGGAAAAACCATTAGGTCGCAAGTCAATACACTCAACCATGAACAGCAGCTGGTCTCTTTACTCCTGCAAAAACTTCAACTCTTATTTATTTTTTTTTTTTTGCAAGCCCGCTGAACAAAAGAATGTAACTGTAAGCATACAATAAACGAAAAGAAAGATATGCACAAAAGGGAAGAGTCTTTCGCTCTTGGAAAGCATTTGGAACATAGAATTGCTTGGCATACGAAATGATAACTACCAGATGATGACGTTTACCGATGAGCAGCAGGCGAAGTGCATTCGCCAAACTTCGATGAGATATGAGGCGCTTTTACCATGGAACCAAAGAACTTTTTGGAATACGATGCTGTTATGCGCGGGTTAACCTCTTCTGATTACGCGGAACGAGTGCCCCATCAGACCGAAGGCACAAACATATATTACCTGCCTCAATGTGTGGTTTATTGTCCTGAGAAGGCCACCTCAAAGATTAGAATCGTTTTCGATAGATCAGCATATGCTGATGGCATGTCCTAGTGATAAACTTACCCTTAACGTGAAATCAGAGAGCAACATTTTCGGCTACTAAGCGCAATGTTTTAAAAGTATTTCCCCAACATACGACCCCTCAGGTTTCCTGAACTCAATTGTTGTTCGGCTTAACATTTTGTTTCAATGGCTTGGGAAAAATAAGGTCAGCTGAAGGTCGAATCGAAGAGTTGGTGATCCCGAGAGTTGGTAGTAAGGATGGTCAACATGCCAAAATACGTATATTTGCTGATGTAAGTCAGTAGACTTTTGGGGCGGTTCAGTCTCTAAGGATGGAAAGATCCGCTGGAAATGGGCATGTGAGGTTTCTGTGTTCTAAGGCACGAAAGGTTCCTCTAGGAAAGAATAATTTGACATGAATTTGCCGATACTGGGGCTAACTGCTACACTTGTGGCTGCCAGGTTGTGCTCCTACTTTAAGAAATCTTCCCATCGAAAACTATTTGTGGACAGACTCCCAAATTACCTTGCATTGGATTCTAGGAGACATTCCATGATGGAAACTCTTTGTGTTTAATCGCGTAAAAGAAGTTCACGACTTCACAAACATAAGGGATTGGCGGCACTGTTCTGGATCAAACAACCATACGGATTTAGCAACGAGAGAAATTTCCGCACACCTTGCTGAGTGCGGCCATTTGAAGACTTTACATCGTTAATTGCTGGATACAAAGAAACTGCGCCATCAAAACTAACTGAGCTTTTGGGTCCTACTTTTTCCATGGCATAATCTGGCGCTTTAGTGTGGAACGGGCGAACTGGCCCCACCAGAAACGTATGGTGAAAAAAGTTAAAAGATATTCTGAAAGCACAGTCACCGTCTAGCTCTCGTAGCGTTAACATCGTGTTGACTTTCTCAGTATTCTTACTCAGTTTTCTTTTCCTTTTTCTCTTCTTTCTCACTCGCACTTCCGCCAGTTGTTTTTTTCTTTCTTTTTCCAAACCGCGTGTTTTATTTTCTCGCGTACCAATAGTTGTTTTCTCTTAATATCATGGCCCCAGGGCCAAATAAAATAAAGCCTGGGAACAGATTTAGCGTACTGGCGGACGCCGAAACGCTAACATTTGAACCCCGGTCAAAAAAAAAAACAAACCAACAATTAACAGCCAATTTCCTTGTCTCCCCTCGAACACTAACCTCAAAAACCCCAGATTTGTGTTAATTTCCTCAAGTGATGACAAACGGCCTCTAACATCGGTCAGCATATTCGTCTTAAGAAAGGCAATAGACGCAGTGAGTACGGAATACGAAAGCATTTCCCAAATGAGAGATGGCAGTATCCTCATTCTGGCCAAATCCCAAAAAATTGCAGATAAATTTCTGCACACCACCAATCTCGCCAACCAATGCCCGGTGTCTTGTAAATTGCATGATACCCTCAATTCTTCCAAAGGTATTGTTTATGCTCCCTGCCTCGTAAATGTCGCCGAGAGCGAAATTATAGCTGAGATGAAATCTCAAGGAGTCATCGACGTCTACAAATTTACTAAAACTGTCGATGGTACCCAACGGGCCACAGGCCTTGTTCTCTTCACATTTGACCTCTACCAAATCCCCACCACGGTAGAAATAGGCTGGCACAACGCCAAGGTACAAGAATATAACCCAAATCCGATGAGATGCCGTAATTGTCAACTTCTCGGCCATACTATTAAAAGGTGTACCAGAAGCAGAACGTGCGTCACATGCAATCTTCCACCCCACGATCCTGCTGAGTGCACTCGCACCATGTGCGCAAACTGCTCAGAAGCTCACGCATCCTCATCTGTCTCTTGCCCGAAATATTTGCAACAGAAGGAAATTTTAAAGATCAAAACAAAAAATAAATGCAGTATGGCAGAGGCTAGGCGATTATACAACCTTTCACACCCTTCTACCTCAACCTCTTCTTCCCTCACTTATGCAGAAACAACCAAACAACCGTACTTAACAACAAAACAAAATCCTCCCTCCCAACACTCTGAATCCACATCCCCAACCCCCTCCACGACACTCCCCTCCCCTAATACAACCATATCAACACAAGCAATAACACTAAACAATACAACGAATACAGATTTAACAACGTCAACATCCAGTAAACCAACAACAAAAAACAATCCTCAAACACTCTACCCATCTTCCAGTTCTAGTCCGCAACCTACCATACCAAAATCAAATAATATGAACCCCCATAACCGCCCACTTCCTTCACCCCCTACACGTACCATTACCAACAATTCTTTCTCTGTATCACCTATAACTTCCTTAACCAACGACCTAATCAATACAAATTCCTACTTCATCAATCCACCCGTTGTGGATGATGATGCACAATAGATCTCCCAATTCAACACCCTCAGGGTCGCAATCTTCACTGGTTGGAAATGGGACGGAATTGCTTAACACCGAGCGAGTCCGTCCCGTTGCCGCCCAGAGTGGGTTGCGGCCCAAAAAAGATCAACACCGAAACCAACCAACCCATTTCAATAACACACTCAACATCCTTCAATGGAATATGAAAGGCTTCATAAACAACTACAACGAATTAAGCCTACTAATAAAAGAATTCTCTCCCAGTGTAATCTCCCTTCAGGAAACACACTGCCCGTACCTTTCCAACCCATATGCCCCCAATTTTTACGCCGGGTATTTCCATAACTTAGATAACATCAACACTGCCAAACAAGGTATTGCAATACTTATAAGGAGTAACATACCGCACAAGCAAATACTTATAGACTCACCGTTGCTAATATTAGCAATCGAGATACAACTCCCAACCAAGTTCACTCTAATATCCTTGTACATACACCCCAACCAATCTTTCTCCTCCAGCGATCTTGAAAATACTAAACCAAGTTAGTACCCCAATCTTTCTAACAGGTGATACTAACTCCTGGAGTATCCTCTGGGGATCACCTAAAACGAACGCTAGAGGCGCAATTTGGGAAAATTTTCTTATCAGATCAAACCTCGTAATTCTTAACGATGGCTCCCCCACCCATTTCTCCACTCATAGCACACTCACGCATATAGACCTAACATGCTGTTCTTCTGAATTGTACACTAAGACATCTTGGCAAATTTTAGACGATCTCTACAATAGTGATAATTTTCCCATAATTTCCACTATTTTTATTGGTACAGCCCCTGCTCAAAAGCCTATAAACCGGAAGTTTAAAACTGATTTTGCCAACTGGGCTTGCTTCCGTAAGCTCACTATAGATTATCTATCAGAAATTAATCCGTCCAACAATATAAACAAAGAAGCAGCGCAGATCCTAAAAGCAATTCGAACAGCCGCAAATATAGCAATTCCCCAAACCAAAACCACCACCTCAAAACGTTGCATTCCATGGTGGAATAATGAACTAAATGTTCTCAGAAACGAAAAAGTGAATGCATGGAAAAACTTTAAAAAACACCCAACTCTGGTTAACCTTATATGCTTTAAAAAAAATAATGCCAAATTTCGCCGACTGTTAAAGGAAACTAAAGCAAAATCGTTACTAAAGTTCACAGCGTCAATTAACCCAAACTCACCAACTAACAAAATTTGGCATAATTTTCGTTGTCTAATTGGTAACCACTATCAGCAGCCCATACAAGTAATAGAAACACCTACTGGTCCCACATCTATTCCAACCGAAATCAGTACCCACTTTGCTTGCTCCTGGTCCAACGCATCAAAGGACGAAAACTTCAACCCAAATTTCGTTGTCGAGAAAAACCTTTCCCTAGCCATCTACGAAGGCAGCGCACCTATTTCCCTTCTTCCAAGCTTATTGAACAAAATATCAGTGGCCCGGAACTCGAAAATTGCCTTAACAGTCTTAGAGGCAAAACCCCTAGCAGGGACAGGGTTTCATATCCCATGCTCAAAAATCTGTCACCATCCAGCGTCTCCAGACTTTTGTCCCTCTATATCAACATCCTAAATTCTGGCGTCTTTCCCCAAGCCTGGAAACTGGCTACCATAATCCCGATTCCCAAACCAAAAAAAAAAATAGTAACACAGTCGATAACTACCGTCCCATATCACTAATACCTTGCATATCCAAGGTACTAGAAAAGATAGTCGCTAGGCGACTACTATGGTTCATCACCTCAAAAAAACTTATAAGCACTAATCAAGTTGCTTTCAAGCCAGGTAAAGGTTGCGCAGACGCATTTCTTCATCTAGATTTTTATATCACCAACGCTTTAACCTCTCGGAATCATGTTACCATTCTGGCATTAGACTTCGAAAAAGCTTTTGATAGAATCGGAATTCACCTCATTTTAAAGAAACTAAAACTATGGAATATCGGTCCAAAAATACAACAGTATGTACGATCCTTTCTCACCAATAGAAAAATCTGTGTCAAGACCAACAACACCTTTTCTCCGTCTTTCCCTCTTTTCAATGGTATCCCCCAAGGCTCTCCGCTTTCAGTGGTGCTTTTCATAATCGCCTTCGATGACGTTAGCAAAATTATTTACAAACATACCCTACTAGACCATTGCATTTACGCAGACGACATGTACATACTTTGCAAACACAATGATCTAAACAAAACTAAGAATTTATTTTCTGAGGTTCTTGGTGATATACTTCATTGGTCAGACTATTCCGGTGCTAAACTCTCTATTGAAAAATGTAAAACCTTGCATATCTGTCGCAAAACCTCTTGCAATAACCTCAATCTTAGCTTTGACAACTTTAATATAGAAAATGTTACTAACTTAAACATACTAGGCATACTATTCAACAAAAAAATATAACTGGAAATACCACTGTCTAGTATTAAGAAAAAATCTAGCTGCTAGGGCTTCTATTATTAAATATCTAGCTAGTAAAAAATGCAATGTACATATCAACACCCTCTGTAATATTACTAAACTTTTAATATTAAGCAAAATTGACTACGAACTACCTCTATATAGCAACAGCCCAAAATCAA
The DNA here is from genome assembly GCA_951905685.1 of Eumerus sabulonum. Classification (NCBI taxonomy): domain Eukaryota; kingdom Metazoa; phylum Arthropoda; class Insecta; order Diptera; family Syrphidae; genus Eumerus; species Eumerus sabulonum. The sequence goes on from OX645060.1 coordinate 103,502,966, forward strand.
CCATCAACATTATAAAAGCACCCTATCATCAAGCTGCCCGCAGGAGCATCAATGCCTTCCCCACCAGCCCGATTAAAAACATCCTAGTGGAAGCCGGACTTCCATCCATAGAAGAACGTGTTATAACACTCAGAGCTAAACTTTTCATAAGACTGGCTTTTTCTGACGGTTCTATAATGGATAAAGATGTAACATCTTGTTTGAAAGCCAAAAGCATAAAGCGTGTTCAATCCGCTATTTCATGTTCTGTCACGACCGCAAAACAATTACAACTCCCAACATGCCACTTCAGCAAATATGTTCCGTCTTATCCACCATGGCAACTTAAACCGGCATCTGTCATCACCGAGTTAAAGATGCTCCAGAAAACAAATACTCCTTCAAGTGTCTATCATTCCTACTTCTTTTCTACCACAACCGAATTAAAATCTAAAGGCTGGAAACTCGTCTTTACGGATGGATCCAAAACAAAGGACAGTACATCATATGCTTCCACATACGAAAATGGTAAACTGCTATCTAACTGTGCATCTACCTTCACCGCTGAGGCATTCGCCATTTCAAAAACCATCGAAACTTTATTAAAGTCCCCTGGTAAATTTGTTATATGCTCAGACAGCCTATCAGTTTTAATGGCAATAAAAAATCCTAATCATAACGCCCATAGCATTAGCAAAATCAGGGATTGGCTTATCAAAACACCCAAGCAAATTGAAGCTCATGTGGGTCCCTAGTCATATAGGGATAAAAGGTAACGAATTTGCAGATACTGCCGCTAACTTCGCACATCGCTCTCCTGTGTACAATTCGATCTTCTACACCAAACCTGACCTACTACGCGTCATCAATACCAAGCTCAAAGCAAATCAACTGTTGGACTGGAAGAGTTATCACCACCATTACTCAGCCATCAATACCGAGAGAACACATCCATCTTATCCCACCTCCACCACTAAATTGATGAACTCAACCTTCATTAGACTGAGACTAGGTCACACAATTACAACACACCAACACATCCTCAAAAAAGAAAACCCTCCTATTTGCCACACCTGCAATTCTCGCATTGACATAAAACATATCCTAGGCACAGGGGATTGCCCCTCACGTACACATATAAATCTTCCACACTTACCAATATATGAAATATTGCGCTTTCCTACACCAGAAAACATAAACAAATTGTTAATTTTAATTACATGTTAATAAATTATAAATAAATAAATAAATATATATTCTCAAAGTCATCATCTGGAAGGCGAAGGTTTAAATCGACGAAATGCACACGATTTTGAACACATCATCAGGATGAGACCCTCAACTTATATCTGTGATGACCCGCTCGATTTGTCCAGGCTTACACAAGAATAATTCCTTACTGGTTGTTTCAAACGCGGTGAGGAGAGCAGAAACTAATCGACTCTACAGAACTTTGAACAAAGGTGATTGTAAGACTAAACTATACCTCTATCCTTTGGAAAATACGGAAGACAGAGTATCTGTGATTTTAACGTTCCGCGCAGAACTCAAATAAGCCTTTGGCGAAAGAAATTCGATCAGTGCTGTTACACCGAGGACGAGATGGTAACGTGAGAGCTTTTGAAGTTCGTTCTGCTGATGGTAAAAAAAAAAATTAAACGAGCTACAATATACCTACTGGAGATACGCAATCATTCGCCGTTGAAGGATGTTGAAAATCAAAAGAGGATCTTTACCTTCGGCATCACTAAACTTGTTATATTTGCTATTTACACATGTGCTTCATTATCATTCTGTATTTATCTTTTTATTAGAAAACCTTCACACATATTTTGTTATATAAGGGGGGATGATTGACTGACACGAATAAATATAGGTTTTATTAAAACTTTAGACTGTCGTGTTATTTCCTACCGGGTTAATATTTATAACAATTATCAACAAGGTTGTGCAACTTGTAAAACAAATTGCAAGTGTTTGTCAAAAATTGCTGAGCTATGCGTCGCGGAAATTTAAACTGGCCGGAAGAATCATGCGATTCAACACCGTTTGACTTCTACTTATTGGAATTTCGAAAGTATACTTTGATAGGTCAAAACCTATTCAATAATATGTCATCAAACATGTTGACCATCGGATCGACATCTGCAACACAAGTCGTGATGAACATTTGAGTGATATGATTTTTCATACGTATGTAAGTCGCGATGAATCTTCGAAATAAACATGAACATGATTCAAAAATTAAATATTTGTAGTCTTAACTTGTGTTTACTTTCCTGTGCCTTGTTTTGTCAAATCTATAGAAATAACAAACACACATTTATTATTTTTTATTATTTTAAACGTGTAATATATATAATATATAAAAAAATGTTTTAGTACGTACCCTGTTTGGTTTAGCTGGCTGAGACGCAACAGAAGCCCAAGTAATTTTTTTTCTATTTATATTTGGGTTACTAAGCACTGTTAAATTGTCCACAAGCAGGTGCTCTGAAGTTAAATGGTCCTCACTTTTAAAAACTGGCATACTACTAGAGGGCGCCTAGAAAATATTTGGATTGAATTTAAGTGAAGTATAAGAGGCGAATGTCTGAACTATATGTATATCGTAAGAAAATAAAAGAAAATTAAAACATTTTAGCTTCACCTACATGTAATAGAGCAAAATATACATTATAACGTGCGGACACTGTACTTTCTCGTTTGTAAAGTTGAGTATTACCTGTCGGTGCAAACCCAATATAGTGCGTGTAGCGCTATTCTGGATGGCAAAGGACCACCAAAGGCCTCGTAGGGGTAGTATCTATCCGAAGAATGCTGGCCTGCTAAAAAGCGAGAAGAGCCACCTAAACGAACACCTTGCGCCACAGTTAGCAAGTCCCATCCCCACCTCCTCGTCTTGCCACCGGGAGATTTCCTCTGGAAATCACAGACAGGTACAAAAACTTCAAACTCAGAAACAACTACAAGCCAAACGTAAAAAAACCGGCCAAGTGCGAGTCGGACTCGCGCAAGTTAATTCACAGCTAATTTGCTCCATTCTGCTTAATCAGCATATGCGCCGAACGAATGCTTTATCTAGCAGCGGATATGCTGCCAGGTGAACAAACGAGCGATAGCGGATCATATTCCCGTCTGGAATATGTTCCCACAGATTTTCCCACAGTAGATAAACTGCTATTGGTGCACTTTTAGGCAATAAGTAGGATGAATATGAAATATTGTACTTAGAGTTAAGCTATACGTTGAGGTGAACGTTGAGGTGAAATAAAGAGACATCGTCTCCTAAAAAAATATATTATTTTATTTTTTTACACCATAAATTGTTAACTGGCGGCCGAGTAGCAGGGACCTGACCGATCTAAGAAAAAAAAACACTTACCATAAGAATAGTGATTTTTAAAACACTCACCATAAGAATAGTGATATTGATTCCTTAACGAAAGTGAAAACACTCCCCATAAGAATAGTGATTTCAAGTGAGAACACTTCCCGTAAGAATAGTGATTTCTCAAAGAAAGTGAAAGACATCAAATACAAAGTTGTTACCAGTGATCGAAGAGCGTACCGCAGTAGGCCATCTGTAATCTCAACACAGGAGGCTAAAAAGGAAATCTACGCATCGTCCAGGAAGCAGCAGTACCAGATCGGACCCAGGACTAGAAAACCCCAACAGTTCCTTATTCAACATGATCATACTTATTCATTTGTAAGTTATAGTCTTAACTCTCAAAAAAACAAAATATATTCCTTTTACATAAAAGTGAAAGTATCTCAAATTTGAAAAAAAGTTTAAAGAATTAAAAGAATAAATTTAAGATAGTAAATTTAAGATTTTGAAAATTTAAAGAATACATTTTGAAATTAAAAGAATTAATCTTATCAAAACAAATAAAAAGTGAATTTAAAATAATTAAGATAATTAAGAGAATAAGTCTCAAGTTTATTAGATTTAAGAGAATAAAATTTATTGAAGCATACAGGCAAAAGATCAGAGGAGGGGCAGAAACAGCATTGATATCTTATAACATCTTTGACGACGACTGGGGAGCCATTAAGAAATGCCTATCCCTCCATTACGCGGATAAGAGAGATATCCGGACATTGGAACACCAACTGAATACCCTCACACAACGAAATGGGAGCATAGACGAGTTCTATGCTAATGTGAACCATCAGTTCTCACTAATAATAAATAAAATTAAGACAGAAGACTATAGCACGGAAACGATTAATGCTCTGATTGAAAATTACAGAAATCGTGCACTTGATGTCTTCGTTAGAGGGCTGAATGGTGATCTCTCAAAAATATTAGTCATACAAAAACCACAAACACTACCAGAGGCATACGCTTCATGCCTAGAAATTCAAAATCTTAACTACCGAAACGTGACAATTCACCAGAAAAATACTTGCAATACAATAACCGCTCCAATCAATCAAATATTTGCATTACCACCAAGACAAAGTCAACCGAGACCAATACCGCCGCCACCACAACAGAAGCCATTGACACTACAACAAAGGAACATGGCATATATATACAACATAATCAATACCAGAGAAATCAGTACCAGCCACCAAGACCTCATATGAATAACCCTCCACCACCAAGGCCAACCCATCCAAAACCGCCGGTTCCCATGGAAATTGACCAGTCTGTTCAAACAAGACAGGTCAATTATATGAACAGACCAACCTATAACCAACACAACACTAACCAACCCAACTACAATCAAAACCTTAGGAATGGATCTGCCAATGTGCCCCAAAAACGACAACGACTATACAATATTCAAACCCAAGAAGACGCACAATACCTTGATGAGTTCGAACAGGAATACGAGGAAGAGAACATCCAGGATTATGAGATCGAGCAATCTGAAGAAGAACCATCCGAAGTAAATTTTATGACAGGAGCCTGTCTAGCATACCATACATAGACTACAAGACCAAGGATGGGAAAATACTAAAGTTTCTCATCGACACAGGGGCGAATAAAAATTTTATTAGACCCGAACTAGCCCAAAATGCAAAACCCGCTCGGAAACCCTTCAAAATCCAATCAGCCGGAGGAGAGATCCAAATCAATAGTAAAGTTACCGGTAAATTTTTTGAAAGCATTGGAAACAATATGACAATAGAATTCTTTGTTTTACCCGGTCTCACTACCTTTGACGGAATCATCGGAGATGATACGCTTAAAGAGTTAGAGGCAATCATAGATAGGAAGAATAACATATTAAAAATCAAACCCAATATTAAAATACCACTAATGCAGAAGGAATCTAAACAGGTAAACAATTTAGAAATCAGAGACAACCACCTAAGTGACAAATTGAAAAAGCAGGTAAGAGTCATAATAGAAAAACACAGAAACATCTTTGGAGCCGTAAATGACAGAGAAACTATCGATACAGGAATTAAAGCAGAAATAAGGACATCTACAGACGAACCCATTTACACAAAATCATACCCATATCCCATCAACATGAGAGAAGAAGTAGACACCCAGATTAGAAAGCTCCTCGAGGATGGCATCATACGACCTTCCAAAAGTCCATACAACTCACCAATGTGGGTTGTACCGAAGAAAATGGACGCATCGGGAGAGAGGAAGTATAGAATGGTGATAGATTTCAGAAGGCTCAATGCAGTAACAATTTCAGACACCTATCCTATACCAGACATATCAAACACTATTGCAAGCCTAGGAAAAGCAAAGTATTTTACAACTATCGACCTGACATCAGGATTCCACCAGATCAGGATGATGGAGAGAGATATACCAAAGACGGCATTTTCCACTATGAACGGAAAATATGAATATACGCGTCTACCATTTGGACTGAAGAATGCTCCGGCAATCTTCCAAAGAATGATAGATGACGTTTTAAAAGAACACATAGGAAGAATATGCTTGGTATACATAGATGACATAATAGTGTTTGGTAAAACTAAAGAATGTCGATACTGTATTTGAAAAATTAGAACAAGCCAACCTTAAACTAAACTTAGACAAAACTGAATTTCTTAAAGAGGAAACGGAGTTCTTGGGATATATCATAACAAGTAAGGGCATTCGACCAGACCCAAAGAAAATCGCAGCCATACAAAAGATGAAGCCTCCAGAAAATCTGAAAGAACTTAAGGGATTCCTCGGATTAGCATCATACTACCGACGATTCATAAGAGACTTTGCGAAAATAGCAAAGCCTCTTACGAATCTCACGAGGGGGGAGATGGCCCAAATAAGAGCAAATCAATCACGGAAAGTTAAGATCGAACTTAAGGCCGAAGAACTGAAAGCCTTTAAAGATTTGAAAGAACTCTTAATATCATCAGAAATTCTAATTTTTCCAGATTTCGAGAAGCCGTTCATCCTTACGACAGACGCTTCAAACACCGCTATTGGAGCTGTACTTTCTCAAGGAGAAGTAGGGAAGGATAGACCCATCACATTCATTTCCAGATCTTTGAATAAAACGGAGGAAAACTACGCTACGAATGAAAGAGAATTGCGATAGTTTGGGCCCTCGACAATCTACGGAATTATTTATATGGCGCGAAAAAGATAAGGATACTAACTGACCACCAACCGCTTACATTCGCCTTGAGCAACAGAAACACGAATGCAAAACTGAAAAGGTGGAAGGCTAGGATGGAGGAATACAACTATGAACTAGTATACCAGCCAGGGAAGACAAACAAAGTAGCCGACGCATTATCAAGGCTTAAGCTGGAGGTGAACAACCTAACCTCAAATAGTTCGCAAACAATGCACAGCGCGGAAGAGGACAGTTCTGAACTCATCCCACATTGCGAAGCTCCCCTGAACGTATTCCGAAACCAGCTTGTATTCAGAGAAGGAAGTGGAATATCCATATATGAAGAACCCCATCCAAACTACCATCGACACTATATTGGACTCCAGAAGATCACAAAAGAAAACTTAACGCAGACCTTAATAGAGAAACTCAACCCAAATGTCCTAAATGGCATAAAAATTCCGGAAAATCACTTACAATTACTACAAGACATAGCTAAGGAACACTTTAGTAAATTCAAGATGAGGATAACACAAAGAGTAGTGCAGGATCTAAATAACCCAGACAACATATTACGGGTCATAGAAGAAGAACATAAGAGAGCGCACAGGAATTATAAAGAAAAAAAAAAACCGGATTCTAGAGAACTATTACTTCCCCGGGATGGCAAATATGATAAAGAAATACGTCAAGAAATGCGAAATATGTAACTGCAGTAAGTACGACCGACATCCCCCAAGACCGGAAATGCAAGAAACACCTATCCTTAAATACCCATCAGAAATAATACATATAGATATATTTGAAATTGATCACGAAAAATTCCTAACCTGCGTCGATAAATTTTCAAAATTTACCAAGTTCTTCCACATAAAAGAAAAATCCGCCTTATATCTCAGAAGTAAAATAATAAAAATACTACATTTCTTCACAGTACCCAAGGTTTTGGTAACGGATAATGAAAGTAGTTTCATTAGCCCGATAATTGCGAATTACATAAAAACATTAGGCGTTGAACTTTATTTCACTCCGCCCCAAAAGAGTGAAGTAAACGGATCCATAGAAAGAGTTCATTCAACGATAATAGAAATAACCAGATGCCTAAGAAAGGAGTATCCGGACTTCACCACGAAGGAAATAATCAACATAGCAGTGGACCGCTACAATAACTCAATACATTCCGTGACCAAGCAGAAACCAAGCGATGTTTTCTTAGGAAGGATACAAAGGGTAAACTATCAGAACCTTATTGATTTCCAGGCCAAAGTAAATGAAGATCTAGTAGACCTCATCAAAAGGAACCAAAAAAACAAGATCAAGAGGGGAAACGCAAGCAGAAGGAAACCGAAGAAGTACCAACCAGGCGAAATAGTTTTTGCAGCAGTCAAACGAAGAAATGGAAAACAAAAACCCATATACACCAAAGAAAAAGTGGCAAAGGACAACCGCGTCACAATCGTGACTGACACCGGCAAAAAGATCCACAAATCACAAATAAAAAATATTCAGGAATAAAAAATCTATCTCTTTTCATTTACAGGTCAATCCTAAGTTTGGCATTTGGCTCCATTAACGTATACGAGTATAGCACCCCCATCATTACAATAAAACAAGGAAGCGGAAAAATTATCAACGGGAACTTCAGGATAGTACATGTTATTAATCTAACAAATTACGAGGACATAGTAAGCGGACTCATACCCACCATCGAAAACCATATTGACAAGACCAGTATCTTACGGCCACAATTAATCCACCAACTACACCAAATAGAAGGCCTATTGGAGAAATTACATGGTAAAAATCCAAGAAAAGCAAGATCCATAAACTGGATCGGATCAGCTTGGAAGTGGATTGCTGGAACACCAGATGCGACGGATTGGGACAATTTGTTAAAAACACAAGAACGATCATAGAAAATAATAACAACCAATACAAAATTAACGAACGCTTAACCGGAGTAACCCAAGCCATAATGGAGACCTACAATAAAGTGATTAAAAGGATAGATGGCACAAACATGGACAAATACGAACAAATGATGTATAATAAGCTGACCATAATCAAGGAAGAGCTTAGCGAAATCATATCAGCCGTCCAACTAGCCAAGAAAGGAATCGTGAATACCAATCTTTTGGACAAAATAGAGATTCAAGAAGTACTTTCGCAGGTGGAAACACTTCCATACAGCAATGAGGTAGAAGCAATAGAATACGCCGAACCCATCATACTCCAAAAAGTATCACTCCTACTTTACACTATATCATTACCGAAGACTGGAACTAAAGAATACAATCATATTGTCATCAGATCTACAATCAAGGACAACAAAAGAATTCACTTCGAAACCAACGAACTTCTCACAACCCAAGATGAACATTATGGTATTTTAGAGAGATGTACCAAAATGCGTGATATAATAATTTGCAAAGAGAATCAGCTCCACAAACTGCCACCAGACGACTGTATTATCTACTTGCTCAAAGGAAAGAATGCTGGATGCAAGTACCAATTCTGCAAGAAACCAATCATTGAACTTCTTACCGAAAACACTGTCTTCATAACGAATTTCTATGGTAACTTGAAACATAACAATGAAACAAAAGTCCTTAATGGAACCTTCCTGGTACAATTTAACAACGACACAATAGAGATCGGAGACAGGAAATATACCAACAAGGAAATTAAAACCTTCCAGATTTTACCGCCTATAATCCAAGCCAATATAACAACAAAAGAGATGAAACTAGATTTGGAATATTTACATGATTTGCATGTACAGAATATTAGAAAGATTCAGAAATTTTCCCTAATAAATAATGTGTCAATAATCTCAAATATTATCATCTATGTAATCATTATTATTGTATTAGGAATAGTATATAAACATAACTGTAAGAAAGGAAGTACACCAATAGAAGTTCAACTACCTTCAGTAATACCCCAGGTAAATGACCTTTACCCACAACATATTGAGTTAAACTTTTGACCTACGAGCCGCAGGTTTTTAAGGAGGGAGGAGTTAATTTACAGCTAATTTGCTCCATTCTGCTTAATCAGCATATGCGCCGAACGAATGCTTTATCTAGCAGCGGATATGCTGCCAGGTGAACAAACGAGCGATAGCGGATCATATTCCCGTCTGGAATATGTTCCCACAGATTTTCCCACAATAGATAAACTGCTATTGGTGCACTTTTAGGCAATAAGTAGGATGAATATGAAATATTGTACTTAGAGTTAAGCTATACGTTGAGGTGAACGTTGAGGTGAAATAAAGAGACATCGTCTCCTAAAAAAATATATTTATTTATTTTTTTTACACCATAAATTGTTAACTCGCACGAAGGGTTCCGTACCATCTGTATATATAAATATGAAAGAGACTATGTATGTTACCTCATCAGTCATCACATAGATGACAGATCTTGGTTGCAGGCAGGATATCGGCATATTACTGTGATAATCAAAAATCTTCATGATGAGATATAGCTGATCATCAAAGTGTCTATTGAATTCAAATCAATTATCTTACTTGACAGCAACGATGTGAAAAGGTGAATAACAATAATGGAAAATATGGGAAAAAGGTTTGCAGCTAGGATTAATTCATCAAAGACACGAAAGAGATCAAAACTGGGAAGTTTGTTACTGGTTGTGGGATATTGTCGACTAACCATAGTTTAGGATTTTTTGGATGGAAATCATGTCTGTTGTATGGGAGCCCCCTTTAAATATTCATTTTGTTCTGTTTTTAGTATTTGTCGTGGTGGCGGCAACAGAAATACATCATCTGTGAACATTTCAACTGTCTAACTATCACGGTTTATGAGATACAGCCTGGTGACAGACGGACGGACAACGCCTTAACAATCCGCATCGAAGTTATCTTCGGAAACATCAGCCGACAGAATAAAAGACGATTTCTATGACCTCCTAGATAGAACGTTCGCTCAATTTCCCAGCTATGACAACTAGATTGTTCTACGAAGCTGGGTAGGGGACATCTTTGAACGAGCCGCACGAAAACCCAACCTACACGACACGAATTCCCGAAAACGGATTCAGGCTAATAGATTTTGTGACGGGGCGCAATATCCTAAAAGCTAGCACACGTTTTCCACATCTCAATATCCATAAGGAGACATGGCGGTCTGTTGATCAATTATTTGATAACCAAACCAATCATATTGCGATCGACTCCAGACTCCATCATACGTACGTATGCGGACATCGCAAACACTGTGAAATCGATTAGGAACAGCAAAATGTGCGTCGGGAAGCCACAATCACAAGAGACCGCCAGGACCTCCGCCGATCGTGTCTGTCTCAAGCTCTCTCAAGAGCCGATGCAAAATGTAAGCTATAGAACAACAATGGAGACGTTGTCAAAGCGCCAGCAGGGATGTTGCCACTGATGTATTAGATTCCCAGCCACCACCTAGAAGAAACGTTTAGAGTTCGATGACGAGTGCAGGCAGGTATATGCAGAAAAACAGAATACATACATGGCTACGTTGCATCGACGAACGAGAGTTGCTCTACGAACGGAAAAGAAGAGATGAACACGCGTTTTTCAAAAGGAAAAAGAAGAATCACAAGAAGGGCGAAGTCGAGGAGATGGAGAGATGTAAAATAAAACGAGCACGCCAAGGTTATAAAGTCAGAGAAGCCTGCCGGCTTGAAAGTGGACATCTAGTAATTGACTCACCGTCGATCTTGAGAAAATGGGAAGACCACTTCTGCAGACTTTATAACGGCGATGATAGACAAAATACCGCTGTCAAGCAGAATGAACCACTCCCCTTATACGAATATGAAAGAGAATTCCGTCCACCCGACCTAGAGAAAGTTAGGATAGCGATATTTAAACTAAGGTCTATTAATACTGCTGGCGGAGATGGATTGTTTGCTGAGCTATTTAAAGCAGCTGGAGATGAGTTGATAGGGAGCATGCACCAACTAGAGTTGCGCAAAATAGTTCCAACCGCGGAACGAACATGGAACGTTTCTTCTCCCGATCGGAACTAGTTCCTGGAACTATTTCCTCGGAACCATAATACAGATGTATGTAAATATGTATTTATTTTATCTGTTATTTAATTCAATGGCAAAATAATACTGGATCGGTTTATTAAAACAATTTTGTATTACCATTTCAAACCAAAACAGCAATAAAAAAGATAATACAAAAATATAAACTTCATACATACATATGTACATACATACATGCATACATACATACATATGTAGTTGACAAAAAAGTCAGTCTAACAAAAAATTATATTTAGCATTAGAATACATTAAAAAATATGCTTTTAATGTGTCAAAAAAAATCTCCTAGAATTGAACTACGAATAAAAAAAAATCGATCCTGCACGCATACTCGCACCGATATGGAACTAGCAAACCATGTCCATATCCGGACCTAAATGCATACTCGCACCGATATGGAACTAACAAAAACATGTCCATGTCCGGAACTAAATGTATACTCAGACCGATATGGAACTAGCAAGAACATGTCCATGTCCGGAACTAAATGTATACTCGGACCTATATGGAATTAGCAAAAACATGTCCATGTCCGGAACTAAATGTAAACTCAGACCGATATGGAACTAGCAAAAACATGTCCATGTCCGGAAGTAAATGTATACTCGGACCGATATGGAACTATCAAACCATGTCCATGTCCGGACCTGTATGCGTACTCGCATCGATATGGAACCAGCAAACCATGTCCATGTCCGGACCTGAATGCATACATACATGTATGACACTTGTTCACAAAATGCGGTGCGGGCATTATATTCTTTCATTTCTTTTCATAATTTCAGTTCCAGTGTGCTGTACACCAACTGTTCGAGCTTTATCGCCACATCTCCATACATATAATTGTATACTTAATGGGGAAAAAGGAAAACACGAGAAAATAATTGTAGCTTTATTTATTTAAACCGCTTGCTATGACTGCCGAACAAAGAGTCGTCCTCTTAAGAACTAGCTCTCCACTTTCGTCGTCTCAGAAGACGAGAGTAGGAGAGTGCTTAATGGAAAAGACGGTTGCGCTCGTGGTTTTCTCCAAACCACAAGCGTGGCTGTGTACAGTATGTGTACTAATATTAATATTAGTACTAACTACTAATAGGGTGTGCATGAGTTTATATAAGAATATGTTTGTACGATTTGTTACATTTTTTTGGTTTTGGGTTTCTTGAAAACTACGGGGTACGGGGCACCAACCTATTTGTAGAAGAGATCCGTAGGGGAATAAGCCTTCTTAACATCGCATACAAGATCTTCTCTGCCGTGCTGTGTGAACCTGAAACCATTCGCGGATAATTTGCTGGGTTCCTATATATGTGGTTTCAGGTCTCGAAAATCCACGATAGACCAAATACTGCATTAGATCTTGAGAAGACCCAAGAAATTCAGCAGGTCAATACACACCACCTTTTTCTCGATGTTAAAGCGGCCTACGACGACAGTGTCTATAGGGACATGTAATGTTCGGGGTGAACTTGGGCCTCAACCAACAAGCGTTTCCAGCTTGCACGCCTTTGACAAGCTGTTATCAGTGTCGCACGTCTAGTTGGTTAAGGTTCCTTTCCACCTGTGTGCGTCACCTTAGATGCGACCGTCCTCCACAAAGTCGTCTTTTCGGGTTGGAGTTAAAAACTATTCGGACCGGAGTTGTACTTTTGACAAGGTCCAAGCCTCTGCGCCGTAAAGAAGGCTTCCGAAGTTTTCCGAGAGAGGGCTCTACTACTCAGTTGCCCCTTGAGCCGGAAGAAACAGCGGTTGGCAAGAGTTATTCTGCATCTAATCTCAGCGCTTGTGTCGTTGTCGCTTGTTACCAGTGAGCCAAGGTAGACAAAATCCCTGACTACATTAAGGTTATAGCTGCCAATAGTGACGTTCTAGCCAAGACATCGGCATTGTGCGTCTTTCTCTGACGACAGCATATATTTGGTTTTTCCCTCGTTTACTTTCAGACCCACTTTAGCCGCTTCTTCTTCTATGCTCACAAAAGCTTCATTGACGTCTCGCTGCGTTCTCTCAATTACGGCAATGTCACTAGCGTATACGGGCAATTGTGCAGACTAGAAGAAGATCGTGCCTTTTGTATTGGCCAATGAATCCTGCACGATCTTGTCAAGGATGATGTTGAAAAAATCACACGACAGTGCGTCGCCCTGTCTGAATACTTTTTTGACATCGAAGTTCTCGGCCAACTCTTTACTGGCCTTAATGGAGCAGCGAGAATTCTCCATTGTCATCCTGCACAGCCTGACGAACTTGGCAGAGATGTCAAAACATAACATGGCTTTATATAGCTCGACCGGGTGACCCACGCTGGTGCTATCGCGATTTTCGAAAGCGCTGATTTCGCTGATGATCGTGTTTGTGATTCTCACACTATATAAGCTACAGGATCCAGGAACAGGATTTTTTTTTTTTGTTTTTTTCCCTGCTCTACGATGTTCAACTAAGCCGGATATCAGTCAAACTGGGCAAAAAAAAAATTACAGCGCTTTAAACGTTATAAGCTACGAATTTTACATAAGCATTGAGAACAGCTATGATTACAAATTAAGTTCCGGCATCCTCCGAGATGCGGAAGGTCACTTTTCAAACTAGACGGCCAACTCCAGGCCAACCTGACAAAATATGAGTACGAGATGAGTCGACAAGCGCTAAAAGACCTTGGGTTCCTTGGGTGTATTTCCAAGTTATAAAAAATTTATTTTCTCAAAGAATCAGTGCTACCCTGAAAATATCTCAATTATTTGTTTGTTTATTTCATCTACAAGTAATATAACTTAACAGATTTGTACATGTGTATGTATGTGTGTATATAATATTAATGAAACATCCGCATTGGTCCCTCTACAGAATATGCTTGACCGTCTGGAAACAATACCTCCAGAAGAACTAGAAAAATTAAATAATCATGTATTAATATTGACGACGAAATGGGGATTCGACGGTGCCTCAGATCGAATATTTGCCCAAAAATATTCGATCGGCAATAACGAAATAAATGACTGGAATTTATTCATGACGTCAATAGTTCCTCTGAAGCTCACAATCCCAATTGATGTTGATCAAAATTTGGGAAAATAACCGACTTCCTCAGCAAGACATTGCAGGTCCTTGAGATACAGTTTCGAGAAAGAGACACTTGATTTGGCGCGAGCTGAAAAAAAAAAACAGGTTGAAGAAGAAAAAGAGAAGTTGAAAGCTACCGAAGTGGTGATCGGCATTAATGTCATCCATATTCGACATATTTTGGTGATGACAATGTTGGACGGCAAGGTAGCTCAAGCCATCACAAATACGAAGTCTGCAAGTGCCTGCTACATATGCAATGCTTTACCATCCGAAATGAACGACTTGGCAAAAACCCAACAAAAACCTCTTAATGTGAATGCTCTGGAATTTGGTATCTCTCCATTACATGCCAGAATCAAGTGAAAGGAATACATTCTTCACATTTCCCACAAAATGGAGGACTACTAAACGCACGCGAGTCATCCACGTTGTATCATCTTGTTGTATTCAACAAGAGTTTCTTGAGAAAGTCAGCATCGAAATAAAAATAGATTTCGTTAAGCAGGGTTACGGATCTTCAAATAATGGCAACACTGCCAGACTGCAAGGTCACAAGTGCAATAACGGGAGTCGACGAAACTCTATTCCACGGGACCGCTACCACACTGGTATTCATGCATTGTGCTGAAATAGTGCTGATGTCGATTCTCCCAGTTGGAATATTGTCGGAAGAGGCACAAGAAAATAGAAATAAGGATTACATCAGGATCAGAAACTCGCAGAAAATTTCTCGTTTATCTACCAACGAAGACGTGTTCCACAAGCTACTGGAGACTTCGGATCCTTTTATCAGGAACATGAGACCCGAACCAAAGGAAAAGCACGACCAGTGATTGAGCTAAGAAACTGTTGTCTAATTTCTTTCGAGTTTAAAATCGTAAATATCTTTTCAATTTGAACAACCATTAGCTTTGAATTAGTTTTATTTTTTACAAAATTCTCCAGTCTTTTAAGCTTTCTTGAATTTTTAACTGTAAGCATTATTTAATTTAAATATACACTCAAAATACCTGTTGCAACTTGTTTTGATGTTGTACTCAACCTAAATTTCAGAAATGTTTATCTTGCCAATAGGCTTTCATTCCCTCATTAATTCTTTATTTTTTTTCAAAATTTCAATAAACAGTTGAACTTGATGTAATTTTTTGTTCTGAGTCGAATGAGACCGGCCAGGTTTCTATGTTAATCCGTTCTCGGGATATTGAATTTGTCCGCTTTTTGACCATTCGGCTCCTCTGTGCGACCCACTGTCACGTAACTTTTTTCAGCATCATGCTTGAAAAGGTGGTGCGGGATTCCCTGGCCAATACAAGAGGCATGCGCTGATAACATTGACGTGATTGGGAGAACACAGCGAGACGTCAATGAAGCTTTTGTCAGCAATGAAGCAGAAGCGGCTAATATGGGTCTGAAGGTAAATGAGGGCAAAACCAAAAACATATGTATAAGCTGTCACCAAAGAAAGACGCACAACATCGACGTCTTGGCCAGAACTTCATTATTGGCAGCTATAACTTTGATGTAGTCAAGGACTCCGTCTGGTATGGCTCATTGATAACAAGCAGCAACGACACCAGCGCTGAGAATAGACGCAGAACTCTTGCCAACCGCTGTTCCCTCCGGGCCCCCCTCTCGGAAAACTAAGGTAGCCCTCTATAAAACCTTACTAATCCCAGTCCTTCTCTATGGCGCAGGGGCTTTGACCTTATCAAAAATGGATGAGAGCCCCTTGGTCATTTCGAGAGGAAAACAATCTTCGGTCCCGTTTTTGTTAACGGAGGGTGGAGGAGATTATTTAACCACGAACCCTACGGGCTGTACAGCGACATCGGCCTAGTACGGAGTCTTCGGATCCAATATCTAAGATGCCTATGCAATGTAGAGCGAATAGACACCACAGTTCCGGACCGAAGAGTCTTCGAATCCAACACCGAAGGACGACGTTTTGCAGAAGACGGCCGCGTTTAAGGTGGAGCACACAGATGAAAAGGGAATTCAATCAACTGGGCGTACGCCACAGGAAACAGGTAGCAAAAGATCCTACCAGCTGGAAAGGCTTGTTGATTGAGGCCACGGTTCACCCACAACTGTAGCGTTTGCGCAATTCTAAATGGGTCAACCTCAAAGGAGTCATGTATCGCGATTTGTTGTTCAATGGTCAAGTGTGAGATTGCATAGGACCGCTAGTGGATATGAGAGAAAAGAAGAGAAAAGAGAAATGTGTGCTGTCGAATGGCGGACAGTCTACCTGGTGTGGTTTTCAACAATGTACCACACACACAAACATATACAAAATATGATATGGATCTGTAGATCAGAACATGTCACCTAAAAAAAAAAAGTAGATTTTAGCCTAGAAGAAGTCAGAACTTTCATTAAAGGAAAACTAAATAGGAGGCTGATACCGAAGGTACGAATTCTTTTCTTACAGTAATTTTGTTGTGATGATATTATATGATTAACATATTTATTTATGTTTCTAATTCTAATTTATTATTATACATACATACATACAAGAGGTTATGGGTACCCATATTTAGAATACAGCGCGGGCAGAAGGGATTTAGGAAGGAGAAAAGAAGAGAAACCGATTAATGTTGAGTTTAAACTTCTTCGGGCGGTATGGCTAGGAAACACAGAGCTTAGTTAAGCATTTCCCATTCATGTTCTATGGCTAGAGAAATACTCTATATTTTACCGTATTTTCGAAGAAAGGCTTAAGTTTGAACTGATTTCACCCTGAGTTTGGTGGATCTTAGGGTTTGATTTGAAGAAATGGATTGCAACCGGCTAATTTTTTTTTTTTTTTTTTTTAGAGACTCGCGCAGATTCAAGAGTTTTTCATATTCTCTTATGATGTGTTGACACACACAACCTGAACGGAGTGCAGTGGTTGGGGTCGTTGATGTTCGTTCACTACTCTCAGGGGTGGTTGTCCTAGGACGAGAGCCGACCAAATTCCGCGTTGGTTATAGTCCGTAGTAATTCGTTCAAGCACTTTAGTATTGCATACGCAGAGGATGAATTCGTTGGGACAATGTGACAAATGTGATAAAACAGAGAGAGGCGGTGATAACGATAGTTTTAAAGTGTTGCAATCGCCAATCAGTTTTATCGCACGGCTCTAAATCCAGGTTGTACAATGGAATTTTACTCTAGCTTCGGGCGATTTAATGCTTTATATATTGTAACCAGATCAGAGGGGGAAAAGAATTTTTTGCATCGCTTACCAAAACCTAAACATTTCGCAACATTTTATCATAACCACAATGATTGTCAAGGAAGGATTTTTTTTCAATTTGGACGATGCATGTGCCATTAACATTTGTATATACAGGGTGCTCCACGAGCAGTGTGTCAAAAAGCTAGAGTGTGTAGGTCTGGTCAAGACAAGGGGGATATACCCCCCCGGGTTTAGCCGGGAGGGGCAATTTTCTAAAAAATGTATTTAATTTGGAAAAAACATATTCAAAATCAACGGTTACATCCGTAATGCCATGATATACTTTCTTGTAAAGCCAGAAACCTTTTCTTTCGCCTTGTTTAATGAAGCTGTTTTAAGGATTAGTTTTTGAGAAATGAATTTTCAAACTTAAATTTTTGAAAAAAAAAATTCGAACCAATTTTTTTTAAAAATTTTATGTAATTAAGTACTAATTTTTTTTTTTTTTCAAGAATTCAATTGTCTTATTCATTTTTAGTTAAAACAGAAAACCGGATGCAAAAATGTCTTTCTTTTTTTTGGTTTTAACGCGGCTGGACTTGTAAGCTAATTAATCAAGGAAACATTGAACTGGTGTAAAATGGTATGGGTGTAACTTCTCGGTATGAAGCACTCTCCATACTCTAGATTTGGGCAATCCAAGCATTATAGCTATCTTTCTTGTAGTAAGGGAGGGATTACGTCGGACCAAATCCAAAATTCTTTCACCTAAGATTGCTGATTTATCTGTAATTGATCTTTCGCTTCTTCGATGCTCTCGCACTCCGTGCTCTGCAGACGTCGGTGGATTCTTGGAAACATGCTACGACTGGGACATCTCCGATTGGGATATCTTTCAGCGTAGAGTCTTTCGGCTTCACTATCTCGACCATTAGCTTAACCGTAGCAAAAGTGCATGTCCTTGAATTCTTCTCGAGAGTATGAGTTTGACATCGTAATGTGTTTGTTCCAGATTCAAGAATACCTTTTTTTTTGCTACTTAAGATCGAAATGTATTCATTTTCATTAATTACTTACTTGATTGTCATTATCATGTAAACAACTCGCAGCAGCATTCATCATCCAACGCTTTCACACACAGATTTTCTTCCATTCACACTTGTGGAATGCTCAGCGAGACTCGCTGAGTGTGTGGAAAGCGAAGGTGGATGGCTGCCGCTGCGAGCTTGTCTAGGGCAGTTGAAATTTGGACACCACCTTGTAAACAACGGATAAGTATCCAATATACATACATATATATTATAACGTATTTGGCTGTGCATTCTTTTATTTAAATACATACATATTATACATATATATATATACTTTGATTCGTAAGGGACATTGGTCTTTGGGAACACTTCCGTTTTTTTTGGCGATCGTTCTCTTTTTTTTCCTTTTTTCGTCTCTTCCACCCCTTGTTGGCGAATTGTCAACATACTTACTGGTCCTTCGAGCCGGATCCGCGTGTTTTTCCGCGTGATCACCTAACCTAAGCAATGGAGTTAATAAAATTGAAACGGTCGAATGCCAAGGGACAGATCACGCGCGCGGTCAACTTCGTCGACGCCATCGATGACTCTACCCCTGTCGAACAATTAGAAGTTCGCTTAGAACGGTTAAACGAAGCGTGGAATAGCTTTCGTGCGTTGCACGATGAGTGTTTGCGGCATATTCCGAGTGGTGAAACCTCCGAGGAGGTTGAACGCGAATTCGTGGACTATGAGGCGAAATTTTATGATGCACATTCGGGACTTTCTCGCGCGCTAAAACTACGCCAATCTCCGCCGTCGGTCGATCCAAACGAAACGGTATTACAGCAACTTGCAAACGAACAAGTGAGCTTCCTGGAGGGGTTAAATTGTTCATCGAGCACGTGTTCTAATGTAAGCCTCCCA
Organism: Eumerus sabulonum; assembly: GCA_951905685.1. Taxonomy (NCBI): domain Eukaryota; kingdom Metazoa; phylum Arthropoda; class Insecta; order Diptera; family Syrphidae; genus Eumerus; species Eumerus sabulonum. The sequence goes on from OX645060.1 coordinate 103,522,714, forward strand.
AAAATAATTCTCCCATCGTTTGCGGGTAACTATAAAGATTGGCCATTAATTCGCGACCTCTATCTCGGATCGGTCGGCAACAAGACAACATTGACGCCGACGCAAAAATTTCAATATCTTAGGTCAGCGTTACGAGATGATGCGGACAATCTAATTAAACATATACCGGTCAGCGACGCGAACTATGCAGAAGCATGGGACCGCTTAGAGGCGCGATTATATCGTAATTGTGAAATCATTTATCCAGTCGTACCTGTCCCTTCCTTCAATGAGCGCTAGTAACATCCAGACACTGCGAAGAATTAGTGATGGTGCCGATGAGGTAGTGCGCAGTTTAAAAGCCCTAAATAAGACCAGTCTTGATCCGTGGCTTATTTATTTGCTCATCACCAAACTCGATCCCGAAACCAATCAAGCCTGGGCAGAACATATCGGTTCCCGCGATGAGTGTACCATTGAGGAACTCCTCAAATTCTTCCAGGCCAGATGTGACGCACTCGGAGTCATGTCAATTAACCTATCGTCAATCGTTTTCGCGGCCAAAGTCGAGTTCGTCGTCGGGTTCTCTTCGCGCGCACGTGGCTGAAACCAATAACAACGTTCATTGTCTTAAGTGCAAAGAATCCCATCATCTATCTCGGTGTCCAACATTTCTATCGTTAGACATTCAATCGCGTCGTCAGTTTGTTAAGGTTGAATCACTTTGTTTTAATTGCTTTCGGTATGGGCATTCGTCGGGCAAATGCCACTCAACATTTCGCTGTCGCGTGTGCAAATCGCGTCACCATGCTCTCGTCCATTCCGATGAATCGAACAAAAACAAATTGGCTTCGCTGCAATCCGCTACAGACTCAACCTCTTCGTTATCCTCGTCGTCGCTTCAACCAATATCGAGCCCAAATTCGAATCCGACATCATCGCTAATCGTCAACAATGTATCACTCGACTCGGTTCGTAGGAAGCAAACCTTATTGCCAACTATTCTTGCGTCAATTCGAAACTCTCTGGGCAAACTTATTGTCTGTAGAGTTTTGCTCGATTCCGGCTCCCAGTCTTCGTTCGTGGTTGAATCACTTGTCCAAAAACTCGGTTATTCTCGTATTCATGCTAAAATTCCGATTCTCGGTCTGTCGTCGGTAGATACAGGCTATACAAGGGGCCGCGTTACTATTCAACTGTCTTCGCTTGATGGCTCGGCTTCGTTACTCCTTGATGCATATGTTATGAACAAGCTGACTTCAAACCTTCCATCGGAATCGCTCGATGCCTCTTGCTGGCCTCACCTTAAGGGTTTGACCCTAGCTGACCCAGACTTTAGTGAGTCTTCTCCTATAGATATCATTCTTGGTGCTGACAAACTGTGGGAAATAATCAAGGGAGATCAAATAACCGGACCGGTGGGTACTCCTATTGCCCTCAATACTTCCTTCGGTTGGGTTGTGACGGGAGAAGCCTTTAAAACACCTGAGCCTGGTACCATTTCTCTGTCCTCTCTACATTCAAGCTTGGACATTGATTGTATGCTGCGTCGGTTTTGGGCAATTGAAGAGGTGTCTCCTTTCAACCCAGACTCACATCCTCCGGATCCTGCTGCGAAACATTTCCGCGAAACCGTCGGTCGTGCCTCGGACGGGAGATATATCATATCGCTTCCCTTTAAAGTAAAAAATCCCTCATTTAGTGACACTCTTACGTCGGCGATCTCACAGTTAAGGTCACTAGAATGTCGATTTCGTTTTAATCCCTCGCTACAACGGTTATACTCGGATTTTATGAACGAATGTCTTCACCTCGGACATGTGACCTTGATTCCCCCCGGCGAAGTGCATCTAAATCGCGATCGGAAATTTTATCTACCCCAGCACGCAGTTGTGAAATCGGACAGTTCTACCACGAAAATTCGTGTCGTCTTTAACGGTTTGGCAAAGGACTCGGTCGGAGTTTCATTAAATAGTATGTTGTTAGTCGGTCCACCAATTCAGCACGATTTGTTTGGGGTTTGTCTTCGGTTTTGGCAGAGGCCGTTTGTTTTTGCGGCAGACGTTAAAATGTTTCGCCAAATCTGGGTAGACGAAAATCAGACAGACTATCAATGCATCGTGTGGCGTGAAAATTCACTCCAACCTATTCGACATTATCGCTTGCGCACCGTGACTTATGGTACCGCGTCTGCCCCATTTCTTTCCGTTCGCGTGTTAAAGCAATTGGCCGAAGACTACCAGGCTGAATATCCCCTCGCGTGTAAGACATTGTTAGAGGACGTCTATGTGGACGACGTGATGACGGGTGCAGATTCCACAGATGAGTTGATTACATAAAGTCGGAGTTAGTTTCAAGGGCAAAACTTCAACTTCGCAAATGGAGTTCGAATTGCTTACCTTTACTTTCTACGCTGCCACCTACAGAATGTGAATACTCTGCCCTAGATCTCGAAGCATCGAACTCGCTTATCAAGGTTCTTGGTATGTACTGGAACCCAGCCAGTGACGAATTCACCTTTCGCGTCTCCAAACAGGATTCACCCATATCAGCAACTCGGCGTATTCTTCTCTCGGAAGTTTCTAGAATATTTGATCCTCTTGGGCTGCTGGCCCCATCCATTATACTCTTTAAAATCCCATTTCAGGAGCTTTGGTCGACAGCTTTGAATTTGAGATGGGACGATCCGTTACCTTCTACGCTGGCCCAACGTTGGATGAATTGTCGGGAAGAAGTTTACCACTTTGAGGCAGTCCGAGTCCCAAGACATATCTTCGCACCATCCAAGAACTTTGAGCTCCATGGATTCTCGGATGCTTCTTCGGTAGCGTACGCGGCTGTTATCTATACCAGGTGCAAGACCAGTTCCGGGGATTATCGCGTCAATATTAGCGCTGCTAAGACCAAGGTGGCTGCACTTAAGGCCATCTCCATTCCACGTTTGGAACTTTTTGGGGCTTTGCTTTTGATTCGCCTATTCCAGCTTCTAACTTTGTCTCTCACCATTAAACCCAGTCGCATATTCGCGTGGTGTGACTCGGAAATCGTCTTGCATTGGCTATCCTCACCCCCTCGTCGTTGGGCGACCTTTGTCGCTAATCGAGTATCTGCTATCTTAGATTACCTTCCACGCCACTGCTGGGAATACATTTCGTCCGAGTCAAATCCAGCAGACTGCGCTTCTAGATGAGCTCTTCCATCGGTTCTTGCTTCTCATCGCCTTTGGTGGACTGGACCTTTCTGGCTTTCTGCCGATCGTTGTTCCTGGCCGCAATCAAAATTCCACATGGAAGAGGTTAACATTGCCGATCTTGAAGAGCGCTTGCATCCCCAACATTCATTGATCGCCTCCATCCATGAAGCAACATCCGAAAGGGCAGAGAAGGATCCTGAAACCAATTTAGATTTCGATTTCGTCGACGCCCTGTTTCGTAAGTTCTCGTCGAGGGTTCGCTTGTATCGCGTAATTGCAACTCGTCTTCGATACCGCGCCAATTGTCGTCTCCATAAGCTTGGGCTTGATCGTTGCACTACAGCCTTTTCAGTCCATGAGCTCCGCGAGGCAAAACATTAGACTTGCTCAAATCATGGATTTTGGAAATGACCTCAGGCCTCTCCAACGGGATAAACTTCTGCCACCCAAATCTAAATTAATAAAATTAGCTCCATTCAACGACCAGGATGGGATTCTCCGAGTTGGCGGTCGACTTCGACATTCTCATCTCTCCCTTGAAATCAAACATCCCATTATCCTTAGCAGCAAACACTTGATTTCCTCCCTTATTGTGACGGATTTTCATCGCCGATACTTACATCCAGGAGTCTCGGAAACCTTCTCTATCGTCCGTCAACAGATTTGGATATTGGGCAGCCGAAATCTTATCCGCAGTATTATCTTCAGGTGCGTGACGTGCTTCAGGCAGCGGAAGGAAACTAATCAACAGCTGATAGGTGACTTACCATCGTTTCGGATCCAGCCCTGTCGGCCCTTCACCAACACTGGTTGTGACTATGCAGGGCCCATTACCATAAAGTTGTCGAGGACAAGAAACGCCAATACATCAAAGGCCTACATCGCGCTCTTCATTTGTATGGCAACAAAGGCTATTCACCTGGAGCTAGTGAGCGATCTTACTACGGATGCATTTCTGGCGGCTTTGCGGAGGTTTATTGCTCGTCGTGGGAAATGCAGCAACATATACTCCGACAACGGTACTAACTTCAAGGGAGCTCGGCGCTGTCTCTCCGAAATGCAGAAGCTGGCCGTGTCACAAGCCCACAACAACCTCATTGCGGCTGAGCTTGCTGCTGACGGAATCGCATGGCATTTTTCTCCACCTTGGGCGCCACATTTTGGCGAATTATGGGAGGCCGGTGTGAAATCAGTGAAATTTCACTTACGTCGCGTCGTTGGCTCCGCAGTCCTCGTGTTCGAAGACCTTTGCACCATTTTATGTCAAATTGAGGCTATATTAAATTCTCATCCTCTTTGTTCCATATCCGATTCCGATTTAGACCCACTAACTCCCGCACATTTCATTACAGGCGAACCTCTGGAACCGAATTCCAGAGCCGAGCTATATTGATGTCCCAAACAACCGACTAGATCACTACCGGCACTTGCAAGGCTTGGTGCAGGGATTTTGGCGGCGATGGCACATCGAGTACCTGACGTCCCTTCTAGAGCGAAGCAAGTGGCAGAAATCGACAACAAACATCAGGGTCGGTGACCTAGTGGTCCTGAAGGAGCCAAACCTACCACCAACCCAATGGTCATAAATTTGATGTCTGTCCAGGCGGAGACGAACGTGTGAGGGTGGTATCAGTGAAAACGTCGTCGGGCACCTTCATACGGCCGATCGCAAAAATTGCTGTGCTGTGGGGGGGGGGGGGGGGGGGGGGATGTTCAGATTCAAGAATCCCTTTTTTTTGCTACTTAAGATCGAAAAGTATTCATTGTCATTAATTACTTACGTTACTTATTTACTTACTTGCTTGTCATTACCATGTAAAGAACTCGCAGCAGCATTCATCATCCAACGCTTTCACACACAGATTTCCTTCCGTTCACACTTGTGGAATGTGTTTTCCTTTGAACTTGTCGATGCTCTCGATGTTCACGAGACTCGCTGAGTGTGTGGAAAGCGAAGGTGGATGGCTGCCGCTGCGAGCTTGTCTAGGGCAGTTGAAATTTGGACACCACTTTGTAAACAACGGATAAGTATCCAATATACATAAATATTATAACGTATTTGGCTGTGCATTCTTTTATTTAAATACATACATATTATACATATATACATACTTTGACTCGTGAGGGACATTGGTCTTTGGGGACACTTCCGTTTTTTTTTTTGGCGATCGTTCCTTTTTTTTCCTTTTTTCGTCTCTTCCACCCCTTTTTTTTTTTGTTGGCGAATTGTCAACAGTGTTGATGAGTTAACATCCAATTGGGAAATGTTTTTTATAAAAATGCGATGCCTTTTATTTACATTTGGGTTGCAAATATTTTGTTTTTCAATAAAGAAAAATTGTCTTAATATCCTAGCGGGTAAAACCCATCGACGGTGGGCGGACCCAGACGAAATTGGCAGGTCAGTTTTCAGGCGTTATCAATGAAAAAAAAAAGGATTAATCCAGGACTACTCCAATACTGTGTCACTTTATTATATCCTCATAAAACTCCGAATTTCTAATACAATGTTTCATACATTGATTGTCCAGCCGCGTTAAAACCAAAAAAAAAATTTATTTCTCAAAAACTACAAAACGTGTTTGCATCCGGTTTTCTGTTTTTAACTAAAAATTAATAAGAGAATTGAATTCTTGAAAAAAAGTTAGTACTTAATTAGATACAATTTTGAAAAAAATTAGTTCAAGTTTTTTTTTCCATTTTTTTTTTTTCAAAATTTTGAGTTTGAAAATTAATTTCTCAAAAACTATTTCTTAAAACGGCTTCGTTTAAAAACAAGACGAAAGAAGAGGTTTCTGGCTATACAAAAAAGTATATCACGGCATTGCGAATGTAACCGTTGATCTTTAATGTTTTTTTTCCAAATTAAGTAAATTTTTTTTAGAAAATTGCCCCTCCCGGTTAAACGGAGGGGGATAGACCCCCCCCCCCTCCCATACAATTTTTTTCATATCTTGACCAGACCTACACGCTCCAGCTTTTTGGCACACTGCTCGTGGGGCCCCCTGTATATGTACATATATGTGTATGTATGTACATGTTTCGGAGATGCATCTCTTTATTTATTTCTACGATTATATATTGAGAAAGGACAAACGTTAGACTTGTATTATCCGGTGTGATTATACACATAGGTTACATATCTAAAAGCGAACCCAAAACTAGATTTCGTCAGGTTCCCAATTCAAGCAATCTGATATGTCAGAATTTGACTATAGTTCAACATCGCATATAAGATTTTCTCTGCCGTATTGTGTGAACGCCTGAAACCGTTTGTGGATAACCTGATCGGCTCTTATCAGTGTGGTTTTAAACCAGGTAAATCTACAATAGACCAAATATTTACGCAACGGCAGATCTTGGAAAAGACACTTAAATCGACACTCATCACCTTTTCTTCGATTTCAAGGCTACGTATAATAGCGTGTATAGAGACGAGCTATACAAAGCTATGTCTAGTTTTAACATCTCTGCCAAACTTGTCCGACTATGCAGGAGGACAATGGAGAATTCTCGCTGCTCCATTAAGGTCGCAAACCAAGGTGACACTATCTAGGGCCTTGATCATCCCAGTCCTCCTCTACGGCGCAGAGGCTTACACTCTAAAAAAACCGGCCAAGTGCGAGTCGGACTCGCGCACGAAGGGTTCCGTACTATTATGTATAAAAACTCCAAAAAAAGCATGTCTGTTGAATGGGAGCCCCATTTATACATATATTTATTATATTCTGTCTAAGTATATACAGAATTACATAATCAGTGACATTTTATTCTCACTTTTCGGATAGTTAAAATCTAGAATGTTGTAATTTTTAGAAAATACTCATTTTTGAGTGATTGCCAATTTGGGTTTAGACGTGGCAAATCGACTGAAACTGCTTTATTGAAATTAACTGGTGAAATATATAATAGTCTAAACACTTCTCAAACACCATCAACATTATTTGTTGATATCAGTAAGGTCTTTGATATGGTAAATCATACTTTGCTACTCGATAAACTTTACAAAGCGGGTTTCAGAGGCTCCATTTATAAATGGTTTTCTTCTTATTTATTCAACCGTTATCAAGTTGTGAAAATTAGAAATATTTACAGTTCTATAGACTTCTTAAATATGGGTGTTCCCCAAGGAGCAGTATTGGGCCCAATCCTTTTTCTAATTTATGTTAATTCGTTTTTCTTACAACCTTTTAAAGGCAAAATAACTGCCTTTGCTGATGAAACATCTCTTTTCCACTCAAACACTAACTTAATTGATAGTTTTGCAGATGTTAACTATGACCTAGATATGTTAAGGAGATGGTTTAATTATCATAAACTAATAATTAGCAACAAAACGAAGTACATGATATTTAATATCAATGGTAGAGTTTTCAGAGACCTTCCCTTATATTATCATGCACCATTGTGTAATCGATTTGTTCTTGAAGATATAGTATTCAACAATCAAGAATGTTTGAAAATTGCTTCTTGATTGAACACGTGGACAGTTTTAAATATTTAGGTGTTACATTGGACCAACAACTTTGTTGGAAAGACCATTCAATATATTTGAAACATTATCTAAATGGGGTTATAAGATAATTATTCCATCTCAGTATGCACTTTAATCTCTACCCGTTTTAAAGTACTAAATGTATACTCGCACCGATATGGAACTAGCAAAAACATGTCTATGTCCGGAACTAAATGTATTATCGCACCGATATGGAACTAGCAAACCATGTCCATGTCCGGACCTGAATGCATACATACACATTTATGACATTCGTTCACGAAATGCGGTGCGGGCATTATATTCTTTCATTTCTTTTCTTCATTTCAGTCCAAGTGTGCTGTACAGTGTACACCAACTGTTCGAGCTTTATCGCCACATCTCCATACTTTTGGGTTTCTTGAAAACTACGGGGTATAACTCATACCGTATGAGAAGCATGTTCGATGCATTTATGTCTTTTTTTTTTTCGTTTTGTACATATGTGATTGATGAATAAGGGTTGAATGGAACTATGGAACTCTTTTCGTTCAATTTGCGGAGCGAGAGGACATGTGTCCGAGAGAGGACATAGTTCCGTGAACTATACATGTCCGGAACTACCCAACTCTACTTCGTAATGTACATATGTATGTATGTATGTATGTATACTTATACATAGCGTAGAGATGTGTGAGTGTATGCACGTATGTGATACGTATGCACGTATGTACGTATCGGTTCGTATGTGTGCAAGATCGCTTGCTCCTCTTGCTCACTTGCTCCTCTCCACCTGCCGCGACGTCGTGCGAAAGGGATGCTAGGCCAGCTGCGAGGACTGGTCGTGAGCAATGGCGCCACGCGATTGCCCTCACGCCGACTTACCCGCAGCAAGAATCGCGAATTTAAATAAAAAAAATATATGTAAAATAAAAAAAAAAAGGGAATTCACTGTCCAAAATAGTAAACAAACCACAGCTTGAGTATTCGAACAGTCGTACCGAAACTCCTCTGACCAACGACTTAGCCCGCATCACCAATCACGACACACAAATTTGTGATTTCAATACCTTATACAATGAACGTGATATCCGCGACCAACGTAGGCAATAGGACACACGGTACGGCCGCGTGACGGGAACTGCTTAAAACCGTACCGGAGTTCTTCCCCGAAGATCACTCTCCGAGTACTTCGCCGAAGATTTCTCCACGAGTTCTTCGCCCACTCTCTCTCATGTGCTACTAGGAACAAAAAAAAAACAAAAATGCTGACCTTCTGCGGGTTGAACTCCACTCGTTCGCGTGTCAAGCGCTTGTCGAACCCTCGGGCTATCCGCTTTCTCTGAGTTTGATTTCCCAAAATGGATGACTACGAGCCGCTCACAAATGGGAACTGACCGAAAGATGACAACGAAAACCTTTCGAAACAATTAATTATTGGTTGTTTGTAATTATGTATATGTATAATTAATTTTGTTCTGTTTTTAGTATTTGTCGTGGTAGCGGCAACAGAAATACATCATCTGTGAAAATTTCAACTGTCTAACTATCACGGTTCATGAGATACAGCCTGGTGACAGACGGACGGACGGACGGACGGACGGACAGCGAAGTCTTAGTAATAGGGTTCCGTTTTACCTTTGGGTACGGAACCCTAAAAAGCGGATGAAGATGCCCTTGGTCGTTTCGAGAGGAAAATTCTGCGCTCTATCTACGGTCCCGTTTGCTCAAACGGTGTATGGAGGAAAAGATTTACTGAAGAACTGTACGGCTTGTACAACGATATCGTGGCATGCTGGAAACAGCTGGCCAAAGACCGTGCCAGCTGGAGACTCTTGTCGGTTGAGGTTCTGCACAGACTGTAGGGCCACCGAAGTAAGTAAGTAAGTATCCACGAATATCCACTCCCCAGAACAGAAAAACAATTAAATGGATTCCTAAGCGCAACTGGCTTTTATAGGAAATTTGAAAAAGGTTACGCTAAAATTGCTAACCCTATGATCAAGTATTTGAGTAAGGATAAAAAATACAATACCAATGGCCCCGAACACATAGAAACCCTGAAAGCAAATATGTATAGCCAAACATCCAATATTGAAATTTCTCGACTTTACTAAAATATTCACCCTTTTCACTGATGCAGGCAACTATTAATAGGAGCACTGTTGCCTGCTACGCCTCAAGATCATAAAATTACTACGAAAAGAGCTACTTTGTAACTGACAAAGAATTGCTGGCCATAGTGTGGGCTGTTACATATTTTATGCCATTGGGCCATATTTATGGGAAAGGCGATTTCAAAGTAATACGTGAATTGACTTGAGCTGCAAAGAGGCGATTAGGTTAAGGGAGCTAAGCTTTCTAACCTATAAGGTAAACAGTTCTGAGGAAAACCAAAAAAAGTATATACGAGCCAAAAATGACTGCAACACTCACATTCGACGGGTAAGATTCCAATCCGAACATAAATAAAGGCGTAAAACCTTTCAGTGTCCCAAAGGTAGGTATTCACAGACAGAACAATAGTCAGACTATATATCGATCAAGGAAACTATAGTTAACAAGTATAAGACACAACCCATACTCACCAATGACGCTGCCAAAGAAATTGAAATTCACAATAGGAGAATCATATTCGTTGAAATGATGACTAGAGATTAATAATATTATACTAAACAGGAACAGTATAAACGTTTCCACCTTTTTCGTAAAATATAGTAAGGAAGGGTGTAAATTAAAAACACTGAAGTCTGAAACTATTAGCTTAAACCACGCCTGTTTCGCCAGGCTTTTAAAAAAAACGGCCAAGTGCGAGTCGGACTCGCGCACGGAAGGTTCCGTACTATCTGTATATATAAATATGAAAGAGACTATGTATGTTACCTCATCAGTCATCACATTAAATCACATTTTTTGTATGATGACAGATCTTGGTTGCAGGCAGGTTATAGGCATATTACTTTGATAATCAAAAACCTCCATGAGAGATAGTTGATCATCAAAGTGTCCATTGAATTCAAATCAATCATCTTACTTGACAGCAACGATGTGCAAAGGTGAATAACAATAATGGGAAATATGGGGAAAAAGGTTTGCAGCTGGGATTAATTCATCAAAGACACAAAAGAGATCAAAACTGGGAAGTTTGCTACTGGTTGTGGGATATTGTCGACTAACCTTAGTTCAGTATAGAGACCAAGGGGATTTTTTTGGATGAAAATCATGTCTGTTGTATGGGAGCCCCCCTTAAATATTCGTTTCGTTCTGTTTTTAGTATTTGTCGTGGTAGCGGCAACAGAAATACATCATCTGTGAAAAATTAAACTCTCTAACTATCACGGTGGCGCAGTGGGTAGTGTGTTGGCCTCTGACGCCGATGACACGGGATCGAATCCCGACACAGCCATGTCATCGAACGTGTTTTTCACGGTGTTTCTCCTCAGCGGGGTTCTGACAAAACCCCCTGTAGTAAAATTGTCATGAAAAGCTTCTCGAAATTCGCCGTTCGGAGCCGGCAATAAACTGTAGGTCCCTTTCACCTATGGGAAAATGAAATCACACACAACATGGGTTATTGAGAGAAGCTCGGCTCAGGTTCTTCATGGACTGTAACGCCAACATACAACTATCACGGTTCATGTGATACAGCCTGGTGACAGACGGACGGACAGACGGACAGGGAAGTCCTAGTAATAGGGTTCCGTTTTACCTTTGGGTACGGAACCCTAAAAAGAGTTATTGTTAAAAATTTGGATAAAATTGAGAAATGTATAGCAATGCGTTTTGGTAAACAACATTCTTGGTTTTTTTTCATTAACATTCGTGTAAACAGATAAGTGCAAATGGTTTTCCGACTCGTCAGCGTGCAACGTAAAGCTGTTGTAATTGTTACTTTTATCACATTTCCCAATATTTTCTTGACAGCGAGCCTTACGCGATCATAAAACTTTAGCCCAATTTTTAGCTGCAAAACTCGTATGTGTGGTGGTATTCCAGGCAAATCAAGTAAATTTAAGAATTCTGCCGGATATTCACCACCTCATCCTGATTAATGATGGTGTCTACTAATTTGAACGTGGATAATGGACCTGGTATTTCTTTTAATACAGCCTCGTTAAGATCATCCACAATTTTATTCTTTCCGACCAGCATTGCTCGCTCGCTTGACCAAGCATGGTCTTTCTGCTGTTGGGCTATGTTTAGGAACCCGCTACGAACCAGTTCTTCTTTTGATTGAGTACAATTTGACACGCATTATATTACTTCTTGTAACAAATTCCCAAATTCTAAGTCGCACTACCGCTGTTTTTAGTGTGTGTTTTTCTATATTTCTCCACTGAATTGAAGACTTGAAGCAAGCGTTTATTTCATCGGCAACAGTAGATTTGGGAATGACTGGTAAAGTCTCCAGCTAACGGTATCAAACCACCCTACCAATTCTTGATGTCCTCATAGATCTTTCATTGTTCGTCTAACGATTTCTTGTTGGCCATTAGACATTGATCCCAAATGATTATAGCACATTGTTGCAAGACTTTAATGATGTTTTATGTAGGGCAGCTTTAGTGCAAAGTGTGCTGTTCGACAGTCATCCATCCGACCCATTGCACTGACGTCCCATCTTTCCAAGGTCATGGAACCGTCTGATTAACCGTCAACCTATGAAATATCTTGAGTCACGGAAACTCCTCAATGACCGTCTATACGGTTTCCGCAGCAAGAGATCCACTGGTGATTTGATGGCATACCTCGCCGAAAAGTGGAATCCCTCGCTTCACCAAGCAGGTGAAAGCAAAATTGTTGCACTGGATATTTCGAAAGCATGGCATGAAGCCCTTTTTCTTATTTTTTATAAATGATATCTTGTCTGTTCCTTCTAATCCAATTCACTCCTTCGCTGACGACAGTACCCTCAGCTTCTCATATTCGTTCACTAGTTTACGACCCTGCACTTCGGTTGTAGATAGTGAGCGACAGCGTATGTTGAGCTCTTTAAATTCCGGACGTGTTTTTACCGAGTGGCGCGATTACTATAATTCAGCAAAATATAAAGGTTTGAAATTGAGGTACTACTTTAAAGTAGTTTTAAGCGCTAGTTTTATACATTTTCAAACGTTTACCTTTAATCGTTCCACGGACTATAAAAAAACAAAAATCAATGTTTAAATTATTTAAATCAACAAAGAAAACAAAAAAAACTATACACTCAACCCACGAATAATATTCCAATTACCTTTCAAACAAACGTCCCCCCACTTCCAGACAAAACTCTCCCAAGATTACAACCACAAGACCAAACAAACCTTATACACACACCTGCTGTCTTCTCCAAACAGAACACATTAATCCACAACCAGATGATAACCACAACAACAAAGACTACAGCAACAACCACAACAACAGCAATATCCCAATGCATAAGTGTAGCAACAGTAGCCTCATCTCCTGCACATATGTGCATACCTTCCGTAGTTCACATCAGAACAGACTCCATACCACCGACCCACGACCATCAACCTCATTCTCTTCTAAACGCATCATCGACGCCGCAAGCGATATAGGTAAGAAAAAGCAAACAGAACTAAAAAAATTAAGGCCTTCTCCAGAGAAACCTACGAACAGTAACGATTGCAACAAAAGACAAAAAAATAAGACCCAAACAAAACTTACAACATACTGGCTTAACGAACAAACTGACACACCACAAAATAGATTCTCTCCCCTCAAACCCGAAAAAGAAGTCCAAAATCGGCACCATAATGCCACAACCCCCATTGCCGAAAAGCCCCAAGAAACGCCAAAACCCCCACCAATATATGTCCAAGGAGTCAAGGTGATAGGAATCCTTATAAAAGCGATTGATGAAGTTGCACAGGACAACTATTATTTACAAGTCCTCCCAAATGAAGAAGTTAGGATTCAACCAAAAGAATCAATCCACTACACAAGCATCTCCTTCTTCTTTGGTGGTGTTACAGCCCATGAAGGACCAAAGCCAAGCTTCTCTCAATCACCCATGATATGTGTGATTTATTTTTCACACAGGTGAAAGGGACCTACAGTTTAATGCCGATTCCGAACGGCTTGAGTCGAGAAGCTTTTTCCAGGCAAGTTATACTACGGGGGGTTTCGCCAGTACCCCGCCGAGGAGGGACGCCGCGAAATAAACATTCGATGGCGTTGGTGTTATCGGGATCCGAACTCGCTCATCGTGCGCCAGAGTCCAACACACTAACCACTGTGCCCTCACAAGCGTCTTGCAATTGTTAAAAGGGAAAAATACGAGATACTACACCTACAGACCAAAAAATCAAAGGGGATTTAGGGTAGTACTTAGAAATATGCATCACTCAGCTGACAAAGAAGAAATTAAAAACCAGCGTCATTAACAAGAAACCTGATCTAATAGACTTTTGAATTTATAAAAATATTCAGAGAACAAACTTAACAGCCAAAGCCTGTCTTGACCTCTCATCCGACCACTCTCCCATCATCGTAACTTACCAAACTAAAGTCACCCCAACCATTAACAAAAAAACTGACTGGAGTGCATTCAAAGACATAATAGAATCAGATCTTCTTACAAATATTCGTCTGAAAACACCTGACAACATAGAAAGTACTATCATACACTTAAACGACTCTTGGCAGCGAGCAGATCCACACCTCAACTAAAACCTAAGAAGAATCTGACGTATACCCCGCCACACATTCTAACGAAAATCAAACAAAAACGAAAATTAAGGAAACAATGGCAAAGCAATAGATCGCCAGAATTAAAAACGAAAATTAATCAAGCCACGAAAGAAGTCAAGGAACTCTTACAAAACTTCAAGAATAAATGCCTAAAGGAATACCTTTTAAGTCTGCCTCCTACTCCACAAACAAATTATTAATTTTGGAAGGCAACAAAAAAGCTCAAACTGACGGTTTTTACATCAACCACCCATCCTAACTCAAAACAAAACGTGGTCAAGGTCTAAATTAGAAAAGGCTACAACACTAGCGACGTTCTTTGCCAAAACGCAGTTTGCAACGCAGTTGTGAATGGAAAGTGTCCAGACGTACTGCTGCAGGCATAACATTCAGTATATGGTCAACTGAAATTCATTCTCTGTGTATGCAATACTAAAGTGCTCGAACGAATTACTACGGACTATAACCAATGCGGAATTTGGTCGGCTCTTGTCCTGTCCAGGACAACCACCCCCGATAGTAGTGAACGATCATCAACGACCCAAACCACTGCACTCCGTTCCGTTGTGTGCCTAAAACACATCATAAGAGAATATAAAAACTCTTGAGTCTCTAAAAAAAAAAAACACAAAACAAAACCTTTACAAACATTTTGATTAAACCGACCACTACAAATGAACTAAGCTATCTCATTAAATACCATTAACGTTCCAAAAAAAACTAATTCTCAATGAACGTTCCACTTCACTTTTGCGTATTGTAGATAAGTCAAACCTCAAAGTTTACTATCATAATGCCAGCGGTATTCGTACCAAGACCTATAAACTATTTAATTTGTCTAGTCTTCTTGACTATGACGTTATTATTATTATTGAATCATGGTTATATGGTGGTATTTCTGACTCTGAAATTTTTGATGGGTCCCTTTATCAGGTTCTCCGTCGTGATCGATGTAAAAAGGTAGACGATCGCGGGGGAGGAATTATCGTTGCTGTGCGTCGAGGTATTACCTGCAGAGAGATTCATTTACCAGACTGTGAAGTGGAACAACTCTGTTTTTCTTTGGACGTCTCAGGTGTAGTGAGTTCACTTATTTTTATTGTAAGTTATGTCCCACCTGGGGGTGGATTAAATATCTACGAAAAACACACAGCTAACATTAATTTTATTTTTGATAATCATGATAATATTTCCAATAGTATATGTATCTTGGGTGATTTTAATGTCGGAGACATTGTTTGGTCTTGGTCCGATGACGAAAAAATGCTAATGCCATGTAACTTAAAGAAAGATATTGAATTTACTTTAATTGATTTCTTATTTTCTCATAATTTATGTCAAATCAATTCAATTGTGAACTCACAAAATAGAATACTAGATCTCGTTTTCATTTGCAGCGATGATATTGAGGCAAATTCTTTTGAAGCCCCGTACTCTCTGTTGAACAAATCTATTTTTCACAATGAGACTTTAATTGAAATTGAGGTATATGATTTTTTAAAAACTGACCGTATTCGGACTAGAACGTTTGATTTCCAAAAAACTGATTTCAATGCTTTGAATTGCTACATCCAAAACACTGATTGGAATAGTATTCTGAGAAATATGTCCCTTCAGGACTCATACAATTGTTTCAAGTCCATGTTGTTTAATGGATTTAACTCTTTTGTCCCTATTAGGTCGAAGAAGAATTTATCTAAGCCTCCTTGGTACAATAAAAGGCTCTCACACCTTAAGAACCTTAAAAACAAAACACATAAAAAATTCAAAGATTCCGGTTGCCCTTTGGAGTATGTATATTTTGACAAACTGCGTAAGGACTTTCTTGCGTTAAGTAAATTCTTACAGAATAACTACATAATTCAAATTGAAAACAAAATAAAAACAGACTCGAATAGTTTCTGGTCTTTCATTAACAGCAAAAGAAAAACTACTAGTCTACCTAAATCCATGGTTTATAAAAATACTGTATCTAATGATGTCAATTTGACTCTTGAGCTTTTTGCGACATTTTTCGAATCTGTATACTCTGAGCCATCTGCCCCTAATTTCGTATCAGCTGCTGAATGTAGAATTGATATTGGCCTCATCCAAATAAGCCTTCTCGACATAACATTGGCTCTTAATGGACTCAAGTTTAGTTTAGTTTAGTTTAGTTTATTTACAGTAAATGCTAACACATTAAGATAAATCTTATAAACTAGTGATAGCTAATGAGTACAGTTATATTTTACAATGAATTTCAAGTAAGTAATATACAAATATTGGTTTTAATTACAAATAAGATACAGATTTAAAAGTAAATAGAAGTTAATAACGAGAGGAAATTGAAGTTGAAGTTGAAGTTCGTTGCTTTGATTAAACATTATTAAAAAAGATTTTAAGCTTATTTTGGAATTGTTGCATGCTGTTCGACTCACGTAGGCGAGCGGGGAGTGAATTCCACAAGCGGATTGCAGCAATGAAAAATTGTCTTTCGGATGTGAGGCATGAGAAACGAGGAAGTGTCAAGTTGTTTGTTCTATTTGACGCTGGGAATTTAAGGATTTCGTACAAATATGCAGGTTTTTTTGTATGGAGTATTGTGTAAAGTAATTTCATAGTACGAAACTTGATGAAACTTTCGAATGACATTTTAAGGAGGCTTGTAGATAAATGGGAAATGTGATCGTATCTTCTTAAAACGTAAATGTAACGGAGAATACTGTTGAATGCTACTTTCAGTTTTACATTGCTTGCATAGTCACAGTTGTAGTAAATTTCACAACCGTACGTGAGAACTGGAATCACAAGGGTCCTTGCAAGGAGCATTCTGGTGTCAAGCGAAGTGAAATGTTGGACTGGCCATAGAGATCTAAGAATTCCATAGGTTTTACCTACTACTGAGTTAACGTGGTCGTTCCAAGTTAATGTCCTGTTGAAAACAATACCTAGGTTTCTTGATTTGTCTGTGAACTCTAAGGGGATGCCGTTTAGTTCGATAGATGGGAAATAAGATAAGTCCAAAACCTTTTTCGATATCACTAAGCATTTGCATTTTGTTGGATTAAGCAGCAGTGAATTGCGTTCTGCCCAAGCATTAATCCTTTCAAGTTCAGCATTTATAGTGCAGACACAGTTTTCGATAAGACCGATAGGGCAACTTTTGTATATTTGTATGTCGTCTGCATAAAAATGCTTTGAGACGTTATTTAAGATGGATGCTAATTCATTGATATACAAGGAAAACAATAGGGGAGAGAGAATAGATCCTTGAGGAACACCACGTCGAATCGGAAGGAACTCGGAGAGTTCATTGCCTACAGAGACAGACTGCATCCTATCGAGCAGAAACGAGGAAATAAGTTTGATAGCCTCTATAGAAACATTAAATTTATACCGTAGCTTGTTGAATAGGAGCGAATGGTTGACCATATCGAAAGCTTTGGAAAAATCTAAAAGGATCAAGAAGGTAACCCAGTTATTATCCAGCTGAACTCTAATGTCTTCAATGACTTTGAGGAGTGCTGTTGTGCAGCTATGTTTTGCTCGGAAACCAGATTGAACGTTTACCGTGAGGTTGTGCCGCATTATGTAGTCATTGAGTTGGTTTTGCATTATACGTTCACATACTTTAGCTAAAAAAGGTAAGATGGAAATTGGTCGAAATTCATCGCAAAGAGTATTTTTGGGCACTGGTATAACTTTGGCTATTTTCCATTGACGTGGAAAGATTCCAGTTGTTATGATTGTATTAAAAATATGTGTTAGAAAGGGTAGTATTAATGGTAGTATACATTTCAGAAATTTGGGACTTATATCGTCTACACCAGATGCGTTCGATTTTATCGATAGCAAACTTCGTAAAACCTCTTGATTGCTAACGCAGGAAAAGCTAAAGGGAGAGAATGAGAAATCTAAAGGCGGTTCGGCAAATTCCTGATTAGTGTTGGGAGTTATACTTGGTAAAGATAAAAACTTTTGATTTAATTCGTCGGCGTTGATGTTGGTTAGTGGACATATTTTTTGCTTTCCTATACCAAGATCTCGAAGATTTCTCCAGAGTTTCTGAGAGTCAGAGGACACGTTGAGGTGATTTGTATAAAATTGTATTTTGGCCTCTCTTATTTTTTGAACAGCCTTATTACGCAGTATTTTATATACCCCATGAATCTCTTCAATCCTTGTACGAACCCAGCGTTTATAAGCTTGATCACGTTGATTGATTAAATCTTTAATTGCTTGGGTGAGCCAAGGTTTTGACGCGTTGATGTACCTTTTTGTTTTAATTGGAACATGGGTATTAAAAATATTTATTATATTATTATTTATAAACTGAACTTGTTCGTCGGGTGAGGTCATATAGTAAACATTTTCCCAAGGTATAGTTCTAATATGTTGTTCGAGATGTAAGAGATTGATATATTTAAAGTTTCTAAACCCTGTCGGCCGATTTTCAGCTTGGTTACCCGTTTGGAAATCAAAACTCAAGAAGATAAGGTCATGATAGGAGAAGACGGGTGCAGAAAGTTGGTCATAGCATAGCACTTGGGCACAAGCCCAATTCAAAGCCTGGCCCCGATGGTATTCCCGCGATTATTCTTAAAATGTGTTCTCAAGCTATTTGTAAACCTCTTCTGCAAATTTTCAACCTGTCGCTCTCCTCCGGTATCTTTCTTGAGGAATGGAAATCATCTTTTCTTATTCCAATTTTAAGTCTGGATCAAAGAACGACATCGAAAATTATAGAGGAATTTGTAAATTATCTGCTTTGCCTAAGCTTTTCGAAAGCATTGTTAAATCCAAAGTTGAATTCTCCATAAAGGAATATATTTGTGATTCACAGCATGGATTCGTCTCTGGGAGGTCCACTACCTCTAATCTAACTTGCTTCTCGAATTATACCATTAATGCTAGAGGATGGTTATCAATTTGACTGTGCCTACACCGACTTCAGTAAGGCTTTTGATTCCGTCAACCATCATATTTTACTTAAAAAACTTGAAAGCTTTGGGTTTCATTCAGCGATCCTTAACTGGATAGCATCTTATTTGACTGGTAGGATTCAAATGGTCAAAATTGAGGAAAACCTTTCAAGATCTTTTGGGTGCAGCTCCGGCGTACCCCAGGGCAGTCATTTGGGTCCGCTACTCTTTATCATTTTCATCAACGACTTACCGCTTGCATTAAAACACAGCCTCGTTCTGATGTACGCTGATGACTTGAAGCTGTTTCTTAAAATCAACTCCTCACTGGATTGCGAACTTTTACAGTCAGATCTAAGAAATCTATCTGGTTGGTGCGTCAAAAATTGCCTACGCTTGAACACTAGAAAATGTTTCATAATATCTTTTTATCGAAGCTCTTCTCGTCTTGTGTTTCAATATGAAATAGATAGTACTGCTCTTAACAGCGTTAAAGAAGTCAAAGATCTCGGCATTGTTATTGATTCGAAATTCACCTTTACATCTCACGTAGATCATATTATTGCTAAAGCAAATAAAGTCTCTGGTTTTTTAAAACGAAACAGCACACAATTTTCGGACCCTTACACCCTTATCTCACTTTTTATTGCGTTTGTACGATCTTTGCTTGAATATGCTGATGTAATATGGAACCCGTCTTACAAAACTCATTCTGATCGCCTTGAGAAAATCCAAAGGCGCTTCACAAAATATGTTTTCCAGAAAATGAGGTGGGATTTCGAAATTCCTTACCGGACTCGATGTCTACTGCTAGGGATCGCATCTCTAAGCTCAAGAAGAAAAGCCCATGACATCATGTTTGTAAGGGATGTGTTAAATTACCACATTAAATGTCCATCTCTTTTAGCCCTAGTACCGATCTATGCTCCGTCTAGACCTCTGAGGGTGAGATACCTTCTTCTTCGACCTGTTCATAGAACTAACTACGGCCAAAATGAGCCTATGTCGAGAGCTATAGTTTCTTTCAACGATGTTTATAACTATATTGATTTACATTTTTCTCGAGAGCGCTTCAAAAGGATTTTACTTAATCTCTTGGCTTTGTCTTAGTTAATAAGTATACATTTATATATATATATATATTTTTTTTTTTCCATACCTTGTAATCTGTATAGCCTAGCTAGTAGATGAAATAAATAAATAAATAAATAAATATAAAACCAAAGCCAAGAAGAGTACTGGCTATGACCTAATAAGTGGACAAATTTTAAAAGAATTACAAGACCATGGCTTAGTGTTTTTAAGAAATAATTTTAATTCCATACTACGAAAATTGCAGAAGTAAAAACTATCCCCAAGCCAGGTAAAGATCCAACAAAAGTTAATAACCATCGACCCATTTGCTTACTACCAGTAATCTCAAAACTATTGGAAAAGATTATACACGCTAGACTTCAACCACTACTTGACCAAAACAAAATTGTACCCAATTACCAATTCGGATTTAGACAACAGCACTCAACAATCCAACAGATACATCGAGTCACAAATAAAATCTCAAGGGACTTAGAAAATAATAAATATTGTTCCGCAGTATGTCTTGACGTATCCAAAGCTTTTGACAAGGTTTGGAACACGGGACTACTTTACAAACTAAGCAAAATATTACCACAAAACTTTTATTTTTTATTAAAAAGCTATATCAAACAAAGACTCTTCTACGTGAAGTATAACGACGAATGTTCCAAGCTTTTTAGCGTCTCAGCCGGGGTCCCTCAGGGAAGTGTCCTAGGCCCGGTGCTCTACTTGATCTATACAGCGGATATACCAACCCCAACAACACAACATTCGATGTTAGCTACTTTTGCTGACGATACAATCATACTACAAGCTAACAAAAACCAAACATGTGCAACCCAAAAACTACAAGAGCATCTCGACAACACAAATCAGTGGTTCACAAGTTGGGGCATTGAAATTAACGAAGAAAAGACAGTACATGTGACTTACATACTAAAAAGTATTGACAATACACCCCCTTTAACAATAAATGGAAGACACATTAAAACTAGTGACTGCGCCAAGTACCTCAAGTGTATATCGACAGGAAATTGACATGGAAACAACATATACAAGAAAAGCGTAACCAAATAAAAGACAAATTCGGAAATGTTACTGGATGCTTGGAAAGAACTCCAGACTATCAATTGACAATAAGCTACTTATATACAAGACAATTATAAAACCTATTTGGACTTATGGACTTCAACTATGGGGAACAGCCAAAAACGCCAACATACACAAATTACAACGCACACAGAACAAAATATTACGGACCATTACATTACACCTACGAACAGGTGTCGTCTGTAAAGTGCTGAGAAGGCATTACACATAATTGGAGTAAAGACGAACGAATTAATGAAGTGTGAATGACATTCACGACCTATTATCCAGCTATCCACTACGGAAGGTGGGTCAGATGTTGTAATTTGCTAAGCCTACCTTGCGAGCGACTCCGTTGACCTCAGCTTTTCACCACTGCAAGATCTCCTCGACTACTGTGGAAGAAGTGGCCGACAAACCATCATATGCTGTGACGCCAATGACAACGCGCTCGGGAAGCTCGGACATAAATAAAAGAGGTGAGTACCTTTTAGAATTCATTCCATTGGACTAGTCCAACCTTTATGAACAGAATCAGAGACGAAGTACTAGATCTCACCCTAACCACCCCGTTTATAGGCAACTCTATTCCAAACTGGCATGTCTCAAGAGAAACATCGATGTCAGATCATCGACAGATCTATTTTGACATCCAAGCAAGAGGGGAAAATAACCAGAACATACAGACAACCGAGAGCGACAGACTGGTTGTGACGGCCCTAATGCTACAATCCTATCTGCATTTCAAAACGCTTGTCCAGAGAAAGTCAAGTCAGGCAACCGCACCACTCCCGGGCGGAATAGTAAACTGGCCAAACTAAGAGCACTGACCAGGAAACTGTACAACAAAGCTAAACGGACTGCTGACTGGACACAGTACCGCGCCTCACTCACCAACTACAACCAAGACATTAGAAGAGTCAAAAGAAATTCATGGAAAAAGGTTTGCAGCAGCCTATCAGACATTCAGAACACCGCTCGTATCCATAGGGTCCTCGCCAAAGAGCACACTAATCAAATTGGACTGTGAAAAAAGCAGATGGCAACTACGCGGAAAATGATCCAGAAACATTAGAAGTTCTAACCAGTACGCACTTCCTACATTCCAGCATCATTCCCTCAATTCTCTTCAATACACCTCCGCAGATCAGGTAACCAAACCCAACAGGAAGGGTTGGAAGAGAGCACGAGGAATATTTCACGAGAGAAGTATAAAATTGGCCATTAACCATTTGACCCTTTCAAATCCCTGGGGAGGATCGCATCTTCCCAGCCCTCCTTCAGAAAGGGAGTGCGCAAATCAGCCCTATGTTAATCAACATCTTTAGAACCAGTTGCGCATGGGGATACATACCGACGAGCTGGAAAAGGTAGCGGCAAAATGTATTCCCAAAGCAGACTGTAGACCTACAGACCTGCCCAAGTCTACCCGACCGATAAGCCTTACCTCCTTCTTCCCAAAAACTATAGAAAAAATACTGGATAGACATAGAAGGGACGGTGCTCTGAAAAGATCACCACTTCATAGTAACCAATTTGCCTACCAGCCTGAGAAACCAACCACCAGCTCTTCAGGCGCTGACAGCCCGGATGAACAAATCCCTGAGCGACAAAGAGATTGCGATGGGTGGCTTTCTTGACATCGAGGGTGCTTTCGACAACACCGACTACATCCAAATAAAACGCTGCATCCTTAGTAAAGGGGTAGACAACACCACATGCAATTGGATCCAACATATGCTTAGTAATAGAAAAATAAACACTTCAGTAGGCAATGATAAAATCAGTGTAAAAGCTGCGAAAGGCTGCCCTCAAGGCGGGGCTCTTTCACCCCTCCTATGATCCATCGTTGTCAATGAACTGATTAACACACTCAGCAACAATGGTTTCTATGTCCAAGGCTTTGCCGATGTGATAGTGATCCTAATTAGAGGCAAATTTGAAGACATAGTCTCGGAACTCGGACCTCTCGGGGAGAAGGGAGCGAACAAACAGAGCAAAGAAGTTGATCGCTTTTAACTTGGCAAACGCCAGCCTTGATCTCTGTCCCTGCTCAATCCACGTTGATACACAGCCTCCGCGTGGCCTCCCCTGGATAGCTATACTGGCACCCGCCAGGTAGTGAACCAATGTGTGCAGCGACCCGACCCCTTGTTCCTGGGGAAAGAAGAACCTGGCCCTCCAGGTTGGGGGTTGCGCCTAGGGCTAACATCCCTATCGCTTAAAACAAAAATTTTGTTCAGAGACAACCAATAGCCTCGGATACGGACGGATTACATGTTGACGATCCCCGCAAACGTCAAAAAGGAAACGAATTTCGGTTCTGCGCCTGGAACGTTAGGTCCCTCAACAGCCAGGTGCCGCCGAACAACTGGTCAACTCTTTGGACTGCTATAAGGCAGACATTACCGCGCTCCAAGTGCGATGGGATGGGCCAGGCAAAAAGCGGATGAAAAACTGTGATATATACTACGGAAACTGCTAGAGAAAATAAACAACGCTTATGCGGTGCGGATTTGTTGTTCGAGGCAGACTCAGGAAAAAAGTCTTAAGCTTCCAGTATGTAAGCGAACGCCTCATAACTATCCGCATCAAGGCCAATCTCGGCAATATAAGCTTACCATGTGTCCACGCCCCCACAGAGGAGAAAGATGACCGACATAAAGACGACTTCTATGACCTCCTAGGCAGAACGTATGCGCAATGTCCCAGCTATGACACCAAAATCGTTCTAGGAGATTTCAATGCGAAGCTGGGTAAGGAAGCTATCTTTGAACGGGTCATTGGAAAACACAGCCTACACAACACCACGTCAGAAAACGGACTGAGGCTAGTGGACTTTATGGCGGGACATAACCTGGTAGTAGCAAGTACACGATTCCCACACCTCAACATCCATAAGGGGACCTGGCGATCTTTCGATCAATCGACAACCAACCAAATTGATCATATTGCGATCGACGGCAGACACTCCTCCAGCATCCTAGATGTCCGAACCTTTCGAGGTGCCAACATCGACTCGGATCATTACCTTATTGCAGCCAAGGTACGGATGCGAATTTCTCGGAACCAACGGAGTCAAGTAAGAACACACAAAATTTAACGTCGGAAAGCTGCAATCGCAGGAGACCGCCAG
The DNA here is from genome assembly GCA_951905685.1 of Eumerus sabulonum. NCBI lineage: Eukaryota > Metazoa > Arthropoda > Insecta > Diptera > Syrphidae > Eumerus > Eumerus sabulonum. The sequence continues at coordinate 103,547,262 of OX645060.1, forward strand.
AACCTTCGCCGATCAAGTCTCCCTCAAGCTCTCTCAGGTCCAGATGCAATCTGCAGAAACCATAGAACAACAATGGAGTCGTGGTCAGACAGCCATTAGAGAGGCCGCCTCAGATATACTCGGTTTCGAGCCACCACCGCCGAGAAACCCCTGGTTTGATGATGAGTGCAGACATGTAGCCATGCAGCCCATGTAGAGAAACAGAATGCATACATGGCCACATTGCATCGACGGACGAGAGCTGCCCGCGAGCTCTATGAACAGAAAAGGAGGGAGGAGCATGCGCTTCTGAGAAGGAAAAAGAAGGAGCACGAGAAGCGCGAGATCGAGGAGATGGAGAGATGTTACGGCAGGAACGACGTTCGAAAATTTTACCAGAAAGTAAAACGAACATGCCAAGGCTATAAAGCCAGAGCAGAAGCCTGCAGGGATAAGCACGGACAACTAGTAGTGGAGTCACAGTCGATGCTGAGATTGTGGAAGGACCAATTCTGCAGACTGTATAACGGCAATGATAGTCAAAATGCCGCCGTCAGGCAGAGCGAACCATTCACAATGGACGAAGACGAAGGAGAATCCCGTCCACCCGACCTAGACGATGTTAAGATAGCGATATCGAAACTTAAGTCTTATAAAGCTGCTGGAGCAGACGGACTCCCCCGGAGCTGTTTAAAGCAGCTGGCGATGAGCTGGTTAGGAACATACACCAACTCATCTGCAAGATATGGTCGGAAGAACGCATGCCCGATGAATGGAATCTCAGTATCGTTTGCCCGGTCCATAAGAAAGGAGACCCCTATGACTGCGCCAATTACAGAGGGATAAGCCTCCTGAACATCGCGTACAATATCCTCTCTGCCGTACTGTTTAAGTACCTGAAACCGTTCGTGGACAATCTGATAGGTTCCTACCAGTGTGGTTTCAGGCCAGGAAAATCCACGATAGACCAATTATTTACACTACGGCAGATCTTGGAGAAGACCCATGAATTCCAGGTCGACACGCACCATCTTTTCGTCGACTTTAAAGCCGCGTATGACAGTGTTTATAGAGACGAACTATACAAAGCCATGTCATGTTTTAACATTCCTACCAAACTCGTCAGACTATGCAGGATGACTATGGAGAACTCTCGCTGCTCCATTAAGGTTGGAGGTGAACCAACCGACCCCTTTGATGTTAAAAAAGGTTTTAGACAGGGTGACGCACTGTCATGTGATTTCTTCAACATTATTCTTGAAAAGATCGTGCGGGACTCTGTGGCCAATACAAGAGGTACGATCTACTTCAAGTCCACACAATTGCTTGCCTACGCAGATGACATTGACGTTATTGGACGAACAAAGCGAGACGTTAATGAGGCGTTCACAAGCATTGAAGCAGAAGCGGCGAAAGTGGGTCTAAGGGTAAATGGGGACAAGACCAAATATATGTTGTCATCCAAGAAAGACGCACAAGGACTCCACTAGATGTCAACCCCAAAAACGCACTCTAGTCGCCTTCACCAAAAGAAGGAACAGGCACAAACTCACTAAATCCACCCTCTTTGCTGAAGCGTTAGAGTTAGAGTTCTCAAAAAAAAAGGCAAATACTCTAGCCGAAAAGCTTACTTGGAACCCTCACATTATAAAGACCATTGAGAAAGCCAGGATCTCTCTATGGACTAGCAAAAGTCTCACCGGCAAAAATTGGGGTATGAATCTCAAAATATCTCGCTGGCTATATGTACACAGCCATTACCAGACCAATTCCTACATACGCTGCGCCCCGTTTGGTGGTACAAAACAAAACAAATATCAGTACAAGCCAAGCTCAACAAACTGCAAAGACAAGCTTGTATCTGCATTATAGGGGCTATGAGAACAACACCCACAGCAGCACTAGAAGTCATCACGGACCTACCACCTCTTCACCTCCAACTGAAGAAAGAAGCCATGGTATCCGCTCACAGACTCGTCGCGGAGGATGACTCTAATTGTAGGCTCTTTTATCCTGTCATTCTTACTGAACTCAACAGGCATGAAATCCTAAAGATATCTCGCATAGACAATTGTTTCCCCAGATACAACTTCTACCGAAACCATAAGGTCACAATTCCCACTTGACACACCTGGGAACAGGATAGACCCTGCTTCAATCCTGTGTGGTACACACAAGGCTCCAAAACGAACGAAGGCGTTGTGGCTGGAGTATACGGAGCTAATACCGGAACACGCATTTATTACAGCATGGGCAGATACTCTGTTTTTCAAGCAGAAATATTTGCAATAGAACTCTACCTCAGAGAAAATATGAACAGAAATACATTTAATAAAAACATTAATGTACATATATGTATGTATATTCTTTCTAACAGTAAGGCTGCACTTTTGGCCCTAAAGAGCTATGAAATCAACTCCAAACTGGTATGGGACTGCCTACAACTATTACACCAGCTGGCCAGCACAAACAGAGTTCACCTCATTTGGATACCTGGGCACAGCGGCCATATAGACAACGAAACACCTCAAAACCATGGGCATTGTACAAGAAGATACCTGCAGAATGTGTAATGAGCACGAAGAGACAGCAGAGCACATACTGTGACAACTGTAACTACCTTGTAGGTACACGTCATCGTCACTTACGCAAGTATTACCTAATCCACTCTAACTCTAAGTTTATCTCTTGTGGAGACACCCTCTTCTCCTATATCAGAGAGGAAAACCAACAAGATCTTTTTCTTGCTATTGTTAAAACTAGGCTCCAGGGGCCAGCATTCGAGTTGGTCCAATGTAAAACTCTTCCAATACGGGCAGACCTGGTATCCGAATTGGAACGCCAGTTCAAGGAATACATTTCACGATCCACCGCACAAAATGAACTGGTGGAAGACTGGAGATAGGATGTCACGTCTACTATACTCCTTAGACAGAGCTACCTATAGTAGTACGTCAAACGCGGCCGTTCAAACCTTCCTGTTAGAGGAAAACAAAATAATAGCCGTACGATATTTTGAGGATGGCCTAAAGGACCCCAATTTAGGACTTCTTGTAAAGGCACACAATACGCAGACCTTAAGGTCAGCAAAAGAATACGCCACCGAACAATCTTCACGATTAGAAGGCAGTAGTTCCACTTCAACTCCCCCCACGCATTTCAAGCCGTCTTGTCTAACATGTAGAAAAATTGGGCACACATCTGCCACTTGTTTTTTCAACCAAAATCGACCCTTGATTTGTCAAACTTGTAACAAAGCAGGACACACGTCCCAAATCTGCTTCAAAAACACCCCTATCCCCAGCTTCGTACCACAACAAGTAAAAAGGGAGGTACACGCCTTAGGCTGAACCCACACTGAGGCGAAGATAGAAGTTGATGCGAAAAAGCTACTAATTTTGATTGAGCAAAGGAGCGCCATGTACACTACGGGGCAAAACCCCCCGTAGTATACTTGCCATGAAAAAATCACACACAGCGTGGGTGATTGAGAGGAGGTTGGATCTGGCCCTTCACGGACTGTAACGCCACCAGAGCAAGTAAGCAAGCAAAAAGTATGCAACGCAGTTGTGAATGGAAAGTGACCAGACGTACTGCCTGCAGGCATAACACTCACAGTATATGGTCAACCGAAATTCATCCTCTTCGTATGCAATATTAAAAGTGCTCGAACAAATTAGTACGGACTATAACCAGCCCGGAATTTGGTCGGCTCCCGTCTTATCTAGGACAACCACCCCTGAGAGTAGTGAACGAACATCAACGACCCAACCACTGCACTCCGTTCTTGAACCTGCGCGAGTTTCTAAAAAAAAAAAACAAAATTGAATCAGACGAAATTTCAAACGACGATTTTTTTTTTTTTTTTTTCAATAATTTGCGCGCACTTAAGGTCTAATAACCTTATTATGTCGGCGACACAGTGCGGGCAGAAGGTAGAGAGGAAGAGGAATAGAGGAGATGCCGATGGACATTGATCTTAAATGCTTGCATGTTGCATTGAGGGGGGAAAACCGAATCCGGCAGGGAGTTCCAGATTCGTGTGGTTCGGTTAATGAAAGATTCTATATATTTGACAGTACGTCCGAAAGCGGGCTTCAGAGTATATTGGTGAGCATTCCTAGAGAGACGTGTATTGCGGGAGAAATGTTGAAGGGGCGGAATGCAACTGGCTATTTCATCAGAGCATTTTTGGTGGTAGTAATGATAAAACAGGGAGAGGCAGGTAACATTCCTGCGGTGTTCCAGCGAGTCTAATGTTTTGGTAATGCTGGAGTCACCTATCAGTTTTATGGCTCGTTTTTGTATTCTGTCTAGTAGGTGCAGTGAGGTCTTGGAAGCACCGGACCAGACATGAGCGTTAAACTCTAACTTGGGGCGAATGAACGCCTTATAGATTGTAGCCAGATCTAAGGGTGAGAAATATTTCTTGCATCTGTATAAGAATCCTAGGCATTTCGCAGCATTCTTGGCGACACTGAATATATGGTAGCTCCAATTAAGATTGTGAGCAACACTCATACCCAGGATAGAAAGCTTTTCAGTTTCTGAGATGCAAGTGCCATTCATGGATAATGGCTACGGGTCATTTATACACTTTAACGACAAGAGACAGCATTGTGTTTTGGAAGCATTAAATTCCACTCTATTGTTTTTACCCCATGACGATGATTAAATTTGTTTTTTTCAACCCACACCAAGCGCAACAATTTGTCGGAAACATTTTGCTTGACGGTAAGTTGGGGTTGGCGTGGGTTAGAATGAAAAACGTTTTCTTGTCGTCCGACAAAAAAAAAAAAAACTTTTTGTCGTCTTCGGTGTGGGTTCAGCCTTAAGGTGTACCTATTGCAACAAATGGAACCTTTCACTTAGCGAATGTAGAACTCGGTTGGCTCATTTACAAATGCAGAGCCAGCCCCCAGACAAAATCCACGACAGGAACAACCTCCCAACAACTCTTATAACACGCCGCGAAGCCTTGACTCACGATATGACGCTAGATATCATACAACGTAACACATACACAGCATAACCTTGCTAATGAGGCGGGAAACGAGCCTACTAGGGAAGATGCCGTCGTCAGTCTATTCCGAGCTCAGGTTCAGCGCGACGTATAAATAACCTCTGCCTAAATTCAACTTTGGTCATACTATTTTGTCCCGAATAAAAGGACCCAGTGATACGAATAAAACCATTGACAAGAAAATCTCGTACAGGCGCCGATATCAGCCTGCTGAAAACGAAAGAAGCACAACACACCCTGACAAAACACGAGTGCCCTATATCAACAAGGTCAAGGGATTCACTGACTTCGATTGGAGAAATTATAGAAACCTTGGAATTCCAAACAGAAGACAACTTGATTCTTGTGGACCACCCGCTCCAAGTGATACCTAACCACATATGTATATCTGGCATTCGACGGAATCATTGAAAAGCACTTTCTAAAAAAAATGTCGATGCAACATTGATTATGAAAGTGACCAGATTAAAATAAAGCCTCAAGGGAGTGCAAGCGACTGCAATAAAGAAATCGAATGTTCAATAACAGGGGGTTATCGTGCTGATCATATAAGTTTCAAACACAAACCAGTGCAACATACAGACATTGGTCTCCGAAACCTTGTAATGTCTAAAGAAGAACCTAACTTCGAAGCCGATTGTATAGGGCCAGAGCAAAGGGTTCATTAAACCATAAACCTGAAAGAACTACCGTACAATCTCCAACCCGCCATTGTAAGCAATCCTTATTGCAACACAAAAAAGCCTCGGCAATAGCCTGAGCAATATAAAAAAGCTTCAGCAATAGCCAATAAACCTGAGCAAAAAGAAAGGGCCTCAGCAATAGAAGATCCTAAGCAGCGAGATAATAAAGTAAAATATGGACATATTATAATACACAAGAAACAAATGAACTCTAATTTTTTTTCTCGGCAATACGATAGTAAGACCTGAAAAAGTAAAATGAAGGTCCTCATGATAAACATTTTAGATAATGAACAAAACATGCGTCAAGAAAATGTTCACATTATATGGAGACCGCTGAACGAGTTTGACCTAATACAATACCAAACGAATCCAGTAGGGAACCGACTCAAGAAATCAAAAGCAGTCTTAGAGTAGGAACACTGTAATACTGAAGAAAAAAGTTAGATACTAAAAAACATTTTTTTATATCAAAGGTGATCACTTGACACACACCGAATCAATAAAACAAAATATCACAACAGAAGAAAACAAACCCCCTTTATTTACTCAACCATATCGTCTTCCTGAGAGCCAGAAAAAACAGATCCAAAAACAGGTCGACGAAATGTTGCAAGAAATTATACAACCTAGTTTCAGTCTTTGGAACTCGCCTCTGTTAGTAGTACCGAAAATGCCAGGAAAGATGGTATCAAACGTTGGATAGTGGTAGTCGATTTCAGGAAGCTGATCGAGCGGACTGTTGGAAATGCTTACCCTCTACCTAACATTGCGGACATCTTAGACTTAGAGCTATGTAAGTACTTAAGTACTCTGGACCATGCTAAAGGCTTCCACCAAATTCTAATGGACGAGAAGGATAAACATAAGACAACGTTTAGCACACCATTTGGGCCTTACGAATATAATCGTATGCCTTTCGGTCCCAAAAATGCACCAGCCATATTTCAACGATTAATGAATAACATTCTGATAGGATTACAGGGTATAGAATGCCTTGTTTACATGGATGATATTGTCATTTATGGGTACGATCTAAACGATCACAACAAAAAAAAACTAATTACAGTTCTCAACCGTCTCCGTGATCATAATCTGAAACTCCAACCTGACAAATGCCATTTTATTAGAAAGAAACTAACAGCGAAAAAAAAAAACTGATCCCGAGAAAATGAAAGCCGTAAAAACTTTCCCCGTACCGGAGAAAGTCAAAGACATCAAGTCCTTCCTCGGTTTTGTAGGCTATTACCGAAAATTCATTCCCAACTTTACAGAATTGTCAAAACCTTTATGACCATTGAATGTATGTTGGCGTTACAGTCCATGAAGGACCAAAGCCGAGCCTCTCTCAATCACCCATGTTGTGTGATTTTATTTTCCCATAGGTGAAAGGGACCTATAGTTTTATTGCCGGTTCCGAACGGCGAAATTCGAGAAGCTTTCATTGCCAATTATACTACAGGGGATTTTGTCAGTACCCCGCTGAGGAGAAGCACCGTGAAAAACATGTTCGATGACATGGCTGTTGTCGGGATTGGATCCCGTGCCATCGGCGTCAGAGGCCAACACACTACCTACTGCGCCACGGCGCTCTTAATTACTAAGGAAAAATACTGATGCTTTCTACGACGAGTGCTTAAGAATCTTGAAATTATCAATCCACCCATTTTGACATACCCCGATTTTAATCAAGGGTTCCTAGTAGCAATCGATGCTAGTGACCTAGCGGTTGGAGCCGTCCTGTCTCAAGGACCAATTGGCAAAGACAAACCTATTTGCTCTATGATATTTATTTATGGTTGTTTTGAAATAAAAATTTTATTATTTATATACATACATATTACTACCTCAAACCCCACCCGTTTCGCAAGATTTAAAAAAAAAAGTCGTCTAGGTGCGACCCGCAAGGCCCACACGGCCATCTTCCCAGTGGGAAAAATGAAAACATCCACTTAATTTCATATTTTTTAATTTTTATAAGTCGTATATTTATGTCGATGAACTTCGAAATACTGTTTTCAAATTATCAAGATCTTTACAGATATGGAAATGGTTAATGAGGCTCAATCCCGAACACCAATGGCCTACATATAAGCACCTGCTTCTACAATTACTACAATATTTGATGAGTAATTTTAATTAATTAATTAATTAATCGTAAGAATACATGTTTCGGTGTGAATAGACGTGTTTTTTATTGCTTCTGACATCTTTAGTCCTTTCAACCAATTAAGTCTTAAAAGTTGTGTAGCATTTGTGTCGGTTTTCTTTTACTCTTATACCATCTACGGACTTTATTTTGGATAAAGTTCCGAATAGTACTCATCTCCGATTTTTTCCAAATTTCTTGTACGTATAGTCTAATATGTCTCAAGTAAAAATCCAAAGCGGTTTTTGGCGCAAATTGCTAGAAAGGACTAAAAGGATGTGCTAAATTTGAATATCCTGCAGAAAATAAACTCAAATATCTTTAAAAGTATAACAGGTACATCTACAAATGATACCGCATATTAAAGTAACAGTTAAGTACTATTAACTGATATAAAAAGCATTGTAGTCCATTTACAAATGTTAAAGATATAAGCAATTTTTGAAAAATGTGCCCTTATTTTTAAGGAAAATTATTGAAAAAACAAAAAAAAGTAGTATGAAGGTATCCTTTTCTTACAGAATTATAAAACTACATTCGAAGACCTTTTTAACGATACCAAACATGTTATATTTGTCGCAAAATAATACCTTATACGAACAGTTTATTTCTTTAGAAGTGACATTCATCAAAATATAGCTTAGAAGATATAGGCTAATATGAGTGAAAAATGCTCCTCTCCCTGCCATGAATGCATATGTTCGTAACCGTTTTTATAAGTAAATAACAGTGAAATAGGTATGGGGGGCATGCTGCCCCCCTGCAACCCCCCTGCTTGGGCTCACTGTAAGATTTGGAGTGGGTGCAATGTTGGGTATATGCAAGGTATAAGCGCAAAAGCTTTATGAACAGTTTATTCTTTTAGAAGTGACATTCATCAAAATATAGCTTAGAAGATATAGGCTAATATGAGTGAAAAATGCTCCTCTCCCTGCCATGAATGCATATGTTCGTAACCGTTTTTATAAGTAAATAACAGTGAAATAGGTATGGGGGGGCATGCTGCCCCCCTGCAACCCCCCTGCTTGGGCTCACTGTAAGATTTGGAGTGGGTGCAATGTTGGGTATATGCAAAGTATGAGCGCCCAAGCTTGATGAATGTCACTTCTAAAGAAATAAACTGTTCGTATAAGGTATTATTTTGCGACAAATATAACATGTTTGGTATCGTTAAAAAGGTCTTCGAATGTAGTTTTATAATTCTGTAAGAAAAGGATACCTTCATACTACTTTTTTTTTGTTTTTTTTAATAATTTTCCTTAAAAATATGGGCACATTTTTCAAAAATTGCTTATATCTTTAACATTTGTAAATGGATTACAATGCTTTTTATATCAGTTAATAGTACTTAACCGTTACTTTAATATGCGGTATCATTTATAGATGTACCTATTATACTTTTAAAGATATTTGAGTTTATTTTCTGCAGGATATTCAAATTTAGCACATCCTTTTAGTCCTTTCTAGCAATTTGCGCCGAAAACCGCTTTGGATTTTTACTTGTGACATATTAGACTATACGTACAAGAAATTTGAAGAAGATCGGAGGTGAGTACTATTCGGAACTGCACCCTTTATTTTCTCTATAATTGCTAGAGTTTTTCGCTATAATCCATAATTGCTTTTTTATTTATTTATTTTTTTTTTTGTGTGCTGAATATTTTTAACCTCTAACATGACAACTAGACTGCAGGCGGCTCTTAAAGAGAAAAATTCTCTAACTCCGGACAAACAGTCAACATTCAATAAGGCTTTGCCAAACATCAAGGTGGATAAGCCTAAAGTATCTGAACAACTCAGAGATATGGAGGCGAATCTTATGGATAAATTCACCGCATTGTTATCTGAGCTGGAAATAAATATCAAAAAGGAAATCAGTGATACAATATCCAGCCTAGAGCTAAGAGTCCAAGAATGTGAAAGAGAAATATCAGAGCTGAAAGAGGAGCATTTAAAAGTAAAAGAGAGATTAGCGGACTTCCAACGCAAAGAGCGGCTTTGTGACGTCATTGTGCGTGGTATACCATATACGGCAAAGGAAAATGCAATCGAATTAACAAAAAAAATCGCCCTTAAGCTACAAGTACCGCTCTCCCCGCACATAGAAGCATTTCGTCTAAAGAATAAAACTAAAACTAGAAACCCAGCGCTCTTAATTCGGCTATCATCTCATGCTGAACAAATCACCCTGTTATCAGCTTTCCGTGCACATAAAGGGCTAACGTTATCTCAGCTGGAGAACGACGACAGTTTACCCACGTCTGATAACAACAACTCCAATACTCGCATTTACATAAACGAAAGCCTAACTCGCGAAAATAGCTCTTTATTAAGCTATGCACTGCGACTGCGAAGAGAGGGATTGCTATTCTCAGTGAAGACAAAGAATGGCAATGTTTTTGTAAAAAAGAGTAAGGATGATGGCGAGATGAAAATAACATCAACAACACATTTTGCTTAAATGCTACAAGCAGCCGTTTCCTCAACATTGATGTCAACTGCAGCAATACATGGATTATCTACCCATACAACATTCTTCATAACATGTCTTTGTTTACTTCTTGTGCCTTCTGCATTAATTGTGCTATTATTACTTTTTTACTACTTTTTACTTTTTTACTTTTACTATTATTTATTTACTATATTTATTTATTATATGTCCCACTCCTTTCTTTTTTCTCTTTCGTTCTATTGTGCTGTTTGTGTATTAATCCCCTGCTGTCAATATTTGATGCTTCACTTGTCGGCTTCACTGGATGTCGTTATCAATGACTTTTAATGGGATTTCATCTGGTGGTATGAACTCTATCTCCGTGATATCGATGATTAAAATATTATCTAACGCATGTCAAGGGTTTAAAATTTGTCATTTTAATGCGCGTAGCTTAAATGCTTCTAAACTAAATTACGTGAGTAATATTTTTGTTGGTTCGGGTGTTGATGTAATTTGTGTCTCGGAAACCTGGTTCAGGCCTGATATACCAAATCATCTTTTTCAAATCCATGGGTATACTCTGATTCGAAATGACAGAATTACGGATACGACAGGGGGTGGGGTAGCAATCTATTGCAATTCCTCGCTTGGCTGCAAAATTATTGGAAAGTCCGAAGGTGGAGGCATTGAATACCTTCTTATTGAAGTTTCTGATGGTTGTATTAAAAGCGTCATAGGAACTGCTTATTGCCCAAATCGAAATCACTCTCCAGAGCCTTTTTTTTCGGTTATTCAAAACTTTTCGTCATCCTATGAGCATATCATTATCTTCGGGGATTTCAATGCTGATCTGTTAAAGAGTGATTCTCGAGCTCTTCATCTTTTGGATTGTGTTGCCACAACTGGTTTGACTGTATACAATAGGTTTGCTACTCGATTCGCTCCGAATTGCACTCCTAGCCTTCTCGATTTGTGCATAGTGTCTGATCCATCGAATGTCCTACTCCAAGACCAGCTTTCATTTGAGGGTGTGTCAGACCACGATCTTATTTTTTGTACGTACAACATAAACTTTGCTCGGCCATCCAATCCTCTGTCATTTCAATTTAGGGATTTTTCATCAACAGATTATAACTCTCTGCAAAGGGATTTAAATCTCATACCCTGGCAGTATGTGTATTGCATGTCCAGTGTTAATGATAAAGTGGATTACATGCAATCTTTATTAATTGATCTCCTTAATAGGCATGTTCCGCTTAAAAGTGTGGTAGCGCGCAATAAGAATTGTCCATGGTTTACTACTGATGTACATAATGCTATAAAGTTACGCAGGAAGACTTATTCGAGGTGGAAAACTAACTCCACTGATCTGAATTGGGAGGCGTTTCGCCAAGCTCGTAATCTAGCATCCTCAATTACTCGGCGGGCTAAAAAAAGATACTACTTCTCGAAACTAAGTTCAAACTTGCCAGCTAAGAGATTATGGAACAACTTGCGTTCCCTTGGTATTGGGAAAAATATCTCTTCCTCCAGTACACCTGATTTAAACGAACTTAACAGGACTTTTTCTGTTGTGGATGTCGGAAACACAAACTTTGCTCCTAATCCTCAGTTAATTTCTCAGAACTTAAATAGCTTTAATTTTCAGACAGTCTCGGAAGTTGAAGTTATCGAAAATATCCGTTCGCTAAAGTCGGAAGCGATTGGGGAAGATGGACTACCGATTCGTTTTATCAGGATGATTCTTATCTCTATTATAGCACCACTTACACATATATTCAACTTTTGTATATACTCCCGCACCTTCCCTAATTGTTGGAAAACAGCAAAAGTAGTCCCTGTGCCTAAAAAACCTCACCCGGTGTCTGCATCGGATTTTCGCCCTATTAGCATTTTGCCTTGCCTATCAAAAGTTCTTGAGAAAATAATGGCTAAACAAATTTCGAAACACCTTACGAATCATGCGCTGTTGTCCCCTCTACAGTCAGGTTTCCGGGAGCATCACAGTTGCTCAACGGCAATTGTTAAGGTTCTTGATGACATTAGGATCCAATTCGATCAGGATTTTGTCACAGTTTTATGTCTGCTTGACTTTTCCAAAGCTTTTGATAGGGTAAATCACATCGTGCTGTGTCAAAAACTAAGAACCTATTTCGGCTTCAGTGAAACATCGGTCTGCCTAATAGAAAATTATTTAAGCAACAGAAAGCAAAGGGTCACCATTGGAGGAAGCTCCTCTCAATATTCTCACTTGTCAGCAGGAGTTCCGCAAGGATCGATCCTGGGCCCAATTTTATTCTCTTTGTATATCAACGACCTTCCTAAAGTGTGTAGAAATGTATCACTGCATCTCTACGCAGATGATGCTCAAGTCTACCTGTCCAGACCTGTCGGCCTGATGGAAGACCTGGTCCATAGACTCAACGAATATCTATTAAATATTCACAATTGGTCAGTGAACAATGGTCTCACTCTTAATCCTACCAAATCTCAGTGTATTGCAATTTCAAAACAATATTTTGACACCGATATGTTACCACCTGTCTACATATCGCATACGCAGCTTCTTTTTGTAGATAAAATAACTAACCTAGGATTCAAGATAACTTGTTCTCTCTCCGCCACTGAGCATGTTAACTACACTGTGGGTCGTATATACGGGGCACTACGAAAGCTCTTGTTATCTTCGGCCTTCATACCGATTGATACAAAGCTAAGACTTATCAAGATATTGCTTTTACCGATCATTGACTATGCCACCGTAGTTTACTGTAAACTCGACTCTCGGTCCCTGCATAAATTACTTGTAGCATTTAATGACATGATTCGATACGTATATGGACTTCGCAGATTTGATCACATAACAGGTTATGATCGTCTTGTCCTTGGATTTACCCTTAAGGACTTTTTAGATGCTAGATGTTGCATCTTTATGCACAAAATTATTCGGAAGCAACTACCAACATATTTATCTAATAAGCTTCAATTTGCGCAATCACCCAGAACCCTCAATCTTATTACACCAGTATCGTTAAACTTAAACTCATCACGCTTATTCTTTGTTCATGTCACCAGACTTTGGAACTCACTGCCATTGCAAGTGAAGCAACAAGTCCAGACTAAGCATTTTAAGCATGAAATCTACAAATATTTTAAGCAACAACGTTAAACAATGGACAGGTAATGATTTGTACACATACCTCTTTCTTCTTTTTCTTCCCACTTCCTTCTTTACCCTCCCCTATCATAGGTTTAAGTTTATAATTGTAATAACGTTATTAATGTATCTATATATAATGTACTATAAAAGACTCGAGTCTTACTTGTACCCCAATAAATTAAATTAATTAATTAATATTTGATGAGTAGTAACATTTTCTTCTGCAAGTTATTAAGAAACCATCTATTTGGAGATATCTTATCAATACAATTCATCAACTAAGAATGCTGAATTAACATTTCGGTAATTATTTGTATTCAGCGATTTTGATGAAATTCGAATATGTCAAAATAGGCGTGGGCCTGACAATTTTGATATATATATTTTAGGTCGGACTTTCCTATTTTCCAAGATATATGCTTTTGAATTTCCATACAAAATACGGACTTGGCTTGTTTTAGTTCAATAATAGTTTTGTCAAGAACTATGCAACAATTTTCAAATAATCAAACTTTTCACGTAAAGGTTTTGTAACTCCTAGCAGTATGCGGTTTTCAATGGTTTAGAAAATGCATATCCATACATATGTATATCTGTATACAAAACCAGTTTGCCTTATTTTAGTTATTTAATTTCTAACGAAAAATGGCTAGACCGATTTTGCTGGGAACTTAATCTGTTCTAAGTTACGTATTTACGCGTCGAATGAAACCAGTCACAAGTTAATATCGACTTTGGTTTTCGAGATAACAGAGCCCAACAATTCCGAGCGCCCATATGAACGCACATACATACGCACAGACATTTCTATAACAACATTGGGTTTGGATTATGGTGACCTTGAAACGTGTAGATATGTCAAAATTTGGAATTCGCAAAATCGGCCCCATTGAAGTGAATTGAAGATCCCTAAATTCAAATGGCAAACCAGATGGAATCATGGGGATGTGAGGAATCAAAACGGCTTTGCATTTTTGAAGTGAAACTTTTTGTGGAACACTATAGGAGATTCGGCAAGCGAGTAAACTCGTTGAGCTAAAAGATCTGTTAAACTTCTTGTTTCCTTTTCTTTCTTTTTTTTTAAAGTATACGAAGATCCGCACAAAGAGAAGACGCCGAGAATAATCGCCGGGCATTGTTTATCAAATTATCATTCACTTAAGCAGAGTGAGAGAGACGGAAAAAATATACGAAGATCCGCAGAAAGAGGAGACACCGAGAATAGTCGCCGGGCAATAGAGCGGAAAAAATATACGAAGATCCGCACAAATAGGAGACACCGAGAATAGTCGCCGGGCATTGTTTATTGATGGCGATCATGTTACTTATTGAGAGTTTATTATATTGATATGATATGATATATGATATGAGGGATACCTTAGTTTTTCGAGAGAGGGCTCTACTACTCAAAGTGGTGGAAGCAGCGGTTGGCAAGAGTTATTCTGCGTTTTATCTGAGCGCTGATGTCGTTGCTGATTGTCACTATCGAGCCAAGGTATACCACGTCCTTGACTACTTCAAAAATATAGATGCCGAAGGTGACGTACTGACCAAGACGTCAGTGTTGTGTCTTTCTTTGATGACAGCATATATTTGGTCTTGTCCCCATTTACCCCAACCTTAGACCCACTTTAGCCGCTTCTGCTTCAATGCTTGCGAACGCCTCATAGACGTCTCGCTTTGTCCGTTCAATAACGTCAATGTCATCTGCGTAGGCAAGCAATTGTGTTGACTTGAAGTAGATCGTACCTCTTGTATTGGCCGCAGAGTCCCGCACGATCTTTTCAAGAATAATGTTAAAGAAATCACATGACAGTGCGTCACCCTGTCTAAAACCTTTTTTAACATCAAAGGGGACGGTTAGTTCACCTCTGATGGTGCGTGTCGACCTGGAATTCATGGGTCTTCTCCAGGATCTGCCGTGGTGTAAATATTTGATCCATCGTGGATTTGCGTGGCCTGAAACCACACTGGTAGGAACCTATTAGATTGTCCACGAACGGTTTCCAGCGCTTACACAGTACGGCAGAGACGATCTTGTACGCAATGTTCAGGAGACTTATCCCTCTGTAATGGGGGCAGTCATAGGGGTCTCCCTTCTTATGGACGGGGCAAACGATACTGAGATTCCATTCTTCGGGCATGCGTTGTTCCGACCATATCTTGCAGATGAGTTGGTGAATGTTCATGACCAGCTCATCGCCAGCTGCTTTACTCAGTTCCTCGGGGAGTCCGTCTGCTCCAGCAGCTTCATAAGACTTAAGTTTCGATATCGCTATCTTAACATCGTCTAAGTCGGGTGGACGGGATTCTCTTTCGTCTTCGTCCATTGTGAATGGTTCGCTCTGCCTGACGGCGGCATTTTGACTATCATCGCCGTTATACAGTCTGCAGAAGTGGTCCTTCCACAATCTCAGCATCGACTGTGACTCCACTACTAGTTGTCCGTGCTTATCCCTGCAGGCTTCTGCTCTGGCTTTATAGCCTTGGCATGTTCGTTTTACTTTCTGGTAAAATTTTCGAACGTCGTTCCTGCCGTAACATCTCTCCATCTCCTCGATCTCGCGTTTCTCGTGCTCCTTCTTTTTCCTTCTCAGAAGCGCATGTTCCTCCCTCCTTTTCTGTAGAGCTCGCGGGCAGCTCTCGTCCGTCGATGCAATATATCGATGCATGCATTCTGTTTCTCTACATGGGCCTGTCTGCACTCATCATCAAACCAGGGGTTTCTCGACGGTGGTGGCTCGAAACCGATTATATCTGAGGCGACCTCTCTGATGGTGTTCTGATAACGACTCCATTGCTGTCCTATGGTTTCTGCAGATTGCACCGGGACTTGAGAGAGCTTGAGGGAGACTTGATCGGCGAAGGTCCTGGCGGTCTCCTTCGATTGCAGCTTTCCGACGTTACATTTTTGTGTTCTTACTCGACGCCGTTGATTCCGAGAAATTCGCATCCGTACCTTGGCTGCAACAAATTAATGATCCGAGTCGATGTTGGCTCCTCGAAAGGTTCGGATATCTAGGATACTGGTGGAGTGCCTGCCGTCGGTCGCAATATGATCAATTTGATTGGTTGTCGATTGATTGAAAGACTGACAGGTCCCCCTTATGGATGTTGAGGTGTGGGAATCGTGTACTTGCTACTACCAGATTATGTCCCGCCGTAAAGTCCACTAGCCTTAGTCCATTTTCTGGCATGGTGTTGTGTAGGCTGTGCTTTCCAATGACTCGTTCAAAGATAGCTTCCTTACACAGCTTCGCGTTGAAATCTCCTAGAACGATTTTGGTGTCATAGCTGGGACATTGCGCATACGTTCTAGGAGGTCATAGAAGTCGTCTTTATGTCGGTCATCTTTCTCCTTTGTGGGGGCGTGGACACATAGTAAGCTTATATTGCCGAGATTGGCCTTGATGCGGACAGTTATGAGGCGTTCGCTTACATACTGGAAGCTTAAGACTTTTTTCCTGAGTCTGCCTCGAACAACAAATTCGCATCCGCATAAGCGTTGTTTATTTTCTCTAGCAGTTTCCTAGTAGATATCACAGTTTTTCATCCGCTTTTTGCTTGGCCCATCCCGTCACACTTCTTGGAGGGCGGTAATGTCTGTATAGCAGTCCAAAGAGTTGACCAGTTGTCCGGCTGTACCTGGCCTGTTGAGGGACCTCCTAACGTGCCAGGTGCAGATCCGGAATTCGTTTCCTTTTTGACGTTTGCGGGGGTCGTCAACATGTAATCCGTCCGTCTCCGATGCTGTTAGTTGTCTCTGAACAACTATTTGTTTTACGCGATAGGGATGTTAACCCTAAGCGCAACCCCCAACCTGGAGAACCACGTTCCTCTTTCCCCAGGAACAAGGGGTTGGGTCGCTGCACACATTGGGTCACTAACTGGCGGGTGCCAGTATAACTATCCAGGGGAGGCCTCGCGGAGACTGTATGTCAACTTGGATTAAACAGGGACAGAGATCGAAGCTGGCGTTTGCCAAGTTAAACGCGATCAACTTCTTTGCTCTATTTGCTCGCTCCTTTCTCCCTTCTTGTAATGTACAGAGACCAACAAGAAACACACGCTTTGGAAGTTGGATACCGAATGATTTAATTTATAATGACAGATTGACATTTTTTTAGGGAAGTGGTACCAGATGTACCAAATACATGGTATAACGACTATACATGGTATAACACCCCCACCTTAAGATAAATAACTATTATTAATTTCCAAATTATTGAATTCATGTTCTTTTTGTTTTTTTTTTTTTTACATTTGAAGATTTAGTAAAGGTAATAATTCATATTTGAAAGACACTAATAAAAAAAAACTTGCTGTGTTGTGTGTGTTGCTTACAAAAAAAGAGAAACAATCCGCGTAGGCTGTCGGTGTCATCGTGTGTGAAAAGTGACGATAACGCAGACTCTGACAACAAAATAACTCTGGAGGGTATTCACCTTAACGTTGCAGAAATCAAAAAAACACTGAAGAACACAGTTAAAACATTTGACCTCATCCAACAACAAATTGCCGGGCTTGAAAAAACGACACAAATACGATCACAAATTCTAAAGGAAAATGAAACGGTCAAGGCTGAACTAAAAACAGTGAAAGAGAGACTAGCAAATGCTGATTACCTGTCTCACTGGAAATATTTAGAACTGCGCGAAGTACCTCTAGTGGGAAATGAAAATATTCGAGAAACAACTATCCAAGTCATCAACCAGGGCGTCGGCGTACAAATAAGTGACAATGACGTCGACATATGCTATCGAAAGAAGAGCAAAGGTGAAACAACGAGGACGGTGATTGTGCAGTTCTGTACGAGGAGAGTGAAGGAGAAAATCTTAGCTGCGTCATACGCAAGGAAGGCACCGATCAAAGCATAAAAATGTTTTGCTTCCTACAAAGGAAACATATTGGAGTACAATGGACCAGTGATTGCGTCTGAGTGCTCCAGCGGCTAGCAGAAGCCTTCAACAAACAAGGAAACATATACATCAACGACTGGCTCTCACCTGAAATGAAGATCTTGCTGAAAGAGACAAAGGCTGCAAAAAAAAACAAAAATATGAATTTCTCTGGGTGCGAAATGGCAAAATCATGATGCATAAAGCTGCTGGTAGGGAAATTAAATTCATTAGGTGTATCGATGATCTAAATCATTTATAAGTGTCTCCTTTTGTGTTAATTGTTACATATTATAATGTTTCCCCACTACAATGAATTATATGACCCATGTAGTAGCTATTCAAGTAGTAATGTCTTTGTTAGCAATTGTTTTAATTCTTCCTCAAATGATTTTACAGTCCTCCACCAAAATATCAGAAGTATGAGGAAAAATGTTGATAGCTTTTGTCTGTATTTAAATAATTCTTTTAAAGTATTTCCTGAAATAATAGTTCGGTCTGAAATTTGGATTTTTGACCATGAGTTATGCAATTTTAATATTGCGGACTATAATTCATATGCGGAATGTAATGGTAACTACCCCTCAGGTGGTATTGCAATATTTATCAAAGAGAATATAGTGCTTATGGATGTTAAAGCACCTGATTTGGTTAGTGCGGATAGTATTGTGGTAAAATTCAAACTTAATAATAATTTTTTCATTGACATTGTTTGCATATATCGACTTCAATCTATTCATCAAGATATATTCTTAAAAGATATCGAAGATCTCATTACCGGAATGAGCTGCCGCAATATTTGTGTTGTTGGTGATCTAAATATTGATATACTGGGTTTCTCTTCTAGCTGCGATCGATATTTGCTTCATTTGTCATAATTAGGCTTTGAATCATTAATAAATATACCTACGAAAGTAGCCTCAACCACAAAGTCTTGCATTGACCATATATTTATTCGAACTAGGAACTGTGATAGCATTCGCTCATTCGTGCTCGAATGGGAGATAACCGATCATTTTGCCACTGGTATGTGCATTGCAAATATATTTAATTACTCTAACAAACCGAATGTAAATAGAGAAACACAAATACATCAAAAAATTAACTATGTAAATCTGAATGAGAGTCTCTCTATTGAAACATGGTTTGATGTATACGGCTGTAGCTGCCCTTCATCTGCTTTTACTAGCTTCCTAAATACTCTTTTAGGTCATATTTCTTCTTGTAAATCCTTAAAACAACATCGCAAATACAAAAAAAAATAAAACCGTGGATTACAAACAATCTTTGTGTAAAAATATATACTAAAAATATGTATTACATTAGGAATAAAATAAAAATCTGCACCTACCACACATAAGAAATACTTATATACAAATGCAAAAGGACATTAACAATGAAATAAGTAAGAAAAAAGCCTACTACAAAAAAATATTTAGTGATAATAGATTTAATCCTAGGCAACAATGGAATACTATAAACATTCTATTAGGTAAAAAGTTTACAGAAAACGGATTAAAGCACATAGTTTTTTTTTCAGAAAATACTTCAACAGAAAGTGATATTGAAACTGCAAAAAAATTTAATGTATTTTTTAAAAATGTGTCTGAGTGTCATAGACCTACTTCCCTTCATTACCCTGAATATAACTACCATGAAACCTTCCTTCAAAATGAAATTCTACCTACATTCTTCCTTGATATAGTAACTGAAGCCGAAGTGCTGAAAGTAATATCAAACCTGACATCCAAGAGTTCAAGCGGAATTTATGGTATAAGCACGATTGTCATAAAAAAAATTAATAAATGGTCCCTTAACATATCTCATAAACTTTAGTTTTGATAACGGTATATTTCCAGAATATTTGAAAACAGCAGTAATTATTCCCATACATAAAAAAGGTGATAAATGTGACCCTAATAATTACAGGCCAATATCTTTGCTCCCCGTCTTTTCCAAAATTTTCGAAAAAATAATTAGTAAAAGAATGGTAACATTTTACAATAAATACGGAATACTTAGCGCATCCCAATTTGGTTTTAGGAAAGGGAAATCTACCGAGGATGCCATACAATCCTTTTTGGAAAATATAAATCAAGGAATAGATAAAGGCAACAGAACGGCTGCCCTGTTCCTTGATTTGACGAAAGCATTTGATCTTGTCAATCACAAATTGTTGTTGAGGATACTTCGTCAATATGGTTTCAGAGGTACCATCTTAAACTGGGTTTCATCATATCTAAAAATATAATACAGGTTGTCCCTGTGAATGCTACCTTGAGTGATCGAATTTCTTGTCCGGATTCAGGGGTCCCCAAAGCTCAGTACTGGGACCACTGCTTTTCGTTATATATATAAATTCCATATTTAATCTTCCGCTGAAAGGGCACATTATCGCTTTTGCGGATGATCTGGTTTTGTCGTATTCCACTTCTTCTCTTGAAAATCTAAAAATCCAAATGAATTTTGATTTAGATATCTTGGTACGTTGGCTCACATCACACAGTATGGTATTAAGCCGAAAATCTAAAATATTGTGCTTCTCTCCTACGAACGAACTGTCTATCCTAGGAGTTGGTCTACATGACACAAACTGCGATCGTTCCAACTGCAACGATTCCTGTTGGCAGCTAGAATCGGTTTCTGAATATAAGTATTTAGGAATTACCATAGATTGCAAACTTAATTGGAAATCGCACATCCAAAATGTCAAAAAAATTCTATATATTGCTTTAAATAGAATATTTTACCTACGTGAACTAGTGCCGCAAAATTTAATTACCTCAATCTATTATGCATTGGTCAATTCTCGCTTAGAATACGGTATCTCTTGCTGGGGTAGTGCATACGTTCGCAATTTAACGTAAAAAAAAATATCAGACTAATGCTATTTAAATCTAGATGGGAGCCATCTTTTCCATTATTTAAACGAATCAAAGCACTGCCACTTAGACATTTATACGTCTATAAGGTTCTAAGAATACTCTACATGAGAAGTGGTTACAACAACTTAATGGGAAATGGCATAACTTATTCTCTTAGGGCAGCAAGTAAAGTCGAAATTCCAAGAGCTAGAACAGAAAACTTTCGACGCAGTATTACTATTGTAGCACCACACTTATACAACAGACTTCCCAGTTATATACGCAATAGTGTTGGGACCTATAGGTTCCTTAAAAACCTAAAAGACTGGCTATTAACCAAATCAGGTTTAGAGGATCTCTTTTTAATATTAACATAACAAAGTACTGCTTGATAAATATATATAAATATAACTAACTATAACCCATTCTCAAATTCATAGCTTGCCAGCCGAATCATCTCGTAACGTCAGCTTTACTTCACTTTTTTTTCGGATCCATTGTTTTTTTTTTTTTTTTTCTCCCTCGCGTCTCTTCTACTCGCCGCTCCTATAACGAACATGATATTCAGTCCAGCGCACTTTAGACTGGGGTCATCCCCACTAAGTGCCTCAACTAACTTTCATTTCGATATACATAGGCATAATTCATGGCTAAGTAATTCATAAGAATAATTCAGTTAGATTCCTTAATGAAACACTGTAAAGTATATTACTATTGTACTGAGAATGATATAATGTATTGTAAACAACTAGTTTTAAGACCGACTGAACTAAAATGTAATGAAATTGAAATACACAAAAAAAAAAAAAAAAAAAAAAAAAAAAAAAAAAAAAGAGTCTCGGTGCTACTTTTAATATTTGGACGAAGTCTGTCAAAACGTGTAGACACATAGGTTTCTCACCCGTGGTACTGTGTGCTGCATTTCTGTACCCAAACAACCTTTGAAGCTGCGTGTGCATGGTGTCCTTATTATTGACAGAAAACTGTTTCATGGCGTTTTTAAATGGTTTAATCGCGTCTTCAGCTGCCCCATTACTTATAGGATGAAATGGTCCTCACCATTAAATGCTTAATGCCATTTAATTTACAATTTTTTTTAAATTCTGCCGAAACGAACTGAGCACCGTTGTCCGTAACTAATGTCTTCGGCAAACCGAAACGGGCAAACATTTCTCTTAATTTTATCAACGTGCTTTTCGTGTCAGCTCTAGGTACTTCAAAAATTCCTGGAAATTTACTAAACGCATCTGTAACTATTAAAAACATGTTGTTTTGAAATGGACCGGCATAGTCCACATGAATGCGTTCAAACACAACATTTGTTTCTGGCCATTTAACTAAATGCACCTTCGCTTGTTCGGGCCTTGCCTGCACACAAAGGTGACAATCTTATGAAACTCCTTCGATTTCCCCATCTAGTTTTGGCCACCAAAAATAAGATATTGCGATTCCCTTCATTTTTGATGCCCCTAAATGAGTGGCATGTAATTCTCTTAAAACTCGTTGTCTTAATTTTTCTGGGATAATTACTCTATACCCCCACATAAGAACTCCTTCTTCTTTGCTAAGCTCAAACTTTCTATTGCAATATGATTTCAAACCTTCTTCGACATTTCCGGGCCACCCATTTTGAACGTATCTATAAACCTTCCATAAAGCTATGTCGCGTCTTGTTTCATCTTTAATCTCCTGAACACCTACAGGAACAAATTCTTCAACCCAGTGTAAATACTCAATACTTTCAATTTCTTCGACATGATTCACCTCCAATGGAAGCCTTGACAAGCCATCTGCCGCAGCATTGTCGGAACCTTTAACATTAATAAGATCGTAATTGAAATAAGATAAAAATATCGCCCATCTCTGCAGCCTCCCCGCTGCCATCATAGTGATCTGTTTTTATGCAAAATCGTCTTCCCATAAGGTACTCGTAAAATTTGCAAACACCCCAATAAATAGCTAATGCCTCCTTCTGTACCACCGCGTAGTTTCTTTCCGACTTGGATAAGGTTCGAGAAGCATATGAAATCGGTCTTTCACTGCCATCAGGCATTTTATGTAAGAGAACCGTCCCGATTCCATATTCTGATGCATCACAAGCCAAAACAATTTCATGTTTTGGATTGAAATGCACTAAAATTTCGTCTGAACTCAACTTGTCCTTATATTTGCTGAAAGCCTTCTCACAGTCTCTATCCCACTTGAATTCTATGCCCTTTTTTAACAGACTATGTAAAGGGGCAAGTAAACTTGATGAATTGGGGATACATTTTTCATAATAGTTTACCATCCCTATAAAAGCTCGTACCTCCGAGACATTACTAGGTTTTGGCAACTCAATAACAGCCTGTATCTTCGCCTGATCCTTCTTAACCCCTTCCTTACTCGCAACATAACCTAAATATTTTATTTCAGGCATAAAGAAAACGCACTTTTCCTTGTTCAACTTGAGACCTGCCTCTTTTAACACCCTCAAAACCTTCCTTAAGTTGGCTATATGTTCTTTAAGGTCTTTTCCTGTTACAAGAACATCATCTAGCAGGTTTGCTGTACCCTCACATCCTTGGTGTCTTTTCAACTTCTCTTTGAAAAATTTGACAAGCGGGTTTTGTACCATAAGGCAACCGAAGAACTTGAAAAATTAGAAATGTCTTCGTCAACACGAGTTTGATTATACGCTGCAGGGAAATCTAATTTAGTAAAGAGTACACTCCCTACTAAGGAATTCAAAATATCCCAAACAAGTGGAATCGGGTGGTTTACATCCTCCAAATATGAATTATTAACTGTGACTTTATAATCGGCACACACACGAATTTTTCCATTTGGTTTAAGAACTGGCACCAGAGGAGTACCCCACTCCGAACTCTGAATTTTCTTTAAAGCACCACCATTAACAAGCCTTTTGAGATCCTCATCCACCTTTGCCTTAAATGCAAAAGGTATCTTTCTTAGCTTACAAACCTTTGGATTGGCATTGCTCTTGAACTGTAGTAACATTATTGCATTCTTATGTTCTCCTAGTTTTCCGTCGAATAAATCGTAATATTATTCGCAAATACCCCTAGCTAACGCATCTAAATTATCTTCTGACTTTTCTGTAAAATGCTGATTTATAAACTCTTTACCTTGTATGCCGCATGTAATGCCTAACAATTTCATTATGTCTCTACCAATGAGTGGTTTCTTATCCACATTATCCACCTAACGATTTGAAAACAACCCCAAACTTTCCTACCCATGAATTCAATTAGTATTTTAATTATTTCCGACCGGCACCAACACTCCACCATCAAAATTACGCAAACACATGTCGGTTTCTTCCAACTTTTGTTCAATACTCAATTTCTTTAAGCAATATAACGGCAACACCGAAGCCCCCGCACCGGAATCCAGTTCTACTAACATCGGAATATTCTTTAATTTCAATTTAATTATAATAGGACCTGCTTTAACATTCGCATGATTATTTAAATTAAATAACTCAATTTCCTTAAAATGTTCTATATAATTAATTTTATGTTTTGGATTCTTGCATGCAATTTCTATATGTCCATTTCTTTTACAATTTCTACAAACACAGTTTTTATACTTGCATAATTTGAATGAGTGCCCTGTTTTACCGCATGCGAAACACCCCTTGTTTACTTTCTCTGTCACCGTATGCTGCTTCTCCTGTCATTGGCCTGCCTTTTGTCCTTCTCTACGATTGCTCGCATCGGTGTCCCTCCTCGGCGGGGTACTGGCAAAACCCCCCGTAGTATACTTCCCTTGAAAAAGCTTCTCGACTCACGCCGTTCGGAGTCGGCATTAAACTGTATGTCCCCTTCACCTGTGTGAAAAATAAATCACACACAACATGGGTGATTGAGAGAAGCTTGGCTCTGATCCTTCATGGGCTGTAACGCCACCAAAGCAAGCAAGCAATATAACCGGCACCCGTCTGGCATCCTCCACATAGTTAGCCAAAAAGTACTGTTCCAATCGTTCTTCATACATATGTATATACTGAAGTCATCCTCCAAATGAATTGAACTGTGCTACGCACAATTGTAGTCGTATTTATCCCTTAGATGCATGATTTTTCCAAATTTGGATTAAAAATTATCCCGACTAGGTACAATTGTAACACATATATCAGTTTTTTTAAAGAGATAATAAATAAATGTGAATATACTGCGTTCATGGGTATGGACGTTATGATATGGCACATTATGCATTTGTGCCGATATTATGTCTACAAACTAAAATATTGATCGAAAATCGGTTTGTGCCATATATGGCACACTATGCATCTAAGGGTTATAGGAGTACTAACACTTTCTGATGGCTTCGTTGGTGCCATTTTTGACTTTATTCGTTTTCCATGTAATGGACATCGTCGCCGATGTAATGTACTGAGACCAACAACAAACACACGCTTTGGAGGTTGGATTCCGAATGATTTATTTTATAATGA
This sequence comes from Eumerus sabulonum, assembly GCA_951905685.1. Lineage (NCBI taxonomy): Eukaryota > Metazoa > Arthropoda > Insecta > Diptera > Syrphidae > Eumerus > Eumerus sabulonum. The sequence continues at coordinate 103,572,911 of OX645060.1, forward strand.
CAGTTTGACTTTTTTTTTATGAGAATGTTACCAGATGTACCAAATACTTAGTATAACGACTATACATGGTATAACAATTCTCTCCCATGGACCTGGTATTTCTTTAAATACAGCCTCGATATTTTTGTTATTTTCGGGCAGTATTGCTCGGACGCTTAACCAAGCATGGTTTTTTTTACTATTGTGCTATGTCTGGGAACACGCTATGAATCAGTTCTTCTTTTGATTGAGTAAAATGACAAAAATCGCTTGGTATCCTTGTCAACTGGCATTGTACCATCTCACATTTTCAACATTTGATTTGAAAATTCAGCTGCTGATGGATCATTTTGCAATTGAACGCGTACGTTTGTTTATAGTATGAGTTTTCTTACATTACATATACATACTACACAGTATTGAAGATTTCCAGCAAGCGCTTATTACATCGGCAGCTGTAGATTTAAGAATGACTGGTAAAGTTTATCTAAAATCTTCAGCTAACAGTATTAAAGAACCCCCAACAAATTCTTGATTTCCTTCCTTCCAATGCTCTATCTAATGTTTCTAGTGGTTTCTTGTTGGTCATTCCCGGATGTTTTGGTGATGTTACATGTAGGATTTGCATTTGCACTAGATTTGCCAATGCCAGTGCTATTTTTTTGCGATCGTATCGTTGCTAGTCGCAACGAAATCAAATATGTTTTACCAGTTCCTATAGCCGCGTCCATAAAATACATTCCAGCACTTTCACATAACAGCATGCCTAATTCTGTCATATTCATGCTTTTGTTGGAATATTTGCTTGAGCTACTGCATCCAATATATTGCATTCGTGACTTCGTTCAAGCTGCATATCTTGGTTAAACAGATCATGCATTGAGCGATAATTTGTTTTAAGCTTATTTCTTCTAATTCTATTTTAGTGGCCCTAGACACTCTTGGTTCATTATAAATTGGTATTACAATATTTTGCTTAATGATAATTTCTTTGTTAGTATATGATGTTTCGTTTATGCTAATTGTACAGTTATTAAAATATATCAAGTTGTTCTTTGACAATTGGTACTTCAGATTGTTACAAGTATTTGTTAAATTAGTCCTATATACATTTTTTGTGAGTATTAAGCTATCGCTTAGTTCTATAACCTCTGGTTCCTTATTTACTATAAATGTACATGATTCATACGAGTTTCTCAATGAATTTTGAAGACAATTAGCACTCTTAAGTTTTTTTTTGTACATTTCTTTGTTATTGTCATACATAACATTATTACATATTATGTAATAATTTCCTAAAATCACAATTTCATTCCCTTTAAGATTATTTCATTCCCTTTAAGAGTATTGGCAGTAACATTATTTTTTCGTATTTATTATTTGAAAAGATTGGAATTCTAAGTACAAAAATTAGTTTATTATTTGATTCCACTAGACTGCTCTCAATATTTTCCAACTTTTTGATGTTTATATCAAATCTAATATTTTCCCTAAGATTCCTAATGGAGAGAATACAATATTATCTTGTAATTTTTCTATTTCGTTATTGAGTAACAATATATCGGTGTTAATTTGGATGGACTGTAAGTGTTTTGCTAATTTCATCTGCTCTTTGTATGGTTTATAAAATTGTCGATTATTATTTGATGTTTATTAATTCTAGTAACTAAAATATTTAGATTGTTCTGTAGATCAGTATTTATTCCGATTTTTTTTATTCAACTCGGATGTAGAATTGTGGTTGTTCTCTTCAATAATTCTCAAATGATCCCGCAACTCTGATCGCTCGTCATCGTCCATTACGCCAAACAAAAAACGTAGCCCTCCTCCCACTGCATTAATCAAACCTCTTTTCTGACGTGGGCGTGGTAAAACTGTATTGAGTTTAGTACGTGTGTTATTGAGTGCATTGGTCAGTAATCTCGTTAGTGTTAAGTCTCCAAAGTTATTAAAATTGTCTTCTATTGCTTCCTCCACTTGGCTGATAGCCTCGCGGTAGGTTCCTAGGTCTACTACATGAAGAACCTTATCGTATCCATCTATTAATTGTACCGGTTCTTGTTTAATCATCGTGTATCCTGCCTCGGTGTTTATTTCCTTTAATCTGAAATCAGCCTGGTTCAGTCTAACAGTCGTTAGGAATAGATACTCATGTCGATTAGAAATATTTCATTGATTTTGAATATTACTCTGGTATTTATTTCGTCGCCTAACTTGGCTTTTATAATACCTGTTTTTAGGTTTGTCGCTATCTACTATATGATTTTGTTGAACGGTATAATTTCGGATTTTTTATACCTAGGATCTGATTTTCCTCTTCTATTGTTAACAACATAGTTATTTTGAGAGTTCTCTACATTTTGCCTATTTCTGTTCATAAAATATATTTTATTTAACTTGTCTGTGTGAAGTCGATTGGAGATACCTTGAATGTCTAATTCTGATAAGCAGTTGTTTAGAAAGTCAATGGGTTTAAGCTTTGTCGTCGAATGTATTGAATTATTATAGTTAAGAATCGCTTTAAACACCTTTTCCTTTACATCATCCTTATTTGTTTTATCTGCATTAAATAATCTGACATGCTCATTCAGTGTAGAATGTAATCTTTCTACGTCCGAGTTACCTGTTTTCAAATATGGAGTTGTTAAATGCATCACAATATCGTTCTCAGCAAGAAATTGTTTTATTATAGTAGTCCCTAGTTCATTGTCAGTGACTATCAAATCTGGCTTTCCTAAGTATTGGAATCTGAGTTTAAGAGCTGCTAATATAGAAACCCATGATCTGTCTTTTAGTGGATGTGCGGTTGCGTACTTTGTCAGTTTATCTATAGTCGTCAGGTACATAACGTTTCGCTGGGGGAATCATATGTCCATATGAATAATTTCGTTATGTTTTTTCGGAGTTACGGTTAGAGCAAATTTGTGTTTAATCGGGTGTCTGTCAAATTTGGCTGTGTTACATATTTCACAATTGTTAATGAATTTGTGGATTTTTTTCTGCAAATTTGGATAATAATACTTGTTTTTAAGTTCTCCGAGTACCTCGTTTATCCCTCTATGATTATTCCTAGAATGCTCCTTTTCTATAATTTTTAGTAACTTTTCCTTATCAAGTATATCTTCTAAAAGCATGTTGCTCTTTAGTATTTTCAAATTAATATTACCTGGGAAAAACTGTCTGTAAATATCTTGAAATCTTAGGAACATGCCGGTATCTGGGCAATATATCGCCATCAAACCCTTATCCAACAAAATACCTTTCATAATACTTGGAGATTACTTTCGGGACGTACCCTTATAGTATTTCTTATTTTCTTGAATTTAATTTTGATTGTTACTGATTCCTTATCACACTTTTCCAAAACAATCTGATTTTAAAAATATTTAACGGCTTTTTAGTAATGTAAATAAAGTCCATGCTATCTGTGCATGCACTATGTACTGTACTGGAGTCAAACAACTCGTTCAGGTTGATTATCACTTCGTCCTGATAACTGATTCTACTTAATCCATCAGCCACAACGTTTTCTTTTCCTTTAATAAACTCCATGTCAAAGTCAAATTCATTTAATTTGATCTTCCAACGTTGCAATTTGCTATTTGGCTCTTTTAAAGAATTGAGCCATGTTAGTGGCCTGTGGTCTGTTTTTAGTGTGAATTTTCGACCAAAAAGATATGGTCTAAAGTATTTTGTAGCCCAGACCATGGTCAGAAGTTCCTTCTCAATGGTACTATACTATAATCTTTTATAAAACGTCGATAATAACCAGTGATACCTAAAAATGATCGAATTTCTTTTTGTGTTTTGGGAAGTTTTATTCTGTCAATTGCCTCGACTTTTTTTGGGTTTGTTTAATCCCGTTTGTGGTGACAATATGCCCCAAAAACTCGGTTTCTCATACGTTTGAGTATGGTCTTCAGGGATTCTATATGCTCCTCAATACTAGTCGAGTATATGAGTATGTCATCCAGATAGACAAGACATATTTTTCCAATATACTCTTTAAGTATATTGTTGATAAGCCTTTGAAAGGTGGCGGGTGCGTTGCGAAGGCCAAAGGGCATACGGAGAAATTCGTTATGGCCATTCGCGGCGGAAAACGCAGTTCTATGTCGATCGCCAGGGTGCATTTCAATTTGATGAAAGCCCTTAGCAAGATCAAGGGTGGTGAAATATTGGCATCTTCCAAATTTGCCCAATATCTCTTCGATATTTGGAATAGGAAACCGATCTTCTATCGTAATCTCGTTAAGTTTACGATAGTCGATCACAATACGCCAGTTCTGCCTACCTGTGGAGTCTATCTTTTTGGGGACCACCCATATCGGACAATTATAGGGACTGTATTATTCTTTGATTATTCATTGTTTGAACATTTCCTCCATTTGTCTGTTGACCTCATCTCTATGTACTTGCGCGTACCTATACAACCTCGAATATACCGGTAGTTCGTGTTTTGTGATAATGCGATGTTGAACTTCGTTCGTAAAGGTCAAATCGTAATTTTCTTGATAAAAAGGATATTTATTTTGTCGTATTACTTGGAACAAAAGCTTTTTCTCTTGGTCATTGAGGTGGTCGGTTCTAACGAAATCTAGTAAGTTATTTTGGATGGCAAAGGACTGACAAAGGCCTCGTAGGGGTAGCATTTATCCGACGGATGCTGGCCTGCTAAAAAGCGAGAAGAGCCACCGCAGTCATCTTGCGGCACTGTTAGTAAGTCCTATCCCGACCTCCTCGTGGTGCCATCTGGAGATTTCCTATGGAAATCGCAGACGGGGAAGGGCGAATAGCAAGCCTCCCGCGCTAAAAAACAGGATTAGTCGGTTGGGCTACGGCCTAGTAAGCCGTAACCGTAAAAAAAAAACACAAACTCCGAAACAACCGCAAGCCTCGGATATAACGGACCGGATTTATGTTGACGATCCTTGCAAAAAAACGAAAAAAGGACGATGATCTTCGGCTTTGTAGGTGGAGTGTTAGGTCCCTAAACAGGCCACGTGCAGCCGAACAACTTGCGGACACCCTAGACCGCTATAAAGCGGACATCACCGCCATCCAAGAAAAGCGATGGAATGGACTGGGTATAAAGCGGATGAAAAACTGCGATATTTGCGACGGCGACTGCTATAGGGAGAGAGGGCAACGATTGTTTGGATGCGGATTTGTTGTTCGAGGTGGACTAAGGCAAAAAGACCTAAGCTTTCGGCATGTGAGCGAACGCCTCATAACAATCCGTATCAAGGCTAAATTTTTTAACATCAGCCTGATCTGCGTCCACGCCCCCACGGAAGACAAGGATGACTCCGCCAAAGATGAGTTCTACGATCTCCTAGACAGAACGTATGCCCAATGTCACAGCTATGACATCAAAATTGTACTAGGAGACTTCAATGCTAAGCTGGGTAAGGAAAGCATATTTGAACGAGTCATCGGCAAACATAGCATACACGACACCACCTCCGATAACGGACACAGGCTGATTGATCTTGCTACGGGGCGAAATCTCCTTCTAGCCAGTACGCGCTTCCCGCACCTCTATATACACAAAGGCGCCTGGCAGTCTTTTGATCAATCGACTACCAACCAAATTGATCACATCGCGATCGACGTCAGACACTCCTCCACTATTCTTGATGTTCGAACTTTCCGAGGGGCTAACATCGACTCGGACCACTATCTTGTTGTAGCCAAGATGCGCTTACGGATATCACGAACGCAACGGAGTAGAGTAAGAATACAAAGTTATGACGTCGGAAAGCTACTATCGCCAGAAACCGCTCGTGCTTTTACCGATCGCGTCTCCCTTAAGCTCTCCAATACACCTCAATCCTCCACGCCATCAATAGAACAGCAGTGGAGCCTTTGCAAACAAGCCCTGAAAAGCTCTACATCCGAAGTGTTGGGTTTTAAGGCTCCACCACGAAGAAACACCTGGTTCGATGACGAGTGCAGGAGGATTCATACAGCGAAGCAGGATGCATATAAGGCCTCGCTGCATAAAAGAACAAGAGCAGCTCGTGAGCTCTACGAGTTAAAAAGAAGGGAGGAGCATAAGCTTCTTAGAAGAAAGAAGAAAGAACACGAGAAGCGCGCGATTGAGGATTTGGAGAGGTGTTACTGCAGGCGTGACGTTCGAAAGTTTTATCAACAGATAAAGCGAACATGCCAAGGTTATAAAGCCAGAACGGAAGCCTGCAGGGATGAGAATGGACACCTAGTAGTAGAGCCGCAGTCGATGCTGAGAATATGGAAAAACCACTTCTGCAGACTGTATAACGGCGACGTTAGTCAATATACCGCTGTAAGGCAGAATGATCCATTTCTAATCGACAGAGACCGCAGAGAATACTGTCCCCCTGACCTCGACGAAGTTAAGATTGCCATATCGAAGCTCAAGTCGAATAAAGCTGCTGGCGCAGACGGACTGCCTGCTGAGCTCTTCAAGGCAGCTGGGGATGACCTGGTTGGGAGCATGCACCAGCTCATCCGTAAGATGTGGTTAGAGGAAAGCATGCCCGAGGAATGGAGTCTCAGCATGGTATGCTCGATCCACAAGAAAGGAGACCCCTCTGATTGCGCCAACTATAGAGGAATAAGTCTCCTTAACATCGCCTACAAAATCTTCTCTGCCGTTTTTTGTGAACGCCTGAAGCCTTTTGTAAATAAGCTGATTGGTCCTTATCAGTGCGGATTCAGGCCAGGGAAGTCCACTATCGGCCAAATCTTCACACTACGGCAGAACCTGGAAAAACCAATGAATTACAAGTCGACACTCACCACCTATTTGTCGACTTCAAAGCCGCATACGACAGCGTAATTAGAGACGGGCTATACAACGCTATGTCTACCTTTGACATACCTGCAGGGTGACTTTGGAGAACGCTCGCTGCTCCATCCGAATCGGTGAACACCTTACCGATAATTTTGATGTCAAAAAGGATTTAGGCAGGGCGATGCGCTGTCGTGTGATTTCTTCAACATCATATTGGAAATGATTGTGCAAAAATCACTGGCCAATACAAGAGGCACAATCTATTTCAAATCCTCGCAACTCCTTGCATACGCCGACGATATTGACATAATAGGTAGATCGCAGCGAGATGTCAATGAGGCGGTTGCGAGTATTGAGATGGGGGCGGCGAAAATTGGTTTGACAGTAAACGAGGGCAATACTAAATATATGCTGTCATCAAAAAAGGACGCTCACCACCGACGTCTTGGCCAGAACGTCCGAACGACAACGTTGACTCTATATAAGACCCTTATCATCCCGGACCTGTTGTACGGCGCAGAAGCATGGACACTATCAAAAGCGGATGAGGAGGCCCTTGGTCGGTTTGAGAGAAAGATTTTGCGCGTGGTTTTTGGGTCTATAAACGCAGACGGGGGATGGACGAGAAGATTCAACCACGAACTTTACGGGCTGTACAGCGACATGAGCCTAGTCAGGCGTCCACGGATTCAACGCCTAAGATGGCTGGGCCATGTAGAGCGAATGGACACCACAGCTCCAAACCGGAGAGTCTTTGAATCCAACCCTGAGGGACGAAGAAGCAGAGGACGGCCGCATTTAAGATGGCGCACACAGGTGGAAGGGGACCTCAGCCAACTGGGTGTGCGGCAATGGAAAAGGCTAGCGAAAGATCGTGCTAGTTGGAGGGGCATGTTGGTTGAGGCCCAGGTTCACCCCGAACTGTAGCGCCCACTAAGAAGAAGAAGAAGTAAGTTATTTTCCCTTACTTCACTACTGAATATTCTACAACATTACCTTTGTAGGCTATGTTTTGGTATTCTTCTTCCTGTTTATTAAAATACAAATTCTGAACAGCTTTCCTTGTTATTCGCTGCTTATTAGGGTATTCAACGATAGCGTCTAAATCTCGTAGAATATTATTTCCTATGATACCATCAAAACAATTTTGCAAATCATTTGCCAAGAACTCGCCAAAAACTTCTTCGTTTTCGTTGAATTCTCTAAATATTGGGAATCTACAAAGCGTTTCAATAAGAAATGTATTGCCCATGGCTCTAATCGGTATCCTAACTTTTGTTCTCCATTTGGGGTGACATATATTGGGGTTGACGGAACTAAACTCTGCTCCAGTATCGACAATAAAATATAAATTTCTCACAGGATTCCTAATTGTTATATAGGGTAGCTGTTTGAGGCGCGCTTCGAAAAATTTCCTATCTCCATAGGTTCTAAGCTATTCGCATAACTGGTTTGGTTATTTGAATAGTTTCTGTTATTCTGAATAGCTGTAGTATTCAGACTTTTCCTAGTTCTGTAAGTGTTACCTGATCTCTTATAACTTTGAAGACTATGTGAAATTCCCTGCTGAATTTGATTTCTATTAGTATAATGAGTTCCTTGATCTCTCTCACAATTTCTAGAATGTGGAGTATTTGGGTTAATTTGTGGTCTATAGGTAACCTGATTTTGTTGATTTCTGTTTCCGTATTGGTTTTGACTAGGGTTTTGGAACTGATTTCTATTAAAATATTGATTATGATTCGGGTTGAAGTTATTTGCGTTATTACAATTTTTCGTTGCCAAGCCGTACACTGTGTAGTTTTGATGCCTAGCTTTTAAAATGGTCTCAAGTGCATCTTCCAGTTTATCTGGATTTCTGCTGAATATCATCGTTTTGGTGGGCTCAGGTAGATTTTCTCTAAAAATCTGAATGGCTTTCTGTTCACTTCACTTGTGGTAAAGGGTTGGTCTTTATTTGTTAGAATTTTGTTATGTAGTCTAGCTGTTATTTTTTTTTTGTCACAGTAGTAGTGTCATCCAAGAAAGACGAACAACACCAACGTCTTGGGCAGAACGTCACCTTCGGCAGCTATATTTTTGAAGTCAAGGACTTCGTCTACCTTGGCTCGATAGTGACAAGCAGCAACGACACCAGCGCTGAGATAAAACGCAGAATAACTTTTGCCAATCGCTGCTTCTTCGGGCTCAAGAGGCAATTGAGTAGTAGAGCCCTCTCTCGAAAATCTAAAGTTTTCCTCTACAAAACCTTAATCATCCCGGTCCTCCTCTACGGCGCTGAGACTTAGACGTTATCAAAAGCGGATGAAGAGGCTCTTGGACGTTTCGAGAGGAAAATTCTGCGTGCAATCTTTGGTCCCGTTTGTGTAAACGGAGAATGGAGGAGGAGATTCAACCAAGAACTGTAACGGGCTGTACAGCGACATCGGCCTGGTTAGACGTCTTCGGATCCAACGTCTAAGATGGCTAGGCCATGTAGAGCAAATGGACATCAACGCTCCGGCCCGAAGGGTCTTTGACTCCAACCCCGAGGGACGACGCATCAGAGAACGACCGCATTTAAGGTGGCGCGCACAGGTGGAAGGGGACCTCAACCAACTGGGCGTGCGGCACCGGAAGCGGCTGGCCAAAGATCGGGCCGGCTGGAGAGGCTTGTTGGTTGAGGCCCTGGTTCACCCCGAACTGTAGCGTCATCAAAGAAGACGAGAAGTAGTGTTCCATAGTGGACGATATCCTACACATTTTTAATTTGTCCATTAGCTCTATATTTGTTTCCTTTTCTGCAAAATTCCTAATCAAAGTGGCTTTCAGTTGAGTCCAGTCCGTCAGTGTACCGTAGCTATGAAGTACTGCCCTAGTTCGTCCGACACACCTGTTCCGCATGTAATCAAAAAGCATTTTTTTTTGCATTCTGATCGAAAAGGTCAAGTTGCGGATTAATATTTTCCATTTGGCAGATGAAGTCTGGCGCAAAGTTTTTTATACAATTGAGAACGAAATTAAAAGTCTCAATAGTTGCGTGATCCATTTTGTTTTTTTTTTTGTTTTTTCTTTACACTGTACCTAACTAGCTCGCTTGTTGCAGAAATATCTTTAGGACTATAGGTATAAATGTATCTATTTGAACACAACAATTTTCTTATATTTTTTTTATATAGGTTTAACATAGTAATACTAACAATAAATTATAATTTAAAAACAATGCCAAATTCTTTTTAGGCTGCTTCTTTTATTTCTTTTTTTTCACTTTTCGTTAACTCAATTTTATTATTTTTCTTTTATTTTCGTTCTTTTAAGTTTCGCGTTTTCTTGGGTTATTCTCTTTTCTCTCTTTCTTTTTCTATAGTTCCGTTTTTTTTTTATTCGTTTTTGTGTTTTTATTTTGCACTATACAAAAATGGTACACTTAAATTGTTTATCCTCGTCGCCAGTAATATTCGCGTTTTCACGATGCACGCATGAAGGGAAAAAAAGGAAGGAAAAAGACACGTTTTTTATATATCACTATTTATTAGAAGTACACCTTTTTTTTATCGGGAGAGGAATGACTACTCCCTACGACAATCAAGTAACAACCAACGCTTCCTCGCAGAAAACTGCATGTACATACTATGTACGTCGCGTACAGTTGAAATACGTACGTGCAAGAATGTGCTGATGGAGCACATACATATGTATGTATGTACATACTGACGCCTCCGCGTATGGCTCGCCGTCTTCTGATCTTGTTGATCAGCGTCGGGTGTATCATATGTCACTATATACTCATATGTCTGTTTCATATATGTCTATATAATAACTCAGAAACAGAATACGGGAAAAGAGAATAAAAAATATATCGCGGGTGTTAAAAAAAAAGAGAGAAATAGAAAACGAAGAGAAGGGGAAAAATGTCAAAAAAAAAAAGAAAAACAAAGGAGTAAGAAGCTTATTAAAAAAAAAATATATATATATATATATATATACGTTGTGTTCATAAAAATAGTAATGCACCAACTCATATCATTTAAAACCGTTTTTTCAAATGATCTGGCTTGCAAATTAGAACAGAATAACATGAACAGAAAACCAAAAAAATACCGTTACTTCTGCTTCCTGATCATTCGTTTATGATGTATTTAAAAGTTACCTTGTAAAATCTGCTGTTCATTAAAATAGTAGTGTCTGACGTGTGAGGTTCAAAATTTTCAAGTTTTAAAAAAGATAGTCGCCATAAGTAAGTAATTAAGTAATTAAGTTTCTGATATGAATTTATGGAACTTATGGTTTCTGTTTTTTTATAGTGTGTAGAGGAAAGCATTGTTCGGTCGAAAAAAGACAATTAATAGTAAGGCTAAGAAATCAAGGCTTAACCTATAAGGAGATCGGAAAAATAGTTGGATGCACTGCACCAATGATATTTAATGCTATAAACCACAGTTATAAACCAGAAACTCGCGGTGGTAAGCGCAAAACTACTTCCTTAGACGACAGGAGAATTGCGCGGTGTAGCAGGATTAAGCCCTGGGCAACCTCAATTGACATTAAAAAGGAGCTAAAACTGTCGGTCAGTGCGGTGACAGTTGTATGTATGTATGTATGTATGTCTTCTTTATTAGTATTTCAATACTTTCAAGTAACTAACATAATGATAAATAAATACATAAATATACATTTCGCGGTATTACAATTTTGTTCTAACAAATTCTATACATTTTCTCTTAAATGTTCTAATATTCTGTTGGTTTTTAACATTATTTGGTAACATATTGAATAAATTAAAGCCTTTATATATCAGTGTATTTCTGGAACATGTTGTATTTTGATGACGCAGTCTAAAGTTTTCGTTATTCCGCAGATGGTATGGTTGTGCCTCACCCACATGTCTGACCTCACTTGTTAGATATACTGGGGCTTGGCCATATTTTATTTTGTAGAAGGCTAACAGAGTGTTCAGTCCCAGTCTTTGATTTATGTTCAGCCACATAAGTGCGTCTAACATGGACTTTATTGGAGTCATTCTGTTGCACCTTAGTATACACCTCATAGCCTTATTCTGTAATCTCTGAAGTCTCTCGATGTGTCCCATATTGCAACATGCGTATAAGATGGTCGAGCAATACTCAAAATGAGGCTTTATTATAGTATTATATACCGTTACAGCTGTAATATAGTCCATCCTTTTGCGTATTCTTTTAAGAAAACCCACTTTTTTGCCTATTTTTTTGCATATATAGTCAACATGTTCATTCATTTTTAAATCCTTATCTATAATTACTCCCAGATACTTGATGCTTTCAACATTTTCTATTATTTTTCCATTTATTTCGATGTGTATATTGTTTTCCATATTTATTTCCATCAATTTAGTTTTCTCTTCATTTAATTTCAATCTGTTCATTTTTAACCATTCCGTTATTTGTCCTATATCAAACTTTAGCTTATTCTTGCACTCTTCTGCATCTTTTCCCTCAGCATATATCAATGTGTCATCCGCGTACATTAAAATTTTGCACATTTTTCTGACTTTAGGCATATCGTTAATGTAAATTATAAATAGAAGAGCGCCTAGAATTGATCCTTGCGGCACTCCTTCATTGACTTCAATGCATTCCGAATAGTATTCCTTATTCACTTTTGTCCTTTGTGTTCTGTTTGTGAGGTATGATCTAAACCACCTGAGCTCCTTGTCTTGTATGCCATACTTAAATAATTTTCTTAAAAGGATTTCCCTGTTAATAGTTTCAAAAGCTCGCTTAAAATCTAAAAATAAGGCCATTGTTTTTTTCTTGCTTCCCTCACCCTTCCATTCGTTTATTACGTGGTTGATTGCTGTCTCACACGAGTGGTTTCTCCTAAAACCTGATTGATATATCGATAATATATTCTCTTTTTCAACGTATTCCATCAATTGCTTCTTAACCACTTTTTCCAGAATTTTCTCAATCGTCTTTAAGGTATTAATGGGTCTAAACTCTTCGATTAATTGAAAATAATTTGAACGCTAGAAGTCCCAGAAAGGTACCGCTTTAAAACGAAGAAGCACGTTGCTGCACGATTGAAATTTGCAATCGATCACTTAAATTGGCCCACCGAAAAGTGGCGTAACATATTATGGACAGACGAAAGCAAGGTAGTTTTATATGGTGGAACAGGCTGCAGACAGTATGTTCGTTGTCCGCCAAATACAGAATACCACCCGAAATACACTACGAAAACTGTAAAATATGGCGGATTGAGTATTATGATATGGGCTTGTTTCTCATACAATAGTGTTGGCCCAATCAATTTGATAGATAGTATTATGGACAAGACCGTTTACGTTGACATATTGCAGAGAGTAATGCTTCCGTATGCCAGTTGGGAAATGCCTCTGAAATGGACGTTTCAGCAGGATAACGATCCAAAGCATACAAGCAAACTAGCTAAAGAATGGTTTAAATCTCAAAAGATCGATGTGATGCCATGGCCAGCTCAGGCCCCGGATCTTAATCCGATCGAAAGTTTGTGGGGAGATGTCAAACGAATAGTGACAACCACAAAGCCTTCCCACAGGACAGAGCTTTGGCAAGTAGTTTAAGAGGCATGGGCTCAAATTCCTGTCAAGCGCTGTCAGGACCTTATTGACTCTATGCCACGTCGATACAAAGCCGTGATAGACCAAAAGGGATTTAATACAAAATATTAGATCCATAGAACACGAAAACATGCAACATTCAGTGCAGATTGACTTTTCTTTTATGTTTTTTAATATAATAATAAGCGTAGTTCTTGCCTTTTATTTTCTTTAAGTCATTATCATCAAAATAAACTGAAGTTTCTAGAAGTATTCACTGTGAATATTTTTGAAAATAAATGAAAATTATTATTTTCATATCTTTTAAATGCGATTCTTGCCTTACCATTTGACAAAATAGCTGAATACTTAGAATCAAATGCCACTACTATTTTCTTGAACACAGCGTATATATACATATAGATACAGGGTGCCCCACGAGAAGTGTGCCAAAAAGCTAGAGCGTGTAGGTCTGGTCAAGACAAAAAAAAAAAATCTTATGGAAGGGGGGGGGGTCTATCTCCCCCGTTTAGACGGGAGGGGCAATTTTCTAAAAAATTTACTTAATTTGGAAAAAAATATTAAAAATCAACGATTACATCCACAACGCCGTGATATACTTTTATGTAAAGCCACAAACCTCTTCTTTCATCTTGTTTTTAAACGAAATTCAACATTTTGAAAAAAAAAAAAAAAATTAAAAAACAAATTTCGAACTACTTTCTGTCAAAATTGTATGTAATTAAATACTAATTTTTTTCAAGAATTCAATTCTCTTATTAGTTTTTAGTCGAAAACAGGCAAGCGGGTGCAAAAATGTCCTGTAGTTTTTGAGAAATCAAAAACAAAAAAACAAAAAAAAACCAAACGACTTTTTTCTTAGAAAAACCTTTTTTTCTTTCTTTGTTTTAACGCGGCTGGACTTGTAGGCTAATTAATATCTGAAACATTGACCTCTTTGTTAATATTTAAAAAAAAATCGGAGTTTTATCAGGATACAACAAAGTGACACAGTATTATTAAAGTAGCCCTGGATTAATCCTTTTTTTTTCGTTGATAACGCCTGAAGACTGACTTGCCAATTTCGTCTGAGTCCGCCCGCCGACGATGGGCTCTACCCGCTAGGACCTTAAGACAATAAAACCGCAATTTTTCTTTATTGAAAAACAAAATATTTGAAACCCAAATGTAAATAAAAGGCATCGCATTTTTAATAAAAAAAAAACATTTCCAAATTGGATGTTAACTCATCAACACATTACGATGTCAAACTCATACTCTCGAGAAGAATTGACGGACATGCACTTCTGCTACGGTTTAGCTAATGGTCGAGATCGTGAAGCCGAAAAACTATACGCTGAAAGATATCCCAATCGGAGGTGTCCCAGTCGTAGCATGTTTTCAAAAATCCACCTACGTCTGCGAGAGCACAGAGTGCTAGAGCATTGAAGAAGCGAAAGATCAATTACAGATGGATCAGCAATCTTAGATGAAAGACGTTTGGATTTGGTCCGACATAATCCCTCCCTTAGTACAAGGAGGATAGCTATTATGCTTGGAGTGCCCAAATCCAGAGTATGGAGAGTGCTTCATACCAAGAAGTTACACACGTATCATTTTACACCAGTTCAATGTTTCATACATTAATTTGCCTGCAAGTCCAGCCGCGTTAAAACAAAACAAAAAAAAAAAAGGTTTTTCTTAGAAAAAAGTCGTTTGGGTTTTTTTTTTAATTTCTCAAAAACTACAAGATATTTTTGCATCCGGTTTCCTGTTTTTAACCAAAAACTAATAAGAGAATTGAATTCTTTGAAAAAAATTAGTACTTAATTACATACAATTTTGAAAAAAAATAGTTCGAAGTTTGTTTTTTAATTTTTTTTTTTCAAAATTTTGAGTTTGAAGATTAATTTCTCAAAAACTATACCTTAAAACAGCTTCGTTTAAAAACAAGATGAAAGAAGAGGTTTGTGGCTTTACAAAAAAAATATTTATCACGGCGTTGTGGATGTAATCGTTGGTTTTTAACATTTTTTTTTTTCCAAATTAAGTAAATTTTTTTAGAAAATTGCCCGTCCCGCCTAAACGGGGAGAATAGACCCCCCCCCCTCCCATACGATTTTTTTCTTGTCTTGACCAGACCTACACGCTCTAGCTTTTTGGCACACTGCTCGTGGGGCACCCTGTATATTAAGGAAGACCGCGGGGGTCAAGCAAAAACAAAAAAATATATAGCAGAAAAGAAAAAGAAGAGAGAACTGGAGAAGCAACGTTTGTTGTTGTTTTATTGTTGTTGTTTTATTGTTGTTGTTTTATTATTTTTTTTATTGGAGATTTATTTTGTTTTCTATATTTTTGTTATTATTTACTTTTGTTATGTTACTAGGGTATGTTAGCCACCGGTGCTAGGGATTTATCTAAATTGTAAGCAAACAGGGTATTGAATAAAGAAAAAAACAAGGGAAAGAGACACACCATTGTCTTTTTTTTTTTTGTGTTGTAAAGGAACGAGGTTCGGAGCGGGCTCTAGTACCTCGTCGCGGTTCTCGGTACTAGGGTAGATCGTCCACTGGGCCAAATCGCGTGGCGCCCTTATATCACCTGGAACTCCGACCACTCTCGCAGAGTTGGCGGGCGGCCTTGCGGACGATACCGCGGTGAGACGGTAACATTTTTGGCGCCCAACGTGGGGCCTCGAAATTTAAGAAATTATTTTAAACGAATGCCAAATTACACTTTTATCGTCGGTTTTCGGTCTTTTCTTTCTTTTTCTTATTTTTATTTTTTTATTTTTTCATTTTTTTTAACTTTTTCTTTTTTTTTTTTGTGTTTGTGGCTGAGCTAACTACGCTGATAGAATGAGCAAGAACAACTCGTCTTGCGAATAGGCTTTTGAAATTCGAAGTTGGCATTAGTGAGGGGATTTGCGCTCTCTTACAATTCTGGGTTATTTTTTATTTTTTTTAATTGCTTGTTTTGCTTCGGATTCGCCAGTCCTTGTTCAGTCCTAGTTAGTCTTCTGTAGGAAGAGAGACAATGGAGATCAATCGGCTAAACGGGGAGGAGCTGACCTATGAGCTAGCTGATAGAGGGTTACGCGGCAACAACGTTGACGAGATGCGTAGGCTCCTGCGATCCGCTCGGAAACGCGACGCTAGTTTTGTCCTACCAGAGTCCCCCTTCTCGGTAGAGGTAGACATGGAAGCAGTCGCCGCTAAGCTAGAGGAGGTTTGAGAGGTTTGTCCAAGGTTTTATAGGGAATGAGGAACCAGGGGAATACAAGAAGCTAGTGGCAAAAAGTGAATGGGTCCTCCGACGTTTAAGCCGGATGGAGGTCACTCACAGGAAGAACGGGCTTTCGTGGCAGACGCGAGGCAACAGACCGCCAACTTACTAACCAGACTCGACACGAAAGCCGGGGCAGACGCTGAAGAGGAAGGGGAGGTGAAGCCTAGTCGGGGTGATGAGCACAACGACACCTCAGGTCTTGCTTCCTCGGGCACACTCATCCCCAATTTCGATGAAGCGCGTCCCGATTATGAAATGGGGGGTACGATTTAGTGGTGATGGGTCCCAGTCACTGAACTGCTTCTTGGAGAAGGTAGAAGAGCTGCGAGAAGCCAGGGGATTATACGAGGGAGCCTACGATTTCTTTGAGGGCAAGGCAGCGGTTTGGTATAGGGCCAATAGACCCCGGGTTGCAAGTTAGGGTGAACTCGTGGCCAACCTAAAGGTTGAATTCCTAACGCCGGGGTACGACGACCGGTTGTGGGAGGAGATTCGGTCGAGGACGCAGGGAAGGACGGAGACCATGGGGATGTACGTGAGCGTGATGCAGGGCCTATTTTCTCACCTTGGAGAGACTTGTACTGAGGAGGTCAAGTTGAAGTATCTTGGCATCTTGACATTAATTGACATCAAAATGCTGAAACAGTTAGTGGAGATAGGCCGTAAACTGGAGACGGTACGGCATATGGTGGAGAGTTACGTACCGCCTCCGTCAAGGCGTAACGCAGCGGTATTAGAACCAGATCTAGCGTCCGTGGGAGCCAATAAGACCACTTGCGAACGATTGGATGCCCTAACACTTAATCCGGGTCCGAGGCCGCTTACATGTTTCCGCTGTCAAAGAGCAGGCCACATCGTAGCGAACTGTCCTCAACCAGTGCGGTGCTGTGGGTGTAACACGGTGGGTGTCACTCGCAAACAATGCGCACGTTGTTCACGTCCTCCAAGTACGTCGGGAAACGGTCCCTCAGCTCAAGGACAGGCGGGTCTTTGAGCTGGGTGAGGGAAACCGCCCAGCCGGCTGCCCGGGTGAAGCGTTCTCTTAAATATCGAGAAAGGAACCGGATGGAGTCTTCGTTGGATTACGTGTTGGTGGATAGGGGGCTAGACAGGCGTCCGTATATCCAGGTAGGGATATATGGAGTCAAATATTAGGGTTATTAGATTGGGGAGCGACAGGTTCGATTCTGGGTGGGTCAGGTTGGGCCGCACAAAGAACGCTGAACGCTAGCTCAGGGGTTAAACAAATTACGGTAGCCAATGGTGATGCAGTCAGGGTCTTGGGTGCAGGTGCCGGTAGAAGTAGAAGGAGTCGTCAGGGTGGTTGACTCGCTGGTGGTCCTCCAGCTATCCCATTCCTTCATCCTGGGCACAGATTTCTGGAAACAGTTTTTGATCATCCCGGACGTAAAAAGAAGAGTGTGGCATTTTTCTGAAAAAGTCTGTGGAATTGCGAGTGAGGATGGATTGACGAAGGTACAGCAGGATCAGTTAGGGCAAGTAGTCGAGACTGCTTTTTTTATCATGGGGGAAGAACTGCGTTGTACCCATCTGTCATAAAGACAGATGCCGCTCCGATAAAACAGCGCTAGTACCCGGTATCTCCTAAAGTTCAGGAACAGATTAACCAGGAAGTGGATGAAATGCTGAAGGTAGGGGTCATCGAACCATCGTCGAGTCCGTGGTCATCTTCGATCCTCCTAATCAAGAAGCAGGATGGCAAATTTCAGTTTTGCGTCGACTTCCGGAAGTTAAATTAGGTCACTGAACGGGATGCGTATCCTATCCCATACGTTTCAGCCACCCTAGATAAGCTTCGAACGCGAAGTACCTGTCGTCCCTGGATATTAAGTCCGCCTACTGGCAAATCCCACTGTCGGAGGAGTCGAAGAAGTACACTGCGTTCACAATCCCGGGGAAAGGCTTATATCAATTCCGGCGCATGCCATTTGGGTTGCATAATGCACCAGCAACCTGGCAACGCTTCATTGATACCGTTATTGGGGCCGATCTCGAGCCGAATGTCTTTGTGTATCTCGATGATGTCATCATAGTGGCTGTGTAGCGTTCGTACACAGCGAAAGAAAAACAAAATAAAACTGGATTGCGTCGACTCAAATCCAAACTACCGACGAACCCTTTAGTGAAAACACAGAAGGTCAACGACCTATGTACTAACAAAAAAAACTCAACTTGATTTGATTTTCAGCTGACCAGTCAGCTGATGCGTTTATTGTTTTTCCTCTTTTCGTTTGTGTTTATGGGACAGTCAGTTGGGGGTTTTATACAAAAAAAAGCGGCCGTCTCTCGGTGCTGTGTGTGTTTTGTCCACGTATGCGTACGCTGCAATTCAGCTATAAGTTTCTGCTGACAGTTGTTGAATGTTGATTGCTGTACTGCCGACGGCAAATTACTGTCGGTTAGGAATTGGTTTGCCGACGGCATTTTATCCCGTGATAAGTGTAATGTACAGCTTCTTAGATTTTTGCTGTACAGTTCTGCTACGAAGATGAGCATGTTGCATCACATGGCCGACACGTTTGACCGACATCTGGTAGTTCTACGGTATCGGAAAAGCTGGACTCGTCCTCAATCGGGAAAAGTGTGATTTCTGCAAGTCCGAGCTAAAATATCTAGGATATGTCATAAACGCGAATGGTCTACGGGTGGATCCGGATAAGGTTCGTTCGATGGTGGAGTATCCGCGACCGAACACGCTCTCCGCCGAAAGGAGATTTATTGGAATGGTGGTTTGGTACCGCCGCCGGTTCGTAGAAAATGTTTCCACCCTCACGGCTTCCATAACCGAGCTTCTAAAGAAAAAGAGGAAGTTCTATTGGAGTCCCGAATGTGAAACTTCGTTTCGATCCTTAAAGGAGAAGTTGGTGAGAACTCAAATATTGACTTGCCCGGATTTTAGTCTTCCCTTTTCTGTCCACACGGGCGCCTCTGACGTCCTTAGCCGGGCACTCTCCGCGGGGCTCATGGTTTCGAGATCCCAGGTCAGCCAGCCATGGGATATGCTCTGTATAGACTTCGTGGGGCCCTTGCCGAGATCTACTAGGGGATACACGTACATCCTTACACTGGTCGGTTACTTCACCAAGTTCTCGTTATTTTTTCCATTGCGCTCTGCAACGGCTAAAACAGTCAGGACGATTCTAGAACAGCAGGTGTTCTTAGTGTTTGGAGTACCGCGGTGGATTGTATGTGACAACGGGGTGCAATTTCGGAGTAGGGAAGTGTCTGAATTTTACCGTATTCTACCATCCTCAAGCGAATCCGGCCCAGCGATACCACCAGACACTTAAGACGAAATTACGGGCCTACATCTCTGACAACCACCAGACTTGGGACGTATTGCAGCCCAAAATCGCATGCGCCATCCGCGACGCCTCCCACGAAGTAATACAGACAACACCATATTTTGCTTTGTTTGGTCGCGAAATGGAAGTCCAATCGCACCTGAGGGCATTAGCGTCGAACGATCCGAGAACCAGAACAAGAAGTCTCTGGCACTCGCTGAAGTGTTCCGTGACATCCGGAACAGAATTACGAAGTCAAACGACGCGGCCAAACGCCAATATGACTTAAGAAGGAGGGATGTCCAATATTTCTCAAATGACTTGGTAGTCCGGAAAAACTTCGTCCTGTCCGATGCAGCGCAATATTTCACCGCCAAGCTAGCACCGAAATACGCCGGCCCGTATAAGATAAGGAAAAGGTTGTCTTCATGGACATACGAGCTCCAGACCCCAAATGGAAAAGGGGCAGGGGGATGGCACGTCAAGGACTTAAAGCTGTTTCGGGACAGAGCTGAACTGGAGTGAATCAAGTTCGTGGCTAGAGCGAAAACCTTTAGGAAGAAAGGGGGGAATATTGTGAAACGCAGGGAAAGGTTTTCGCCTAACCACCTCCCGAACCGTAGGGAAAAATATCATCCGGTAAATCTCTGCCCGGTTTGGTTCTGCCACAACGTACAGGTAGGGCGCCGTGGCCGAGTGGGTCTGTGTGTGTGGGTGAGTGGACAGCGTGGGAGGCGAGTTTACACTCGCTGGTCGGCGGCAAGGGCCACTGTGTTTATTAGTTCCTTTTTTCTTTTCCTTTTTTTCTTTCTCTCCTTCTTCCTCTCGGGCTTGTGGTTGTTTTCTTTGCTCTCTTTGCCTCTTCTTTGCGTTCGGGAGACCAGTACTGGCAAAATCTTTTTTCTCTGACTGGAAAGTGGTGCGATCCGTCACCTTGGCGAGGGCGAACGGTTCTAGGTAGCGTGATCGGCTGGGATGAATTGAGAGAAAAGCGGCAAAAGAAATAAGTCGAGGAGTGTTGATAGGGACGAGATAGGGAGTAGTTGGGTGCGAGTGTCGAGTGAAAAAATAAGAAAGGAAAAAAAAAAAGAAACATAAAAAGATACCGAGTCGGGGTTAAGAAAAAGAACGTCATAGATAAGAATAATTTATTAACGGAATACGAGACAGGAAAAAGAAAAGACCCGGGTGTCGACGGGCAAAAAAAAAAAAAAACAACAAGAATATCTCGTGGGTATTATATAAAAAAAAATGGAAAATATATACATATGTATGTATATATATGTATATGTTGGACTCTGAAGCACGATGAGCGAGTTCGGATCCCGATAACACCGACGCCATCGAATGTTTATTTCGCGGCGTTCCTCCTCGGCGGGGTACTGGCAAAATCCCCGTAGTATACTTGCCGTGAAAAAGCTTCTCGACTCATGCCGTTCGGAATCGGCATTATACTGTAGGTCCCTTTCACCTATGTGAAAAATAGAATCACACACAACATGGGTGATTGAAGAGAAGCTTGGCTCTGGTCCTTCATGGGCTGTAACGCCACCAAAGAAGAAGAAAGGAACGAGGAGTAGGTTCGGAGCGGGCTCTAGTACCTCGTCGCGGTTCTCGGTACTAGGGTAGATGGTCCACTGGGCCAAATCGTGTGGCGCCCTTATACCACCTGGAACACTCCGACCAC